>CM060923.1:449650970-452150970 GCA_030737875.1 Allium sativum | reverse complement strand
TTAGTGTTAATTTCTTTCGCGGGAAATTTGAACACGAAAGCATTAAAGGACGGAAATCATTAATTGAAGTCAATGATTTCTCCCTTAAGATACTTATATGTGCTTTGAACTTCTCACAATAAGCCTAATGTAGTACAACATTTACAAAGGCCTATTGTAGCCTTATGACTCGATAAATAACACAACGAAGGCTTATTGTAGCCTTGTGACTCGATAAATAACACAACAAAGGCCTCTTGTAGGCTGAATTGATGTGGAAGTATCATCTTAAGTTGTCAAGAGCTATAATATGTCATCAAGTCTAATTGTTATGGTATTTTATCTTGTTTCTTATCTACACAATGTATATTATTCTGTCTTGAATCTAGGGATCACTGTTGTTATAAGGTTCAACCTTCTACAAGCTTGTAATGCCCTTATCCCTAGGTAACTGTTGATCTTTAAGTTTCATAAGCATGATACTCACCTCCATAAGGAAGATTAACTAATCTTTGAATTTAAGGTTTTGATACTTAGGAAACGATAGGGTAAGCAGAGCTTGATGAGGCTAAACTATTTCCCAACGTCCTTTAGATTGATTACCCTCTAAATTTCACTATATATGCATTGCCAATCCTTAAATTGGGTGTTGATGATTTTTATCATTAACAACTGGCCTTCACCAGGTTCTTTGTAGCAACCAAGATTTTTTTCCTATAGAATGAGTTTCCCTTCCAATTTCCACCTCTCTCCCCGGAGACTCTATATAATAACCCTTTGCTCCTGAAACTTTTTGAACCATTTCAAGGAAAGGAGGTTATCTACATATTTCGAAAGAGTTGAATCTCCATTGGTTTTCCCTCTCCAATAATAGTTATAACTTGAGTAGGGAGAACTTTTGAAGAACGTGATAGGAATGGAAGGGAAGTTTGACAAAAACCAAAAGCATACGACCATATTATTCATAAAGAAAATGCATAGCATGTTATATATGAACAAATAGATAACGTTAAGAACATAAACAAATTATTTAACGATTTGACTTCAATTAGACATTAAAAAGGTTTTAAGGTAATCACACAAAATTGAATTCTTTAACATCTCCAAAATAAATCTATCCCTATAGTAAGTAAGTTTTTCAGAAGAAAGGTCAAGAGGTAGTGGGCACACTTTCGAAAGGCTCCACGTATGCTTCGGGTGAGGGCTGTATCCGTATTTTCTCAAATACCTCTGATGGAAGTGTCAAAGCAAACCTCTACTAAGATCATCAAATAATGCAAAATCATCCTTTGTATAACGACAGTAGACGTCCCAGAGAGGAACAATCAAGAAGTCCCCTTCAGAAGAGCGCCATTAACTCTTTATTCTTGTTATTAAGGGTTTCGTTCCAAAGATGGTCCTTCTTTAGTCGAGGACCAACTTTGTCATCTTTAAAGGACATCAGGGGAGAGTCACCCATACCAAGCTCAAAATACCTATCGGATAAGTTGTTATAATCCTTTTTTTGTTAATCTAGTTCTCTCCATAAAGAATTTAACTTTGCTTACGTATTGTTAACTTCATATGGGAATGTGCTAAGGTTTATGAAGCGTTTAGGTATAAAGTAACGACATAGAGACTAAAATTTACAGATAGAAATATAAAACATAGCGGAATCTTAAAAAACATTTATTAAATAAGCAGTCAAACCACACTACTTATTACATTTCAAAATACCAGATAGTCATGATCATAAAAACAAACATACTATCTCATGGAAAATATCATAGTACATAAGAAAAAACCACAAAAACTATCCCTCTCATAAGCTAATATAATCATCAGAAAAAAGTGCTGCATCAATACATGAATCCAGAAAGAGTCCGAATCCAAGTTGAACAAAATAATCAAGAATCACTGCTGGGACCCTCCTCCTTACGACCTGGGGAGGGGGGATGGAGGAAGAGAAAAGGAGAAAAAACTAGGTCATACATATGTATGATGAGTTCTAGTAATATCTAACATGAGCATAAGATAAGGAAACATTTATACAGATGAATAGTTCTTAGAGAAATAGACATATAAGCATAAATGAAATAGCAGGAAAGATAAACATGAAATAAGATAGATTGTAACAACCCGCCCGGAATGGGCCTATATTTCGACCCAGAAAAGGCACATCGAAACTTAGAACCATTCTAAATGGGTTGTTGGTTCCCGTAAGGATTACATTTGCATAGATAATATATACACAGATACTTCGAATGGAAATTTCACACAGTGGAAAGAGAAAATATAATACTAAAATAAGATGTACCACTTATTTAAAAATCACAGAAATACAACAGTCAAGATTACATTTGTTCCATGGGTACATCAAATAAATCATTCTCACAAGTTTCCAAAAAAGGAAAGCAATAACTACTAATAATAGCATAATGAATTTGTCGTCGTCTTCAGCTCCTATCATAACTTCGTCCATAACTTCACCCCATCTGCTGACATGTTGGATATGTTAAGGAGAGGGCTTAGAACATAAAGTTCTGCTTGACTGAAATATGGTGTTAACTTAAATCCATACCCTATATTTTTAGTAGGTTACATATGTCAAGATATGTCTACGCAGCATACAAGATTCACACAAACACCAAGTATCTAACCAATAAGGTGGATATTCAATTCAATCGCTCATTAGTATTTTCAAGGGTAGAACACCTGTGTCGCTTAAGGCTTCCCTTACGCAGTTAGTGAGCATGCAATGGCCACATATCTTTATATACCAAGTTTGTCCCTAGTTGAGCCCTTACAAGCTTCTAGAGTAAGTGGACATTCCCCGTAAACTAGCCTACTCCGTTACCGCTTATGCCTAACCAATTTTAGAGAAGAAGGACCCAAAGACTTACTCAAATCTAATAAGGGTGGGTCCTATGACTTTGGTTCGTCTCCAAGGAGTAAACCTTCGGAGGGATCCTAGTCCTAACCAATTAAGACCCAAATTAGATAAAAAGAGAGTCAGTCACTTAAGACCTTCTCATGATGTAGTAAATCTACCTATTTTCACACGCAATAGACTTATATATATATATATATATATATTTACATATACACACACAATAGACCTCTCACATTAAACCGTATACATGTAGATGCTAAATATGTCGGTCAGTTCCGGACAGACTTCTACTACAAGTTGGTTTAACCTCGTGTCTATTGTTCTAAGTTTGAATGGCCCATGGCACCCAGACCTCTCACATTAGTTGGACCTACTTGTAGTTGTTGGATTTGTCGGTCGGTTCTAGGCGGACTTATACTACAAATGGCAACTAATCTCGTGTCTGTGTGTCACTATTTATATATGTAAGACCATTCTGTATGCGCATACAAGAAATCAATACATATTTATATATATAGGGACATTTCAAATTCTAATTTTGGCCTAATCACATTTATTACGTAAACACAACGTTAATTACGTTGATTACGTTTATATAAGTATAATAATTATAATGCCTAAATAATATAAACATTCGTATGAACGAGAGAGCGTTCTAACATGATAGAAATTGTTAATTTGTCCAAATTAGGCTATACAAGTTAATTTTTCCATATCTTTACCGCTACAATTTAGGCATGATGGCATAATAACAAAATAACGAATAACAGTGAATGGAAAATATACATACATACAAATTTCAACTAGTATCCTAGACTTATTGAAATGATTTCAATATTGGATCAAAAATAGAGTATAACATATGCATATAATATATACATGTATGTTTATAACTCCACTTTATCTAATTTACCCCTTTTTGTCGTTTGTACATAAAAGCATTTATATTCAACTTATTTCAAGTATGAATACGTTTGATTTATAATAGAATCCAAACCTAACCAAATCATGATATAACCAAATTTAAACCCTTTTAGGTTACAATCAAATGTTCATAAAGGTGGATTACACAAAGTAAAAACAACAACAACACCCCTTTCATCCTTAATCCAATATTAAGATCAAAAATCCACAAAACCCTAATAACATGATAATTCCTATGCAAATATAAAATAGAGGATTTGGGGAGTTTTGGTATTGATGTTAACTGTTAACGATATTTTTCGTCAACACCAGAAATGGATCAACGGTAATAGACCCAATGGAAAAATAGGCGGTCTATCCTTCGCAATCTCGACTCAGATCGTTGTCTTTGGGTATAAGAATTAGGCTCGCAGATGGGATCCAAACTTGCTGGGGAGACTTAAATCAACGGAAAAAGGAGAATTTCCTCTGATTATAGATGTTGGTCCGGGCATGAATTCATACACATATAAGAAGTAAACAATAAATCGGAATAACAATAATCGAAAGTTCATATAATAAATTAACAAGAAATACCATAGGCTTGGATTCGATCTTTATTAATTTTTGGTTTAGGATACATGATTAGAATCAGGACCCACTCGTACATTGGTATCAATACTAAGGTTTTTTAAAGAGGAAAATCCCACCTCCTCAGTGTGACCCTGGGGGCCTTATTTATAGGAGATTTGGAGACCTTTCCGTTATTGGGCCGTTGGACTTTATGGGGGCCTTTGCCGGCCGCTTTGTCCTTGGTCTCGGACGCTTGTCTTCCGGCTGTCTTCGGAATGCTAATTACATTCTTTGAACTCGGGGTCCCGGTCAATTGGAGCTTCTTTTGGTTTAAATCAGGCTTGTCGATGTAGTGGCCTTTGGTGGTATTTTAACACTTGGTAATAGGTCTTGGGTGTAGGCTCTCGGGTGTAAGCTTTCGGATGTAGGCTTCCGGCTTTATCGTGAATACTTAAAGGAGCCTGTCCTCGTGATATACATAGATAACTGCCGGTTTGAAACCGTTGCTGGTTTCTACACTAGGTGGAGAAGCACGGGTAACCTGTAACCTTGTTTGAGTCCCGGTTAGCCTTTTGGTGGATCTTTTGTGATAACCTGGTCTTTCAGAAGGTTGCTCCAGGTGACTCCCTTGTAACTTTATCAATACGACCTTTTGGTATTTGTATGATAGGCGTCACGAAAATGGGTTCCGGACAATCTTCATGCGCTCCTGTCTTTGATGCTCTTTGAGTTTTAGCTTCCCAGCGTATTGATTTCAGGCGGGTTAACACCGAAGGTTCTCCCGGGTCTCAATTGGCAGAGCTATTGCCTTCATCTTCCTTAGTTTCTAGCTTGGGTGACTTCTTGTCGCGGGACTCCCTTGCTAGTTTGATGTCGTCGGAAGGGCCTTGCCGGATTGACCTTCGACTCCCCCTAGTATTTTTACCGAAGAATCCCTATTAGCTTGCGGCTATCCGATACCCCTTCACCGTTAGCCTATTCCATTGTTAATTTTGGTAGTAACATCCCCCCCAGTGAAGGGGTATTTTCGGTATTCCAAGTCAAACTTTTTGTCTTTTTCAAGGTGTCATGTCTGAGTCTCTTAAAATTCTTTGATCAGGAGTGTCGATTGGATTCTGTTTGTACGGTTCGGATTGGTTTTGATATTTGAACATAAACTATTTTCCTTCTTCGTTTCCGCCTTTCCCCTGCAAACCAAATTCTCAAGCAAAAATTACTACTTTCTAAAGAACTAATCAACTTTTTCCTTTGAGAACCAACGCTCTGTGCTCTGTATGTATTTTTACCCTTTACATAAATCTCAGTTTTGATATGTATCAAAATTGACGGGGAAGACGACTAGAATTATGCTGATTGATAAAATAGGTTTTAGCAATAATACCTCCCTTTCCACCATGATTAATGTCCGGTGTTAGCGGGCTCCCATTTTTATAGTTTATCTTGATTAGGAAATAAGACATATAACACAAGTTACACAAATGGGGAAATAACATCTCTACTAATTAAGGTTTTATATCGTTGGTATAAAATAACATGAATCCAACATGGTTAGGGCTATCCTCCCACCGCCGCCCGCGTTTTACTTAAGTACTTGATGACGACGTGGGATTACCTAATTCCTACATAATCCCATTTGTGGTTTTAATGATGCTATGGTATGTGTTTTCCTATCATTAAAATTCTAGATGACCACTAATGAAAGCATATTAATCCTGCCCCTTCCCGTATTTTGTGTCTGTGTTCAGTTTATCTTGTGACAAGTTACCTTTTTGCGAATAAAATATAGTATTATTCTATTTGTTCATAAATGTTATTCGTGTATTTGTGTGAGAAATATATATACTAATGGTACTGAAATGGGATAATATCACCTGGTAGAATCATGTCTAGCAAAATCCCTGTGAGGGAGAAGACTAAAGATTCCAAAGCCCCCCGTCCGAAGAAGGCCTTTGCTCCGAAGCCGTAATTAATTACTTCTCAATGCTCGGTGGAGGCCATACTGGATAGTTTTGGCATTTCAAGCATTGGTGCTATCACAGCCCCTTCTCCAAACTTTCTCAAGAACCCTCTGAAAGGGTATTTTGCATATTCAGCAATTCATATATGGCATGGGTGCTTTCTTCCTTTCCCACCTTTTCTTCATAACCTCCTAAGTGATTTGAAAGTTACTCCCATTCAACTTTCACCCAACATATACACAACTCTCTTGTGCTTGGAAACCCTAGCGCTCACGTCTGGTCAGAATTCTTTAAGTCCCAAACTCATTTGTCATATGGTTCGTTTTTCTAAAAATTCAAACTCGCCATATGGAGGGCGAATCCCGTAAGGAGATTGGTTACTGACGACACTGGTAAAACTAGACCATGGGAAGACCAATTTTTTCTCGTTAAATTCCCTATCGGCACATTGGGAAAATTCGTTGATGATGGTAGGACTTACGCTTTAAAAAGCCAAAGTTTTGTATTTGTGGTTTTGTCTTATGTGGACCTTCCTCTTATTACAGAAACCCCCCTTTAAAGATATGGTTCTAACACCCGAGAAAGCTCAAGTTGTCGAGACTATTTTTGCAGCGCCGGTGGAGCACATGTGTCGATCGTTCCTCTTAACTATTGACAGACTTTGTCAATATGGCTTGATTCCTTCTGGGCAGAAGATACTGGGATAACCTCCCATCCAATTTTCTGGTCCTAAAGGACTAGTGCTGAATTCTACCTCCTTCAATGCAGGTTCCCCCATTCTTCAAGGCGATTTGGACAAAGCTCGTCATTCTTCCCCTGCCCCCTTGTTAATGTCACTTTACTAATTCAACTCTCCTTCGTTTAGGATCTTTGTATTTTTAGGATGCGTCTGCCCTTGCAGCTTACAAACCATCTAGTATTCATGCCGTAAAAAGGCTTGCCGATAATAACACTGAATCGTTGTCGAAAAAGTTGAGGTATGATAAGTCGGCTAGCTTTTCGGAAGATGATGCCACTGTTCCAAAAACAAGGCAGACCTTTGACCCTTCTACCGTAGGTGATAACCAGGTGATTGACATTGACGCCTCTCCTGAAGGTTCCCCGAAGGGTAAATCTGTAGAAAGCCCTGTCCCTTTCAATTCTTCCGGTGACCTGGGCAGGGAAAGGTGTGATCTTCCGACACTTTCCTCTTCTCAACTTGTTGCCTCTGCTCTTCTTCCTCCAGTTTCCGATTTTGACAGGTTGGTTGGTCTGGCTCTCTCGTCCCTCAAAGTCGCCAACATCGCGTCGACTTCTGCACCCTTAGATTCAGAATATTTTCACCGATAGCCAATTAGGGACCAACTTCTGGTATTGATTTATCTTTTCTGATTCTTTCACATTCGTATTGTTTTTGTGTAAAGCCTAATTCTTTTTCCTTCTTCAGATAATGAAGACTTGGTTCTTATCCTTTGGGAAGGTTGTTGCTCCAGTGGCGGAGGTCAACGCTCTAAGGGAAGAGAACAAGGCATTGTCAGATAAGATCTCTACCTTGTTGTGGAAGAAGGCGGAAAGCGAGAACAAGCATCATGAGTTGGAGAATTTGCTGAAAGAGGAGAGAGAGGCTAAAGATGCGCTGGTGAAGCAGGTTGAAAACCTTAAGGAGGAAAAGACAGGCCTGGAAGCTGACTATACTGCTGAAATGGACCGGATGAGTGCTCAACTTTCCACTGCAAAAAGAATAATCTATGAGGATGGAAATAGAATTTCTACTTTTTTGGATGCTTATCTTAATAACATCATGATGGAATATTATGAGGACGCCTTCCTCCTTGCTTTTTCTGATAATTATGAAAGGCTGCCGGACTTTGATTTTTCTTCAATCGAGCTCCCCATCCTAGACAGAGTTTTGGGAAAGATCGAGCAGGTGAGACGGGAGCACAAAATCCCTTTGATGGATAAGATAGATCCTGCGTCGCTTCTGTTTATCAATGATTTTTCTGAGGACTATGAAGGTGAAGTTGAGGAGGAAAATGCAAAGAAAGGGGAAGTGGGAGAAGGCGTGGTTCAGTAGGGTGTAAATGGAAGAAGTGATGAAGCCTTCTCTCTTGTGACGAAGGAGTTGCCTTAAGAGGGAGGTGATCCCTCAGATCTTACAAAGAAAGGGACTCTTGGTCGGTCCGATGTCGAGGTCACACAGGTATGGCTTTCACTTTTGAAACACTTTCCCTCCTCTTGAATCTTGATAGTAACTAGTTCTCTCATGTTACAGCAGTTCTCTGCTTCCCCCAAGATGTAAATTACAGTAGCATTTTGGATCCTTCATTTAAAAACATAGAGATTTCTTAATGAGTTTTGGCTCTGCAAAAACAACTTAACAAGATGTTTTGAATATTATTCTATGAAGTATGCATTTGCTTTTAATTCGTCTGTGAACAGTGTTGGTTTCATGTCATTTAGTGGTTTGTGATGTTGTACCTATAATTTGGTGTGGGCATTGTGTGCATATGCGTATGAATGGATAAAAGTCACGTGTTTTTCCTTCTTTGGGATATGCAGTTTTGCTAATATATACTTGTCGTTTGCGTTATATGTTACGATATTTCATCTTGTCTATGATTAGGAGGATCAATTCCAGACTCCCTCTTCACAGTTTAGAGAGGAACCCTTGAACATTGCGGGTTTCGAAGAAATTTTTGGGAATGCTCCCCTTTCGGGTCATAAGAAGATGTATTATCGTCAAAAGATAATTTCTGGAAATCTTCGAGAATAAGTGCCCTCTTTGGAAAAACAATTAAAGGAGAAAGACGAAATAATCTATAACTAGCAGCGTAGGCTAACAACAAAGTCTTCTGGTAATTCTAATGCAGAGGTGGGTAGGCTATATCAAAATATTGATGAATTGGAAGACGAACTAAGGAAAGTCATGGAAAACTATGCTTCTCTGGAATTCGCCTTACGAAATCCATAATCAGAATGATGTGCTCTTTTCAATTATTTGTGATGTATCTCTCTTTAAAACAATGACGGTGTTTATATTATGTCTTCTAAAAAAAGGGGTGTACCTATGTGTTGTGTGATTTATATGGTATGCTTCTTTTGTTGGAAATAAGGCTATCATGTTATGAGATGTTGTAACGAAAGGATTCCTATTTGAGCTTGATGTTAGTAAAATGCGTTCCTCATGTGGTAGGTATTTTCTGGAAAATACTCGCCGTCAGGATTCCCAGGAAAAGGGAGTAGCCTTAGTAATGAAACTTCATTAAAAACATTGGGACTCCTTTCTCCAGTTCCTTTTTGAACTTATGTTTTAGTGTGCCATTATTTCTTGTGTTGCGCAGGCCTCGGGTATTTGAAAGAAATAAACTAATGCATATGTATGTTAAAGACACTTCCCTGAAAGGATCATAGGCCTATCTAGTGTAGTACCGGAAGTGTAATTTTGAGCCATATTCGAATTTCTGAGAGGGACGAGCAGTTCCTCATTTAGATTCAAGAACTTAACCTGCCCAAGTTTGGGGCATTTGTGATTAAGCCAAAACCCCATATCCAGTTGTGATTTATTCTTGGATCACTTCAGGTTTAGTTTTAACCGGCTTTTTGGTCCGGTCCCCAAAAGTACACAAGACGCGCTCGACTCAACGCATCGCGTGGAATTAAAGCCGAAACGGACGCTTAGGACCGAAGGAAACAGGATGAAGAGGGATCGCGCCAATAGAGACCTCGTTGCACCCCAAACACCTATTCATGCATCCTTTGCACGCCTCATGAGGAAAACTTCGTACCCTCGGGAGGTGAGAATTTCACACTCGCCAGGGGTGCGAAATTCGTAGTGAAATACGCACCTAGCAGGGTGCGAATTTCGCACCCTAGGAGGCACGAATTTCACACCTCCGTGGGGCGTGAATTTCGCACCCACGAGGTGCAGAATTTCCCGCCAACGAGGTGGGGAATTTCACACCCATGAGGTGCGGAATTTCACACCCACGAGTTGCGGAATATCGCCCCCCAGGCCCAGGTGCAAATTTTCAGCGTGCGCAGGCTCCATGTGTGAAATTATGGGTGTGGTCCCCTATTTCTACCTACTCCCACCTACTCTTACTTACTCCCTTTCCTATAAATACCCCATGACTTCACACTTGAAAGGGGTTGGAATTTGAGACCTTGGAACCTCTAGAGAGCTCCTTTAATAGCATCTCCTATTTGAGGAAGAAAAAGGGCAAACGTGTCTTTTTCCTAGTATATTAAATATATGATAATTATGACATCATATATATCAATGATGACATCATGCCTTAGATATGACATCATATGGATTTGAAATGAATGTAATGAAATGTTATGAGAGGGTCTCAATGTTATAAACTTTTGTGATCAATAATATTCCAACAACGCTTCAAAGTGGAAGTAGGCCCCTCCCGAGGCCGAACCACTATAAATCTCTTGTGTTATTTTACTGCTTTCCACTCTTGTCTGTGCGACCAAATTAACTATTCCTGGTAATTGGAATATTTGGTGTTTACGACATTTTTTTCCATCAACATTTAGTGCTTTCACTGAGAAAAACTTGGATTTTGCGCCTTTTTCGCACATTTTCGTCTCAACCCCCAATGAGCTTGAGGTTCCTTGCTAAACCTGCCATCTAGTCCGCTCACGATGGCAAAGCGACCAAAGAACGCAATGGTCGTTTCTTCAGCTGCAGCCGAGGCCGGTATGTCCCAACAATATCAACCGGCAGACATCCCAGCCAATAATGAAACCATCCCTCCTATTGTGAACCCCGAAACACCCGCAACACAAACTCAAATCCGCACGCTTAATGAAAAATATGAGAACACGGCGGTCGAGCTTAATCAAGCGTTAAGGAATAACATCGACCTTATTCGATAACTTCATGAAAGTCAGCGCATCGTCGCTCGGCTCCAATTAACTCAGAACAACGCTCGACCCCGAACAACTGTCTCGGAAACTTCTTTTTCCGAGTCGATGGGCCCACATCAAAAAAGGAGGTTTAACCTCATCAACAATGTTGCCACCCGCACCAATGCCCTCGACAATGATAATGGCAATGGCTACGCCAACGGCAATGGGAACGAGAATGGCGACCGAACTACCGTCACATATAGCGAGGGGGAACAGTACCGAGACCGCTCTCACTTGATCATCGATGATGGACCAGGTCCTACTAACCAAACTCTTCGTCGACACAACCCGACAGTCGCTAATCAGGATGATGAACTCGCTATCTTAACGGCCCGCATTCCTCCAGAACAGGAACCGCATCACCCTGGTCCACCTCACTGTCCACACCAGGACCCAATTATAGATGTCGAGGACATGGAAGAAGATGATCCGGACGTCCATCATAGAAGACGCCCCTGCAACAGAACTCCGGAACTTCGCCAAAACCTATGGGTCCCAATGGCGGATCCTCATCCAACTTACCTTTCCTACATGGTCCGAAGGATAATGAGGGTGATGTGAGGAAATATGCATGATTCCTAGGAAGCGCACATTAGGCGTAACCCCTTCACAAGAAGGGTAAACGAAGCTGAATGGCCGCAGCGCTTCAGCATGCCGCAAATGTCACTATACGACGACACCACTAACACCTGTGCCTTCCTAAATCGATATGAATGGCAAATGGACTCAAGTCGGGGCAATAATCCGGTCAAATGCAAGCGTTTCCCAGTCTTCTTATTAGAAACGGCTTTGTTATGGTTCTCTCGCCTCCCGCTTGATTCCATTAACAACTTCAGCTAGTTAGTGATGTAGTTGGTCAAGCAATTCATAATGCATGTACCAACTCCAAAGAATACCCCCACCCTTTCCAACTTATACCAAGGGCCCGCTGAGTCGCTCAAAAGCTACCTCTCCAGGTTCAACATTGCCCTCGCCGAGGTCGAGGATCCTGACCCTCGCACCGTACTCTTTCAATTAGCCAAAGGTGTCCTCCCTACTTCCGAATTCGGGGCGTGGATCAATCGGAAGCAGCCAAAAAGACTCGACGCCTCCTATGAGAAAGCGAATCAGTACTTATGCCAAGAGGAGGCAAGACGCAACCGACTCTCAACACCCAGTCGCCCCAACGACTCTCAAGCAGGCACTGCAAATAACAACCTTAAATGAAAACAAGTGGGAGAGCCCTTTGATCAGAAGAAGGGGGTAAATCCCAACAGGCAAAGACCGAACAATGGTAGGTAATGTATTCGGAACAACGATCAGGCCCTGATCGAGCCAAGAAAGCCCGGCCCTTACCGAGCCTTCGAGACATACACCCTGCTAAACGAGGATCTAGAAACAGTCTACTTGGAGACATGCAACACTTTGCCATATAAGAAGCCATGCGCTAGGGAATCAACCGACCTTGAGAAAAATACTAGAAGGTACTTCCAATACCACGACATATACGGCCACAATACCAGTGAGTGTCGCCAGCTTAGGGACGCAATCGAAAAAATCATCCGTGAGAAGCGACAGGAGCAATATGTCCAAGAACCTTTTCCTCCCGAAGCCAATTCAAAGCCTCAGGAACCAGCGCCTCAAGCAGCCACCAAAGCAGCTCCAGGTTCATCTAACCCAAGGCGTGGGATCGTAATCAACACCATATGTGGCGTACCTTAACCCACACATGACAGCTTCCGAAAAATGCAAGAGTATGTTAGTTTAATAAAGCATGCTACTTATGAAACTTGCTCCGCACCCAATGAATCCGTCCTAGCCAAGCTCCAAAAGACCATGTGGGACGACATCGTTTTCCGCGAAATTGATTCTACCGGGGTGGAAATCCCAACCACCGATCCACTAGTTATCACAGCTCAGATCGGTGCTACTTCTGTCCGAAAGGTGTTAATCGATTCTAAAAGATCAGTCAACATCATTTTTAAAGCTTCTTACGACCAGATGAGATTAGAAACGATAACTTAAAGCCATGCTGAGCCATGATCCATGGCTTCAATGGGGCTTCTAGTTCCCCAGTGGGAATGATCAATTTACCTGTAGAGCTAGGCGAGGGGGATCGGAACCGGGTCTGAATCCTCACCTTCATTGTTATAGACATTGATACCCCCTAAAACACTTTCCTTGGACGCCCCTTTCTCATAGAGTCTCGGGTATGCATGTCACCATGGTCTCTCCTAATGAAATTTCCAATAGAAAACGGGATTGGAATAGTCAGAGGCAACCAAGTTAGCACCATACAGTGTTATGCAATAGAATGGAATAATGCACGCAATAAGGGCAAGGGAAAAGCAGTGCCCATGCCTTCTTGCACCAAGACTATTTCAGCATAGCAATCATCGGCGCCTGGGCCTTGGCTCAAGCGCCACTGTCGTCTTTCTGAAGACCTCGACCCACGGAAGGACGAAGAGCCCGAGTACGGGAGGGATACCCCGGTCGAATCTATAGTATATATTCCCGTTAATCCTGATGATCCATCAAGGATGCTGAAGATAGTACCGCAACTCCATCCCGCAATCAAAGAAGATCTTGTAGATTTCTTGAAGGCAAATTTGGATGTGTTCGCATGGACTCACTCCGATATGAGCGGCATCAACCTAGCGATCGCATTCCATTGTCTAAGCATTGATCCCATGATGCCTCCGATCAAGGAAAAGCGCCGCTTCTTGGAACCCAAAAGGTCCAAAGCACTTGAGGAAGAAGTAAACCGTCTACTCAACAACAACTTTATTTGCAAAGATGACTACCCCGAATGGGTCTCCAATCTGGTCCTAGTAAAAAAAGCCAATGGTAAATGGCGAACATGCGTCGACTTCTCTGATTTAAACAAGGCATGCACAAAGACAACTTCCCACTCCCGAAGATTGACGACTTGTTGATTCAACCGTCGTGTACCAAACTACTATCTTCCATGGATGCCTACTCAGGATACAATCAGATCCCGTTGAACCTTCGCGACCAGGATCATACCTCCTTCATAACAAACCTCGGACTTTACTGTTATCGCATCATGCCCTTCGGCCTTAAGAATGCCGGTGCTACTTATCAGCGAATGGTTAATCGACTCTTCAAAAACCAAATCGGAAAGTCCATGGAGGTGTACATGGACGACATGTTGGTAAAATCTAAATTATCAAGCGGTCACGTCCATGACCTCTTTGAAATGTTCGATATCCTCCGCCGGTACGGCATGAAACTCAACCCTTTGAAATGCTCCTTCGGAGTCGCTTCAGGAAAATTCTTGGGTTTCATCGTCAATTCCCGTTGAATCGAAGCCAATCCAAAATAAAATCCAAGCTATTCGGGACATCCAAATCCCTAAGAACATCAAGGATGTCCAAAGTTTCAATGGAAAGGTCGCTGCTTTAAGTCGGTTCATATCTAAGGCCACCGATTAGTGCATTTCTTTCTTTGATTTAATTCGAAAAGGGAAAAGCAATTTCGAGTGGACCCCAGAATGCATTTATGCATTCAAAGAACTCCTGGATCACTTAGAGCGGCCGCCTATCCTATCTAAGACCGTAGACCATAAGGATTTATACATTTATTTGGCTATTTCTACAAAAGCAATCAGCTCGGCATTAATCCGCCTCGAGGACCACATCCAACGGCCCATCTACGACATAAGCAAATGATTGATAGGGGCAGAGAAGAATTATCTGAAGTTGGAAAAGCTGGCATTCTGCTTGCTCATTTCCTCTCGGAAACTTCGACCGTGCTTCTAGTCTCATCCTATAAAGGTTTTCACCGATCAGCCACTACGACCGGTCGTGCAGCGACCCGAAGCGTCTGGATGGCTTTTGAAGTGGAGTATGTAGCTGAGCCAATTAGAGATAACATTCCTTCCCCGCCGAGCCATCCTCGGCCAAGCTCTCGCTGACTTCAAAGTAGAGTTCACTGCCCCCGAGGAGACTCCGACAGAGAACACGAAAGCTCCTGTTATTTAATGGAAATTGTTCGTGGACGGGTCCTCCAATAACAGATGCTCCGAGGTCGGAGTCGTGTTCATCACCCCGAGGGACGCCTGATATGCTACGCGCTAAAGATAAATTTCCTGCTATCAACAACTACGCAGAATATGAGGCCTTGATTGCCGGACTTAGAATCGCGATCGAGCTCAAGCTAAATACAATCCAAATCTTCTCCGATTCACAACTCATTGTGCATCAAGTACAAGGGGAATATCAAGCTAAAGGAGAACGACTCGCCCTGTACTTAACCAAGGTTCAGGAATTACTTACTTACCTCGATCACTTCGTCATCACTCATATACCCCGAGAATAGAATGAAAAAGCAGATTCGCTATCCAAACTAGCAAGCTCCGAGGATCTACAACTTTTGGGATTTGCCCTCGTCGAAGTGATCAACTCCCCTAGTATCAAGAAAATTCAAACTAAGGTGGTCTTGAATGCCAAACCCGGACCTAAATCTTGGATGGCACCAATCAGGAATTACCTACAGCACGGGACCCTTCCAAGGGGCTATAAGGTAAGACGAGCACTCACCCGCCAATCAGCTCGCTATCTTCTTATGGATGGGGTGCTCTACCATAGAGGTTTCTCCATCCCATTGCTTAGAAGTGTAGCCCATCATGACGCCATCAAAGTCTTAACCGATGTACATGAAGGGGAGTGCGACGGCCACACTAGAGGGCGAACCCTGGCTAGAAAGATACTTAGACATGGTTATTACTGGCCCACACTCGATCAAGATGCCTCAGACTATGCTCGCAAGTGCGACAAGTGCCAGCACTTCCCAAAGATCCCGAGAGCCTCGCATACAGAGCTGACATAAATGATTAGCCCACGGCCTTTCGCCATGTGGGGAATCGACATCATTGGAACTCTTCCAATGGCCAGAGGTGGAGCACGATACGCCGTCGTCGCGGTTGATTATTTTACCAAATGGGCAGAGGCCGAAGCTCTCGCCACGATTACCACCAAGAAGATGATCAACTTCGTCGTGCGCAACATCATTACTTGATATGGGGTCCCTCGAGTTATCATTTCTGATAATGGCACTCAATTTTAGAGCGCCGAATTCAAATCTTTCTGCCAGCGACACAACATCGAAAAGAGATTCTTGGCAGTGGATCATCCCCAAGCCAATGTGTAGGTCGAAGCGGTTAACAAAGTTATTAAGTCCATCATCAAGAAGCTCCTAGAAAAGGCTGGGGGCATATGGGCGGACGAACTTCCACTAGCCCTTTCCACTAGCCCTACAGGCATACCGAACCACCCACAAGACAACAACCAGACACACTCCCTTCGCCCTTGCCTATGGGTCAGAAGTCGTCATTCCCATTGAGCTCAAGCTTCCATCTCATCGAGTCACCTATTTCGATCCAAAGACAAACCAATATTTACTTTTAGGATCACTTTACTTAATGGAAGAAAAAAGGAACGAAGCTGATCTCCAAGCCGCTGCCCACCGGCAACGAGTCGCCCGATACTTCAATTCCAGGGTCCGTCATAAGGACCTCAACGTCGGCGACCTTATCTTAAAGCGGATCTTTCCTCCACCAACATGCCTCTCCCCTCGTTGGGAAGGTCCGTACTCCATACAATGGAAGCTCAGCAATGGATCTTTCAAACTCGCAACCGTGGACGGAGCTGAACTCCCAAGGGCATGGAACAGTGAACATCTTCGCCTCTACTTTACCTAACTTAGAACACGGTTGCTTACGTTTTCCAGCAATGTTTTGTTTTCTTGCAATTCAATGCATTGTAAAGGCTATTACTGCTAAAGTTATTAGCGGAAATGATGTTCAACTTCCCATATCTTCCTGTTTGTGTTTACTCCGTGCATGACATGTTTGATTAATCTTGACAACTAGCTTACGTTCAAATAGTCGGTTGCCGTATTGGCCCCTGAGCATGGGAGTTGGTACCGCCATCCAAGTCTCAAGCCAACCTCGAGGCCAAAACAAAATGGCTACGACCAACACCCCGAGCACGGGAGCCAGCAACACTACTTGAGTCATCGGCCCGCGACACGACCGAGTATAAACAACCACGAACTCGAATCTCAGCCCCGTGCCGAGACCGATGATAAATCGTTTTGCGCCCAAGTCCCAAGAGACTTGGGACCACCCAACAGCCAGGCATGAGTGATATAAATCCCTCCCTCGGCTACGGGTACCGGTCGAATCTTGGCATAGCACCGAGACTAACCCTTAAATCGTTTCTTCCTCGAAGCTCTCAAGGATAAGGGGTAGCCCATGGCCACGATCGGACCCAATGGGATGATGATCCGAGCTTCTCTTCTCTGGCGAATAAACGATGAATGTGGCTCGCCTCAACCCGATGGACGATGGGGGAGCCACATACTGGATGGACCGCACAACGCGACGTCATACACCTTCTCTACACTTGGGATTAACCCCAGGAAACCCAAAACAGTAGGCGCTCAATCGGGCTTTGCAAACTACGGGTTTCCTGAGTTGAGGGAAACTTACTAGAAGCCTGCGCTCTCTCACACCCCTTTGGAATAATCAACCCAGAGCACGGTACGCAATTGCTTTTTGTTAAATGTAACGATAAGTATGCTTATGCAAGTACAGGACGCTGGAAAACATGAGAAGAACATCCAAACACTTAACACAAATTGCGATCTTTACTAATTCATATTTCATTTCTACACACACACATTAAGATAAACTACGTGTCTAACATCTTTCTTTCTAATGACAGGGTGTACATGAAAACCAAATCATGTCTTAAAAAACCTAAAGCGAGGGCCGTACTCGCTTAAACTATCAGCCTACACTACCAAAACGAACGGTAATTCCTACTTAAGTTGATAACACTAATCATGTTTCTTCCTATTGTGCTTGTGCTTTTTTGCAGATTCAGCGCTCGATGGTTCATCCTTCGCACCATGCATCTTCTTTACTGACCCGCTCTTGCTTCCTTGGCCCTTCTGAGAAGTAGTCGATTCGTGAGAAACCGAAAGGCATTTCTCATCTACACTCTCACCACTAGGGATCTCGGTGATATCAACAAGGGCGGTATGTGGCATAGGCACGGGGGCACTTCCGGCATCAAGGCCTACTACAATGCCACACTTCTCCGGTATCTCCTTGCCCTCTCACTCAGCCCGTTCCTTGGCCTCTCTAGCAGCCCGTCGCTCTGCAAGCTTCTGGGACTTATGTAGCATGATAGCACCAGCCTTAGTTTTCTCAAGGGACTCTATAGCCCTCTGCTGGGCTTCCTTGTCCTCCCTTTTTTTACGGGCCTCATCAGCAGCCCTCTTCTTCTCTACCTCCTCATCGACCCTCCTTCGTGTGACCGTTTTAGCGGCTCTCGATTCTGCATCCTTTCTGGTCTTCATTAGGACCTCCTTCCTGGCGGCCTCATCATGCTCTTGCCTCTCCTCCACCTCTTCACGCTTAGCCACCATTTTGGATTTTTGGGCCTCCACTATAGCAACCTCGAAGGCACATCGTCTTCCACCGGACCTCTGGTATGAGAACTCTGCCCATCAACCACCCCTCCGTCCTCCATAAGGCTCTCATACATGCTGGGAGTTATCCTTATATCCGAGTAGGTGTCCAGCTGATTGCCGCCTTCTCCAAATTGCACTGCCACGAGTCCTAGTCCAAGATCAGTTGTTCGTGGGACCACGGGGGTAAGGCCCGAGGCCATGGTCAGTCCAGGAAGGGCTGTACATTGAAAACACAACCTTATAGTCTGCAAATTCGGTAATTACGTCACCCTCGGGGATGTATGCAAAAAGAAATTTACCTCCGGTCAGGGATGGGGCGGAAATGACAAGAGGGGTACTTATGGTGGTAGGTAAAATGAATCCGTTCTATCCTAGCCTCGGGTGCTCAGGGTCATACTCAATTGAAACCTGAATTGAAGTTGTGGGATCGCTCACCATAACCGGTTCAGCTGCTAGTGGCCGATAGGAGCTTCCCTCTACAAATGTCTCCGCTACCACAACACTCTCAGTCATGACAGACTTCCCCTTCTCGGCAGTGAGCCTCTCCAGCCTACACCTCTCTCTCTTGGCATCCTTAAGAAGCAACCTCTTACCCTCCTCCAGCTTCTCGCGCTTTTCAGCGGTCAAGAGATCAATCATGAGTTGTCGTTCATCCAAAGTACTCACATCCACTTCGCGCAAATAAGCTTCAACCGGAACCAACATCTCTCAGGTTTGAGCTAGTTCGCGGGGATAATCCTCAACCCACGAAAGCCCATGAGATCTTAGGACCTTGACATACATGTTTCGGATGTCTTCCTCCACGGACGATTGAACCTGGAATTCTGTATCCTCCAGCTGCTCTCTTAGTTGTTCCACCTCTCTCAGATGTGTCGCTCTTAGTCCATACATTGTACCCAACACATCCTAATTACTGGCCTCTGCGTCCTCCTTGGCCTTTTTCATATCCTCAAGCTATCTCTTCAGGCTGTCATTATCCGCTCTCAGAGCATTATTGTAATTTTGGAGATCGAAGACTCGCGTTTTCCCTTTCCAGATTGGCGCATGCTTTATCCACCTCGGCTTTGTCCCTCTTTAGGGCCGTGTTCTGGGTAGTTAGGTCGGCTATAGTTTCGGTGAAAATGGAGCGGGAGTGATCTGCCTTCCTCTTGAGTGTCTTGTAGCCTTTCTTCATCTCAGCTACATCAACGAGATTCATGAATTAGCATTTAAAGATACGGGAATGAATGACAATGTGCCCACAATACAAAAAGCAAACTCACCTATGTCTATATTTAGATGAACAACGGTGGTCTTCCCAGCATCAATAGTTAACTTCTGATTCATGAGCTCCATATTCTTCCTCTTGATCAGCTCCGATAAATGAAAGGAATAGGCCGTAAGCTTGTCAGCTTGATGGTACGCTTCCTTCACATGCATCCAGATCTCTCCGGAGTCCCTAGCGGGAGGCGGGCGGAGATCTAGAAGGACCATCAGCTTGTCAAAGTAGTGTTGAGGGAAATTCGTTTTTAACCATGCCCTCCGTTCCTACACGGAAAGCCTTTGTTGCTCAGAGACCACTACTTCCCGCGTAATGGTTACGGTCGCCCTCTTCGGTCTTGGTTGGCCGAGTGGTGGCTCCCTCCCTTTGGTAACTGGAATAGAGGCAGGAGAAGCTGTGCTTAAAGGAGCTGTCAAAGATGGACGCCAAGAACCCCCTAAGTTGAGTCGAGAATCTCCCTCGGACACCCGAATCGGAGGAGGAGGAGATCTCGAGATCGCTCCCCACCTCGGTGCTCACTACCGCGACCAGGCATGGGTGGAGTATCATACAAGTTGGTCCCTCTTCTAAAGCCCTCAAAGAAAGTATTCCTAGGGCGTTGGCGGCCTCTATGACCATAGCCTCGTCCTCCGTGCCCTCTGGCCATATCACATGTCAAAGAAATGAAGCAAAGTAGGTCAAGTCGCACGCTAAGTTAAGTCACTATGCTATGAAGTGTTAATGAGTATATACCCTAAGTGTTCTCTCAACAGATCATAGTTTGATCCGCTCAAAGGAGTTAACCCCTCCGCAACAATAGTTAGTTCTTTGGGCTAGTTGTAACTGGCCATGGAGTTACTTCTAAATTAAGTTGGTTATGGGCGTCAAACTGGCCCTCCATCTCGAGCGAGGCAACGGCCTCGGTCGGAATCACCGGAGACTGGGGTGTGTCTAACGTTCCTCCCATTTCCTCTCCTATCAGAGGCAGGACTGGAATACTAGACACATCCTCGTCCTCGGCAGGCCTCTCTGGACCATGAGCCTCGTCTCCGTGTACATCTCCTTGAAATTTGACGGCCTTTTTTGGTCTAGGCCCAGCAGAAGGCGACTTTCTTTTCGAACCAGAAGCTGTAGAACTTTTTGCCACTACCTTCTTTGGCACACTGCTCGCTACTGCAGGCCTAATTATAGACCGATCATAAGGAAGCAACCCCGCACCGCGAAGGCGCTCTTGGCTTGTCACAGTTTCAGTTTTGCGAGACTCCTCGGGAATTGCCCGTAAGGCGTTGAGATGCTGCTTGTACTCTTCACCGATGGGTGCCTCTGGACTCCTTGCCGCAATAAAAAAAGAGTAATAATTATACGTGAGCTCCAAGAACTTTATAATAGGGAACGGAGTTCGAAAGTGCTTACTCCCTTCAATCCACTTTCTTGCAAATCTAGGAGGGCAGCGCACAAAGAACCAGTCTTGTTTGAACACCGACGGACTGGACCACGTCCTGATGAAGAATTTGGTGGCGGCTGTCGCTTCTAGGAACCATTGGGAAGGCGATCGGCTAGACGTTCTCCTCAGACTAAAGAAATACCGAATGTCCTCTCCGGTGGGTTCCATGTGCAAATATTCTCAATATAGAATGTTAGTGCCTAAGAGTGATGAATAAGCATTTGGATGTAGTTGCGAAGGTTCAAGGCGGAAATAGGATAGCATGTCCCGAATGAAGTCATTGACTGGGGGAACGCATCCTGCGAAACAAGCTTGCCTATTCCAGGCAATTAAACCCTCGAGCGTTGCATGAGCCCTTCTACCTTCTCCTGGCACAGGAGCACCACCCAATCGTATATTGAACCACTGCGCCATTTTCCTAACTACTGTAGCATCCATGTGCGACGGTACCGAGTCCGTAGGATTTTCCAAGGTAACGACATTGGGTAACATATCTGAGGCTATTGGGCCCGCCGATGCATCTTCATTAATAATATCCACATTCTCAACCTCTTTATTTATGATTAGAGAATGTAGCCTCTCAATTTGTCCCCTGTGATCAGATACTTAAGGTGAACTAGCCGTTTGAGAAGGAACGGATCCTTCGTTAGTCTCAGGCTCACTGCCACTAGAGCTATCGCTATTGGTAGAATTAGATGTATGTGACGATGATGGGGAAGCCTCGGCTTCTAGGATTTTCCCAGTCTTTGATCTTTTTTGCATGACAAGCTATTTTTTAACACACCAATATTAGATATCTCATTGGAATAACCTATATCCTTCGTGTTGTTTAAAGCTAACATGTGTGTGCGGTGTCATGCAAGATTAAGATACACAGAGGAAATTAAAACAGTCCAACAGTTCAGTCACAATTCAGATATATGCGCTATCCTATGTGAAAATTCAAATCCCTGTCCACTGACTATCATCATACGCATTAGCGCCAAGTGCGCAAGTATATAATTAACATGTAAATCTAAAGGTGGGCAGTCAGGATATCAAAGTCTTATACAAGGGAAAAAATACCCCGCCAAGACGTGGCACAGAGAAGTTGGGCTAGCAGCAAAATGAAAGACCGCGATAGGCAAGAGAGGCTCCAACAAGCTTCGAATTTCGCACCCACGAGGTGCAAAATTTCACGCCCACGAAGTGCGGAATTTCGTGCCCGCGACGTGCGAAATTTCGCACCTACGAGGTGCGCAATTTCGCACCCTAGGCCCAGGTGCGAATTTTCAACGTGCGCAGGCTCCAGATGCGAAATTCTGGGTGTGGTCCCCTATTTCTACCTACTCCCTCCTACTCTTAACTACTCCCTTTCCTATAAACACCACATGACTTCACACTTTAAAGGGGTTGGAATTTGAGACCTTAGGACCTCTAGAGAGCTCCTTTAACGGCATTTCCTATTTAGGGAAGAAGAAGGGCAAATGTGTCTTTATTCTAGTAAATTAAATATATGATAATTATGACATCATATATGATAATGATGACATCATGTCTTAGATATGACATCATATAGCTTAGAGATGACATCATATGGCTTTGAAGTGAATGTAATGAGATGTCATGAGTGGGTCTCAACCTTCTAAACTTTTGTGATCAATAACATTCCAACAACGCTTCAAAGTGGACGTAGGCCCCTCCCAAGGCCGAACCACTATAAATCTCTTGTGTTATTTGATTGCTTTCCACTATTGTTTGTGCGACCAAATTAACTATTCCTAGTAATTGGAATCTTTGGTGTTTACGACACTCTTTGCCGTCAACGTTTAGGTATTGAGATGTAAGATTGGGGCCCGCTTCTGGACTTTGTTGAGAAACAAAATCTGGATAGGAGACCATGAACCCCTTCTGGTATTTGCGAAGAGCCAAATCAATCCGGATTTGGGTATTAATATGGATAGAAGACCGGAAACCCCTTCCGGCATTTATGAAGAGCAGAGTCTACCCAGATTCGGGTATTAGCATGGATAGAAGACTGGAAACCCCTTCCGTCATTTATGAAGAGCTGAGTCTACCCAGATTCGGGTATTATTATGGATAGAAGACCGAAAACCTCCTCCGGTATTTGTAAAGAAATGAATTGACCCAGATTAGGGCATTGATATATAGAAGACCGGAACCCCCTCCGGTATTTGTGAAGAGACGAATTGACCCAGATTAGGGCATTGATATATAAAATGATCGGAACCCCCTCCGGTGTTTGTTGTTTTGGTATCCCCTTTGGATTTGATTTGTGAAGCAAAGGTTGTACGTACTTCCTGAGACACCCCTTGGGCTTTTGGTGTCAAAGCAGAGGATGTACGTGCTTTGATGGCTACTCTCTGGGCTTGTGCGTCCGGTGCGCTTGGTTAGCTTATCCATAAGCAGAGCCCAAGAACATACTCAACCTCCCTCCAGGAGGTGCCTTATCCTGACCATCGTAGGAGATGATAAGGTCTTAGAAACTAAGATGGGGCCATCGTAGACACAGAACTAAGGTTTACTCTTTTGACGCTCTATACTGCCATCGTAGGTGCTGACAGAGGCGCACACGCCACCCCCTCTGAGGGGTGCCCTCTCCTGACCATCATAGGTGATGATACGGGTTAGCGTTCCCTTCTACGGATAACGCGGAACATAAGCGGAGGTAGGACGTGCTTTTCTGTGAGCAGAGATATGACATGCTTAGTTCTAGTAGAGCCAGGGCATGCTTTTTTGCAAGTAGAGGTAGGGCGTGATAAGGTTAGATGCACCTCCAAGACCATTTCTGGTGTGAAATGGAGGCTCATGCTTTTGATGCTTTAACCCTACTCCCTCTGTTTTGGGCGTGCAGAAAGGCTAACACACCATCCTCCTCCGGAGGATGCCTCGTCTTGACCAATTTGGCGATGACGAGTGATTTAATCCGTTTACGATTTGACCCATTTTGTGTTTCCTTTTAAATTCCATGAGGAGGGTTTTCCATATCCATGAACATGTTTTAGTAATCCTTTTCCTAAGGATTTTTAACAAATTCACTTTGATCTTTTCATAAATCCTCGCAATCGGCCTTGGTTGATGAATCTAACGATGATTTTTCCGAGGATTCTACAGTGATTAGTCTCGTGTGCGTTCATCATGTGGTAATGAGTAAGGCCCTCTTGTTTTGCTTTCGTATTTGGTCTTTTTTTTCGTGAGTGGCTAGTAGTTGAGTTCGTGTTTGGTTAAGAAGTAAATGTTCTCCATCAAAGTTGTGAGGTAGTACTCTTTGGGTAACCCTGATGTACGCCCTTCTTCTTGTTACTGGGGTTTAATCCTTTTGTGACCCAGCCTAGCCGCTGTGCCTAAACTTTCGTTCCTTCCTTCCAAAACATACTAAAGTGGAGAGGTTATCCCTTTGGACCATCTGTGGGTGATGTGGTCAAAATCACTCATTATTTCTTGCTCAAATGTCATTCTTCTAATCTGCTTGTAGAGATTTTCCTTAGGTGAGAGAAAACGCAAGCATCCTCTGATGTAAAACCACTTGGAGGGGGCGTTAAGGTTTGTCCTGTGTGGGAAAGGCTATTATCCTAAGCCTCGTAAGCGCGTGGTTCCATTTTTCTTTTTCGCTTTATTATCCATAGGGCTTCTACTCTCAATCTTTGCCCTTCTATTACTCCAGGATCGATGACTTTCGATTTGTCCATTTGAGATCCTGAAGGCTTTTGTCAGAGCCTCTTACCCGTAACTTTGCTTCTTCAAGGTTTCAATCCAATCCGGAAAGGAACAACGTAGGTAGAAATGTGGCTGTTAACCACAAGGTCGGAGGTTCAGGCCCTCCTTCTAGCGCCAAATGTTAACGATATTTTTCGTCAACACCGTAAATGGATCAATGGTAATAGACCCAATGGAAAAATAGGCAGTCTATCCTTCGCGATCTTGGCTCAGATCATTGTTTTTGGGTATCAAGATCAGGCTCATCGGGAAATCTAGTGCAACAGCCCGCATTTTATGCATCAGAAAATCGTAAAATATTTTTATTTTATTCCTGAGGGTTGGATCATTCTCATCTTTTAATGTGTTGCTTATGGGGATGTGAGACATGTCCATAATTTTTACCGATTTTGTTTGTGACCATTTGTCCTCTATCAGTCTTGTACAGGGCATAACTTTTGACTCAAGTCAAATTGGAGGGTTAGATCTGTGCCATTGGAAAAGAATTGATGTTTGCCTTTTCGTAGAGTGGCTACATTAAAGATTTGGCTCAGCAGTTTGGGAGGAATCACTATTTTAAGGTTTTTCAGTTGGTCGTCCAGGTTCGGTAAGCCATAATGGGTTGAATTGGAGAGCTCCACTAGTGGGCTGATGGGAGGGTATAAATAGGGGGTGAGGGATATGGGAAATGGTTTAGTTTTTCATTTCCTCATTGGGTGGCCTTGTGCTCCTCCTTCCTCTAACACCTTTCCACCATTAAAAATCCAAATCTAAGGAGGGAAATCATAGATCTACACCATTGGAGGTTAGATCTGTTGTATATAACATTGTTGTATACACAATTATATGATTTTTGTTTGATGATAACAACCAAATATATTTCTATTATAAATGTGTTTGCTACTGTACTGTTTCATATATACATCACAAACGGAAATATAATATTTTATTTCAAACAACTATTTATTACTCCACTATTTGAACACATCACATTTCATATACATTCACATAATATTGTACTTGTAAATAAACTGAATATAATAGACAAGTTAGTTTGAACACAATAAAATAATATTTTATTTCAATCGAATTTGTTTATTACAAATACCAGTACAATACTCTCATTATACATTCATACACTGCTCCTCACTATAACACTGTCACTCAGTTATACATTTCTTCACATTGACTCATACATAGACACTCATACATTTCACTGTCTATAGTCGTCTTCTGTCTTCTGTCTTCACAGCATCATTCAGTCAGTCCAGTCTTCATACCTGTCATATACAGAAACACACACACAGTATCTAGAACAGAAATAATATTCTAATTCCTAGAAAATATTATTTTATTTTTAAAATTTATTTGCCTTAGAATTTTGGTGTGTTTCTCATCATTTTTCATGACTTGATCTGATATGTATTTATTTCTAGTACCCACTGATCAGCCTCAACAAACTACACCGGTTTGCTGATCAGAACCAGTAACTGATTCTGAATAGCCTCAACACAGTATAGCGGTTTGCTGATAAAGTTTCTTTCGGACAGTCACATGTATATACACACATGTATACACACATACGTGCATATATACATATATGTATACATACAGGTCAGCAACATGACAGTGAAATGGAGCAGTGGACACAAAAGCATTGTCGAGTAGCAATGGTAAAGTAAACAACTATTCAAGTGCATGAGAACAAGTTAAGTATGTTTAAACATGGACAAGTGGTGCAAGCATGACATGGAAGGATGGTACACAGTGCACAGGATGTACAAGACTGAGCAAAATAAAGTGCATAAATACAAGCTGTGTTGTGCAAGGCATGAAGTCACACAAATGGAACCAAGTACAAATGCATAAATGTTTCATGTTCAACAAGGTATGCAAAATCAACAAGGGTAAAGTAAAGATTCGGCCAGTATGCAAAGCTCAAGGAAGATTTACAAGCATGGTGGTGCATGGTTCAACATGACAACAAATATGAATGGTACAACATAGTGAAAGCATGGTCGAGCAAAACGTCAAAAGAACACAGCAGTATATAATCATGGTGTGCTACAGCAATGAACCAAGAATAGACTAGTATGAACAACTGTTTCCAAAAGCTCAAGCTCGAGCATGGTGCAAGCACAGTAAAAAAGAATGACATGCATGAATGAATAAATAGTCGAGACAGATCAACATGAAGCATGAGATGGAGCAAGCAGCAAGACTCATTGGCCAGTGTACATGAATGTACACTACAGCGTATAGGATCACATTCATGTTTCATCCAAGCATGTAATCAATGCATGGTGCAACACGAAACTGGATACAGGATACAAGTGCATATAAATCATGGTAGTCAGATCAATGGAGCATGAGTAGTAATGCACAACAACAAGTTCATATCTACCCATAACAAGTACAAGTTTATTTCAGGTGCAAACATGGTGGAACAAGAATGGACATGTTGAATGCAAATGTGAAACAAGTTTTAAAACTGTAGCGAGAGTTCACTCAACAATTCAGTTTCGTGCTCAAATGCATCCGTGTTTAAGTGGTACTACAAACTAGGTGAACTCAAGTTTAAGTGAGCATGAGCACAACAGAAAAAAATAGTTAATTGGTTTCCAGAATAGAATCTACAGTTTTGGCAAGTAAATTACAGTGGCATTTGTTTCTAAGAATTCAATCTGCATTTGTGGAAAGGTTTTAATAGAGAACCAATTTATTTGACAAAGCAAAAATTAGCGCAGGTGTAAACAATTGCAGAAATCACATTTCCAGTTTTAGCAAAAATTTGAATTCAAGTTTTCCAGAAATAGCTGAGATATATGCAAGAAAAGTTTCACATAAATATGGAAATGTGTTAATCAGCTAATTAAAATGCAAGAATCATTAATGTTTTCCACAAATCAACACTCGGCATTCAAGGAATGTTTTCACTCAAGGGGAAGACATCAAGCCATCACACAAGGAATTAATTCACATAAATTAATCAATGCCAATAAAGAATGAAATACACGCTGAAACATGACTAGGTTCAAGCCGAGGCAATCAAGGTCATTTTTTATCAAAGCCATCAAAAGAGGAAATTAAGCAATTCGAGGAACAATCAGATCAAATCACTTTGATCGAAATCAGAGTGAGACTAGGGTTCTGTTTACCCTATTTATACACCACGTTACATCATTTGCAGAGAATAGAAAAACCATGCAACAATTCAAAGAGAAATCATCGAAAGCCAAAATCACAAATTCATAGAGCAACATTGAAGATTCAATCAAAGAATCTTACATGTTTTCGATCGCAAGCAGCGTGGATTGCCCAAATCAGATCAACCAAGAGTGACAACGAATTCAAGCATTTAGAGAGCCATTTTCTTCAGCAAATCAATTGATCGATTTGGGGATTAAAGAGAAACCCTAGAGCCGCCACCATTTTTCTAAAAGCAAAGAGATCGGGCTGAAAAGAAAAAGGGGTGCACAAATTACAATTTGGTCGACCAAGCTAATTTTGAAGAGTTAAAGGGGATGATCCCTTTTATTTTAAATCCTAGGGTTTTTTAGATGGTTTGTTTTTATTTGTTTATATTTTTGTGTTGTTTCAATTTGTTCTGTAAACCGTCAAAACAGTTTTCAAGAGTTTGTAAAATTCTAGGGGATTCAGTTAGGGATTAACTGACAGTTTACTAACATCTGTAAAACTAGGGGAAATCTGGTCTAAGGGGTATAGACCAGTCTAGGGTTTTGAGCGTAGGGTAAGAATATGAGCGAGGAGTTCGCGAGTTTACATGGTCTTGTAAGTGGGATCTGTTCTATCACCTAGTAGGTAGGAATGCAACAGTAGGCAGGGTTTTGCCGAAGCTGGGTATATCTTGTGTCATTTATTTTCTGCATTTCTATTTCTGCTATATTCTATGATCTTTGATTATTTTTAATATCCCAGTAACTTTAACAACTCAGCATAAAGTGTAATAAACCCTATTCACCCCCCTCTAGGGTTAATCTAGATTCAACAAGTGGTATCAGAGCAGGTATTTTCTTTAACTCTAGAGTCATGGGTCATTCTAGTTGTCAGCCTAGTGAGAGTCATACCAGTAATATTCCAACTATTTTCAATGGAACTAATTTTTTTTAAATTGGAAAATAAAGATGAAAATTTATATAAAATCTATTCATATTAAATATTGGAATATTATTATTAATGGAGTAGATTTGTCAGATAAAAGGAATATTGTTATCAATACTCGTGTTATGGACATTATTTATTCTTGTCTCAGTATTGATCAATTTAAGCTTATCTCTCATTGTTTGACTGCACAGGAAATCTGGAATACTCTCAATACAATGTATGGTCAAATTGACAACAACTGCTCAAAACCCCGGGATGTCAACTCAGATTCAGGTCTATGCTTAAAAGGAGAAACTGATAGATCAAACGATGGAGAATCATCAGATGTTGAAGCTAAAAATTTCTCATATGAAGATTTGGTTTACATGTGTGTTGATTTAACTAAATCTGTTGATAAACTCAAATCTAAAAATAAATCTCCGAAATCTAGGAATTCTAAGTTGACTAGCAAAATTGATAATCGGAATCACAGCCTGAATATTTTAAAAACTCTTCAAATTCAGATTGCATAAATTGTTTGAAATTGGAAACCAATCTTGTTCATTTCAACAAAAACATTCAAAAGCTTGAAAAGGAAATTCTGATCTTAAAAGAAAACAAGATTGAGTTATCAAGTTTGAACAATTTTCTAGAAAAGGAATTTGAAATTTTTAAGATTGATATAAATTCAAAATTTGAAATTACTGAAAGAAAATCTGTTGAAATCCGATTTGATTCTGAAAGAGCTTGAAAACGAGATTGAAAATTTCAAGAAATTTGAATCTGAAAATCAAAAACATTTTGAATCTGAAATTTCTGAGCCCCAAGCCAAAATTATATTACTTGAATCTGAAAATTTGGTTTTGAAACAATATGATGCTAAAAGGAAGATCACTAATAATCGATGTTTTGATTTAATAAAAGCAAACAGTGATCTTAAATCCAAAATTCAACAATTAGAATCAACTTTGGATAAATTTTCTAATGGGGAAAAATAGTTGAATATGTTGTTGCAAAATCAAGTTTCTATTGGAAATAAATATGGTATTAGCTTTGGGAAACATAATGTTTTTGAAAATGTCAATTCAAATGGTTTTAAAAATCCCTCAAGTTGCTTCAAGAATGATAGTTTTGAAAAGTTGAACTCTGGATATTTCAAAAAAAAAATTGAAACACAAACGTGATAAGAAATTGTTTGATAACAGTCTATCTAATCCGTTTTGGACCCCAAAAAGAAACAAAGTGAATTCATATAAATTCAAACGGATTTGGGTCCCTAAAGGAACTTTGGTAAATTCTGATGGATTGTTATATAAACAGATTTGGGTACCAAAACATAAGAAAACAATTAAGAGTGGTTTTACAAATTTTGTTAGACCACTCGATCCTATAAACTATTAGGTACCAGTGGAGGCTGAGGAACTGTTGTGCAAAAAGAAATTTGAAATCAAACTGGTCTATACTTCTGTATCAATCACAGTTCCTCCAACCAGGATTTGCTGAGTCGGAGATTATGGTTTACATGGATTTCATGTATAATCTCTGAACTCATCTTTGTAAATATTTTTGTTTCCTTTGTTTATTCCTTCTTCTACCCCGTCTAATTTTTCTTGATTTGTCACTGTCATATTTCTGTTTCTTCTTGGGCTTTCTCAACTTCCAATTGCAGTGCTCTAAATTTTCTGGAAATTCGCTTCATCAGAATAAAACACTGATGTTTTAATCATTTCCAGATCTTGAGTTTATTCTTGTAAATATCTGCAATTATTTTGAAGTTTATTTTCTGTTTTCTGAATTCATAACAGTGTTGATGTATTCTTGTCATACCTTGAACACTGTTGATTCAAATTCTAAAATTTTAAGATCTGAAAGTTTTGTGGAATTTCACACACCTTTGTTGTTTTGAGTCTCTTCTAATTCATTTTGGAAAGTCTTGAAAATTTATACTCATTACAGCACTCTGTTATTTATTAGTTGTGATAATTTCTGAAATTTTCAGCTTGCCTTGAATATTTTAAAATGTCTTGAATCAGTGATACATCTTGAAATTCATCTTTATTCATGATTATTATGGTTGAAATTAATTTTGTTTGAAATCATCTGAAATTCTTGATATTTTGAATATTACACACCACTTGAATTTGAAACTATCAATCTTGTGTGAATAATTCATTATATCTCAAAATTGACATTGATTCAAGTGATCTCAAATAAATTATTTTTATTTTTTTTTGGATCATGAATACCTCTGAAATTTGATGTAAATGATCTGAAATTACTCTTGTACTTGTCAAAGATACTTATGGAAAAATTTCTTTGAAAATCCGGTCTTAAATCTCTCTGTTATTTCATGGTTATTTGATTCAAATATTTCTTTGTTTAAAATCATTTGAAATTATTGATTTATTGAATCCCACACATATCTTGAATCTGAAATTAATAATCTGGTGTGATCGATTCATTGAATCTAGAGTTTTTCATATTCCTCAAATGATTTAAAATAAATGGTATTTTTAATCTTGGATCATGAGTCATCTCATGTGATCGTCATCTTGACAAGTCTGAGTTGAACTGATATCTTGTGCTGCTCTGATATTGTTTTGAAAATATGTTGGAAATTGCTTGTTTATGATCTGTTTGCTGCTCTGATACTGTTCTTAAAATAACTGCTTGTTCTTGTCTGCAGTTCTGATAAATGTGCCAAATTTGTTAACTTTGTCTGGTTGGGCTTTGTGATTAAAATTTGTTAATAAGGACACCAATTGGTATCATATGTGCTGAATCTGTTTTGTATATATTTTTGTCTTATATATATCTCTCTAAATTCCTCTTGTAATTGATTTTCAATTTTAAAGTTATTTATTGATTATTCATTTAGAAATTGAAATCTATATCCAAATTGAAATGTACTTATAATTCATCAAAATTATTATCAGATTTTGAAATTGTGATGAATTGTGACTGCAATATATTTCACAACAAGAGGAGATTTTATTTAGATTTTCATGATGGTTGAATTATTATTATAATATCTTTGAATTGGGGATTATTTCACGACCATCTTCTTTATCTACCATTATTCTGTCATCCATCATATTTTTTTTATATTAACGTGAAGAATTTATTTATTTTTTAAATTTTTGAATAAATAGTGGAAATGTTTGTGATACAAATTGGACTATATTATTATTCAGAATTAGTGATAATTGAAATTTTTCAATAATCGTGGTACAGTCAAGCATATTTCATAATATAATTAATTTAGAAATTTATTTCATGGTTCATTTCTGTACCTACCATATTTCTATCATCCACATTAGTTTTATATACTGAGGAGTTTTTTCCTTTAGAGCTGAAATGATCAGTATATAATTAATATATAAGTGTGTCTAAAACCTCATTTAAAAATCCAAGCTCTGGTCATGCATGGTTATGAGACAACTTGTAATTTAAGCTGCGACTGACCTCATTTAAAAATCCAAGCTCTGGTTATTCGTGGTCAGTGTGCTCTTAAATAAAATAAAAAGAAAAATGTGCTATAAATATAAACTAATTTGAAATTCTCCTTGGTATGTGAAAACCAGCCTATCAATCCATCTTCTAATCTGTGAAATGTGTTAATATTTTATGACGTATTATGATTTGCTGGGATTTGAGATTATTTGATTTTGTCACTTAAATTGAATTATTAACTATAGTCCAAATCCATCACTGTTTCTGAGCTCATTTTTATAAAATTCTTTTGAAAATAATTGAAATCATGCTTTGAAACTCTCTCTGTTTTTATAAATTCATCGTAAATCCGTCATTCTCTATAATATGAAATATGCCACCTGTTCTCAGAATATTATGATTTTTGTTTGACTGATTGAGATTTATGATGACCGTTCTTCCTCTTAAGATGATATTGTATTTGTTAGTCTTTTTCATCTATATTTTAAATTCTATATCCATTTGATGATAACAAAAGGGGGAGAATGGATTGAGATTTTGATTTATGAGTGAATATTTTATAAATATTTTTAATTTTGAAAATTCATTATTATTCAGTTCATTTCATTCGTGCATAATTATAGGGGGAGTTTTCCATTATAGGGGGAGCTAATAAATAGGGGGAGTTCAAAATTCATTGTCAAACACATTTACTATATTCAAAATCTTAATATTTGTTTGTCATCATCAAAAGGGGGAGATTGTTGTATATAATGGTGATGTATACACAATTATATGATTTTTGTTTGATGATAACAACCAAATATATTTCTATTATAAATGTGTTTGCTACTGTATTGTTTCATATATACATCACAGACGGAAATATTTTATTTTATTTCAAACAACTATTTATAACTCCACTATTTGAACACATCACATTTCATATACATTCACAAAATATTGTACTTGTAAATAAACTGAATATAATAGACAAGTTTGTTTGAACATAATAAAATAATATTTTATTCCAATCGAATTTGTTTATTACAAATACCAGTACAATTCTCTCATTATACATTCATACACTGCTCCTCACTATAACACTGTCACTCGGTTATACATTTCTTCACATTGACTCATATACAGACACTCATACATTTCATTGTCAATACTCATCTTCTGTCTTCACAGCATCATTCAGTCAGTCCAGTCTTCATACTTGTCATATACAGAAACACACACAGAGTATCCAGAATAGAAATAATATTCCAATTCCTAGCAATTATTATTTTATTTTTAAAATTTATTTGCCTCATAATTTTGGTGTGTTTCTCATCATTTTTCATGACTTGATCTGATATGTATATATTTCTAGTACCCACTGATCAGCCTCAGCACACTACACCGGTTTGCAGATCAGAACCAGTACTGATTCTAAACAGCCTCCACACAGTGTAGCGGTTTGCTGATAAAGTTTCATTCGGACAGTCACATGTATATACACATATGTATACATACACATACGTGCATATATACATATATGTATACATACAGGTCAGCAACATGATAGTGAAATAGAGCAGTGGACACAAAAGCATAGTCAAGTAGCAATGGTAAAGTAAACAACTATTCAAGTGTACGAGCACAAGTCAAGTATGTTTAAACATGGACAAGTAGTGCAAGCATGACATGGCAGGATGGTACACAGTGCACAGGATGTACAAGGCTGAGCAAAATAAAGTGCACAAATACAAGCTATGTTGTGCAAGGCATGAAGTCACACACATGGAACGAAGTACAAATGCATAAATGTTTCATGTTCAACAAGGTGTGCAAAATCAACAAGGGTCAAGCAAAGATTCAAACAGTATGCAAAGCTCAAGGAAGATTTACAAGCATGGTGGTGCATGGTTCAACATGACAACAAATATGAATGGTACAACATAGTGAAAGCATGGTCGAGCAAAACGTCAAAAGAACACAGCAGTATATAATCATGGTGTGCTACAGCAATGAACCAAGAATAGACTAGCATGAACAACTGTTTGCAAAAGCTCAAGCTCGAGCATGGTGCAAGAACAGTCAAAAAGAAAGACACGCATGAATGAATAAATAGTTGAGACAGATCAACATGAAGCATGAGATGGAGCAAGCAGCAAGACTCTTTGGCCAGTGTACATGAATGTACACTACAGTGTATAGGATCACATTCATGTTTCATCCAAGCATGTAATCAATGCATGGTGCAACACGAAACTGGATACAGGATATAAGTGCATCTAAATCATGGTAGTCAGATCAATGGAGCATGAGTAGTAATGCACAACAACAAGTTCATATCTACCCATAGCAAGTACAAGTTTATTTCAGGTGCAAACATGGTGGAACAAGAATGGACATGTTGAATGCAAATGTGAAACAAGTTTTTAAACTTTAGCGAGAGTTCACTCAATAATTCAGGTTCGTGCTCAAATGCATCCATGTTTAAGTGGTACTACAAACTAGGTGAACTCAAGTTTAAGTGAGCATGAGCACAACAGAAAAAAATAGTTAATTGGTTTCCAGAATAGAATCTACAGTTTTGGCAAGTAAATTACAGTGGCATTTGTTTCTAAGAATTCAATCTGCATTTGTGGAAAGGTTTTAATAGAGAACCAATTTATTTGACAAAGCAAAAATTAGCGCAGGTGTAAACAATTGCAGAAATCACATTTCCAGTTTTAGCAAAAATTTGAATTCAAGTTTTCCAGAAATAGCCGAGATATATGCAAGAAAAGTTTCACATAAATATAGAAATGTGTTAATCAGCTAATTGAAATGCACGAATCATTAATGTTTTCCACAAATCAACACTCGGCATTCAAGGAATGTTTTCACTCAAGGGCAACACATCAAACAATCACGCAAGGAATTAGTTCACAGAAATTAATCAATGGCAATAAAGAATGAAATACACGCTAAATCATGACTAGGTTCAAGCTGAGGCAATTAAGGTCGTTTTTTTATTAAAGCCATCAAAAGAGGAAATTAAGCAATTCGAGGAACAATCAGATCAAATCATTTTATTCGAAATCAGAGGGAGGCTAGGGTTCTATATACCCTATTTATACACCACGTTACATCATTGGCAGAGAATAGAAAAACCACGCAATAATTCAAAGAGAAATCATCGAAAGCCAAAACCCTAAATTCATAGAGCAACATTGAAGATTCAATCAAAGAATCTTACATGTTTTCGATCGCAAGCAGCGTGGATTGCCCAAGTCAAATCAGTCAAGAGTGACAACGAATTCAAGAATTTAGAGAGCCCTTTTCTTTAGCAAATCAATTGACCGATTTGGGGATTAAAGAGAAACACTAGAGCCACCTCCATTTTTCTAAAAGCAAAGAGATCGGGCTAAAAAAGGGGTGCACAAATTAACAATATGGCCGGCCAAGCTAATTTTGAAGAGTTAAAGGGGATGACCCCTTTTATTTTAAATCCTAGGGTTTTTTACATTGTTTTAGTTTTTTTTTTTGTGTTGTTTCAATTTGTTCTGTTAACCGTCAATTTTTTTTCTAGAGTCTGTAAAATTCTAGGGGGTTCAGTTAGGGATTAACTGAAAGTTTACTAGCATTTGTAAAACTAGGGGAAATCTGGTCTAGGGAATATAAAACAGTCTAGGGTTAGAATAGGAGCGAGGAGTTCGCGAGTTTACATGGTCTTGTAAGTGGGATCTGTTCTATCACCTAGTAGAAATCTTAGGAATGTAGCAGTAGGCAGGGTTTTGCCGAAGCTAGGTATATCTTGTGTCATTTATTTTTTGCATTTCTATTTCTGCTATATTATGTGATCTGTGATTATTTTTAATATCCCGTTAACTTTAACAACTCAGCATAAAGTGTAATAAAACCTATTCACCCCTCCTCTAGGGTTAATCTAGATCCAACAAGATCTACATCATTTCAAGGGCGAATTCATTGGATCGAGGAGTTTGGGTTGAATTGCTCGTTGTCCGAATTCATAATTCTATCATTTTAGCTTGTTTTGGAGAATCGGTGAGTGATTTACATCTCTCACACGAATGCAATGAAGTATATGAGTGTTTGTGCATGTTTTTCATCAATTGTAAGTGCTTTACCATAGATTTATATCATTATATGGCCATTTTAATATGAATAACCCTATGATCTAATTTAGCAAGTTTAACTGGTTAATTTCATACTATTTCATATGTTTATGTAAGTTAGAACTCTCATTTTGATCATATGTTCATTTCAATGGTTTTTGGTGAAATTTACATCATTTTTGTGATAATCGTCATATTCATGTTGATTAGCAGTGTTATGACATGTTTATGATTGTGTTTGATGATTTGGTTGAGTTGGTTTCGTCGTTTGGCGAAGATTTGGTCGAAATCGGAGTTGAATTGCAATATGAAGGTTTTGGGTCGGCCATAAGTTGGATCGGCCATAAGTTGGGTTGGCCTAATGTTGGATCGGCCTAATGTTGAATCGGCCATAAGTTGGGCCGGCCTAGTCAGAAACAGTGAGCCGGCCTAGTCAGAAAAGTGGGTCGGCCATAGATTGGGTCGGACTAGAGTTGGGTCGGCCTAAAGTTGGGTCGGCTTATTCTAGTCAGCCATTTTTGCCATTTCTGGTTGGACATTTTTGGTGATGATGTGACTTCAAAGTGAATTCAATTGGGAAGTTTGGAAAGTGTTGAAAAGTGTCCTAAATGGGGTGATAATGCTATAGACTATATTGAACCTTATATTGAAGTTGTTTGGTTCAATGGTGATGGTGGCTTCGATGAGACTCCAGATGAGGATGTTCGAAGTGATGTGATATGTTCGTTGATCGGTGTAGAGCAACGAACGTGAAGTCGACTCAAGGATGTATTGAGTTTGTGGATAATGGATACTCAAGGGGGATTTGAGTTAATAAATAGTCATTGGAGTTGATGGCTAGAGATGCGAAGGCTGAGAAATTATCGTTATCGTAAGTTCTAGCAGACTCAAAGTAGGGGTACTTTTGGCAGTCATGAAGGGCCTCGTACCTTGGGAAGTCATGAAGGGCCTAGTTGTCGAGATTTGAGAAGACAAACATACAGGTCATGATGGCGTATGGAGTTGTGCTAAAACTGGGGTTACTATTAGCCCTGGACATATGGCAGTCATGATGGCTCGTCGTATGATAAAGGATGATTTCAAAGTAGGATTGGCGGTGATAGCCAGAGTCAGTCATGGATGATTGATTGTTCTATTTGTACTGTCTCATGTAGGTTGTCCAAAGTCGAAGGAGATGTTTCTTGGGTGCTTGCCTGATATTGGTTTAGGCCTCTAGGGCTTGTACTTAAGTGATGTTGAATTCGATAAGTATGGTCTACATGAGATATATATAATATGGATGTTATGAGTGCTTTACCATGATTGAATGAGTGTTCTGATTTCCATGGATGAATGGTTGAATTTCTTAATGTAAAGGCTATCACTGTCTGATGTGGGGGAAGACATGAGTTGAGTTTTCTCTAATGGTTGGTAGATTGGTTTGTTAATCTACCTATTCTCATATACTTTATTGTTGAAGTTTGTTAGCTGTTTTAACGCCCAATAAGGCTGTTTTCTGACTCAAGGTTTTATGTTTCCTTTTATTACCTTGGGTTTTTCATCCGGTTGTGGATGGGCAGACTAAGTAGCAGGTTACAGGATATTAGTGTGGACGGTGATGCTATGCGGAGGCGAGCAGGAGGCTGGCGTACCAATTTTATTACTATCTAGTATTTCTATTTCTGCTGTTGAGTGCTCTATGAGGGTTGCAGTGAGGCCTTATGTACAAACTTTGGTATTCGTTGGATAATCTTTCTGTATGTTTTTAAAGTTTAAAAAGTTTGCTACATGATGCTTCTTACTATTACCTGTTGTTTAAGTTCTATTATATTTTATCCTCGCGCTGTGAGTTCTATGACAAGTTACGCTTGTGTTTACCTACTCTAATGATCGTCCATAGCTGCCTGGCACACCTTTCAGCGCATTAATTCTCTTGTTTAGTGCAGGGGTTATGGGCGGTCGTCACATTTTGTATCAGAACTCTGGTTAATGATTTTAGCCAAGGTTCTAAGACATAATTACATATGAGAGACGTACTTGTAGATTTCAGTTGGATGCTTACTGTATATGTTAGCATATATAGTAGTAGCGGTTGTATCTATTTAGCAGTTTTTCTTGAAAGTGGCTAATTATTCTAAATTGCATATCTAGAATGAGTAGACGATAATCAAGACACGCTGTTAGGGGAGCTAATACTGGAGGGGGAAATGGCGGTGAACCTAACTACCTGGCCATGTTTGAAGCCATGGCAGAAGCAATTATGCGAAGGGTACCCGCTACAATGGCAGCAACAATAGATGTTGGTGTGCGAGTTCCTAGAGTTGTAGATTTTGCAAAGTTGTGCAAAGACTTTACATCTCTAGGGGGAAAACCATTCAAGGGAACTGAACCAGCCGAAGGGGTTCAAAGGGTGATGGATTCATGTGTCCGAATCTTTGGAGACTTGGGTATTTAGTATGCAATAAAGAGAAAGCTTGCATCAAGGCAACTGCAGGGCAAGGCCATGGAATGTTGGAATTCTGTCACACTTGAGACTCCAGGGGAAGAGATTTCATGGGAGCAATTTCAAGCTAAGTTTGAAGCAAAGTTTATCTCCATTGCTCAGAAATCCGTTCTCTTCAAGAAGTTTATGTAATTGAAGAAGAATGGCAGATCAGTTCTTGACTTTATTTCTGACTTTGAAGCTTTGTCTAGATAGGCTCATTCATACATTGATACACCCTATCAGAATAATGAGAAGTTTGTCTTAGGTTTGGATGCTTATATCGGAAATTCGTTAGTGGACCATCTTGATGATTCATTTGAGAAGATTGTGGAAAAAGCTATTCATCATGAGAGCTTGTTTCCTAAGGAAGAAAATGTTGTCGCTGCAACCAAAGAGGCTCAGAAACCACAACAAGGTGGTAAATAAGAAGAGAAAGCAGGAACAACAGAAGGGAAAAGATGGCCAAAAGAAACCTAAGAGTGAGGTGGTTTGGTTTAACTGCCAACAGAAAGGTCATTTTGCTATGAGTGTAAGAATCCGAAGGTTAAGAGGAAGTGTCACAATTGTGGCAAGGCTGGGCATCTCAAAAAGGACTATCTGGAACCGGCTAAAGGGAAGAAGATTGTGAAGGCATATGCTTTGGAAGTCATTCCCTCTTCTTCAAGGGCTCCTACTGCTGAGGAAAAAGGAAAGGGCGTCGTGGTGCAAGGTACTCTTTCTGTTAATAGTGTTTCAATTCGTGTGCTCTTGGATACTGGAGCATCGCACTCTTTCATTTGCAATGAGCTTGTGTGTCTATTGGGTTTGGAACCTAAGATTTCTGATAGACCCTTCGTAGTGACTAACCCAGTTGGGTTTTCATCAAATCTTTGCATGATATGTCGTGGTCTAGTGTTGTTGAGTAATGGTTGCTCTTTTGTGCGTGATTGATTTATTCTTAACTTCGCTGGGTTTGGGATCATCTTGGGCATTAACTGGCTCAAGAGGTATGCGAGAAGGGTGAATTGCGAGAAGCTAGAGGTGAGGGTCAGGGATATGGAAGGGCGAAAAGTATTGATTAGATGTAAGTGCGAAGAGGGTCTCTTCGTGAGTTATTTATATACACTTGGGATTCCACAAGAATACTTGTCATTTTTGATGATCGCTAATGAGTATGAGGATGTCTTTGATGAGATCAAAGGGTTGCTACTGCATCGTGAGATCGAGTTTAGGATCGATTTGGTCGAGGGTGTAAAACCTATCATTATGCCTCTTAGGCGGATGGCGCCAAAGGAACAACTAGAGTTGGATGTGCAAGTTCGTGACCTTTTGGGAAAAGGATTCATTCGGAGGAGTGTATCCGAATGGGGTTCACCGGTTGTGTTTGCAACCAAGCCAGATGGCTCATTAAGATTGTGTGTGGACTATCGTGAGCTGAACAATGTGACTAAAAAGAACAAGTATCCATTTCCAAGGATAGATGACTTTTTCGATCAGCTTCACGAGGCCAAAATATTTTCTCAGACGGATTTGGAAATGGGATTTCACCAGTTGAGAGTGGCTAAGGATAGTGTACCGAAGACTGCTTTTAGGACACCATTCGGTTTCTTTGAATGGTTGGTGATGCCATTCGGGTTGACTAACACGCTAGCGTATTTTGTGGATCTTATGAATAGAGTATTTAGAGACCAGTTGAACATGTTTGTGCTTGTGTTCGCGGATGACATTTTGGTTTACTCCAGGAATGAGGAAGAACATAGGACGCACTTGAGAGTTATGTTAGAGATCTTGCGAAAGTATCAGCTGAGACCTAAGTTTTCAAAATGTCACTTCTAGAGGAATGAAGTGAGGTTCTTAGGACATGTTATTTTTGGAAATAGGGTAGTGGTTGACCCCGCTAAAGTGGCAGCAATTTAGGACTGGATAAACCTAAGAGTGCGACGGATGTTCAGAGTTTCCTTGAGTTGGCAGGATATTACCAACGGTTTATCAAGGATTTCTCCAAGGTAGCTGCATCGTTGACAGGATTGAAAAAGAAGAACTAAGTGTTCACATGGGATGCAAAGTGTGAACAAGCGTTCGGGATCCTGAAGGAGAGACTGACAAGTGCTTCTGTGTTGACCATCCCGAGTGGGAATGAAGAGATGGTGCTATATACCGATGCATGTAGTACTGGACTGGGAGCAGTGCTGATGCAAAAGGATAAGTTGTGGCCCACGCGAGTCAACAACTAAAGCCTCATGGGAAGAATTACCCAACTCATGATTTATAGTTGGTGGCAATTGTATTTGCTCTGAAGATGTGGAGACATTACCTATTGGGAGTTCGATTCGAGTTGTTTACGGATCACAAGTCGTTGAAGTATCTTTTCTCCCAAAAGGATTTGAATCTTCGGCAGCAAAGATGGTTAGAGTTTCTGGCGTCATATGATTTTGATATAGCCTATACTCCTGGCAAAGGCAACGCTTTGCAAATGCATTAAGTCGAAGACACATAAGTTTGGGAGTGATGTTTTCGGAATGGAAGAGCCTCGAGTACTTGGCAAGGATCAATTTCTGGCCAATGTGTGAGTTGGAACTTGAAATGTTGGCAAGCTTGTCGATAAGACCTACTCTTATCGAAAGGATTGGCGAAGCCAAAAGAAAAATGCGAAGTTTGTCGAGTTCATTTAGAAACTGGAACCAGAAGATAAAGAGTTTGAGGTCGATCCGGAAGGTTGGCTTCGAAAGCAAGGGCGATTAGTTGTTCCTGATATCAAAGGATTGAGAGATGAGGTTCTGAAAGAATGTCATTGCTCGAAGTTGACGATTCAACCTGGTGGAAATAAGATGCATCAGGACATGAAGAGAATCTACTACTGGGAAGGGATGAAGAGATATTGGAAAGTTCATTTCCAAGTGCATAAACTGTCAGTTGGTGAAAGCTGAACAGAAGAAGTGAGTGGTTTGCTTCAACCATTGGAAGTTCCTACATGGAAGTGGGAGTAGATATCGATGGACATTATCGATGGACTACCTAGAACCAGGGCAGGAAATGAAGAAATTTGGGTCATCGTGGATCGCTTGACCAAAAGTGCAAGGTTCATTTCTGTCAAGTCGACTAGGACGGCATCGAAATTGGCTGAACTTTATGTGAAATGGATAGTTCAATTCCATGGTGTCCCAAAGAGTATAGTGTGTGACCGAGATCCATTATTCATGAGTGGATTTTGGAAAAGTTTGCAAGAAGCTTTGGAAACCGAGTTGTACTTGAGTACGGCATATCATCTCCAAACTAATGGCCAGACCAAGGGAGTCAATCGAGTTTTAGAATATCTCATGAGGGCTTGTGTGTGTTAGACTTCGAAGGATCATGGGAATACCATCTACATCTAATTGAGTTTTCATTTAATAATAGCTACCAATCTAGCATTGGGATGACACCATACGAAGCGTTGTACGGGACGCCGTGCAATTTTCCAGCATGTTGGTTGGAAACTGGAGATAAGTTGGTACTGGGGCCAAAGATAATAGAGAAACCTCGGATTGTATCGAGGTAGTTCAGCAACGAATGAAGGCAGCCGAGGACTGTCAGAAGAGTTACGCTGACAAGCGTTGTAAGGACTTGGAATTCGACGTGGACGATATGGTTTTCGTGAAAGCTTCGTCATTGAAGCACATGGTTAGATTTGGTAAGAAAGGAAAGTTAGCTCTAAGGTTTGTTGGACCATTTCTGATAGTCGAGCGAATTGGAAAGCTCGCATATAGATTGGAGTTACCCGAGAAGATGTCGAGTGTGCATAATGTGTTCCATGTGTCATTTCTACATAAATTCGTGCATGATTCGAATATGGTGGTATCTCTAGAGCAGTACGAAGACTTAGAAGTAGAGACCGCAGTTCCGAAATCTCGTAAGCCGCTTCATGTTGTGGGAAATGACACAAAACAGCTTAGGAGGAAGACAGTTAAGCTAGTCAAGGTACAATGGAGCGAAGATGGAGACAGTTGTACATGGGAGATGGAAGAGAGCATGAGAGCGGCTCATCCAGAACTCTTCTCGGTAGGAACCTTTGATATTGTCGTATCTTGTTGTTATTTGTTAGCATTCCGCATGTTAGGATAAGGCTATGGATGCATAGCTTGATGGTGGCTAGTTTAGATGATAAAAATTTGCTTCTCATGGATGTTAAGCATGCGAAATTGTTTTAGTTGCTTTTGTTACTTGGAATTTCGGGGGCGAAATTCTTAAGGGGGGAGAATGTAACAGCCTGCATTTTAAGCATCAGAAGATCGTAAAATATTATTATTTTATTCCCTGAGGGTTGGATCATTCTCATCTTTTAATATGTTTCTTATAGGGATGTGAGACATGTCTATAATTTTTACCGATTTTGTTTGTGACCATTTTGCCCCTGTTAGTCGTGTAAAGGGCATAACTTTTGACATAGGTCGAATCAAAGGGAGATACCTGTGCCATTGGAAATGAATTGATGATTGCCTTTCTGTAGAGTGGTTACATTAAAGATTTGGCTCAGTGGTTTGGGAGGAATCGCTGTTTTAAGGTTTTCAATTGGCTGTTCAGGTTTGGTAAGCCATAATGGGTTGAATTGGAGAGGCCTATTAGTGGGCTGATGGGAGGGTATAAATAGAGGGTGAGGGATATGGGAAATGGTTTAGTTTTTCATTTCCTCACTGGGTGGCCTTTTGCTCCTCCTTCCTCTAACACCTTTCCACCATTAAAAATCCAAATCTAAGGAGGGAAATCATAGATCTACAACATTGGAGGCAAGGTCTACATCATTTCAAGGGCAAATTCATCGGAACTAGGAGTTTGGGTTGAATTGCTCGCTGTTCGGATTCATAATTCTACCATTTTAGCATGTTTTGGAGAATCAGTGAGTGATTTACATCTCTTACATGAATGTAATGAAGTATATGAGTGTTTGTGCATGTTTTTCATCAATTGCAAGTGCTTTACCGTAGATCTATATCATTATATGGCCATTTTAATATGAATCACCCTATGATCTAATTTAGCAAGTTCGACCGGTTGATTTCATACCATTTCATATGTTTATGCAAGTTAGATCTCTCATTTTGATCATATGTTCATTTTAATGGTTTTTGGTGAAATTTACATCATTTTTGTGATAATCGTCATATTCATGTTGATTAGCAGTGTTATGACATGTTTATGGTTGTGTTTGATGATTTGGTTGAGTTGTTTTCATCGTTTGGCGAAGATTTGGTCGAAATTGGAGTTGAATAGCAATATGCAGGTTTTGGGTCGGCCATAAGTTGGATCGGCCATAAGCCGGGTCGGCCTAATGTTGGATCGGCCTAATGTTGGATCGGCCATAAGTTGGGTCGGCCTAGTCAGAAACAGTGGGTCGGCCTAGTTTGAAAAAGTGGGTCGGCCTAGTCATTCAGATTTGGGTCGGCCTAGTCAGAAGAAGTTGGGTCGACCATAGGTTGGGTCGGCCTAAAGTTGGGTCAGCCTATTCTGGTCAGTCATTTTTGCCATTTCTGGTCGGCTATTTCTGATCGGACATTTCCAGTGATGATGTGACTTCAAAGTGAATTCAATTGGGAAGTTTGGAAGTGTTCAAAAGTGTCCTCAATGGGGTGATAATGCTATAGACTATATTGAACCTTATATTGAAGTTGTTTGATTTAATGGTGATGGTGGCTTCGATGAGAGTCCAGATGTGGATGTTCGAAGTGATGTGGTATGTTCATTGATCGATGTAGAGCAACAAATGGGAAGTCAACTCAAGGATGTATTGAGTTTGTGGATAATGAATACTCATGGGGGACTTGAGTTAATAAATAGTCATTGGAGTTGATGGCTAGAGATGCGAAGGTCTAGAGATTGTCATTATCGTAAGTTCTTGCAAACTCAAGTAGGGGAACTTTGGGCAGTCATGAAGGGCCTCGTACCTTGGGTAGTCGTGAAGGGCCTAGTTGTCGAGATTTGAGAAGAAAAATATACAGGTCATGATGGCATATCGAGTTGTGCTATAATTGAGGTTACCATTAGCCCTTGACATATGGCAGTCATGATGGGTCGTCGTATAACTAACGATGATTTCAAAGCAGGATTGGCGGTGATAGTCAGAGTCAGTCATGGATGATTGGTTGTTCTGTTTGTACTGTGTCATGTAGGTTGTCCAAAGTCATAGAAGATGTTTCTTGGGTGCTTGTCTGATATTGGTTTAGGCCTTTGGGGCTTGTACTTAAGGGATGTTGAATTCGATAAGGTTGGTCTACATGAGATATATATAATCTGGATGTTATGAGTGCTTTACCATGATTGAATGAATGTTCTGATTTCCATGGATGAATGGTTGAATTTATTAATGTAAAGGCTATCACTGTCTGATGTGGGGGAAGACATGAGTTGAGTTCTTCCCTGATGGTTGTAGATTGGTTTTCTTAATCTACCTATTCTCGTATACTTTATTGTTGAAGTTTGTTAGCTGTTTTATCGCTCTCTAAGACTGTTATCTGACTCAAGGTTTTATGTTTCCTCTTACTACCTTGGGTTGTTCATTCGGTTGTGGATGGGCAGACTAAGTAGCAGGTTACAGGTTATTAGTGAGGACGATGATGCTGTGCGGAGGCGAGCAGGAGCTAGCGTACTAGTTTTATTACTATCTAGAATTTCTATTTCCGCTGTTGAGTGCTCTATGATGGTTTTAGTGAGGCCTTATGTACAAACTTCCGTATTCGTTGGATGATCTTTCTGTATGTTGTTAAAGTTTGAAAATTTTGCTATATGATGCTTTATTACTATTACCTATTGTATAAGTTCTTTTATATTTTATCCTTGTGCTATGAGTTCTACGACAAGTTCCGCTTGTGTAAACCTACTCTGATAATCGTCCATAGCTGCCTGGCATACCTTTCAGCATATTAATTCTCTTGTTTGGTGCATGGTTTATGGGCGGTCGTCACATCTAGGCTCGTAGAAGGGATCCAAACTTGCTGGGGAGACTTAAATCAACGGAGAAAGGAGAATTTCCTCCGATTACAGATATTGGTCCGGGGATGTATTCATATACATATAAGATGTAAACAATAAATCGGAATAACAATAATCGAAAGTTCATATAAGAAATAAGCAAGAAATACCATAGGCGTGGATTCGATCTTTATTAATTCTTGGTTTGGGATACATGATTAGAATCAGGACCCACCCGTGCATTGATATCAATACTAATGTTTTTTAAAGAGGAAAAGTCCCACCTCCTCAATGTGACCTTGGGGCCTTATTTATAGGAGATTTGGAGTCCCTTCAGTTAATGGGCCGTTGGATTTATGGGGGCCTTTGTCGGCCGCTTTTTCCTTGGTTTCAGATGCTTGTCTTCCGGTTGTCTTCGGAATGCTAATTATAGTCTTCGAAGTTGGGGTCTTGGTATATTGGAGCTTCTTTGGGATAAATACGGGCTTGTTGATGTGGTGGCCTTCGGCTAGTATTTGAACCCTTGGTAATATCTATGGGTGTAGGCTCTCGAGTTTAAGCTTTCGGATGGTTGCTTCCAGCTTTATCATGAATACTTAGAGGAGATTGTCTTCATGATGTATGTAGATAGCTGCCGGTTCGAAACCGTTGTTGGTTTCTACACTAGGTGGACTAGCATGGGTAACCTGTATCCCTGCTTGAGTCCCGGTTACCCCTTCAGTGGATCTTTTGTGATAACCTGGTCTTTCAGAAGGTTGCTCCAGGTGACTCCCTTGTTATTTTAGCAATATGACCTCTCGGTAAGCGTCAGGAAAATGGGTTCCGAACAATCTTCATGCGCTCCTGTCTTTGATACTCTTGGACGTATTGATATCAGGCGGGTTAATACCGAAGGTTCTCCCGGGTTTCAATTGGCGGAGATGTTGCCTTCATCTTCTTTAGTTTCTGGTCTGGATGACTTCTCGCCGCGGGACTCCCATGCCGGTTTGATGTCGTCGGAAGGGCCCTGCCGGATGGACCTTCGACTCCCCCTAGTATTTGAATCCTTTTCCCACAGGATTCCCACAAGCTTGCAGCCATCCGGTACCCCTTCACTGTCAGCCTATTCCATTGTGAATTTTGGTAGTAACATTAATGATTTCCATATCATCTTAGGCATAGCTGTCAACATGTTAATCTAATAAAAATATGAATATGCCTAAGTACATGATATTCTACTCACAAATCTTAGGAGAATAAGTAGGATTTCTGTAGTAGATCTAGATCTGTGCTTAATATTCATGGCAAACGTGCTCCAATCCTCCTAATATATATGTAAGAAACAGATTTTAGAATCTTATATATATACACTAATTTCAAGAGTTCACTCTAAAAACCTATATGAATTTAGATTAGAGAAGATAAGAATAAATGTTGGAGGAATAGATGAAATTCCTAACCTTTTTCCAGAATTTAGCAGTAGAAGAGCAGCATGGAAGTAGAGAAAAAGAGTGGCTAAGGTTTCATTGTGTGATATGAGGGCCAATATATAGTTGCTCGTGTGAGTGTAGGATGTTAGATTATTCAGATTTAATCCAAGCCTTTTATTTATATATATCCCTTTAGAAAACCGTAACTAAGCGTAGATTCATTGGGTTGTTCAACCGCCAGGCAATCGACCTGGGCAGTCGACTGGCGGTCGACACCCCTCTTAGGGGGCGGGGCGGTCGACCTCCTGGTCGCTAAAACGCCCAATGAACTTTGTTGCGCTGAGGTGTTTATTTAATTAATACGTTGCTTTATTTCTTAATCTTATCCCTTATGTAAAATAACCTTTGTCCCCATAATCTTATCCTCATTTCAAATTTCAAATTCTCCCTCTTATATTTAAATATATTTTTGGCATATATATATTACACAAATAATTTCATATATGTATATGTATATATATATATATTCTATGTTTTACAGTCCAAATTAATTTGCTTGCAACTTTTTCATACATCAACCATTTTTAGAATATTATATATGAAAACAATTCAGAATTTCGCCAGGAATCCAAATAAAAGAATTTCGCACCCAAATTCTTAAAGCTGCAAAATCTCATTTTCCAACCTTATAATTTCATTGTTTATTTGTATTCTTATGTATTAATTATTAATGTTTATGTATTTTACGGGGTGTTACATTTTCTCCCTCCCTCCCCCTTAAAATAGATTTCGTTTTGAAATCTGTTTAAGGGGCGAAAAATACAACTCGCTCGAAAGATCCATGTTGTACATCCATATTATTTTAATTCATCCACAAGCATCCATGAATCGTAGTGATTATGAAATGCAGACCCACTAAAGTGAGCTCTATCCTAGCATATAGGTGTAATAAGTGATGCAATATGTATGCAAACAACCTAATTATGCATATATTTCTATATGAGTGTGCTTGTGCAATGGTGTTGTATCCATTTCCTAACATCCAATCTAGCAAACACAATGCATCCACAAACGTTATTTTGAGGAAAAATTACCCGAGAAAAGCTCTTGGTGAGCTGTTTCAGCTTTCCCTCGGTCTCCCATGTGCTTTCCGCAGGATAATTTCCCCCTTGTACTCAGATAAGGTGAACAGTTTCGTTGCAGAGCCTCTTGATTCTGTGCTCTACAATCCTTGCAATGGCACGGGGCACCATTGACTCCAACTCGAGTTTTCCTATGTCCCAATTTCATCAAGCTCGAGTCTGATGGCAGAATCATGAAGGCATTTCCTTATATGAGATACATGAAAACTTTATGGATTCCCGATAGTTGGGAGATCCACTCGATAAGCCAACGATCCTACCTTTTCGATGGCGCGAAAAGGTCCAATAAATCTGGGAGCCAACTTCCCAGCCTTCCCAAACCGAACAGTCCTTATTAGAGGAGATACTTTTATGAATACCAAGTCTCTAACATCAAACTCAAGTTCTCTCCTTCGCTTATAGGCGTACTATTTCTGACGGTCTTAGGCTACCTTCATCCTCTGCCTAATCATGGAAATCTTCTCCATGGAATCATGGAAGAAGTTTGGTCTGAATAGAACCTTGTAGGAAGTTTCCCACCAATAAGCTGGAGATTTGCATGGCCTTCCAAAAAGTGCTTCAAAATGGGCCATACTAATCATCGTTTGAAAACTATTGTTATAGGTGAATTCTATTAGCAGTAGGTATGGCTCCCAAATTCCTCCAAAGTCGATTATGCTTGCTCAGAGCAAGTCTTCCAATATTCAATTCATTCTTTTCGTTTGGCAGTAAGTCTTCGGATGATAGGATGTGCTTAGATAGAGGGTCGTTCCCAATGCTATTTGTAGTCTTCTCCAAAATTCGCTTGTGAATAAGGGGTCTCTATCACTCATGATACTCGATGGGATACCATGTAGTCTAACTATCTCTTTGACATATAATTCGGCTAACGAGGCTGCATTCCATGCCATCATGACTGGTATAAAATGAGCGCTTTTGGTTAAGCGGTCTAGCACAACCAAAATGCCCTCATTCCCCTTTTGGCTTCTAGGAAGTCCGTCTACAAAGTCCATGGAAATATGTTCCCACTTCCAGATGGGGATCTCTAAAGGTGGTAGTAATCCTCTGAGCTTCCCTTTCTCCACTTGACTTTTTGGAACATCAAGCATTTGGCCACAAACTCGACTACAGCTCTCTACATTCCTTCCCAATGGAGATTCCTCTTCATATCTTTGTGCATTTTGTCCCCATTGGGGTTTATGGTCATTTTTGACCTATGGCACTCCTCTAGAATTTCTTTCCCCAACCCTTCATCCTTCGAGATGTAAATTCATCCATCACAAAGTTAACTTCCATCATCACTAATTTAATATCCAACCGAATGGAGAAAGGTCTCTTTCCTTCCCACTTTCCTGTTTTCGATTCATAACACTTCGTCAAGGTCTTGTGTATTTCGAATCCCTTCTCTTAGAGTAGGTTTAACTATCATGGCTTCAAGAAAACCATTAGAAGTGGTTGGTAAGGGTTGTAAATTAAAATTAGAGAGAAACTTTAATTACTTCCATTTTGAGATCGCGTTCAAGGTCGCATGTTTCCTACTTAAAGCATCCGCCACAACATTCCCCTTTCCTAGGGTATACTGGATTATGAAATCAAATGAGACAATATATTCCATCCAGCGTTGTTGTCACAAGTTTAGATATCATTGAGAAAATAAATATTTTAGGGACTTATAGCCTGTAAAAAGTTCGAATTTCTCTAAAAGATAATGCCTCCACATTTTAAGGGCGAATACTACTGTGGCTAATAAAGTTTCCTTTAGTGAAGAGTTCAGCCTTTTAACAAATATCAAGGCTTTTTCATGGGGGTGTCTAGCAAACCTCTCCCAAACTTACATAATTCAGTAAATTTGGCTACATACTCTTGCAAGCTCAAGCTTCCTTGCTTGAGGTGAATGAATTTCTCTAGCTGGATAGTCATTTCTGCCCTTGGCAAAAACTTTGCTTCGAAACGGGTTTTGAATCCATCCCAGGAAAATATCCGGCCCTCATTCTCTACAGACACTAAATTCCACAATTCATGGGCCTTATCTTTCAAGTTCCAGGTCGCAATTCTCCTCTTCACTTCATCAGGCCAGGCGGTAGCCTCAAAAATTCTTTCACAATCCATTATCCAAGATTGTGCATTAGTAAAACTTTCCTTCCCAGTGAATGATTTCCCTCCAAGATTCATAAAGGTATTACAGTAGCGAGAAAAGTCAAAGACTACCTCAGTGGTAGGAGCTGCAGGTGCCGCTGGGGAAGGATTAGCAACTGGGACCTATTCCATGGTACGGAGGTACTGTTGGAACCATTCTAGCAAGTATCGGGGTCTTGCCTGGTTACCCTGCTCAGTAGGATTATTAGCCATTCTACTATCTAAAATGAAAAGGAAGAATCTTTAGTGGATACACCTAAGATAGTGTTTAAGCTAAAAAGGGAAGAAAACTATAAAGATGCCTAGTATAATAGTGTATGCTTATTGGGATAAATATTATATTATATATATAGTTTGAAAAAACTTTTCAAATTACAAATATGCCTCTCATACGTATAATTCCCTTATAATCAAGTAACCTAAGCTCTGATACCCAATGTACGGAATGGGCCTAAATTTTGAACCAAAAAAGGCCCATCAAAACTTAAAACCATTCTAAACGGGTCGTTGGTTCCTGTAAAGATAACATTTGCACGTATAATATATATACATAGATACTTCTAATGGAAATCGCACACAGCGGAAAGAGAAAATATAATACTGAAATAAGATGTGCCACTTATTTAAAAATCACAGAAATACAACAGTCGAGATTACATTTGTTCCATGGATACATCAAATAAGTCGTTCTCACGAGTTTCCGAAATAAGTAGAGCAGTAGCTACTAATAATAGCATAATGACTTCGTCGTCTCTTCAGCTCCCATCATAACTTCGTCCATAATTTCACTCCATCTACTGACCTGTTGGATATATTAAGGGGAGAGGTCAGAACATAAAGTTATGTGTGACTGAAAAATGGTGTTTACTTAAAGTCCATACCTATATTTTTAGCGGGTTACATATGTCAAGGTATGTCTACGCAGCACACAAGATTCACCGAAATATCAAGTATCTAACTAATGAGGCGAATATCCAAGTGAATCGCTCATTACTGTTTTTAGGAAAAAGCCTAACGAGGTGGGTATTCTCGGTCACTTATGGCCCTATTATAGGTGGATTCTTATGATCTCTTATAACCCTAAGGTGGACCCTAGCCTCTTAAGACCCCGTCCCATTACATCAACGTTCTTAAGTCTATACTCTCACTTGTAATATGAGTAGTAGTATTACGAACGTTACTACTTAACTGATATTACAGTAGAACACCTATGTCGCTTAAGACTTCACTTAGACAGTTGGTGAGCATGCAATGGTCACATATCTTTTATATATAAAGTATGTCCCTAGTTGAGCTCTTACAAGCTTCTAGAGGAAGTGGACATCCCCCGTGAACTACCCTACTCCGTTACCGCTTATTCCTAACCACTTTTAGAGAAGGATGACCCAAAGACTTACTTCAAATCTAATAAGGGTGGGTCCTATGACTTTGGTTCCTCTCTAAGGAGTAAACCTTCGGAGGGATCCTAGTCCTAACCACTTAAGACCCAAATTAGATGAAAAGAGAGTCAGCCACTCAAAACCTTCTCATGGTGTAGCAAATCTACCTATTTTCACACGCAATAGACTTATATATATAGTTATATATATACACACACACAGTAGACCTCTCATACCAAACCGTATACCTGTAGATGCTAGATATGCCGATTGGTTCTAGGCAGACTTCTACTACAAGTTGGTTTAACCTTGTGTCTAGTGTACTAACTTTGAATGGCTCATGGTACCTAGACCTTTCATATTAGTTGGACCTACTTGTGGTTGCTGGATTTGTCGGTCAGTTCCGGGCAGACTTATACCACAAATGGCAACTAACCTCGTGTCTATGTGTCACTATTTATATATGTAAGACCATTCTATACGCACACACAAGCAATCAATACATATTTAAATATATGGGGACATTTAAAATTTGAATTCTGTCCTAATCGCATTTATTACGTAAATACAATGTTAATTACGTTTATATAAGTATAATAACTATAACGCCTAAATAACATAAATATTTGTATGAACGAGAGAACGTTCTAACGAGATAGTAATTGTCAATTTGTCCAAATTAAGGTATACAAGTTAATTTTTCCATATCTTTACTGCTACAATTTAGGCATGATGACATAATAACAAAATAACGAATAGCAGTGAATGGAAAAATATAAATACATACAAATTTCAACTTGCATCTTAGGCTTGTTGGAATGATTTCAATACTAGAGCATAACATGCACATATAATATATACATGTATGTTTATAATTTCCACTTTATCTAAGTCACCATTTTTTGGTTGTTTGTACATAAAAACTTTTATATTTGACTTATTTCAAGTATGAATACGTTTGGATTCAAAATAGAATCCAAACCTAACCAAATCATGTAATAACAAAATCTAAACCCTTTTAGGTTACAACCAAATGTTCATAAGGGTGGATTACACAAAGTAGAAACAACAACACCCCTTTCATCCTTAATTCAATATTAAGATCAAAAATCCACAAAACCCAAATAACGTGACAATTCATACACAAACATAAAATAGAGTATTTGGGGGTATTGGTATTGATGTTATCGATTTCCAAATCCTCTTAGACATAGCTATCAACATGTTAATCTAATAAAAATATGAATATGCCTAAGCATACGATATTCCACTCACAGATCTAGGGAGAATAAGTGGGATTTCTGTAGTAGATCTAGATCCGTGCTTAATCTTCGCGGAAAACATACTCTAATCCTCCTAGTATATATGTAAGAAACATATTTTAGAATCTTATATACATATACTATATTCCAGAGTTCATTCTAAAAACCTATATAAAATTAGATTAGAGAAGATAAGAATAAAGGTTGGAGGAATATAAGAAATTCCTAACCTTTTTCTGGAATTTATCAATGGCAAAAGAGCAACATAGAGGTAGAGAAAGAGAGGGGCTAGGGTTTCATTATGTGATATGAGGGACTATATATAGTTGCTTGTGCGAGTGTAGGCCGTTAATTAGTCAGATTTAATCTAGGCTTTTTACTTATATATATCCCTTTAGAAAACCCTAACCAGATATAGATTCATTGGGATGTTCAGCCGTCAGGCGGTCGGCACCCCTCCTAGGGGGCGGTCGATCTCCTGATCGTTGAAGCGCCCAATGAACGTTGTTGCGCTGAGATGTTTATTTAATTAATACATTGCTTTATTTATTATTCTTGTTCCTTATATAAAATATCCTTTGTCCCTACAATCTTATCCTCATTTCAAATTTCAAATTCTCCCTCTTATATTTAGACATATTTTGGGCATATATATATTACACAAATAATTATATATATATATATATATAAATATACATATATACATACATACATATATATATATATATATATATATATATTCTGCGGTTTTGCCCAAATTCATTTGCTTGTAACTTCTTCATACATTAACCGTTTTCAGCATATTATATATGAAAATGATTCAGAATTTCGCCATGAATCCAAAAATAATTTCGTAGCCAAATTCTTAAAGCTACAAAAATCTCATTTTATAGCCTTATCATTAAATTGTTTATTTTTATTCTTATTTATTTATTATTAATGTTTATTTATTTTATGGGATGTTACATAGGCTTCTCATTCGTATCCAAAAATTAACTGCACCAACTACCAAGATATCATAATTACGCTTTACCTAATTTCTACCAGTCGATCGGTTACGTTACCCAAAATGTGATAACCTATGCCAATTGTGGAATCCGGGGTTATTAATCCTGAACCCATCAACAAAAAGGACAACTATTAATCATAGGCGTTACAGCGATTTATCTTCCCCAATCAGAATGATGCACGCTCATCGTTCCACCGGAACGTTCTTGTACCCACCTTGTTTGAACCTCTCACTATCCAGTTTAGTAAAGCATGCCCTAGCCTCTACCTCGTGTGAGACTCCATGATAACAAAGGGATATTGACTAATACGGGTTCTCAACCAAAAATGTAATTGACACAAGTCACCCCTATACTTGGTCCTCGTTCATTATTTTATTAGGCCTCTTATCTTCCCCAGTCAGCCCTACGCTGCCGGAACGGACCTAAACCAGGATTTTATTATACTATTAGGCCTCTTATCTTCCACAATCAGCCTCATGCTGCTGGAACATACCTAATCTACGAGTCAATTATCTTCTCCAATCATCCCCACATTGTCGAAACGGACTCCTTCTATCTTAGCTTATTAATTTCGTCGATTTTAACTTAACACATTTAAGTTTATTAATAAGCCCAATATAACCTCATGTTATATCGTATGTTGTATTAACATTTCTAATTCATATAATCTTTTTATACAACCCATCCCCACGTTACCTAACGTCTAGTTAAGTTCAATTTATTCCAGTTTATGTTCCTAATTACATGTGAAGGCTTTATCCCCAATTTACAGTCCAATCTGATTACAATGCTTAATCAATTTCAATATGCCCATAAATCATTTTTTATTGAATTTCAACATTATTCCAATTTAATGCAAAAATAACGATAAAGGCCTAGGCTCTTTTCAGGCTTAGGCTTAGTGCTAAAAGAAAAAGGGAAACGGCCTAGGCTACTCACAGGGCCTAGACTCAAAATAAGCAAAATTAAATAAAATAGGCATAAACATAACTGTAAATAAACTATAACAAAGAAGAGATAAGAAGAAGGAGAATTACTTATAAACAATAGACAACTGGAAAAAATAGGCATAGATAGTAAATAAATAACACTAACTTATAGAAAAACTAATATAAATACTGTAAACATAAAACTTGCAAATTAAAACTACTTAACTGTCTATACATTCCTACATAAATAACTACTCTAAAATTGTGTAAAAACTCATAGACCTGATGAACAGAGCTTCCCTCGTGGCCTTCTTCTAAAATCTAACAGAACCTCCGCCTCTAAAAGTGTTTATAAAAATAAATTTTTAAAACTTAAGAACTTCTTCACACCATAAAAAATTAATTATGTGGCCTTTCCTAATTTTGAGGTAAGGCCTAGGGAAGAAGATGAAGAGAGAATGGATGTGAAGAAATGAGAGAGGCTCTACTAGTCTATTTATACGGTTTACTGGATGCCCTTAACCGTTCAAATCTAAGATTAGATCTGGTTCGGCCATGTCATCGGACCAATAAGACAACGCTACGTTTGTCTATGGTTTAAAATAAACCAATAAAACATTGCCAACTTGTAAAAAGTAACAGTGTAAAATAATTAACGTTCGTTGCTTGCATGCCAAGGAAGGCATGCAACTTTCCTCAACTGGATCGATCTACCCGCTATCCTAGGTTGACATACGGGTCGATCCAGTTAGCCTAGGTCGTCTAGTGACCGTTAGTTCAATCTGTTTATTTATTTAGTTTTTACGGATTGTTCTTTAACTCATTTTACTCCAATTTTAGCAAACCAAGTGTCCATTTTGATCAGAAATTACAACGAATTCAATGGTGCTAGTGTCGTTGTCCAAGTCTGAATATTATTTTGATTAATATTTAATTTATTAATCCTTTCATTATTGTTTATTAAAATTCGAGGTGTAACATTATCCCCTCGTTAAAATATTTCGTCCCTGAAATCTCCAAGGTTAGAAGAATGTTATAAATATTATAAACCTTTATCTACACCCATCAACTCAACTATCAACCACTGGCATTCATTGTCCTTATATTTTCTAATGCTTTCCATGAACATACGCATAGGTGTTGTGTATATGTCCCTAAGCTAATGAAGAAATCAGGTTGTCTACTGATTCACTTGACCTCCTTAATGCAATTCATATATGCGTCATGCATCCAATATGTATGCAAAGGAACCCTAATGATACATATAAAACTCTATATGCTTGTAACAACCATTCATCTAAATGCAAAATCCAAATGATGATTTAACCATTTTTTCATCCATAATAAAATAAATTCAAATGCACACGCATCCATATGTATTCTGTGGGTGTCCTAGTTCAGTCGATCTCTAATTAGTGTCTAATGTGTGTATATGAATCCACTAGCAAACACTTACATCCACGTGAATCCATTTATTAACAGGTTTTTAACCGTTACTTACCATCTATGGGCTTCTACCTAAGACTTATAATTCAAACGATAGGAAAATTAGATTCAAATTCAAAACTTAGGAAAGAATTAACAGTGTACTCTCAAAGAGAAATAGAAAAGAAGCACGAATCCTATCCTCTGGTTCCTAAGTCGTGTCGCTAATGTCTTATCCCTATTGAATCTTAACTAGCTTGATCTCTTTATTCCATATCATCTTCAACTTTTGTAACACCCCGGATTTTTGAATAATCGAATTAACTAAATTAAAGAATAATAAATCTCAGACGTGAGAATTATGGGGATTGGGTTGCGCCATTGTGTTCGTCTCGGAATTCTAGTGGAGATAGAGTCCGAGTTTGCGGGAAACGAGTACCGGATGAAAGGGTTATGGACGAACGAAGTTTGGTGGCAAAGTAAATAAAATAAATAAATGCATTGGCGCACTTGGGAAGTGCTCCAGTACATATTTACACTGGCGCACCTGCCAAGTGCGCCCAGGCCGAGGCTGGAGCCTGCACAGCTTTTTGGTTCAGGCTGACCCGTGTTGTTGAGTCCTTTCTGACTCCTTGCTGAGTCATTAGGGCTGACTCATCACCCTATCATAATTGAATGGTTTAGATTAACCCTAAGAACATCCGACGGCTTAAATTAATTAATAACTCTATAAAAAGACCCATAGACTCAAACCCTAAATCAGAATTAAAACTAAACCTATGGCCGTCATGTTGTTGTCTTGAACCCTAGAGCAGCTGCCACCAAATTAAAGAGGAAGGACAGCAACCAAATCAGAACTATTCAACCGTAACAGTGATTCTTCATCAAAGGAGCGCTAATTCAACTCCAGAAATCAGAATTCAGAACTCAAAACTGCTTTTGAGTTGTGAGTTTGATAGTTTTAGCAAAATAATTAGTAATTTAATTAGATTAAGTTATAACGCGGATTGTATGGATGTGATATGAAGTATTGATTGCATGTTGTAATTATGTTGTAGGATTGTGATTGAAATATCTATGATGTTATGTTGTGATGCTATCATGCAAAGTTATGTTGCTATCATCCATGATGTAATTTTATATACAATCAAATCGTCATGTTTCTTATGCTAGTTTGCGATATTGATTCATATGATAAACCATATGTAGGAAAGTTTAGATGTTGATTCAAACATGAACCATATACAAGTTTGGGTAGAATTATATGTGACCTTACATGATTATGGCACCTAGTTTATGTGAGAATTTAATTGAAAGTTAGGCTATGACATGATACTTTACATGTTAGATATTAGTTTACACCATTGTTGCGATGTATAAATCACATATGTGAATCTATGAGTTGGATATGAATCATGTTATGTTATTACCTATGCAAGTTTACCCCTTTTAGATATAGGTCTATCACATATGTTGTCTATGCAAGTTTGTGGCCATTATTTCATCAAGTTCACACCTTTAGATTTGGATCTATGTTATACATGATGTTTATGCAAGTTTGTGGCCATTATCTCATCAAGTTCACACCTTTAGATTTGATCCATGACATATGTTGTTTATGCAAGTTGTAATTTTGGCCTATGCAAGTTTTAGATGTAGAACATCATTCACATATGCAAGTTCACCCCTATGTTAGATCTATGTTTTAATTATGTGTATATATATTGTGATGTTTTCTTTTATTTCATGAGTTAGACTATTCGAGTCTAACATATATCTTTACGTTAAACGAACAAACGTACTACATGGGGGGGAAACGGGATAATATTAAAATTACTTAATTGGCATAAATGCCTTAAGAGGCATAAAATAAAATTGTGGTGAAATTGGTATGATTTCACATACCATAAATGGATGGACATAATTGAGTCAATTATGGACATCGCTAAATTTGGAATTGATTGATAATTTGAACAGGGAAAGTAATTCAAATTTGGGGGATGATTAATTAGGAGTAATTAATCGTCTAAGACATGAGTTTAGGCTCTTTTGTGGTGTTTGACTGCCCGGACCCGCCCGGCAAATCCAGCTGCCACAAATGCCAGTCTAATGTGAGGGGTCTTAGGCACAAACTAAATACGTAACAAATGTAAAGACACGAGGTTAGGCTCTTTTGTGGTGTAAGACTGCCCAGACCCGCCCGGCAAATCCTGCTGCCACAAATGCCAGTCTAATGTGAGAGGTCTTTATGAGGTTACGGTCTTAATGAATTAAGAAACACTTAACCAGATAAGCATGTAGTGGGACATGAGGGGGTTAAGTGGGTGCCTTGGGTGGCATGTGGAATCTAGTGGGTGCCTTAGGTGGCATTTGGAAATACGATTAGAAACACTTAACCAAAATATGAAACATGTAATTGAAACATGAATAAGAAGTGGGTTAAGTGGGATGTACTAGAGGGGACCAAGCTTAGGTTGATAGCTTGTGTCAAGTAAAGGGGGCCCGTTTCAACCAGTAACCCATACGTATCTTTGTGGGCTCGACCCAAGTCGAGGACGGGACACGCATACTGGGCTTGACTGTAATAGGCCAAACTGGGTTAGCGGTGGCAACGCAAGTCCAACGGGTTCATATGCGTGTGTGGACCCGGGCAGGTAGGTAAGATGTTGTTGCATCATGTAGGTATAAGCCATGCATTCTTTGTTGTATCGGGTTGCCACTTTGGGGAGTGATACACCCCACTGTGGGGCCAGCACGGGTATCTATGAGTTAGGGAGCCGATCGTTTGTTGGTAGTGGGTACACCTAGTGGAAATAGGGGCAGACGACACCTATGAAGGCAGCTAGGGGTGCACGAAACTACCAATATCATTATTAAGTTTGTAGGCGGGATCAACCTTAGGGTGACTAGTGGTGGTGCAGTATTCTAGTGGCGGTGCAGTATAACAATTATCCTATAGTGTTGGGGGTAGTTTAGTAAATTCATCTTAGTGGGTTAGGTGCGCTTTAACGATATCGTTATTCATCTTGTTTCCTTGTTTACTCTGCCATACTCAATGGTTCATGGTCATTTCCTTATTTTTCAACTTATGCCTTAGCCTAGTTACTTTGTTAATTATATTGTTAGAATTATCGCACTCGCCAGACTTTATGTTTGACCCCCCTTTTTCCATCTCTTTCCTTCCCTCCCCCCCCCCCCCCAAGGTGCTCAGGTTGGAACTAGCACCAGTGGAGCTTGATCTTGGATTGCTTTTAGAAGATTTCTTGGACCGCTGAAGTAAAGTTCAGCTTCTCTTTATTTATGGCTATTTTAATGTTAGGGATTATGTCTTTCAGTTTATGTACTTTGTTTTATCAAGATGGATATGATGTACTTGACTTTTGTTTATGGTTTTGATGATGAATCAAACATATGGGTTTATCCGCTGCAATGAAATAAAGTTTTAATTTTCAAGTACTGCTTTATATCTGTCTTGTTGTGATTTTCTGTTTTATATTCACCTAAAATGCTCCATGGAAGTTAATGCATTCCCTTTGTGAGTGACATTAATGGAAGTGGGGTGTTACAACTTTGATCCTAGTATCCAAGTAGGAACTCTCCTGACCGATGCCTCCTTCTTTACCTCGATATCCTCTAGAGTACTCGGCTCTACTACTAATGTGGAATCATGTAGACACTTCCGTAAGTGTGAAACATGGAACACATCATGAACTCCTGCCAGTCTCTCCGGTAGTCAAAATCTGTAGGCATTTGACCAATCCTCTATATTATAGGGAATGGCCCTACAAACCTCAGCGCCAACTTCCCTACTGAGCCGAACCAAATAACCCTCCATGTCTCCTACATCGAACTCTAGGTTTGTCCTCTGCTGATTTACGTACGACTTATGTCTATCCCGAGTTGCCTTCATCCGCCTCTGAATCAAATCTATCTTTTCTAAGGTCTCTCTAACCATCTTAGGCCCAAATAGAAGTTTTCCCGTGGACTCCCACCAACATGTAGGTGATATGCAGGGTCGTCCATATAGTGCCTCGATTGGAACCATAACAATACTTGTCTGCTAGCTGTTATTATATGCGAACTCTACTAACGGAAGATGCTCCTCCCAAGTCCCTCCGAAGTCTAGGATACACATCCGTAATAAATCCTCGAGAATTCTATTAACCCTCTCCATCCTCCCATTTGTCTGAAGGTGATAGGCGGTGCTAAGTTGTAGCTATTTCCTCAATGCCTCATATAGGCTCCTCCAAAACTCACTCATAAAGATGGGATCTGGATCACTAACAATACTAGAGGGTACTCCATGAATTCATACGATCTATCTAAGATACATTGATGCCAACCAAGCCGTCGTTGCTTACTCTTAACCTGGATAAAATGAGTGCTCCTAGTCAACCTATCGACTATAACCCAAATACTACTGTTGCCCTTTCTCGATCTAAGCAACCCATTTATAAGGTCCATCGAGACGCTGTCCCACTTCCACTATGGCACATCCAAGGGCTAAAGCAATCCACCAAGCTTCCTCTGCTCAGCCTTCACTCACTGACAAGTCATACATCGAGCTACATACTCTGCCATGTCCTTCTTCATACCTATCAAATGACAAAAACCCTCCTCTTATCTCTATACATCTTATCACCTCCCAGATTGGTAGTAATCCGAGAGTGATGAGCCTCCTCTAAAAGTGGTCCATACACATCATCAACTCAAAAAACATACAATCTACCATCATGATGTAGCCACCCTCTCTCATCCACAGAATGCCTCAAAAGGTGACTAGAGGTCTCTCCTCTACCGAGTTGGTCCATGATATCCACTAACTGCTGATCGTCACGCTGAATGAATCCAATGCGCTCAAAGAGAGTAGGTCACACCTCCAACGATGTCAATGATGCCAGTGCAAAATCTGTAGATGGTCTAAAATCGAACGATGAGATAAACTCCATGCTCTGTCACTCTTCAAACAATGGACTCAAAGTCATTATTTGCCTACTTAATGCATCTGCTACCACATTCCCTTTTCCCGGGTATATGCTATCTCGAAGTCATTAGATGCAAAGAACTCCATCCAACGCTATTGTCAAAAATTAAAATCTTTTTGCGAGAACAAGCACTTGAGCAACTTATGATCTGTATAAAGTTGAAACCTCTCACCTAGTAAATAACGTCTCCAAGTCTTGAGCGCAAACGCTATCGCCGCTATCTCCAAATCATGGGTAGGGTAGTTCTTCTCATGTAACTGCCTACTCCCGTAGCAGGCAACCCTACCCTCCTGCATAAGCACCATACCTAAACCCATGCCGCAAGCTTTCAAATAAATGGTGAACATCTTCATACCATAAAGAAGAGTCAATATTGGAGCTGATGTAAGAGTCTTCTTCAATCTCAAGAATGCATCCTCGCAATCTACATCCCAAGCAAAAACTAGGTTCTTCTTCGTTAGGCGGGTAAGAGGAGCCAAGATCCGCGCAAAATCTTTAATGAACCTGTCCCGCACTCTCGCGGGCTTTCTGATCCTAAACCGCGACAACCTTGCAGGGTCCACCACTATACGATCACTAGAGACAACATGCCCCAAGAACCTTACCTCATTCCGCCAGAAATGGCAATTAGAAAACTTCGCCTTTAGCTTATGTGCACGAAGAGTATGGAGGTCCTCTCCCATGGGAAAGGCGTGCTCTTCCTGGCTCCTTGAGAAAACCAAGATATCATCAACGAATACAACCACGAACTTATCCAGGTACTCGCCAAATAAGCGACTCATCAAATCCACAATGTATGCCAGTGCACTAGTTAGTACAAAAGGCATAACCACCACTCAAAGGATCCGTCGGAGTCCTAAAAGCAGTCTTGTCTATGCTATCATCCCCTACCCTAAGCTAATGAAAACTGAAGCGTCCACTAACTGATCATACAAGTCATCTATCTGTGGGAGTGGGTGCATATTCTTCTTCGTGAGCTTGTTCAATTCTGTGTAATCCACACATAGACAAAGAGAGCCATCTTCCTTAGTTGTGAAGATGACAAGTGCTTCCAACATAGAAATATTCTATCTAATAAACCCCTTCTCAAACAACACACACACTTGCTTACTAAGCTCCCTCCTCTCTCTCTCTCTCGGAGTCATGTGGCGCACTGGTAACGCAACAGGCTTTGCATTCTCCACCAAGTATATCTAGAAATCTATCTCGCGCCTGGCAGGTAGTCCACTTATCTCCTCGAATACATCTGGAAAGTCTCCAACTATGGGCCCCAAACTGAGATCATCGAGAGACACATTTAGGGAATCCAGGAACTAAGAATTACTAACCCTCGCGGGTCATAAGAACTCTCGAGAGTCCTACCATGGCATGTCAAAAGCCTAACAACTCTCCTCTCACAGTCAAGGATGGCACCATACATGGCCAGCCAATCCATCACTAGAATAAGTCTGTAACCCATAAAACCCAGTACATACGCTTCACACTCAAACTTTACGCCAAGAATAGAAATCCTCAAACCCCTACGCACCATAGATAAGTAAGTCATACCTCCTATGGGGTTTGAGAAAACTATTGGATTAGAAACTATATAAGCATCTAGGTGCAGACTATCAACAAAAGAACTGGATATGGAAAAATGAGAAGCAACGGAATCGAACAAGGTCCTAATGGAAAAGTCAAAAAGAGAAATCAAACCTTCTACAGTGAGATTTCTACCTCTTTCCTGACTACTACCACCAGTCTGAGTCGCTTCAAGCGCATGAACCTGTGCCTTAGATGCCCCTGCCCATTGTCCCTGCTTCTAAGGGAACTGCCTGTTGTAATGTCTCATCCGTCCGCACTGAAAACAAGCACCCTTCTTTTTTGTCTTCTTACAATCTTTGATGAAGTGTCCCATCATATGTACCAAAGCCTTGACACTTCACTTCCTTCTTGATTTGTGCTTTATATGGCTTCTATCCCCTTTTCACTGCACCTTTCTTGGGCCACCATTTTTTCTTTCCAATACATGGCTTCTCCACTTCAGTCTTATCATTTTGTTTACTCTCCTTTCCATCCTCGTGCATAAGAGCCATATCAATAAGTATCTCAAACGGAGCTCCCATCAGAATTTGTGTCATTGTTAGTCCTTGGAGGGGTTGATTTAGTCCCCTCGCAAATCTCAAAGCCTTCTTGTGCAAAGTATTAACCGGATCTAAGCCAAACCTTGCCAACTCATTAAAGTTATTCACATACTCCTTAACTGACATACTACCCTGTTTCAAAATCAAGAACTTTTACAACTACATTCCTTCTTCAGCTTGCGATAAAATCTTCTTCTTGAACTTATCCTTGAACTCATACCATGTCCCCACGGCATACTCATCCTTAGCTACTTCTCACCAATGTGACGCTATCCTTTCAGTTGCCAAGCGGCCAACTGAATCCTCCTCCAATCATCAAGCTCTAATAATCCAAACACATGATCGGTCTCGCTCAACCAATTACAAGCATCAACAAAACTCTCTGATTCAATAATTGACTTGACACCCATAATAAAACAATCCTTATGGATCTTAGAGAAATTAACCGTTGGATAGGGTGGAACTACCACAGTTACCGATGGAGGTGGGGGCATTTCCTTGCCCTTCGGTAGGCGTTGTAGCTTCAATATATCTACGTAACCATGTCAGAATGTGAGTGCCCTCTGGAAAATTGGGAGCCCCAGCCATGCTGGAAAGAAAAGAAACAAGGATTCAAGAAGGGATCAAATGAATATTGTAATTGATTTGAGGGGTTAATTTTCAAAAATAAGTTTTACTTGGAATTTCTTTACTTTTGAATATTCAAACAAAATAAGTTTTACTTGGGATTATTTATTATAAATGTGTTTGCTATTGTACTATTCCACTACATCACAGATAGAATAAAATATTTATATTCAAACAAAAAAATACTGTTGCACAAGAATTTAAATATTCAAATGGTATTTTATTAAAATATAATAATTTATATCTACATTGACTAGTACAGTTTTCATAACTCCACTATTTTTACATCTCAGTAATACAATACATTCCGTTTCACATTCAAATTCATTTGTTGCATTAGTTCCTCACTACAACACTCTATCACTCTTTTACATCACTCAGTTGTACATATACATTCAATATCTCTTAGTCACTCATATACATTCATTAGTACATACACTGACACTCTCACTTGTATTATGTCTTCAGCCTTCTTTTCATCAGTCAGTCCAGTTTTCTCCTTACCTATCACAAGAACGCACACAAAGTAAACTGGAATAAAATATTTTTAAATTCTAGCAGATATAATTTTATTTTTAAAATTTATTTGTCTCAGAATTTTGGTGTGTTTCTCATCATATTTCATGACTTGATCTGATTTGTATATATATATATCCATCTGTGTCTAGACAGCTTGTGATATTCACGGTTATTCAATGTAAATACCACAAGGTAGACATCGTGTGTAGTGCTCACATATATTTTCTACATGTGAACTATACATGCATACACATACATGTGTATGTATATATACATATTTCTATGCAGGGGCAATACGGTCAAACATCGTGAATGGACATGAACCAAAAATTCCAACATAAGCGACAATGCACATAGGAACTGCAGTATATACAACATATACACACACACATGTGTGTATACATACATATTTGCATACAAGGAAAATAAGCATATGCAGTAGTTCATGCATATATCGAGAAACAGTGACATAGAGGTCACAAGAATAACGAGAGAAGATAAAACAATACTGCACACTGGCCAGTGGCAACAGCTCAAGTGTAGCAAGGAACACACAAGGTCAGTTTCATGACCATGCTTGAAAATGGTCGAGCTCGAGTTTACACAGGAACAATGCACATAAACAAGAGTGGCACATTAAGACAAGGCAGCACAACAATACACACAGCATTGAGAAGCAACATGGTATATTGTGCAACAGCTTTAAATCAAAGGACACAATAAAGAGGGTAGGCCAGACTCAACAACTTGTGCAATAGGGACAACTACAATACAAATTGCTAGTGACATATATTCATACACTCAGCTAAAAATAGGTGAATCAAGAATAAAAGACGAATGTCTCTTTAGTACACATAATTGCCAAAACAGGCCATGAACACTGACATAATAAAAAGAAAAGTGATCATGCAGTTTCAAACATGTCAAGTCAAGCACAAGACAGTACATACATGTGCAACAGTGAAATGGTCTTCAGCTTAATGGAAGACAACAACATAATAATGGCAGCAGTACATATATATACACACACGTAATATATATACACACACTTACGCGTATGTATATGTGTGTGTGTATATATATGTGTGTGTGTGTGTGTGTGTATGCGTGTGTGTGTATCAATATATGTGCTAAGAATAATCATGTCAAGAGATAATGCCAAAGCATCAAGTCGAAACATGTGTGCATGACAATTCTGCTGTATACATGTATGCCATGTACAAAGTCGAATCATGAATTTAAGTACATCTCGAATATATGAAAGCAATATGGTAAATGGCACAGATAAATGAGTCAGCAAGCACAAAGTTTTAAACATAGCGGAATTTTTGGGGAGAATACAACTGTGAACTTTGGCAATATCACAATTCACAGATCAACAATTTCAAATTGTTCCAGAAAATCTATTTAGCAAGAATACAACGGACGAATCGAAAGTCGATATATTTAGTAAGAAAAGTTTTCCAAAAGACAATATAATCAAGAATGATTGGTGATTTCTAGAAATACCAAATTTGATTTGGTTTTTGCCAAGAAGAACAATTTCATATATTTCCAAAAATGTACACATATATGGCAAAACTATTTCCATAAATTCAACATTCACAAAGAGTATTTCTAGCTGTTCAAACATACATATATGGGAAGTGTTCAACAAATCAATTCAAGATGCCAAATTATATCTCCAGTAAACAAGAAATGGAATGCAAACAATTGATATTTGTTTCCAGAAATAAACGTGAAATTTTCATGGGCAAGTTTTTCAATCAAGTCTCTAGAAAATCTCAGGAGTTTTTGGTATCAAGAAAGACATTCATTCCATTCTATGTTTCAAAATGTAAAATTGGAGACCAGTTTCAATTATTTCTAGTTTTATATTTAGCATATAACATTTCCAAATATTCAATACCATGGAGACGGATTGAAAAATCACATAACAGTCAATGCTCAAGGCAACAACCATTCAAATGTTTTCCAGAAAATTGCAATCCTGTTTTTTAGGCAATAAATCAAGTCGAGTGCTTTATGGAATCGACCAACAAATAGGGAATCATTCATAAATCACGCAAGGGCAAAAATCAATCCCAGTTTTTCCATAAGTCAATATGATGTTCACAGTATATATTCCAATCAATCAGAGAATTCAAAGCCAATCAAATCAATTGAAAAATCAAGGCAACCAAAACGAGAAACACGCACAAATCAACTCAAGCCATACTCAAAATCAGAGATAGTTCAAGGGTTTGTTTTACCCTATTTAAACTGCACCAAATCATCACATGCAGTATCGAAAAAGAACAAGCAACAATTCGAAAGAAAAAAAATCAAATCAGAATCACTCACGGTTGTTTTTTAATCATGAGCCCCAAATTTAAGTACCAGGAGCAACAAACTTATGAAGCATCAAAGAACCGATCGAAATCACTTTCGAATTTCCGATTTGGAGCAAGAATCAAAACCCTAATTTCATTTTGGGTCGGCCAACATTTTTGAAGAGAGAGAGCCCTGCAAAAGAATAAACAAAGCGGCCGACATTTTTTACTAAGGGATTACTTTATTTAGATTTTTTATTTTATTTTGTATTGTTTTTATTTCATCTATAACTGTCCATCTGTTTTCTAATTTGTTTGTAAAATTAGGGGTTTTCTAGTTTGTCTGTAAAATTAAGGATTACTAGTTTGTTTGTTAAACTAGGGTTACTAGCTATAGGTTTTATAGTTAGGGTTTACGGGTAATGGGTTTGTAATCTGGGGAAAAATCTGATCTTGTGGATAAAAATTAGTCTAGAGTTTTGAGCGTAGGATTAGAACAGGAACAGGTTTGCGAGTTTACAGGGTTATGTAAGTGGGATCTGTTTTAATGTCTAGTAAAAATCTTGGGAATGCAGCATTAGGTAGGGTTTGCCGAAGCTGGGTAAAATCTGTGTTATTTGTTTCCTGCATTTATTTTCTCTGCTGCATTTTGTGTTGTGATAATTTTTTAATATCTCGTTAAACTCCAACAAACCCTATTCACCCTCCCTCTAGGGTTAATCTAGATCCAACAAGTGGTATCAAAGCAGATATTTTCTGTTAACTCTAGAGGAATGGATCTTACAGATAGTTGTTCTAGTTGTCATATTAGTGAGAGTCGGTCTAGTGATATTCCAATTATTTTCAATAGGAAAGACTTTTTAATTTGGAAATCGAAAATCGAAAATTGAATTCTATTTAAAATCTGTTAATTTTAAATATTTGAAAATTATTGAAAATATGAGAGATATGTTAGATAAGAGGAATAAGGTTTTCAATGCTCATGCTATGCATATTATTTATTCCTATCTTAGTAATGATCAATTAAAATTTATCTCTTATTGTTTAATTGCGCAGGAAATCTGGAAAACTCTCGACTCGTTGTATGGAAAAGATGACAACTGTTCAAAACCCCAGAATGTAAAATCGAGCTCAGATTTGTGTTTAACAGGAGTTTCTGATGGAGATTCAGACAGATCAAACATTGGAGAATCAATAGACGATGAGACAAATAATTTCTCATATGAAGATTTAGTTTATATGTGCGCCGATTTAACTAAATCTATTGATAAACTCCAATGGAAAAATAGAACTCTGAAATCTAAAAATCTTGGGTTAACTAGAAAAAATAATGGTTTGGAATTAAAGCTTGAAAACGTCAAGAAATTTGAAAATTCTGATTGAATAAATTATTTGAATTTAGGATAAAATCTTATTCATCTCAATAAAAATATTAAAAACCTTGAGAATGAAATTCTGATCTTAAAAGAGAATGAGATTGAGTTATTAAATTCGAACAATTTTCTGCAAAAAGGAATTGGAAAATTTTAAGACATCTTAAAATTCCAAACTTGGAATTCTTGAAAAGGATAATTTTGTGAAAAATGAATATATATTGAACGAGCTTGAAAATGAGATTGAAAAATTCAAGAATTTTGAAAAGCTTGAAACTGAAAAGCAAAAACATTTTGAGTTAGAAATTTTTGAGTCCCAAGCCAAAATTAAAATACCTGAAAATGAAAATTTGGTTTTGAAACAATATGTGGAAAAAAGGTCACTAATAATCATTGTTTAGATTTAATAAAAGAAAATAGTGATCTTAAATCCAAAATTCATAATCAACTTTGGAAAATTTCTCTAATGGGAAAAAATCGTTGAATATGTTGTTGCAAAACTTAGTTTCCGTTGGAAATAAATATGGCCTTGGCTTTACGAAAATCAATGGGTTTAAAAATATAAATTCTAATGATTTTAGAAATCCTTCAAATTGATTTGTAAATGTTTGATTTGAAAATTTGAATTCAAATAATTGCAAAGGATTTTTAAAACATAAACAAAATGAAAATTTATTTAGAGACAATCCATTTTGGACCCCAAAAGGGAATGAAATGAGCTCATCTAAATTCATACAATTTTGGGTTCCTAAGGGTACGAAGGTAAATTCAGATGGATTGATTGGATACCTAAAGTTGTAAACACATTTCAGAGTGGTTTTACAAATTTTGTTAGGTCGCTCGATCCCCTAAACTATTAGGTGCCGGAGGAGGCTGAAGAACTGCTTTGCAAAAGAGAATTGAATTCAGGCTATTCCATATTTCTGTATCATTCAGAGTTCCTTAGCCAAGATTGTTGAGTTCGAGATGTACAACGTTTATTGTAAATCTGACATGATCTCTAAACTCATCTTTGTTAATATTCTCTATTTTTATTCTTCTTTGTTTATTCCTCCTTCTACCCTTTCATTTATTTTCTTTGGATTATTCTGATTTGGTTTGATACCGCCATATATATTTTTTCCTTCTTAAGGTCTCTTGACTTCAAATTGCAGGATTCATGATTTCTAAAAATTTGCTTCATTCGTATAAAACTTATATGTTTTAATAATTTCTAGATCTTGAATTCAAAATTGTAAATTTCTGCAATTATTTTAAAGTTTATTTTTGTTTACTGATTTCTGAATTCCTAACAGTGCTGAAGCATTCTTATCATATCTTGAACTCTATTAATCTAAATGCTAAATTTTTTGAAGATCTAAAAAACTATTGAAATTTCACACACCTTTGTTGTTTTGAGTTTCTTATAATTAATTTTGGAAAGACTTGAAAATTATACTCATTACAACACACTTCCATTTTGTAGTTGTGATAATTTCATTGGTTTTTGGATTGGCTTGGATATTTCTATAGTGAAAATCAATTTAGAAAAAACCTTTGTGCTGAATACTGAAAATCATCTTTGAATGGATTGTGGTGTTGTATCTTGAAACTCACTCTTAATTCATGATCATTTGACTTATATCTTTGATTGTTTGAAATTATTTGAAATTTTAATATCTTGAATCTCACACACATCTTGAATTTGACATTAATAAACTTATGCGAACGATTCGTTGTATCTTGAGATTAATACATCTCTTCAAGTGATTTCAAATAAACTGACTATTTAATCTTGGATTATGAATTATCTTTCTTGTGCTTGTTAGAAATAATTTTGAAAAAAAAAATCTATTGTGAGTCTTGCTCTGAAATTTGTTGATTACTTCTTTGATAAAAGGTTCAAAATTGTTCTTTGACTAGCTTAACTATTTAAACTGAAAATATTTTGGCACTGATTCTTGTGCTACATCCTGAAATTCATTGTAAAATCATGATCATTTACTTGAATAATTTTTTTGTTTGAAATCATTTAAATTTTGTTTGATATCTTGAATCTCACACACTTTTTGGATTTGAAATTAGTAATCTTGTGTGATCGATTCATTGAATCTTGAAGTTTTCACATCCCTTCAAGTGATTTCAAATAAACCATTTCTTTAAATCTTGGATCACGATTTGTCTTCTTGGACTTCTTGTAATTTCTCTGAAAACTCACTTGTGAAACATATTCTGAAATTGAAGTTTGCTGCTTTGATAAAAAGGAATCAGTTTTGAAAATGTTTTGATGACTGCTTGTTTTGGTACATATTGATTGTTTCTCTAATAGTTGGAATTTGTGTGCTTTATTTGCTTGCTTGGGCTTGGTAATTGGATATTTTTGTCTAAGATACCTTTGTTAGCCACCAGGATAGTACTAATATCTTCATTAATGGAGATAACAAGTGGTATCAGCCTTAAATGCTTTGAAATTTTCTCACTTATCTGTTTGATTTTTTATATTGATTCTCATCTTGTATAGATTCTTCAAAATTCTATTGTAATTGATTTTCAATTTTAAAATCGTTTATTGAATATTTATTTAGAAATTGAAATCAACAACCGAATTGAGCTGTATTTAGAATTCATCAAATTATTAACAGATTTTGAAATTTTGATGAGTTGTGACTACAGTATACTTCACAACAAGAGGAAATTTTATTTTAATTTTCATGATGATTGAACAGTTGTTATAATGTCTTTGAATTGGGACTTATTTCATGAACGTCTTCTTTACCTATCATCATTCTGTCATCCATCATGATTTTATATTAATGTGGAGAGTTTAATTTTTTAAAAATCATCTTATGAATATACAACTTCAAGTTTGTGATGGAAATGTGACTTTGTTATTTTTCAAAAAAAGAGATAATTGAAAGTTTTCAAGAATCCGGTATTGTTGAGCATATTTCGTTATGTGATTAATTTAGAGATTTATTTCACAATCAATTCTGCACATACCATAATTCTATCATCTATATTGGTTTTATATACCGAGGAGTTTTTTCTAAAGAAAATGACTAATACATTTGGTGAGTTCTAGTAATTTCAAGCATGAGCATAAGATAAGGAAGCATTTAAACAGATGAATAGTCCTAATAGTAACAGAAATATGAGCATAAATGAAATAGTTGGAAAGATAAACTTGAAATAAGATAGGCTTCTCATTCATATCCGAAAATTTACTACACCAACTACCAAGATATCATAAATAGGCTTCACCTAATTTCTACACGTCGATCGCCTACTTCACCCAAAATGTGATAACTTATGCCAGTTATGGAATCCTTGGTAATCAATCTCAAATACATCAGCTAAAAAGGACATAGCTATTAATCACAGTTGTTACAGTAGCTTATCTTCCCCAATCGGAACGATGAACGCTCATCGTTTCGCCGGAACGTGCCCGTACCCACCTTGTTTGAACTTCTTATTATCAAGTTTAGTAAAGCGTACCCTAGCATCTACCTAGTGTGAGACTTCATGATAACAAAGGGATACTGACTAATACGGGTACCCAACCAAAAATGCAATTGACATAAGTCACCCCTAGACTTGGTCCCCATTAATTATTTAATTAGGGCTCATCTTGCCCACTCAGCCCTAACCTGCTGGAAAGGACCAACACTAGGATTTCATTATATTATTAAGCCTCTTAACTTCCCCAATAGACTCATGTTGCCTGAACGGATCTAATCTATGAGCCACTTATCTTCCCTAATCAACCCCACGCTGCCAGAAAGGATTCTCTCTATCTTAGCTTGTTAATTTCATATATTTTAACTTAATATGTTTAAGTTTATTAATAAGCCCAATATAACCTCAAGTTATATCCTAAGTTGTATTAACATTTCTAATTAATGCAATCTTTTTATACAACTCATCCCCATGTTACCTAACATCCAATCAAGTTCAATTTATTCCAGTTTACATGTTCTCCAATTACATGTTAAGGCTTTATTCCAAATTTATAGTCTAATCTGATTACAATGCTTAATTAGTTTCAATATGACCAAAACTCCCTTTTTATTCAATTTCAACATTATTCCAATTTAACGTACAAATAACAATAAAGGCCTCGACTCTTTTCAGGCCTAGGATCAGCGGTAAAAGAAAAAGGGAAATGATCTAGGCTACTCGTAGGGCCTAGACTCAAAATAACAAAATGTAAATAAAATAGGCATAAACATAAATGTAAATAAAGTATAACAAAGAAGGGGATAAGAAGAAGGAGAATTACTTATAAATAATAAATAACTGGAAAGAAATAGGCATAGACAATAAATAAATAACAGTAATTACAGAAAAACTAAACATGTAAATACTGTAAACATAAAACTCATAAATTAAAAATACTTAACTGGCTAAACATTCCTACGCAAATAACTAATTTAAAATTATGTAAGAACTGATAGATCTGATGAACAAAGTTTCCCTCGCGGGCTTATTCTAAAATCAAGCCGAACTTCTGCCTCTAGAAGTGTTTATAAAAATAAATATTAAAAACTTAAGAACTTCTTCACCCCGTAAAAAAATAACTATGTGGCATTTCCTATTTTTGAGGATAGGTCTAGGGAAGAAGAAGAAGAGAGAATGGATGTGAAGAAACGAGAGAGGCTCTGCTAGTTTATTTATAGGGTTTATTGGATGCCCATAACCATTCAAACCTAAGATTAGATCTAGTCCAGCCATGTCATCAACCAATAAGAAAGCGCCACATCGGCCTATGGTTTAATATAAACCAATTAAACATTTCCAACTCAGAAAAAGTAATGGTGTAAAATAATTAACGTTCGCTGCTTGCATTCCAGGGAAGGCACACAGATTTCCTCAATTGGGTCAACCCACCCGCTATCCTGGTCGACGGGTCGACCCATGGTTCGACACACGGGTCGACCCATGGTTCGATACATGTGCCGACCTAGCTAGTCTGGATCGACCAGTGACCGTTTATTCCATCTGTTTATTTTTATTTTTATTTTTGAATTCTTCTTTAAGTCATAACTAGTTCATTTTAACTCCGATTTAGCAAACCAAGTATCTGTTTTGATCAGAAAAATATAATGGACTCAATGGTGCTACTCCCATTGTCCAATTCTGAATATTCTTTTGATTAATATTTAATTTATTAATCTTTTCATTATTGTTTATTAAAATTTGGGGTGTTACAACTTAACCAAAATTCGGTATCTCAATATCGTTTTTGAATGACGCTTATTGTCCGAGAAGTTTGGGATTAGAACTTGTGTCTGAAAACCATTCCGAATAATAACATGCTTGATGAAAAAGTGATATTTGAAGATGGTGATTGAAGACTGGGAATCTTCACATCATAGGATTACTTGTTGATGTCTCAAATAGGCGGCCACCTATTATGACGTTATATTGTGATAGTGGTCTGAACGTACTTGGAGTTTTTTCGGATTCTCAAGGGCCTCTCTCGCTTTATTGGATGAGAAATAAGGTGCCTTCGGTTTCGTTCAGACCTAGAATGGACTTGTATGGATGTGTGTCTGACATTGTATTTTGTAATGTGTGACTGATCTTTAATAAGCATATTTATGTTGGTGGCAGATAATTTATTCTCTTAGAATAACACCCTTCTTTGAGACGCACGAGCTCAAAGGTTATATGGTTAATAATTATATGTTATGAAATGATAGTGTGGCAAACTATGTGATTGAGCTGTAGATTATCAAAGCCTGGCTTTAGGATTAAGCGTAGCCTTGTGCTACGAGACTTCCCATGACTAAGTCAGAGTTTATTGTTTTTCCCACTAAACTGTGGGTGCTCTTATTTTTCCATACGGGCAGCCTGTAGTTGAGTTGTTATAGATTGGAGCTATTTTGGAACAATACTAGATTTGAGCTGGAGTTGGATTGGAGCACTTTGGACCCTCTATAAATTATTTATTCCGCTTTGTACTCTGATGAACCAATGTTAAATGATGTAAATTATCACGAAGTAATAAAAATTCAATTTTGCTTTGGTTCTAATGTTTTATTACCCCTAACAATCTGTCTTTCAGAATGTTCCAAGTTGGTTTAATTACCGATTTAAAGCGGTCAAAAAGGCAATTCTTTACATTATTCCATGTCCAATAAAGGAGAGAAGTCATTGCAATTCCTTAAATTTCTCCAAATACGTTTGGATATACCGCTAAATAAAAGTCTCAATACTGGAGCAACCCAGTGAAGAGATAGTCAACGGGCAGTTCTTATTTGGAATGGTCTTCGAACATAAGTTCTGATTCCAGACTTTCCAAATAACAATTGCTATTTAAAAACATATGGATATATAGGGTCTTTAATTAGTCTCAGCTTAAAATAAATTAAAATACTTGATTATTCATTTGAAATAATTCCCTAAGGTTTAGAAGATAATTATTAAGTTTCAAACCATTTAAAACTCCATATTGAATAATAGCGTTCAAAAGCATTGCTAGAGGTATTCCAAAACAGACAGTTCTACCAATTTTGTTTAAACAATTTTAAATCTTCATAATTTTATTCCAAATCTCTTAAAAATCATTTATTATGATTTATCAAAAATATTCGCTATTTTTTGATAATTTTAAATAGTTGTTTGAATCGATTTCCAAATTCGGCCACTAAACTGTACTTATAGCGACTTTTCCAAAAATAGTTTTACACATAAATTGGAATCTACGTATTGAATTATGAAAATTCCTTTTCCATTTGAAAATTATTATAATTAGGAAGCGAACGTTTTTTGTTTCAAAGAAATCCGATTTAAATTGCTCCTGTTATAAGAGTTCGAAGTTTTTAGTCAAAATTCGCAAATTACCGCAGTGCAACTAGTCCTATTCGGACCGTATTTCAATTTAAATTCAAAACTCGTTTGATTTCCTTCAAAATAGTTTATAAATCCCTTTAAAACATATATAAACTTATTTGAAAACAATATTTCAAATTTTAACTTTAAAATTAAAATATTCATGAAATTCGCAAACTACCGCAGTGCAACTAGTCCTATTCGGACCGTATTTTAATTTAAATTCAAAACTCGTTTGATTTACTTCAAAATAGTTTATAAATCCCTTTAAAACATATATAAACTTATTTGAAAATAATATTTCAAATTTTAACTTTAAAATTAAAATATTCATATTAAATGAATATTATAATATTATTTTATTATTAAATTAATATTATTTTCAAATTTAATCCTTTTAAACCCATACTTTCTTGAAACCCATTTAAAAATAATATAAGATAGTTTGAATAATAATTTTGAGCTTTCAACATCATTTATATATCAAACTCAACTTCACTTTTTGAATTTACTATTCATAATCGATTTCAAATTTAAATATGTCGTACATACTTGAACTTTTTTAAAATTAAATTTCCACATTTACAAAAGTTCTTCATAAATAACTTAATTTCATTTCCAAACTATTTTGGATTTAAAACTCGAACATTTAATTTTACCTATTATTTAAATTAATAAATTATTCATTTATATTATCTGAGACTTATTCATTACCAATATATTTCCATATATATGGGTGTAATTTATGCAGTGTAAATATTACCACCACTAATAACTATATCAATATCCATAGCATCCATTCATTCATCACAACATATATATCACAATAATATATGTATATAAGCGTTTTGTTAATCAATGCTTATGTTTTTATTAATAGCTAATTAACCACACATTAACAACCATTATCATAATATCCATAATCAACAAATATAAGTGACGAATTCCTCATCTTTGTGTTTAACTCCACCAAACTTTTATTAAAGGACTTATAGCTAACTAAAATTACCTTGGACTGACTGTTTCTTCAAAAATTATTTATATATACAATATATATAAAAATGGAATTTTCTTTTCTTTTTCGAGGAGAATGTTGTGGGGTGCTAAGCGCAAAGAGGGGGTAAGGAGCCGTGAGCTAGGGGAGCGAGGACATAGGGTAGGGGTGGGGTAGGAGGGTCGTGATGGGGGTAGGAGGACATGGGCGGAGGCTATGGGAGGAGGAGAAGGTGGCTATTGGAAGCCAAAAGAAGGAGGGGAGGGAGGAAAGAGCTAGGAGGCCATGGCCATGAAGCTTAGGAAGAAGAAGAAAGTAGAAAATGAAGTGGAATGAATGAAAATGAAGAAAGTGACCTTCTTTTGTAGGAAAAGGGAGCAAAGAACATTGTGACACATCGTTGGAAATGTGTTTTTCATCCCTTAGAACCACCAAAGACCATATGTTTTAACACATTGTTTTGTTGAGAGCATAAGTAGTAGATGCTTTAGGATTCCAAAGGAATTGTCACACTTTCCCTAAGTGTTTCAAATGTCATGTTGCAAATTCTTGTAATGTAACAAACTCAAGTCAAATGTTTGAAAATTCCTATCAAACTACAAACAATGCTAAGTCCTAACAAATTCTAAGATCGTTATTTGTCGATTAAACTAAGTTATTCTTAATTAAAAACTCAAGTTCATATTTAATTCAAATTGGGCATTATAAATTAAAATCTTGGTTTTCTTTTTTAATTTGACAAAAATTCCTTAAAAATCGACAAAATTTGATAAAAAATTCTAGGATGTTATAATAAAGCTTCGGTTTGAACAAAATATATGTAGGTTATGCCCATCAATACAAATTTATGAGCAGATCATACACACCAATACAAATTGTAATCTTTATAGCTACAAAGTTTAAATGAACAACTCATACTTAATTAGTACAAATACAATATATCCAAACTAAAAGCTATAAAGTTCAACTTCAATTCACAATGTCGATAGGCATCAACAATACAAATTACAGACCCTAACTTTAAAATTTAATTATGTTTATTTGCAAATTAGCACATTGAAAAAAACATGATAGTTCATTTTTCATTTCTTTCTCTTTCATATGATAAAAACAAAGCCGCCCAAAGCTCCACTGAAAGCATCAACTTCCTTCAAACAACTTAAACCTCGATCATTGCATGTTAACCCTGCAACACATTCAACAGTTAGCATATTAAACCACTAAAAATTTCCTGACCTGTGTGCATACTAAACCACTCAAGATCACAAGATAGCTAATGAACTTTCATGGAAATGCACATTGATAAAAACATCGACAATAATATAAAAATACTTCCATGTAGAATCATTTTACTTGTTACTTAACATAATATGGAACTGATCAAGCTACTTATTTAATGAATTTCATGATTACAACTACCACAAAATCAACCCATTCTGACGACAGGCCAGAATTGCATCATCTAATAACTCAATATTGATTCTTCATATATCTACGAAAGTACTACCTACAGAAAGGATTAGCAATAAATGTTATTGGCAAATTGAAAACAAAGTTAAAAAAGAAGATATATAAATGAATCTAGGTTAATTCATGCATTGGTAAATTTGGTGACAGTTGTGGTTCCCACAGACACAACATGCTTGGCAAGCTCCCTGGTAAACTGATTCTCAACAAGCTCCAAAACAATAGATCAGAGAATTTTCTGACAGTTCCAAGAACTGGGCAAAAAAAGAAAATTTTGGTATATGGATTTTTTTTACCAGTTCATGCAACTTGGAATCGTATGGTAAAAGAAGTCGATAAATTTAGACTGCATTATAAAAATAAATAAAAAAGCTAATAGTTGATAGTGGATTAAGAGCTCTGTGCTTGATTTGCACCAAGACTTCAACCTTGAAAGCTTGGATTAGTTCAAGGTTTACATCAAATCTTACATCTTCGATGGGACTACGAGCAAAATTGTGTATGGTTCAAACAACTCGAAAAATCAGTATTATAAGGCAAACACACCACACATTTGCAATGGGTGTTAATTGTTGAAGTTTGTGATACTATATGTTCGATTGAAGAGGATGAAGATAGCTTCGAGTCGGAGGTGATCGTTCGCAAATCGGAGTTCGCACGAGAAAGTTATGAGCTGAAAGGTGTTTGGTGTCAGTAGGCTGGTGCGGCAGACGTCTGAGTTGACAGGGTGGATTTTCCCGAGAGTTCTGACAGACGTCTGTCATCTCCACGACAGAGGTTTGAGAATGTGACAGACGTCGGAGCTGATAGCTGGAGCCCAAATAATTCCCTGAGAGGGACAGATGTCTGCAACTCCTACGACAGACGTCTGACGAGTGTTTTGGGCTATTTCGGGCTGGAAACTTGACAAATTGATTTGTGAAGACACGGGGACAATTTGGGTAATTGGCCTATCTCTATATAAGCTATTTTTAGGTGTGTTAATGTAAGAGCATTGAAAACTTGATTTGGGATAAAGGGTTTATTCTCAAGGGTGAATTAGGGTTTATATCCTAATTCCAATTCTTCAATCTATTCTCCTCAAACTCTTTCTATATTGAAATATATTGATCATTGGATCAATCTCTTGTATTCCTTTCATCGTGGTAATAAAATACTCTCTCCAAAGTGGATGTACACTAACATAATGTTAGTGGAACCACTATAAATCCTTGTGTGATTTATTTTTTGCTACTTTGTCATTAGTTTCTTTCTTGTGATTAAGATTTGGATTGTTCATGGTTGGTTGATCTTTGTTTGGTGACTAGAGTTATTGCTTTAGTTGTTTTTGCAAGTCTAACAACGATCTAGTCTTCCGCTAGTGCTTTGTGATTTAGATATCGGATTCAAGTGGTCTTGAGTCGGACTAATCACAATGGTTACAACAGTTGGTATCGGAGTTGTTTGGCGCTTGTTAAGTGTTTGTGAAAATGCCGGAGACGGATAGTAGCTCGGTAAGTCCTTCAACCGAAAGTTTGAATAGTGTGGCGCCTTATGTACGAGGTTCGTATACGGCGTCGGGTTCTAATTGGTTATTGACAAGTGGAATGGTGATAATGACTTTGAGAAGTGGCAATGGAAAATGAAAGCGATTCTTAGCTAGCGGAATCGGGTGCACCGAGTAGTATTTGATAGTCACTTATTGCCAAGTGATATCTCGGATGTTGAGAGAGAGGAGATGTAGGAATATGCTTACACTACTCTTCAACTTGCTATGGGGGAGAATGTAATCTCCGAAATTAGTGGTGAGACGACCGCTAAAGGTATTTGCGACAAGTTGGAAGAACTTTATATGAAGAAGTCGCTCGCTAACTGTTTGATCTTGTTGCGAACGTTTTTCACCTTCAAGATGAAGGAGGTTAATTCGCTTAAGGCACATTTGAATGCCTTTGATGACTTGCTCATGAAGATGAAGGCCGTTGATTTGAAGATTGAGGAAGAGCAAAAGGCGATGATATTATTCTGCTCGTTTCCGGACCATTATACGAGTTTCTCAAATAGTTTGATCTATGGCCGGGATACCTAGACTCTAGACGATGTCAAGACGGGTCTTCTTAGTGAGGAGTTGAGAGATCAAATGAAGGAGATGAGTGAGGGTAGTAGTGGAGCTAGTAGTGGTCACAGGTTGTTTGTGGAGAAAGAAAAGAATGTGAAGAAAGGAAACCAGGGACGTTCTAAATCAAGAAAACTCGGTGGAAGAGGTAAATCGAAAGAGAGAAATGGCAAGTGCTTTATTTGCAAGAAACCGGGATATTGGAAGAATGAATGTCCGTACAAAGATAAGAAGGAAGTAGCGTCTTTATCCGTGGCGGTGGAGAGTGGGGATGGTGAGATAGATGAGAATGTGTTAACGGCGGTGACATCGGGTGTTTCGGGTAACGAATGGGTTCTCGATTCGGGTGCGTCGTATCATATGACGCTAAATAGATATTGTTTTTCATCCTTTGAGGTCAAAGAGGGAAATGCAATTTCTATGGGAAATGGTGCTATTTGCAAGTCGGTGGGTAGTGGCTCCGTGCAAATAAGGATATTTGATGGAGTTGTTCACACACTCACCAATGTTAGCTATGTTCCGGGGCTTAAGAAGTCGCTTATATCTTTTGGGCAATTGGATTCTCTAGGATGCAAGATCACTATCGAGAAGGATTGCTTGAGGGTTTCGATGGGGGCGCTTGTGGTTATGAAGGGTGCTAGGACTCATGGTATATATTTGGTTCAAGGTGTGACCGTAGGAGGTAAGACTTGTGTGGGTGTTGATAGTTCTCGTGACTTGGATGCAACACGGTTGTGGCATTTGAGATTGGGTCATGTCTCGGAGAGGAGTTTGGATATTCTTCGGAAGCGGGAGATGATCGAGGGTGAGAGTTTTAACAAACTAGAGTTTTGCAAGGAATGTATCATAGGGAAGCAAACAAGGTATCATTCGATGAAGGCAAGCATGACTCAAAGGAGGTTCTTGAGTATGTTCATTCGGATGTTTGGGGACCGACACCAGTTGCTTCTTTGGGAGGAGCAAGGTATTATATTTCTTTCATTGATGATTTGTCTCGAAAAGGTATGGGTGTATGTAATAAGGGCCAAGTCGGAGGCATTTGCTAAGTTCAAAGTGTGGAAGGCTCTTGTTGAGAATGAGAGTGGTAAGACTTCGAAGGTGTTAAGGACCGACAATGGCGGCGAATATGTTTCTCGAGAATTCTTGGAGTATTGTTAGCATCACGGAATCCAGAGACATTTTACTACACCGGGAGATCCGCAATCTAATGGAGTAGCAGAGAGAATGAACCAAACTCTACTTGAGAAAGCTCGATGCTTGAGACTGACATCAGGTTTGTCTAAGGGATTTTTGGTCGAAGCTTTTTCCACCGCGGTACATATTGTGAATCGAATTCCATGCTCGGCCATTAATAACAAAATTCCGGAGGAAGTGTGGAAATGAAAGAGTGTTGACTTGAGATATCTTCGTGTGTTTGGTAGCCCGGTTTATGTGCATGACCCGGGGAATGATAAGCTTGGAGCTAGAGCATTCAAAGGGGTCTTACTTGGTTTCACGGACGGCATGAAAGGCTATCAGATTTGGAATCCGGAAACGAAGAAGGTTGTAAATTCTCATCATGTCACTTTTAATGAGTCGACTTTATTCAAGGAGAATGAGAGCTCATCGAATGTTTCAGATTTGGCTCATAGTGAATCAAAGGAGAAGGAAGTCATTCTCACATTCCGTCCAAGTGGTAGTAGAGTAAAGCTCGTGGGGTAGAAGCGGTTGATGAAACATCACATAGTCCACATGGTTCCTCTAGTGATGTTGGTGATGTACATGATACTAGAGAATTTTCGACTCAAGGTGGAGCCGAAAGGGTTTGGGTGATAGTATTGCTACTCGGGTTGGTTGACGTGCAATAAGGCCTCCCAAAAGATATGGTGATTGGAACTACCTTAGCTTTTGTGATCATTTGGACTATGCTCTCAATGTAGTCCAAAATGAGCTGATGGACCTTGATGACGTCATGGAGTCGAGAGAGAGCTCGAAGTGGATTTACGCCATGGAGGAAGAGATGCAATCGTTAATGAAGAACCGAACTTGGGAGTTGGTTCCGCTTCCTTAAGGAAACCATGCTATAGGGTGCAAATGGATTTACAAGGTGAAGGATGATGGAAGGTACAAAGCAAGGTTAGTGGCAAAGGGGTTTGCACAAAGTAAAGGAAAGGAGTATGATGAAATTTTTGCACCGGTGGTTCGTCATACATCTATCCGGGTTTTACTAGTCATAGTTGCTATCCATGACTTGGAGTTGGAGCAACTTGATGTGAAAACTGTCTTCTTGCATGGAGACTTGGATGAAGACATCTACATGGAGCAACCAGAAGGGTTTGTTGTAGATGGTAAGCCTAAAATTGTTTGCAAGTTGAAGAAATCACTATATGGGTTAAAGCAATCGCCTAGACAACGGTATAAGAGATTTGACCATTTCATGCTTGAAGGTGGCTTCCATCGAAGCATCAAGGATGCTTGCGTATATTTCAAGAGGTTGGGAAATGATTGTTGGGTGTGTTTACTCTTGTATGTGGATGATATGCTCATTGCTTCCAAAGATCAAAATGAAATCAACAAGTTGAAGATGCTTTTGAAATCGGAATTCGAAATGAAAGATCTTGGAGAAGCAAGAAAAATCTTGGAGAAGCAAGAAAAATCTTGGGCATGGAAATTGGAAGGGACCGAAAGCGTTTTGAGTTGAGATTGACTTAAAAGGAATACATTAAGAAAGTGATTTGCCGGTTTAGCATGGAGGATGCAAAGGCGTTAAATACACCTTTACCTTTGCATATGAAGCTTTCGGATAAGGGATCACCTATCGGGGATAAAGACAAGGCTTATATGGCAAAGGTGCCATATGCAAGTGCGGTTGGTAGTTTGATGTACGCAATGGTGTGTACAAGGCCTGATATTGCAAATGCCGTCGGAGTGGTTAGTCGGTATATGGCTAATCCGGGGAAATCGCATTGGGAAGTCGTGAAGGCTATATTGAGATACTTGAAAGGCACAACATCTCATGGACTTGTCTTTGGCGGTAGTGATGAGAGGAGTTGCAAGTTGGTTGTTTATTGTGACTCGGACTACGCCGGTGGTAGGGATCATAGGAAATCAACTTCCGGATATGTCATCACACTTGGTGGGACAACCATTAGTTGGAGATCAAGATTGCAAACCGTAGTTGCTTTATCCACTACGGAGGCGGAGTTGATTGTCGTTGTGGAAGCGACGAAGGAGACACTCTACTTGAAGCGATTGTTGTGTGACTTGGGTTTCGAACATGAGAGTGTTGATGTTCGATGTGATAACCAAAGTGTTATCCATTTGGCGGAGAATTTGGCGTTTAGCTCATGGACCAAGCATATTGAGGTGAGGGAGTCATTTCTTGTAGCCATGGATGAGGGTAAACTAGTATACCTTCGGAAAGTGCACACAAAGGATAATGCGGCCGATATGTTTACTAAAGCTTTGCCTTATGGGAAGTTCGAGCATTGCTCGAACTTAATTCGCTTGTTGAGTTGCTAGTGCCACGGGGTGGCACAGGGATGGAGAGAGTGATTTTGTGTTGATGAAAAGGAATAGCAGTGAGAGATTGGAAATCTATCTTCATGGTAAGTACTCGTTGCACTTCCGAGTACATTGTCTTTTGGTGAGGCAGTTTTGGTTTGAATGTTTTCAGCACTACATTGGCGGGTGGGGGCATTGCCTGAACTCGTTGGTGCAGTGGAATGGGCGGTGGCCATGCCGGAGCTCATTGGGGAAACATTCAAGTTTGCTTAGTCGAAAGTAGAAGGAAATGCTTGGGTGCATTGGAGTTTAAAGTTGAGATGGTTATAGTATGGAGGCGGAGTGTTGAAGTTTGCGATATTGTATGTTAGATTGAAGAGGATGAAGATAGCTTCGACTCGGAGGTGACCGTTCGCAAATCGGAGTTCACACGAGAAAGTTATGAGCTGAAAGGTGTTTGGTGTCAGCAGGCTAGTGAGACAGACGTCTATCGTAGGGGACGACAGACGTCTGAGTTGTCAGGGTGGATTTTCCCGAGAGTTTTGACAGACGTCTGTCATCCACACGACAGACGTTTGAGAATGGGACATACGTCTATCATATTAGGGACAGACGTTTGAGCTAAGAGTTGGAGCTCAAATAATTCCCTTAGAGGGACAGACCTCTGTCAACTCCCACGACAGACGTCTAACGAGTGTTTTGGGCTATTTTGGGCCGGAAACTTGACAATTTGATTTGTGAAGACACGGGGGCAATTTGGGTGATTGACCTATCTCTATATAAGCTATTTTCAGGTGTGTTAGTGTTAGAGCTTTGAAAACTTGATTTGGGATCAAGGGTTTATTCCGAAGGGTGAATTAGGGTTTATAATCTAATTCCAATTTTTCAATTCTATTCTCCTCAAACTCTTTCTATATTGAAATATAGTGATCATTGGATCAATCTTTTATATTCCTTTCATCGTGGTAATAAAATACTCTCTCCAAAGTGGATGTACACTAACATGATCTTAGTGGAACCACTATAAATCCTTGTGTGATTTATTTTTTGCTACTTTGTCATTAGTTTCTTGCTTGTGATTGAGATTTGGATTGTTCGTGATTGGTTGATCATTGTTAGGTGACTAGAGTTATTGCTTTGGTTGTTTTTGCAAGTCTAACAACGATCTAGTCTTTCGCTAGCGCTTTGTGATTTAGATATCGGATTCGAGTGGTCTTGAGTCAGATTATTCACAACGGTTACAACATTAATTTTATGAAGTTCTGAATAATTAGGGGAAATGTTTTTGACAAAAATAAATCTAATAGTAATATATTGAGAACAACATTTTAAACAACAAGATGAAATTCATAACCCATGAAAATGGGCTGCATCACAAAAAATGATTTAGAGATGATGGATGTAACTTGTTGGTGGTAAGAAGGAATATGCATTACCATTGTTTAACATCCATAAACGTGCACAAAAGATGGTCATGCACGTCTTTTAGAAAATACTAAAGAATGTACCATGCATATAATAAAATAGTGGTAGAAAGATTAAATGACACGCTCAATGATTTGGTCTTATGGATGAATTTGTCAACCTAAAATAATAATACAAATATGATTGAAATGAATAAAAACCAAAAAGATAAAATTTTAAGCTGTCAAACAGTAAGTTAATCAATAGTTGTTCGTCTGCAATATGTGAGGTTCCAACCTGATTTAAACACACCGCACCAGTGTAGTGCAGTGCACTGAGTTGAAATCCATTCCCATACGTAACCCAACCCAACTGACACAGTCTTAGCCTGTTAGGGTCAGACCCGTGATATATATATATATATATATATATATATATATATATATATATATATATATATATATATATATATATATATATATATATCTGTGTGTGTGTGTGTGTGTGTGGCTGTAATTTATACGGGTGTAAGTCCACTGTTCGCACGTGGTTTACAGAAAGAAGCCAGACTCCAAAGGATCATAACTTTCTAAGTTGTGGATCCATTAGTCCAAAAGCAAAAATGGTTCCTTGCTTACAGTTATTGGCAACTAGCACTGACTTTAACAATATACTGAACTGCTGAGTAATCTAGTATGTCAAATCTACGATTGTATTTATTTTGTTGGTCAATACTATCAAGAATGAGCCATCTCTATTGACTTAGTATGTATCATAATGCTATAAAAAAGGAATTTCATAAAACATGCTAGATGCTCGCAAAGGGAATGAACAAGTTGGATAAAGATTGTGCATATGTTTAATTTCGACACTCAATTAACCAAACAATGGGAACAATGATTGCACATATGTTTAATTGTAAAAATGAAAAGAAAAACTCATATATTCACATTTTCTTCAAAACACTATACTGTTATACCTGTTAGGGTCAGACCCAACCCGTATGATATAGTTCATTGCTTAAATATCATTCCAATAAAATGATACATATTACTGAAATCATTCCAATAAAATGATGCAGATATATTCCATATATATGATGCAGATAGACTTGGCCAATGACCTAGCCGAGAAGGCTGCCCACTGGTCTAGCGCAAAAATTAGCCCTTTTTTAATGAATTGTTTGCATGTAGATTTATGAAACCACAGAAATTTGCATGGCAGTGTTTAGTGTGGCAGTAAATGAAAACAAGTCGAGCACCAAAGATTCAAGTTTGATGATGTCCAAAGGAAAAAAAGTAACTTTATTTTGCATCTTCCTAAATTTTGACTATAGGCTTGGGCAGGGAGTGCTAGTGACTGGCTTTGCTTTTGGTATAATGCCCTTCTGCTATTTATAACAGGTGAAGTTTATATTCATCTTTTTAATTTTAAATTCAAAACCAGTGAAGATTATGTCCATTTTAATGTGACCTGGAGTGGATATGAGGAGATATATCTTATTATCGCACAATTTAATATTGAAACTGGACCTCAAATTTTCATAGTTGAGGATTTGAGATGAAATGAAAGTATGCAAGAATTAAAATGAAGAGCAACAGAACTTTATTATCTCCTGTAGAATGCGAGAGAAAATGTAATAATATTATTACAGGTCTGTACAAACATTATATAGCAAATTGTAAATAAATGGGCTTGGCCCAAAATATTGTAAAAGAGTAACTTGGACCAGTACGGGAAGAGTAAGTATTAAAGATAACACTCACTGCCGTGTATTCTCTTATTCTTTACTCCCCCCCTCAAACCGTATTAGGGTTAGGGTTTGCTGAGCTCCACGACGCCGCAAAAGGTGATTCGGAAATAAAACCGCATGAATTAACAGAAACGAGATGAACTTAAGCTCCAAAGGCTTTAGCTTCTTCAATTGAGTCGAACTTTGAGCTTCACAAGCTTTAGCTTCTTCAATCGAGATGACCTTGAGCTTCATAGGCTTTAGCTTCCACTACAAGAAAAATACCCTATCGCAACAGGCAAAATCTGTTGCAGTAGGCCTATTGCAACAGGCCAGCGCCTGTTGGTATAGCCGAAGTTGCCAAAGATCTGCAACAGTTTTTGCCCGTTGCAATAAGATGTTGCGGTATACTTTTTTGCAACAGGCTTTTGCTGTTGCAACAGATCCTTTTGCAACAGTAAATGCCCGTTGCAATAGATTTATAAATCTATAAAAAAAAATTGCAGCTTATAGATACTACATATTAAATGTGTTCGTCTTAGTATTATTGTATATCACAAAATGAAATAAACAAATAATTTTTTTATTTTAACAATGTTTTAATATTACAAACAATTACAACAAAAATTTCTACAATTTTCATACACCATTCATGTATAACAATTTCTTCTCCCACATAATACATTTCTTTCGAATAGACAAATGAAAAACAAAACATCAACCAACATTAACAACACCTAAAAAACATGCAAGTAGTACACAACATCAGCCACCGAGTTAATCACAGGAAAAGACAAATGAAAAACAAAATAATCTCTAGTAAGCTTCCTGCTCGCCCTGAAAACCATGAAACACACAAATTAATCACTTTTCCATTAGCATTTTTATAGCAGAAAACACAGAGAGCAGAAGATAACCTTTTTTGGTGAAACCAGCCCCATGAATTTATTCTTCATTTTGGAAGGCGAGGTCGATAAAGGCGATGCCATGGTCTTGTTATGGCCACCAATTTTTCTCAGCTGTTCCCTTACAAATTTAGAATATATGAAAGCTGCTCCTCTGAACTGAGGCAGTACCAACCATGCTACGAACAGCGCTTTCATCTCATACCATATTGGTATCCTTCACAGCAAGTAACAATTACACATAAATCAATACCTTAAATCTCCAAATAACATGCATCTGCTACATTTTTCTGAAGTTATGTACATCTGTATCACATTTATGTATCATGCCTTAATTGTTCAATGATGTACAATGTATATATCCTAGCAAGCAAGCATACAACAAATCGTTCCTTCATGCATGCTAGTAATTCAAGAACACAGGACAAAGATTTATACTGCAACATTAACTTGTCTTTTATCATTCAATTATTAGGATAAATGAACAAAATATAAGAGAATCTTTAAGAAAATAGCACTGCAACAAGGGTTGAGCAACCATTTCGGAAAGAGTAAGGAAAGAGTACAAAATCCAATAAGCCAACCACTGCTCATCGTCCACCTTCGATGGACTTTCTATAGCCGCTACCGATGCATACCCATGCGAATGAAAATCAAATCAATAACCTAAAACTGGCAGAGGCGGCCACAAAACTATGAATGAAAAAGAAAGAAATTTGCTTACAATGGGTATAGCAACATCACAGAAGGGCCGCAAAAGGGGAAAAATAAGTGACCAGTTAGCAAGTACAATCACAAAAGAGAATCAAAAGAAGTTCTATGGAATCTGTACCCAGCTATAGTGTGGAGATAAGTAAGCAAAGTGTAAAAATGGCCCATTTTTCTTGGAAAAATTTGTGCGCCGAACACCACCCAATAACCAAATATCCCAAGAAAACCGAAGAAAAAACAAACACCACCCAATAACCAAATCGCCTAACACCATCAGTGTGTTAACCAACGAACGCTACAACCTAAAACCCAAAAGACCAAGAAAACGTACCAAATTATCACCAGTTGTTGAGATGGCAGCGATCCGTGAGGAGGAAGCGGAGTGGTTTTTTTGAGATGGATAAGAGAACGAGGAAGAGGGATAGTCTCCAGATCAGAGCAGCCACAATAGATTGACGTCAATGGTTGATTTCCGATTTCAATTAGGGGATAGCTTAGCTAGGTTTTAGTCAAGCAAGAACTACGCTGAATGCACATCCCAGATCTTTTGCGAATATCATCTCAACACAGAAAGGGTGCTGCAACTTTAATTGTTGGCTGCGATAGAAACATTAAATCCAGATCTAAAACTCAACAATCGGTAATTGAGGAAATTTTTAAGAGGAGGAGTTAAATCCAGATTTGGATCTCGTTACTCATTTGAACCCCACCCAGATTCGTCAAATCTCACTTTCGTTGACCAACAACCTCGTTGTTTACAACCTGCGTTTCATGCGATTGCCAATACCATAACTCCTTTACCTCGCCTCGGCCACAATTCGAAACCCTAACTGAAACTAAAATCAACAATCACAAACCGCATATCGGCCATCCCCAAATTGCTACGTGTTAGCTCCTCCTCGTCAGACATTATCAATGCCAACCCTAGATTCCAATTCGAAATTCCCCAATCCAATACCATAATTTTCCAGATCCGTTGTCAGATAGATCCGTCGATTCAAAAAAAAAAAGAAAAAAAAAAGAGAAAGGAGGAGAATTGGGGCTGAAGCGGAAAGGGTAAAATGAATAAAGAAAATGGACAGCATGGCAATCCGCAAAAGAAGTATTAGTGGCCTTTCGTTCGTTGGATTGGTCAGCTTTGAACGATGATGAATTCAGTTGTTTACTATTCGCGGATTGTGCTTTCTACCTGTGCTTTGTAAATGTAATTACTAAGTTATTGACGCTACTTTCAAATCATTAAATCTTTAAAGTAACAATTAAGTTTAGGTACCAATTGGTTATTTTAAACTAGATTTACAGTTAATAATTAACTAAATCCCTTTTAAATGTAACCGTGGGCAGGTGATTACTATGTGAAACAAACATACTAAATTATTATAATAATTAAATTTTACTAAATTGTTATGATAAACATATTAAATTGTTATAATAATTAAACACATTAAATTGTTATATATTTATTATAATAATTAAATTTTATTATCAATTAATAATAATAATAAATTGTAATCTTAATTATTATGCAATTACTAATGGTTAATTATTTATCAATTATTATTAATATTTTATTAACTATTTAATATTATGAATATTTTATTAATTATTTAAAATTTGTTGTTAATTAGATTTATTTATTTCTAAATGTAGTTAATAATTGTTAAATATAATTTATACACTATTAACAACTAACCATGATAAATTAGTAAAATATTAATTTATATTAATTATATTACTTATTACTTAAATACTTATTATATTATAACTAAATATTACATATTACTTTGTACTTTTGTAGTAACTATGCTTACCAAATGTTAATTAGTAATTATTATTATTTAATTATCAGTTATAAATATCACTTTACCATACTTAAACTTTATTATTAATTAATAATTATTAATCTTAATTATTATATAACTGCTAGTAGTTAATCATTTAATAGTAATTATTTAAAATTAATTAGTAAAAAGTAATCATTAAAAGCTGATACTAATTTTTAATAGTATGTTTTTTGCAACTGGCTTTACAAGTTGTAAAAAATACAGTTATTGCAAGAGGCGAAAACAGTTGTTAAAGATATTTATTCGCAACTGGCTTGAGAGCGAAGTTGCAAATAATATGTTTGTCGCAACTGTTATGGAAGCACAGTTGCTAAAAGTATGTTTTTGCAACAGGAAGAGAAGCGCAGTTGCTAAAAATATGTTTTTCGCAACAGGAAAAAAAAGCATGTTGTTAAATCTCATCTATTGCAACTGCTTTAATAGGCCTGTTGCTAAATATTATTTACTGCAACTGTCATTTGTCGCCTGTTGCAAATACCTAGTTGCAATAGGGTATTTTTCTTGTAGTGTTCTTCAATCTGGTATGTAGATGATCCTGGTAGACCGTTGCTTTGGATCTACAACATCAACATTCAGCTCTTCTTTCAATCTGATAAAATTTGATCTCGACAGTGGTTTAGTAAGTATGTCTGTTTTTTGATGTTGCGACGGTATGTATCCAACTCTCAATTTCTTCTGAATAACTTGTTCTCTAATAAAATATAGATCTAGTTCTAAATGTTTCGTCTTTGAGTGGAGAACCGGGTTAGATGTTAGGGATATAGCACTAACATTATCACACCATATTACTGCCATCTTTTCAGTCTTAATTTTAAGTTCACTAAAGAGGGATTCAATCCAAATTACTTCTGCAGTTGCACTTGCAACACATATGAATTCAACTTCTGTGCTGGATCTTGACACAGTACTTTGTTTTCTGGCACTCCATGAAACAAGATTTTTTCCTAGATAAATACAATATCCAGATGTAGATTTTCTGTCATCAATATCAGTTGCCCAATCTGCATCTGCATATGCATTTATATTCAGTGAGTTGCTTGCTTTTAGAATAAGACCATGATTTAGAGTACCCTTCAGATATCTTAATATCCTTTTAATTGCCTTCCAATGAGTATCTAATGGGTTTTGCATGAATTGACTTGCTTTATTAACACTATATGATATGTCTGACCTTGTAATAGTAGCATACTGCAATGCACCAATAATACTTCTGTATAACTTTGCATCCTGTATAGTTTCACCTTTGTGTTTTGATAACTGGCTGTTTATGATCATTGGAGTTGGAAGTGAATTTGCTTTATCCATCTTAGCTCTTAACAAAATCTCTGATATATACTTTCTTTGACTAAGATGAATTTCAGACTCTGATGTTCTCCTGACTTCAATTCCCAGAAAGTAGCTTAAATCACCCAAATCTTTGATTAAAAATTCAGCATTCAGAATTTCAGTAATATGCTCAATCTCTGTTCTGCTACTTCCTGTAATAATAAAATCATGCACATAGATTAGAATATATGTTGAGTCTGTATTAGTGAACTTAGTAAAGATAGAATTATCAGATTTTGTAGATTTGTAACCATGTTTGACAAGTGTTGATTTCAACTTGTCAAACCAAACCCTGGGTGCCTGCTTTAACCCATATATCGCCTTGTTCAGCTTGCACACCGATTTTTTATTGCTGTATTGAATGAATCCTTCAGGCTGCTCCATAAACACTTCTTCCTGTAAATCACCATTAAGAAATGCATTATTAACATCAAGTTGTCTGATACTCCAATTTCTACTCAAGGCAATTGTTAATATTATTCTAATAGATGGTGATTTCACAACAGGTGAAAATGTTTCTGAGAAATCAAATCCAAACTGTTGTGAATAACCCTTTGCAACTAATCTTGCCTTGAATTTAGAAATTGAACCATCAGAGTTTTTCTTTAATTTATAAATCCATCTACAGCCAATAATATTTTTATTTTCTGGCTTTTCAACCAGTGATCATGTTCCTTTCTTAATTAAAGCATCATATTCATCCTACATGGCATTTTTCCAGTTATCAAATTGAATTGCTTCATTGAATGAAACTGGTTCATCCTGCAAAACAGTAGTATTAATATCCTTTGGCTTGAATATTCCACATTTAGCACGAGTCAACATAGGATGTTTATTGAGATTATCATTTGCAGCAGTATCCTGATTGTTGTCGTCTGGTGCATCTCTTACAGGTGTTTGATCACTGCTGCTGCTATTTGTATCTTGGTATGTTTGACTTTGAATGTCAACACTGTCATCGGTTGATTGCTCTTGACCTGGTTCTCTTAAAGGCACTGTGTGTTGAGAGCTGGTAATGGTGTCACTCTTCTCATGGTGAGTTGGCATCATTACTTGTACTTCATCAGGAACATCAGGTAAGATAATTCTTGGATTTATCACTTTTTCGGTTGTCTTTATATCCATACAACTAAATGGATACACCTGCTCATTAAACTTAACATGTCTCGAAATATATATTCTGCCTGAGCTATCCAGACATCTATAACCTTTTTGACTGTTACAATAGCCTAGAAAAGTACATGATGTTGATCTGAAGTCTAATTTATGTGTATTATAAGGCCTTAAACAAGAAAAACATTGACATCCAAAGACCTTTAAATGACTATAATCTGGTTTTACCTTGAATAACACTTCCTATGGACTTTTTAAATTTAATACCTTAGTTGGTAATAAATTTATTAAGTGTACAGCAGTGTTAAAAGCTTCTGGCCAAAATTTTAATGGCATAGAAGCTTGAGCAAGTAAAGTTAATCATGTTTCTACAATGTGTCGATGCTTCCTTTCAATTAAACCATTTTGCTCAGATGTATATGGACATGTAGTTCTATGATTAATACCTTTCCTTTCAAAAAATGACTTCAGTGGTAAGAATTCTCTTCCACCATCAGTTTGGATGGTATTAACATTGTACCCAATCATATTCTCAACCTTTTTAATATATTGCATCACAACATTGCAAGTTTCAGATTTAGACTTCAGCATATAGATCCATGTAAATCTAGAGTATGCATCTATAAATGATATATAATACTTAAAACCATAGTCTGAACTGATAGAAGCAGGACCCCATAAATCTATTGCAATCAATTCCAGTTGTCTAGTGTAGGTTGTGCATGAATTTGGAAATGCAAGTTTTTGAGATTTTCCCAATTGACAAGATGAGCAAACATATGATTTAGAATTATCACTGATATCCATATTATTATCACTCATAACTTGTTTAACAATCTTTAAGCTAGGATGACCTAACTTGCAATGCCACAATTCAATTTTTTTACAGAATTCAGAATTATTCATGACAGTCATCATACAATTTTTCTCATTACAACTAGGGTTTTCTTGATTTGATATATCAAATCTATACAATCCTTTGTATTCGCTACCCTACCAAATGATTTTATGTGTTAGTATATCTTTGACTATGCATGAATTTGGATAAAATTTAAAATAGACATTGTTATCTTTGGCAAATTGGGAAACACTCAACAAATTTTTTTAATACATGGGACCCTTAAAAGATTTTTTAGAATGAGTTCTTTAGGTCCATTTAAACTTGCATTTCCTTTGTGTGTGATGTGTGCAACCCTACCATTACCAACAAGAAGATTTTGAGTACCTTTATATTCTTTATTCCCCAAATTAAGGTTGCTCAGATTATTAGTAACATGATTTGTAGCTCCTGAATCTGGGTACCAGCAATCGTCATTAGCATCATCAGTAGAACTTACATATAAAGGTCAAGCAAATTCTGAATAAGAGAACTTGTTTCAGTATTCAGAATTTGCTTGAACTTTATTATCTCCTGTAGAATGCGAGAGAAAATGTAATAATATTATTATAGGTCTGTACAAACATTATATAGCAAATTGTAAATAAATGGGCTTGGCCCAAAATATTGTAAAAGAGTAACTTGGACCAGTACGGGAAGAGTGAGTATTAAAGATAACACTCACTGTCGTGTATTCTCTTATTCTTTACTATGCTTCTATATAATTAAACAAAACCATGCAAATTCTGAATTTTCTCTTTTATTGGCAGTTACTTTAAATTCAAAAACCGTATAATACACATATTAATATTATGTTTATGAACTTACATATTCTGATGTGTAACCATAATAAAAGGAACCAATGGGCATAGTAGTGATTAATCTTCAAAAATATATGTTAAAAATAGCATGCCTACCTATCGTGTATCTAGTATACCACTGGGATCAAGGTCAAATCAATGGAACACTTCATGTTAGGACTAATTAACAAGAATAATCCAAAGTTTATAACGTTTCTTCCAATATTCATCTCATTAACCTAATAACTTGTTACATCCAGTTATGCTTTTACTGTCCTCTTAATCATGCCTTAACCACATAAACCACGATTCATTCTCCATATTAAAAATCGAAACCGCTTCCCTTCTTACTTCGCCGACAAAGCAAGGTCAGACCACCGGAGTCCCAACTTCATCAGTACCTCACCTCCGTTCGCTTGAAACAACGAACCACTAGGACCTTCGACTACCTGAAAACGCACGTAACCAGATTCCAATTAACTATGAATTGGGGAGTCGAATTGGGAGTTGAGTGTGTTGGAATTCGTAAGTATTGAATGAAATATACTTTTTCCATTAAGCGAATAGGTGCGACTGTTAAGTGAAAGAATGTGACTATTAGAAGCATGCTTTTCCGTGAAAAGACACTTTGCGAATAGACACTTTGTGAAAAGACGCTTCGCGAAAAGGCACTTCGCGAAAAGACACTTCGCGAAAAGACACTTCGCGAAAAGACACTTCCTTTCACCAACGGTCATATTTCCCAATGGTCATATCTCAGCGAAAAGACACTTCGCGAAAAGACACTTTCACGAAAAGATACTTCGCAAAAAAGAACTTCATTTCACCAAGCGGTTACATTTCAGCGAAAAGACACTCCGCGAAAAGACACTTCGCGAAAAGACACTTCCTTTCATAGAAAGAGATGTGTCTGTACGAAGAGGTACGAGTACAACTGTTCGAAAGAGATGCAATCGTACGAAGAGGTACGTGTGCGACCGTTCAGAAGAGATGCGACCGTACGAAGAGGTACGGGTGCGACCGTTCGAAGGGATGCGGATAAACTATAAATAAGGAGGAAACCTAATCACTTTCCTGACTCACTGAATTTCCAATTCGAACTTTCTTCTCTCTTCTGTAATACTCTTATAAATAATCACAGAGTGACATACTCATTACAATCTCGTGCAGAATACGTCTGTTGTATCTTGGGAGAATTTTGAAATAAAATTCTTAAGATGTTATACGTCTAGTATACCAAAACAGAGAATAATCAATTCTAAACCCGTCGCACAAGTTTATAAGTTGAATTTCCACTACTCTGGAATTCAATATTCGCAATAAGTATGTTGTAATCAATTTACAACAACAACGTTATAATATTTTAAGTAATAGCACAACATAGAGAAAGGAGAGATTATAGAATAATATTATTCTCTGTTTTGGTATACTAGACGTATAACATCTTAAGAATTTTTTTTCAAAATTTCTTACTAAAACAGAGGTGGCAACAGTTGAATTGTCAACAAAGGCTGAGGTAGAAAATCAGTTAAATAAAAATATCTGGATATTAAAATCCAATCGAGGTGGAGAATATGAATCACTGTTTGAACAATTCTGTGCAGAAAATGGAATAATTCATCAAACAACAGCTGGATATTAACCACAACAAAATGGTATTGCCTAGAGAAAGAATAAAACATTAAAAGATATGATTAATGTGATGCTATTGACCTCTGACTTACCGATGAATTTGTGGGGGAGGCCTTAAATATGTCTAATCATATTTTAGACAAGGTTCCTCACATTAAAACAGGAACAATTCCATATGAGTTATGGAAAGGACAGAAACCAAGCTTTAAATACCTCAAAGTGTGGGGGTGCTTGGTAAAAGTTCCAGTTTCGTCTCCCAAGAATTGCACAAGACCAGATATAGCTTATGCAGTAAGCCGATTGAGCAGGTATACAAGCAATTCAGGAGAAGAACACTAGAAAGCACTAATGGGAGTGCTTGGATATTTGAAAAACACTACAAACTATTCCTTACACTATGGGAAATATCCTGCCGTATTAGAAAGATATAGTGATGCAAACTAAATTGCTGATTCAGAGGAATCAAGATCAACGAGTGGTTATGTATTTACCCTAGCAGGGGCAGCAGTGTCATGGAAATCTTCTAAACAGACATGCATAGCTCGATCCACTATGGAATCAGAGTTCATAGCACTAGATAAAGCAGGCGAAGAAGCAGAATGGCTTCGTCATTTTTTAGAAGATATCTCATTCTGGCCTAAACATGTACCGGCCATATGCATACACTGCGATAACCAAGCAGCGCTAAGTGGAGCGCATAATTTTGTGTACAATGGAAAGTCGCGACATATTCGTAGACGCCATAACACAGTTAGGCAGTTACTCTCAAATGGAACTATTTCCATAGATTATGTGAGAACAAATGATAACCTATCGGATTCGTTTACTAAAGGTTTATCAAGAGAGAAAATTGACTGCGCATCGAGGAGAATGAGTTTAAAAGCCTAAACCAACAAGAGTTATCTTATACGGAAACCTGTCCTAGCGACTGGAGATCCCACGGACTAGGATCAATAGGCAAACCAGTTATGAATAACTCAAGACGTAATGCATTTTTGGACACAGTCCTACTCCATTCCTATGGTGCACAATATAAATGCATGCCTACAGAAGTATTACAAGGTTAAAACTATGTTTTTTAATGATGACCATATCTCGAAAATAAATAACGAGTGGAGTATATGTAGGATACTCTTAATGGTTGCGATCACCAATGTTAGTGTGAGCTGGGTCGGCTCTATGAGAATATTCAAAGCTTCTATTCTCTATAACACTCGCAGAACCAAGTAAGTGTTCAGGACCAAAATGAACACAACTAAGAGATTGGATGAGATGAGAACCGATGCTTCGTAAGACTTATTGTTTGGATATACAATAAAGGTTGACGGTTCAAGATGAAATAATTCACCGATTAGCCGAGTAGATCCGATAAGTCTTAACTAGGGAAAGTTCAAAGTGAAATATCTACTTATCCATGATAAAGCATTATTCCATATGTACTCTGTGATATTTCGCTTTGTGGGGGGGGAAAAGAATATTATCATTCATGTCGGGGATTGTTGGAATTCGTAAGTATTGAAAGAAATATACTTTTTCCATTAAGCGAACATGTGCGACTGTTAAGTGAAAGAATGTGACTATTAGAAGCATGCTTTTCCATGAAAAGACACTTTGCGAAAAGACACTTTGTGAAAAGACGCTTCGCGAAAAGGCACTTCGCGAAAAGACACTTCGCGAAAAGACACTTCCTTTCACCAACGGTCATATCTCAGCGAAAAGACACTTCGCGAAAAGACACTTCACGAAAAGACACTTCGCGAAAAGCACTTCATTTCACTAAGCGGTTACATTTCAGCGAAAAGACACTTCGCGAAAAGACACTTCCTTTCATAGAAAGAGATGTGTCTGTACGAAGAGGTACGAGTACAACCGTTCGAAAGAGATGCAATCGTACGAAGAGGTACGTGTGCGACCGTTCAGAAGAGATGCGACCGTACGAAGAGGTACGGGTGCGACCGTTCGAAGGGATGTGGATAAACTATAAATAAGGAGGAAACCTGATCATTTTCCTGACTCACTGAATTTCCAATCCGAACTTTCTTCTCTCTTCTGTAATACTCTTATAAATAATCACAGAGTGACATACTCATTACAATCTCGTGCAGAATACGTCTGTTGTATCTTGAGAGAATTTTGAAATAAAACTCTTAAGGAAATTGTTACGACAAGCCTTAGACATCATCGGGTTAGACTTCAAGTTTATTTGTATATTTATATACATTATTCTATAATATCTCCTTTCTCTATGTTGTGCTATTACTTAAAATAGTATAACGTTGTTGTTGTAAATTGATTACAACATACTTATTGTGAATATTGAATTCCAGAGTAGTGGAAATTCAACTTATAAACTTGTGCGACGAGTTTAGAATTGATTATTCTCTGTTTTGGTATACTAGACGTATAACAGAGTGAGTGGTGATTTGTGTGCAATTTGGAGTTTTTTCAGGCAGTGGGTGCAGATGAGAGGCGTTTCATTACTGATTTGGGGGGTTTGGGTGTTTGGGTGTGATTGGAAGTTCGAGTATGGGTAGAAGGTCGACAAGGTGGTTTAGTTGGCTCAGTGCCTTTGATGCTTTGGCGATGGACGTCGCAGACGTGCAGTTTGTTGGTTGTTTTGGATTTGTGATGATTTGTGGATTAGGATGGTCGAGCAGCAAGAGCTTTGTAGGAGTTTGGTATGTGGTAGTTGTTTTGTGTGATCGATGTGAGGCTGGGTTTCTGTAGTGACAATTTTGTGAAAGGGTGTTGTAGATGGCTAAAGTGATTGCTTAGCATTTAATGTTGAATTTCAGGTTGAAGTTGGTAAGGTGATGAATGGAAGGAAGAGGATGGATGAAGGAAGGTAGTTTGACACTGTTTCAGTTAAATTGATTGCAGTTTTAGTTGAAGGTGGTGTTGTCGTTTCGATGGGGATAGTCGCGGTTACTGAACTTGGGGTAAGAGATGGTGCAAGTGTGTAAGGCAAGGTTGATCGAATATGTTCAGGGATGATGCTACAGTCATTGGGGAAGATGGAGGTTCTTAATTGGATAAATAATGTTATATTTGGGAAAATAAAAGTAGTTAGCCGGCTATAACAAGTAAACAAGCCATTAGGATCAACATGGGAAGGGAGTCCCCAAACTGCGGATTAACTAAAAATAATCCACACTCTGAATTAATATGGGAAGACACGTGGAACTTTGGATTATTCTAGTCAATTAATCCTTTATGTTATTGCAATTTAATATATGTTTCCACAATGATCAAGACAACATAATAGTCTATTACTAGGGCCGAAACTTTCAAAGAAGATAAATTTCATATTTATGGTCTTTTGAGGCTTATTTATGGAACACTACGCGAAACTTTGCATCCTTATTCTTTTGCAGAGAATTCCCTAAAGCGATCATAATGTTAGATAAAAATGGAAAAGCGATAATGTATGATCCAAGAAACAAAGATATTCATATACTACTTGGTAGGTAATATTTCCCGTTGAATTTACTATAAAAATCAAATCACGTTTTTCTTGTACTTGCAGCAGATTACTAAAACTTCGAAATAAACCAATGTAGCTTGACCATTGATATAAAATTTAACAAAATAAATAAACTATCATTGTTTGTGTTTGAATCTGTTCATGTCTACTAATATACAATTTGGTCCCAAGGTAATAATACAGTCAGAAATAATATTAATTTCCATGTAACATGCAACAGACGAAAATGCATCATATACTAATTGTAAACGAAACATGGTTTTCCCATATCATAACAGTGTTATTAATTGGGCACGGTGCAAAAAGGCGCAAACCCTCTCTAGATCCTTGGCACACAGCGCAACAAATGGCGGGTGACTTTTTAATTTACTGTGCATGTTTAATTTTTTTTTTTTTAAATTTTAAAAAATCAATATTTTTTGCTAAAACATATACAACAAACTTTTTTATGCATTTTACGAAAGAACATAAAGCATAAAATTTCAAGCACAATACTTTTCAAATACATGACAATAATACACATTACTGATAAACTAGAAATCTGAATTTGATAAATTTAATGCTCATTTGCATTTAACAAATACCAAATCATGTAGTATTTTTATGTTGATAAATCGTACAAAGATAATGGACATATTCACACATGCAAAAAAAAAAAAAAAAAAAAAAAAAAAAAAAATCTATCCAAGGGTATGTTTCATAGCTGATTGAATGTTAATTTTTTGAGAATGCTTTCTCTTCCTCCAAAACTGCTTCTCTTGTTTATCATTCACGGTTTCTGAGTCTCATTCATTTGCTTTTACATGTATGCTAAGAAATATTTTATGACCTTTTATACATTACATTTTATATTTCTAACAATATTAAAATGAATCTAAACTATGTTAGATAATAAAACATATGTCAGTTCTGAATGGCGGCATGCTAAGGTCAATTAATTACTTAACTGTAAGGTTATTAGCTCGTTGATGATAACCGAATAGGAAATAATAATGATGTGATTATATCTCCATATAATTGAAAAGAAGGTATTAAAAAATTATTAACATTTTATGTTATTATGATAATAATAGTAGTAGTGATTGTGGTTGGAGTGATGGTAAGAGCATTTGTAGTAGCAATCGTTGCAGTTTGAAATGCCAAAAAAAAACATAAATTAAAGAAAAGGTGCACCATTTTGTGTTGTGCGCCATTTCTGCACCGTGCGCCATTTGTGTCATTTCACACGCCTTTTCATTTGTGCTGCGCCACAAGCAAAAATGGTGCAAACGCCGCGCCTTTCACAATTATATATCATAATATTGTTTTATTGATAATTGCCATGATACAAACATGGCGAAGATAAAAGATAAGGCAACGGATCAAAGCAAACCTCTCTGTAACACATAGAGAGTAAGAAATGATACATACATACACAGACACGTACATGCACACAAATGTGTGATTACGTAGAATTACTCGAGATAACATTCCATATATCACGGTTATGGTGAGCAGCTGAGCAAACATTTAAAAAAATGTGTTTTAATAAGCAATAATTACCTAGAAGCTTTTGCACACCCAGGTTTTCACAAAAATCACCACAAAAGTAGTTGCAATTTCTTGAAAGCAGATCGTATGTGTATATGTCAAGCTCTACTAAGTTCTCTCGATATTTCATTCATCATGCTACTTATGCAGTCTGTTTGTCTAAGAGAAATTGACTCACAATATGTGAACATTGGTGTAACAACCCGTATTTTCAATAACCTGTTATAACATAAATCGAGGCAGAATTTAATTCTAAAATCTGAAACAAGGGAAACGGGCTATGCTATTGCGTTCGTCTCGGAAAAATACGCGAAATAGAGTCCGAGTTTTCGAAAATCGGAGTCCGTATGACCCGATTAAGGCCCAACGAAGTTTTCAGAAAATTTCAAAGTAAAAACAGATTTCAAATTCAAGTTTGAATTTGGAAAATTAGGGCAGATTGGGCCAGGCGGGAAAACTCCCGCCAGAGCACCCAAGTCGACAGCCCTGTCGACTTGGGAGTCGACTTGGTTGGACCCAAGTCGACAGCCCTGTCGACTTGGCTGTCGACTTGGCTCAGCCGGGCAGTTTTGCCTGGTGCACCATTTTGGGGTTTTGGTTAGGTTTTGGGCCAGAATCGGTTTTAAGGGCTGAGATTGGAACTAGGGTTTAATCCTAGGGCTAGAACTAATCCTAATCTCTATAAATAAGCCCCTAACCTAACCCTAAATCATCATTAATCAATCCTACAACTAAACTATGGCAAAATCATTCCTCTCATGGCCTCCACTCTCTTCATAAAATTATTTCTATGAGAGATTTTCCATGCATACAAGTGTTTTCAAGCTTGTATGAGCATCATTAGCTTGCATTCAAGTCAAGTTTCCATATTTACATCATAAAGCAAGAGTTTTGATCATTTTGGCTCAAGGGTTTTTGCTTGCATTTTGGGTTTATTTGATTGCATAAGGGCTTTGTCTCAATCTATATATTTTTGTGTCTTCATAAGCATTGTAAGCCCTTTTCTACTTTCATATTTAAACTCTAAAGTTAAATGAATGATGCAAGTTTGGTTGATCATTATGATATGCAAGTTTACTATGATGTGTTATGCAAGTCTATCATGTTATGTATGCAAGTTTGCTAAGTTATGATATGCAAGTTGCCAAGTTATGTTATGCAAGTTTGGGTTGATCATTTTGTTCATGTTATCATGTTATGCAAGCTTATCTTGGGTTCATGAGCTTAAAGCTTCAAGCTTTATGCTAAAGGTTGCATTTTGGCAACATGTAAGTTATCATATCCCTTATGATAACTTGCATGTGAGGCTAAATGCGAACTTATGGCAACTTCTACATGTCATTTATCACCATGTATCACCTATATGCTAAGTTTGGTTTTATGCATGCTTTTGAGGCCTAAAAATGTAATATGCAAATATATGAACATATGTACATTTCATATGCCACCATGTTAAACTTGTGGCTTCAACACCTTTATGTCATGATTATGCCAAGTTCCCTCTTTCTATCCTTTATGCGCTATTGCGATATGTAAGCGATGGGATTGCGTTTGGGGTTGGGTAAACTTAAAAGACATAAAAACATAAGATTGGGAATTTACCTATTAAGTTAGGTCTACCCATTGGGAATTTACCTATTAAGTTAGGTCTACCCAAATTCTTGAAAACTTGTAACATGTTTTGGAAACATGATGGACATGACACTTAGAAAATATAAGTGTGACCAACTCGAGGTTGGGTTGAGTTTGTAGCGTAAAACTACCCGGAACCGACCGGCTTAACTAGTTGCTACAAACAATAGGACCCAATGTGAGAAGTTGGTCATGTTGTACCTTGAACCCGAGGTTAGACCAAGTTGTGGTGTAAAGCTACCCGGAACCGACCGGCTTAACTAGTAACCGCAACGAAGTCTAATGTGAGAGGTTAAGGCACATTAATTAATTAATGCCTCATGATTAGGGATTAAGTCATGGTCCACTTAATACTTAATCAATGCGGGCTTGGTAGATTAATCAGGGTTAAGTCGTGAACTAATCGTTACACTTAACCAAGTTAATCCATGATTAGCAAGAGGGTTAAACCGTACTTAACCCACTAGAAAATCCTAGCAATGGGGGTCCACTCCAGCAGTAATCCCAAGTTTGTATCATTATGACCCTAGGGACTAGGCTAGGGTGGGGGCACGATTATTGGACTTGTGGTAAGTGACCAAAAACGACGGCAGAGTGGTACGCCGGTGTAGTTCCGGACGGACTATGGTCGTGCACATAGTCCGTAGCCGGAGAAAACATGCACGGGTACCAGTAGATCGAGACTGTGCACTTATGTTTATGGTGTCCAGGGGTTGACACCCTAGGGCTTGATACACCCGAAGGGTGGACCCGGCACAGTCTGACTACAATTATGTTTGGGCCGTATTGACACCATCACGTGACGAGTTAGGCTTACGGAGCCGATCGACTAGACCGTTTGGTTGGACCTCGTATTAGGGTCACTTCATGTTATTGGACCTCGTATTAGGGTCACTTCATGTTATTGGGCCAAAGCTTGGGCCAAGGGATCAATACTTGTTTATTCAAGTCATGTTAGTTTGCTAGTACACCTGTGGTGCAAAACCTTAATCCTGATTATGCGATGACACCTTTATCTACCTTGTTAGTTAATCATCATGCTAGTATGTTATCCTTATGTTCATCCCTGCTTCTCATGCCAGTTAACTTTATCAGTTTACATTGATTGTAGTAGGGCTTACTCAGTCTTTTTGACTAACCTGTTTTCTTTCGCCTCTTTTCTTCCGTTCCCCCCCCCCCCCCCCCCACAAGTTCTCAGGGTGGGAACGTTGGAGCTTAGCTTGGATTTTTTCAGATTGCTTGCTTGAGGGATTTCAGCTCATGTACGGTTTCGACATGAAGCTAGCTATGGTTATCACTTATTTTGGGGATAGTACTTATGTTTTTCAGTTGATGTTGTTTTTATCTAGACTTGTTTATTTGGAAAGTTATGTTGTACCAGACTTGTTTTGAAATAGTTTGAAGTCTTCCGCTGTTTTACTTATCTTATTTACTCTGTTCACATATATACGTATGTTCTTGTTCTGCCTTGATATATCATTATGCATGTTTACCTGATTCAAACGCCCCTCCAAAGTCAGAATGCTTGCAAGAGACACCCTGGCGGAGGTGGGGTGTTACAATTGGGTTCTAGGTCAATGGAGAACTAAATCCTCCACTACCATGCTCACAAAATCCAAGATCGTTCTTTTGAGCCATATACCTAAAAAATACATGTTAAAAGGACCCAACGCAGAAATCTAACTGAATGCTATAGTAATAAGTCTAAAATATGGTTATCCTAAAATTTTGGTACAATCTACACCTAATGGTCTAACTCAAATTACATTATATCAATAGTCTTACCAATACCACCAAATTCATTATCGACAACTCTTACAATATAAAAAAAATGATCTTCATCTAAACACTCTTTTAAAGCATCCATGTTTAGAGATACGAGTTTCATTGGCTTTAAAAGTATAGACATAAGTTAATATAATAGTCCATTGACAAGTTCACATAACACCAAACTCGTGCAGTTTATTTTTAACCCATGTATTATCTCTTCTTAATTCTCAATGGTTGGAATTGTTGATTAAAAGGTATTCTAGACGACTAGTAGTAGACTGGTTCATAAAATGTACAAACATGACATTTTGTGTTGGGAAAAAACACATGTCAAGTAAACTAAACTCTTTGAATATTTGCAAGAACTTCATTGACTAAAAAGGGTTCTACCACTATCGTATCAAAATCACTTGGCAAAGAATATGCCAATATAAATCACAACGATCATGGGGTTGTGTTATACAAGATGTAAGAAATAAGCATACAACAAAAATGCAGGGAAATTTTGATTTTTGTGTTCTGCTACTGTAGTTGGTACCAAAAAAGTGCAGTTTTCCCAAAAATCAAATCCATCCATCGATATGAGAATATTTTGTCTCTTCAACCAATAGATTTAAAACCAAATAAAATTCGAAACCCTAAATACGTTGGAGCAGTGCGCAACACTAATCAGGTAATCGGCTGCCAAATAGAAATAAATTAAACAACTGAAATAAAAATAAATATACAAAGATGAATAAAGATCCTGACCTAAACACCACGATGAAAAATTCCATCAATTCCTATCCTATCGTTGAAATCTTTTTGATACTCATTATTGTTCTATTTATCTCCTTGGATTTAAAAATGGTCGTCGTTCTATCAGTTTTAGGGCAATCTAATGCCGATTCAACGTGGACAAATGAACTAATGACAGAGATGTCGAATCAAGCTCAGACGTGGATGATAAAGGAAGATGTGATACTTGGTGATTAATTGAAATCGATATGACCATTGCAAAATTTCCGCACTTGGGTGTGGCAAAATGGATAGTATGGCGTAGTGGATCTAGAATCCCAAATAACCAATGAAAGAACGAACTAATGTTAAATGATCATAACTATCCATATGTTAATGAATTGATTATGCTTGCTATAATGATGTTTAATGTTGTTAATTTTTACTACGATGATTGTTTACAAGGTTTGAATGACAATATGTTTATTGTATGGATTATTTAACAAGATACGTTAAATAAACGTCGATAAACACAAAGAAAATCATTTTTCTTTCTTAAATGAAATGCAGTAACGAAATGATTAAACACTTTGAAACTTGTTTAAAATATTTTAGAAATGAAGTATAAATACTTCTAAGTGTTAAAATAAAGTGTGGAAAGAATATGAAATTTTGATGCGTCGTGTAACAGCAATTCGCAGTTACATGCCTTAAAAAAATAATCTTTTATATATGACAAAATATAAATCCAAATTCTTGAAATAAAAAATTTCCAAACTCTTATAATATATATTTCCAAATAATAAAGATTCCATTGGGTATATTTTGAAATATAATCAATAAACTTTTGGAGAAAATCACGATTTTATAGTATGAAATCTAGAAAATGCACTTGTTTGAATTTTAAATGCAACAGAAATGTGGAATAAATCTCATAAACATTTAAAATATCTTAAATTTGATTTAAGTCGAATCTATGAAGTTTTCAATGGTAGAAAAGTCTCTTTGACCAATTAAGCTAAAATAACGCTTTTCGTAGCATTTTTTACACCACTTTTCAACAACGATTGAAATTAAAATTTAAACTTAATGAATCTTTCTCAAATCTTTAGTGATGTTTTAGAATGATTAATGAAGTAATTTGAAGATTGTTTGGAGGTTCTATTAATTATTTAACGTTGTTAAGTAGTTGAATTGAGCCAAAAAGTTATAATAAACAATTGATTTAATCCTGCCTCTAATAAATCAACGAGTAAGCTTGATTTTTCAATTCATGAGATATAATGGGGTCTTTAACTAAGTAGATGTTCAGAAGAAACCAATGTCTTCGCTCACTTGGCTGTTTTAATGGGCGAGGGATAGATACGGTAGAAATGCCAGAAATGAATTAAGTATAAAAGATCAAATTTTCTTATGTTAAAAGATTTTGATTACCCGGAGATTGTCTTCTTGTATTTAGTATCAAATTATGAGGAGGGGATCCTTGTTATCTATGAGAATTTAAAAGAGGTTTGCACCGCAATTCGAAGAACAATAGAGATTGAATACAAAAATTGATATCGAGTAGAATGAATATGATTCTTTTGGACCTACCATACTAAAATGGATTTATTATCCAAGAAGACCTAATGAATTAACAAGGTTTAATGATTCCATATGTATACATGAAGAATATTTGAAGCAATACATCCCTAAAAGATATATTATGAAGAATTGAATTAAAAAATGAAGGATACGCAATATTACTAAGCATTATTTTTTGATAACTGATTCGAGGAGATCGAGATCAGATTTAAACAATTTCTATCTGAAACCCACTTCAGATCATTTGACGTTTCGAAGTAAAGATTATTAAAAAAAAAAAAAGAATTATTGGGATTGAATGAAGGTTTTCTATCGCTAACCCTCAGTGAAATTTTCCCAAACTACAAATTGATAGTAGTTCTACCTATCATTAGGTTTATATCGAGATTGGTACGAGAGTGCCTTCAGTTTATCTAAGCCTAAGATGGCTTGTATGGATGAATGTCTAACGTTACATTTATAATACACGTATATTGATCTTCGTGAACGTATGTCTGTTTAATGGTATAGGAAGTAGCTCTCTTGCATTATATATTTCCCTTCTTTCAAACATACGAGCTAAGAAGTTGTACAGTAGTGGAAATCAGTAGCATGTGTTAGATTTAGCAATGTGGTATTTGAAGTGAAAGAAGTGCTTGGAGAAAAAGGTAATAAGAGACCTTTAGCCTCAACAATTGGAGTTGGTATAAAAGGGCACGTGGTGAGGTTGAGTGGATAGCGCCCATTAGGAGTCGATCATCACCCTTTTACATTTCTCTTTATATGTCAAGAAGTGAAGTATGCACGTGATCCATATACGTTGGTTACGACTAGGGTGATGACGTATTCAATCAGTGCACCACCCGAAGGTGGGTCTACGTAACTTATTGGCATTGTAAGTTGGGCGGAGGGCAGTTTCTCCTCGGTGCATTCCTCTAAAGGTACGTGTACGTAAGGTAGTTTTTTACCTTACCATCATATGAAGGCCACTTTTTCCTAAGTGCTTGCGGTTTTATTTTATTTTCCTAACATACATGGAATTTAATAAAGGTAACAATTTTGTACTTTGATTTGACTTATTCCGAGGGATTTTATTTAAAAAGTCATTAAAAAATACTACCATAAAATTTTACGTAGCGAAGATTTGGTTACCATAAGGAAAATCCTTTATCATGTTTATGTTTGGCCGTGGTCTTATGAGATATTATTTTGTTTTCTAAAAAAATGCAATATAGTCTCTCACACCAATCTCATTGATGACCCAGAGCAATTTTTCATTAATATATAGGTGCTACATTTTCTTCGTTCAGCCTAGTAATTCAAGTTCTACTTAGATCGATTAGAGAGAGCTTGGAGCTGAAGATTCGATAAACAATCACTTACTCCGATCTTTTCTACCTTGGATTATTCAGTATTTATGAGGACATGTTTTATTACTGTTTAGAGTGGCATTAATTACACTATGATACTTATGATACATTTCCACTGTACTGATTTTGTATGTTGAAATATATACACATTTTTCCATTGTGTAAGATTCTATTCTTTCTACTTTCTCACTATTTTCTTTCATATGAAAAAAGATTCGCTTCTTCAACACTTGTTTTCACAGCACATGAATACAATAGATGTATTATCACTACGCCATAGATGACATACTGCAACGAAAATCCAAGGTGTTGCTAGCTACAATGTTGCCAAAGTTGTGCTGATTTTTATCTATTGCAACGCACACTTCAATGTGTTAGCATAGATATTAGCACTGTATTGCGGTAGCTATAGATATATTCTAACTAAAAAAAAAAAAAAATTATTACATCTCAGCAATCCACACCTTTAGTTAAAACAAAATATGAAGCATCCATCCATTATCTAATCCACTACCGTCCACTATCTAATCTACTATCTGCTACTTCTCATTTGTTCCTGCTATCATTTTCATTTTGTTCTCCCCCAGATTGCTAATTCTAGGGTTCTTTGAAGAATAAAAAATGGAGTCGATTGCTAAGGTCTACAATTCAATATCGATCGCCAATTGCTAATTCATTTGTTTCCCTCAACCGATCCTCCCTGTTTTACGATAACGATATCTTCCACTAGAGATTTGGGTATGAAATTCATCTGCAAATCCTAGGTCAATGGGACGATGGTATAATAAGTTTCAATCCCTATGTGAGATTAAACCAATTCTTCTCATCTCCTACCTGCTTTCGGATCTATATATTTGGGTTTGAAGACGTAATCCTTGTAAGCTTCCATTTTTTATATCTGAGGTTTGAGCTCATGTGTTTATGAGTTTATAAGGTAGATTTAGAAATATGTAAGAATTTATATTGGGCTTTTGTGTTGTTTTCTACAGGATGAGTCTGCATTGATTTGGTATGTTGGAAAAGTTCAAAAACATCTTATTTTAAATCAGGTTACTAAAATTCTGCTTTGATTTGGTATGAACAAAAAGTATGCTTTCAGTGTTGTTACTTGGTACATATACCTAATTGTTTGTTTGGCTTTCCCGTTTTATAGTTGAAAATTATCATGTTTCCAAAATATTTGAACGCTCTATTCCAAATTATTAAGTAAGGTTTATTAGTGAAGATTAGATTTCCCAGTTAAAACAATAAAAATTTGGTAACACTTGGTTGATCCTAGATGTGATCTTTCTAGAATTGTTTATTAGTTGCACTGTATAGTGGTTTGTATCCTTGACATGTCGAGAACCATATACACCTGATGCTTTAATTATCTTCTATGTCTTTCTAGGATGATTTTACAGCTTTACCAGAAGGCACGCTGATGTTAAATAAAGTGCAAATTATGGTCACAAAATCTATACTTTTATTCAAACCAAAATGATGGTATGGGTCAGAAAATAATGCCTTGATTGTTTTTCTTATCGAATTTTTAAGCAAGATGATGACTCATGATCAGTGAAATTGGCAGAATGTTTATTAAATAAGACCTATGCAGTTGGGATACTGCACGTAATATTAAACCTTAACATTCAAGCCCTTAGTATTACGTGTCAACGTCCATTTGAATTCCTTTAACAATATGCTGGAATATAGTGACTAAAGGCTCTTTCTCCTTCTTTTATATCTACTTCCAGCTCCTTTAACATGCAAGAACCCAACTAACTTTACGAGAAACATGGTTGTGCGAGGTTTTCTAGTGGGAGTGTCACGGACCAAGCTAACAACTGCGACATTATAAAACAAATGTAGAAAATTCAAGGATTCATGTGGGATGAGTCCAAAGTGAATGCAGAGAGCTTGACTGTGAGGGTAGTAAGTGCTCAGGTATATTATTTCTCACTGAGTTTCTTCTGTTAATATAACAAACTTCAAATTATTGTAGGCCCATATCTTTCACTTTTATTTTTCTTGTTTATTTGCGCAAAATTTTGTCTTGCTCGTTTACCTTTAGTGTTTCAACACCTTCAATTTCTAGTAACAGTCTGAGCACTTCAACTGTTTCAGCTTTTTATATTTGCTGCTTAGCTGGTTGCTTCAGGTTTATATTTGCCGCTTATATTTAGGATTCTTTAGGTTTATATTTGCTGCTTAGCTGGTTGCTTTTGCTCTCTGGTTTGGCTGATTGTATTCAAAATGCTAAGTTAAATACTAATCATTGTTTTTTCACATTCAATTGTACTGGTCCATTAGCTTTGTATTTCTCTTTGCTTTCCTCTGTTTCAAGTTTGCATTTTTCCTAATATTTTTCGTAATTTTTATGCACATGTATTGAACTGAGTTTGACTTGAGATTTCGGCTCAGTTGAAACTGGAATCATTTGGAAATACAGTTTCCTCTAAATACGCATAAAAAACTTGAGAATATGATAACAGATGGAGCATGTGGATATGGATTAGTCACTCTAGGAATCAACAAAGGCTTCATTGCTTCTGCAAGTCCATCTATCTACAGAGATGGAGTTAGTTGCGGTGGCTGTTTTAAGGTGAGTTTTAGTTCATATATACTTCATCGTATATGTTGTGTCTCTCTATTAGAACTTATTGAGTAAATAATTAAAACTGAAAATGTGAGTAGATACGGTGCAAAAATGGAAGCTTATGCAGCACCAAAAGAGTCACTATGGTGGTAACAGACGGACACATTGCAAACGATACAAACTTCAGGCTTAATGCACCTGCTTTTCTAGCTTTGGCAAAATCAATATCAGCTCATACTATGAAAGAAGCCGAAGTCACCGACATTGAATACAGGAGGTATATAAACATATACGTATTATAATTTACCGTTCAGAGAACATTCGGTTTATAGGTATATAATCCGAATCAGAGCAAGTTTCACTTAATTACCATGCATGTACTAGTGGTGCAATATAAACTAAGTGAAATTGAATGATGACACATGAGTATGAATAATGCAGAGTGTCATGCAACTACAACAACAAAAACTGGTGCATATAGTCATAGCCAGGTTAATATTACCTTCAGATCCGACATCACAAAACAAGTAGCAAGAGCTTGGGAGATTCTGGATCAAAATCCTGGTAGAGCAACTGGTGCATACAGTCATAGCCAAGTTAATATTGTTTCTTCCATATTTCCTTTTTGATGATAATTATTGCTACTGATAGTAGCCTTTAATACAAACCTTTGGATGTTACCATGTTACATATACCTGGAAAATCGACAAACACATCATTTTTCTAAAGGAAAATATGAAGATCTATCTTAGTGTAACATATCCTAGACTATAAATATTATTTCGATCTTGCAACGTAAGAATATTTATTCAAGCCAGTGTATCAATGCAGGGTATTAAAGGTCTACGCAATGCGATTGCTGCTAGAATTGAAGCTCGAGATGGTTTTCCTGCTAATGCAGATGATATATACTTAACAGATGGAGCTAGTCCTGTTGTATTCACTTGAAACGAACTTTTTCCTTTTTTTGTTTTAGCGTACAAGAATTGTTCATGTTGCTTGTGTTATTTCAGGTATTTTCTGTAATGAATTCAGCTATTTTTTGTAATGAAGTTATTAATTCATAAATGGTGTAAACTTGAATTGTTTTTCTCTTAATGTGAGTAATTATGTTTGTTGTTAGTGAATTAGCTGTTATAATTATAATATTACGAAATCTGTGATTAATAGCAGTTGAGGTGTAGTTACTTTTAGCAGTTGTAAAACAAAATTTAACAGATGCTAGAAATAGTTGTAAAAGGTTGACTTTATTACGATTGCCAGCTGTACTAGATATACTACAACTGTTTTTGGCAGTTGTAAAAGGGTATTTTTTGTTGTAGTGATAACTGTGGCAACACTTGTATTGATATTATCATAGGATCGCAAAGGTGTTGCCTTTTACTTTAAGGCAATACGAAAAAAGGCAACCTCAAAAAAGTGTTGTCACAGATAATTTTTTGCCTATAGCAACACTTTTTGGCACCTACTGCGTCACTTCTTTGGGGTTGCCGTAGGCCATCTATGGCGTAGTGTATCCTAATTTTCAAGGGTCGAGAAAGCGGGTCATTCAAGATGAATAATCCACTATATGTTGTACGTATACACAAGAATATTTATTACATCCAACAATTATGAGTGTAGTAGCACTTAATCTGCGATTTCATTAATTTGAAACTAACGAGGGGAAAACCCATTTCGCTAAGTGGTGAGGTTTTACTAGATATTGTTTTGATTCGGGATGGTAGGCTTTTATTCACACTAGACTATTTTCTAATCCGAAGTTTTTTGTTTTTTTCCATTAAACTCTCGGATGCCCACTTGAATAGATCTTGAGTAGTGATTTTCAGTATCCAAATAGGAAAACACTACACTATATCAGCAAATTAGAACCATATGATATCTTTTACTTGAAAACATTTTTTTTTTTGAAAAATTGTGTAATGTTTCAAGAGCTGCCTAAATGTTTCTGTAATTGTTAATGATTTTTAAATATTATATTTTGTGTGGAAAATAATGCGACCTCCGCTATTGGCACTCTTTAGTTCCATTTCATCCTCATTTATAGTAAAAAATTATTAATTTTAATTTTACCCACTACATTTTAATTAGATTTTTTAGTTTGTTTCTACATCGACATCTTTACAAGTTAAGAATGTGAGATGTCGAAAGTTTAATGGGGGAAGAATATTCCATTAATGACTATAAATCAACATTATCATCCATCCTTGTAAAAAAAATAGATGAGGGAATTAAGAAAAAAAAATCTAGGACTCTAATTAAAGGATTATGATGCTATCTTATTCTCAATTCCTTGCTATTTCTCAATGTTTCTCTCTCTCTTTTAATGGTAGGTTTGAAAACTAAGGTTTAGTGATACTTAGGGAAAGAAAATATTGGTAAAATAAAAGAGATATCAGAGGAGGAAGAAGATGACTATCTAAAGCACTAAGAGGAAACTAGAATAAACGGGTGTGTAATGTAAAACACGAAACTGAAAATTTTATTTTAAAATATCAAGGTGGAGAAAATTATCACTGGGTGAGAATAGATAAAGCCAAAAAAGCCTATTCATATGCATGTGATTTTCAGGAAATATAAAACAAAATTAGCGTTCTCAAAATCCTAAATTGGTCATGTTCTTTCTTTTTTGCAAACCCATTCCCTTATGCTATTTTTTTATTTTCGATCATCGATCTTCTCTGAATCAAATCAGTTATCTCCAACGATGTAGTTTCTGGTGAGCTTCAGTCTGGTCGATAGTCAAGCTTCCATCTATGAATCCGTATTAATTAATTTCGTTAGCCTAGATTACCTTTTCTGTCCAATTATCGAATCTGTTAAAAGTTAGTATATATTATCTTGTCTTGGTAAGATGAACGATGAACTTACTGGTCATTTTGTTTGCTAGGACTTTTCCTGTTTTGGCCTTGATTCTGGTTATCCTAGAAACATACTATCAATAATTAAATAATAACCTTTTGAAGACTTTACAAATTAGTGTGGTATATTTTGTTGACGTTATTCACTTAATAAGTTAGCTCAAAGAAGTTTTTAAATCCATTTATTCATTATTATGTTTACATCTTTATCTGATTTATTTTGCAATTAATTGGATATTTTCCCTACCTGTTGATTATGCATTAAATGAAACATATGTTGTTTTTTTGATGATCTTGCCATTCTAAAAACCTTAAAATGTATATAAAAACTTTCGTTTTAAAGCAACTCCAACAGTTGCATATTCATCCCCTTAATTCTGAATTTGTTTGAAAAATGCTCCCCAACAAAACTGGGGACACATAATATTACGGTTAAAAGTCAGGGGCCAATCTTGAATTCAGGAGCAGCGAGCCGTCAAGCGGGTCCAGGAGCAGTGCCGGTGGAGGTCTAGGGCCCCACAGTCCCGGCGGCGATCGACCTAATCGGTTAGGTCAAAACTGTGGGCACCGCCCGATTCATCCGATTTTCTCCATGCCGGAAGCTCAGATTCCTTCACTTCGGACCAGCAAAACCGCGGATTCCCTCACTTCGCACTCAGGAATTACGACTCCATCTGCAGCATGATTTCCGCCTCACACTCTATTAATTTCAAACCCCTTCAGGATGCTCGAAATTTTGTACCCCCTGGTGGGGTCGAAATTTTGAACCCCCCTGGTGGGGTCGAAATTTCGAACCCCCTGGTGGGGTCAACATTTCGAATCCCCTGGTGGGTTCGAAATTTCGAACCCGCCTGGGAGGGGTGCGAATTTTCTGCATATGGCTTGCTTTAAGGTGCGAAATTTTCTCTTGTGGGTCCCGCTGCTCACCTACTCCCACCTAACCTTCCTCCTATAAATACCCCAAGCCTTGGCCTTCATGAGGAGGCTTCTCCCTTGGAATTTTTGGACTTTGAGGGCTCCAAACACTCATTAATGGCTTCCAACACCTTCACCATGGCCATGGGAGATGACATGGATAATTAAAACATGGGATGCATGTTTTCCTTCTACGTACTTAAACATCAACAAGGATTGTTATGCTACATTTGACCTTCATGAACATGAACACTAAGTTCGGATATTGTTGACCAAGTCAACACTTCTGAACAAAGAAGAAGAAGGGCAATTTAGTCAAAGTGTAGAACAAGCATATATTTTGCCATTCCATTGTAAAGCTTCAAACTTAGCTATTGTCCGAACTTGTACAACCTTGTAATCAACCAAGGATATGATGAATGATGATTATACAGTGGATGTAGGCGTTAGTGTCGAACCACTATAAAAGTTGTGTCTCCCCGCATTTACATACTTTACTGCTTATTTGGATAATTGTTCACACACGTACATTTGGGTGTTAGCATGCGACAATTTTGCCCGTCAACATTTTGGCACGCTAGGAAGGGGACGCATAGCTTCGACCTCTGCATCAGATTAAGTACTTGGATTTGCCTTCGGATCTCGACTTAGATTTCAGTTTTTGACTTCGACTTCACTACTTGCCTCTCGACATGGTAAAACGAAAATGGTTCGACGCTACCTCCGAGGCTCGGACCGCTGGTAGCAAGGAAAATCAAGAACATTTTACCAATGAGGAACTCTTGGACTTGGTTACTCAAGAAGACTTAGCGGAATTGGCTAGAGGATTGATCGCTTGTTTGGATCAGTAAGCAGAAGTTATGAACACGTTCCTCGCTCGGATTGAGTGTAGATTACATGGTTTTGGAAGGTCAAATGACCAAACAGATATCATTGGAACAAGTGTTTATGTTCCGCAGTTTGTAACTCGGGACATGGGGCAATCTAGCACGCCCCACAACAGGACAACGACGATCCTTGGATCAGCGCCGCTCCCTCGACACTCGGGGGCACCCCCATTCCCAATAGAAGCGCAGTCCTACAAGTTTTGGATACTCGATCTTTGGTCTCAAGTAAAGGAAATACCTGTAGCAAGGCTAGTAGACAACGTAGGTTCCCGAACCACTCGGAGCTCACTCACACTCTCGAGGAGATCTACCGAGAGGTTCACCCTATTGCTCCTTTCAAAAAGCCTCCCGCTTGGGAGCCCTCTCAACAAGAAAGAGATTCTAACTGACACTGCATATTTTATGACATCGATGGTCACAATACAAATGAGTGTCATCATCTTAAGAATGCTATTGAAAAGTGCATTAGAAATGGAGAACTGGAACGATTCGTTCGTACTCGGGCTGGGATGCCAGGACAGGTACAACCGCTAATTGCTATTCAAGATAGGCCCGAGCCTCGCGCTCGGGGCCCCGATTCAAACTAAACCTCTCACTGGATCTGATGTCTACGATCCAAGGCTTCCTAACATCAGTATCTTACGGCTTTTCTGTCTTCTAGTCTTATTATGGTTCTCTATGGCTCTCAAATAAGGCGCTCCTCACTCACGGTTTTCTCAATCTGGTTCTATAGGCTCAAGTATTTGGGCTTCGGCCCAGGGCATTGCATTTAAGGACCTTAGTCATTTGGATGTATCCTTCCTTAATGAAAAGATTACTTTTCTTGGCTTTGAATTGTGAATGTTTATGTTTGTTTACCCATATAATAGGAACCGGCGAGATCCTAGGCATGCTCTTCACGAACAATAAACTATTCTCTTTCCTCTATGAATGGACTTAAAATCAAAAACGGCCAAGTCCGCTTACCCATGCACGGGGGCAGACCGGCTCTCTAGGCATGCTCTTCATGGATGATGAACCGTTGGGTTTTCCTTTGGCTTTACTAAAAATTCCCTAACTTTTATAACTTCAATAAAATTACTTCGCAAGGTGAGGATGCTTACCTGTGAAGTATGAAATCGATAATGGGATTGCAAACTCTAATAAGCATCTGGCTCTCTTGCCTTCTCGTCCTATTTCGATGAGATCAGCGTGACTCGTGGCAAGCATCGGATCGTGCACCATCCTGCTTGTTTGGATTAGTGGGTCGCCTTGTCAACGACCTTGGATTACGTCGGGTGGACTTGTCCGTGACACGACAAGAACATCCACTCATGGATTTGTGGCGAGTTTCGGATCTTATACGATCCTTCTCGTTTGGATTAGTGGGTCGCCTTGTCAACGACCTCGGATTATGTCGAGTGGACTTGTCCGTGACACGACAAGAATATCCACTCATGGATTTGTGGCGAGTTCCGAATCTCGTACGATCCTACTCGTTTGGATTAGTGGGTTGCCTTGTCAATGACCTTGGAGTACATCGGGTGGACTCGTCAGTGACACGACGAGAATATCCACTCGTAACTGTCTCGGCCTCTTGTCTTACTTCGATAAGGTCGCCTTGACTCCACATGCCAAGGTAACCTCACCAGTGTGAGATCTCCTTGATTGCGACATGCCAAGATGAACTCACCAGTGTGAGATCTCCTTGATTGTGACATGCCAAGGTGATATCACCAGTGTGAGATCTCCTTGATTGCAACATGCCAAGGTGATCTCACCAGTGTGAGATCTCCTTGATTGCGACATGCCAAGGTGATCCCACCAGTGTGAGATCTCCTTGATTGCGACATGCCAAGGTGATCCCACCAGTGTGAGATCTTCTTGATTGCGACATGCCAAGGTGATCTCACCAGTGTGAGATCTCCTTGATTGCTACATACCAAGGTGATCCCACCAATGTGAGATCTCCTTGATTGCTACATGCCAAGGTGATCTCACCAATGTGAGATCTCCTTGATTGCTACATGCCAAGGTGAACTCACCAATGTAAGATCTCCTTGATTGCTACATGCCAAGGTGATCTCACCAATGCGAAATCTCCTTGACTACTACTCACCAAGGCCGGCTCACCAACGTGAGCTTTCCTTGAATGCTCCAACATGCCTTGGTCGTATCACCAATGTGAGACCTGTAACAACCCGAATTTTAATAACGTGTTAAGACAAGAATCGAGGCAGAATTAAATTTTAAAATAAGAATCAAGAGAAACGGGTTGCGTCGTTGCGTTCGTCTCGGAATTCTGGTTGGAAACGAGTCCGAAATTTCGTAAATCGGAGTCCGTATGACCGAGATATGGCCTCTAGAAGTTTCACGAAAAATCAGAAAACGAAAACAGATTTTCGAATTTAGCCCCAAACGGAGTGGGCGGGAAAATTTCCCGCCCAGCCCCAGGTCGACTTGGGAGTCGACTGGGGAGTCGACCCCCCAGGACCAGGTCGATTGGGGAGTCGACCTAGGTGTCGACCTGGGGGTCGACCTCCTTGGTCGGGCCAGGTTGGCCTGGTGCACCTGCTTGCTCCTTTGGGTCTGTTCTGTTGTCCTGTGACGAGATTGGATGGTTCAGATCTAAACTAGGGTTAATCTAAGGGCCTAAACTAGTCCTAACTTCTATAAAAACACCCTAAGACCTAGCCTAATTCACTACAAACCATCCTAACAACAAAGTGCTGCCCAAATGTCTCTTGATCATGGCCTCCATCTTCAACTTCAATGGCTTAAGCATGCAAACTAGATTCAAGTCAAAGGAGCAAGCTTTCTACAACAAATCAAGGAAGTAGAGCATCATCTCAACACCGTTCTACGACAAATGCTTGATCATAAATCTCTAGCCACGCTTTGTAAGTTCTAGCTACTTTTAGATCTAAACGGTAGTTCTAATGTTGACATGGAATAAAATGAGATGAAACCTAAGTATGTTAGTCTATGTGAATCTAGTCTTGCCCCTCTCTTGAACCTATGACTTTGGGCTATTTCTTAGTGATTAAATCATGCCACTCATGTTGTGTTTGACCTAGTTTATCATGCAAGATTGAATCTTGACTTGTGGAATGTTGGCATGAACCCTTAGAACAATTTGACTTGTGGAACATTCATATGAACTTGACTTGGGGCTTATGCATGTAAAAGAACCTAAACACCTCATGACCATTTACATGCCTAGGATGATGAACCTAGTGTTATGCTATCATACATGTTTGAGGCCCATCCCTTTATGCTATCATACATGTTTGAGGCAAATCCCTTTATGCTATCATACATGTTTGAGGCCAATATGTTGTCATATTATTCCTACTATGTTGACTCGCTTTCACTTGCGTTGGGAATACGCCTTGGGTAGTTTAGGCAAACTTGAGGTGGGCTATGAAACTTAACATGAATAAAGTAATGGGACAATGGGCATAAGTGGAAAACGTGGACTTTGTCGTGGCCTAAATTTGACATCAACATGACAAGTAGGAAAACATGAAAGTGGCCAACTCGAGGTTGGGTTGAGTTTGTAGCATAAATCTGCCCGGAACCGCCCGGCAAATCCAGTAGCTACAGAGAATAAGACCCAATGTGAGTAGTTGGTCATATCGCGCTTAAAACCCGAGGTTAGACTAGGTTGTGGTGTAAAGCTGCCCGGACCCGCTCGGCGTAACCAGTAACCACAACAAGGTCTAATGTGAGAGGTTGGGGTGCATTAATTTACTTAATGCCACATGATAAGGTTAAGTTAGTTTGACTAATGGCACTTAACCGATATGACATGAATGGGTAGGTTAAGTAGGACCGGACTTGATTACTTAAAGACACTTAACCATATAACACGATTAGCTGATGGGTTAGTTTAACCTAAATGGGTTGATAACACTCAACAGGGATAACGCGATGCGTGGTAGGGTTAAGGAAACCCACAACAATGATACTTAACCATTATAAATACGACTAGTGGATGGGGTTAAGTTAACCTACACTTAACCAATCCGACTCGGTAATTTGATGGGGTTAAGTTAACTTACACTTAACCAATTTGACTTGATGATTTGATAGGGTTAAGTCACGAACCTCTTAAATATGCTTAACCAATCCGACTCGATAATTTAATGGGGTTAAGTTAACCTATACTTAACCAATCCGACTCGATAATTTAATGGGGTTAAGTTAACCTACACTTAACCAATTTTACTCGATGAGTTGATGAGGTTAAGACAACCTATACTTAACCAATCTGACGCGGTAGCTTGATGAGGTTAAGATAACCTATACTTAACCAATCTGACATGGTAATTTGATAGGGTTAAGTTAACCTACACTTAACCAATCTGACACGATAATCTAGGGTTAAGTCATGAACTTCTTGATATACTTAACCAACTTGATACATGGTTTGTAGGGCTAAGTCTTGAACTTGAATACTTAGCCAATTTTGACATGATTCGTAGGCGGGGTAAGTCATGAACTCGAATGACAACACTTAACCCATTAGACAAAACCCTAGTTCAGGGGACTAAGTGGAAAATCGTAGTTAATAAGGATAACGGGAAGGGAAACTAAGTGATAAACCTTAGTTAAGGATAACTAAGTAATAATTCTTAGTCAAGAGAATTGGACCAGTTCACAAATAGATGAGTAACTTGATAAAGTAGGTCATCGTTTAAACAAACACGCGAGGAGGAGCGAACCTTTATCTGACTTAGATAAAGGCTCCAGCGAACTGGGTGACGAAGCGGTAGCTTCGGGGGACGTGAGGGTACTCTTGGTATCCCTCTGTGAGGTTGCAGATGATCCTCCTGGGCTCACAGAGGTTAAGGTCTGCGGTAGAAGAACCAAGGGTATGCCTTGGTTGCTGTGCGAGCAACCTAAAGACTGGGGTGGATTAGCGTGGAGTCGGTGATACTTAGTTTATCCCTGGGATAGCACGTCGTCGACTACCTACCATCTTTAGTCAATCGTGTACGTATGCGGAAAGGCAGAGAAATCCCAACAGACCATATACTTGCTATCTAGTTATGAGTGAGGTTGGCCAATAGGAAAGTGGGGCATGGATAGCCGGAGTATAGTTCTCGTGCATGATTTTCTTGGATTGCCTTTCAGTAGTTGAGGGAGGGGTCACGTAGGACCATAACCACCGGTAGAAAAACAGACCTTGATATCTACATCGGTAGATAACCTAAAGCTCCCGACCGAGTCCTGTATTTCTTGATTAGCCCTGTCACGGGACTCGGATGGCACATTGAGATACATGTGCATCTAGACACGGAAAAACGATTCACGATACATGCGTGGGAAAAAGGGCATGGTTGACGGGTAGCGTAATCCCTAGCGGTCCTAGGTGGCTTAAACCCAAACCGAGTTACGAAAACGTTTAGTAGGTAGAGTAATCCCTAGTGGTCCTAGGTGGCATAAATCCTAGCCGAACATTCGAGAATTCATGGTAAGAAAATACAGCTAGATCAAGGGTGACAGTCCAAACGATTTCAAGGATAATGGAACTACGTTGAAGTAGTATAGAACTACGTGAGGAAGCCCGTAGGATTTACGGCGAAGGACTAAGCATATACATGGAAAGAAACATAAGAGTTGGGAAAACCTACATTAGGTTGACATGGACCATTTCATGACATTGGGCAAGGGACATTATGTAGCTAACACATGACACGGGTTGGGATACTAGTACGGAAGGTGCAGGGCAAATATACTTGATAGAACCTTGGGGTGTTATACTCGATAGAACCTTGGGGTGTTATACTCGATAGAACCTTGGGATGTTATACTCGATAGAACCTTGGGATGTTATACTCGATAGAACCTTAGGGTGTTATACTCGATAGAACCTTGGGGTGTTATACTCGATAGAACCTTGGGGTGTTATACTCGATAGAACCTTGGGATGTTATACTCGATAGAACCTTGGGATGTTATACTTGATTCATAGTGACCGTAGTTTATCTTGATACAGTAGTTCATCCTGTTACCTTGGTTTAGCTTGTCCATCTTGTCATCATCCTTATGTTTACTTTCAGTTTATGCATGTCATGTTACCTTTACCTGTTTTTATGCTGGAAGTAGATAGGACTTACCAGTCTTTATGACTGACCCCGTTTTCTTTCGCCTCTTTGTCTTCCGTTTCCCCCCCCCCCCAGGTTTTCAGGGAGGAAATACTGTTATTTAGCTCGGACTTCTTCTGCTTCAAGGTCATCATGTATGGCTTGGATTTTTCTTGGCTATGGCTGCTTTACCGTTTTACTTAGGGAATATTTTATGACTGTGGTTTTATGCTTCTTTAACTATTGCAAGACAGGTTTTCAATGTAATGGCTTTTAAAGGCATTTTGATGTAAAAGGCTTTAGACCTTATAATTTTATGAGGTAATGAAATTTGGTTTTTCTTCCGCTGTTTTATATGTTTTGTCTTGTAATATTTCTGTGCATGTTTACCTAGACAACGCCCCTCCAAAGCTAGTGCATTCTCTTGTGAGTGACCCTGGCGGAGGTGGGGTGTAACAAGACCAGCTTGAATGCAGTTTATCAAATCAATACGATGACCTATGGCAGCCTTGTCGGCAGCACTGCAAGACCACTCACATATAGTTATATGTACACCTTCTCTATGTAGGTTACTGGGCTCCTCCAGTCCCTCAGATACTCTAACTGTTCCGGCTTTCTATTAATACAATCCCAAGCGATCGTCAAATTTCTTTCCTTAATACGATCCCAAGCGATCGTGGTTTTCCACTAGTATGACCCGAAGAGATCACGGATATCTGCCTTATCGGCTTTGGATTTCTGGATAATACGGTCCGGCGTGGTCGTGGCTCTTCCATCTCATAAATATAGCAGCTCGCTTCAGATTTCTCCCAGCTTTTATCTCTGGATCTCTCTCCTCCTCGCAAAACACACCTTCCTTGGACCAAGCAAGATATGTTTTGGGGGAAAATGTTGACATGCTTTTTTGTCGAAGCTGTCACACTTTAAGTATTTGGTGAGCAACGCGCTCAAGCATCAAAGAAACAACAACACAAAGCAGCAGGGTCGAAGTCGCGTCGTAAACGCAAGGAGACCCGAAGCCTATATCAAGTGGCCTCTTTCGAGCCGAATGAACTCTTAGTCCAGCCGTGCTCCGAGCCGAAGGTGAGCCGTCAAGCGGGTCCGGGAGCAGCGCCAGTGGGGGTCTAGGGCCCCACAGTCCCGGCGACGATTGACCTAGCCGGATAGGTCAAAACTGTGGGCACCGCCCGAATCATCCGATTTTCTCCATGCCGGAAGCTCAGATTCCTTCACTTTGGACCAGCAAAACCGCGGATTCTCTCGCTTGGCGCTCAAGAATTACGACTCCATCTACAACATGATTTCCGCCTCACACTCTATCAATTTCAAACCCCTTTAGGGTACTCAAAATTTCGAACCCCCTGGTAGGGTCGAAATTTCGAACCCGCCTGGGAGGGGTGCGAATTTTCTGCATATGGCTTGCTTTAGGGTGCGAAATTTTCTCTTGTGGGTCCCGCTGCTCACCTACTCCCACCGAACCTTCCTCCTATAAATACCCCAAGCCTTGGCCTTCATGAGGAGGCTTCTCCCTTGGAATTTTTGGACTTTGAGGGCTCCAAACACTCATTAATGGCTTCCAACACCTTCACCATGGCCATGGGAGATGACATGGATAATTAAAACATGGGATGCATGTTTTCCTTCTACGTACTTAAACATCAACAAGGATTGTTATGCTACATTTGACCTTCATGAACATGAACACTAAGTTCGGATATTGTTGACCAAGTCAACACTTCTGAACAAAGAAGAAGAAGGGCAATTTAGTCAAAGTGTAGAACAAGCATATATTTTGCCATTCCATTGTAATGCTTCAAACATAGCTATTGTCCGAACTTGTACAACCTTGCAATCAACCAAGGATATGATGAATGATGACTATAAGGTGGATGTAGGCATTGGTGCCGAACCACTATAAAAGCTGTGTCTCCCCGCATTTACATACTTTACTGTTTATTTGGATAATTGTTCACACACATACATTTGGGTGTTGGCGTGCGACAATTTTTCCCGTCAACAGGCGCTTTCCCTCCTATCCCAAACACACAAATTTTTGTTGTTTTTACGCCCATAACAGCTATACAACAATTATATTTTCCTCCTACGAATATATAACAACCATATTTTATTACAACGGTTATAAAATGATCATAATACAATTACAACGACTATATTTAGTTATATTGGAATGCGTGTTTTTATTAATTTTCCTGCATTTCCCATTATCCGCTAGCTTTAGACATTTTAATAATCATTTCTTAATAAAACTTAAAAATACAATTGACTACTTATGTTTAAATAAAGCACTAAATCATAAATACTGCATAATTTTGTACAGTCAAAAAATAAAACACAAGTTCGGATAACCATACATCAACATAAAGGCATTAAAGAAACTAATTATCCCCATAGTGGTTCCGTAAATGATTCATAAGAACTTTATGCAACCTATTATGGAGTTACGCGTCTCTAAATGAAAGCTGGTGGTCTAAATGAATGTTGAATTCCTCTTTTATTAGGCGTGTGTTGTGTCGGAATACACTGGGTGGTTGCGAATCACCTTCATATTTGTAGTGTCTTTTCCCGTCATTCATATCTCGTTCATCTTCAATGATCACGTTGTGTAGAACAATGCAAGAAAACATGATTGTAGACATCTTTTCCCTAGACCACAAACGACATGGATTATTGGTCATTGCAAATTTAGACTGTAAAACACCAAATGCTCGTTCTACATCTTTTCTTTGTCCCTCCTGCATCGTCGCGAATTTCGCTTGTTTAAGTGTTAATGGATTTGGACATGTTTTAACAGTGGTGCTCCATTTCGGGTAAATGCCGTCACCTAGGTAATAGCCATGGTTGTAAGTATTTTTCCAAAAGGTAAATTTTACAGGAGGTACCTGGCCTTAAGCAAGATCATTAAACATATGAGATCTTTCTATAACATTTAAGTCATTATTTCGAACGAGGCATTCCGAAGAAAGAATGCCATATCCACAAATCGTAGGATGCTACTTCTTCCAAAATGATGCTTGGTCGCCTTTTCTTATTGTTGTACGAACCTTGTAATGCCTTAGGGCAATTCTTCCATTCCTAATGCATACAGTCAAGATTCCCAACATGCCCGGCCATCCCCTGCTTTCGTGCATTTCTCAAATGCACACTATATCGGCTTTGTCCAGGGACCTTAAGTACTCCCCTCCGTAGACATCCACCACAGTCTGGCAGAAATTTTTAGGTGTTTCAAGTATTGTGCTCTCCACAATTCAATATGCATCGTCTAATGCATCTGCAGGAGTGCCATATGCTAACATTCTCATAGCGGGCGTCATTTTCTATTCACCGGTGATCCCCTATGTCTTTGATGCATTTTGTTTGTACTTAAAGAATTCATTGTTACCTTATATACCTTCCAAGATTTGAAGAAATAGATCTCTCTGCATCATGTATTTTCTACAAAACATATCAGGCTCATAAATGCAGTTGTCATTAAAGTAATCTTGCATCAGAGATTTATGGTATGCAACTTGGTTTCAATTTATAAACTTCCTGTAACGACCCGCATTTTACGTATCGGAGGATCATAAAATATTTTTATTTAATTCCCTAAGGGTCGGATCATTCTCATATTTAGATATGTTGTTCATGGGGGTATGAGACATGTCCATGGTTTTAACCAATTTAATTGTGACCATTTTCCCATGTTGTTTTTGTTTAGGAAAAAACTTTTGAATGAAACCGAATCGGGTTCTGAGATTGATTTATTGGAAATGAAATGATGTTTCCAATTCCGTAAAATGGTCACATTAAAGATTTAGTTCAGCAGTTTGGGAGTAATCGTTGTTTTAGTGCTACACATTCTCTGGGCAGACTAATTAGTCATTGGTGGGCTAATTAGTGGGGCCCATTAAGGATAGGGGTTGTTAGGTATAAATAAGGTGGTAGAGGTATGGAGAATAGTTTAGTTTCTTCATTTATCTTATTTGGTTGAGCTCGTAATCCTCCTTGCAAAATCAAATACATCTCCATTCCATTAATTTCGTAGATCTAGATTAGTGGAAGATAAACATCAAGAGAGAGTAAATCTCATCAAATTGGGTGATTTGGAGATCGTTCTTCGCTGTCCGGATTAGAGATTAGTTGATTTCAAGCTATTTTGAAGATTTGGTGGGTGTTAAGCATCTCTCAAACAAATTCAATCAAGTATATGGGTTGTGTGATCTTATTTTCATCATTTCAAGTTGTTTTCACCTAGATCTACATCGTGTAAGTATATTTTCAGTTTGAATCACCATAGGATCTAATCTAGCAAGATTATAACGGTAAATTCATGTGTTGATTCTATGTTTATGCAAGTTAGATTCATTTATTTGATTCGTTTATTGTTTAATCGTGATTTGGTGAATTTCATATGTCATTGATGATTATTTAATGATTGTATAATGGTGAATTGGTGTGTTTATGTTGGTAAGTTGTTTGGGTGATTTCGTCATATAAACCTTGGTTTGATTGCACGAGTTTGGAGTGGAGTTGATTTGGGGTTTGAATCGTTTCTTGATAAACAAGACATGATGGATCGTAGCTCGAGTTTGGTGATGGATCGGTAAGAAAATTTATGGATTGGACATGCGTATTTTCACGGTCGGATGTGCTAAAATCAATGGATCGACACAATTTAGCTAATGGATCGAACGTGCCAAAATCGATGTATCGGCCTTCATTTTCATGGATAGGCAAGGATCAAAAAGCATGGATCGGTCAAAGGTAACTCCATGTATCGGCCAGAATATTTTGATGGATCAGGCGGCATTGCACATGAGAAAAAGCATGGATCGGAGGCGCTGAAGTATTGATTGGGCATAGAGAAAAATGATGGGTTAGTAGCGTTTATGTGGGTCGCTGCAATAGGGATGTGTCGGTTAAAGTATTTTTGTGAGCAGAAAGGCATGAGTCGGCATGACCGATCCATAATGGATCGACATGCAAAAGCATGGATCGACATGACCGATCCATAGTGAATCGACTTGCAACAAGAGATGGATCGGTAACATTTTTTATGAAGCGTTGTGCGCTGATGGACCATAGAGTTCCAAAACGCTGTGAAAAGGAAATGAAACGGTGTGGATTGTGACACATAGCAAAGAGTGAAATGCTGTGTGTTTGAATGAATCGCTGCACGACTAAGTAATGGAGCATACCATCTAATAATAATCAAATGATGTTATTTTGGGTTGACGTTGGACGTGTCTACGAAGTGAATTCAAGATGGAATATTCGAAGTGTTGCGAAGTGTCCGTTGATCGTCGAAATACAATGAATGTGAAGATGGCTCAAAGTTGCAAGTTCGTAGATAAAGGTTGCTTGAGAAGTCACTTGAGCTTATGGATAGTCATTAAGTTAGATAACAAGAGATACTGAAGGCTGAGGAATTATCGTTAGTCGTAGGTTCTAGCGGACTCAAAGAAGGGGTATAATGGGGACGCCCAAAAGACTAGAAGTTGTCTGGTCAAGTACCTTGGGTATCGTTGAAAGACTTAGGTACATATCGTTGAAAGGCGTATGGAGTTTTACTAGAACCAGGGTTACCATTAGCCCTTGATGGATGGCAAGTTAGGCCAGTTATACGATTAACGATAGTTTCAAGGCAAGATAGGCGGTGATAGCCAAACTCATGGATGTTGAGTGTTTTGCTTGTATGGTCTTGTGTAGATCGTTTGACGTCGAAGGTGACATCTCTTGGGTGCTTGTCTGATGTTGGTTTAGACCTTCAGGGCTTGTGCTTGGGGGATGTTGACCTCGATTAGAATGGTCTACGCCGGATAACTAGTTGCTATGTTTGTTTGTTCTATCTGAATGTTGTAAAGGCTATCACTGTCGGATGTGGATGAGACGGGTTGGGTTTTTCTTTGTTGATGTTTTGATAGATTAAATGATTAATCTGCTTATTTCTCATATAGTTTATTGATGATGTTAGATAGTTATTTATCGATCATTAAGACTATAATCCGACTCAAGCTTTTATGTCTTCCTCTTATTACCTTGGGCTATTCATCCGATTCTCGGTGGACAGACTGAGTAGAAGGTGACAAGTAGTAGATCTTGATGAGGACGATGCATCTGTGCGACGACGAGCAAGAGGCTGACGTATTATTTCCTACTATCTACTATTGTTGTTTTCTGCTGATATATTTGATGTATTCTCTGAGTGACTTGTAGTGAGGCATTTTGTACAGACTCTTATAACGTACTCCAGTGATGTATCGATATTTCATGATGATATGAAAAGTTTAAGATTCTTCGTAATTCTGCTTCATTATTATTGCATCTTGCACATGTTCTATTATATTTTATCCTTGCATTGTGAGTTATACGACAGGTTTCGTGTTCGTTATTCTACCCTGATGATCGTCCATACCTGCCTGACACGTCTTTTTGTGCATTATTCCTCTTGTTAAGTGCATGATTTATGGGCGGTCGTCACATTTGGTATCAAAGCTCTGGTTAATCGGTTTTAGCCAAAATTCGAAGACATAATGATGTATAGGAGACATATTTGTAGATTTCTGATGGATGTATACTATATATTTGTGTATATTATAATAGCGCTTGAACTCCATTTGTAGTTTTTCTCATGTGTGGACTAATCATTCTATATATCATATTTAGAATGAGTTGTCAAAGGTCGAGACCTAATGCTAGGGAAGGGCATGTTCCTAGAGGGGGAGATGGTGGTAAACCAGATTGCCCGACTATGTTCGAGGCCACAACGGCAGCGATCATGAGGAGGGTACCCGCTCCAAAGACGGCTGCGGTAGATTTGGGGGTTCAGGTGCAAGTGCCAAGGGTTGTGGGCTTCGCAAAGCTATGAAATTATTTCACTACTTTATGAGGGATGTCGTTCAAGGGAATGGAGCCGATTGTAGAGATTCAAGGATGGCTTGATACTTGCATCCGGATATTTGGAGACTTGGACATTGATGATGCGACTAAGAGGAAGCTTATATCAAGGATGCTACAGGGCAGAGCTATGGACTAGTGGAACTCTGTAACTCTCGAGACTCTAGAAGATGAGATTACTTGGGAATAGTTCAAAGTCAAGTTTGAGATGAAAATCATTTTTATCGTTCAGAAGTCTATTTTGTTCAAGAGATTTATTGGGCTAAAGCAAAATGGTCGACCAGTATTGGAGTATGTTTTTTATTTTGAAGCTTTGTCCAAGTATGCTCATTTATATGTCGAGACTCCTTATCAGAAGAATGATAAATTTTTCATAAGCTTGGATAAATAGCTTAGGAATCAGTCGGTTGATCACTTAGATGACAATTATGAGAAGATCATCGAGAAATCTTTAAGGCATGAGAGCTTGTTTCCCAAGGAAGAGAGCGTGGTTGTAGCTAAAGAGGAACCAAAAAAACAGTAGGGTGGTAATAACAAAAGGAGGAAGCAATAATAGCAGAAAGGAAAAGATGGTCAGAAGAAGCAGAAAAGCGAGGTGATATGCTTCAACTGGAAGTAGAAGGGCCATTTTTCCAAGGATTGCAAGAATCTGAAGCTGAGAGGAAGTGCTTTAACTGTGGGAACCCTGAGCATAACAAGTCGGATTCTATAACTGCCGAAGAGCAAGCAGATTATGAAGGCATATGCTTTGGAAGATTTTCCATTTTCTTTGAAGACTCCTACGGTGGAGGAGAAAGGGAAGAGTGTAGTTGTTCAAGGTACTCTTTCTATCAGAGGTGTTTCAGTTCGAGTGTTGTTCGATATTGGAGCATCGCATTCTTCCATTTGTAATGAGCTTGTATGCCGCTCGGGTTTGAACCCGAGATTTGTGATAGTCCATTGATCATGACTAATCCGGTTGGGGGTTCGTCTAGTTTGTGTATGATTTTTCGTGGTCTATCGTTGTCGAGTCATGGTTCCTCCTTGGTGTGTGATTGCATTGTTATAAACTTCTCTGGATTTGGGATTATTTTGGGTATGGACTGGCTCAAGATGTATGCGGCAAAAGTGGGTTGCAAGAAGCTCGAGGTGACAGTCGGGAACATGGAAGGGCGAATGGTTGTGACTCGATTTAAAGAAGAAGATGAGGTCTTCTCAAGCTATTTATATTCGATTCCATGAGAAGACTTGTCATCTGTGCCGATCGCTAGAAAGTTTGATGATGTCTTTGATGAGGTCAAAGGGTTGCCGCTACATCAGGAGATAGAGTTCAGGATTGATTTGGTCGAAGGTGCTAGACCTATCGTTATGCCAGCGAGAGTTAGAGGTGCAAGTACCTTACCTTTTGGGAAAAGATTAATTCGGAAAAGTGTATCCGAATGGGGTGCATCACTTGTGTTTGCAACCAAGGTTGATGGATCTTTGAGACTGTGTGTTGATTATCGTGAGCTGAACAAGGTGATTAAGAAGAACAAGTATCCATTGCCGAGGATAGATGACTTGTTCGATTAGCTTCATGAGGCCAAGCTGTTTTCCCAGATGGATGTGGCGGAGGGATTTTACCAGTTGAGACTGGCAAAGGATAGTGTGTCGAAGACTGCTTTTAGGACACCCTCTGGTTTCTTTGAGTGGCTGGTGATGCCATTTGGATTGACTAACGCGCCAACATATTTTGTGGATCTTATGAATAGGGTATTCAGAGAATGGTTGAACAAGTTTACGCTTGTATTCGTGGATGATATTCTGGTTTACTCCCAGAATAAGAAAGAGCATCAGACGCACGTGCGAGTTGTTTTGGAAATCTTCTGAAAGCATCAGCTAATAGCTAAGCTTTCGAAGTGTCACTTTTGGAAGAATAAAGTGAGGTTCTTAGGCCATGTTGTTTCAAGAAATGCAATAGCGATTGACCCCACTAAGGTGGCAGCAATCCAGGACTAGGATAGACCTAAGAATCTGACGGATGTTCGGAGTTTCCTTGGGTTGGCAGGATATTATCGTCGTTTTATCAAGGATTTCTCCAAGATGTTAGAGAATGGAGTTTTGATAACAACAACCTTATTTCAATTATCTTTATTAATTGACTATAAAATATATACTAACATCTTTATCAAGAATATATATACTTATATATATAGTTTGTATACATGATTTAATACTGAGGACTGTACAATTTTAGAGTTCAAAGAGATTCAGGATTCAAAGAGATTCAAGACTCATCAGTATCAAGATATCAAAATTTCAAGAGCTCAAGAAAATATAGTAATTGAGTCTAGTTTATATGTAAGACTCCAAATAACACTTCATTTACAAATTCTATTTTTCAAAATTCAAATTTTGTTTTCAAAATTCAAATTCTGATTTCAAGTCATTTCAAAATGTTTTTAAATGATTTCAAATTAATACGATTTCAAATATATAGTTTATAAAGTTTTATAATAATATGTTTATAATATATATAGCTTTAAATCGAATAACTTTATAAATAAGTTTATATTATATATCACTATGTTTTTATATATTTTTATACTTTGGAAACTTCATTTGAAACATTAGTTTTGATTCAAGAATTTCTAGAAAATATATATTGGTTTAACACTTGAAATTTTATTTTAAAAATAAATATACAAGGCATATGTCGACATACTCATATTGACATGTCGACATATAAATGTCATAAATTCAAAATTCAAAGGAAGTGTCTTTTCACTATTTGTAACATTTCAGAAACGTTGAAACCTTTGGGACACTATAAAAAGGGGATGATTTCGAATTTTTAATCATTCTTTCTTCTTCTTTACCCCTTTACTTACCACCATTAAAATACATAAATTTCTTGATTTCTACACTTATACTCTGTTGATTTCAACAAAATTTATATCATCAATTCTTCTTCTCATTCTCTATCAATTACTCTCTATTTAAAGTGATATTGAAGAGTTCTAGTGCTATTATAATCATTTGGGAAATTGAGAAAGGGTGTGTTCCTTGTAGCCCTGAAATCAAGGAAAGGGAGCGTTGTTAACCTTGTAGCCGTGAAATCAAGGGTGGTGGAATCGATATTAACCTTGTAGCCGTGAAATCAAGGGTGTTGTACTTGGATATTGATATTAATAAAACTCTGCGCAATCCATCATTGTGTAGGACTGGACATAGGAGTAATCTGAACCAATATATAATCTAGTGTGTTCTTTCCTTTTCTGCATTTTATTTCTGTTTATATTTGCATGTGTGATTGTTTTTGTGTTTGTGATCATTTCTGGTGTGATAATTATTGTGTGATTCATATAGTAATTTAAGTTAGTTTAAGATTTCTATAAATTCCTCATAAACATTATTCACCCCCCTCCCCCCCTCCCGTCTAGTGCTAATTCTCCCTTAAGATCTGCATTATGCATCCATAACAATTGGTATCAGAGCATAGGTTTTCAAAAGTGGAAATTGTCACAAGGTCTCCTTAACCCCTCTTAATTATTTTGGAGGACACAGGTTTCAAATAATTAATTTCCAAGACAAAAACGTCGCTCCTCCCCTTCTACTGTTATCTAATCGAAAACCATTCATCCCAAATTGAGAAAAATGGCCTCCACTTCAATTCCTCTCCAAATCGCTCCTCTTCAATTTGTTTTCTACTTCAATCCATAACCAAATCACCACCTACCTTCTCACTGTCGCCACCACAAGTCCTCCAACATCCTAAAGTATCACGCCAAATCGAAGACAGGGAGCATCCACTCGGCTTCTCCTAGATATGAGAAAAATTGGCTATTTCAGGTGATTATTTCTCATGATTAGGCTTTGTTAAAGTTTTTTGACATTTATCTTATTCTGGAATAAAGTAGTAGTTTGTTTATTATTGTTTAAACTGAATATCATAGTGTTTGTATTTGCCTACTTTTGCTGTGTTATTTTTTTATGGCCTTGCCCTGCACTGAATATCATAATGATTGTACGCGGTATACAAAAAAAAGTTCAAGTATACCAGTATGATTTAGATCATTACTCCAAGTTGTTCTTTTAAAAAAAAGATAAAAACATATAATATTTGTATTATCTTGTGTGAAAGATAAATACTTTTGGCTTTTAAATAACTTATGTTTTATCATACAAAAAGATATATAAATTAGCTTTTTTACTGAAAAGATAAAATAACTTGAGTTTTAAAAGTATTAATTTTTGTATTAGGAAATAAATAGACAAAAAGATAAACGTGGTTATCTTTTTAAATAATTAATTTTTGTTTCATATAAAAACAAATACATATTAGTGTTTTATTTAAGTTTGTAATATTATTATGCATTTATCATTATATTATACTTGCTTTAGTTTGTATATCATTTTAAATACAGTAAAAACATAGAAAAAGATATACTAGTCAGTTTTATAAAAAAAGATATATAAGATAAATAGTTTTAACTTTTTCAAGTGTTTCATAAAAAAAGAGTTAGTTTTATCTAGATAGAATGGTTTTACTCTTCTGTAATATTAAGATGTTGAGGCATGTTGATTAGTATTGACAGACTATAATAGTTAAGTGGTCTTTTGCTTTTGGATTAATGGAATGCTATTTTGAACAATTGTCCTTGAAGAAAAAATTTCTTTGTGTTGTATTATATGGAAGGTGATTTATAGTCGGTAATCTAAACAGATATTAAATACAAATCGACGTTTTAGATGATATGGTTATGTGGTAATATTTATTTTGATGAACTGTTTGCATATGGAGTTCATGAAGTGTTTGACTTGATCAGTGATGACTTTCATGTATGGTGTTTCTATTATATATACATATATAAAGCCAATTTTTACAATTGTTTGCAGTATTGGATTATTAGCATTTTTGCAAAAGGGAAATAATTATACGTTGAAGAAAGCGTACATGGGAGAGTAATGCTCTTTCAAAGGAAGCATGAATTTTCAAGCATATTGTGAAGTTAACACCTGGTGCCTGTTTGAATCTGGTTCCTGAGTTGGGGCTGGTATACATGGTGAAACTGTTGCATAACAAATAGAATTATCATTTTAAATCAATTTCAGCATATCAACTTTAGGCACTGGATTGAAAGAAGATAAGGATCAAGAAGTATATGGAGATTTGTTGTGCAGAAAAAATTAGGCAATACAATGTTGGTTTACAATGTTGTACTATATATTTCCTTACGCTACATGTATAAAAATGTTGTCTTATTTATTAGACTTGCCAGTTTGTTGTTTTTTATGTTTCATTCTAACAATTTTGTAGTCTATATTTGCAATTATTTGTTGATAATGAATTCGTAATGGTTGATGATGTTATTCAGATAACTGATCATGAGTTTGTAATGTGTAATATGGTTCTACTGCTTTTTGAAGAAAGATAAATAATTTTATCTTTTATTGATTATATTTTTAAGCTCGTGACAAAATTTGTTATTAACAGTATATTGTATCTACATGAGGATATTTCATGTACTATCACATGTTACTATTTGTTTGTAATGCTCTATGAAGAAATATAAATAATATTTAGTAATATTCAAAAAAAATGCAGTAGTAACAAATTTTCAACAAAAGATAAATGCTTTTATCTTTCTTAATTAAGCATTAAATTCCAATTAGCCATTGAAAATTCATGATCATTTATCAGAATTTCATCATCAAATTAACATTAGTTGTGTTACAGCTTGCTAGTTTACATTAAACATTACAAATTCATCATCGAAACGAATAAGATAAATGAAAATAAGGTGACATGTCATGATCCATGTCATCTACTGCTGCAGTAGCTAAGCTCAGAACTAATAATAGAATAAACACGAAATATTTTCTGATGACTTTCCAATTCTCTACATTTACATGAAATATTTCGCTGGACGTACATAAATAATTTTAATACAAATATAAATACAAGGAACAAAACATTTTAAACTCCTGAACATGTATAAATACAAATATAAATACAAGGGACTAACTCTATAACAACTGAAAATGTATATATTTTTATCTTTTCCAGATAAAGATAAATACTTTTATCTTTTTCACACAAAGAAGAACAACTTGTTAAATACAAAAAAGACATGGGATACAAAAGCTAGTAGGGCCTCCAACACGAAGAAGAATCTAGTCATCTCAGCCCAGGATATCATCAACATCACATATATTACCACAATATAGTGTAGTTCTTGTGATTTGGCTGCGTCTGAGACAAGATATTCAACTAGGTTCTTCCGCACATTGTGGAACTGATTCATGTTTGATTTGAAGAAGCTGCATCTGTCTACAGTAAAAGGCATTATCATAGATTTTACATCACCGCCGACCATGCTACAAAGGGCAACTATTCGTTTGGAAAAATAGTCAGAGTAGTTTATTATATCTTTATCAGAGTAGTTTCAGATATCTTTTTTAAATATGAAGTTCAGTTGTGAAAAGATAGATGCAACTATCTTTTTTATATCTGAATTAAAATAAGATATTTTACTGAATATTTTAAAATTGTTAATTACAAAATTGCAATTTTGTAATCAAAAGTTCAGTTTTATCATTAACATTGCATATTTGTAACTAATAATTAACACATGACATACATATTAAACTATCTTTTTTAAATATGAAACTTAGTTTTGAAAAGATAGATGCAACTATCTTTTTTAAATGAAAAATAAATTAAGATATTTTACTAAACATTCAAAAAAATTTAATTACAAAAGTGCAATTATGTAATCAAAAGTTCAGTTTTATCATTAACATTGCATATTCGCAACAACAATTAACACATGGCATATATATTCATTTATCTTTTTTAAATCTGAAGTGTAGTTTTGAAAAGATAGATGCAACTATCTTTTTTAAATCAGAAATAAATTAAGATATTCTACTAAACATGTAAAAATTGTTAATTACAAAAATGCAATTTTGTAATTAAAAGTTCAATTTTATCATTAACATTGCATATTTGCAACAAACAATTGACACATGACATATATATTCATTATCTTTTATAAATCTGAAGTTTAGTTTTGAAAAGATAGATGCAACTATCTGTTTTAAATCAGAAATAAATTAAGATATTCTACTGAACATTTAAAAATTGTTAATTACAAAAATGCAATTTTGTAATCAATAGTTCAGTTTTATCATTAATATTGCATATTTGCGACTAACAATTAACACATTACATATATATTCAACCTTTTATTTTAAAATCTGAAGTTCCGTTTAGAAAAGATAGATGCAACTATCCTTTTTAAATCCGAAATAAAATAAGATATTCTACTAAACATTTTAAAATTGTTAATTACAAAAATTCATTTAAAGATAGATGCAACACATGACATATATATTCATTTTAAATTTTGTAATCAAACGTTCAGTTTTATCATTAATTTTGTAACCAGTATTATATAAGTAAGTAGAAGTAAATCATGTATGTAAAAACTTAAATGTTTTTATTGTAACACCCCACCTCCGCCAGGGTCACTCTAAGCAAGTACACTGGCTTTGGATGGGTGTTGGTCAAGGTAAACATGCATAAAGATACCACAAGACAGAACATATATGTAAAACAGAGTAAGTAAAGCAGCGGATAAAACTACTATTTCAAAACCATAGTCAACTTACATCAAAAGTACTAAGTCATTATTTTCCAACCACTACAAGTCTAGAAACATAAACTGAAAACTGGAAATAACAAAAAGTAAACTATCCACAAAGTAGACGTGGTAAAGCCATAGTGAGCTCAAGTCCAAACCGTACATGAGCTATCCAGAAAGCAAGCTAAAGATCCAATCTAGGTGCTAGTGTTCCCACCCTGAGAACCTGGGAGGGGGGGGGGGGAACGGAAGAAAAGAGGCGAAAGAAAACGGGTTAGTCAAAAAGACTGGTAAGTCCTACCTACTATTAGTATAAAAACTAATAAAGTTAACTGGACATGTAAAACAGAGATGAAACATAGGATGATAACTGGCATGGTGAAAAGTTAACAAGATAGATCAAGTGTGGCATCGCATATACAAGGTTAAGTTGCACCAAGTGTACTAGTATTCTAATCCATGTCAAGTATAAACAAGAAATGATCCCTTGGCCCAAATTTGGCCCAACATCATGAGATGACCTAAATCAAGATCCAAGTACATGGTCTAGTCGATCGGCTCCCTATAAGCCTAACTCGTAAAGTGTCGGTGTCATACGGCCCAACCGCGAGATGTAGTCGACTGTGCAAGATCCACCCTAGGGTGTACCCGGGCCCTAGGGTACCAACCACTAACACAAAACAAGCACGCACAGTCCAAGCCTACTGCTGCCCATGTCTGTCTTTCATCCCCGGACTATGTGCACGACCATAGTCCGCCGGAATCTACAATGGCGCACCTACCTAGCCGTCCCTTTTGGGTCACTTACAATCAGCCCAGTAATCGTGCCCCACCCCTAGCCTAGTCCCTAGGGTATCCTGATACTCCCTGGTGGGTTACTGCTGAAAAGGGCCCCGCAAACTAGGGTTTCTAATGGGTTAAGTGTGGTTAACCCTATCCAAACCATGTATCAAGTTGGTTAAGTATACCCAAGTGGTTCATGACTTAACCCCAACAATCCATCATGTTCAATTGGTTAAGTATTCAAGTGGTCCATGACTTAACCCTACCATGTGGCATTAATTAACTTAATGCACCCCAACCTCTCACATTAGACTTTGTTGTGGTTACTAGTTAAGTCGGGCAGGTCCGGGTAGCTTTATACCACAACCTAGTCTAACCTCGGGTTTTAAGTGTGATGTGACCAACTACTCACATTGGGTCCTATTGTTTGTAGCCACTAGTTAAGCCGGTCGGTTCCGGGTAGATTTATGCTACAAACTCAACCCAACCTCGAGTTGGCCACTTTCATGTTTTCTACATGTCATGTCCACGTTCATGTTTTCAAGCATAACCACATGTCATATTTTCAAGTCATGTTTCATGTCATATAAATTTACCCATAACGTAACCCCATCGCACGTAAGTTCGCATCAACACAAATAGATCAAAAGGGGGAACATAATGATATGATAAGTTGGGCATAAAGTGGCAAAGTCGATCACAAGTTTAACATGGTGATATATGAGGCAAAGGTGTTCATCACAACTAGCATATGTCATTATTGGCCTCAAAACATGTATGACATGAACTTAGCAAATAGGTGATAACATGGTCATAGTTAACATAGGGTGATAACTTGTGATTAGCATATGGTTCATAACATCATAGGCAAGTTAACATAAAGATCATGAGGGGTTCTATGTTGCATTTATGCATAACTACCAAGTTCTATGTTGCATTATGCATAACCACCAAATAAAGCTCATAGCTTTCTACCCAAAAATCAAGGTAAATGATACTAAGTTCATGATAGTGCCACAATCATAGATCAAAAGAGTCATACATGGATCTATGCATACAAATATAGCCCCAACACAAGTATTATACCCAAAAGTCCCATTTCAACTTGCTACATGATCATATTAACTTCATAGTTTAAATCTAAGAGTAGAGTGGGGCTTACAAAGCTTGGCTAAGAAGACTAGAACAAAATAAAACAAGATTGAGACGAAGCCACACTAGAAATCCCCAAATGAATATAAGCTCCAAGTTGTCTTGAGAAATAAGAAGCTCCTTTGATTTGTATGAAGAAAGATGGCTCTTTTACTAGCTTAGAACACTCAAGCTTTCATGAAGAAGATGGAGGCCATGATATGAAGGTGGAGGCCATGATTAGGAAGAATTTTGGCATATTTTAGTTGTAGGAATGATTTGTGATGATTTAGGCTAGGTATTAGGGTGTTTTTATAGGTGTAGAGACTAGTTTAGGCCATAGGATTAACCCTAATTCAGATCTGAGCCATCAAATCACGTCACAAGCCAACAAAACAAGACCCAGAAGCCAAAACAGGTGCACCAAGCCAAACTGGCCGACCACCCAGGTCGACAGGGGTGTCGACTGGGTAGTTGACACCAGCTGGGGTGTGTCGACTCCCAAGTCGACTCCCCAGTCGACTTGGGGGCTGGGCGGGAAATTTTCCCGCCCAGTCTGTTTGGCTCCAGATTTGAAATTTGAACTGTTTTTGAACTTAAAATTTTCTGAAAACTTTGACGGGCCATAACTGGGTCATACGGACTCCGATTTTCGAAAACTCGGACTCTATTTCGCATATTTTTCCGAGACGAACGCAATGGCACAGCCCGTTTCCCTTGATTCAGAATTTAACATTTAATTCTGCCTTGATTTATGTTATAACATGTTATTCAAAATACGGGTTGTTACATTCTCCCCACCTTAAAGGATTTCGTCCCCGAAATCTTCAAGTTAGGAAGAACGTATCCTACCATCCATCATCCATCTAATCAAAACATCATCCACGAGCAGTCATTGTCCTTAAAAGATTCTAAATGCTGTATGATCATATGCGAAAGGTGTGTGTATATGTACTTATCTAATGCGAAAATCAGGCGGTTACTGATTCAGTAAACCTCCTTAATGCAAAGTATGTTAGTGAAATGAGTCCATATGTATGCAAATTCCTAACATAATCCATAATCTCTACATGAGTGCACATAACATTCATCCATATGCAACATCCACGTGATAGCATAACAAGTTTCATCCATGAATAAGTATAAGCACTCATGCATATGCAATATGAAAGTGTGTGAGCCGATCCTAGTGCCTAATGTGTATCATGCATCCACGAGTATCCACTTGCAAACACTTGCAACCACTTGCAAACATCAAGCATAACATGTTTCAAATACATGTTTCATCCAAAGGGTTTCTACCTAAGGTTCTCATGACAAGGTTAACGAGATAACAAGATAAACATGGATAGCAAAAGAAAGATATGCTAACTAGGAAAAGAGATTGAGAATGTACCCTCAAAAAAGGAATGGGTGAAGCGCGCGCATCTTCTCCTCGGTTTCCCAAGTTGCATCTTCATCGACTTCACTCCACTGAACCTTTACTAACTTGACTTCTCGATTCCTTAGCTTCTTGATCTCCGTTCCCAAGATACGAATCGGAGCTCGTCTCAAAGTTGCCTCTTTTTCTACCTCCACGTCTTCAAGAATGCTAGGCTCAACTACCTTGGCTAACTCATGTAGGCACTTTCGGAGATGCGAGACATGAAAAACATTGTGCACTTCGGCCAGCTTCTCAGGCAATTCCACCTTATAAGCCATCTTCCCAATCCTCTCTATGATAGGGAAAGGTTCTATGAACCTTGGTGCCAGCTTCCCAACTGCTCCAAAACGAACCACATTTCGCAAAGGAGAAACCTTCACAAAGACCATATCTCCAACTTCAAACTCTAAGTCTGTCCTTCGCTTGTCTGCATAGGATTTCTGTCTGTCTTGGGCCGTTTTCATCCGCCTTCGAATCAACTCAACCTTCTCGGATGTGTCCCTTATCATGTCTGGCCCAAGTATAAGCTTATCCGTCGTCTCCCACCAACATGTTGGTGACTTGCACGGCCTCCCATATAAAGCTTCGAATGGTGCCATCCCTATGCTTGCTTGGTAGCTGTTATTATAAGCAAACTCTACGAGAGGAAGATGATCTTCCCAAGTACCACCAAAGTCAAGAATACATAGCCTCAACAGATCTTCCAGTACCCTATTCACCCTTTCGGTCTGGCCATCCGTCTGTGGGTGATAGGCCGTACTTAGATTCAATCGCGTACCTATCGCTTCTTGCAAACTATTCCAGAACTGGCTAGTGAAGATTGGGTCACGATCGCTAACTATGCTAGAAGGAACTCCATGCAATCGCACTATCTCTCGAAGATAAACAGATGCTAGGCATGATGCGGTCCTCTTGCTCTTCACCGGAATAAAGTGAGCACTCTTCGTAAGTCTATCAACTATGACCCATATGCTGGTATTCCCCTTCCTTGATCTCGGCAATCCATCCACAAAATCCATAGAGATACTTTCCCACTTCCATAGCGGGACCTCCAATGGATACAGTAGCCCACCGGGCTTCTTCGACTCGGCCTTTACTTGTTGGCAAACAATGCATCTAGAAACAAACTCTACCACATCCTTTTTCATCCCATCCCAAAAGAAAATGCGCTTCATATCCCGGTACATCTTATCCCCTCCGGGATGTATGGTCATCCTCAAGTGATGCGCCTCCTCAAGAACTTTATTTACTAAGTCTCCCACTCGTGGGACACATAGTCTTCCATCACGCCTTAGCCATCCCTTGTCATCAATAGCATATCTAACGAGGTGACTTGACGTCTCACCCCGAATCAACTTGTCCATGATCTCGACTATCTGCGGGTCTTCCCTCTGTGAAGCCCCAACTTGATCAAGAAGTGTAGGTCTAAGCTCAAGGGATGCTAACGAACCAGTCATCGACTCAATAGAAGGTGTGAAATCAAAGGTTGCCAAGAACTCTAGGATCTTCATCTCAACAAACAAGGGACTCAAAGTCAACCTTCTTCTGCTTAGCGCATCCGCCACAACATTACCCTTGCTAGGGGTATAAGCTATCTCGAAGTCATATGATGCCAAGAATTCCATCCACCTCTGCTGCCTTAGATTCAATTCTTTCTACGAGAAGAGGTACTTGAGCGACTTGTGATCAATATATAACTCAAACCTTTCGCCTAGAAGATAGTGGCGCCAGGATTTGAGTGCAAAGACGATCGCCGCCAACTCCAAATCATGAGTGGGATAGTTCTTCTCATGAACTTTGAGTTGCCTACCCCCAAAGCATATCACTTTCCCCTCCTGCATCAAGACAGCGCCTAATCCCATGCCACATGCATCGGTGTACACGGTAAACAACTTCCCTCCATTGGGTAATGCTAGAACTGGAGCTATGGTGAGGGCTTTCTTGAGCCTTTGAAAAGCAAGCTCACACTCTAAGTCCCATACAAAGACTAAGTTCTCCTTCGTTAACTTAGTGAGAGGGGTTGAAATCCTAGCGAAGTCCTTAATGAACTTCCTATAATATCCTGCCAGACCGAGAAAGCTTCTCACTTCAGTTGCATTCTTTGGAACTTTCCAGTCTTGTACCGCCACCACTTTAGCGGGATCCAGAGCTAAGCCCTGCTTAGAAACTATATGCCCAAGGAACCGAACTTCCCTTCTCCAGAAATGTCATTTAGAGAACTTGGCTTTCAACTGATGAGCTCTAAGCGTATCCATAACCTCCTTGAGGTGTGTAGCATGCTCTTCCTCGTCCTTAGAGAAGACCAGAATATCATCCACGAAGACAACCACAAACTTGTTAAGCAACTCCCTGAACTCCCTACTCATCAAATCAACAAAGTATGCGGGTGCATTAGTCAAACCGAACGGCATGACTAGCCATTCAAAGAATCCATCTGGAGTCCTAAACGCAGTCTTATCAATACTATCCTCAGCCACTCTAAGCTGATGGAATCCGGTGGCTAGATCGAGCTGAGAGAAAACAGAAGCACCAACAAGCTGGTCAAAGAGATCATCAATCCTCGGTGACGGGTGTCTATTATTCTTTGTCAGCTTGTTCAACTCACGATAATCAACACATAGACGAAGCGCACCATCCGCCTTAGTAGCGAATACCACAGGAGCACCCCATTCAGAAATGCTTCGCCTAATGAAATTTTTCTCAAGCAACTCCTTGATTTGCTTGCTAAGCTCTCTTCTTTCTCGCGGGGCCATGTGCCTAACAGGCAATGAAACTGGCTTGGCATTATCAACCAGATAAATACGGAAGTCTATCTCCAGTTTAGGGGGTAACCCCTTTACCTCATCAAAAACATCAGGATATTCTCGGACCACCCTCACAGATTGAAGATTGTCAATAGACGAGTCAAGGGATTCAAGATAACATAACATGATGGGATCCAGAGGGTTACAAGAAATCTCTAGGGTATTGCTAAGGCGAGTCATAAGCCTCACTACCCTATGCTCACAATCGAGAATGGCTCCATATCTCGACAACCAATCCATGCCCAAAATCAACCCATATCCCATGAACCCGAGAACATAAGCATTACATGTGAATTCTACGGTCAAGATAGAAATCCTCAAATCCATACAAATCATAGATAAATGGGCGGAACCCCCAATTGGATTTGAAACACTAACGGGATCCTCAACAAGACTAGTACTTAGGTGCAAACTTTCAACAAGACCAGAAGAAATAAAACTATGCGATGCGCCAGAATCAAATAAAGTTCGAACAGGAAAACCAGAAATGTAAACAAGGCTTTCTACAGAAATACTACCTTGGTCCGGAACTGGAGTAGTGTTGAGAGCATGCATCTGCACTCCAGAAGATCCTGCTCGCTGAGTCTGTCCTTGCCCCTGCCCTTGCTTCTTTGGGCAATCTTTACTGAAGTGTCCAGACTCTCCGCAATGAAAGCATTCTCCCTACTTCCTCTTCTTCTTCCTACAATCTTTGGCTATGTGTCCAACAATCCCACAGAAGTTGCACTTTCTTGTGTCCTTTGCCTTGTTGTTGTTGGCCTTGTTACGCTTGTTGTTCTTGTTGCTCTTATTGTTCTGGTTGCTCTGGTTGCTCTGATTTCCTCCCCACTTGGAGTCCGCCTTCTTGGTTTGAGTCTCATTAGGCTTGACTTCTTTCTTGCTATTCTTATCATCTCCCTGAAGCAAGGCCATATCCACTAAGCTCTCAAAAGTGGCCCCTATGGGTATATGATACATGGCTAAACCTTGTAATGGCTCATTCAATCCTCGTGCAAAGCGTAGAGCCTTCTTCTGGGGTGTGTTAACCATGTCCAAACCGAATCGAGCAAGCTGGTTAAACTTATTCACATACTCCCTCACTGTCATGTCTCCTTGCTTCAAAGATATGAACTTCTCCATTTGCAGATTCTCCTCAGCAGATGATAGAAACTTAAGCCCAAACCTCATCCTAAAGTCGGCCCAAGTCTCTATAGGCCTAGTAGCGTTGGTGACCTCCCACCAATAAGCAGCCTCCTCTTTCAATAGCCATACTGCCAATACAACTTTTCTACGGTCTTCCACATCAAAGATGGCAAAGAGGTCTTCAGTTTCTTTTAACCAGTTTCTTGCCTCCACATAAGTCTCTGTCCCAACAAAATTCTTGCCACCCATCGCCTTAAAGTCCTTGCAAATCTTTGCGAAATCCGCTTGTGGACGCTGAGGAGGAGGAGGAACCTCAGGTAAGGTGGGAGTGTTTGCTGGGCCCGCATCGTTGGCCCTAGCTTCCAAGTACCTTCGGAACCATCCGGGTATGGGTACTCCCTCGGGAAGGTTAAGATCGACCATGCTGAAAAAGGAAAAGATAGATTTAGAACGAGGAAACAAAGGATATTGCTAATGGCTTTTGGGGAATAGCCTTTTAAAATAAACTAGACTTTTCTTGGAAAATACTCAATTGGTTTTGAAAATAGTTTTTCAAAAGGTAAGTTTTAAAACTTTTATCCGGTCTAGTAAAACCTTATGCTCTGATACCAATTGTAACACCCCACCTCCGCCAGGGTCACTCTAAGCAAGTACACTGGCTTTGGATGGGTGTTGGTCAAGGTAAACATGCATAAAGATACCACAAGACAGAACATATAAGTAAAACAGAGTAAGTAAAGCAGTGGATAAAACTACTATTTCAAAACCATAGTCAACTTACATCAAAAGTACTAAGTCATTATTTTCCAACCACTACAAGTCTAGAAACATAAACTGAAAACTGGAAATAACATAAAGTAAACTATCCCCAAAGTAGACGTGGTAAAGCCATAGTGAGCTCAAGTCCAAACCGTACATGAGCTATCCATAAAGCAAGCTAAAGATCCAAGCTAGGTGCTAGTGTTCCCACCCTGAGAACCTGGGGGGGGGGGGGGACGGAAGAAAAGAGGCGAAAGAAAACGGGTCAGTCAAAAAGACTGGTAAGTCCTACCTACTATTAGAATAAAAACTAACAGAGTTAACTGGACATGTAAAACAGAGGTGAAACATAGGATGATAACTGGCATGGTGAAAAGTTAACAAGATAGATCAAGTGTGGCATCGCATATACAAGGTTAAGTTGCACCAAGTGTACTAGTATTCTAATCCATGTCAAGTATAAACAAGAAATGATCCCTTGGCCCAAATTTGGCCCAACATCATGAGATGACCTAAATCAAGGTCCAACTACATGGTCTAGTCGATCGGCTCCCTATAAGCCTAACTCGTCAAGTGTCGGTGTCATACGGCCCAACCGCGAGATGTAGTCGACTGTGCAAGGTCCACCCTAGGGTGTATCCGGGCCCTAGGGTGCCAACCACTAACACAAAACAAGCACGCACAGTCCAAGCCTACTGGTGCCCATGTCTGTCTTTCATCCCCGGACTATGTGCACGACCATAGTCCGCCGGAATCTACAATGGCGCACCCACCTAGCCGTCCCTTTTGGGTCACCTACAATCAGCCCAGTAATCGTGCCCCACCCCTAGCCTAGTCCCTATGGTATCCCGACACTCCCTGGTGGGTTACTGCTGAAAAGGGCCCCGCAAACTAGGGTTTCTAATGGGTCAAGTGTGGTTAACCCTATCCAAACCATGTATCAAGTTGGTTAAGTATACCCAAGTGGTTCATGACTTAACCCCAACAATCCATCGTGTTCAATTGGTTAAGTATTCAAGTGGTCCATGACTTAACCCTACCATGTGGCATTAATTAACTTAATGCACCCCAACCTCTCACATTAGACTTTGTTGTGGTTACTAGTTAAGCCGAGCGGGTCTGGGTAGCTTTACACTACAACCTAGTCTAACCTCGGGTTTTAAGTGCGATGTGACCAACTACTCACATTGGGTCCTATTGTTTGTAGCCACTAGTTAAGCCGGTCGGTTCCGGGTAGATTTATGCTACAAACTCAACCCAACCTCGAGTTGGCCACTTTCATGTTTTCTACATGTCATGTCATGTCCACATTCATGTTTTCAAGCATAATCACATGTCATATTTTCAAGTCATGTTTCATGTCATTTAAATTTACCCATAACGTAACCCCATCGCACGTAAGTTTGCATCAACACAAATAGATCAAAAGGGGGAACATAATGATATGATAAGTTGGGCATAAAGTGGCAAAGTCTATCACAAGTTTAACATGGTGATATATGAGGCAAAGGTGTTCATCACAACTAGCATATGGCATTATTGGCCTCAAAACATGTATGACATGAACTTAGCAAATAGGTGATAACATGGTCATAGTTAACATAGGGTGATAACTTGTGATTAGCATATGGTTCATAACATCATAGGCAAGTCAACATAAAGATCATGAGGGGTTCTATGTTGCATTTATGCATAACTACCAAGTTCTATGTTGCATTATGCATAACCACCAAATAAAGCTCATAGCTTTCTACCCAAAAATCAAGGTAAATGATACTAGGTTCATGATAGTGCCACAATCATAGATCACAAGAGTCATACATGGATCTATGCATACAAATATAGCCCCAACACAAGTATTATACCCAAAAGTCCCATTTCAACTTGCTACATGATCTTATTAACTTCATAGTTTAAATCTAAGAGTAGAGTGGGGCTTACAAAGCTTGGCTAAGAAGACTAGAACTGTAATGACCCGGATATTTGACAGTGTAATAATTAACTTATTTAATTATTTAAATAACGAATATATTATTTAATCGACGACGTTAGAACGTATAATTATATTATAATTTAAAACCGAGCTCGAAATGGCGCTGCAGTTCGTAATTTGACGATTCGAACTTCAACTGAGTGTATAGGATTCGTTTTAAATCGGATTTCTGTGAAACAAGAAACGTACGGAGCTGGTGGAGTATATCTTTCTAGTGGAAGAGAAAAATCAGGATTTCGTCGTGTAGATTTTGAGATATGTCCAAATCAAATTTTAAAATAGTCGTTATAGAATCGTTTATCGAGCATGACGGTTTATTCGATATAACTAGAGATCGGGTTTGAATTTAGACAAGGTTCTTTTAGGAAGTAGTGATAATTTAATTTTTAGAATTTTACTATAATTTTTAATTAATTAAATAAGCAACTTTTTATTTGGAGTATTGTGCACCTGTAATCAACATTTTGAGGTTTCAAAATATGAGTCAATCTACCGGTATTATTATATTTTTGGGATCGTGGCACCGAGCTGATTACAACGGTATGTTTACTTCTGTTGACAACAGTTTGTAAACTAAGGATATTCTTTATCACGTGATGGTAAACTTTATGACTTAAAACAGAATACCCTAACAAATTCTGTGATCAAACTAGAGTCCACATCCTTCTTTTGCTAGCCGCACAAATTCTTGTGTCTACAAACCCGAGGACGTGGCCGGATAAACATCCACACACACAAACATTATAAATACCTCGTTCACTGGAAACCTAATCTAAAAGCAACTAAACTTCTACGCCTCCACTTCGTAGAAAAAACGAACGGCAGCCTCTCTTCATGTTTTATCCCCTCAAATCTCTCAATCCACTAATCAATCAAAGGATTTTCTAGCTATGAAAACCTAGGGCTAGGCGAGGACAAGAGAATGGACGGTGGTGATCGGGAATAGATCACCGTGGTGGTCGTAACGGAACTCGAAAGGGCTGGCGGTTCGGTGGTTGTTACGGGTGAACGACGGAGTTTGGTGGTACAGGGTTCGGAGCAGATGACGAGGAAGGGGAGGCGTTTCCATCGCCAGTTCTGGATGGCCCTCCAATAGCCTGGAGTGGACGTGACAGGTGGTTTTCCTAGTCGACAAAGCATGCTTCAGCATTTCAAAGGGGAACCGTGCTTTTGTTGAAGGGGAGGAATATCATTTGTACATCGTGCGTGAGTGGTGATGAATGGAAGGTGGCACTGTCTAGTTTTTGAATGAAGGAGGTGACGATGTACAGATCGGTGTGAAGACCTGGAACCAGAAAATGAAACAAATTAGGCCAGCGTGGAGAACAAACAGGAGCCGACGTGGAGGACTGGTCGACGCCATGGATGGCGGTGATGAGGTGATTTGCGGTGACGATGGATTCGAAATATTTTACCAGTGAGGAAGAAGAGTTAAGTACCAAATCATGTTTTAATTAACATAACAGTTTTTATACCCAGATATTTACATAGTAGGACATGTTTTACATTAGACAAGGCTTGATATATACCTAATTTTAGTTACGGGTCTAACCAGTTTTAATCGGTTAAATCAAGTTTTAGATAACAGGAATATACGTACATAGAAATGTGGCCCGTTATGTTACTAATTCATCATATAACCGTATTGGTGATGATAGTTGTAGAACAAAATAAAGACAGTGAACTAAAATGTAAAAGGACGTGATGAAGCAGAAGTTATATAAGTAGTTTATATAAAACTGTGGACCTGTTGGTTGTAGCAAAACAAATGAGTTGGGGATGATACTGGAAATAACGAGATCTGTAGAATTGAATTTGGGGGAGGAGATGCATTCGGGTCTGATATACAATAGTAGTGGGCCGGAGTGAATAAAAGGTTAAAAGCCCAATTAGAAATTAAAATCCAAGTTTATTTAAATTTATATGTGTATAAATTTGTAATGATCGTAATTTACCCATACGTTATCAGAATTCTGAACGGTCAGATCCGTTGGGATCGTATGGACGAGCGCTACACACTGGAACTGATGGGGAATGAATCGAAGCTCGTTACAATTTATAGCAAAATAAATTGTCCAGTGTGAGTCAACCGATGGTTATCGTTATTAACGATGATCGTCCAATGTGAGTAAAACTCACCAACTCTGAACAATTATATTTTTATAACGTACTTTTAGAACTGTTAAATATTGATTGACTGTTGTGTGTTGATTTGGTTGATTGAACTACTAGTCAGTTAGTTGAAATTATATATATATATATATATATATATATATATATATATACGGGTGTTGTTTATCAGAACAGTTCATACTGAAATGAAGTGGATGTATATTATACTGTGTAACATTTGTGATGCAGGGAAAGAGGTTGGAGGGACCCAACTGGGTTCCTCAATATATAAAATACTGTTTTGTTCATATAGTATGATATGTGATGTGTTATATAATCTGTGATGATTATGTGTGCTTGGTTAATAGTAATCATGGTTATACGGTATTTTAAATACCAGAATGAATAATGGAAAGTAAAAAAGGAAATTTTCAAAACGTATCTTGAAAATGAAATATTTATAAAATCAAGGGATTTTATAAAAGGGATATTTATTAGAAAATAAATAGAATCGATATAAAAATGTTAAATAGGATAGGGTATGGGTCTTGAATAATTGAAACTTGTTATACGTTGGTTAAGTTGAGAAAATTTCAAAGTGTTGATCTGATGTTGGTTTCGGCCTTCGGGATTAACATTGAGAAGTTTATTCACTTATCAATTGATAATGAGGATCTAATGAATAGAAGTGAAGTGATAAAGAAATATTTATTTGAAAAATAAATAGGATTTATAAGGAAACATTATAAGTGATTAAACGCTGTTATAAGGAAATCTTTATAAGTGGAGAAACGTTATAAAAAGGACATTTTTAAAGTGAAGAACCGTTACTAAAAGTAAATCTTTATAAATGGATAAATGTTATTTAAAGGAGTAAATCGAATATAAGTTATTCAAGTTAGAGTTAATCAGTTAGAGTTATTCAAGTTAGAGTTAATCAGTTAGAGTAAATCAGTTAGAGTTAATCGAATAGAGTTAAAGAAATGGAGTTAAGCAAGATTAGAAACTGACTACAGATTAGTAAGTTGAATCGTTTTCTGAGTATCGATCTGATGTTGGTTTCGGCCTTCGGGGTTTATACTTAGAGAATTGTTCTCTTACTAGTTTACAGTTAGGGACTGATGGTTGTGAAAGAATAGTGATACGTGAATAAGTTATGGAAATGTTTTCCAGTGTTAATAACATATATTTTCTAATCATAGAAAATAAGGAAATATGAATATATATATATATATATATATGTTGGATGATTTGATCGATAATTTCATTTGGAATTAAGATCGTTGTGTGAACACCGACATGTTTTTCTTTGATAGTTAACTCACCGACTATCGAAGTTTTTACCATATTTACGTTGTTGATATGGAGAGACCGGTTGGATTCTTATCCAAAGAACCACTCTGTATTGGCATAAGCATTGCTAATATGCCAAAGAAAATTGAAGACGGAGTAAAGTGCAAGGGATGTTGTATAAGTCTTAGATAACAGTGACTAAGATGGATGTACTGAATAGTGCCTTCGGTTTCGTTTAGTCCCAGAACGAACGTATATGGACGAGTGTCTGACAGAGTATTTCCAATGATCAAATGAGTTGGTCTGTATAATTATATATGGTGGCAACGGATTTATTCCCTTAGCATAACATCCAGAATATTTGTGTGAATCAACTAGAGATTAACGGATCTGACAATGTGGCATTCAAAGTGATCGTGTTATCAATGAATGGAAAGTAGTCGTAGCATCTGGCCTCAACAACCAGGAAATGACAAAAATCGGGCAGGCAGCATGGCTAAGTCGGTCGCACCGAAGTAGGGTGTATAATCACCTATCTAGAGAATATTCATTTGCTTCTTTAATCTATCAATGCTGTCCCATATATATATACGGGAACGGTTGCTGATCCCAACCGTTGGTGATGTACATTCGATACACTCAAGCGAAATGAGTGGTCGTTCATGTATGGCTGAGTTGCAAGATGTTCTTGTTGAACTCCAGTGTATCGTTCCTAGAGTACACTGATCGGAAGGTGGTTCCATACCTTGTCATAGTTGGAAATCCATTACCCAATACGTGCTTGCGGTTTTGGTTGTATACTATATTTGTAGAACGTGAGATGAAAGCGTTTTTGCTAGATGATTATTATAGTGTAGTTGATAGACATTATTATAATATCAAAAGGTTTTGATATAAAGATATTTTGGATTCTCATAAGGGAAAAACCCGTTCCGTTATACGGCGTGGTCTTATGAGATATCGATTACCTGCTTGAACTGTTTAAACTGTTTTACTCACACCAGTCCATGACTGACCCGGAGTTTATTTGTTTGTTTTCCCTAAACTCTTGGGTGCCTAATTTGTACGGGCAGTCAAGTAGTTGGGATTTTACAGATACACTTGGAGAGCTTGGAGCAGGAGGCTTCAAGATTCTATAGCTATTATTATTTCCGCTGTTGTTGTAAGTGTTGTACTCTGAAATGTTATGTTATACATATACTGTTTGTATTTCAAAAGTTATGTTATATTTTATTCGTTCTGCTGTGAGATTCGTGTTACTCTGATGATGATGTTCTTCTTCTTCTATTCTACTAGTTCTATCTTATCTATCCTCACCCTCTATCTTCTTTCTATTAATTTCTTGAATTTTCAGTGCAATTTGGGGTTGGACTTGTGTTATTTAGTCAGCTCAAATTGGACCGGAATTTCGGGTCGTTACAAGAACAAAATAAAAGAAGATTGAGATGAAGCCACACTAGAAATCCCCAAATGAATATAAGCTCTAAGTTGTCTTGAGAAATAAGAAGCTCCTTTGATTTGTATGAAGAAAGATGGCTCTTTTACTAGCTTAGAACACTCGAGCTTTCATGAAGAAGATGGAGGCCATGATATGAAGGTGGAGGCCATGATTAGGAAGCATTTTGGCATAATTTAGTTGTAGGAATGATTTGTGATGATTTAGGCTAGGTATTAGGGTGTTTTATAGGTGTAGAGACAAGTTTAGGCCATAGGATTAACCCTAATTCAGATCTGAGCCATCAAATCACGTCACAAGCCAACAAAACAAGACCCAGGAGCCAAAACAGGTGCACCAGGCCAAACTGGCCGACCACCCAGGTCGACAGGGGTGTCGACTAGGCAGTCGACACCAGCTGGGGTGTGTCGACTCCCCAGTCGACTTGGGGGCTAGGCGGGAAATTTTCCTGCCCAGTCTGTTTGGCTCCAGATTTGAAATTTGAACTGTTTTTGAACTTAAAATTTTCTGAAAACTTTGACGGGCCATAACTGGGTCATACGGACTCCGATTTTCGAAAAATCGGACTCTATTTCGCGTATTTTTCCGAGACGAACGCAATGACACAGCCCGTTTCCCTTGATTCAGATTTTAACATTTAATTCTGCCTTGATTTTTGTTATAGCATGTTATTCAAAATACGGGTTGTTACATTTATCATAATAAACCCAAATCATAATAAAAACAACAAATATGTTTAACATGTATCGGTAATTATTAAACATTTCTAAGGTTTAATACGTAATTAAATCAGTCAAATCAAAAGATAAGCACCTTTATCCTTTTAGGCTGTCAAACAAAATAATATCTGCCACTGAATATATACTTATGATTAATCAAATAGTTTCATATTATGTTATATCATCACTACAATTGATTCATATTACTTACGATTAACACACTGAATATATACGTATGATTTACAAAACAACAAATATCTTTTGAAATTTGATTTGAAAAGATAGATGCAACTATCTTTTCCAAATCTGAAATAAAATAAGATATTCTACTAAACATTTAAAAACTGTTAATTACAAAAATCAAATTTTGTAATTTAAACTTCATTTTTATCATTAACATTGCATATTTGCAAACAATTAACACATGACACATATATCAAATTATCTTCTTTTTATCTGAAATTCAGTTTTGAAAAGATAGATGCAACTATCTTCTCTAAATCTAAAATAAAATAAGATATTCCAGTAAAAATTCAAAAAATTTTATTACAAAAATGAAATTTTATAATTTAAAGTTCATTTTTACCATTAACTTGCATATTTGCAACTAACAATTAACACATGACATATATTTTCAACTATCTTTTCTAAATCTGAAATAAAATAAAATAAATCAAGTTTAGACTAAATTTATGTATATAATTCAACAAATAGTAACATGAAACACAAACAATATCAACTTGTGAAATCCTGTAGATATATCAAACAGAAAATATTGTTTTTTTTTGAAAAGGTAGATGAAATTATCTTTTTTAAATCTGAAAAAAAATAAGATATTCTACTAAACATTTTAAGATTGTTAAATCTGAAATTCAGTTTTGAAAAGATATATGTTAAATCAAAAGATAAAAACCCTTATCTTTTTAAGTTATCAAACAAAATAAATTCTACCACTAAATGTATACGTATGAACAGTTTTATATAGCAAATAAAATCAATCAGTGAATGACTACATACTTTAGCTAACAAAAACAATCGATATATAGAAAGCAAAAAAATCAAGGAACAACAAAGATAAACAAGTATTTACTTGTTCAACAACTATTGAACAGAAATCACGTCTTGTAAATAGTAAATAGAAATTGCATCTTAGTTTCTTCAACTGAATAAAGGTGAGGCGATTAACATCAGAAATTGATATATAAAAAATAGCGTAAATAAACAATAACTTACTTGTTCAGCTGAGAAAAGTGATGCGGTTTGATATCTTCAGCCTATCAACAAATCAGCTGAGTCGATTTTGTTTTGAAAGTAGATTAGCAACAAATTTGATTTTGAAAGTATAAAGATGAAAAAGAAAGTGGATTTGAAATAGATTTGGGGTTTTCTTAGCTTCGATAATGCTTACGAAAATATAGAATAAAAGGAACAAATAGCCGAATTAATTTTTGTCCTGGAAAATAATTATTGTAACGGCGTGTCCTAGAAACTAATTAGCGGATGAAAGGAGGCCCTTACGGTAAAATGCCCCTTTTTAAAATTTCATAATCTGATTTTTGAAAATATTAAATAGCAACCAACACTACTAATAATAGTTCTTTTGTAAAGGGTCAGTCCACTGTTAGACCACCACTATTTAATGGCTGTAATTATTCTTACTGGGCATGTAGAATGAAAATATATTTACAATCAGTAGGATTAGACACATGGAATATCACATAGACTTAATATGTTGAACTCACTACTAATTTTGCACAATGTACAGATGATCAAAAGGCTGCTACACAAAGTGATTCTAAGGCCATGAATATGTTATTCTGTTTATTAGATAGAAATGAAATTAATAGAGTGACAGTTTGTAAATCTGCTTATGAAATATGGAGAACATTGCAAGTTACTCATGAAGGAACCAATACAGTTAAATGAACAAAGATATCAATGCTAATTAATCAATTTGAATTATTTAAAATGAATGAGGATGAATCTGTCTCCAATATGTACTGATAATTTTAGGAAATCGTGCATTCATTAATGGCTCTGGGAAAACCTATTTAGAAGAAGACCAAGTCAGAAATATAATTAGTTCATTGACTCTAGAATGGGATTAGAAAACACTAGCAATTGAAGAAGCCAATAATGTAAGTGAAATGAAGATTGAGGAGTTAATTGGGAATTTGATGCCGCTCGAAGTCCAATTATAGAAAAGAAAGGAAAATATGCCCATAGAAGATAAATCTATAGCATTCAAAGCGAAAATAAATGGTTCGGATTCAAGCAGTGAAGATGATGAAGAAATTGCTTTTATGACAAGGATTTTCCAAAAAAAAAAAGATATAAAAGGGGAAATAATTTTCAGAGAAATAATCAAGAAAGTTCGGAAAGAAATGATGATAGATGTTATGACTGCAACAAACCGAGTCATATAAAGAGAATGTGTTCATATCCAGATAAATCAAATCAACAAACAAATAACAGTAATTCGTCAAAGAAAAGAAAGAGAGCATATACAGCAACTTCAGATGATTCAGATTCATCATCAAGTGATGAATAGCCTGAAACTGGAATTCAAATATGTGTTTTACAGTGATTCAAAATTTAGAAAATGTCGAAGAAATAGATCTAAAAACAAGGTACACCTTAATTAATTTTTAAATTTTTTGGTTGATTTGGACGAATGGATGTTTTGTTTGTTTGCCTTATTTGAATTCAAAATTTAAAATCTAAAATTCAAACTTGAAATTTAAAATTGAAAATTTGAATTTGAATTTGAAATTCATAAATAATGAATATAATATAATAAACAATAATCAATTTTTAATGAGTGTTAGGATTAATATTATTTCAGGAAATAATAAAACTTAAAATATAAAACATTTATATAATAAAATAAAGTCAAATAGAAACATGTCTTTTCAAAATGCACCTATATGTCGAAATACCCAAACATTTATATAATAAATTAATTTCAAAATTTTGAACTTTCAAATTTCCCTCTAAATTTGCACCAACTTCCAAGGTCTGAAAAGGTGTCTTTAATTTCAGAAAAGTTGTGCCCGTTCAATCTCTATTTATTTATCTATTCAATCCTATTCTCTCTACCTCTCAATCAAAATTCAAACAACTTTCTTCATATCTATTCTTTTTTTTACAACTCTTTAATGGCTTCCTCTAGCACACAAAAAACCATGAGATTGACCAAAACTCTCAAAGGTCACCTCTACAATGATAGAGAAGCTATTCAAGCCTATGTTGACTATATGGCAAATGGAAAAGTCAACACGGGCGGCTTTCTCTATGTTTGAAGATTTTACCACTTATGATCTTTCTCCTTTTAATCAAAATGATGTTCTAAGCTTGGTTAACGCTCAGGATAACAATGAAGTATGTTACCCGAATCTCGTCAAAATGTTCTACGCAAATTTGAATCGTGGCTTTTATGAAGGAGATGAGAATCAAGTATGAAGTAGCATAAAAGGCACTCAAATCGTTTTGGATTGTGAAATTTTGGGTACTATTTTAAATTGTAAGTGTACGGGCTCAGATTTTTTGGATTTGAAACTGATGAAAAGGATTTGGAAACCTTTCGTCACATATTTGAGAGTGATAATCATTTGGAATTTAAAAGTCTCTTTTTCCGCCCAAATGCATGAACAGTCAACCTCCTCCTTCAACATACTCTCACACCTCGTTCCAGAAATTTTAACAACCCTACCCTTAATGTCCAAAAAGTCTTATTTGCTATTTTTGGTGTTTATGATATAAATTGGGTTGATGTAAGTTTAAAAGAATTTAAGCCCAAAGAGATGTCCACCAAAGAAAACACTCTTTATCGTAGAGTTTATCTTACTCAAATTTTTAAGTATTTTGGAGTGGATCTGAAAGGAGAAGAACTTATGTCAAGAAAGGTGTCTAACTCGGCAAATATACATCTTATGCAAATTCCAATCACCTTTAAGGCTTATGAAACATTCAAAGATAAATAAGCTCGAATGCAACAACAACAATAGGAAAATCCAATGGAAATTGATGAAGAAGAAGATTACTCTTTAGAAAGTGTAGAATATCCCGCAAATACTAGAACCTTAACCAAAGAAACACTTGTCCAAAACCAAGTTAAATTAGCCAAGAACCAAAAGAAGAACAAGAAGTCTCTTACAAAAATATCTAAGTTCATTGGCAAAATAGAAAGAAAACTTGGAATATCATCTTCCTTCTCATCATCCACTGAAATCTAAGCTTATCTAATTAATGTTACCTTTCGTATTTGCTTGTATTAGTTTTCGGATCTCGCATTTAGTATCTTGTATTAGTTGAATGTATTTGCTTGCAACTAGTAATGGATGGTGTTTATTTCTGTCAAAACAATCTTTAATTTACTGTAAAAACACATTAGAATTAAATAAATTAAAATAATATAATAAGAATTAACTAAAAATTGAAAATACCAAAAAAAATAACTAGGGTATGTCGACATGTACAAAATGACATGTCGACAAATAACTGCCAGTTTTTCAAATTTTTTCAAAATTTGAAATTTGAATAACCAACTAGTGTTTCTTCATTTTAAACAAATTCCAGATCCTATAAATGCCTCTTTCTTCCAGAAAAACTTATTCTAAGCTTTCTCCTTCTTCTCTAATCATTCCTTTTCTATAATATCAAATTATGGTGAATCTTATTCACAATTTGAGTGAGAATCTTGAAGAAACACTCAATTTATTCAAGAATACCCTATCTATAATATTATGTAATCAACGTCATCTCCAATTGAGTCAAATGAAGATAGTTGAATATCAGGAGAAACCCTTTGATGTTATTAGTTGGTCAATTTCTTCTCATTTCGGAAATGAAAACAACAACCTTGCTAAAACGTCATCCACAAAAGAAGATGAAGATTGAGAAGACATCAAGAAGGATCAAATCCTTGGAGGAGATGGATAGGTGGAAATTCCAAGAGACGTTTGAATTTGTTTGAATTGGTCAGTATGATTTGACTTTTTTGATTTGAATTTGTTTGAAACTATTGCTTGATTTGGTTGGGTTGACACTTGTATATAATTGATTGAAATACTTGTAAATACTGACTAAAATGTTTGAATTGTATGTTTTGTTTATAATTTCTCCTGTTAGAATTAGAATAGTATAGGTATAGGAAATCTTAGTTATATGGCAAGACATTAGGATGATTTATTCAGGGGGAGTATAGACATAGAGATTCTTTTTGTTAATGACAATGGGGGAGAAAATATAAAATAGGTTTATAGTTAGGCTTAGTTTAAGGGGGGAGTATGTAGGATTCACAGTAAAAGGAGGAGTATTCGAAGAATCAGTTCAACGGGTAATAAACGAGCATGAATATTTTATAAGTCAAGGTTGTCATCATAAAAAAGGGGGAGATTGTTGGAGAATGGAGTTTTGATGGCAACAACCTTATTTCAATTATCATTATTAATTGATTATACAAAATATAATAACATCTTTATCTAGAATATATATACATACATACATATATATACACACACGCAGGGTTGTATATAGGATTTGATACTGAAGACTATACAGTTTTAGAGTTCCAAGAGATTAAGGATTCAAAGAGATTCAAGACTCATGAGTATCAAGATATTAAGATTTCAAGAGCTCAAGAAATATAGTAATTGAGTCTAGTTTATATGTAAGACTCTAAATAGCACTTCATTTTCAAATTCTATTTTTCAATTTAAAATTTCTATTTTTCAAAATTCAGATTCTGTTTTCAAAATTCAAATTCTGATTTCAGGTTATTTCAAACTATTTTTAAATGATTTCAAATTATTATCATTTCAAATATATAGTTTACAAAGTTTTATAATAATATGTTTATAATATATATAGTTTTATAGTTTTAAATCATATAACTTTATAAATAAGTTTATATTATATATCATTATGTTTTTATATGTTTTTATACTTTAGAAGCTTCATTTGAAACATTAGTTTTGATTTAAGAATTTCTAGAAAATATATATTGGTTTTAACACTTGAAAATTGATTTTAAAAATAAATATACAAGCATTATGTCGACATACCCATATTGACATGTTGACATATAACTGTCATAAATTTAATTTTCAAAGGAAGTGTCTTTCCACTATTTGTAACGTTTCAGAAATGTTACAACCTTTGGGACACTATAAAGAGGGGTTGATTTCGAATTTTTAATCATTCTTTCTTCTCCTTCTTCACCCTTTACTTACCACCATTAAAATACATAAATTTCTTGATTTCTACCCTTATACTTTTCCGATTTCAACAAAATTTATATCATTCTTCTTCTCTTCTCATTCTCTATCAACTACTCTCTGTTTAAAGTGCTATTGAAGAGTTCTAGGCTATTGTAATCATTTGGGAATTGTTTGGGAAAGGGTATGTTCATTGCAGCTCTGAAATCAAGGAAACAGAGCGGTGATAACCTTGAAGCCGTGGAATCAAGGGTGGTGGAATCGGTGTTAACCTTGTAGCCGTGAAATCATGGGTGTTGTACTTGGTTATTGATAATAATGAAACTCTGTGCAATCCAACATTGCGTGGGACTGGACGTAGGAGTAATCCGAACCAGTATAAAATCCAGTGTGTTCTTTCCTTTTCTGCATTTTATTCCTGTTTATAATTGCATTGTGATCATTTATGGTGTGATAATTATTGTGTGATGCATATAGTAATTCAAGTTAGATTAAGGTTTCTATAAATTCCTCATAAACACTATTTATCCCCCCCCCCCCCCCCATTCTGTTAATTCTGCCATAAGATCTGCATTCTGTATCCTTAACACAAGATAGTTGCACCGTTAACAGGATTAGCCAAGAAGAACTAAGTGTTCACATGGGACGCAAAGTGTGAGAATGTTTTCAGAATCCTGAAAGAGTGATTGACGAGTGCTCCAGTTTTGATGATTCTAAGTGAGAATGAAGAGATGGTGGTATACACTGACGCATGTGGTATTGGACTTGGTCCAGTCCTGATGTAGAAAGATAAAGTTGTGGCCTACGCAAGTCGACAGCTGAAGTCGCATGAAAGGAATTATCCGACTCATAATTTAGAGCTGGCAGTGATCGTGTTTGCTCTGAAGATGTGGAGACATTACCTATTGGGAATTTGATTCGAGCTGTTTATGGATCACAAGTCGTTGAAGAATCTTTTCTCCCAAAAGAATTTGTATCTTCGGCAGCAAAGGTGGTTAGAGTTTCTGACATCATATGATTTTGGTATTGCCTATACTCCTGGTAAAGGTAATGCAGTGGCAGATGCGTTGAGTTGAAAACACGCAAGTTTGGGAGCGATTTTTTCAGAATGGAAGCAACTTGAGTAATTGGGGGGATTTGATTTCAAGCATAGGTGCGAGCTAGATCGTGATTTGTTGGCAAGCTTATCGATAAAACCTACTCTCATCGAAAGGATTAATGAAAGCCAAAAGCATGATGCAAAGCTTGTCGAGATCATCCAAAAGTTGGAACTAGGGGAAAAAGAGTTCGAGGTCGATCAAGACAATTGGATTGGGAAACAAGGACGACTGGTTGTTCCTAATGTTGAAGGACTGAAGGATGAGGTTCTGACGGAATGTCATCACTCAAAGTTGACGATTCATCCTAGTGGTGTCAAGATGTATCAAGACATGAAGCGAGCTTATTACTGGGAAGGAATGAAGAGGGATGTTGAAAAGTTTATTTCCAAATGTATAAACTATCAGTTGGTGAAAGCTGAACATAAGAAGCCGAGTGGATTGCTTCATCCATTAGAAGTTTCTAAGTGGAAGTAGGAGCAGATATCGATGGATTTTATTAATGGCCTACCTAGAACAAGGGCAGAAAATAAATGCATTTGGGTCATAGTAGATCAAACTAAGAGCGCACGGTTTATTCCTGTCAGATCGACTAGAAGAACATCGAAGTTGGATGAGCTATAGATAAAATGGATTGTTCGATTCCATGGTGTCCCAAGGAGCATAGTGAGTGATCGAGATCCATTGTTGATAAGTGGATATTGGAAGAGTTTGCAAGAGACTTTGGGAATTGAGTTATGTTTGAGTACGACTTATCATCCCCAAACTGATTGTCAAACCGAGAGGGTTAACAGAGTTTTAGAAGATCTCCTTAGAGCATGTGTATTGGACATTGTGGGATCATGGGTAGACCATCTATATTTAGTTGAGTTTGTGTATAACAACAACTACCAGTCGAGCATTGGGATGGCACCATACGAGGCATTGTGTGGTACAACGTGTAATTCTCCGATATGTTGGTTAGAAACTGGATATAAGCTGATACTTGGGCCAGAGATGATAAGAGAGACCTCGAATTGTATCGAGATCGTTCGACAACGAATGAAAGCAGCCCAGTATCGTTAGAAGAGTTACGCCGATAAGCATCGAAAGGATTTGGAGTTCGATGTTGGTGATATGGTTTTAGTGAAGATTTCATCGTTGAAGAATGTTGTTCGATTTAGAAGTAAAGGAAAGTTAGCTCCAAGGTTCGTTAGACAGTTTCTGATATTCGAGTGGATTGGAAAACTTACATATAAATTGGATTTACTCTAGAAGATGTCGAGTGTGCACAATGTTTTCCCTGTGTTGTTTCTAATAAAGTGTGTGCACGATTAGTCTATGGTGGTATCTCCAGGATAGTACGAAGACCTAGAACTTGAGTCCGTAATTACAGAATATCGTAAGTCGATTCACGTTGTGGGGAATGACACGAAATAGCTTAGGAGGAAGATGATTAAGCTAGTCAATGTACAATAGAGTGAGGATGATTACGATTGTACATGGGAAATGGAAGGGAATGAAGACGATCCATCCAGAACTCTTCGTTGGTATGACCAATTAATGTCGTGTCACTCTTACACCATTGTAACTTGTATTATTCATTAGAATTACGCATGTTAGGCTAAGGCTATGGATGCATGGTTAAGGGATGCTAGTTTGGATGGTAAAATTGGTTGTTTATAGATGACAGGCATGTAGAATGGTTTTGGTTGCTCGAGTTTGCTTGAAATTTCGGGGGCAAAATTCCTAACGGGGAGAATGTAACGACCCGCATTTTCCGTATCAGAGGATCGTAAAATATTTGTATTTAATTCCCTAAAAGTCGGATCATTCTCATATTTAGATATGATGTTCATGGAGGTGTGAGATATGTCCATCATTTTTACCAATTTTATTTATGACCAATTTTCCCATGATGTTTTTGTTTAGGGGATAAATTTTGAATGGGACCGAATCAGGTGCTGAGATTGATTTCACTGGAAAGGAAATGATGTTTCCAATTCCATAGAATGGTCATATTAAAGATTTGGTTCAGCGGTTTGGAATGAATCGCTGTTTTAGTGCTACACATTTTCTGGGCAGACTAATTAGTCATTATTTGGCTGATTAGTGGGGTCCATTATGGTTACGGGTTGTTAGCTATAAATATGGGGGTAGAAGTTTGGAGAATAGTTTAGTTTCTCCATTTCTCTTATTTGGTTGAGCTTGTGATCCTTCTTGCTCAGTCAAATACATCTCCACTCTGTTAATTTCATAGATCTTGGTCAGTAGATTGAAGATCAACATCAAGAGAGTAGATCGCATCGAATTAGGTGATTTGGAGATCGTTCTTTGTTGTACGGATAAGAGATTAGTTTTTTTCAAGCTATTTTTAAGATTTGGTGAGTGATAAGCATCTCTCAAACAGATTCGATCAAGTATGTAGGGTTTTTGATCTTATTTTCTTCATTTCAAGTTGTTTTCACCTAAATTTACTCATGGTAAGTATATTTTCAGTTTGAATCACCATATGATCTAATCTATCGAGATTATAATGGTAAATTCATGTGTTGATTTTATGTTTATGCAAGCTAGATTCATTTATTTGATTCGTTTATTGTTTAATTGTGATTTGCTGAATTTCATATGTCATTGATAATTATTTGATGATTGTATAATGGTGAATCATTATGTTTATGTTGGTAAGTTGTTTGGTTGATTTGGTTGTATAAACCTTGGTTCGATTGCATGAGTTTGGAGTGGAGTTGATTTCGGGATTGAATCGTTTCTTGATAAGCAAGACATTATGGATCATGGCTCGAGTTCAATGATAAATGGGCAAGGAAATTTATGGATTGGATATGCATATTTTCATAGACTGGATGTACCGAAATCGTTGGATCGGCACAATTTAGCTGATGGATCGGACGTGCCAAAATCGGTGGAATGACATGCATTTTTATGGATCAACAAAGGTAAAAAAGCATGGATCGGTCAGAGGTAACTCCATGGATCAGCCAGAAGATTTTGATGGATCGGGCGACTTTACACATGAGAAAAAGCATGGATCGGAGGCACTGAAGTAATAATTGAGCATGGAGCAAAAGGATGGGTCGGTAGCATTTTTGTGGGTTGCTGCAATAGGGATGGGACGGTTAAAGTATTTTGGTGAGCAAAAAGGCATGGGTCGGCATGACCGATCCATAGTGGATCAACATGCAAAAGCATGGATCAGTATGACCGATCCATAGTGAGTCGGCGTGGAACAAGTGATGGATCGGCAAAAAAATTTCTAAAGCATTGTGCACTAATGGAGCAAAACGTTTCAGAACATCGTGAAAAGGAAATGAAACGTTGTGGATTGTGATACATAGCAAAGAGTGAAACGTTGTGTATTTGAATGAATGCTGCACGACTAAGTAATAGAGCACACCATCCAATAGTGACCAAACGTTGTTATTTCGGGTTTACGTTGGACGTGGCTTTGAAATAAATTCAGGACGGAATATTTGAAGTGTTGTGAATTATTCGTTGATCGTCAAAATATAATGAATGTGAAGACAACTCAAAGTTGCGAGTTCGAAGATAATGGTTGCTCGAGAAGTCGCTCGAGCTTATGGATAGTCATCAAGTTAGATAACTAGAGGTATTAATTGCTGAGGAATTATCGTTAGTCAGAGGTTCTAGTGGGCTCAAAGCAGGGTTATAATAGGGACGCCCAAAAGACTAGAAATTTTCTGGTCAGGTACCTTGGGTATCGTTGAAAGGCTTAGGTGTGTATCGTTGAAAGGCGTATGGAGTTTTGCTATAACCTGGGTTGCCATTAGCCCTAGACGGATGGCAAGTTAAGGCAGTCATACGATTAACGATGGTTTCAAAGTAATATAGGCGGTGATAGCCAGAGTCATGGATGTTGATTGTTTTGCTTGTATCGTCTTGTGTAGATCGTTCGATGCCGAAGGAGACATCTCTTGGGTGCTTGTCTGATGTTTGTTTATACCTTAGGGGCTTGTTCTTGGAGGTGGTGTTGATCTCGATTAGGATGGTCTACGTTGGATAACTAGTTGCTATGTATGTTTGTTCTATGTGAACATTATAAAGGCTATCACTATCGGATGTGGAGCAGACAGGTTGGGTTCTTCTCTGTTGATTTGTTGGTAGGTTAGATGATTAATTTGCTTATTTCTCATATACTTTATTAGTGATGTTAGATAGCTGTTTATAGCTAATTAAGATTATTGTCTGACTCAAGGTTTTATGTCACCCTCTAATTACCTCGGGCTATTCATCCGATTGTGGATAGGCAGACTGAGTAGCAGGTAACAGGTAGTATATCTTGATGCGGACGATGCAGCTTTGCGATGATAAGCAGGAGACTGACATTTATTATTGGGTGCGTTTTTTACAGGTCCCTATTAAGTTTCAAAATATAAAAAAAAAACCCGCTGATAAAAGGAATATAAAATACATCCCTATTTTCAAAACATGGCATACCAATTTCCGATTTTTTCCTTTAAACCCTAAAAAATACTCGTTCCACAGATCTATATCATTTCATTAGTCGCATCCCTCCTTTATCGCGCATCCCTCCTTTATCATGGACGATTTTAGAGAAAATTCAAAATTCAAGCCGACTTTCAGCGTTTTACTGTAGATCGAAGAAAAATAGGCAAATTCGTGGCGATTTCAACATGAGATTTGCAAAAAACGCGAGAACAAAGGTATATTTTTTATTTTCTAATTATAATTTCAACAAATGAAAATTTACGTATATTATATAATAAACCGTGGATGAATATGGAATAGTTGAATGATTTTATGATTTTACTGTTTGGTGCGTGATTATATAATTTTTTTCAGAATTGTTGAATGATTCTGAAAGTTTAATTAAAGTTGTGCAACTATCGACAGATTTATGCATACATGTACTCAGTTAATCACAATTGTTGCATATAATTCTACAATTATTAACTGATTACTGAATAATTGTATGCATTTATCCAAAACTATTAACAAGATATTGTTATGAATATTTGGAAACATGTTTGAATGTAGTCAGAATGCTCAAAGACTTGTGGAAACCAATAAATAATAGATAAGCACTAGTGTGCAGTTATTCCGAATACCTGCATTATAGTGGGCAATTTTTATGTTTTTTTGCACAATTCTGTGATGTTATTACAAATTTTTGTACAGTTGGGCGTTCATTTCCGCAATTTTGCATACTTGTGTAAATTATTCTATATAGTAGCACACCTGCGTGCTATTATTGAAAATACATGCTTTGTTTGCTATTATTCGTAAAAGTTGAACACTTGTGTGCAACTATGAAGATTATTTGCACATGTTTGAGTATGTATCAACAATATTTGCAAACTTTGTTATTCAAAATACATGGAGACTTGCGTGACAGTAGACAGAATACTTGCAGACGGGTATACATGTATTTAGAACAGTTTGAAAACTTTTGTTAATAACTATCTAATCCTTTTTACAGGTACCTATGGTGGAAGATAATCCAATATGAGATGTTAAAAAAGAGAGAGTGTTAGTAATTACTGAGCAGCCGTCTAAATCTCAACAATTGGTGAAAGAAGGAAAAATCGAGGAAGTGCGGAAAAATCCCAAAAAGGATAGTGTGTAAAGGAATAATCTTAAGGAATTCATCGAACTGATAGAGACACTATATGCAAGATGATCTTTATATGTATAAGAATTATGTATTTCTTGAAAGTATAATGTTGTGAACTTTTACGTGCTGTTATAAATGTAGTTCAATTTTTTTAATATTAATTCTGTATTTTTTTCAGTTACTTTTTTTCATAAATAATGTTCGTGCAATGATTCTGTATAGTTGGATAGAAGTATGCAAAAATTATGTATATTTGCATAGATGTATGCAATAATACTGAATATCTGTATCAACTTTGCTAGTATATTGGACAGATGAATAAATGTATGAAAAAAATTCATAGAAGCTACATACAGGTACAAAATTATTCTTATAAATGGATAATGTACACAAGTATTATTCATTTTTGCATATGAATATGCAACTATTCTCTTTATTTGCATGCAAGTATTCAACATTTATCGTTTATGCTTACTATGTTTTAGCTTTGTCTACCTTTTCCCCCTTGTAATCCTTAATTTTTAAATTTTTTCAGCTGATTCTACAATTTTAATTTCATTAGTTATTCCTATAATTTTATGAAGTTTAGTTTTTACATGTCAGTGTTTAATAAAAAATAAAACATCTTCTGGAGTAATGCTGCAAATATATGTAGATAAATCAGGAAGTATATTGAAAACATGCATACAAGTATGCAAAAAATATTACGAATAACTGTACGCACGATAGCATCAATTCATAATTTCATGTAAAATTAGAAGAGCTTATTTCAGTTCACAAAATAAAAGGGTAATTCGGTTTACACGGTATATAATCATCAACAAGTAGTTCAAAAAAAAAAATAGCAGACAACATTTTCTAACAAATAGAAACAGCCCTTTCTTCCATTTTAATTTCTTCATCTCTAATGCTGTCGTGTGTCCTCACTTATGTGCTTCATTATGCTAATAACAAACATGTACCAATATTTGCAGGACGACTGTTTAAAAAAAAAACATTAATCAGTCTTATCTGCATGTATTACAATAAAATTTCAAAAACATAGACATATAATTGTAACTAGATGCATATATATTAGCAAATAACAGTAATATCTGCATATTTATATGAAAAATTTCACAAAATTTGCATATATTTTATTAAAAAAATAGAGCTAGAACACTTGTAATATGCATATATTAAGAATATATTCATATATGTATGCAACTAATCATCGGACACGAAAAAAACAGAAAATCAAAGGAGCTAAATATTTGTATGCATATATACAGAATATATGCATACTTCTACGCAACTTTTCTGAGTATATCCAAACACATATTATGCCAATAGTTGCATTTTTATATGCTCATATTCACAATATATGCATATTTTTATACATATATGCAGAACCGATGAAAAAAAAATGTTGACAAATTAAACTGTATAGCTACAAGCCAATTAAACTAATACGGAATAATGAATCGGCTATAAAATCAGCAACAAAAAATATCCATCGATAAAACAAGATATTTGAAATAATTCAGAATAATGAATCAACAAAAAACGATTGCAAAATGAAATCCGTGTACCAAAACCAAAATTACAACAATTTGTCGATCACCTGCAAGAAGAAAAATATTAAAACGATTACAAATTGAAATCCATAATGTAAAAAACGATTTCAAAATGAAATCATGTGAAAAGTATAAATCACCTGGAAGAACACGCGGCCACTGTATAAAAAACGATTGGAAAATTTACCTTGAAGAACACGCAGCCACTGTATAAATCAAGGACCACTAGATGAAAAAATAAAAATAAAATCAGGTTAATATGCATTAATCAAACAAAAATAAAAAAACAAATTCAGTTAATTATAACTATATGCATTCATATACGCAAATAATAGAAATATATGCATACTTATATGAAAATTTTAAGAATATTTGCACAAACTGCACCAGCCTACGATCTGACATGGCCGTCGTTCCCCCCTGCAACAGCCGCCGCACCGCCCACCGATGGCTCCACTGCCGTCGACAAACCCTCCTCTTCCTCCTCCTTCACCTGTACAGACCCAAAACTGCACTCCACCGCGAATTGATCACCGCCGCCGCCCCTGATTGGACTGCCTCCACCTCAGTCGCCGTCTGCTACCCCTCCTCCACCACCCAGTGCCGCCATTCCCCCTCCCAAGATCTGTAAAAGTCGAAAACAAAAAAGTGAATCAGTAAACGAAAAATGAGAACGAAAGAATCCAAAGACAAAAAATGTATATGGAAGACGCCGCCGCCACCATGGATACGAAAATTATGTTTCTGGATACAAATAAAACCCTAATACGTAACCTATAAACGTTAATTACATTGTAAAAATTAATAAGGGCATTTCCGTACAAATTAAAGCTGCATTTTAAAAATAGGGATGAAATTTGTATGTTTCAAAAGGGGAGGATGTGAGCCTAATTAACTTTAGTTTTAAGGATGTGAGCCTAATTTTCACTTTATTATTTCCTACTATCTACTATTTGTCGTTTTCCGCTGTTATATTTGATGTATTCTCTTAGTAACCTATAATAAGGCATTTTTTACAGGCTCTTATGATGTACTCCAGTAATGTATGGATATTTCATGATGATATGAAAAGTTTAAGATTCTGCTCAATTCTGGTTCACTATTATTACCTGTTGTATATGTTCTATTATATTTTATCCTTGCATTGTGAGTTATACGAAAAGTTCTGCATGTGTTATTCTACCCTGATGATCGTCCATAGCTTCCTGACACGTCTTTTAGCACATTATTCCTCTTGTTAAGTGCAGGAGTTAAGGACGGTCATCAAATTTCCATCTAAGAACTGATCCGCGTTGAGTTGTGGATGATGAACCATAGGCTTCATAGTATATGCCGATAAATGCTTGTATTTCTTTGACTTCCTCTTCAATTAATTCTTCTTCCTCAAAATCACTGTCAAAAGCTACCATGCATTGCATAAAATAGGAATCCATTTTGTTGTAAATTTCGTTGGATATAAGATATGATTTGCAATGTTGTTGCTGTATATAAAGTGTGAGGTATTGGTTAGTGTGTAGCTTTATTATTCTGTGTGTTGCTTTTTTAATTTGTGTGTAGATTTATTGGTTAGAGTGTACCTTTGTCTATAACTGTGTAGTTGCATTGTTTAGTGTGCAGCTTTATTGGATACAATGTTGCTTTTTCGATAACTGTGTAGTTGAACTGTTTAGTGTGCAACTTTATTGGTTGGAGTTTACTCGATAATTGTGTACTTGCAGTGTCCAGCTTTTTTGGTTAGAGTGTAGCTTTGTCGATAACTGTGTAGTTGGAGTGTGTAGCTTTATTTGTTCGAGTTTTGCTTTGTCGATAACTATGTAGTTGTAGTGTTTTTTGTGCAGCATTACTGGTTAGTGTGTCGTATTGATTATAGTGTAGGTTTAATGACTAGGGTGAAGCCTTACTGATTAGAATGTGGCTTTATTGCTAAAAATTTGTCGAGTTACATTCAACAAACCAAATAACTTGGACGTTGAATATAGGGTAATCCCACGTCCGAAAGGTAGTGAAGGAGTTAAACTATTAGGGTCCTCCCCTGTTATAATTTAATTTTTTGTATACAATATATGTCGTATTGCATTAAACAAACCAAATAATTTAAACGTTAAATAAAGGGGACGACCCTAATCGTTTAACTCCTTAGCTTTAATAAAGGGTAATCCAACATTGGAAACATAGCTTAGGAGTTAAATGATTATGGTCGTCCCTTATTATAGCTTAGGAGTCAAACGATTTAAGGTCGTTACCTATTATAGTTGAGGAGTCAAACGATTAAGGTTGTCCCCTATTATGGTTAAGGAAAAACGATTAGGGTCGTCCATTATTATACCTAAGGAATATTTTTACAAAAATTACTAAGCAATCGACATTTGAACGTATAATTTATAAACTATTTAATAACAAGCTCGTAACATCGCAGTAGTTCGTATTTATACGTTTTGAAATTTAGTCGAATCTACAGGGTCCAATATAGGTCGGAATTCTTTGAAAATATAATCTTTTGAATCTATTTTATTACGAGTTTCTAATGAAAGAGAAAAATCGGATTTTCGTATTGTAGATTTCGAATTATGTCAAACTAAAATTTGCAAAAGGTCGTTGCATAATCGTTTATGAACAACAACGATTTATTGAATAAAAAGAAAGGAATATTTTTACGGAAATTATTAAATAATCGATGTTTGAACGTATAATTTATAAATCATTTAATAACAAGCTCATAACATCGCAGTAGTTTGTATTTATATGTTTTGAACTTATATCAAATCTACAGTTATAGGTCGTAATTCTTCGAAAATATAGTCTTTTGAATATATTTTATTACGAGTTTCTAATGAAAGAGAAAAATCGGGTTTTCGTATTGTAGATCTAGAGTTATGTTAAACTCAACATTTCTAAAGGTTGCTATATAATCGTTTATGAACTACAACGAATTATTTAATAAAACGAAAGGAATATTTTTATAGAAATTATTAGATAATCGACGTTTGAATGTATAATTTATAAATCATTTAATAACGAGCTCGTATAATCCGTAACACAAAACATCATAAAGTATAGCTGTCAACATGAATAAACATAACAGATAGATTGTATAATCTAGTACAACATGAATAAACATGACATATAAACACGAATAAACATGACAGAATAACATATAATCCAGTACGACATGGCAGATACATATATACATCATGATACATCACCATCGTGATCCACATCAACGTCATCATAAATCCATGACATCATCATTGGTGTTCTCGGATTCCTCACCATCCTCGTCCATGTCAACATCATCATGATACGAAATATCATCGTCGTCGTCACCACCACCTCCTGATTTTTCTATACCACCTGATGCTCCTGGACCACCTGATCCGCCTACACCACCCGAACCTCCAGTACCACCTGATCCTCTTGCACCACCACCACCTAACGCCACCAGTCGGGTCTGCAGGTCATTGATCCGCCTCTAAAAATCCTGCACTATCTCCTGGTTCTTCTGATACAATGACTGAGAATGTAACAGTGCCATATGCTAAATAGTGGCTATATGTTGTCTGTGTTGGTGTAGCCTAGGTGCAAAATGAAATATAAGAACATTTACGCTTATTTTATCTATCTTAAAAACGTATAAGCTAGTAAATTTACAAATATGAATATTACCTCATGCGTAGGATACAATCCAGCCATAGGGATACCAACAACCATGTGATCAGGTGGATAATCAATAGATTGGGCTATCAATGTACCGCCAAGATCGTATGCCCTGAATGATGTTGAGAACAAGATTTTGATTAATGTCAACAACGTGAAGTGCATTGGAAATCATGCCATAGAGATAAGGTTATATATATATATATATACACATTGAGTCGTGTTAGAATTATACTAAAATCTATCCTCAAGTATAACACGAGTATAAAACAAAGCATATATATATATATATATACATTTCAAATGACATGAAATAGTCTAACTGGGCAAAAATGCCTGAACCAGTCGGTTGGTCCAAAACCAACCAGTCGACTGGTCCAAAACCAACCAATCGACTGGTCCAAAACCAACCAGTCGACTGGTCCAAAACCAACCAGTCGACTGGTCCAAAACCAACTAGTCGACTGGTCGTGCAATTTTGCTGTAGTAACGGCTAGTTTCTGAATATTTTAAATATACACGATTTCATACTTTTTAACTAGTCGACTGATGTTTTTTAACCAGTCAGCTGATTCAAAACAACACATATTTTCTGAAAGGTTGTCTTCATTCATGAAGAGAAATCTCTTCATTTATGAAAGGAAATGGAAGCTTCTTTTGGTTAAAACTCTTCATGAAGCATTGGTATCTTTCAACTATTATATAAACACATTAAACATGATTTACAATCACCGAATAATTCTCTATTCTATCTATTTTCTAAATTGCACTTATATATTCTTTGCAAACAATAATCTCTCTCAATTTCAAGTTACTTGTTGAACCCTTGATAACATTTCATATATCTTGACTTAACAAGCAATAATCTTCCTTCAATTTCACATTAAAATCATATACTCAAGGATAAGATTATAGGAAGGGTGTACTTAAACCGTTGACTATCCGTGTTGATTCCAGAACACAAAGCAGAAGTAAAAACAGTTATAATTGTTGAAGTCTTGTATAGTTGCTCAGGCGAGAAACATCCTTGTTGGGGCTCGGGTGAACTAACCTATTCCTTCGGGTTAAGAGAGGGCGTGATAGTGAATTCCGAAGAGGAGCTTCGGGACTGGATGTAGGGCGGGAAGTTCGAGCCAGTATAAAATTCTTGGTGTCGTTTCTTATTGCATTTACTTTTGATATATTTATGTAGCTTAGCTTTTTACCTGTGTAACTATTGTATGTTAGCTAGTTAGTATATCATCTACATTTTCGCTATATCCATATAGATCCTGTTTAAGTCGTACACATCGAATTTTTCAGTTGGTATCAGAGCGAGGCCATCATTTAACCGTAAAACTGTTATCTGATATTTAGACAATATGGATAATAACACTAGTACTAGCATTAATACTGGATATACTGAAGGCCAATCAACTGCTAGACCACCTTTTTTTAATGGCATTAACTATTGTTATTGGGCTACACGAATGAGGATATACATGCAAGCAAATAGTTATGATGCATGGAATATTACAAAAAAAGAGTACACACAACCTACTACTTTATACACTGAACGGTCCACAAATGAAAAAGCAGAGGCTACTTCCAATGCTAAGGCTAATATGTTGCATTGTGCTTTAGATAGAAACGAGTTTAACTGGATTTGTATGTGCAACACAACATATGAAGTCTGGAGAACACTCAAAATTACTCATGAAGGAACTAACAAGATTAAACAAAGCAAAATATATATGCTTAAGAATAAGTTTCAAAATTTTAAGATGAATGAAAATGAATCCATAAATGATATGTATTCACGTTTCCAAAACATTTATCACTCTTTGCTACGATTAGGAGAAAAATATTCTTGTCCCGATATAGTGTCAAAAATTTTAAACTCTTTAACGGACGAATGGGAGAGAAAAGTATTAATAATCGAAGAAGCTAATGATCTCTCTGCCATTAAACCAGAGGAGTTAAATGGTAATCTAATGTCTTATGAAGTAAATATGCAGGCAAAGAAAGCACAGGTACAAGATAATAAAATTTTAGCTTTCCACGCTGAGAAAGAAGATTCCTATTCAGATAAAGAAGATATTGCTTTTGTAGCAAAAAAAATTAGAAAATTTCTAAAAAACAGAAAAGGTCAAAGCAAAAGTGTGAAAAAGAATTCATCAAAAGATCCTGACCCTGCACTAGTAGAATGCTTTAACTGTCACAAGACTGGACATTATCAAAAGAATTGTCCAGAATTGAAGAAAAATCGCAAAAAGGAAAAATTAAAGAGACGAGCATTTTCAGTCACTTGGGATAACTCAGATTCTTCTTCTGAAAGTGACTGCGATAGTGACAGTGAGCAAGCAAATGTATGCTTCATAGCTAAGGATAATGATGTAAGTGATTTTACTTTTAGTGAATTAGTAGAAATTAATACTGAAATCTTAGAACCTAGGAAAATGTTTAAGCAAAAGTTTAAACAAACTAACAAAGATAAAAAGAAAGAAGAATTTGAGAGAGATCTTTTAAAAAATGAGAATGAAATTTTAGAAACGAAATCAGAAAATTACAAGAATCTCTTTCAGTAAAAAATTCTCAGATATCTATGTTGAGTCAAGAAATCGAGACTCAAAAGAATAAAAACGATTTATTAGCTTCTGAGAATCATGATTTAAATACTGAAGTTAAAATTATAGAATTAGAAAATTATAGTTTAAAAATTAAGTTAGAAAGCATTTCTAAAAATGTTAACAATTTTAACAAAGGAAGAGAGAATTTATCTAAAATATTAGAAAACTCTCAACCAGTTTTTAGTAAAAAAGGACTCGGATATAATCAAAAAGTTAAATCCAGCCATAGGGATACCAACAACCATGTGATCAGGTGGATAAAAAATAGGTTGGGCTATCAATGTACCGCCAAGATCGTATGCCCTGAATGATGTTGAAACAAGATTTTGATTAATGTCAACAACGTGAAGTGCATTGAAAATCATGTCATAAAGATAAGGTTTTATATACAAATACATTGAGTCGTGTTAGAATTATGTTAAAATCTATCCTCAAGCATAACACGAGTATAAAACAAAGCATATATATATATATATATATATATATATTTCAAATGACATGAAATAGTCTGACTGGGCAAAAATGCCTAAACTAGTCGACTGGTCCAAAACCAACCAGTCGACTAGTCATGCAATTTTTCTCCAGTAACAGCTAGTTTCTGAATATTTTAAATATATACGATTTCATACTTTTTAACCAGTCGACTGATGATTTTTAACAAGTCAACTGATTCAAAACAGCATATATTTTCTGAAAGGTGTATTCATTCATGAAGAGAAATCTCTTCATTTCTAAAAGGAAATGGAAGCTTCTTTTGGTTAAAACCCTTCATGAAGCATTGCTATCTTTCAACTATTATATAAACACTTTAAACATGATTTACAATCACCGAATAATTCTCTATTCTATCTATTTTCTAAATTGCATTTATATATTATGTGCAAACAAAAAGCTCTCTCAATTTCAAGTTACTTGTTAAATCCTTGATAACATTTCATATATCTTGATTCAACAAGCAACAATCTTCCTTCAATCTTCACATTAAAATCATATACTCGAGGATAAGATTATAGGAAGGGAGTACTTAAACCGTTTAATATCCATGTTGATTCAAGTACACAAAGCAGAAGTCAAAACACTTGTAATTGTTGAATAACTGTATAGTTGCTCAAGCGAGAAGCATCCTTGTTGGGGCTTGGGTGTACTGACCTATTCCTCCGGGTTAAGAGAGGGCGTGATAGTGAATTCCAAAGAGGAGCTTCAGGACTGGACGTAGAGCGGGAAGTCCAAACCAGTATAAAATTCTTGGTGTTGTTTCTTATTGCATTTACTTTTGATATATTTGTATAGTTTAGTTGTTTACCTGTGTAACTATTGTATGTTAGCTAGTTAGTATATCATCTACATTTCCGCTATATCCATATAGATCCTATTTAAGTCGTACACATCAACTCTTTTCAAATGAGTGGTCAAGAGCAAAATTTATAGGTTGATCGAAGTACTGTGATGGGGTCAGATCAAAAGCAAATGGTGGTGTATAAACTCTACCATAGCCACTCGTGGTTCTGTGTGATCGAAGTTCACAACCCGACTGTAATCTATCATCTTGTAATGCCGAGGAGAAACTCTATGCCAATAATATCAAAATATGCTCCTGGTAAATAAAAAGTCTGTGTATTAACCCACCCTGCCTGTCTAAGATCATGTATATACCGTCTGCCGATAGTATGATGCAACCGAAACGTACCATCAGTAGAAAGTGGATCTATGGGTACATGCAACTCACTTGGCTTCTCAAAATAACAATGGTCTCCTAAGTTCCAAATAGGAAGGTAGATCGAGGGAGCAATACAATACGTCATAGAGATAAACGATATGCAATCGCTAAAGGGTGTCCATCACCGAGTTGGCCTACCTGTGTCAGAGAAATCCAATAAGACGCCCAAGGTGCTCGTAAAATGTTAGCCCTGGACCTAAGATCAATTTGAGATTGGGCCTCCATCAAGTCATGTTTGACACCAGTAGGAGCACGCTGGACTACGTGGGTACTCTCCCATCAACACATGCATGGGAAATAAGACTCGGTTGCGTGATTGGCGACCTCGACAATGCGTGGATGCCTGTTGGTTGTGTACTCGTAGTACCAACACGCAACAAGTACCAAAAATCAAGCATCTTCTAAACCTCTCTAAAAGCGTATGAGTCAAGTGTAGTATATAGACATCCCAAAATAGCCTAGCCCTAGTCAACCATATAAGGATGCTCCAAATTAGCTAGTTATGCTAGGTGGCCCAATAGAATTATACTCTTTCGATTCGAAAAGAATATCGAACAAAAGAGATATAAAAGGGAAGCTCGAAATACGACATCCTGCATAGCCTCCATATCCATATATACTAGAATATAATCATGTAAATATGCAAGCGTAACGGCTCTAGAGGATATATGATCGGCGGCGAAATCCAAAATATAAAACAAGTAAGACTCGGGTGACTCATGGCCAGAGTCAATAGGGTATGACACTCTATCAGTAGCGCCTATCTCAGTCCCCATAAGCATATAAAAATAAGATGGGGTGATACCTAGCTCAAAATGTGAAAAGTAAAAAGTATGTTTCGTAGGCCACCTTCTCTCAACTAAGTCCTCTTGCAATGGTCGATCAAAGGACTAGGTTGGTCTAATTTGTAAGAAATGACCGAACGGACTAGCAAGTAGCCTCACTCGGATACAAAGAAGGAGTACATCAAAGGTACGTATAATAAACTTTGCCCAACTCCCACGAATGCAAATGTAGCTCGACTAGTAAAATTATTTTTGTGGTTGGTATTATAGTATAAAATAATAGTACATACTACTTACAAACGTTGGAAAATGATTAAGCTGTACAATTAAAAATTATGTTTAATAAAGAAAGTGTACCTTAACGGTGTTGAGAAACATAAACATAAGGCGAGTGAAACCCTGGGGTAACTCATGTAGGATCTGTAGATCCTGAATCGCTGTCTCTGCAATGGGCGAGGTGTGCATGAGACGACCCGATTTCCCGTTCTCACGGAAACAAGGTTATCTTTTGGAATATAACACAGAAACATATAATAGCAGAACAGAATTAAATAAATACACCAGAATGAACAACAAAATATACTGGATAAAAGTAATCATCAGAGTTACACAGTATACAGGATCTTACTTAGTACAAATACAGTTCAGCTATACATAAATGTCTACAGCGGAAATAAACAAAACATGTACAATAGGAGCTGAACAGCATAAAAAGAAATAAATGATAGAATCCATCTTCAGCTCCAGCTATCCAGAAAGAACCAGCTAAACCTGAATACAAGGCTGCCCGTGTAGAAAAAGGGGCACCCGAGTTTGAGAGTGAAACAAACTACGAGTCAGTCATGGGACTGGTATGAGAAATCTACTCAACACATATATAATATGGCAAATCACAGGACCACGCCACTTTCGTGGAACGGGTTTACTCCATTGGATTGCCAGTGCTTTAAAACAAATCTTTCTTTCAAACATCGCTATGCTTCTTATAAAAATGAAGCCATTATAAGACTCAGTTCCCATCACACAATGCAACGCAAACCGGAGGATAGAGTTTTACCTTATAATGGCCAAAATATGATTGATACGAATAAAACAAAGGCATTTGATATTATTGCTAGTGTTTATATGTTTTGAAAACAATTTCAAATCATAACTATCAATCATAGACGGCATTAATGCCCCATACCACTATGTCGCCATATATAGGTATACAATTAAAACCGCACAGTCACGTATTTGGAAATTGGAATTCCGTCATGAACCAAGGCAAAAGATAGTCCTTACCGAATTCGAGACTGCCTAACCCGAGTCTCAGGCAAGCGCGCAGGCAAGCCTTGGAGCGACAGGGCCGGTCCACCGATGTGGATTATTATACCTGAGCACTACGTTTCGCCGCCCTTTGGGGCGTAAGCGAGCCAACGAATGACTCCATCGGACCCGGATCGTCCGATCTAACCGAGGCGCCTCGCAACAGCAACAACCACATAAGTCAAACTCGTCAGGGCGTGTAAAACCACTGACGCCACTTTTAGCTAGGAGGAAACGTAGGCCCTCCCTGAGGTCCTTTCTCCCGTTTTAGGTTCCTACCGGGGTGTGAGGCTCGCGAATTTACGTTATACACAAAGCTACGCCACACAGGCGGTGCTTTGATCATCACCACAAGGCTTTGCTTTTCAACAGAAGCCCTGATCACTGCATCTTAGCATGCCACATAGGCAATTCACACCGTGCAACTGATGGCTATCAATCACACAGAACAAATTCCCATGTCGGACACACAGTCCATTTACAAGTCCGTTCTGGGTCTGAACGAAACCGGAGACACTAAATACCTCGCAAACCCATCGATCACCACGTACGTCTGAACGATCACCACTCATTATCCATATTTCGGGATGCCTCCCAATCAGGACCTCGGTTACCATCCAAACGAGGTGAAGATCTCCGGTCTTCGACCATCGTCTTCATCTTCGAATTTCAATCGTCGGTCGATTATTCGAAATGAGAATTAACTCGGCCTTTTCAAATAATTCACGTATATTTAGAATTTCAAATCGATTTATTTCAATGGTTAAATTATTCGACAACACCAATTGTGTTCTTTATATAGTTGTTACACCAAACACATTCAACCATCAAACATCACATAAATCAAGCAAATTCAGTTTATTTCCATTCCATATCGCTTACGATATTTTATAACTATTTATCGCTATTTTTATTTATTTTAAAATAGCCATTTTATTCAAAACGATGCTTCAGGCCATAAGGCGGCCGTGGCGCTGTTTTTCTTCATATTTGATTTACACATATCTGAAAATCTAACCGTTGGATCTTCACAAAATTTACATCATTAGAAAGGTCTTTTCAAAACGAATCCAACGGTTCCAGTTTCGGGAAAATCCGACGGTCGGATCTCCCGGTACAATCGTTTGAATTTTCGATTTCAAAATACGAACTGCAGCGTCGTTATTCGATTAAATATATAATTATATTTATATATATAAAAATATAATCGCTTCTGGCGCTGTTTTTCTTCAGTTTTGAATTAAACATTCCAGACAATCCAACCGTTGGATTTTTACAAGGTTGGTGCCGTTGGAAAGATTATTCCAAGGCGAACCCGACGGTTGAGATTTCGGGAAAATCCAATGGTCGGATTTCCCGTACTAGTCGTTTGAAATCACGGTTTCAAAATACGAACTGCACGGCTTCGTTTCGTTTTAATTTTATTTATATTTATATATTTATATAAATATAGTTCATTCAACAATTTCAATATCGTTTTCACTTCAAAAAATTTTCTAACACCTTAAATTTTGGAAAAATTTCGCCATAACCTCCCCTGCACCGGGAGCGTCGGGAAATCGCAAATAGCGTCCCGGTCCTTCTAATCTCAAAAAGAAAAAGAAAAAGCCAAGCGGCTAGCCAACAGGCTCAAAATCATCACCCAAACAAATCAGTAAATGTATACCTATTTGTCGGGCACAAATTTTATTCCTCTTCTCTATCCCCTTTGCTATAACCTGTTCAATGAATATGCATGTACATATATATACAGTCCATATCATTTTTCATTTCCTATTCAACTTCATATTTGATTTCTATTTGGTTTAAAAACACCATTCATTCTAATGTTACATAAATAGGTGCAAATCATTTCATTAGCTAATTAATGAATATTTCAACTCATATATGTTTATTTTGAACAAGTGGCTATTTTTAACACTTCACATTTCAACAATTTATGCATACAATAAAAATGTGATTTTTATTGTAAAACAATTCATTTCAAAACACTATTTTTCTATATAGTTCATATAGTCGATAAAAGGTGATTTTTATTATCATACAATTTATTTCAAAATATGAATACCATTCAACACATGAATTTCTAAACAACGAATGAATATCAATTCAACACATGAATGTTTTCAATAGTTTTTATATATAGATAAAAATGTGATTTTTATTATCGAACAATTTATTTCAAAATATGAATACCATTCAACACATGAATTTCTAAACAACGAATGAATATCAATTCAACACATGAATGTTTTCAATAGTTTTTATATATAGATAAAAATGTGATTTTTATTATCGAACAATTTATTTCAAAATATGAATACCATTCAACACATGAATTTCTAAACAACGAATGAATATCAATTCAACACATGAATGTTTTCAATAGTTTTTATATATAGATAAAAATGTGATTTTTATTATCGAACAATTTATTTCAAAATATGAATACCATTCAACACATGAATTTCTAAACAACGAATGAATATCAATTCAACACATGAATGTTTTCAATAGTTTTTATATATAGATAAAAATGTGATTTTTATTATCGAACAATTTATTTCAAAATATGAATACCATTCAACACATGAATTTCTAAACAACGAATGAATATCAATTCAACACATGAATGTTTTCAATAGTTTTTATATATAGATAAAAATGTGATTTTTATTATCGAACAATTTATTTCAAAATATGAATACCATTCAACACATGAATTTCTAAACAACGAATGAATATCAATTCAACACATGAATGTTTTCAATAGTTTTTATATATAGATAAAAATGTGATTTTTATTATCGAACAATTTATTTCAAAATATGAATACCATTCAACACATGAATTTCTAAACAACGAATGAATATCAATTCAACACATGAATGTTTTCTATATAATGAATAAATATAGTTTAAGCATATGAAAATAATTCAAACACACAAATATTATTCAAAATTTCGGCAGCATAACGGCAGGGTAGTTACACCGGCACCGTCCCTAGTACGGCTCCTCGCTCTACCTTAAAACCTCGCGGTTTTTGACAATGGGGATCATGCATCTAGTTCGCACGCAGGCGGCATGTATATATTTATTTCAATTCCACAAACTAATCCTATGTGGTTTCAACCAAATATTTCACAACCACCAATGGGTATTTTTCAACCACATACAACCAATATCAATCACAAACAATCCCAAACAACCATTCAATTTTCACAACAATTTCAACCAATAAATATCGTCCATGGTTTGTGGACGAGGGGCGTATATATATATATATATAGATATAGATATTTATGTATAGCTATTCACTTTCATTTCACACATATATAATATTTTTGAATCAGAAATCTCACCAATAGCTATCCAGTACCACGACACTTCCTTTATAAAAATCTTCGCCTTTTGTTGCTTTCGCCCGTATTCTCTACACATGTAAAAATCGAATTTTTACTATGCTACTCAATATATAAAAATATGATTTTTCTTTCGACTTTCGATATATAAAAATATGACTTTTACTTTGACTTTCAATATTTAAAAATATGATTTTTACTTCGGCTTTCCATATATAAAAATCTGATTTTTACTTTTAAATTTCTAATCTTCTTCTAGTTTATAAATCATTTTAAAATCAGTTTTTATATTCCTTTATAATTCAGTTTTTAAAATCTCAGAAAAATCAGTTTTTATATTTTTATAAATCAGGTTTTAAAATTCTTTCTTTACAAAAATCAGTTTAAAAATTCCTTTATAAAAATCTGTTTTTACTTTCTAAAAAAAAATAGTTTTATGCTTTTAAAAATTTCAGTTTTAAAATACTTTTTTAAAAATCCAGTTTTAAAATACTTTAAAATTCAGTTTTAAAATACTTTTAAAAATTCAGTTTAAATCCTCTTTTAAAAATTATTACAGTATTACCCAAAAAAAAATATACAGTTTTAAATAGAAATAAAAAAAAATTAAAACAGCTTACCGTATTTTGAAGAAAAGGGGGGGCTTCTGCAGTTCGTCGGCGGCGAGGTGGCAAGGCTTCGAGGTGGCGCGGTTCGTCGATGCTTTGGGGCGCGCTAGGGTTTCGATTGGGGGTCGCGATGCTACTGGAGGCTCGTGGGTCCTGCGAAGCGGCGGAGGGAGAGGGGTGTGGAAGCGGTAGGCTTGGAGGAAGAACAGGCGGAGGCGGGGGGGGGGGGGGGTTTCTCTGATCGTCGGCGGTTTCGATTTCCGTCTTCGACGGATTTTTTTTTTATTCTGTATAAATGAATTCGGGGGGGGGGGGGCAGAGGTATAGGAGGGAATATTTTTTTTTTATTATTATTTAATTATTAAATTTTGCAAAAGGGTTGACTTTTACATACGACCTCGAAACGAGGCCCACCGCCTGTCGTCCATAGCGTTTCACCCCCATTCCGAACACAATGGGATATGTATCGCAAGCTGATTTGATCGTTACAATCAGTTTCCTTTTGAATTTTCATTTAAATCACTATATTGAATTTTAAACGCACATTTCAAATTACCGGGGTCACATATTAACTAGAAAAATTCCAGAAAAATATTTTCTAGCTTCGTATTGACGATACGGTCCTAACAAAACTAGTTTCGTCAAATTCTGAGACCGTTTGAAAAATGGCCAATTTCCAGTCGATTAAAATCAACAGAAACTGGTCAAACGCGTTTTCTTTTGCCACGCTCACATATTGATTCGAAAAATTATGAAATTTGAAACCTAGCAATAACTTGACACTGCGGATCCAACAAAAGTGGTTTCGTCGAAATCCGAGGTCATTTGCAAAATATCCATTTTTAAGGGCCTGAATTTCATAGCGACTATTCAGAATTTTCAACTGGACATATCTTTTGATTCCCGCTATCCAATTTCGATTGGTCAGATTCGTTAGAAAGATACCATCAATTAGATTCCATTATTTTTGGTTTCACTAAAATCCGGATTGTTTTGCACCCGGTATATTCAATTGAAGTTTGAAATCGAATTATCGAACTACAACGCCATTTTCAATTCTATATATAATTATAATTAATTATATTGGTTTTCAAATGTCGATTTCAACTCAGTTTTCATCGCCATTATTTAAAATATTTATTTTAAATATTTAAAATCCATTATTTTAGCCAATTTAAAATTTTTAAATTGGTTCAGATTTTCTGGGTCGTTACAATCTCCCCCACTTAAAACTTTTCGTCCCCGAAAAGGAATAAAGTCGAAAGTGGTTTGATAAATCTACAATCACACAATACAACAACCAATTTGTTCTTTATATTCAGAGTATAGAATAAACAATGCACATCCATAGAAAGAAAATTGCAATAGAATAGAGAATTAAATGGTAATGCAAAGTAGGGTAAATGTACCTTGCACCAGAGTCAATCAGAGATATCTTCTCGGCATCTAGGATAAGCTTTCTGAATGCTCTCCTCAGTTTCCCAAGTACAATCTCGTGGATCTCCACTCCATTGCACTTTGACTAAGTGAACCTTCTTGTTTCTCAGCTCTTTGGTTTCTTTGCCGATAATCTTTAGCGGCTCTCGCCTCACGGCTAATTCTGGCGTAATTTCAATATCCTGCTGAGCTGCTTCTTCCACGATCAAGTCTGGATCATGAACGTGTTTTCGAAGTTGAGATATATGAAATACATCATGCACTCCAGGCAACCAGTCAGGCAGTTTGACCCTATAAGCGAGAGTTCCAATCCGTTCCAGAATAGGAAACGGACCAATAAATTTAGGCGCTAACTTCCCAGTTTTACCGAACCTGATAACTCCTCTCATCGGCGATACTTTCAAATATACATAGTCGCCAACTTCGAAGGATATATCTCTTCTTCTTTTATCGGCATAGCTCTTTTGTCGGCTTTGAGCGGCGAGTAATCGCTTCTTAATAAAATCGACTTTGTCAGCAGCTTCGCGAATCATATCAGGACCCAACACAAGTCTATTTCCTGGCTCGACCCAACAAGCAGGAGATCGGCACGGTCTACCATACAATGCTTCGAATGGCGACATTGTCAGACTCGCCTGGTAGCTGTTGTTATAAGAGAACTCAGCCAAATGTAGATTGTCTTCCCATGATCCACCGAAATCTATAACGCAAGCCCGCAATAGATCTTCTAGAATGCGATTCACCCTCTCAGTCTGACCGTCTGTCTGAGGATGATAAGCGGTGCTTAGGTTTAACTTCGTTCCCAGCTCGACTTGAAATGCTTCCCAGAATTTACTAGTGAATATTGTATCTCTATCACTTACTATACTGAGCGGCACTCCATGTAGTCTAACTATTTCCCTGAAGTATATCTGCGCCAGACTCTGAGCGGTTCTATTTGATCTGACAGGTATGAAATGGGCGGTCCTCGTGAAGCGATCTACGATCACCCAAATACTGTCATTTCCCTTTCTGGTTCTGGGCAAACCATCAATGAAATCCATAGAAATATGTTCCCACTTCCAGCCAGGAACTTCTAGTGGTTGTAATAATCCAGCCAATTTCTGTTGATCACTTTTGACTAACTGGCAAGTAGGGCATCGACTAACATATATTGAAACGTCTCTTTTCATAGCCTTCCACCAGAATGTTCTTTTGAGATCGTTGTACATTTTGGCCACACCAGGATGGATACTCAACTTGGACTTGTGACATTCGTCTAACACTTCCCTTTTTAGCTCAGGAATGTCAGGAACACAAATCCTTCCTTTCAATCTCAGGGTCTCGTCGTTATCTATTTGAAAACACGAGGGTTCATCTTTCCGAATCCTTTTGATCATATCTTTAATAAAGTTATCCTCCTTTTGAAGAATAGATATTTTGTCAATCAAGGAAGTTGTGATAATAAAGCTGGCGATCATTACATTCTTTCGACTCAGCGCATCGGCCACGACATTGGCTTTCCCTGGAGTATATATAATTTCGAAGTCATATGCTGCAAGAAACTCTAGCCAACGTTGCTGCCTCAAATTTAAGTCCTTCTGAGTGAACAGATACTTTAACGACTGGTGATCTGTAAACAGTTCAAACCTCTCGCCCAGAAGATAGTGTCTCCAGATTTTCAAAGAGAATATGATAGCCAATAAATCAAGATCATGAGTTACGTAGTTTTTCTCGTGTGGCTTAAGTTGACGGCTAGCATAAGCAATAACTTGACCTCTTTGCATTAACACTGCGCCAAGGCCTTCTCTATAAGCATCAGTCCAGACTTTCAAATCTTGGTTGCCATCGATGATGGTTAACACTGGAGCTGTTGTTAATCTCAACTTTAGCACTTCAAAAGCCTCCTCACTCTCTTGAGTCCATTTGAACTTAGAATGCTTCTTTGTAAGCTTCGTTAAGTGACCAGATATCTTCGAAAAGTCTTTAACGAACTTCCGGTAATAGCTAGCCAATCTGAGAAAACTGCGGACTTCAGTGGGAGTACTGGGCTGTTTCCAATTCTGAATAGCTGTGATTTTACTTGGATCCATAGCAATTCCATCTTTCGATACGACATGGCCCAGAAATTTTACTTCATCTTGCCAGAAGATACATTTGGAAAATTTGGCTTTCAATACATTCCTTCTGAGGATTTCTAGAACCTGTTCCAGATGCTTTTCATGTTCGGCCTTTGATTTAGAGAAGATTAGAATATCGTCAATGAAAACCAGAACAAATTTATTCAATACTCCTCTGAATACTCTGTTCATCAGATCAACGAAATAAGCTGGAGCATTACATAAGCCGAACGGCATTACTAACCACTCGTAGAATAAGTCGGGGCCTCTGAACGCGGTCATTGGAACACACTCTTCGGCAATTCGAAGTTGATGGAAACCTGTAGCTAGGTCCATCCTTGAGAATACTTGTGCTCCATTTAATCGATCCAACAAATCATCTATCCGCGGCAATGGATACTTGTTCTTTATTGTCTGCTTGTTCAAATCACGATAATCCACACATAGACGTAGAGTACCATCAGATTTCGGGACAAATACCGCTGCTGCACCCCAATCAGAGAAACTAGGCCTGATCAGACCTTTCCATACGAGCTGTCGTGTTTGATTGTCTAATTCTTCCTTCTCTTTCAAGGACATTCTTCGAATAGCGTGAACTACCGGCCTTGCATTCGGAATTAAGGCAATTTTGAAGTCTATTTCCCTTTGCGGAGGTAAGCGAACAACTTCCTCGAACACATCTGCATAGTTTTTGACGACAGGAATGTCTTTGATGAGGTCAGGAATATTCTCTGTAACTTCAGGGATATTTTCTATTTGGGCTGGAGAAACATCGAGAGCTGACCAGAAATCTTTTCTATTTGAAGTCGGGCCTTCACATGGTATGGTTATATAATTCCCCGATTGGGCCTTTGCTTTAACCACCCTCTCGGCGCATTTAACTTCAGCTTCATATTTGGTTAGCCAATCCAATCCCAGAATAAGATCGAATTCATTAAAATTCATGATGATAGAGACAATGGGGAATTTATAGCAAGAAAAAGAGACGGGCACTGCACAAATCCAACTGAGATTGATGGAACCTCCAACTGGATTCTGAACAGTCATGGGCTCTTTGAGCTTTTTCAAATTCAAATCCAACTTCTTGACTGCACTCTTTGCAATAAAGCTTCGCGACGCGCCAGTGTCAAACAGTACTTTAACTGGAATATTTTTGACATTTAGCGTGCCTTCTAAAACATCAGACCTTCCCTGACTATCTGAGTGTGCTGAGGTTTCTGCTACTTCATTTACCTGAGCCTCTTTGGCCCTTTTTAACAGCCAGCAATCTCTCTTTATATGACCGGACTGATGACAAAGATTGCACTCTCGAGTCACAGGAGACTTGTTCTTGGTTTTAGATTCACTCCCCCTTCGCTTCTTCGAGGTTCTACACTTCCTAGTCAGATGCCCCAGTTTATTGCAGTTAGAGCATGTGGCAGTCGTGACAGGTTCTTTTTCAGATCTAGCCCTTTTTCGATTGACTTTGGGCTCCTTACTGACCTCAGACCTCGTACTGCCTTCAGGGATATCAGTTTCCGACTCTGTTTTGTCACTAGAACAGACTTCTTCTTCGTCTCGCAACATTCCTTTCTTATAGAGATCTTCATACTGATAAGTCATGTAAATCATTTCAGAAAAAGGAAGCTTCACATGCCCCAATACTTTATTCTGATATTTCCTTTGAAGCCGTGAATAAATCTCATATTTTTCCTCTTCGGATTTTGAATTAGATGAGGAGCAAAGTGAGCAAGTTCATTGAATTTCTTATGATATTCGGGAATGGTCATATCACCTTGTATTAGATAAGAAAATTCATCACATAATCTCTCGGTTACTTCGGGAGGAGTAAACCTTTCTAGGAAAATCACTTTAAATCTGTCCCAGGTGATATCACCTTCTGGATTATCTTTGATGATTGTTTCCCACCAGATTAGGGCTTCCTCTTTGAGTGCCCAAGATGCTACTAACCGTTTCTGGTCATCTCTCAGCTGGATATGCTCAAAGATTTTTTCGACAGAACTCATCCAAGCTTGAGTTTGAATAATAGATTCATTGCCCGAGAATTTTTCTCCACCCAGATTTCGATATCTCTTGAATAGAGCCTCTAGATCGGGTTCTGTATTCCTTCTGTTTCTGGCACTCATTTTTCTAGTACTTCTGCAATTAGCAGATCAAGTGTCAGGTCACAGAAAAGGTATTTTAAAACATAGAAACACATACTTCAATGTAAATGTGTCTATCAAGGTGTAATTTCATTCTGCTTTACTCATACTAGGATATTACTGATCCTAGCTGTATAGAGTTACCCGTCCTAGAACACTACTGGTTCTATTTCTGACGAGTTCGTTCAAATGTTATATTCCAGAACTAAGCTTAACCAAAGCTCTGATACCACGATGAGACGACCCGATTTCCCGTTCTCACGGAAACAAGGTTATCTTTTGGAATATAACACAGAAACATATAATAGCAGAACAGAATTAAATAAATACACCAGAATGAACAACAAAATATACTGGATAAAAGTAATCATCAGAGTTACACAGTATACAGGATCTTACTTAGTACAAATACAGTTCAGCTATACATAAATGTCTACAGCGGAAATAAACAAAACATGTACAATAGGAGCTGAACAGCATAAAAAGAAATAAATGATAGAATCCATCTTCAGCTCCAGCTATCCAGAAAGAACCAGCTAAACCTGAATACAAGGCTGCCCGTGTAGAAAAAGGGGCACCCGAGTTTGAGAGTGAAACAAACTACGAGTCAGTCATGGGACTGGTATGAGAAATCTACTCAACACATATATAATATGGCAAATCACAGGACCACGCCACTTTCGTGGAACGGGTTTACTCCATTGGATTGCCAGTGCTTTAAAACAAATCTTTCTTTTAAACATCGCTATGCTTCTTATAAAAATGAAGCCATTATAAGACTCAGTTCCCATCACACAATGCAACGCAAACCGGAGGATAGAGTTTTACCTTATAATGGCCAAAATATGATTGATACGAATAAAACAAAGGCATTTGATATTATTGCTAGTGTTTATATGTTTTGAAAACAATTTCAAATCATAACTATCAATCATAGACGGCATTAATGCCCCATACCACTATGTCGCCATATATAGGTATACAATCAAAACCGCACAGTCACGTATTTGGAAATTGGAATTCCGTCATGAACCAAGGCAAAAGATAGTCCTTACCGAATTCGAGACTGCCTAGCCCGAGTCTCAGGCAAGCGCGCAGGCAAGCCTTGGAGCGACAGGGCCGGTCCACCGATGTGGATTATTATACCTGAGCACTACGTTTCGCCGCCCTTTGGGGCGTAAGCGAGCCAACGAATGACTCCATCGGACCCGGATCGTCCGATCTAACCGAGGCGCCTCGCAACAGCAACAACCACATAAGTCAAACTCGTCAGGGCGTGTAAAACCACTGACGCCACTTTTAGCTAGGAGGAAACGTAGGCCCTCCCTGAGGTCCTTTCTCCCGTTTTAGGTTCCTACCGGGGTGTGAGGCTCGCGAATTTACGTTATACACAAAGCTACGCCACACAGGCGGTGCTTTGATCATCACCACAAGGCTTTGCTTTTCAACAGAAGCCCTGATCACTGCATCTTAGCATGCCACATAGGCAATTCACACCGTGCAACTGATGGCTATCAATCACACAGAACAAATTCCCATGTCGGACACACAGTCCATTTACAAGTCCGTTCTGGGTCTGAACGAAACCGGAGGCACTAAATACCTCGCAAACCCATCGATCACCACGTACGTCTGAACGATCACCACTCATTATCCATATTTCGGGATGCCTCCCAATTAGGACCTCGGTTACCATCCAAACGAGGTGAAGATCTCCGGTCTTCGACCATCGTCTTCATCTTCGAATTTCAATCGTCGGTCGATTATTCGAAATGAGAATTAACTCGGCCTTTTCAAATAATTCACGTATATTTAGAATTTCAAATCGATTTATTTCAATGGTTAAATTATTCGACAACACCAATTGTGTTCTTTATATAGTTGTTACACCAAACACATTCAACCATCAAACATCACATAAATTAAGCAAATTCAGTTTATTTCCATTCCATATCGCTTACGATATTTTATAACTATTTATCGCTATTTTTATTTATTTTAAAATAGCCATTTTATTCAAAACGACGCTTCGGGCCATAAGGCGGCCGTGGCGCTGTTTTTCTTCAGATTTGATTTACACATATCTGAAAATCTAACCGTTGGATCTTCACAAAATTTACATCATTAGAAAGGTCTTTTCAAAACGAATCCAACGGTTCCAGTTTCGGGAAAATCCGACGGTCGGATCTCCCGGTACAATCGTTTGAATTTTCGATTTCAAAATACGAACTGCAGCGTCGTTATTCGATTAAATATATAATTATATTTATATATATAAAAATATAATCGTTTCTGGCGCTGTTTTTCTTCAGTTTTGAATTAAACATTCCAGACAATCCAACCGTTGGATTTTTACAAGGTTGGTGCCGTTGGAAAGAATATTCCAAGGCGAACCCGACGGTTGAGATTTCGGGAAAATCCAATGGTCGGATTTCCCGTACTAGTCGTTTGAAATCACGGTTTCAAAATACGAACTGCACGGCTTCGTTTCGTTTTAATTTTATTTATATTTATATATTTATATAAATATAGTTCATTCAACAATTTCAATATCATTTTCACTTCAAAAAATTTTCTAACACCTTAAATTTTGGAAAAATTTCGCCATAACCTCCCCTGCACCGGGAGCGTCGGGAAATCGCAAATAGCGTCCCGGTCCTTCTAATCTCAAAAAGAAAAAGAAAAAGCCAAGCGGCTAGCCAACAGGCTCAAAATCATCACCCAAACAAATCAGTAAATGTGTACCTATTTGTCGGGCACAAATTTTATTCCTCTTCTCTAGCCCCTTTGCTATAACCTGTTCAATGAATATGCATGTACATATATATACAGTCCATATCATTTTTCATTTCCTATTCAACTTCATATTTGATTTCTATTTGGTTTAAAAACACCATTCATTCTAATGTTACATAAATAGGTGCAAATCATTTCATTAGCTAATTAATGAATATTTCAACTCATATATGTTTATTTTGAACAAGTGGCTATTTTTAACACTTCACATTTCAACGATTTATGCATACAATAAAAATGTGATTTTTATTGTAAAACAATTCATTTCAAAACACTATTTTTCTATATAGTTCATATAGTCGATAAAAGGTGATTTTTATTATCAAACAATTTATTTCAAAATATGAATACCATTCAACACATGAATTTCTAAACAACGAATGAATATCAATTCAACACATGAATGTTTTCAATAGTTTTTATATATAGATAAAAATGTGATTTTTATTATCGAACAATTTATTTCAAAATATGAATACCATTCAACACATGAATTTCTAAACAACGAATGAATATCAATTCAACACATGAATGTTTTCAATAGTTTTTATATATAGATAAAAATGTGATTTTTATTATCGAACAATTTATTTCAAAATATGAATACCATTCAACACATGAATTTCTAAACAACGAATGAATATCAATTCAACACATGAATGTTTTCAATAGTTTTTATATATAGATAAAAATGTGATTTTTATTATCGAACAATTTATTTCAAAATATGAATACCATTCAACACATGAATTTCTAAACAACGAATGAATATCAATTCAACACATGAATGTTTTCAATAGTTTTTATATATAGATAAAAATGTGATTTTTATTATCGAACAATTTATTTCAAAATATGAATACCATTCAACACATGAATTTCTAAACAACGAATGAATATCAATTCAACACATGAATGTTTTCAATAGTTTTTATATATAGATAAAAATGTGATTTTTATTATCGAACAATTTATTTCAAAATATGAATACCATTCAACACATGAATTTCTAAACAACGAATGAATATCAATTCAACACATGAATGTTTTCTATATAATGAATAAATATAGTTTAAGCATATGAAAATAATTCAAACACACAAATATTATTCAAAATTTCGGCAGCATAACGGCAGGGTAGTTACACCGGCACCGTCCCTAGTACGGCTCCTCGCTCTACCTTAAAACCTCGCGGTTTTTGACAATGGGGATCATGCATCTAGTTCGCACGCAGGCGGCATGTATATATTTATTTCAATTCCACAAACTAATCCTATGTGGTTTCAACCAAATATTTCACAACCACCAATGGGTATTTTTCAACCACATACAACCAATATCAATCACAAACAATCCCAAACAACCATTCAATTTTCACAACAATTTCAACCAATAAATATCGTCCATGGTTTGTGGACGAGGGGCGTATATATATATATATATATATATATATATATATATATATATATATATATATATAGATATTTATGTATAGCTATTCACTTTCATTTCACACATATATAATATTTTTGAATCAGAAATCTCACCAATAGCTATCCAGTACCACGACACTTCCTTTATAAAAATCTTCGCCTTTTGTCGCTTTCGCCCGTATTCTCTACACATGTAAAAATCGAATTTTTACTATGCTACTCAATATATAAAAATATGATTTTTCTTTCGACTTTCGATATATAAAAATATGACTTTTACTTTGACTTTCAATATTTAAAAATATGATTTTTACTTCGGCTTTCCATATATAAAAAATCTGATTTTTACTTTTAAATTTCTAATCTTCTTCTAGTTTATAAATCATTTTAAAATCAGTTTTTATATTCCTTTATAATTCAGTTTTTAAAATCTCAGAAAAATCAGTTTTTATATTTTTATAAATCAGGTTTTAAAATTCTTTCTTTACAAAAATCAGTTTAAAAATTCCTTTATAAAAATCTGTTTTTACTTTCTCAAAAAAAAAACAGTTTTATGCTTTTAAAAATTTCAGTTTTAAAATACTTTTTTAAAAATCCAGTTTTAAAATACTTTAAAATTCAGTTTTAAAATACTTTTAAAAATTCAGTTTAAATCCTCTTTTAAAAATTATTACAGTATTACCAAAAAAAAAAAAATATACAGTTTTAAATAGAAATAAAAAAAATTAAAACAGCTTACCGTATTTTGAAGAAAAGGGGGGGCTTCTGCAGTTCGTCGGCGGCGAGGTGGCAAGGCTTCGAGGTGGCGTGGTTCGTCGATGCTTTGGGGCGCGCTAGGGTTTCGATTGGGGGTCGCGATGCTACTGGAGGCTCGTGGGTCCTGCGAAGCGGCGGAGGGAGAGGGGTGTGGAAGAGGTAGGCTTGGAGGAAGAACAGGCGGAGGCGGGGGGGGTTTCTCTGATCGTCGGAGGTTTCGATTTCCGTCTTCGACGGGTTTTTTTTTTTTTATTCTGTATAAATGAATTCGGTGGGGGGGGGGGGGCCAGAGGTATAGGAGGGAATATATTTTTTTTATTATTATTATTTTATTATTTAATTATTAAATTTTGCAAAAGGGTTGACTTTTACATACGACCTCGAAACGAGGCCCACCGCCTGTCGTCCATAGCGTTTCACCCCCATTCCGAACACAATGGGATATGTATCGCAAGCTGATTTGATCGTTACAATCAGTTTCCTTTTGAATTTTCATTTAAATCACTATATTGAATTTTAAACGCACATTTCAAATTACCGGGGTCACATATTAACTAGAAAAATTCCAGAAAAATATTTTCTAGCTTCGTATTGACGATACGGTCCTAACAAAACTAGTTTCGTCGAATTCTGAGACCGTTTGAAAAATGGCCAATTTCCAGTCGATTATAATCAACAAAAACTGGTCAAACGCGTTTTCTTTTGCCACGCTCACATATTGATTCGAAAAATTATGAAATTTGAAACCTAGCAATAACTTGACACTGCGGATCCAACAAAAGTGGTTTCGTCGAAATCCGAGGTCATTTGCAAAATATCCATTTTTAAGGGCCTGAATTTCATAGCGACTATTCAGAATTTTCAACTGGACATATCTTTTGATTCCCGCTATCCAATTTCGATTGGTCAGATTCGTTAGAAAGATACCATCAATTAGATTCCATTATTTTTGGTTTCACTAAAATCCGGATTGTTTTGCACCCGGTATATTCAATTGAAGTTTGAAATCGAATTATCGAACTACCGCGCCATTTTCAATTCTATATATAATTATAATTAATTATATTGGTTTTCAAATGTCGATTTCAACTCAGTTTTCATCGCCATTATTTAAAATATTTATTTTAAATATTTAAAATCCATTATTTTAGCCAATTAAAATTTTTTAAATTGGTTCAGATTTTCTGGGTCGTTACAGTGCACTGGACCAGCTGTGTAACACCCCACACCCGCTATAGTCACTCACTAAGGGAATGCCATAGCATCGGTGGAGTATTTTTAGTGAGTATAGAACAGTAAAATTACAACAAGACAGATATAATGTAATACTTGAAAATTTAAAACATCATCTCATAGCAGCGGAAAGTAAAACATGTTTGGTTACATCATAAAACCATAACAAGAGTCAAGTACAAAATATCCATCCTGAATAAAATAAGTACATAATCCCACTACTCATAACAAATAGCCATAACAGAAAAGATAAGATAAGCTGAGCTCTACATCTACGGTCCAAGCTCCAAGAGATAGATAAAGCAAACTGATCAAAGCCCACTAGCACTAGGCCTAACCTGAGGACCTGAAGGAAAAAGATAAAAACAACGGGGGTCAGACATAAGCCTGAGTGAACCCTATCTCCTTAATAATACAATTATTAAAGTAATTAGGGTATGATATGAACTCGGTATGGTATCTTTGGGGATAATGACTACACTAAGTTGCCCACGAACACAGGACGAACTAAGATAACCGTAAAGACGCATCTACCCACCCAAGGATAATTACTAACTGCACCACACCAGTCACTCCTACTCAAAGGTTGATCCCACCCAAGGATATCAAAGATAGATATAACCAGTAGTTTCCTGTACCCTAGTTGACTACATAGGTGCCGTCTGCCCCTATCTCTACTAGGTGTACCCCACTACCCCAAGCGATCGGCTCCCTAACGTAGATACCCGTGCTGGTCCCACAGTGGGGTGTATCACTCCCCTAAAGTGGCTACCCAATACTATCAACGGTGCACGGCTTTATATCTACACGATGCAACAACGGCTTATCTACCAGCCCGGGCCCACACACGCATATGAAACCCGTTGGACTTGCGTTGCCACCGCTACCCCGTTTTGGCCTCTTATAATCAAGCCCAATATGCGTGTCCCGTCACTCAACATGGGTCGAGCCCACAAAGATACGTTTGGGATATTGGTTGAAACGGGCCCCCACAAGCTACTACTTAAGCTTGTCATTTTATCTAGTGCATTCCACTTAACCCCTTTTTATAATCATGCCCCCTTACATGTTAAGGTTTGGTTAAGTCATCCAATTATATTACAATTGCCACTTAAGGCACCCACTAGATTTCCGCATACCACCCAAGGCACTTACTTGATTCCCCCATGCCACCCAAGGCACTTACTTAACCCTTTAATCATGTTTAGTTACATGTTCCACTCTGGTTAAGTATTCTAATCGTATTTTCTATTGCCACCCAAGGCAACCCACTAGTTTTCTCATGCCACCCAAGGCACCCCCACTAGTTACTACATGCCACCCAAGGCACCCACTTAACCCCTCATGTCCCACTACATGCTAATATGGTTAAGTGTTTCTTAATTAATTAAGACCGTGATCTCCCATAAAGACCTCCCACATTAGACTGGCTGTTATGACCGCCTGGTTAAGCCGGTAGGGTCCGGGCAGTCTTACGTCATAACAGAGTCTAACCTTGTGTCTTTACTTTAATCACGTATTTAATTTGTGCCTAAGACCTCTCACATTAGACTGGCTGTTATGACCGCCTGGTTAAGCCGGTAGGGTCCGGGCAGTCTTACGTCATAACAGAGCCTAACCTCGTGTCTTAGTCGATTAATTACACCTAATTAATCACCCTCATATTAATTATCCCTAATTAATATCAATTTATTCATAACATGGGTAGACCTAACTCAATAGGTAAATTCCCATGGGGTAGACCTAACTCAATAGGTAAATTCCCACTTATGTTAATTAATTTTTTTATGGTATGCTTAATCATACCCATTTCAACATACTTTTAATTAACATATTAATTAACCCCATCGTTCCCCACGTAAATCGTCATTATGACATAACATAATAAAGGGAAGATTTACCACACATAACATGGGTTTAGCATATAACTTTATCATGGGTTAAAAGGATGTCAACTTGCATATATGAGCATGTATTAACCCAACTATATTCAACCCAAACTTGCATATTATCAAACATGTGTCTTACATAACATGTTGCATATGAACTTACATATCATCAAACATGTGATTTGCATAACATGTTGCATATGAACTTACATATCATCATACATGTGATTTGCATAACATGTAGAACTTGCATTTTAGTATATACTTAACTTGCATAAGCACTCACATACTTGCATAAGCATTCATATACTTGCATAAGCTTGCATATCATGTTAAACTTGCATTTCAACATATACATAACTTGCATAAACATTCATATACTTGCATAGGCTTGCATATTATGTTAAACTTGCATTTCAACATATACATAACTTGCATAAACATTCACATACTTGCATAGGCTTGCATATTATGTTAAACTTGCATTTCAACATATACATAACTTGCATAAACATTCACATACTTGCATAGGCTTGCATATTATGTTAAACTTGCATTTCAACATATACATAACTTGCATAAACATTCACATACTTGCATAGGCTTGCATATTATGTTAAACTTGCATTTCAACATATACATAACTTGCATAAACATTCACATACTTGCATAGGCTTGCATATTATGTTAAACTTGCATTTCAACATATACATAACTTGCATAAACATTCACATACTTGCATAGGCTTGCATATTATGTTAAACTTGCATTTCAACATATACATAACTTGCATAAACATTCACATACTTGCATAGGCTTGCATATTATGTTAAACTTGCATTTCAACATATACATAACTTGCATAAACATTCATATACTTGCATAGCTTGCATATTATGTTAAACTTGCATTTCAACATATACATAACTTGCATAAACATTCATATACTTGCATAAGATGTTAAACATGCATATAAGCATATACATGACTTGCATAAGTACTCACATACTTGCATAACATGTTTGCATAATGGATCCATATTCACTTAGTGTTTTGCATCATAAACATCATGAAACAACTTGCATAAAAATATCATGATTACATATTATGAAACTTGCATGACATAAGGCATATAACTTGCAAAACACATAATATTCACTACATCAAGCTTGCATAAATATATGGATCCACAAACATAGCCATACTTTATCACATCTTATCATAATCAATTCAATAATTGATTATTAAGGGGATAGAAGCTCACCAAAACAAGATTAGCAAGTTAAATGAAGCAAATCCCAATGATTAAGTAGAAGAAGATGTAGATTAGCTTGCAAACCCTCTTAGGATTTTTAGTGGAGGCTCTCCAATTTTCTAAGTGGTGGCATAATGGCCTTAGATCTATTTTTGGTAAGGATAAGGGGGGTATTAGGGTGTATATATAAATTAGTTAGATGTTTTAGGACCATAGGATATACCCTAGAACCAATCCTAGCCTTTAAAGCATGTCTTGGGGAAGAAGTCAAGTGTAGGAACCATTTAGGGCCCAAAAAAAACAGCCCAAAACTCATCCCGGGCCTCAAAACATGAGCAGTTTTCGTTTTTGATTTTTCGTGAAACTTTGACGGGCCATAACTTGGTCATACGGACTCCGATTTACGAAAACTCGGACTCTATTTCGCGTATTTTTCCGAGACGAACGCAATGGCACAGCCCGTTTCCCCTGATTCAGAATATTAAATTTAATTCTGCTCTGATTTATGTTATAACAAGTTATTTAACATACGGGGTGTTACATTCTCCCCTACTTAAAGGATTTCGTCCCCGAAATCTCTAAGTCAAGAAGAACGTATCCTACCAACCAAACAACCATCTACTCAACCATCAAACACTGGCATCCATTGTCCTTAAAACAATTTCTAATGATGTATGAGCATATGCAAAAAGTGTGTGTATATGTTCCCTATCTAATGTATGAACATATGCAAACCATGATAGTGCCATGCATCCATTATGTATGCGAGGGAACCCTATCGACACATACAATATCTACATGAGTGCACAATCATTCACCAAAATGCATCATCCATATGATAACACAATCATTATACATCCATAAATATAGCTTCCTACACACAATTTTATGCAATATACAATATGAAGTGATTGAGCCGATCTAGTGCCTAGAGTGTGTGTATATGCATCCACGAGCAACCACTAGCAAACACTTGCATCCACTTGCATCCATCATACATAACATGTCTCAAACACATGTTTCAACCATAGGACTATCCTATCTGAAGGTCAAAGGTACTAACGAGAGGACATACTAAGGATAAGATAAGTACCAGTCAAACGATAAAGGAGAAGTTAAAAGACATACTCTCAAAAAGAAATGGATACAAAGAACGCATCTTCGCTTCCGTCTCCCAAGTTGCGTTGCTCTCCTCTTCTCCCCATTGCACTTTGACTAGCTGAACCTCTCGATTCCTCAATTTCCTAGTCTCTGACCCAAGGATGCGAGTAGGAGCTCGTCGAATAGTCGCATCACGCTCTGCTTCCACTTCTCTAAGCAAACTTGGCTCTACCACCTCTGCGGTCTTATGTAGGCACTTCCTCCCATGGAATACATCATGTACACCACTAAGTCTGTCGGGCAACTCCACCAATGGAAGATGCTCCTCCCATGTACCTCCAAAATCCAAGATACATAGCCTCAAAAGGTCTTCTAAAATATGATTCACCCTCTCGGTCTGGCCGTCCGTCTGAGGATGATATGCGGTACTCAAACGCAACTGAGTCCCTACCGCCTTTTGCAAACTCTTCCAAAACTCTCTAGTGAAGATAGGATCTCGATCACTCACTATACTGGAGGGTACCCGATGCAATCGAACTATCTCTCGAAGATATACAAAAGCTAGCCATGGAGCAGTCCACTTACTCTTCACAGGTATGAAATGGGTGTTCTTAGTAAGTCTGTCTACCACCACCCAAATTCCTGTATTACTCTTTCTCGATCTGGGTAACCTGTCAATAAAATCCAACGAGACGCTGTCCCACTTTCATTGCGGAACCTCCAATGGGTGAAGCAACCCACCTGGTTTTTTTCGCTCCGTCTTCACTCGTTGGCACACCAAGCATCGAGCGACATGCTCGGCCACATCTTTCTTCATACCGGCCCAGAAGAAAGCCCTTTTCATGTCTTGGTACATCTTACCCCCACCGGGATGAATGGTCATCCTAAAACGGTGTGCGTCATCAAGAATAGCCTTCCTCAAACCCTCGTCCTGCGGTACACAAAGTCTACTGTCTCTACGCAAGCACCCTCTATCATCTAGGGTGTACCTACTCAAATGGCTGGACGACTCCCCCCTTATGAGCTTCTCTACTAACTCAACCAACTGTGGGTCGCCCCTCTGTGCTTCTCCAATCCGCCCCAAAAGAGTAGGTCTAACTTCCAAAGAAGCTAGCAAACCGGGTACAAAGTCAACGGAAGGTCTAAAGTCAAACTTAGAAATAAACTCTAAGCTCCGTCGTTCAACGAACAATGAACTCAAGGACAACCTTTTTCTACTTAAGGTGTCCGTTACCATGTTACCCTTACTCATAGGATGCTAAGGATCCCATCCACTTTTGCTGTCCTAAGACTATGCGCTCGAAGAGTCTCCAACACTTCCCTAAGATGTAGGGCATGCTCTTCTCCACCAGAATATCATCCAAAATCATCACAACTGTCTCCCACGCAGACCACCCTAGTCGAATTCGGCATCCCCCAAATGCAAGCCCCAAAGGCCTAAACCAATATTAGACAAACACCCAAGGGATACCTTCTTCGAATTCAGACGACCTACGTGAGACGATACTAGTAAAAATGGCTAAATAATTAAGCCCTTGACCAATTCTGGATGTTCTCGCCAGTCTCGCTCCAAAACCGTCGTTTATCCTATACTGGCCCTGCTCAGCCTATTGAGCACATACGAAAACTTATTTCGCTCTTAGAAAAGACCCAGATGTCATCTACAAAGACCATCACGAACTTATTTAGGTACTCCCTGAACACCCTTCTCAACAAAGTATGCGGGGGCGTTCGTCAAACCCAATGGCATCACCAGCCACTCATAAAAGAAATCATCCGGAGTCCCAAAGGCAGTCTCCTCTATACTATTCTCAGCCACTCTCAACTGATGAAATCCCGTGGCTAAGTCCTACTACAAAAATACTGAGGCGCCAGCCAACTGATCAAGGAGATCATTAATCCTCGGCAATGGGTATCTATTCTTCTTTGTGAGTTTCTTTAGTTCCCTTTAGCCTACACAAAGTCTGAGGGACCCATCCGCCTTCATAACAAAAACTACTGGAGCGCCCCACTCCGATATACTTCGTCTTATGAACCCCTTCTCAAGCAAATCGCCTACTTACTTATGGAGTTCCCTCCTCTCACTAGGAGCCATGTGGCACACTGGCCAAGATACTGGTTTGGCATTATCCACCAGATATATTCGGAAGTCAATCTCCCGCTTCGGAGGTAAGCCCTTCACCTCCTCAAACACATCCGGGTATTCCCGGACCGCTCTAACAGATCGCAGACTCTAGACCAACGTGTCAGGCGATTCTAGATACCTTAGCATAACAGATTCTATGGGATTACAAGAGATCTCGAGAGTGTTACTTAGGCGGCCCATAAGCCTAACAACTCTCCCTTCAAAATGAAGAACAGCACTCCTACTGGATAACCAGTCCATGCCCAAAATTAACCCATAGCCCGTGAAGCCCAACAAGCATCACATCTAAACTCAACGCTAAGTATAGAAACTTTCAAACCCTAACATATCATGGAGCCCCAACTGGGTTTGAAACAACTAAGGGATCATCTACCAAACTGGTGTCTAAGTGCAGTGAATCAACTAACAATGGTGGGATAAACGAACTCAATATATCAGAATCAAATAGAGCTTGAATCGGATGATAAAGAAATCCAAATTCCAACCTAGACAGTCATATCCCCATCTGGTACCCTAGTCGTGAGGGAATACAACTACCCTCCAGAAGATTCCATACCTTGCCCTTGCTTCCTTGAACAATCCTAATAAGGTGTCCTATTCCTCTTAAAAGGATAACCACTTGCCTTCTTCTTCCCTATTCTCCACTCGTAACCTCCCACCAATGAGGTTTCATCTTTCATTAACCAAACAACTATTTGAGCCTTCCTCCCATCGTTTATCCAATAGATACCTACCAGTCCTCCTCCTTCTTGAACCAACTTCTAATCCGACTAACGTCTAAGTCCCTTGAAGTGGTTTTCCATCCTTATCTATCTTAGAAAGATCATCTATACGCGGAGGGGAAACTCAAAACGAGAGAAAGGAAGAGATTCAAAATGGAGAATTCGAAAGATATAGATATGGCTATTGGGGATTATGCTTTCCTTTCAAAAACTTTTCTCTTAAAAGACATGTTTTTGAAAATACTCCTTTCCAAAAGTATTCTTAGAAAATAGTTTTTCTAAAAATTTTATCTGTTCCGGTAACCTTAAGCTCTGATACCACGTGTAACACCCCACACCCGCTATAGTCACTCACTAAGGGAATGCCATAGCATCGGTGGAGTATTTTTAGTGAGTATAGAACAGTAAAATTACAACAAGACAGATATAATGTAATACTTGAAAATTTAAAACATCATCTCATAGCAGCGGAAAGTAAAACATGTTTGGTTACATCATAAAACCATAACAAGAGTCAAGTACAAAATATCCATCCTGAATAAAATAAGTACATAATCCCACTACTCATAACAAATAGCCATAACAGAAAAGATAAGATAAGCTGAGCTCTACATCTACGGTCCAAGCTCCAAGAGATAGATAAAGCAAACTGATCAAAGCCCACTAGCACTAGGCCCAACCTGAGGACCTGAAGGAAAAAGATAAAAACAACGGGGGTCAGACATAAGCCTGAGTGAACCCTATCTCCTTAATAATACAATTATTAAAGTAATTAGGGTATGATATGAACTCGGTATGGTATCTTTGGGGATAATGACTACACTAAGTTGCCCACGAACACAGGACGAACTAAGATAACCGTAAAGACGCATCTACCCACCCAAGGATAATTACTAACTGCACCACACCAGTCACTCCTACTCAAAGGTTGATCCCACCCAAGGATATCAAAGATAGATATAACCAGTAGTTTCCTGTACCCTAGTTGACTACATTGGTGCCGTCTGCCCCTATCTCTACTAGGTGTACCCCACTACCCCAAGCGATCGGCTCCCTAACGTAGATACCCGTGCTGGTCCCACAGTGGGGTGTATCACTCCCCTAAAGTGGCTACCCAATACTATCAACGGTGCACGGCTTTATATCTACACGATGCAACAACGGCTTATCTACCAGCCCGGGCCCACACACGCATATGAAACCCGTTGGACTTGCGTTGCCACCGCTACCCCGTTTTGGCCTCTTATAATCAAGCCCAATATGCGTGTCTCGTCACTCGACATGGGTCGAGCCCACAAAGTTACGTTTGGGATATTGGTTGAAACGGGCCCCCACAAGCTACTACTTAAGCTTGTCATTTTATCTAGTGCATTCCACTTAACCCCTTTTTATAATCATGCCCCCTTACATGTTAAGGTTTGGTTAAGTCATCCAATTATATTACAATTGCCACTTAAGGCACCCACTAGATTTCCGCATACCACCCAAGGCACTTACTTGATTCCCCCATGCCACCCAAGGCACTTACTTAACCCTTTAATCATGTTTAGTTACATGTTCCACTCTGGTTAAGTATTCTAATCATATTTTCTATTGCCACCCAAGGCAACCCATTAGTTTTCTCATGCCACCCAAGGCACCCCCACTAGTTACTACATGCCACCCAAGGCACCCACTTAACCCCTCATGTCCCACTACATGCTAATATGGTTAAGTGTTTCTTAATTAATTAAGACCGTGATCTCCCATAAAGACCTCCCACATTAGACTGGCTGTTATGACCGCCTGGTTAAGCCGGTAGGGTCCGGGCAGTCTTACGTCATAACGGAGTCTAACCTCGTGTCTTTACTTTAATCACGTATTTAATTTGTGCCTAAGACCTCTCACATTAGACTGGCTGTTATGACCGCCTGGTTAAGCCGGTAGGGTCCGGGCAGTCTTACGTCATAACAGAGCCTAACCTCGTGTCTTAGTCGATTAATTACACCAAATTAATCACCCCCATATTAATTATCCCTAATTAATATCAATTTATTCATAACATGGGTAGACCTAACTCAATAGGTAAATTCCCATGGGGTAGACCTAACTCAATAGGTAAATTCCCACTTATGTTAATTAATTTTTTTATGGTATGCTTAATCATACCCATTTCAACATACTTTTAATTAACATATTAATTAACCCCATCGTTCCCCACGTAAATCGTCATTATGACATAACATAATAAAGGGAAGATTTACCACACATAACATGGGTTTAGCATATAACTTTATCATGGGTTAAAAGGATGTCAACTTGCATATATGAGCATGTATTAACCCAACTATATTCAACCCAAACTTGCATATTATCAAACATGTGTCTTACATAACATGTTGCATATGAACTTACATATCATCAAACATGTGATTTGCATAACATGTTGCATATGAACTTACATATCATCATAAATGTGATTTGCATAACATGTAGAACTTGCATTTTAGCATATACTTAACTTGCATAAGCACTCACATACTTGCATAAGCATTCATATACTTGCATAAGCTTGCATATCATGTTAAACTTGCATTTCAACATATACATAACTTGCATAAACATTCATATACTTGCATAGGCTTGCATATTATGTTAAACTTGCATTTCAACATATACATAACTTGCATAAACATTCACATACTTGCATAGGCTTGCATATTATGTTAAACTTGCATTTCAACATATACATAACTTGCATAAACATTCACATACTTGCATAGGCTTGCATATTATGTTAAACTTGCATTTCAACATATACATAACTTGCATAAACATTCACATACTTGCATAGGCTTGCATATTATGTTAAACTTGCATTTCAACATATACATAACTTGCATAAACATTCACATACTTGCATAGGCTTGCATATTATGTTAAACTTGCATTTCAACATATACATAACTTGCATAAACATTCACATACTTGCATAGGCTTGCATATTATGTTAAACTTGCATTTCAACATATACATAACTTGCATAAACATTCACATACTTGCATAGCTTGCATATTATGTTAAACTTGCATTTCAACATATACATAACTTGCATAAACATTCATATACTTGCATAAGATGTTAAACATGCATATAAGCATATACATGACTTGCATAAGTACTCACATACTTGCATAACATGTTTGCATAATGGATCCATATTCACTTAGTGTTTTGCATCATAAACATCATGAAACAACTTGCATAAAAATATCATGATTACATATTATGAAACTTGCATGACATAAGGCATATAACTTGCAAAACACATAATATTCACTACATCAAGCTTGCATAAATATATGGATCCACAAACATAGCCATACTTTATCACATCTTATCATAATCAATTCAATAATTGATTATTAAGGGGATAGAAGCTCACCAAAACAAGATTAGCAAGTTAAATGAAGCAAATCCCAATGATTAAGTAGAAGAAGATGTAGATTAGCTTGCAAACCCTCTTAGGATTTTTAGTGGAGGCTCTCCAATTTTCTAAGTGGTGGCATAATGGCCTTAGATCAATTTTTGGTAAGGATAAGGGGGGTATTAGGGTGTATATATAGATTAGTTAGATGTTTTAGGACCATAGGATAAACCCTAGAACCAATCCTAGCCTTTAAAGCATGTCTTGGGGAAGAAGACAAGTGTAGGAACCATTTAGGGCCCAAAAAAAACAGCCCAAAACTCATCCCGGGCCTCAAAACATGAGCAGTTTTCGTTTTTGATTTTTCGTGAAACTTTGACGGGCCATAACTTGGTCATACGGACTCCGATTTACGAAAACTCGGACTCTATTTCGCGTATTTTTCCGAGACGAACGCAATGGCACAGCCCGTTTCCCCTGATTCAGAATATTAAATTTAATTCTGCTCTGATTTATGTTATAACAAGTTATTTAACATACGGGGTGTTACAAGCTGTCTCGTCGAGCTATGCTTGAACGGTTAGTCATGCGATCTTCGTAACGCGTGGCGGCATATCGACGTAATAATCGTTTAAAAATTTTAAAAAGAGAGGGAAAATGGAAAATTTCCGACCTAAGGCGCTATTTATCGGCGCCCTAGGCTAGGCACCGAATTTGTTGGCGCCTTACGTTAAGGCGCTAATTTAAGCGTGCGTTGAAAAATCGGCGTGTGCCAATAAATTCAACGCATGCATGTTGGAAAAAATACCGAAATCTTTTGTTACTCTTACGTCTGGTAATATCACAAGGCGAACGATTATTGGAGATGCCGTAAGTATTTCACAAAATATAGTTGTTTTTACGACTATAAACACATTTTATACTACATTGACTTCATCGTCTGGTGGGTCTGGGTGATAGTTAAGGTAGGTACAACACACAACAAAGTATTAATAGGTTGAATAACCTGAGAAAGGTAATAAACGCAGCAGAATCCGAGTGTGATGGAGTGGCTTGTTTTTTTATTTAGTAGTTACATACTTGGCTTTTTTGGTATAATCAATATAAACATTTAGTTGAAGAAACACTCAGAATGTTTAATTCACTTGTACCGTTATGGTTAATATTGATCTCATCTTTTAACTCAATTTCGGGTTTAAAGGATTAAAAGGATCGTACCACTTATCATAGGCAAGTGATTAAATATTTTGGTTGCATAATTAACGGGGGCTGAAAATGAGTCCATGAAAGCAAACAAATCAAGTCAACAAACTTCCTCAACACGTAAAAGCCTTGCAGCCAAAGGTCATAATCTATCCAATACCTGAAAATCAAAGTATTCCAACGCCCATTTTCCAATAGCCGCCAATACTCCCACCACTAATCCAACCACATTCGACGCCATCTAGGAGCTTCTCCAACTTGTCTCCACCCTTCTTGCTCTCCGAATTAGGTAATTTCCCTAAACATAATTTTTAGGTTTTAATTGATTTCGGGTTTAATTTGAAGTTAGATTGATTCCTAATTGTTTGTATATGTTTACTACATCATGCTACACACTAATTGCTATTATCATCACCATCATGATCAAATTGTTAGGAATTAAAAAAATAGTTTTGTAAATTGTGTATGTTTAGGTAGCTTTGGTTAGCGAACGATATATGTGTGATAGAGTTTGCTAATAATATAATTTATGCAAACACGAAGTATATATTATGTTGAATGATCACAATTTTTGAAAATTTATGCAAACACGAGTTTTGTGCTTTTGCAAAATGATTTGGTGTATAAATTATTTTAATAGTAATCGTCGTAGTTAGAATTCAATAAATTATAAAACTATATAATTTACTATAATGTAAGAAAACAGTGAAATATAAACAAATTGTATATTTAAATTTAATATAGACAAATATTTAAACCCTTAGATATTATTTGGCCCCATCTGGCAAGTGTTGTATATGATCGTTATATGGATATTCATTTTTTCTACAGAACCGATATCTTTATTCATTTGATACATCATTTATCGGATTTATCCCTGTATTGGACAAGTTACAAACATAATAAAGTAATTGTATTTCGTAGAGCATATGTCTTCAAATGGTTCACAAAATTTCGACGGCATTTCCTTTACGTTTCTTATGTATACGCATGTGTATACGATACAAGGAACACATAGGAAATGCAGCTGAAATTTTGTGAAACCATTTAAAATGATATGATTTACGAAATATAATTATTATTGTGTTTGTAATGGGAAGTAGGACGACCGACCATCAAAGAAGACACGTAAGCATCAATGAACCAATAATTGTTTATTTATAATAAAGTTTGTAAAAAAAAATTTAGTACATGTTTACTATATCAGTAAATAAAATTTAAACAACATATAAAATTAACGATTAATTTTTTTTACTTCATCATAGGTTTTAAAGTAGGAAAAATGGTTAATTACTTTATTGATCAGAGATCGATGTATCAAAGAAGGGAAATTAGTGGTGCAATAAGTGAACATTTTGAAAATGGGTAAAAGTGTTCACCGAATTTGTGTTAGGTAATATTAAAAACAGTACATAAATTCATTGTCCATGTAGTAGGTGGGAATTGTTGAACTATTTAATACCGAATATGGTTAAAATTCATTTGCGCTAATATGGTTTCCTACCTAATTATTTGCGATCCGCATCGTCATGGAGAAATTGTAGCCCCTAAAAATGAAGAACAGTCGATGGAGGTCATTAGTGTTGAAGTTAGTACGAATCTCATAGAAAATATGGTCAAAGATGTTGCACGATCAATGTTCCCTACCATTGAAATTGGTAACGACGATATTAATGTCGAAGAGGAACCAAATGTTGAAGCTAAAAAAAATATGATTTATTGAATGATGCTAAAAAAAACCTTTTGAATGGATGTGAAAACGACACTCAATTATCGGTAACGATAGAATACATAGCAATGAAATCAAAATTCAACCTTATAGAAGTTGGATCTACGACTGTTGTTCTGGCTGCTAAATGCCCGATAATTATTGTGCGAAAATTATTATGAAGTGAAAAAACTTACGTTATCTTTCGTATCAGAAAATAGATGCATGCTTAAAGGGTTGCATGTTATATTGAAAAGAAGAAAACAATCTTAAAAAAATGTAAGTATTGTAATCAAGAAAGATACAAACCAGGGAAAAGGAAGGGAAAAGAAGTACCGTACAAACGTAAGCATTATTTATCCATCACCCCTAGACTTCAAAGATTATATGAATTATTTGTAACAGTGCATCATATAAGATGACATAGTGTAAGAACACCTCAAAAAGGTACGTTGACACACCTATCGTATGGAGAAGCATGGAAACATTTTGACAAGAAATATCCTAATTTCACAGTGGATAACTGCAATGTTAGACTAGGTTTATGTACAGATTACTTCGCACCGTTTTCTCAGTTTGGTTCTAAATATTCATCTTGGCCTATAATAATCACACCTCACAATCTACCCCCATGGATGTGTATGAAAAATCCATACATGTTTCTCATAGTTGTCGTCCCTGGTCCTAATGATCCGACATAGAGCGTTGATGTTTACTTACAACCGTTAATCGAAGAATTGAAAAAATCATGGTATGAAGGAGTTGAAACATACGACGTATCAAAAAAGAATTATTTTCGAATGTTTGCTTCTTTGTTATGGACCGTTAGTGATTTTCTCGCATATGCAATGCTTTCAGGTTGGAGTACGGCTGATCGTTTTGCTTGTCCTTATTGCATGGAAGAAACACGAGCATTTTTTTACCGTATGGAAAGAAAATTTCATGATTTGATTGTCATCGATGTTTTCTTCATATTAATCATCCTTTTAGAGGAGACAAAAAAATCTTCACGGCTAATAGACATGAGACTCTACGACCACCGACGGTTTGGTCAAGCGAGGAAATATATGAATTTGTAAAAGATTCTCCATAGATACATGAAACCCAAAAAAAATTGAAATTCAAGGTAAATCGACGATTCATAATTAGTGCAAACAGAGTATATTCTGGGAATTTCCTTATTGTAAACATCTCTTAATCCATCATAACATTGATGTGTTGCATAACGAGAAAAACGTATTTGATAATGTGTTTAATACAGTTTTGAATGTGAAGTGTAAGACTAAGGACGATCTAAAATCTAGAAGTGATATAGAGGAAATATGTAATCGTCTGAGCTTAATATGAAGTCCAATGACAGTAAAAAAATCCCAAAACATGCTACGGACTAGACAACAACCAAGTTAAAGTACTGTTAAAATGGATGGAAGAATTACGTTTTCCCGATGGAATTTCCTCTAATATTCGTAGATGTATCGACTATAAAACGGAAGGCTGAATGGAATGAAAATCCATGATTGTCATGTAATGATGGTAAATTTGTTACCCATCGCATTCAAAGAATTGTTACCTGGAAAAGTTTGAGAGATAATAACAGAAATTAGCTTATTATACAAGGAGATTTGTTGAACTACGTTGAAAGTTGACCGTCTACTTAAACTTGAAAAAGAAATACCTGTACTGCTCCGTAAACTGGATTAAATATTTCCTCTAGGTTTCTTTAATGTAATGAAGCATTTACCTTTTCATCTTCCAAAGGAAGCACGTCTTCGAGGTCCTGTGCAATATGAATGGATGTATCCATTCGAAAGGTATGTTATCATACTAAGTATTCAAATGTTAATTAAATTATAAAAGAATTTAATATTGAACCAAACTATTTTAATTAGGTACCTAAATCATTTAAAGAAAAAATGACACAAAAAGCTCGAGTTGAAGGTTCTATTTGCAAATCATATATCGAAGAAGAAGCTTCTTTTTTTCCTCTCATTATCTTAACAATCATGTGAACTTATCATATTAAAGCTTTCCGCGTAATGATGAGAGGGTTGAACAAGATTCTTCTTCTAAAGCAACATTATCTATTTTTAAACAACATGGCCAACATGCTGGAAAATGTGTGAAAATATGGCTAGATGATAAAGATTACCATGTAGCACACACATATAATCCACTTAATTGTCCTGAAGTTTCTCCTTTTGTTAGGTAATCATTTTTTTTACAAGTTTTGTCAAATTTAAGTACACATATTAATAATAATGTAACATATCATGTTTGTGTTTGCAGTACTTATGAATCACAAAATCCAAGCGGTGATTTAAGCAAAGATTTCAATAGTTGGTTTAAGAACTACATTTATGATCCCACAAAATCATGTGCTCAACGAAGGAATGAAACATTTGGCCTTTGGAATGAAAATAAAAGTTAAAACATTTCTAATATTTTTTTGTTAATGGTTATCAATTCAACACCAAAGAATACGATGCTAAAAAATTAACTAACAATACTGTTGTATTTGTTAAAGGCAGTGAAGATCCTAATAATCATATAAATGATTTTTGTGGCGTGTTAACTCAGATTTTACAATTGATATATTTTACAAGGCCCGTAGAGGATGTTTATTTGTTTAGATGCAACTGGTTCAACTATGTTCTAGTTTTTGGTTTTAGCATGCATCCAAATTATAATCTTATTGAAATTAAACATACCTCACGTTGTCAAAAATACGACCCTTTTGTATAGCCAAACAAGCCCTACAAGCTTATTATGCCCTTTATCCGTCTCTAAAAAGGGATAAAACAGATTGGTCCGCGGTTTTTAAAACCAAGGCAAGATTTACATTTGATGGGCATAATATTCCTTATGAACAAGCCTATCAAGCAGATATGGAGGAAAATGTTGAAATAACAATTGCAGATGATCAAACTGATTTTGGACTTTTAAATGATGAGAGAAATATATTAGTCGATGCATTTGAGATTATAGAGGAAACCGACATAGAACACGAAACCGAGTCTGAATCAAAAAACAAAGATTGAGTAAAATATGGTAATTTTCACAATTATTCAAATTACATTTACCTATGTTTAATATTGCATTTATCCAAGTTATTTAATTTTAATGACAATAAGTGTATAATCATACACACAACACATACAAAACATGACAAATGTGTAGCATGTATTACTTTTTTAACAGTTCATCATATCATAATTATTATGAATTGTATATGTATCTATGTGGTAGATATATTATGTTTCGCTCTGGCTTTGGCTCTAGCTCTAGCTCTCGATGATGTGGCAGTGAGAGTAGTAGCTTCAGTAACCTAATAGTAATGAATCCTTTTGCATACATACAATAAATTAATGTTAAATATATAGTGTTATAATATTTTATATGCCGACGAAACCTTTTTGCTATTCATTCTATTTCCAGACTCGACAAGCTAAGAAGGCCTAAGACAAAGAAAAAATTAAAGAGCTTAGAACCATGATTGAGCAACTAGAGGAGCAAAGTCATCTTCAGACCATGCAGATGGAGAAGCTAAATCATAAATTTGCGCAGTATGTGCACAATCATGGTAGTTTTCCTTCGTTGTCTGGTGATTCGAGAGGCGATGCTTGAGGTATGTGTTTTCTGTGACTTGGAGATGATGACATATTTTTTGAATGTTGTATATATTGGCATGGAGTGGACGAGGATTATACTTTTGATATGTTTTGATGGTTTGTTGACATGTAACTTTGATGTATTTGGTTTATGGACATGTATGTGTTGGTTTTCTGGATGTTTGGATGGTTTTTTTTGTACATATTGATGTTTCTTTGATTTATTTTGGTTGTTTATATTGTTATTGGTATATATGTGTTGTATACATGTGGAATTGATTGGAAATGGGGGTGGTTGGAAGGTTATTTGCTTGTTGTTATAAAAAAATAACCCTGTTTTTCGAACGGCCACTAACGGCATCCAACGACAAATTAGTCATTGTTTTTAAACGGTTCCCAACAGCAAGCAACCGTTTGAAGCCGTTGGAAAGAGTCTATCGATTCTGTTTGAAGTCGTTAACTCTATTCCAACAGGTTCAAACGGCCGCCAACAACTTTGAGCCATTGGAATAGCCATGTATTCTAGTAGTGATTAGAACTGGTAATACTCATATTATCTACACTGCTTTGTTATATGTTTATACTATCATGTAATGTAGTAAATATCATGTAACAGAGTAAGAACTTAGGAATAATTTTGTGTTTCTTCCATGCTTCTTACTCTGTTGCACGATATTTAAACTGCCTGAGCTTGATATTTAAATATGATGGCAAGTAGATGGAACTGTTTACGTTGTTGTTTAAAAAACAACAGGAAAAACAAGATACTGAAATGTTTCACCACTGGTAGCACTTGGACATTCATGACATATATTTAGATTTAAGTTGTCCTTTTATTTTTGTGTATTATACATGTTTTGGTGAAGTCACTATGTATCCAAAAAAATTATTATGGTGATGGAGATATGTCTTGTAATGACCCGCATTCAACATATCGGAGGATCGTAGAATAATTATTTTATTTTCATACGAAGTCGTATGGTCGTATAACTTTGGGAAACGACTATTGGGGTCATTCCCATGTTCATGATTTTTGCTAAATTTTAAATGACCGTTTTACCCCTGATGAATCTTGTTTCTCCTATAACTTTTAACTGGAAAGGAGTTTTGACCTGAAACCACTTCCATTGGATTCAGACGATGGTTTTCCTTTCCGTAGAGTGGTCACATTAATCAAACGAACTTACCGTTTGGGAGATATGGCTGAAATAAAGTTTGAAGATGGAAAAACAGCCTAATTGGGATTAATAGGGTGATTAACAGGTAGCTCATAACCCATTTCGGGAGTAAGGTTATGAGAGGTCTGAAAGGAGTTGGAGAATGGCTCCTTTTTATTTTCCTAGGCACCACAAACATTTCTCTAACCCTAGCAATGGCCTCCACCTTCTAAATCACCCCCAAATAACTTTTTTATCACTAATTAAGCAAAACTACATCAAATCAAGTCAAATTAGCATCAAATCAGAGATAGAGCTGCTACTATACATAGGAATCCATGCCAAATCAGTGGAGTTTTCAGATCTAAGATTCATTTGTGGCTAAGGTGAGTGATTAGCATGTTTTTACACTAATTATTGCTAATTATGGATGATTAGTGAAATTATGACTCAGAAAAATATGGAAAAATATGTAGAAATTCTGAAATATTATTTTATGTTACTAATATAAATTTGGGTTAATTTGGATTAAGTTTGCTAATCCTATAGTTAAACATGGTTAAGGGGATTAAGGGAAAAATCATGCTTTTTGGGCATGTTTGATCTAAAATATCTCATGGGATCGATATTTTAATGCTTTTGATTGATTCTATATGATGCTACTATTGTTTGGTATGATTTGTGAGTGCATAGGGAAGTTAGAATGGTTGAAAATGCCATCGTATGGTCTAAATAGCTAGTTGTAAGAGGTACAGGAAATCAGATCGGATCATGTACCACAGACCGACCCGCTCGTGAAGCATGTATCACGAGCCAGGGCACTCGAACCTCGCATGTGACCACGAGCCGAACCATTGTGAAGCACCTTGACCTAAACGTGAGCCACCTACTCCCCACGAGCCGATGCCATGAGCAGGAGGTCACGACCCGGACCGTGAAGCGTCCACGAGCCCGAACCGATGCCACGAACCGTGAGCTGATGCCAGTACCCCGAGCCGAAGTGGAGCACGACCTGTAGAGCACGACTCGATCTGAGGGATGCACCATGACCGACCTGACCCGGATACTCATCACGAACCGACCCGAGTAGTATACCACAAACCGCCAGGGGGAGGAAACCACGAACGGATCCGACCCTGGGGGAAGGCATTCACGAACTGAACCGACGGGAGATCACCGAACCTAACCGAGGGGAGATCACCGAACCGGAGGAGACTAAAACCCGAGATGAAAAGGTAGCCCAAATGAGAAGTTAGCACTCAGGATCCAAAGGAGAACCAACGAGTTAACTTCTAGAGTTAGGCTTTATTGCGGGACGTGTGCAAAGGAGTTACCGATATCTATAACTTTTGATCACCGTTGAGAGAGGGGGCATGTAGACGAGCCAGAGGATGTATGGACTGGTTAGCCATACCCCAGAGCTAGGGAAGTTTGGACTGGGGAGGGTTATTGGCTATAGACCAGAAGGACATGGTCATAGCAATTAGTTGTACGGAGTCCAGAAGGGCATGGACCCGTCGTGGCCCCAAATGGATTTGGTGAGCAAAGCGGTGGATATCATATGCTTTATGCACTAAGTGAGAGACATGAAGATGATTGCTGTGTTTGATGTTTGCTATCACCATGACACGCACACTCCCATTTTTACACTATATGTTAGTATTACCTTAGAGTACTGTACATCTTGTTGTGTTAACTCTTTGGTTGCAGGTGTCCAGGTTCAGGTATGATTATTTATACCTGTTATTGCTTTATATTACAGCTATCGCTCATACCAGACTTTTGTCTGACCTAGAGTTTCACGTCTCTTCTTATTACTTTGGGTGTGTGACACCCCACGTCCGTTAATGTCACTCACTAAGGGAATGCATTAAGTTCCGTAAAGCGTTATAGGTAAATAAGAACATAATATCACAAGACGAACAAGTAAAATAGCAGCGGAATTAAAAACTTTATTTAAATCAAAACATCATGGTCCCAAATACTGAGTTTACATCATAAGTTTGAAGTAACCGATTACATAAATAATCTATCTTGCCGAAAATATCAGAGTACAAAAGCATAAAACCATATTTTCCATATAAAGCCATAAGAGAGTTGACCAGAGGTCAGAGGAGTATATCTATATCCAAAATCCAAGCTAAGATGAAAGAATCCAAATCAACTCGAAGCACTTCCACCCAAAGGACCTTGGGGGTACGGAAGAGAGAGGGGAGGAAACAAAAAGGATCAGACATAAAGTCTAGCGAGTCCAGTTACTTCTAAATATAAATAAATAAAAGTATCATGGCAGATATATAAAACTGGAAGAACAAGATAACATTAATAATAACAAGTGTGAACTGAGCAAGATAAGATGAAGAGGATATATATAGCGCTTCTTAAATACATTTCTCTGCACCGCACCGATACTAGTATATCATACATAGAATGATCCCTACCAATATCGTTCCATTACATTTTTTTGATTATTAGGTTACTTGGGTTAGTAGAACTCAAGACTTATCCGCGCATCGTACCCATTTACTTTCCCATGGATTCACCTAATACAATATATGTAGCTATCTCTCCATATTGAGATACACTCCATGGTAACCCACTCGCATGGTCTCCACCGAAATGAACGCAGTCCCTCATCCTACGCCAGAGTGACATATGAATATCTATATAATAATGTTTACATTCTGCATATATCTGTCATTACTATGCTATGTAAGTGTACGGACTGCCACCATCGATCGAATCAGATTCCATGTCGGAATAATTCACTATAGTCTATGATACACCATCCAGTGCAGATATGCATGTATCTAGACTGTCCCTCGTATGTACTATAATTGTAGCTCGATGCCTTAATCGCACACCCTCTAATATGCATCGAGTTTCGTGGTAGGGCTAAACAAGAAAATCAGAACTCGGCCGGGAGCTTTTCCATGCCTGTACAGGCCCGCCTTTAAGAGCCTCCAATTACAGATATTCCTTGGGTCTGTTTTCCATGGTGGTTATGGCCCCACCTCGGCCCCTCCCTCAACTAGTAAAGACTACAAGACCTAAGCGACTGCCCCACATACAACCAATCTAAACATCCATGTGGCATCTATCCTCAACCCCGTACCTCGATAGTGAAAGGTGAAATGATATCTTGGGTTTAGCTCTAGTCTTTTCTCATCCCGCTGACTGCTGATGATGGATATCCGACGGTCTTATCCTTGTTGGTCGTGACCCTCTACCTCCCCGTGAGGCAACCGTCGAACCACCCTGGTGTCACATCGTCACAGCATTCTGATTGCATAGCTACATCTGTAGTCAAGGCCCACCCACCTAGTAGTTACACCAGACACAACCTCTGTGAGTACAGCCTAAGACATATGTCACTGCACAGAGGATTGCTAGGAGCACCTTACGTACTTTAGGAATCCGCGTGCTTCCCTTTCCAGTCCTTTGGAGCCGTCATAACAATCAGATGAATGTGAGCTCCCCTCGTGTCAACACCTCGATGATCTACCCCGTTGGGTTATTCACCCTCAAACATACGGACTGGTCCAAGTGCCTTTCTTTAATATATTTTTGGACCCTATGTCTAAACATTTTTTTACGTGCTTGCCTTACCTCACCAGGTTCCCATTTAACATGGTTATTCCTGTTCATATTGAATTCTTATTCCAATTTACCAAGTTTCTCTTGCTTATTAATTTCAATCATATAACTTAATCCATTTAAGGTTATTAATTAGCCCACGACATGTTATTCTCTAGATTGTGACCCAAGGTCTGTAATCCACATTCTATTTTATAAACTTGTCGTCCAATTCCGTAGTTACGACAACATGTTCTTACTTAATGTGTAATTAAGTATGCCTCATTTTACATGTTTCCTTTTCAATATGTCAGTCATTATTTATGATTAAATATAACTTATCTTATAAGTTTTCCTCGTTCTTTCTCATTTAATCATAATTCCATTTTACATTGTCAATACAACTTATCGTTGTTTACTTGTTAACTTAGTTCCATTAACTAAGGCCATTAACAAGTTTCTCAACCCATCAATTATAACCATTGTTATAATTTCCTCTTGTCCCTAGGACAAGTCTAAACATGCTATTCTTATCAGCGGGTTCCAGACTTCTAGATTACTTAATTTATGATTAAGTACCTCTTATCTTATTACCCAAGTTGTCTCATTTACTTACAAGTTATGCTTACCCTAAATGGTGTCTTTACTTACATAACTTTATCATTTCTACCGGTTACATATACCACTAGGTGTCTTTAATTACATAACCTTATCGGGTTAAGTTTGTGGGCCTAAATGTAAATGTTACCCACCCCTCAGATTTGCTTAGCCCACCCACTGTCCAACCAATTTAACCCCAACTTTAGTTCATATTCATACAACCCCTATAGATCAAATTAGGTTAAGCAGTCCAATTCACTACCATGTCCATTAATGGTTTATGATGGGCTAGACCTCCCACATTAGGCCTACAACTTGAGGATGCTGGATATGCTGGTCGGGTCCGGACATACTTCTTCCACAAGTTGGGCCTAACCTCGTGTCATAGCTCGTCTCGTATTTGCGCACTTCGACCTTTCACAATAGGTTCAACATCAGTGGCTGTTGGATATGTCAGTCGGGTCCGGGTAGACTTCCACCACTAATGCAACCTAACCTCATGTCTAAGTTTTACTAGGGCTCCATTATTTTAGGCATATTCAATTAAATTTCCCTATTCCAAATATACACTTACATGCCACCTTTCAATTCATATTTAAATTATCCTATTTTAGTTATAGGTTTCCATGCCCTAAATAAATATTCACATATGTTCCAATTTATGCCCAAATTGACATTTACATATGTTACAATCTATGCCCAATTTCATAATTACATATATTCCAATGCAAATTTTACCCAAATTCATATTCACTAATTTTACAATATATGCCTAACTTCATGTTCATATTATCCAATATAAAATATGCCCCCAAATCCATATTCGTATATTTCCCAATTTTATGCCCAAATTTACATTCATAATTTCCAATACCAATTACGCCCCAATTTATGTCTTTCCCAATCGTTCCCAGTTATCACGTTCGCATTTTTTAGCGTTAGGCCTACGTTCGAAGGTAGCTTGGCTATATAAAAATACAAAGGGAAAAGAGGGAGAGAAGAGAATTAAAACAGGCATAATAACGAATCAATAATAAACTGATAGAAATAGGCATAACTGAATAGGCATATTATGACAAGATTTAACATGGTGGCAGAATGAACATATAAAAGCAGATATGATAATTATGTTATAATAGAACTGATTAGGCACCGATTCATGATCTAATTTTTATATACATATCAAGGTTACTAATTAAATATTTAGATCCAAAAATAACTTGAACTCATAGTGAATAGATCTAACGAAATGGATCCAAATTACTACGAAGAACATGTTTAATTTGTTGTTGTAGCAACCGTTGAATTTGTATAATGTTTGCTGAATTGGATTTGGTGAAGATTAGGCCTTCTAATTTTTGTTGCAGCAGAGCTGCGCCGTCACCGCCATTTTTAGATGAATAAAACCTAGGTTTAGGTTCCTTTATATAGGAGTAGCGGAGCAACCAAGACCTTCAGATTGGACTAGAAGCCATCAGAATCATCCACGTCGGAGAAGCTTCCAGATCCCCAGGTGGGTCGACCCCCTTATTGGTGGGTCGACCCCCCTATTGGTGGGTCGACCCCTAGGTCGACCCCCCTATTGGTGGATCGACCCCTAGGTCGACGCCCGACGGGCAAAATTCCCGTCTAAATTCCCGCCATGCGAATTTTGATTTTTGAACTGATTTTCGAATTTTCTGGATATATTTATTTAATATATATACATATAAGTTTCTTATATGTATACAAACTTCAAACCTTAATAACTTCTTCTTACAATGTCCGATTTACGTAAACCAGGTGTCTATCATGACCAGAATTTCAAGACGGACGCAATGGAGCAGTTCATTTTACTTAAGTTAAGTTTTCCTTAATTCATTGTTAATAGTGTATTTCACACTAATTATTTTTCAATTCATCATCTTTAGTGTCGTTAAAATTTCGGGGTGTTACATTCTCTCCTACTCAAAGTATTTCATCCCCGAAATCTCTATGTTAAGAAGAACGTATATCTTAACATCCAACAATCATACATCCATCTAGCAATCATAGGCATCCATTGTCCTTAAGGAATTTCTAATGCTTTTATGAACATATGCAATAGTGTGTGTATATGTCCGTAAACTAATTCGGAAGATCAGGCGGTCCACTGATTCAGTTAACCTCCTTAATGCAATGTATGTTTGTGCCATGTAACCAAAATGTTTGCAAATTATCCTAATACATGTAAGTTCTATATGTGTGCATAATCATCCATCCAAATACAACATCAATGTAACGATACGCCCATTTTCATCCATAAAAATTTAAAATGTACAACATCAATATGCAATATGTAAGTGATTGAGCCGATCTTGTGCCTATTGCGTGTGTATATGCATTCACGAGCAACCACTAGCAAATACTTGCATCCATCAAACATAACATGTCTCGAACACATGCTTACACTCATTAGTTTTCTACCTAAAGTTTCGATCAATAGGAGATATTCAAACGATAGATACAAGTATTAATTCGAAGCTTAGAAAAAGAAGTTAAGGACATATTCTCGAAAAGGAAAGGATATGAAGCGCGAATCTTGTCTTCAGACTCCCAAGTAGCGTTCTCACAGCCCTTTCCCCATTGCACTCTTACTAGCTTCACTTCTTTGTTGCAAAATTTCTTAACCTTCGATCCAACTATGCAAGTCGGAACTCATCCAATCATTGCTTCCTTCTCTACTTTCACTTCCTCTTGCAAGCTTTGCTCCACTACCTCGAACTCTATACACTTTATCACCTCTTGAATGAATAGTCATCTTAGAATGATGGGCTTCCTCAAGGACTGTCTTCAACTGTTTTCCCATTCCGATATAATTTACCGATCAAACCTCTTCTCGAATAGCTCCCCTACTTTCTTACAAAGTTCCCTCTTTTCTTTTAGGAGTCATATGTCGCACATGCAATGCAACTGGCTTTGCCTTGTCTATCATGTGTATGCGGAAACCGATCTCTGTCTGGGGAGTAAACCCCGAACATCATCAAAATGTGAGGATACTCACAAACATTGGTACAATTCGCAAATCATCGATAGATATATCAAGAGATTCTAGGAGACTAAGCATGACAGACCCTTTTGGGGTAATAAGAAATCTCGAGAGTCTTTCTATGGCAAGTCATAAGTCTAACAACTCTCCTCTCACAATCTAGAATGGCTCCATATATGTAGTTAACCAATCCATCCCCAGAATCAAGCTGTATCTTATGAAATCAAGAACATATGCGTCGCAACCAAACTCGATGCCTAACACAGAGATTCTCAAACCCCGACAAATCCTCGATAAATGAGTCGTACCTCCAATGGGGTTTGAGGTAATAACAGGATCCAAAACAATACTACTATCTAGGTGCTAAGACTCAACTAAAGGATTAGATATAAAAAAATGCGAAGCGCCAGAAAAAGAATCCTAACAGGATGATTAGAAATAGAAATCAATCCTTCGATGGAAACTGTCCTACCCCTAACAGGATGATCAGAAATAGAAATCAATCCTTCAATGGAAATTTTTCTACCCCTATCCTATCAACCAGCTATGAGAACATTAGCTTGCCCTTTAGAAGTTCCTGCCATCTGGCCGTGTCCTTGTCTCTTCGGGCACTCCTTAATGAGGTGTCCTGCCTTACCCAAGTGGTAACAAATGCCTTTCCTCTTTCTGCAGTCCTTTTTCAGATGACCCACCATTCCGAAGTTATGCTATTTCCTCTTTTCTTCTTTCATCTATAATCATTTCTTAAGCCACCATTTTCTTTTATCTTTGGGTTGTACTTCTTAGCCCCAACTCGCTTATTCTCCTTTTTACCACATGCTAACTAGTCCCTTGAAAGCTGCCTCCATCGCACGGAAATTCTTACGAGGCTTGAAAGAAAATAAGCCGTAGGTGAAACTACTACGGCTACAGATGGAGGTTGGTCACTTCTTTGACCTTCGACATGTACCATAGTTTTGACATGCCAATGGAACCATGACGAAATAGGGGCACCCTTTCAGGAATAAACGGTTCCCCGAACAAAAAGGAGAAGGAATCAAGCGGAGAATCAAGAAGATATTTATGGCTTTAGGAAATATGCTTTTCAAAAATAGACTTTTTATTTTAAAATACTTTTTTTGAGACCTTTTTTAAAACCATTTTCAAAATATTTTATCCGATCTTATAACCATATGCTCTGATACCAAATATGATACCACACATCCGTTAATGTCACTCACTAAGGGAATGCATAAAGTTCCATGAATCGTTATAGGTAAATAAGAACATAATATCACAAGACAGACATGTAAAATAGCAGCGGAATTAAAAACTTTATTTAAATCAAAACATCATGGTCCCAAATAGTGAGTTTACATCATAAGTTTGAAGTAGCCAATTACATAAATAATCCGTCTTGCCAAAAATATAAGAGTACAAAAGCATAAAACCATATTTCCTATGTGAAGCCATAAGAGAGTTGACCAGAGGTCAAAGCGGTACATCTATATCCAAAAATCCAAGCTAAGCTAAAAGAATCCAAATCAACTCTAAGCACTTCCACCTTGAGAAGCTTGGGGGAATGAAGAGAGAGAGGAGAGGAAACAAAAAGGGTCAGACATAAAGTCTGGCGAGTCCAGTTACTTTTAAATATAAATAAATAAAAGTATCATGACTGGTATATAAAACTGGAAGAACAAGATAATAATAACAATAACAAGTGTGAACTGAGCAAGATAAGATGAACAAGATATATATAGAACTTCTTAAATACATTTCTCTACACCGCACCGATACTAGTATATCGGAAATAGAATGATCCCTACCAATATCGTCCCATTACATTTTCTTGATTATTAGGTTACTTGGGTTAGTAGAACTCAAGGCTTATCCGCGCATCGTACACATTTACTTTCCCATGGATTCATCTAATACAATATATGTAGCTATCTCTCAATTTGAGATACACCCCATGGTAACCCACTCGTAAGGTCTCCACCTAAATGAATGCAGTCCCTCATCCTACGCCGGAGTGACATATGGATCTCTATATAACAATGTTTACGTTCTGCATATATCTGTCATTATTATGCTACGTAAGCGTACAGACTGCCACCATTGATCGAATCAGATTCCGTATCGGAATAATCCCCTCTAGCCTACGATACGCCATCCAGAGAAGATATGCATGTATCTAGACTGTCCCACGTATGTACTATAATTGTATCTCGATGCCTCAATCGCACGTCCTCTAATGTGCATCGAGTTCCGTGGCAGGGCTAAACAAGAAACGCGGAACTCGACCGATAGCTTTTCCATACCTGTACAGGCCCGCCTTTAAGAGCCTCCAATTACAGATATTCCTAGGGTCGGTTTTCCATGGTGGTTATGACCCCACCTCGGCCCCTCCCTCAACTAGTAAAGACTACAAGAGCTAAGCGACCACCCCTAATACAACCAATCTAAACATCCATGCGACGTCTACCCTCAACCCCGTACCTCGATAGTGAAAGATGAAATGATATATTGGGTTTAGCTCTAGTCTTTTCACATCCCGCTGGCTGCCGATGATGGATATCTGACGGTCTACTATCCTCGTTGGTCGTGTCCCTCTACCTCCTCGTGAGGCAACCGCCGAACCATCCTGGTGTCACCTCGTCACAGCATTCTGACTGCATAGCTACATCTACAATCAAGGCCTGCCCACCTAGTAGTTACGCGCAAACCCAACATCTACGAGTACAGCCTATGACATCTGTAATGTCCCGCAAATCCGTACTATCTGAGTTGACTGCATACATCACACGTCCAACCCAAATATCACGAAAATACGAATCATTTTTTTTAGAAGAAAAAGGTTGAAGAAGAACAGAAATAACAACACAGAATCTCACATCGCAGCAGAACAAAATATACTATATCATAACTTTTGAAATACAAAATTTGTACTGTATACACATATCATTATCAGAGTATAACACTTACAACACAGCGGAACAAAACTCTATATAACTAACACTGAAGCCTCCTGCTCCATGCTCCTTCAGATAAATCTAAAAAATCCTGAACTACTTGACTGCCCGTACAAAATTGGGCACCCAAGAGTTTAGGTAAAACAAAACAAAATAAACTCTGGGTCAGTCAGGGGACTGGTATGAGTAAAAAAATTAAAACAGATTGAGAAAATAACCGATATCTCATAAGACCACGCCGTATAACACGGAACGGGTTTTTCCCTTATGAAAATCCAAAACACTTGATTTTCTTTTCAAAATCCTTTTGAAAGAAAAAGATAATCTTTATATCAAAACTCTTTTGATATTATAATAGTGTCTAAATCAATTAAATAACAATCTAGTGGAACGTTTGCATCTCACGTTCCACATATATATTATACAATCAAAATCGCAAGCACTTATTGGGTAATGAATTTCCAACTATGACAAGGTATGGAACCACCTTCCGATAGTTTATCTCTAGAGGAGAATACATTGGGTTAACCAAGAATATCTTGTAACCCGACCACACATGACCGACCACTCATTTCGCTTAAGTGTATCGAATGTACATCACCAACGGTTGGGATCAGCAACCGTTTCCTGAATGGGACAACATCGAATAGAATAAGGAATTAAATAAATCTCTAGGTAGGTGATAATACACCCTAATGGGAGCTACCCACATAGCCATGCTGCCTGCCCGATTTTTGTCATTTCCCGGTTGTTGAGGCCTGAGGCTACGATTACTTATCATTCATTGATAACACAATCACTTTGAATCTCACATTGTCAGATCCGTTAATCACTAATAGATTTGCACAAATATATTCTGGATATTATGCTAAGAGAATAAATCTGTTGCCACCATATATATTTATACAGACCAACATATTCGATCATTGGAAATACTTTGTCAGACATTCATCCATATACGTTCGTTCTAGTTCCATTAATAGAAAAAGCCCTTGCACTCTACTCCGTCTCTGATTTCCTTCATATAATCTGATTCGCAACGCTACTGCCAATACGGAGTGGGTCTTGGATAATAATCCAACTGGTCTCTCCATATTGACAACGATATTGGCAACACTTCGATAGTCGGTTATTTAACAATCGAAGAAAACAAACAAACATTCATCCATAACAAATAACTATTGGGCCCCTTAATTAATATTTCATTAATTAAATCGCTTCTCCATTTTCTTATCAATATTTGTTAACCAAATATTTTCAATAAGCATATTGGCCTTTTTCGCTATTAGGAAAACATTTCCGTATATCGCTTTCTTTTATTTTCTATACTTAGAAAATATCTTCGATTTATAATTGGAAAATATTCCAATTACTTATCTCCTTTCCAAAATCGTTTATTTCTATACTTAGGAAATATTTATTATTATATTTCCAAACTTACATTTATTTGGGTTAAAACGGATGTTGTGTAAAACATCGTTACAACAACTTGAATACTGTGTTTAACTAACTCCTATTCAACATTGACCTTCGAGCCTGAATCTTACTATTTATTTGTTGATAATGACATCAATCAAGTTGGGGTATAACTACCTCTCAGACCTTGATTGAATAACATTCATAACGTCAAGACAAACAAGACTACTTACTCGAATAATCAATACCATACAAACCAATTATTCCATTTTTTAAACATGTACATGCTTCTCTTTCTATTCTTACGAGATTTTATTCATAGATTTCCTTTTTGTTTATACTATTCTATTTTTAAGTTCGGTTCCTTATCGAATTCTATATATATATATATATATATATATTTATTGATATGTAGATTTCTAATTATCAAATTTTCTTAAAAATATTCTAACTCCTTAAATTTCCGGAAAAAATTCGACGTAACCTCCTTTGTACGGGGTTACCGAAAAAATTCAAACCTTGCCACATAGGCCCTCTCCTTTCAAAAAGAAAATCAAAAAGCCAAGCTGCTTGCCGATACGGCGCATAAAACCTCATATTCAATTTAAATACATGCCTTTTTGTCGAGCATCCTATTTATATCTCTTCTAATACTTCATTCCATACCTTCCTAGCATATATCAAATCATTTCCACTTTATTCCAACTCAACCTAATCGTTTTAACTCAATTCGTTAATTAATTCGCTAATTAACTCTTTTGCCTATTTCACTTTCATATTTGAACATAACATGTTCAAATATATTTTAAGTAGCTTATAAACTAATTAAATTCTATTTCCAATTCAAGTCCATATTCGATTTCGAATATGGATTCACAAATCTAGTTTACTTATCTGAAGTCTTTTTTCAAATCTAAACTCGATTAACTAATTTTTTTCCTCTTACTTAGTTAATTCTATTCAATAATTAAAAATATGATTTTTATTTTCAACAATCTATTCATTTACTTTACTTGAGTTCATAATTATGTTATAACTCAAGTCTGGATTTCTCTAATGGACATTCGGATTTTATTTGCTTAAAATCCTTTTATTTACTTAAATGAACCGTTATAGTTTTTTAACGATTATGGTGCTGTTTTTCTGAAAAATGATTTTGACATAACTCAAAACCTATACGACGAAATCCAGATTTTTCTCTTCCATTAGAAAACTATTATTCAGTCGGTCCCGATGATTCTTGTTTCAAGGAATTCCGATTTCAACTGAGTTCTATATACTCAATTGAAGTTCGAAACGCCAATTTACGAACTACCGTGCCGCGGTGAGTTCGTTTTAATTATTTTTAATATATAAACGTTTTAACTTCATTTATATATAAACTCTAACTTCATTCTAATATATTTCAATATATATTAAACCAATTTTCCCAATTCAACTCAATAATTCTGATTATCTATAATCGCTGATTTTTCCTTACCCGGTTATACATTTATTTATACTCGATTTGTTATTTCAAATCCCAATTCCTTTTATAAATAAATTATAAAATTCGATATAATCGAATTCCAATTATAACTCCTTTGGATTTTCTCAATTCAGTTTAAATTCTAAATCCTGGAATATAATCAATTTTTTTCTATTTTCAACACATTTTCCAATTTCACTTTTTAAATTCATCCTTGAATTTAAACTTCTAAATTATCCAATGATAATTTATTTCAGTAGATTTATAACATCGTTTGTAAATCCATCTTTCTTGTTTTATATATTAAAACAAGTTTTCCATTTCAAATCCCTTTTGAAATCCAACTCCTTTTAGATTCTGAATTCCAGAATAAAAACCCCTGTTTCCTTTTTAAAATGATTCCAACTTTCTATTTTAAATTCATACTTGAATTTAAAGTTACCAATTATCTCTTGATAATTTATTCACTATATTTATAAACATTATTTATAAATTTACTTGTTTTATATTTAAACAAGTCCATTTCGAAATCTATTTAAAACCAAAATCTTATTTTGGAAATTTCTATTTATAATAACTTATACATATAACACCCAAATTATTTTCATATTCAATTTAACTTCTATTTAAATAAATTCGAATTAATCGAATTTAAATCCTAAATCCTTACGGATTTATTTTTGTTCAATTTATATTCTGAACATCAGAATAAATTCCATCGTTTATTTCTTTAAAACGATTTCCACATTTCTATTTTTAAATTCACATTTGAATTTAAATATTCAAATTATCAAATGATAATTTTTCCGCTTTATTTATAAACACAGTTTATAAATTTACTTCAATTTCCTATATTATTTAATTTATAAACATCGTTTATAAATTCAATACTCGTTTTATTTATTCAAAACAAGTTAATATCTTTAGCCCCTTCAAAAATCGAATTCTATTTTTAGAAAAAATAGATTTTCCATTAAAAATCTGAAATATCCTTTTCATGATATTTTATATATCAACATTTTAGTCCCAGTGATATTTAAACAATCAAACCACTCAATTATCAATCAACACATCATATATGATAATATATGTGAAAACAAACAAATAATAATATTTTGAGGAATCTAGTTGGATTCCTCCAACCTGTTTTTCCTACATCCACAGACGTTAACTAAAATAAATAATACCCATCCTGCTTTGAGGAAGGATATTGCGGTATAGAAGGTCATCCACTATCATAGCATGGGGCATATAGGGTCATCCGCTAATGATACTGCAGGCATCCGCTAATGGTACTATGGGAATCCAACCACCAATATATATATATATATATATATATATATATAATAACCACAAACATCAATCCTAAATAACTAATATATATTTAACAGCCACATTAATATTTCAGTGTATGCTAACGACCAAAATAATTCAAAATAAATAAATCGAGTGAGATTTACTCACCGTGACTTATTTGTCGAATATCCAATAAGGCCAATTTTTATAGATTTCCCAGTGATTTCTCCCACGGTCTGTTTTTCAATGTAAAACAATAAAAATAAAATTCCAGTCATCTAACTATACACAGTTTAATTAATTGATTTCTGACATGTAAACCAATTCCAGATTGAACTTAATTTCATATTCAAATGACTAGTCTACAATTTATATCTTTACTAACTAATCCTTTATATAAACTAATTATATAAACTATTTTACTTTAATCAGTTACCAATTATAAAATAATTTCCATATATTTAAATTATAATGATTTCACACGAATGAAATACCTAAGTTAATTTCCTATCTTTGAAATAAATTTCACACCTTAATCACTTAAGTAAATTAATTTCACCTTACTGAGCCTAAATTTCCTTGACTAAAATAAACAAATTAAAAACTTAATTCTAAATTAATTATTAAATAAATTACCTTACTCCTTTTAAGTACATTCTCACTAATCCCTTTCTTCCCGAACAGCTCTCAGCTCCATTTTGTTCAGACATGCCTCTTCCTAGTGACAACCCATTTGCCTGCATCAACCCTCCTTGAGCTTCCCTACCTTAAAACATAGAGACTAAACCCTGAGTACCACTGCCAAATTCATCCACAGTGCCTCAGTCCTACTATCGAACTTCTATCTCACTTCGCCACTAATTTTCCCACTTTGATGAAGTCACAACTCCCTGTTGCATTCACAATTTAGTTCGAACCCATCCTGAAGACTAAAACCCAACATTCCCAAATTGTAGATCGCACCTCAGTCCTCCACTCGTGACTTTAGCTTCACGCTTCAGTCAAAGTCGAGACCTTCCAGAATTCGATCCTTAGTTGACAAATCCCACCGCGTTGGCCACCTAACCGCCATTGACATCACCATCAAACCCCCTTACTACTCCACTGTCGTAAACCCATCTGTCCTAATTTCCGAATCGCGATACGCCATAAATCGCGCAGCCCTACCTGTGCTCAGATCGATGTCGCGTTTCAGAAGATCGAGCGGACTCCTTCGCATCAAAATCGGGTTCATGAATTTGAAGTATAATCGAATTTTGAATGAATTGAAAACAGACCAAGGTCGGCCATTTCTTTAGGCTTTTATTTCGATTTGGTTTTGCGCAGAAGAATAGAGGTGAAGACATTGAGATTTAAAGAAAGAGGGAGCGGTTTTAAAATGAACAGCGAGGCCAGTAATTTGGGTTTTGCTGGAACTTCAGTCTCCACGGAAATTTAAGGAATGGTGTTCGATTTATAACCAAGAAATACTTCTTAGTTAAGGACCCAAAGGAAGGTGTTATCCTAACTCCTTTCTAAACCAAACCACTGACATTTTAGGGTTACGCCACTATACTGGACCCATTGGAAAAGGTTTCGAAGCTCCGTTTGATCGTATGGAAAAGATATTGATTTAAATCGATATAAATTTAAATCCAAAACAATAAATTCCTTGATAATATATTATTAATATTATCATTTATAATCAAATATAATTTCTTGATCATATGAATTCATTTCGATTCAGTTCTAATTCGAATTCAAATATTTTCGTTTTTGAAATACAATAATTCATTATATTCGATAATAAATCGAAATCAATTATTAAATCGATAACTTAATATAAAAATTTATTTATATGATCAACTCAATATTTAAAACCATATTAAATATTTAAAATAAATCGACCAGAAATCTGGGTCGTTACAACATCTGTCACCGCACAGGGGACTACTAGGAGCACCTTACGTACTTCAGGAAGTAGCGTGCTTCCGCTTCCAGTCCTTCGGAGCCATCATAACAATCAGATGAATGCGCGCTCCCCTCGTGTCTTATAACACCTCGATGATCTACCCCGTTGGGTTATTCACCCTGAAACGTACGGACTGGTCCAAGCGCCTTTCTTTAATATGTTGTTAGACCCTGTCTAAAAATTCTTTTACGCACTTGCCTTACCTCACCAGGTTGCCTTTTAACTTGGTTATTCCCGTTTATTTTGAATTCTTATTCCAATTTACCAAGTTTCTATTGCTTATTAATTTCAATCATATAACTTAATCCATTTAAGTTTATTAATAAGCCCACGACATGTTATTCTCTAGATTGTGGTCTAAGGTCTGTAATCCACAATCTATTTTATATTCTTATCGTCCAATTCCATAGTTACGATAACATGTTCTTACTTAATGTGTAATTAAGTACGCCTCATTTTACATGTTTCCTTTTTAACATGTCAATCATTATTTATGATTAAATATAACTTATCTTATAAGTTTTCTTCATTCTTTCTCATTTACTCATAATTCCATTTTACATTGTCAATACAACTTATCGTTGTTTACTTGTTAACTTAGTTCTATTAACTAAGGCCCATTAACAAGTTTATCAACCCATCAATTATAACCTTTGTTATAATTTCCTCTTGTCCCTAGGACAAGTCTAAACATGCTATTCTTATCTGCGGGTTCCAAACTTCTAGATTACTTAATTTATAATTAAGTACCTCTTATCTTATTACACAAGTTGTCTCATTTCCTTACAAGTTATGCTTACCCAAAACAGTGTCTTTACTTACATAACTTTATCATTTCTACCGGTTACATATAACACTAGGTGTCTTTAATTACATAACCTTATCGGGTTAAGTTTATAGGCCTAAATGTAAATATTACCCGGCCCACTAGATTTGCTTAGCCCACCCACTGTCCAACCAATTTATCCCCAACTTTAGTTCATATTCATACAATCCCTATGTATTAAATTAGGTTAAGCAGTCCAATTCACTACCATGTCCATTTATGGTTTATGATGGGCTAGACCTCCCACATTACCAGGCAGACTTCCACCACTAATGCAACCTAACCTCGTGTCTAAGTGTTACTAGGGCTCCATTAATTTAGGCATATTCAATTAAATTTCCCTATTCCAAATATAGACTTTCATGCCCCATTTCAATTCATACTTACAATTATCCTATTTCAATTATAGGTTTCCATGCCCTAAATCAATATTCACATGTGTTCATGTTTATGCCCCAAATTGACATTTACATATGTTACAATCTATGCCCAATTTCATAATTACATATATTCCAATATAAATTTTACACAAATTCATATTCACCTATTTTCCAATATATGCCTAACTTCATGTCCATATTATCCAATATAAAATATGCCCCCAAATCCATATTCGTATATTTCCCAATTTATGCCCAAATTTACATTCATAATTTCCAATACCAATTATGCCCTAATTTATGTCTTTCCCAATCTCTCCCAATTTCTCACGTTCCCATTTTTCAGCGTTAGGCCTAGGCTCAAAGTTAGCCTGGCTATACAAAAATAAAAAGGGAAAAGAGGGAGATAAGAGAATCAGAACATGCATAATAACGAATCAATAACAAATTGATAGAAATATGCATAACTAAATAGGCATATTATGACAAGATTTAACATGGTGGCGGTATAAACATATAAAAGCAGATATGATAATTATGTCAAAATAGAACCGATTAGGCACCGGTTCAAGATCCAATTTTTATATACATATCGAGGTTACTAATTAAATATTTAGATTTAAAAATAACTTGAACTCACAGTGAATAGATCTAAGGAAATGGATCCAAATTACTGCGAAGAACATGTTGAATTTGTTGTTGTAGCAACCGATGAATTTGTATAATGTTTGTTGAATTGGATTTGGTGATGATTAGGCCTTCCAATTTTTGTTGCAGCAGAGCTCTACTGTTACCGCCATTTTTAGATGAATAAAACCTAGGTTTAGGGTCCTTTATATAAGAGTAGCGGAGCAACCAAGACCTTCAGATTGGACCAGAAGCCATCAGAATCATCCATGTTAGAGAAGCTTCCAGATCCCCGGGTGGGTCGACCCCCTGTTGGTGGGTCGACCCCTAGGTCGACCGCCAACGGGCAAAATTACCGCCCAAACTCCCGCCTTGCAAATTTGTATTTTTGAACTGATTTTCGAATTTTTTGTATATATTTATTTAATATATATACATATAAGTTCCTTATATGTATACAAACTTCAAACCTTAATAACTTCTTCATATGGTGTCTGATTTACGCAAACTAGGTGTCTATCTTGACCAGAATTTCGAGATAGACGCAATGGTGCAGTCTGTTTTACTTAATTCTGAATATTTAATTAAGTTTTCCTTAATTCATTGTTAATAGTTTATTTCACACTAATTATTTTTTTAATTCATCATCTTTAGTGTCATTAAAATTTCGGGGTGTTAGAGGGTGCTCCTAAACGAGTAGACGAGAGACAGGTTAGGTGGTTGTGCATGAGTAGCTTTCCGGAGACGAGCAGGAGGCTTCCACATACTATTTACATACATTCTCCTTGTGCTGTTGGTAGTCACTACTTTGGCCATTAGTAGTGTGCCTTTTTTATTTTGCCTTAGAGACAGTATTTTGAAGTTGTAATAATGGCTTGGATCATAAGATATATTTTCGATTCCGCTTTTACGATGATTTAGTTTTCAGCTTATGCACAGTCTTCCCTGTTTTATGTCAAGTATGTCATTATTATATTTTATTCCATGCGTTGTGAGATATACTACAGGTTCTTTGGTGATTCATAGTTTCAAATCCCTTTCTTTTGATGACCGTCCCATGCTAGTTAGACATTGGCACAACGCATTTCAAGGGAAATGTCGGCTGGTGCAGGGCGGGCCGTCACATTTCTGGCTTATAGCTTCTTTGGTTACGACTATAATCTCATTTGCCTATTTAGCTGAGATATAATTTTAGTGACCCAATACACTGACAAAGTTGAATAGAAATAACAAATGATAATGTAATTATCACTATTTAGTTCTTCACTTTCAACATATATTAGCATTATGGTTGAAACTGAGAATATATTGTGAATTTTATTTTTAGTAAACTAGGTCATGCTATTTTGACTGTTCTTCCTTGTACCAGTTATTGTTGTTGCTTTACCCAGATGTTAGAAATGCCTAAATGACTTTACCAACTAATCATTTTTTTTGCTGTTATAACAGCACGTTACATATCAGTTATCTTGGATCATTGATCTCTAGGACTTAACTACATTTAGTAATTATTTTCGCTATGTCTATTCCACTCCAAATTTTGATGTGACAATATGTGTTTTTTCATCAAGGTTAAATTAATGAACTACTAAAAAAAATAAGGCTAGACTACTTCGTTGAACTTTGTGATGGTTAGTTTTGATTACAACCAAGCTTGCTTTTAAGAAAAAGTATACTTATGATAAATTAATTTATACATAAATTTGATCTGATCATTGAAAGAAATAAAGAACAGCGGAGGCAACATTGAAGAAAAGTTTTATTATTTTATAATTGTAATGAAGATTGATACAAATTGTATAAAGTGGTATCCTCTATTTATAATAATGTAAAGTAGAAAAAATGGTTCAGCCCATATATAAAACAAAAGGAAATATGTAAAAATAGAGAAGTGCAGGTGACCGTTGTGCATGTTATATGCAAAAATACTTGATATTGAAATATATTGTACATGCAAGTTTTCCTTTTATCACATCTTTCCTTTATTAGTGCAGGTGACATTGTATAGGCTATATGCAGTAATACTTGATATTGAAATATATTGTACATGTAAGATTTCCTTTTATCACATCTTTCCTTTTGTCATATCCATGCAAGCTTTCTTTTTACCACATCTTTCCTTTATTACCACCCCTCAAATTAGGGTTAGGTTTTGTTGCCCTAATTTGCCGAGAAACATTCCATCTTTTACTTCGTATTTGTTTGCAATTCTTTAATTCCAAGTGCTTGTCTTAATCTATGAAAGTTTATAGCTGAAAGTGATTTTGTTAGCAAGTCAGCCCTCTGATAATAAACTGGAATGTGATTCACTTGTAAATTCTTCTTTTGGACTTACTCTCAAACAAAATAAATGTCGAATTCTATATGTTTAGTTCGATTACGCTGAACATAATCTGTTGTCATATAAATTGTACTTAAATTGTCATACCAAATGATTAGATTCCTGTTGGATGATAGTTTTAATTCCTTTAGTAGTGATTGTAACCATAAGATTTCAGTTGTAGTGCTAACCGCACTCCTATATTCTGCATCTGTGCTTGATCTTGAGATGGTTGTTTGCTTTTTAGAACACTAAGAAATAAGGCTTTCTCCTACATAAATGTAGTAACCTGAAATTGATTTTTTGTCATCTATATCCGTAGCCCAATCTGCATCTAAATAGGCTATAATGTTCGAAATTTGATGCCTTTTAATGATATGCCAAAGTTGATTGTAGCCCTTAAATATCTAAGTACTCATTTTACTGCTGTCCATTTCCCACTTCTGGATTCCTGCAAAAATTGAGAAACTTTGTTAACACTGAAAGAGATGTAAGGTCGTGTAATAGTAGCATATTGTAATGCTTCCACAACAATCCTGTATTATTAATGTTTAAAATAACTTCCCCTTGTTCTTTGATAATTGTTGATTTTATATTATAGGAGTGGGTTGTCCTTTTGCTTCATTAATGTTTGTTCTGTTCAACAACTCTGTAATATACTTTCTTTGGTAAAGGTGAATTTCTTTATTTGATTGTCTCTTAACTTCTATTCCAAAAAATAGGATAATTCACCCAAGCTTTTATTGAGAACTGGATGTTTAAGTAGTCTGCTAATTTTCTGATTTCAGTTTCACTACTGCCTATGATATTAAATCATCCACATATACTAATATATAAGTAGTAGATGTTTTCCTGATTTTTGTTAATAATGGTGTGTTTGATCTAGTAGGAACATATTCCAGTGCTGTTAAGCTTGCCTTGAGTCTTTCAAACCATACTCCTGGGGCTTTCTTTAGTCCTTAAATAGCTCTATTTAATCTGCATACAAGTGTTGGATCCTATATGTACACTTATGGTTGTTGCATAAATATTTCTTCATGTATATCCCATTCAAAAATGCATTGTTGACATCTAACCGCTTGATTTTCCAATTGTCGCTCAAGGCTCACAACTGGTGAAAAGGTTTCATTGTAGTCAAAACCGAATTCTTGTGTGAACCCCTTTGCAACCATTCATGCCTTGTATCTGTTAATGGATCCATCTGGATTCTTTTTCAGTTTGTATACCCACTTGCACCCAATTATATTTTAATTGCTTGGTGTGTATACAAGTTTCCATGTATTGTTATTCATCAATACTTGATATTCTTCGTCCATTGCTTTTCTCCACTCTGTATATTTGACTTCTTATTGGTAACTATTTGGTTCTTCTTCTTTAACTACTGCAGTGTAAAGGTTTTAATATGCCTCTTTTTGACCTGGTTATCATTGGATGTCCAGTTTGAGGTCGTGGTTGTTGAGGTGGTAAGTCATTTTTCTGCTACTGATAGATTGATTATTGTCATTGCTGGTCTCCTCTCTCATTGCTTCTAATTGTTTGTAATCTGATCTTGTAGGTGATTGAATAGTGTGGCTAGTTTGCTCTGGTGATCATCACCAGTTTCATCAGTATTGTGGTGGCCTTCAGAGTCACTACTAGCAACCTTGTCATCATTCTCTTGTTGCTACGTGTTAGTGATATTATGCAGATCAGGTATACTAACCTTCGAATTATATATTTTTGTTGTGGTTTGTATATCTGATCTGTTATAAGGAAAAGTGTTTTCTTCAAAAATAACATGCCTAGTTGTAAATATTCTACCAGACTTGTCTGCACATCAAAACCATTTTTGATTATTGTAATAGCCCATGAATGTATAAGGTTTAGATCTATAATCAAGCTTGTGAGTATTATAAGGACTTAAATAAGGAAAACATAGACAAACAAATGTTTTTAGACATTGTAATCAGGTTTTACATTAAATAATTTTTCTAAAGGAGTTGTAACTTTCAACACTTTAGTGGGCATTGTATTTATTAGATATACAGCAATGCTGAAAGCATCAAGCCAAAATTTAAATGGTAAAGATGCTTGAGTTATTAATGTTAAACCTGATTCAACTATGTGTCTATGTTTTCTTTCTACTATACCATTCTGCTCAGAAGTGTAAGGGCATGTCACTTTGTGTATAATGCCCTTATTTTTGAAATAATCAGCTAATGGTTTGTATTATAATCCTCCATCTAATTGTATGATTTTAATCAGACTGCTTACTTGATTTTCAAACATTTTAATGAAATTTATGATAGCATTTTTAGTTTCAGACTTAGTTTTTAAGAAATATATCTAAATATACATAGTATAGGCATCTAAAAACGATATATAGTTTTTATATCCATAATCAGAAAAAATTGGAGATGGATCCCACAGATCTGTAGTAATTAACTGGCCAAGTTTGGAATATTTAGTTATAGAATCATAGAATGGTAATTTGTGGCTTTTTCCCATCTGACAATAAGTGCATACATAAGGTAATTTTGTGGAAATAAATTTTATTTTATTATCATTAAGAATCTTGGTTACAATACTAGCACTAGGGTTCCCTAATTTATAATGCCATAAATCGAAAGTGTTTCTAATATGACTTTCATTAGTAATATCAGTCAAATTACAATGTGGGTGATCATTGATAGTGGGTTTATAGTTGTTGAGTTTGAATTCATATAGTCCCTTCATAGCATTACCCTGTAGAAGAATTTCCCTACTTAGTATGTCTCTAACTACACAATCTTTAAGGAAGAATTCAAAATATACGTTATTATATATATCCCTAGCATACTAAGACACACTAAATAGGTTTTTCTTAATAGTGGGAACTCTTAATAAGTTATGTAAAAATAGTTGCCTATTACCAGTTATACTACCAGTACCAATATGTCAAATTTTAACACCCCTACCATTGCCCATGCTTATAGTTTGATTACCTTTATATTCTTTGTTTCCAAGGTTTAGATTGTTCGGGTTGTTGGTAATATAATTGCTGGCTCCTGAATCTGGATACCATGAATCATCTTGAATATTCTCAGCTTTGGCTTGTTCATTCTGATTTCTGGTAATGTCAGCATGATTAGTTGCTCCTCCATGTGCTTGAGTAACATTGGTAGTATAGTTGGTGTTTCTTTGGCTGTTGTTATTGCCTTGATTTGCTGAATAGTTTGAATTGTATCGAAAGTAGCACTGGATGGCAGTGTGGCCAATTTTCTCACAAATTTGGCACTTTGCTTGATTGTTGTTGCTCCAGCGTCCTCTTCCTTTGCCGCCTCTACCTTTGGTGGTGAAGTTACCCCTTTGAAAGGTTTGTTCACTTCTACTATTATTATTTTCCTGATTTTTACTGTTATCATTGTTTTTGTTGACTGCATAATTGATAGCGAAGTCACTTCCTTGAGATTTTTTTACTTTCAAGTCTAGCTTCATGAGCTAAAAGAACTGGATGTACTTCATCTAGAGATTTTTTTTTTTTTTTTTTTTTTTTTTTTTTTTTTTTGTGAATAGATTATAGCTTCAACAGCCTCGTACTCTTCGCTCAAGCCATTGTGGGTATTATTAGAATTTGTTCAGATTCTTGCACTTTATGACCAGTTGCCTTTAAGATGTCACGAACAAATTTGATTTTGCTCTAGTATTCTCTCATGGTGGTATTATCTTTCCTTATCTTTTGTAACTGCCTTTTATAAAACATTATTTTAGCTGCTGACTGATTGTTGAAAGCTTTTTCTATAGTTATCCATATCTCATTGGCACTTTTGCAGCAAATTACTTGCGGCAATAGACTTCGATTAATAGATGATAACAACCATGAACTGATTAAGCGATCTTGCCTATGAAACTTCATATATTCTTCGTTGTTGACAAATTTGTTCTCTTAATCAGTGATAAATTTTGGGTGAAAAGATAAGGTGCCCATGATGAATCCTTCAAGGCCAAACCCTTGATTTGCAGTTTCCACAGTAAGCAACTATTTTCATCCAATTGTACAGTAATTAGTTGTGATTGTGGACTAATTACTGTTTTGGCGTGTTTGTCTACAACTATTAGACTTTTGATAGTCCCAGTTAGGGATGAGCATTGTGCGGTTTGGTGTGGTTTTGACTTAAAACCGCACCCTGAACCGCTAGGGTGCGGTTTTCAAAAGTAGGAACCAGAACCGAACCAAAAACCATTAATGCTGTTGGGTTTTAAAAGTGCAGTTTCGATTTTTAAAAGTACGGTTTCGGTTCCAAAACCGGTTAACATAAAAAAGGCATTGTTCCCTAACCAGAGCTCACAGGCACAAAGCATTCAAATACAATACAAACGGAAGAACAGTAGGTAGTCTTTTACAACACCAATATATATTCTCTTATGTTTGCAGCTGAAGCGGAGTAAAATATAAGCATTTAAATGGATACAATACAAAGTGTTGTAGGAATGCAAGTAGTGAACGTGCAGAGTTGGCTGAAGCTAAATCTGAAGTGGAAGTAATTCACACCTTTAAATGGATATAAGAGAAGCACCCAACTAAAGAAAGCGGGGTAGAGAATGCAGGATGGTGAAGACTAAATAGGAACCAGGTTCTGTGTTTGAGAAGCGCCAGATATGATTACAATAAGAATTCATAAACCATCTAATTTTAGTAACTAAGTATGAATTCTAAAATTGCATAAATCATCAAAGAATTCATAAACCATCTTAATTTAGTAAGTAAATATGCAGATTACAGTAAAGAATTGATAGTTGCAGGCTTGCAACATAAAAGCAACAAAAATGAGGGCATACATTTACATACAAATGCATGCACTAATGTAAAAACACATAAATACTTCACATATGCAAGGTAACGTTAAAATTTATATATAAATAATATTCGGTGCGGTTTCTGTTTTGCAAGTTTGAAAAAAAATTAAAAACCGAAACTGGACCATACTAATGACGCGGTTTCATCGGTTTTGCGGTTTTATTTCAGTGCGGTTTTTTAAAATGCGGTTTTATGCGGTTTCGGTTCAATTTTTGTTTGTAATCTGCTTTCCTGCTCATTCCTAGTCCCAGTGGCATTACCTGAAGCTGATGAAGCAGTATAATTGGTTATGATGACCAACCAATGAATCAACTGTAAAGATGATTAGAACTCTTTCGAGTTGAAGAAGAGGTGGATCGATGGCTGTTAACATTGAAGAACGGCGGAGGCAACATTGAAGAAAAGTGTTATTATTTCATAATTCTAATGAAGATTGATGCAAATTGTATAGAGTGGTATCCTCTGTTTATAATAATGTAAAGTAGAATAAATGGTTTAGCCCATATACAAAACAAAAGAAAAGATGTAAAAATAGGTAAGTGCAGGTAACTGTTGTACATGCTATATGCGGTAATACTTAATATTGAAATATATTGTACATGCAAACTTTCCTTTTATCACGTCTTTCCTTTATTAGTGCAAGTGACTATTGTACAGGCTATATGCGGCAATAGTTGATATTGAAATATATTGTACATGCAAGCTTTTCTTTTATCATATCTTTCTATTTGTCATATCCACGCAAGCTTTCCTTTTATCACATCTTTCCTTTATTAATCATTGCTTTCGGGATAATTACTTAGATACACTTTTTTTTCCTTTTTTAACCCATTTTGTTCGCTGTAGGTTTTAATTCTGATCACACAATAAGGAAAAATGCATTTATGTTATCTTAATGCCTCAAAACTTCATATATGATGTTACTAAATAATAGTATAATTTTTTACACCCTAAATCGAACTCAATTTTAATTTTAGTAGCATATGTAATAAGGCTGAATAAACTATCTATCTTTTGTGGTTATTGCTATTTCAGTTATAGTTAACAATCATAATAATATAGTATGGATAATCACACAATAACTTAGGACGGACGTTGTTAGCTTGCCTTGTAGCAAGGTTGCTCAAAGTTCGAGTGATCACGGTCGCGAACCATAAACTTAAAAAGTCATGCCTATCCAAGAGCTTAGGATCAGAACGAGTCGAGGACATGATCGACCCTGTGCAGTTAAAGCGCTCTTTGGATCGAATGAGGCGGAGATGTAAAAAGTTGCAACGGGGATAAAGCAAGGAAATAGCAGGATATAGCGGATGAGTCTAAAATAAAATATAAAACTAGTATTCAATGCTTTTACAAATACATAAATGATAAATAGATGAAAATCAACATGAGTTTAATTATATTTAGTACATTCCTAATTTTAAATAAAAGCATATGCAAATATATGTAAATAAATATAATTCATTTAGGTTGATTAAATTTACTAGAATATTATAGTATTTTCTATTCTGAAAAATATATGTTAAAAAATTATATCAAAAACTATTTTCCTAAATTTTATAATGTGTATATATCATTTTTAAATTCATTTCTTTTCTAGAAGATATAGTGGAATATAACTGAAATAATATGATATATCGGGAATATCCGAATATAGTGTGGCTAGCATAGCGGTAGAAACCCTCTACATGATATAGCGGGGATATGGCGGAGTAATAATAGGGCAATAACTGCACAGGCTGGGCGCCAAGCAGCTTTCCACCCATCGGATCGTACAGAGAAAAAGGGTGTCAGATTGGAGGTCTTCGGTTCGAACGGAGCCGGTTTGAACGTTCAACCCGACCAATATTCGATCCTTCCCATAACCAACAACTCATCCGCGTCCTGCACTGCCTCCCATTCGAACGAAGCTTCTGCCACGTGTCCTACGAACCAATCCCGCCTTCTACATGAAAATTGCTCCCACTAACTCCCAATAAATCCGGACCGAATGTCACCTACGCATAACCCTTCCCGCTTGTTTTACCTGATCCGACCCTATATATACCCAATCCGGAGAACCAAAAAAGGACATTTTGACACTTAGAAGCTTGAAACCATATATACCGTCTGCTATTGCTGTTCGATCTGAGCCTGTCTCTACCATATTCGAGTGATTTTTAATATTTTTTGAGAGAATATTGATTTTATCACGAGTGTTTAAAGATTTCAAGTGTTGTAACTGTGTAATTTCCTGCTAAACAGAATAATTATAAAGTGGACGTACGCTCGTTAGTGCCAAACCACTGTAAATCTTGTGTGTTTGTTGCTTGTTTCTCGTTTTTATTTTATATTTCTTCGTTAATCTCTACAATTCCTAGTCTATTGGTTGTTAGAATCTTTTTTTGGTCTAACGGACGTGTTTCAGGTATAGAACATACTAATTAAATGGGGTGTTCATAGAAAACATAATACATGGTTGATTTTGAAATAACTGTAATAGTGAATATAATTTATAGTTATATGGGATTAGTTTCAATCAAATAAACTAAATCCAAGTTATATAGTGGGTACATTTCTACATTTCCAAATTAAAGCTTCTGATAAATATTATTTATGGCTTCGGTTTTATAGCATTTTTGTTGAACAACACACGCCGAAAGGCCAAACCAGTGGTAACCAATATCGAGCTGAATCGGTATACCAATGCTATCAGTATGGTAACGGTAAGCTTTACCATTATTAACGGTAAAATAGTGGTAAAGAATTGTCAATACCAGTGGTAACGGTATATTTACCAGTCATATTAGTTTTGTTTTTTCACTATTTTAATGAATTCCAACCTTTATTTTTTTGAAAGTTTATCATACTTTATGCAGATGCTTATAGATTTATTTAGGATTGTAATTCTTTTTTGCTTTATTAACTTCAAAATTTAAGATTAACAAAATTATTATTTCATATTATTGTATATATCTTGTGATAAGCTAAATAAATTTTCTATGCCAATTAAAATAAGTTTAAATATTTATATAAACATTAATGGGGTTAGAATTAGTTAAAAAATATTTACTTTTTATCATTATCAAAATTTTAACCTGTTAATTGTTTAATAGCTTTATGTATTGGTAAATTTACCATTACCAATCAACGATTTACCAGTTTATTGGTATCCCAATGAACATGTTACCAGCGGTAATGTTAAATTATCGGTATTCATTTTTTATGTACCAATAATATCGGTATGGTTACGGTTTCTTCGTATCGGTAACGGTTACCATTACCATAACAACCCTATTACTAATTTAACGAAGTAGAACAGTTTACCATTAACATAGCTGCATTTCATTTGTTTCAAAATATTACCAGAGGTCATCAGATATTACTTTAGCATACTTATACAACCTGCCTTTCAAATATTACTGAACCAAATCATTTACCAACATCATCTTTTCCTCTCCTTTTTCCAATCATGGATAACATATATTCACCTCTTGATTCACCTATCGTGAACAGTGTTGGAGCGACAATCAGAATTTGTGTTGGCAGAGCATGGAATTCCATAAATCAATGAAGTACGATGTCTTTGAATTCAATATGCAACTGATAGATAACCGCTTTTCTAAATGTTTTGTTTATTGGTTTTTTCCACTACAACAAAATGACCCTATTACAACGGTGGAACACCGTTGTAATATACATTTTACAACGGTGGACAAACCGTCGTGTATTAAGAAGTTGTAATAGACTAATATCTTTTACAACTGTTTTGCACTGTTGCAACACCGTTGTAATATGTATATTTTACAACTTTTTTACACCGTTGTAATAAACTTTATTACAACAGTCACGCACCGTTGTAATAAAATCTACTACAACTGTTATGCACCGTTGTGATTGACATTTGGGTTTTTAAAAAAATAAACATGTAACGTCCCGCCATTTTTACCGCTTCAAATTGGTAACTAAACCAACTTAAAACGTTCAAATCGACGGATCGTTATTTAGCTTATAGAGTTTAAAACAGATCAATAGAGAAAAATACAAAATAAATAAAAGACAGATGAACAACAAAATATCACTTATATATAACCAAATTTTTGAATACAAGTATTTTTCTATACCCAGCGGAATTTAAAAATAATTTGAGTACAATGAAAATGTTACTGGTTTAAATCTTCAGAGTGCGCCGTCTTTGGAACCCCCAGCTTCGTCAATCTTCAAATCCTAAGCTGTGATCTATACCAGTGTTTAATCTAGTGATTCTGAAACTGAAATATAACAGTTAGTTCTAGCTTTAGAAATGTATTCTCTATACCAGTGTTTAATCCAGTGATCCTGAAAGCTTGCATAATAATATCATACGGAAACATTTGTTAAGCTACCTGGAGCGACTTATACTTGGTTTCAGTTAAAAATGGACATGATTGAGTTGGTGCAAAGTATCAAGAGATAATAAGTATTAATATATTGCATCAACCTTGTAGATTTTATAAACCACACTCATTTATTATTAATATCAACACAAAAAGGCCAGACACAGATTTCTGCGTTGAAAGACAATCACGGTCTCAGCAAGTATGTTGTTAAGATAAGTGCTCTCTACTACATTTGTTATAGCAGTGCTTATTAAGCATAAGTATAGCATATGAATCCAATTGAAATGTTGCAAAGAAAATAATTTTGTTAAAGTTAACACTCAAAAATATCTCGATAATTCCAACAAAATTGGACCATCGAAAGCAAACAGGATTGAATCAAAAAGTGTACCATTACATTTCTTATCGTTGTATGGTTTGACTGCATATATATTGTAAGAAATCATATAAGACACAAAATGTGTACTGTCGAACTAGCAGCAAAGCTAAAAGAGGATAATGAATCAACATCCAACGTCAATTGTATATACTAAAATCTTCAAACTGACAAGGATTGGTGTGTTAGGGACCCTGCGAGTATTATATCTATGGCTCGTCAATTGTTGCCAATACATATGTGCATAGCAGGAAGTACCTCAGTCTAATGATTGCATGGGTAGAAACAGACTGCTAACCATGTCCACAGAACATAGCTTTACCATTTTTGGTGTTGGTATATTGGCCAGTCAAGGTATAAATACAATATTAAATCCTCAAGTAAACTACTGTTGTGACCATTTTTAACGTTGTGTTTAACCACTTACACGCTCATTGGAGGCTGAAAGACTATCAAAATAAATCAACATTTTTGAATGCCATATATTATTACTAGCGTGTACCTATTTTAATCAACTGATTTCTACTGCTGATACTCATTGCTTCAGTCATTGATGTATTAATTAAAAGTGGCCAAGGTAATCCCTAATGAACCATGTAACAGGCTTGCATGCGCAAGTAATAAAAATACCAGGGTATGTTTAGAACCTCTTGTTTAGTTCACAAGATAAGGTACGCATTGATCAAGGCAATGTATAGTGTCTAATGGGAAACTGTCATACTAACATTAATGCAAATACATATACTGTTAATTTAAGATGATGTCGTAGAATCATGTGCAATTGTGCTTACGAAGTCCGAACATTCTCCTACTTGACTCAATTTGTCAACACAACATAACTTAGTTTTATAATCAAACAAACATACTTCAGTTAACAGAAATACGCATATCTTTCTGAAACTTCAATTATGATTTTAATTGTATCAAAACATTAAATCTATTTGCCATAACTGAATTGGCCTGAACAGACAAGAAAAAAAAACTTATACCCATGTTAATAGAGAAGGTACACACAGGAATTGGACGGAAACCCACAACAGACAGGAGTTGGACGGAAACCCACAGCATGATATTTGGATTAACTCGATAATATTTCAAACATGGAGTTATGAAACTCACCTTTAAATCCGCAAAGAAGTTAGGAACAAGGGATCGTGGCAGCTTCGGCGCATTCCATGGTGACACAGCGACTAGGGCTGACGCAAGGCACGGCTTTTGAGATGAAAAGAGGCGGCGGCGATTCGAAGCTGAAGTGAACCTTCGATTTTTGGGGGAAAATTTGATTTTGGAGGAGCGCGGATGGCAGGAAGTGAAATGAAAGCGTGGATCCATTAATATCTGGCATAAGCGGCTGGAGATTGTTAGCATCGAATTGGGGAAGAAAGAATTGGGGATTGGTTTTGATTTAGGGTTAGTAGCGTGAGAGAATAAAATACGAGACTGCCAATCTTTGGAGCCAAAATTTCGCAATTTCCCACCTAAATTTCATTGTTAACATTTGGAGACCGCCGATCTTTTCATTGTTCGTTTCACCGAGATGTACAGAACTAAACGTTACAACCTAGAACCAGTACAAATTTACTGAATATAATATTTAAACGTTACAACCTAGAACCAATAGAAATTTATTAAATATAATATGGATGTGTTAGAAAATATTTTGCTGAAGCATTAGATATTGCTCACTAATAATAGCTATTGTTAACTATTCCTTATTTCTTCTTATTTATAATTAAATATAACTTATTAAAAGTTTATTATGTATATTTTACTAATAATTATTCATTATTAAATACTTAACAATCATTATTAAAAAAACTAATTTTTACTTCTTAATTAGTGATTCTTACTTCTTATTTATTGATTACTAAAATTAATTATTCATTACTAAAACCTAATCTTTATTTATTTATTTTTAATTTCTAACAATAATACATAATTATTATTTATTAATTATTATATAGCGAAAATAAATTATTAATATTAGTTATTACATATTTTCAAATAAACTATTTATTATTATTAAACAATAGTTATTGAGAGTATTAATATTTTTATTAATTATCGAATTTTTATTAATTATTAATATGGTATTTTTGTTGTAGTGTAGTCATATATTACAACAGTCAAAAAATAAAAGTTGTGGTAGGCTTTTATTACAACTGTCAAAATAACACAGTTGTTAAAATAAGTTTATTACAACTTTTCTGGAAAAAAGTTGTAAAAAACACTTATTACAACGGTGATTTTACCACCGTTGTAAAATTAAAGTTGTAATATGGTGTTTTTGTTGTAGTGTTCCCTTTTATAACCCCTTAAAATGATCAGTGTTCTCTGTACAATATGAGGACTACATAAATTTATTTTGTCAACAAATTTAACTATTTTTCATCTGACTAAATAATTTGAATAATTTGACGTCGGTTCATATCATAAGGAATTATTCAAGTCAACTGATTTACGATACCTATAAGGTGTCTAACTTAGAAAAAGAAAATTGTATCATGTTATGATAGGATTATGCTATTTTGTTTACTCTTAAACTGTACACTTAAAGCGCTTAGCGGACTCGTTGCGGTGGAGATGCAAAAGGTCGTAGCAGGGATAAAGCAAGTAAACAACGGGATATAGCGAATGAACCTAAAATAGCATGTAAAACTCATTCTTAATGTATTTACAAATATATAAATGATAAGTAAATGAAAAATTAACAGTCGGTTTAATTATAATGATTACATTCTTAAGTTTAAATAAAAACATGTGCAGATATAAGTAAATAAACATAAACTTTTATTTAACTTAATTAAATTTAATAAAATATTAGAATTTTTTTTTTTGAAATATATGTCAATTATAAAACTAATTTAATAATTTTTATAAGGTATAAATATTATTTTTTAACTCGTTTGTTTTATAAAAGATATAGCAGGAATAGAGAAATATAGCGAAAACAACGGGATACATCGGAAATAGCGGAATATAGCGGTGCATAAAACGGTAGAAACCTGTCATGGGATCTAGCAGAGTAATAGCGGAGTATTAACTACACAGCTTCGAAAATACGATAACCTTTATTTTTGGCAGTTGCTTCCAGTGAATTCAGAATATTTTTTCGAAAATACGATAACCTTTATTTTTGGCAGTTGCTTCCAGTGAATTGGTTTTGTGATCATTTACCTAATTCAGTCAATACTAGCTTTGGGTGTTGCATGTAGGCAATGATTTTGAAGAAAAAAATATAATTGATGAAGATGTTATGATACAGTTACATGCTTGTGCTTGCTCCTACCAATGGTTTAGTTTTCAAAAAAATTAGCTACGTTCTGTTGCTCTCATGGGTTAATTAAGCAGATTTGTTATGCAGCTCTGTTCAGATAAGTAGATAGTTGATTGCCCATGCTTGTGCTCATTCACTTTATTGACTTGTATATATTTTAATTCCGAATGAATAATCTTGCAGACGTATAAAAATAGCTTGATTGTTCTCCGCCACCTTGTTCATTGTGAAAACAATGTCTTACTACAAAATGGGTGCTATGCTTATTCGATGGTCAATCTTAGCCTCTTAGGTGCATGTTTTCAGGTGCTTTGTTCGTTACATGCATTCACACACACACACAAATGGTTAGCGACTATGGAAATGATGATGTTGTAGTGTTGTGTTGGTTGTTTGGTAGATTTTTTTTTTTTTTTTTTTTTTTTTTAATAATCATACTAATTACTAAGTGCTAGCGTTGAGTTCACAATAAGAAGTGCTGTCTATGCTCAGTTTTTCTAAGCACATTGCTCAATCCAGTGTTGAGTTTGAGTAAGCACTGAGTGAAGTCCGTGTGCTCACTAGTACTGAGTAGGTAGGGCTTGATGAGTCAAATAGGGGTCTAAGATGTTATACTGTTTAGTACGGTTCTAAAATGATCAGTAATCTTTTATGGTGCTGCTACATACATATATACATATACATACATTGTGCGCATACACACACACACACACTACATATACATATATGATCTCCTAGAATTTGAGTTGGAAGTCCCCTGATTTTGATGTATATATGATCTTCATCAATTTGCTTGTAGGCCTCCCACATCCCTCAACACGAACAAGAATTAATTCTGGGCTCATTGTCTCTTTTTGCCTCAGGCTTCCATTTGGAACTTAAGGTTCAATACTCATCTTGTAATATTCATGATTCCCTTTACTACTTAGTCCAATATATTCTGATTAATCTGCACAGCTGGAGAATATATATGATCTCCTGGTATTTGAGTTGGAAGTTCCCTGATTTTGATGTATATACGATCTTCATCAATTTGCTTGTAGTCCTCCCACATCCCTCAACACGAACAAGAATTAATTCTGGGCTCATTGTCTCTTTTTGCCTCAGGCTTCCATTAGGAACTTAAGGTTCAATACTCATCTTGTAATATTCATGATTCCCTTTACTCCTTAGTCCAATATATTCTGATTTATCTGCACAGTTGGGGAATATCCCTCAGCGTGATCTTTCTTTTAGTCACAGGTGCTGCCAGTAGTGAAGATTAGGACGCAAATGGTAAGAGTCCCTCGTTCTAAGTTCTAACGCAGAATAACAGTTGTACGGAAAAGGAGGAATTTGTTTTTGACTTTTTGATGAAAAGATGGATGATTAGGATGTTTGGCATTAAAAAAGATAATGGCATTTATACCATGACAAGTTGATGGCACAAACATGATATGCAATTGTAGATAAGGGGAGAGCAAATCCTCTGTACCCAAAATTCTCTATCGGTCTATACACAACCAAGCAGGGAGTCCTGGTTGATTGGATAGGATGGAAAATTTTGGTTAGAGAGATTTGATTCCAGATTAGGGCGACTTACCCATATCTTGATATTGAATGATATTCTAACGTTCACAGCACTGGTATAAACATACAAATTAATGTTATTATTAGCAACAAGTATCCATGCTTTAGGCATTTCCCTCGCCTTAAGTGCGTGAATTCTCCGGTTACTACTTCGGATCACCAATAACTGATATGACTTTGGTCTTTGGCGACAGAAGCCAGGGAGAATATTTCTTGATTACTCCAATTGTTATCAATGACTGCAGTAGCACAACCAAAATAATAACCAGTCTTCGGTGATCTTCATAACTTGTAAAACAAGTTTGAAAAGTTCAACAGGGTGAACTGCCAAGCTGCTTCATGTCATTAACATGCTTGTAAGGATCAACTAAAAACTGAAGTTTTGGATGCAGGCGTTAGTCTTATTGAACCAAGGTTAACAAATTCAAATTAAGCTGTTCTCCAATTCAGACTCAAAATTACCCTTTTATTGTTGTTCATTATGAAAAACCATTGTTTTTTGAACCAATTTTGTCGACACCAGTCTTGCTTAGTAGAATGCACAGAAACAAGGAAAAGATGCTTACATAAAAGAGAACGAGAATAACAATCGAAGGCTGCTGGTTTATCATTGTATATATATTGCGTATTAGTGCTTAGTGGGCTTTGACCCATTACACTTAAAGTTTGTTTTTCCTTTTGTTTTTAGGCTGTTATATGAGTATACAGCAGTTTGTACAACATATTTTGTAACGTTCAATTTACAATTTCACAAGCAATAAGATCTGTTACACATTCTTTCTCCTAAATTCAATTCTGCCGATCACAATCATTTTCTCTTCCAAAATTCTTCATGGTATCAGGAGTCTGTGGCCTAATAACATATTATTTGAAAAGTTTTTGCACATTTGCTCATCAATTTGGTATTTCATCATTTGAGCATTGTCCCCGTCAGTATTGATCTCATTATTTGGGGACTGAATTCAATCGTAAAAGTGAAGTGCCTCGCCTGAAGTTGATCATAAACCAGACTGCATCAACCCTTTTATGATCAAAATCAGTATTGCAGAATCAAAATAAGGTGGATAATCAAATCTAGAATTCAAAGAAGTCAAGAAATTTAGATACGAGCCTCGCCAAAATCACTTCAGCATTTTAAACATTAAGAAATCTTACTGCATCATTAGTGTTAACGATATTTTTCGTCAACACGAAATGTAGGGTATAGTTGTGGATTTCGGGATAATCTAATCCTTTTAAGCTTACTAAATTCGATGTTTTCTAGATATCGATGTCTCAAGCCTGAAGATCAATTACTTCTCCTTCTAGAGGTGATTATCACGCTTACAATGCTTAGGGAAAGAGTTATCATGGGATAATTGCTTCAATAGTTGTTAATCGGGGCTAGAATATGCATTAGGGACAATTTGGTAACTATTTGGGACACTAGGTTTGGAAGGAGCAAATACCCGTAAGTATAATAGTATGCAATGAAACGGTAAAGTAAATAACACAATAATTTATAGTGGTTTGGTTTAAATTAAACCTTCGTCCACTTTGAAGGCCTTGAGGATTTTATTCATGGTTGATGGTTACAAGGAAAATCCCCAATTTGATTTTCAAATTAAGATTTAAACTCTTAGAATAGAATACATAGTTTTGGAAGGAGGAGAAAAATTCGGATCTCCAAAATGTGACCTCTGAGGTCTTATTTAGAGAGGTTTTGGACTCACTTTTGCTGTAGCTTATCAGTACCGGCTTTGGCGCACTCTTTTTTGCTTCGATGCCTCGGTTTCGGTGTCGACTCGCCCCCATTCTTCTTGGTTTCGGATCTGAATTTTATAGCAACTTTGATGCCGGCTCCAGTGCCGGTTTCGTTTCTTTGTTTTTGGCCTTTAATTTCGAGTTTATTGGTATTAATTGCTCCTTTTTGCTTCATCGTGCTTGTTTCTAGCTCTTCACTTTCCTTTATGAGTCTGGTTTCGGCTTTGTACCCTCTTCTTAAATATTTGGTGTCAACCCAGTTGCTTTCCTCTCTTAGTGTTTGGCATCGCTTCTTACGATATTAGTTCCTGCCATTCGGTTCTATCCTTGCTGCTTTCATTTTGAACATCGAACCCATGTTACCACCTCTGAGATTTCGGTATCGAGGTTTCGTTATCAGTCTTGATATTGGGTTAATTGTTTTCTTCTCTTTGTTACTTTGGTATCAATCTTCTCATCTAATATTTTTATTGTATCGGCTTTATATACTTTCCCTAATGACTTGGTGCTGACACCAAGCTAATTGCTCATCGTTTGTTGGTCTCGACACCACATCTTTATTTCCTTCTTATCCTGCTTTCTCAATACTGCTGCCGTGGTTGTTCCCTTCTGTAGTCTTTGTTATCGATGTCGGTATTGTTGGTTTTCTCTCTATATCTTTTGATACTGGTTTCGTAGCTTTCATCCTTTGCCATATGCGCTTCTGGGTATTGCTTCCATGCTTTTCTTTTCATAACTTTGGTACCGCTTCCAACGATGCCAGGTATCGGTACTCAGCTTCGTCCTAAACCCTTTTGCTATTGGTGTCAGTTCGACATCCTCGTGTTTCGGTATCGATCAGGCTCTTCTCAGGCATCTACTTTAGAGCCGATTCCACTGGTTTCTCCTTTATATCTTGGAACCGTTTCTGGCTTTTAACCTATGCTTTTAGTGTCGATTTAGCTACCCTTAAGCCTTTTTCTGCTTGGTTCTGATTTTGTCGCCTCAAGCCATTTGTTCTTTTGGTTTCGAAGTTTCCACTTCTCTTCATTAGGCCAATGCAAATTTTGGTGTCAATAGCTAGCCCCCTAAGTATAAAGAGGCTTTTTTTCTTTAGGACGAAAATCTTATGATTCCTATACTACTCTTCTGTAACCCAAGAAGCATTAGGGAAAATTCTTTTTTTAGCTTTGTATAACCCAAAATAATGACGCAGGATGAAATATTAATTCTTTCTTAGTTGGCAGTGTTAGAGCATAAACCCTAAGTTGTGAACTTTTATAAATTTAATTATATATAATGTGTGAACCCAATAATGCATCCATGTGGGTTTATAGTGGGAATTCTGGGATCTTAGACATTTCTTTCTTAATAGGAATAGGAAACTTGAGGTTTTAATCCAAGTATTTACTATTAAGAATCCATTCTTGAAAATGTGAGATAGTAACTCAAGATCCAGACTTACTTACAATAGAAATCAGAAATTCACTTTTAGTGCTATAAAAAGAGAAATTAAAACCCATATTCGGGTACTTTGGAGAGAAGACCAGAAAACTACTTCGAGAAATAATATAAATCTCGAAGTTGGGACTATGTTGATTTTTGTGAGAGTTTCTTCTGCGTTTCCCTGTATAAAACACGGCAGCTAACACTTCTTGCATTAGCATTTTGTATAGTGCTTAATGTTAAATTCATATTATGTCAAGCATTGTTTTGATCAAAATCGCGTAGTAAATGAACATTTGTGATAAAAGTAATATAATTGTTTTGACTAACATAAGTTTAGAAAACTTCCTTGTGCAAGATGTTAAGAAATCATAACCTTTGTTTAGAGATTTTAAATAAAAGACTCGAGATACCAACCCAAGTATCGGTTTAAAAATCCTCTTTTCGGAAAGAAGGTAGTAGGCCCGAATTCCATAGTTAGGCATGATAATAGAAGTCCAGAAATCTTTCCTTGGAATAATGAGGAAAAAGTCCAAAGCTCTGACTTGAGTACATGTAACAGAATTCCTTCTAGTAACAATAGGAGACCAACACCTAGATTCGCGTATTTATAATAGAAGGCCAGAACTCTGCGTTTGAAAATATTAGAAATCTCGAAACTCATGTTCGGGTAAGCGGAAGATAGGAGATATATACCTGAAACTGGTAGAAATCCCGAGAATCATACTCGGGTATATAGAAGATCAGAAATCCATATCTGAAATTAATAAAAATCCCCAGTCTCACACTCGGGTAAAAATAGAAAATCAGAAATCCGCATCTGAAGATAATAGAAATCCCGAGACTCACACATGGATAAATAGAAAATCAGAAATCCACATCTGAAGATGATAGAAATCCGGGGACTCATACTCGGGTTAAAATAGAAGATCAGAAATCCACATTTGAAGATAATAGAAATCCTGAGACTCACACTTGTGTTCAAATAGAAGGTCAGAAATCCACATCTGAAAATAATAGGAATCCCAAAACTCAAATTCGGGTAAATAGAAGATGTGACGGCAAGGAATTTCGCTCGGTCCGAACCAGTCGTTAAACCGATCTAGACCGTTCGAAACCCCTGAACGTTGAGAACAGGACAAACCAGAACGCAAACAGAAGAACATTTCATTGTATATTACAACAATTCCATCAGATTACAAGAATATGCAGAGTATAAATGAATAAATATTACACAGAAATATCAGAGATTTAGATTACATAGCAGCGGAAAAATAATATAAAGCACAACTGAAGGTGATATACGGATACAGAGCTTTCCGGATATCATTCCAGCTGTAAACCAGGATCCTGTGAATATAAATCTGCAAAACCAAAACTACTAGCTGCCCGTGCGGAAAATAGGGGCACCCAGAGTTTAGGTTAAAACAATAAACTCCAGGTCAGTCATGTGACTGGTGTGAGAACTAAAACAGTTATTTAAAACTTTACTTTGAAAGAGAGTAATTCAAGGGACCACGCCGCATAACACGGAACGGGTTTCCTCCCAAGAATACCAGTGCATAGAATAAACAACGCAATGCTTTTTCGAAAAATGAAGCTATTATAAGACCCAGGTCCTATCATACAATGCAACGCAAGCCGGGGGATAGGGTTTTCCCTTATAATAGCCAAACATGCTTGGTACGCTTAAAACAAATCATTTGATACTATAATAAGTGTATAGTGTCAAAACATTTCAATCATAAATATAAATCATAGACGGCATAGTATCCCATGCTACTATGTCGCCATACTAGGCTCTACAAATAAAGCCGTAATACACGTATTGGAAATTGGATTCCGTCATGAGTCGAGGCAAGGGGCAAGCTCCTCTCCGCGTTCGAGACACTCTAGCAAATGTCCCCGGGATTACGCACACTGGGTAACCCCTGGATCTTCAGGGCCGGTCCTCACTTACGTTAGAGGATTGGCAATTCCTGAACACACGTTTCCCGGTCCTTACAGACCTATAATCGAGGCGCCTCATCCAACAACCACAAAGGTGAAAAGTATATAAATGTCAGGGCTGGTAAGTCACTGACACCACCAAAGCTAGAAAGAAACGTGCGCTCTCCCTGCAGTCCGTATCCCGTTTTTAACTCATACCGAGGTGTGAGGCTCGCGAATACACGCTATACACAAAGCTGCCACGTAGGCGTGCTTTGATCATCAACCACAAGACTTTGCTTTTCAACAGAAGCCTTGATCCATGCAACTCAGCATGCCACACAGGCAATTCATGCCATGCGATTGATATCTATCGATATATAACCTCTAAGCTCGTACGTCTCAGAGAAGGGCGTTAAGCAAGAGAATAAATTCTCCGCCGCCAAGCAGATATATATTTAATAGAAATCAATCAACACAGAATAAAATCCAATGTCAGACACACAATCCATTTACAAGTCCGTTCTGGGTCTGAACGAAACCGGAGGCACTTTCCTCGCATATCCATCCATCTCCAAGTACGTCTGGACGACCACCAACTATTTCCATCCTCTTGGGTGTACAGCCCAATCAGGATCGTCAGTAATTACCCAAACGATGTGAAAACTTCCGGTCTTCGACCACCGTCTTCATCTTCGACTTATCGTCGAATCGGTTATTCAGAATGGGTATAAACCCGGACTTTCCGAACAACCCGCGTATATTGAAAACAAATGTTACACAAACACAACATACGCCTCATTCCAATTCATTAGTCACTAACTGCAAATTAGCAAGAGAACAATTTCCCAAACATTAACCCCGAAGGCCGAAACCAACATCAGATCAATACCCAGGAAACCATTCTTCTTAGCCAACCTACAACTAGTTTCTAAATTTCACATTCTTAGGGAAATGTTCCCATTAATTTTATCCAAGATAAATTCTTTAAAATTTATCCTGTAATCTTCCTTTGGATGTCATTTAAAACCAAATTATGGTTTTCCAACTAGTCGAGATTAGCGAACCACAACGAAGTAATTATTTATTTTATTTCCCAATCCCAACCTATTCATCCCATGAAGCAAAACTGGTAATACTCCATATCTAACACCGTGGTGTTATCGGTAAAATTAATTACCATTTCCCGTTCAAATCTAATTAAAGATTTAACTATCGCTTTGGAGCAAAACTGGCGGTACCCCATTCTCGCTCATTTCTAAATTTGGTAATTTAGATTATCAATTCGAATTTCAATCTAATTGCAGATTCAATAAAACTCCTTTTACTGGGTTAAAGAACTAGGTGTTATTTAAAACACAGTTCACGACAAACCCAAATCACATTCTATTCGTTATCGGGTTAAAGAACTAGTGTTATTTAAAACACTGTTCACGATAAACCCATTTCAAATTTAATCAAATATATTAGAAATTCGATGATTTAAAACCCCTTTTTAAATCTAATTCATTTATTTAAAAATGATTGGGTTTTAAATTAGTTCAAAACTAGTTCATTTCGATAAAAATCTATTTTTATCTTTTCAAATATGGAGTTTTTCACCCCAATTTTTCCCAAATCATTTCTTATGATTTTACACAAATTATTGATATTTTTAATAATTTTATCAAGGCCCGTACAGTCGATTTCCAACAATGGCCATCGAACTGCACTTACAGCGACCTTTTTCGAATTTGATTTGGACGTATCTCCAAATCCAACCGTTAGATTTTGAATTTCTAATATTCTTTAGAAAGCCCTTTTCGATACGAACCCAACGGTTCCGGTTTTAGGAGAATCCGACGGTCGGATCTCCCGTAATGTCCGTTTGAAATAAATGGTCGAAATTCACGAACTGCCGCGGCGCGGCGCGTTCTATTCAGGCCATTATATTATATATATAATATATATATAATATATATTTCGTCGATTTCTATTTAAAACGAATTATATATTTAGTTTTGAATTCGTTTCAAAAACAAAGTCAACTTCTATTTCAATTCAAATCAAAATTGAATTCTTCTTTATAAATTCGTTTTAAAATTCATTTCTATTCAATTCAAATTTCAATTTAATTTGAATTCATTTCACTTCATTTTAAATTCAATTCGAATTCGTTTCTCAATTCAATTCAATTCAATTCAATTCAAATTGATTTTCTATTCGATTCAAATTCATTTTCTATTCAAATTAAATTCGTTTCGTTTTCTATTTGAATCAAGTTCATTATATATTCAATTTGAAATCAAATTGGTTTTCTATTCCATTCAATTCGAAATCGTTTTATATTCAATTCATTTCGAAATCGTTATATATTCAATTCATTTCGAAATCGTTATATATTCAATTCATTTCGAAATCGTTATATATTCAATTCATTTCGAAATCGTTATATATTCAATTCATTTCGAAATCGTTATAATCGATATAAATATCGTTCGCGTCAAAATGGCGCATCACTATTCAACACGGCTTTATATATTCTATTTCAAATATTTCTTTTTGTCAACACACGACTAATCTCAACGAATGAGTACCGTCCATGTGTGACTATTTTTGTTAAATTATTTCGTTCAACACATGACTAATCTCAACGAATGAGTACCGTCAACACATGAACCTTTATTTTATATTGATAAAGATGTAAATTTTATTATAAAAATAATTCGTTCAACACATGACTAATATCAACGGATGAATATAGTCAACACATGAACCTTTATTTTATATTGATAAAGATGTAAATTTTATTATAAAAATAATTCGTTCAACACATGACTAATCTCAACGAATGAGTACCGTCAACACATGAACTTTTATTTTATATATTCTTTATTTTTCAAATTGGAATGAGGCCCAATCAATCACCATATAAAATTAATTATATGGATTTTCATACATCACATGTATATAATAGTATTGAAAAATAATCAACCATCAACCAAAATGCACTACACTGTATAAGCATCAAATATAGATATCTAACGCTTATAACAGCCTGTCAATCAATCGATCGACATATTTAATCAGTCAGGATGAGTGAACTTTAGATTTCATCCCAACACCCGTGTAGGGTTTCAAACAATCAAACATAGATTTTATTCGTGCAGTTGGGCGATGTGTAAAATTTATCGACCCAATCAATATCAATCAAATAGGTGTACATAAACAAACCGTCCGGTTTGTAAATGAATATTTATTTTATTCACTTTCACTATATTCATATTCACGTTAAAAATTATATTTTTAACGATAAAATATTTTATTTCGACATATGAATATCTATTTAGTTCATTCTTTAAATAAAATGTTATTTTTATTTTTCTAACATGTTTTAGAAAATTTCGGCGGCATAACGGCACGATACTAGAAACGGGACAAGGCCTAGCCTTATCCCCGGTCTAGTGAAGGCCCACGCCATTCACACATCAATCAAATCCACTTTCGTTATGCAAACCACAAAATTTGGAGTAAGGGTCTAACCTAGCCTTACTCCTTCGCCTTATAACGGCGCACGTCTAATCCTAATCAATTTATCGATTCGATTATTCACACCACAAACCACATTCAAACCAATATCTCAATCAATCACCAAACATCCAAACAAACAAGTCCATGGTATGTGGACGGGTGTCGGGTGCTACTAAACACCGTCTGCATCCTAGTATATATATATATAAATATAACTAGGAATAAAATTGAAAGGTGAGAAATTCTCACATATAGCTATCCTAGCTCCACGGCACTTCTAACGCAGGAAATCTTCGCCAACTCGCCTTTTTATCGCCTTTGTTGCCCGTAGCCACTACATATATAAAAATCGAATTTTTATTTCAAAGTTCAATATATAAAAATCGAATCTTTATTTCAAAGTTCAATATATAAAAATTCTATTTTTCTATCAATATGTCAAATAGTTAAAAATTATATTTTTATCACGCTATTTTCCACTTAAAGATTTCGCCATTTCTAAAATAAAGTTTTCGCCTTTAAAAATCACCACTTTATCTCAACGTATATAAAATAAAAATCAGATTTTTATTTCGCTACATATACAAAGATGATATTTTTATATTCTCTATCCTATAAAGATTATATTTTTAATACTTTAAAAATATAAAAATCATATTTTTAATACTTATATATAGTAAAGATTATACTTTTAATCCTTTAAAAATATAAAAACTATATTTTTACCTCTTCTACTCAATAAAAATCCCATCTTTCCTATTTTAAAGATATGATCTTTATTTTTGCAAGTTCAAATCTTTTAAAAGATTCAGTTTTTATTTTTCTTTTCAAAAATTCTATTTTTAAAACTCTTTTAAAAATATGCAGTTTTTATCTTTTTCCTAAATTCTGTTTTTAAAACTAAAGAAAATTCAGTTTTTAAAAATAAATAAATAAAACAGTTTTTAAACTAAAATTAAAAATCAGTTTTAAAAATCATTATAAATCAGTTTTAATGAAAATAAATAAAAGCAAAAATAAAAATAAAAAAAAAAAGGACAGAACTTACAGTGATCGGGGGGGGGGTCTTCCTGCATCGTCGGAGGAGGGGTTGTCGGCGGCTTCGAGGTGGTCCAGTGGTGTCGCGATGAGGCGTTCGCGGCAGGGTGCGGCGGTGGTTCAGGGGGTTGCTCGATTGGATGTCGCGAGGGTAGTGGGGACTCCGAGGTGTCGTTCGGTGCCTGAAGGGAGGAGGAGGTCGGTCGGGCTTCGGCGATCTGGCGGTGGGCTTCGAAGATCAGGCGGCGGTTCGAAGATCGGAGGGCGGCTTGATTTAGTCTCTAGGTTTTCTTTTTTTTTTTTTTTTTTTTTTTTCTCACTGATAAATGATCGGGGGGGGGGCCAATTGAAGGAGAAAAGAAGGGATATTTTTTTTTTTTATTATTATTATTTAATTATTTAAATTTGCATTAGGGTTGACTTTTATATATGACCTCGAAACGAGGCCCACCGCCTGTCGTCCATAGCGTTCCACCCCCATTCCGAACACAATGGGATATGTATCGCAAGCTGGTTCGATCGTTACAATCAGTTTCCGTTGAATTTACATTTAAATCTTTATATTGAATTTTAAACGTACATTTCAAATTACCGGGGTCACATACTAACTAGAAAAATTCCAGAAAAATATTTTCTAGTTTCGTATTGACGATACGGTCCTAACAAAACTAGTTTCGTCGAATTCTGAGGCCGTTTGAAAAATGGCCAATTTCCAGTCGATTAAAATCAACTGAAACCGGTCAAACGCGTTTTCTTTTGCCACGCTCACATATTGATTCGAAAAATTATGAAATTTGGAATCTAGCAATAACTTGACACTGCGGACCCAACAAAACTGGTTTCGTCGAAATCCGAGGTCATTTGCAAAATGGCTATTTTTAAGGGCTATATATTATATTAAAATATATATAAATTCCACAGCGACTATTTCTAATTTTCAACTGGACATATCTCATCATTTATAAAGTGAAATCTCAGTTTGTTAACTTCGTTACAAAGATATAGTTATACAGATTCAAATATTTCTTGTTTCGTTCAATTCTGACTTATATTGAATTCTGTATATTCATTTGAAATTAGAAATCGAATTTTCGAACTACCGCGCCATTTTCAATTCCTTTTATAATTATATATAATTATTTATATTCTAACGACGACGTATATAATATATACGTCGAATTATATTCAAAATAAATTTTCTCGTCGATATTATTTAAAATACTCTATTTTAAATATTCAAAATTCGCCAATATTGCCAAAATAAAATTTTTAAACTGGCCCAGATTTTCCGGGTTATTACAATCTCCCCCACTTAAAACTTTTCGTCCCCGAAAAGGAACAAAGTCGAAAGTGGTTTGATTATTCGACCCTACGTTCGATCTGGCTTCCATTCTCCAACTCTTTAGTTTCTGAGAATTTTCAAAATTTCAAAATTTTGGCTAACACCCTAAATTTTCGAAAAATTTCGCCATAACCTCCCCTGCACCGGGAGCATCGGGGAATTTCAAATAGCTTCCCCGGTCCTTCAGATCTCAAAAAGAAAAAGAAAAAGCCAAGCGGCTAGCCAATAGGCTCACAAAATCATCATCACCCAAACAAAACAGGAAATTATGTAGTAAACATGTACCTATTTGTCGGGCAAACAAATTTTATTCTCTGGCTCTAGCCTCCTTGCTATGACCTGTTCAATATAAGTATATATATATATGCAAGCAAATGCGACCAATTTTCAATACGATTCAATTATTAGTTTACTTAGGCATAAATGGTTAAAATTAGCAAACAATTAAACAAACAACACAAACATCAATCAATTAGTGGATTAGAGTTTCAAATTCATAATTTTTGATATATATACAGAAAATCTTGTTTTTGATGCCAATTCACAACAAAGTGTTCTATCTATATTAGTTTTGGTTCTCACACCAGTCTAATGGAAATATATAGATAATCACACCTTCGTTACTCGAACATGAATACTAATGACGACTAGTCAATCATCAGAATCATCTTCGGGCCACTAGAGTATGATTCTATATCTATCTAATATATTAAAACTTCGAATATACGTTCATGACGCGTATATGCAAAATCTTTATATACTCGATTGTCCATATTCAAAATAAATAAATAATCAAATACGTTTAAAATGGTTTAACTTTCCAAAACAAAATTGTTTTCATTTGAAAAATATACTCTTCACACTCGTTCTAGGATACTACTGATCCTATCTCTAACGAGTCATTCTAATTGGATATTACTAATCCAATATCTGATGAATTCTTTCGTATGGTTCTAATGTGTCTTGTTCTCGAGCTCTGTAAACCAAAGCTCTGATACCAAATGTGACGGCAAGGAATTTCGCTCGGTCCGAACCAGTCGTTAAACCGATCTAGACCGTTCGAAACCCCTGAACGTTGAGAACAGGACAAACCAGAACGCAAACAGAAGAACATTTCATTGTATATTACAACAATTCCATCAGATTACAAGAATATGCAGAGTATAAATGAATAAATATTACACAGAAATATCAGAGATTTAGATTACATAGCAGCGGAAAAATAATATAAAGCACAACTGAAGGTGATATACGGATACAGAGCTTTCCGGATATCATTCCAGCTGTAAACCAGGATCCTGTGAATATAAATCTGCAAAACCAAAACTACTAGCTGCCCGTGCGGAAAATAGGGGCACCCAGAGTTTAGGTTAAAACAATAAACTCCAGGTCAGTCATGTGACTGGTGTGAGAACTAAAACAGTTATTTAAAACTTTACTTTGAAAGAGAGTAATTCAAGGGACCACGCCGCATAACACGGAACGGGTTTCCTCCCAAGAATACCAGTGCATAGAATAAACAACGCAATGCTTTTTCGAAAAATGAAGCTATTATAAGACCCAGGTCCTATCATACAATGCAACGCAAGCCGGGGGATAGGGTTTTCCCTTATAATAGCCAAACATGCTTGGTACGCTTAAAACAAATCATTTGATACTATAATAAGTGTATAGTGTCAAAACATTTCAATCATAAATATAAATCATAGACGGCATAGTATCCCATGCTACTATGTCGCCATACTAGGCTCTACAAATAAAGCCGTAATACACGTATTGGAAATTGGATTCCGTCATGAGTCGAGGCAAGGGGCAAGCTCCTCTCCGCGTTCGAGACACTCTAGCAAATGTCCCCGGGATTACGCACACTGGGTAACCCCTGGATCTTCAGGGCCGGTCCTCACTTACGTTAGAGGATTGGCAATTCCTGAACACACGTTTCCCGGTCCTTACAGACCTATAATCGAGGCGCCTCATCCAACAACCACAAAGGTGAAAAGTATATAAATGTCAGGGCTGGTAAGTCACTGACACCACCAAAGCTAGAAAGAAACGTGCGCTCTCCCTGCAGTCCGTATCCCGTTTTTAACTCATACCGAGGTGTGAGGCTCGCGAATACACGCTATACACAAAGCTGCCACGTAGGCGTGCTTTGATCATCAACCACAAGACTTTGCTTTTCAACAGAAGCCTTGATCCATGCAACTCAGCATGCCACACAGGCAATTCATGCCATGCGATTGATATCTATCGATATATAACCTCTAAGCTCGTACGTCTCAGAGAAGGGCGTTAAGCAAGAGAATAAATTCTCCGCCGCCAAGCAGATATATATTTAATAGAAATCAATCAACACAGAATAAAATCCAATGTCAGACACACAATCCATTTACAAGTCCGTTCTGGGTCTGAACGAAACCGGAGGCACTTTCCTCGCATATCCATCCATCTCCAAGTACGTCTGGACGACCACCAACTATTTCCATCCTCTTGGGTGTACAGCCCAATCAGGATCGTCAGTAATTACCCAAACGATGTGAAAACTTCCGGTCTTCGACCACCGTCTTCATCTTCGACTTATCGTCGAATCGGTTATTCAGAATGGGTATAAACCCGGACTTTCCGAACAACCCGCGTATATTGAAAACAAATGTTACACAAACACAACATACGCCTCATTCCAATTCATTAGTCACTAACTGCAAATTAGCAAGAGAACAATTTCCCAAACATTAACCCCGAAGGCCGAAACCAACATCAGATCAATACCCAGGAAACCATTCTTCTTAGCCAACCTACAACTAGTTTCTAAATTTCACATTCTTAGGGAAATGTTCCCATTAATTTTATCCAAGATAAATTCTTTAAAATTTATCCTGTAATCTTCCTTTGGATGTCATTTAAAACCAAATTATGGTTTTCCAACTAGTCGAGATTAGCGAACCACAACGAAGTAATTATTTATTTTATTTCCCAATCCCAACCTATTCATCCCATGAAGCAAAACTGGTAATACTCCATATCTAACACCGTGGTGTTATCGGTAAAATTAATTACCATTTCCCGTTCAAATCTAATTAAAGATTTAACTATCGCTTTGGAGCAAAACTGGCGGTACCCCATTCTCGCTCATTTCTAAATTTGGTAATTTAGATTATCAATTCGAATTTCAATCTAATTGCAGATTCAATAAAACTCCTTTTACTGGGTTAAAGAACTAGGTGTTATTTAAAACACAGTTCACGACAAACCCAAATCACATTCTATTCGTTATCGGGTTAAAGAACTAGTGTTATTTAAAACACTGTTCACGATAAACCCATTTCAAATTTAATCAAATATATTAGAAATTCGATGATTTAAAACCCCTTTTTAAATCTAATTCATTTATTTAAAAATGATTGGGTTTTAAATTAGTTCAAAACTAGTTCATTTCGATAAAAATCTATTTTTATCTTTTCAAATATGGAGTTTTTCACCCCAATTTTTCCCAAATCATTTCTTATGATTTTACACAAATTATTGATATTTTTAATAATTTTATCAAGGCCCGTACAGTCGATTTCCAACAATGGCCATCGAACTGCACTTACAGCGACCTTTTTCGAATTTGATTTGGACGTATCTCCAAATCCAACCGTTAGATTTTGAATTTCTAATATTCTTTAGAAAGCCCTTTTCGATACGAACCCAACGGTTCCGGTTTTAGGAGAATCCGACGGTCGGATCTCCCGTAATGTCCGTTTGAAATAAATGGTCGAAATTCACGAACTGCCGCGGCGCGGCGCGTTCTATTCAGGCCATTATATTATATATATAATATATATATAATATATATTTCGTCGATTTCTATTTAAAACGAATTATATATTTAGTTTTGAATTCGTTTCAAAAACAAAGTCAACTTCTATTTCAATTCAAATCAAAATTGAATTCTTCTTTATAAATTCGTTTTAAAATTCATTTCTATTCAATTCAAATTTCAATTTAATTTGAATTCATTTCACTTCATTTTAAATTCAATTCGAATTCGTTTCTCAATTCAATTCAATTCAATTCAATTCAAATTGATTTTCTATTCGATTCAAATTCATTTTCTATTCAAATTAAATTCGTTTCGTTTTCTATTTGAATCAAGTTCATTATATATTCAATTTGAAATCAAATTGGTTTTCTATTCCATTCAATTCGAAATCGTTTTATATTCAATTCATTTCGAAATCGTTATATATTCAATTCATTTCGAAATCGTTATATATTCAATTCATTTCGAAATCGTTATATATTCAATTCATTTCGAAATCGTTATATATTCAATTCATTTCGAAATCGTTATAATCGATATAAATATCGTTCGCGTCAAAATGGCGCATCACTATTCAACACGGCTTTATATATTCTATTTCAAATATTTCTTTTTGTCAACACACGACTAATCTCAACGAATGAGTACCGTCCATGTGTGACTATTTTTGTTAAATTATTTCGTTCAACACATGACTAATCTCAACGAATGAGTACCGTCAACACATGAACCTTTATTTTATATTGATAAAGATGTAAATTTTATTATAAAAATAATTCGTTCAACACATGACTAATATCAACGGATGAATATAGTCAACACATGAACCTTTATTTTATATTGATAAAGATGTAAATTTTATTATAAAAATAATTCGTTCAACACATGACTAATCTCAACGAATGAGTACCGTCAACACATGAACTTTTATTTTATATATTCTTTATTTTTCAAATTGGAATGAGGCCCAATCAATCACCATATAAAATTAATTATATGGATTTTCATACATCACATGTATATAATAGTATTGAAAAATAATCAACCATCAACCAAAATGCACTACACTGTATAAGCATCAAATATAGATATCTAACGCTTATAACAGCCTGTCAATCAATCGATCGACATATTTAATCAGTCAGGATGAGTGAACTTTAGATTTCATCCCAACACCCGTGTAGGGTTTCAAACAATCAAACATAGATTTTATTCGTGCAGTTGGGCGATGTGTAAAATTTATCGACCCAATCAATATCAATCAAATAGGTGTACATAAACAAACCGTCCGGTTTGTAAATGAATATTTATTTTATTCACTTTCACTATATTCATATTCACGTTAAAAATTATATTTTTAACGATAAAATATTTTATTTCGACATATGAATATCTATTTAGTTCATTCTTTAAATAAAATGTTATTTTTATTTTTCTAACATGTTTTAGAAAATTTCGACGGCATAACGGCACGATACTAGAAACGGGACAAGGCCTAGCCTTATCCCCGGTCTAGTGAAGGCCCACGCCATTCACACATCAATCAAATCCACTTTCGTTATGCAAACCACAAAATTTGGAGTAAGGGTCTAACCTAGCCTTACTCCTTCGCCTTATAACGGCGCACGTCTAATCCTAATCAATTTATCGATTCGATTATTCACACCACAAACCACATTCAAACCAATATCTCAATCAATCACCAAACATCCAAACAAACAAGTCCATGGTATGTGGACGGGTGTCGGGTGCTACTAAACACCGTCTGCATCCTAGTATATATATATATAAATATAACTAGGAATAAAATTGAAAGGTGAGAAATTCTCACATATAGCTATCCTAGCTCCACGGCACTTCTAACGCAGGAAATCTTCGCCAACTCGCCTTTTTATCGCCTTTGTTGCCCGTAGCCACTACATATATAAAAATCGAATTTTTATTTCAAAGTTCAATATATAAAAATCGAATCTTTATTTCAAAGTTCAATATATAAAAATTCTATTTTTCTATCAATATGTCAAATAGTTAAAAATTATATTTTTATCACGCTATTTTCCACTTAAAGATTTCGCCATTTCTAAAATAAAGTTTTCGCCTTTAAAAATCACCACTTTATCTCAACGTATATAAAATAAAAATCAGATTTTTATTTCGCTACATATACAAAGATGATATTTTTATATTCTCTATCCTATAAAGATTATATTTTTAATACTTTAAAAATATAAAAATCATATTTTTAATACTTATATATAGTAAAGATTATACTTTTAATCCTTTAAAAATATAAAAACTATATTTTTACCTCTTCTACTCAATAAAAATCCCATCTTTCCTATTTTAAAGATATGATCTTTATTTTTGCAAGTTCAAATCTTTTAAAAGATTCAGTTTTTATTTTTCTTTTCAAAAATTCTATTTTTAAAACTCTTTTAAAAATATGCAGTTTTTATCTTTTTCCTAAATTCTGTTTTTAAAACTAAAGAAAATTCAGTTTTTAAAAATAAATAAATAAAACAGTTTTTAAACTAAAATTAAAAATCAGTTTTAAAAATCATTATAAATCAGTTTTAATGAAAATAAATAAAAGCAAAAATAAAAATAAAAAAAAAAAGGACAGAACTTACAGTGATCGGGGGGGGGGGTCTTCCTGCATCGTCGGAGGAGGGGTTGTCGGCGGCTTCGAGGTGGTCCAGTGGTGTCGCGATGAGGCGTTCGCGGCAGGGTGCGGCGGTGGTTCAGGGGGTTGCTCGATTGGATGTCGCGAGGGTAGTGGGGACTCCGAGGTGTCGTTCGGTGCCTGAAGGGAGGAGGAGGTCGGTCGGGCTTCGGCGATCTGGCGGTGGGCTTCGAAGATCAGGCGGCGGTTCGAAGATCGGAGGGCGGCTTGATTTAGTCTCTAGGTTTTCTTTTTTTTTTTTTTTTTTTTTTTTTCTCACTGATAAATGATCGGGGGGGGGGCCAATTGAAGGAGAAAAGAAGGGATATTTTTTTTTTTTATTATTATTATTTAATTATTTAAATTTGCATTAGGGTTGACTTTTATATATGACCTCGAAACGAGGCCCACCGCCTGTCGTCCATAGCGTTCCACCCCCATTCCGAACACAATGGGATATGTATCGCAAGCTGGTTCGATCGTTACAATCAGTTTCCGTTGAATTTACATTTAAATCTTTATATTGAATTTTAAACGTACATTTCAAATTACCGGGGTCACATACTAACTAGAAAAATTCCAGAAAAATATTTTCTAGTTTCGTATTGACGATACGGTCCTAACAAAACTAGTTTCGTCGAATTCTGAGGCCGTTTGAAAAATGGCCAATTTCCAGTCGATTAAAATCAACTGAAACCGGTCAAACGCGTTTTCTTTTGCCACGCTCACATATTGATTCGAAAAATTATGAAATTTGGAATCTAGCAATAACTTGACACTGCGGACCCAACAAAACTGGTTTCGTCGAAATCCGAGGTCATTTGCAAAATGGCTATTTTTAAGGGCTATATATTATATTAAAATATATATAAATTCCACAGCGACTATTTCTAATTTTCAACTGGACATATCTCATCATTTATAAAGTGAAATCTCAGTTTGTTAACTTCGTTACAAAGATATAGTTATACAGATTCAAATATTTCTTGTTTCGTTCAATTCTGACTTATATTGAATTCTGTATATTCATTTGAAATTAGAAATCGAATTTTCGAACTACCGCGCCATTTTCAATTCCTTTTATAATTATATATAATTATTTATATTCTAACGACGACGTATATAATATATACGTCGAATTATATTCAAAATAAATTTTCTCGTCGATATTATTTAAAATACTCTATTTTAAATATTCAAAATTCGCCAATATTGCCAAAATAAAATTTTTAAACTGGCCCAGATTTTCCGGGTTATTACAGAAGATCAGAAATCCACATCTGAAAACAATAGGAATCCCGAAACTCAAATTCAGTCAAACTGAATATCAGAAATTCACATCTGAAAACAATACTACAACAAAAATTGTCTTTTATGGTGGCATTTAGCCGCTATTAAACAGTACTATAGCGGTTTTATAAACGTTGTATATCGACATGTTATAAAAAACCGCTGAATGTTTATAACACAAAAATAGCCGCTATAAAAGAGCATGGTTTTATAACACAAATTCGCCGCTATGTTACTTAAAGACAATAGCTCGTCCACACTGCTATAATACATCCAAATCCCTATGAAAGTGAGAATCTTTATAACACGATGTAGCCACTATACTATGTAGTTAAAGTCCCACTAATGCTCCACAAAATCCCCTCTATTGCCCGTAGCGCTCTCCGGCCGCTATGCTATTTTAATTTAGCGCTGATGAATAGTAGCTCCAGTTGAAGCTCAGCAATTTTCCGTTGCACCCGCTAAATCAACGCTATTTAGCACCCGCTTCAGCATTATTAATATACAAAGGATGTTTTGACCAGTTCTCCTTCCAAATAAATCAAAAATGTTAATGTAAAGAGCTAATTTTAAGTCATAACTGCCTTGAAGAAGATAAAAATCTGTACTAATCCTCGAATAAACTGTGCATAACCATGATATTTTTTGATTTTGTTATATAACATTAATATTTGTTTATTCTACACAAACGATGTGAGAACGATAATTAATCAATTTTAATTATATAGTTTTACATTTAATTAACATTTTTCCACCTGCGCTATAGCCCCGCTTTATCCCCGCTACAACGTTTTACACCTCTACCGCTGTAGAATCCCTAAGCGCTTTAACTGCACAGTTGCTTTAAATATTTATTCGATAACGACTTTATGACGCTATTAAATCAACATGTCACATAGTTATAAATTTTTTAAAGAGCTATTCTATATATTGTATATTTTAACAGTAGTAATCAAAATGAATTTTCATAACAATTTAAAGAGCAACATATGAAAGAAAACATATAATAATCAGCAAATATAACGCATATTCATATAGTAAAAAAAATCAACTAAAAAAAGAAATCAATCCATGAGTTTTCAGAGTTTATAAATTCAGTACATATGTTTTCAATTTCATATTGATATCAATTTGAGTATATAAAAGACAAACATAGCTCATATTTGAAGTTTACAAATACCAAATGCATCACTAAGAACTTCAACTGCTCAAAGCCTTTTTTTTCCATCAAACAGTCCATGGATACTATGCAGTCACCTAGTTCTAAAAAGGCATGATCTACTTGCATAAACAGGACCTTGATTCCAAAGAAGTCTGTCTGCGGAAATAAAAAAAAATCATAAGATGAAATGGAAAGACATTGGAATTTTATTTTTTAATATTGAACAGCCAAATATTCCTATACTCAAACAGACTGTGATCGAATTCTAATGTTCTACACATAATTTTATTGCTAAATCCAGGGACCAACAAATTATGATATAAAACTATACAAACACTATAAGTTATTACAACTAACTTTTTATCAAAGATTTTCAAAGTCTATGAAGCAGACTGGTTTCTACTTGGTTTTGCTATTTGGAAATATGCCTAATTAAAGTCATTGAAGGCATGCTTCACATTAAGGCCAAGCCAATTCATCCTGGTTAACATTCATTTCCAAAAGTGAACGTTAACTATAATAATGATGTTGGGCTCACTTGCATATATATTATATGCACATTTTCTTACTTTTTATGCATATGGTCCAGTTATTGATCAAAACAGCACATGTACTTAGAGGCCAAGTCAAAGAGACCTACAGTAAATTCAATATGAGGTTTTACAACACAAACCAGTTTCCTCCAAGCAAATTCAAGGAAAGAAAAATATTTATAGATGCACCCTCATGAATTATAGTGATTTTACTTAATTAGTATGTTGATGAAATAGATGCAAACCACTTTTATACACTATTTTTTGAATTGATGGTTCTGAAAATATTTTTATTAAGTGGTCTATTTGATTTTGATAGGAGTAAATCTACATCATCTGTATCTTGTTTCTTTTTCTAAAAAAAAAATCATGTATGGAGGAAAACTGGGAGGGATTTATATCTCAAGAACAACATACCAACTTTCTAAATAAAAAGATCAAAAATGAAAATTATAAAGCTCACTCACCTTTGAAGCTGTAAAAGTAGCAACTAGATCACTTTCTCAATTCTTTTATTTTGCTCTTTCACACTGGCTCATCCCTCTTTTTTCTCTATTTTTTTTTTGTTTCAACCATTTGATTTTGTTTGTAGTTTTAACCACTAGCACATGGACGAGATTATTTCCCAGCATAAGTAAACCACTACATCTACATCAGTAGCAAATCCAAAGTTTTATTCATACTTTTCAGTAAACACCGACTATTAACAAAAAAAATATGTGTACAAAAGAGCATGTAGTAACACATAAGCGAACAACTGCATAATTTATGTGTATAAAAGAGCATGCAGTAATACATAAGTGAACAACTGCATCCTATTTTATGTGAACACAAAATTTGTATCAAAATATACAGTATAGAGCAACGTTGCATGTCTAATCGATGAAAATATGCACTACATCCAGGTGTAACTTTGATGTTTAAATTAATTATGACCATGAACATTTCATAATACATTATAACATCGTATCTCCCAATCCAATCATACTTTTAGCGAAGCTAAGCCTTACTTCTTCTTTGATTAACTCGAAATAACAATAAGGTTGTCAACTTTTCTATAGCTTAAACATAATCCATCGTATAGCTAATTAAGACATCATAAAAGCTCTTAATGCAAATAGCAGTTTTGCATTTGCATAAAGAGACACTTCAATGAGACAACATATGTAATCAGTTTTGCATGGAGATGCAAATTACTCATTGACATTTGACATAAATAAACTATAGCTTGTAATGAAACCATTCAACTACAATTTGTAAAGAAATATGTCGATATGATTAAAGATTAGATGAGCAAACAGAGATAATTATTTCTAGTTCATAATTGCTGAGAGTTTCTATTGAAATATCCCGAGTAGTTGTTTTAGCTGGGGAAAGTGAGATTATTTTCATAAAATTGATTATGTTTTACACAAAAATAAAAAATATTTATGCCTAGTTATTAAATCAACAACATACAAAGCGGTAAGATTTCAAGCAAGCAGGTTCTATCTGTTAGTAATGTTGCATGTGTAGCAACAACCAAGCCACCCATGTGTTCAACATGGTTTGCCACCAACCTCATGCACCAACCACCACCAACCGGGCCACCAACCAAGCCACCAACCCCCACCAACTATTTCTCACCTATATATACATCTCTCCTCTTCATAATTCATCTCATCCCAATCTCATTCCAAATTCAATAAGAAGAAGAGGAGAGCAAGAAGGGAGTGAGATCGAGTTTTGTGTATAAAGTGTTCTGTGTAATCACTTTGTAATATTCTCTGAAATAAAAGATCTGCAGCAGCCCGGAGACGTAGGCATAATTGGCCGAACTCTGTTATCAAATTTGTGTGTCTCTTACCATTCTACGTTTCATTTCTTTTCTCTTCAAATATAATCATAAGGAAATTTGCGTAATTTCCCAACAACGGGTATCAGAGCCATAATTTGTTAGAAAAGAAATCAAATTCGAGTGGGAGCGATGGCGGCAGATGAAGGAAAGGTGAAAATCGAGAAGTTTGATGGAGCCGACTTTGGCTTTTGGAAAATGCAGATTGAAGATTATTTGTACCAGAAAAGGCTTTATCAACCTCTCTCAGAAAAGAAGCCAGAGAATATGAAGAGTGAAGATTGGGCTCTTCTTAATAGAAAAGCTCTTGGAGTTATTCGATTGACGTTATCTCGCAATGTTGCTTTCAACATAGCAAAAGAAAAGACCACGGCGGGTCTTATGGCGGCTCTCTCCAGTATATACGAGAAGCCATCGACCTCTAACAAAGTTCATTTGATGAGGCAATTGTTCAATTTGCGGATGATAGAAGGTGCATCGGTAGCTCAACATCTCAATGAGCTGAATACGGTTACTTCTCAGCTAAGTTCAGTTGATATTGAATTTGACGAAGAAGTACGAGCATTGATACTTTTGTCTTCCCTGCCAAAAAGTTGGAATGCTACAGTCACAGCAGTGAGTAGCTCGTCGGGAAGCAATAAGTTAAAGTTTGATGATATTCGTGATATGGTTCTCAGTGAAGAGATCCGGCGAAGTGATTATGGTGAGTCATCAAAATTTTCAATTTTGCATACACAATCAAGAGGAAGAAATTCAACATGAGGAAATGGACGCAGCAAATCGAACAACCGAGGTAGGTCAAAGGATTGTAGATCTAAATCTAGCAATCCAAACAATTCCCACAGCTCAAAGACTATTGAGTGTTGGAACTGTGGAAAGACTAAGCACTATAAAAACCAATGCAGAAGTGCACCAAAGGATCAGGAGGCGAAGGCAGAGGTAAATGTTACTTCTACCTCAGGAGGAGATGAAGCGTTGATATGCTCTTTGGAGAGCAAGGAAGAGTCTTGGGTGCTAGACTCTGGAGCATCGTTTCATGCCACTTCGCAGAAAGGATTCTTCGAAAGGTACGCCTCTGGAAATCTTGGAAAAGTATATCTTGATGACGATCAACCTTGTGATATCGTTGGAAAAGGTGTTGCGAAGATAAAGCTAAATGCGTCAGTTTGGGAGCTAAAGGATGTCAGACACATACCTGATTTGAGAAAGAATTTGATTTCCGTAGGACAATTAGTTAGTAAAGGCTATACTACGACTTTCCATGGTGGTGATTGGAAAATTTCAAAGGGTGCAATGACGATTGCTCAAGGTAAAAAGAGTGGTACTCTTTACATGACTGATGCAGGAGAACCTGAATGTTATGATGAAGCATCTCAGACTGAAGATGCTAGTAAGTGGGAGCTTGCCATGGAAGATGAGATGAAGTCTCTTATCTCCAACCAGACATGGGAACTAGTTGAGTTGCCCATAGGAAAGAAGGCACTTCACAATAAATGGGTGTATCGCGTGAAAGAGGAGCATGATGGTTCCAAGAGATACAAAGCTCGACTAGTTGTCAAAGGATTCCAACAGAAGGAAGGAGTGGACTACACTGACATTTTTTCATCTGTTGTGAAGCTCAATACTATCAGGACAATATTAGGTATTGTTGCTATTGAATACCTTCATCTTGAACAGTTAGATGTGAAGACCGCATTTCTTCATGGAGACTTGGATGAGGAGATATACATGCACCAACCAGAAGGTTTCTTCGAGAAAGGGAAGAAGAACATGGTGTGCATACTAAAGAAAAGCTTGTATGGCCTAAAACAAGCGCCAAGACAATGGTACAAAAAGTTTGATGGATTCATGCACAAGGAAAAGTTCCAGAAGTGCAATGCTGATCTTGTTGCTACTTCAAGCGATATAGGTCTAGTTATATCATTTTACTACTTTATGTTGATGACATGTTAGTAGCAGGATCAGATATGGATGATATTAGAAGGTTGAAGCAGCAACTATCAAAGGAGTTTGACATGAAAGACTTAGGTCCAGCAAAGAAGATACTCGGAATGCAAATCACTAGAGATAAGCAGAAAGGACTCTTGCAGCTATCTCAGGCAGATTACATCAATCGTGTTTTGCAAAGATTCAACATGGATGATGCTAAGCTAGTCAGTACACCGTTGGCCAGTCACTTTCGCTTATCCAAGTACCAGTCCCCGCAAACAGAGGAGGAGAGAAATTTCATGATTGATGTTCCTTATTCCTCAGCTATTGGAAGCTTGATGTATGCCATGGTCTGTACGAGACCATACATTGGCCATGCAGTGGGAGTTGTTAGCAGGTTCATGTCAAATCCAGGGAAAGCTCATTGGGAAGCAGTCAAGTGGATTTTGAGGTATCTACGAGGCACCGTACATAACGCTTTGTACTTTGGTAAAGGGAAGGTTAAAGCTCAAGGCTATGTAGATGCGGACTTTGGAGGCGAAGTCGATCATCGAAGAAGTACTACAGGTTATGTATTCACAATTGGAACTACAGTTGTTAGTTGGATGTCAAAGGTACAAAAGATTGACACTTTATCCACTACAGAAGCTGAGTATTTAGCAATCACGGAAGCTAGTAAAGAGATGATATGGCTTCAAGGTTTGTGAACTGAGTTGGGATTCAAGAAGGAAAAGAATATCCTATACAGTGATAGTCAAAGTGCTATACACTTGGCGAAGAATTCAGCATTTCATTCCAGAACCAAGCATATTGGTCTTCGTTACCACTTCATCAGATCTCTACTACAAGATGATGTGTTAATACTAGAGAAGATCGAAGGAAGCAAGAATCCAGCAGATTTGTTGACAAAGATGGTAACTATCGATAAACTAAAGTTTTGTTCAACTTCAGTTGGTCTGCTAGAGTAAAAAGAGCAGAATGGTTGTTGCATCGATCAAGGTGTGAAGACAGATTGAAATTAGTCTTCAAGTGGGAGATTGTTAGTAATGTTGCATGTGTAGCAACAATCAAGCCACCCATGTGTTCAACATGGTGTGCCACCAACCTCATGCACCAACCACCACCAACCGGGCCACCAACCCCCACCAACTATTTCTCACCTATATATACATCCCTCCTCTTCATATTTCATCTCATCCCAATCTCATTCCAAATTCAATAAGAAGAATAGGAGAGCAAGAAGGGAGTGAGATCGAGTTTTGTGTATAAAGTGTTCTGTGTAATCACTTTGTAATATTCTCTAAAATAAAAGATCTGCAGCAGCCCGGAGATGTAGGCGTAATTGGCTGAACTCCGTTATCAAATTTGTGTGTCTCTTACCATTCTACATTTCATTTCTTTTCTCTACAAATATAATCATAAGGAAATTTGCGTAATTTCCCAACACTATCTACAAATAGAATCATTCCCTTGAAATAAGTACAAAGATATAAAATTGTAAAGCGAAAACATAAGCACCTAAACCTAGGTTAACATAATGAAATATCTTGATAAATACATCATATTCCAGTAAATCTGATGATAAATTACTCATCTTGTATATTCCCTATCCATAATATACTGATGACTAGAGGTTAAAAAAATTGAGATGATTGAGGTCATAAATTATGAAGATTGAATATATTTTGAAAACCTGTTTAATTCTAAGGAGATAAAAGCACTTCCTCATGACCACCGCAGTAGCTTCACATAATAACAGTATGCTTTCTTCTTCTTCAAAACAACCTGCACAACATATCACTTTGTTAAACTTTCATACAAAATAAAAATGAATATTACATGCATATTTTTTTCACGATAACATAATGTCAGATGCATACTGTAAACAAAAGAGAGGGAAAAGTGAAAACACTTTCCTTGTAGTTGGTATAGAATCTAGTAACTATTTCAGACAAATTGTAAAGATACTCGCATAAAATATTCGGCAACCTAGTTGCGCAAGCTTCTACCACAATCTGGAAAGCATTAAAAAGCAGGGTATCAAACCAGAAGCCATAAATTGAAAGTTTACTGAAACATGTTCATAAAATTGTAATAAACGTTTCACAACGACCCAACAAAGAAATTGAGGTTCATAGTTTTATAGGGTCTTTCACCGCACACTTATAACCTATGTTTAAGTAGATTATACTAGAATTAGGAATAACCTAAAATGAACTAAACCCTTGATATCGACTGGATTAAAGATGTAGATGAGAAAACAAAATAAGATATTGTCTCTACAATCAGTTTAAAGGCTAGATTAAATAATGAACCTAATACATTCCTTATTAGTTTAAGAACTTGCACAATCACATCAATCGCAAATTTTAGAATAATCTTTTTAATCTATATTAGTTAGATACATTAAATTATATGAAATATTACAATGGTGATTTCTTGATCTTTAGTTTTAGCTACTGCAACTTGACTCGATCAAAACCACCAAAGCTCTTTCTCTGTATCCAGTTAATGGAAATAGCAAAAGTGCATGTGAATGAATGTAAAGTTGCACTAGCTTATAATTTGAAGTTGAGTATTTAAACAGAATATTTTTGGAACTTATTGCTAAGACAATAGCATTTAAACCACTTTTTGAATAACATTACCAATTGTCATTGTTGATGGAAGATGTTACGTTGATTATCCTATCTTATAGATTTTAAAAAAGAAAATGTCAATTATCAAAAGTACTTTGAGTAATGGATCATCGCTAATTCCAGCATCTAGTTCTCAACTATAAAGCAGTTTTACATGAAAACCTTCAAACATGAGGTACATTCTTATCTTATTATGATTTTTCGAGTTACGATCAAGTTTAGCAAACCAATGATATGATGTAACCGGTATTTTTTTGTTTCAATCATTTTTAAATCCAATCATTTCTTGTAAGCAGAAAGTGTGACACCCTACGTCCATTAATTTCACTCTAAAGAAAATGCATTAAATTTCATGAAGTGCAATAGGTAAACAGTAACAAAAATTTACAAGACAAATACAAATAATACAACGGAAACATTTAAAACTTTTATTTCAAGAAATCATCATTTCAACCCAAAGTTACAACATCATATTTTTCTCAAATAACAAAAGTAATGTGTCTCATAATCAGAGTACAGAAACCATAATAATATCCCTCAAATGTCATCACAATAAGCATGAATAAACTAAAGAAAGTACATTAAAAAGGAGAGCTATCCAAGTCCAAGCAGAATCACGATCTCAACTACCGACCACTCCCACTTTGAGAACCTAAGAGGGGGAAGGAAGAGAGAGAGAGATAGAGGAGAAACAAAAAGGATCAGGCATAAAGTCTGGCAAATTCCAGTAATTTTTAGCATAAGCATGTGAAAAGGTGTCAAGGCAAATAAATAATACTGGAAGAGAAAGTATAGTAAAACATGTGTATATGTACGAGGTAAACGAGATGTCAAAACAAGATAAAAGTAGATTAAACTTCTCATTCATATCCGAAGAATCAAGTTAATTGCACCAACTTACTTGCCTTAATAGGATTTAAGTGTTACCCCTAATTACAACCCATGCTATTGGCTTCCTATTACCCGAATATCCTGTGTTAGCCCCGGCAGTATGGTGTATCAGTCCCTAATCTAGCAACCTATAGAACACAGACCTATTCGTAGGTGTTACAGCGTCTTAGTTTCCCATAGTCGGATCCATACACACCGCCGGGATGCGCCCGTACCGTCCCCCAAATTTTGAACCTCTTATAATCCAATTCAGTAAAACGTGCCCTGACCCCTACCTAATGCAGGGACCCAACCGAGATACCAGCTGGGATACTCACTGACATGGGTTCCACACAACTTGACACAAGCCAACCCTTGGCTTGTGTCCCCGTGTGCCTAGGATTGAAATATCCCAAAAACCCGATACAACAACTGGACGTGGGACCTCTTTAGCTTATTAATTAACAGGTGTAACTTAGCATATTTAAATTCATTAATAAGCCCGGCTGTAAAATGACATTTATGTAAATGTAAATTGGTGTACAACCCCTTCCCCAACAAGCACGGGCCTAGATGTATAATTAGACTTATAATAACCCATTTTACTTAGTGTTTAAATCTGGTACTCATATCACTTTACATGTCCTACTTAATCTTACATTCAGCCCAATATAACCGATTTACATGTTGCATGTTCTTCCTAACATGTAATTAACCTAGTTTAATAGATTAACATGTAATTGTCCCACTTTAATAGGTTAACATATAAATAACCTAATCTAATAGATGAACATGTAATTAACCCAATCTAATAGAGATTAACATGTAATTGACCCAATCTAATAAGTTAACATGTAATTAACCCAATCTAATAGATCAACATGTATTTATCCCACTTTAATAGATTAATATTAACATGTAATTAACCAATTTTTACAGACAAGGATTCCAATGCACAATATGTCCAATTTTCTCCATTTAAATGTCATAATATAATTATTCCAATTTATGTCCTTTATACGCAATCAACGTAATAGCCTAGGCTTTGAGTAGCCTAGGTTTAGTGTAATTAAAAACGAAAAAGGGAGAAAATAGATCTCAGACTAAATAAAAAGGCATATAGAAAGACTGTAAATAAATGAAAGGCATAATAGGGATAAAAAGATGAAGGTACATAATTTTAACTGTAGATCTGAATAAAAGAACATGTATAAACACGTATATGGATTACTTTAGGCACTGTTTATTTTAGATCCAACATTATTCACTGTTCAAAACCTTTTTAAATAATCAAATCTGAAAATGACATGAAACTCACATCGAGACTTCGTGAAGAGGATGATATCACTTTGTGTATGAATATGTCATTCTAGAAAAGGTCCACTTTAATCTTCTATTATTGTTGAGCAGTCCAAATTATTCTTGCTATTATATATTTGGGCAGCACCTCAGTAGTTCTATGTATATATTTATCTCAGAAAAGATTTAGAGGATGGAGGAAGAAGTATAATTCTGTGTGTAGAACAAATGAGGTTACATGCCTTTATATAGACTACCCAGGACAATCCATCACCGTTAGATATTAGGGTTTCGATCTTAGCCATACACACAGCGCCGAGTCAATGAACGAACCCAGAATTAAAAATAGTCCAGGTTTAGAACTCAGAATCTGCCCTGCATCTCATTAGATTGACCCACCGACACACTGGGTCGACCCCATATGACTTGGGTTAACCCATAGGTCGACGCAGGCCCGTTATGGGTCGTCCCATACCCCACCATTTCCTGCTTTAATTCTATGTTGTTTCGGTTTGAATTGTATTTATATATAACCTCCTTATGTACATACAAACTTCTTATGTCTATAACTTCTTCATACACTATCCGTTTTATGCAAACTTGGGGTCTACCTGAACCAAAATTCCGAGGCGAACACAATGGAAATGTTAGTTTTACTTAATTCTAAACACTTAATTATGTAATTCCCATTTTATTATCTTTATTATACAGTTACAGTGTATTATATTATGGAGCGTTACATTCTCCTCTCCTTAAAGGAATTCGTCCTCAAAATCTCTAAGTTAAGAAGAACGTTACAATTTAGTCCTACACTCATCTACTCAACGATCATCCACATGCATCCATTGTCCTTAAAATTTCTAATGCTTGATATGAACATATGCAAAAAGTGTTGTGTGTATGTTCTTAAGCTAATTCGAAAATCAGGCAGTCGACTAATTAAGTTGAGCTCCTTAATACAATGTATGTATGTGCCTTGTATCCATCATATAAGAAAATATTCCTAATACATATAAGTTTTATTTATGTGCAGATCCATTCACCGAAATGCAACATCCATATGACAATTCAACCATTTAATAATATGCACATGCATCCATATGCAATATGTAAGTGCTTGAGTCGATCTAGTGCATAATGTGTGTGTATATGCATCCATGAGAATTCACTAGAAACTACTTGCATCCACTTGCAATCATCGAACATAACATGTCTCAAACACATATTTCCAAAAATAGGTTTCTATCCTAAAAGACCGATAATTCAAATAATAGAGATAAACGAATCCAAGTTCAAAAGCTAGAAAAGGAATTTAAAACGTTCTCTCAAAGAGAAAAGGGTAAGAAGCACAAATCTTGTCTTCTGGTTCACATGTTGCATTCCGTTGCTCTTCTTCCCATTCAACCTTTACTAACTTTATCTCTTTGTTGCATAGCTTCTTGGCTTCTGACTCTAGAATACAAGTAGGAACTCTTCGAACTGATGACTCTTTCACGACTTCAATATCTTCAAGGGTACTTGGCTCCTGTAACATCCCGTAAAAGACATAAATATTAACAATAAATAAAAATAAAATAATTTAATAGTAAGGCTAGAAAATGAGATTTTGAAGCTTTAAGAATTTGGCTACAGAAATCTTTTATTTGGATTCCTGGCAAAATTCTGAATCATTTTCATATATAATATGCTGAAAACTGTGAAAGTGTGAAGAAGTTATAAGCAAATGAAATTAGACAGTAAAACATAAAAATAAATATATATAATCAGATGAGTAATATATATATATATATATCCAAAATATATTAAAATGAAATATTGATAAATTTGAATTTTAAATAGATAATATTGTAAACAAGGCAACAGATTAAGAAAATAAAGTCAAGTGATATATAATTAAACACCTTAGCCCCATATACATTCATTGGGCATTTCAGCGACCAGGAGGTTGACCGCCCCCTAGAAGGGGTGTCAACCGCCGGTCGACTGCCCTTCTAAGAGGTAGATCGACCGCCTAGCAGCTGGAAAGTTAATCTAGGTATGGTTAGGTTTTTAAAGTTAATATATAGCCAGGATTACATCTAAATATCTAACGGCCCACGCTTACACAAGCAACTATATATAGGCCCTCAAACCTCACAATTAAACCCTAGACACTCTCATTATCTCTACCTCCATATTATCCTTTTTCCATTGCTGAATTCCAGAAAGGTTAGGAATTTCTTTTCTATTCCTCTGATATATATATATATATATATATATATATATATATATAAGAGAAAACCTATCCATGGCGACAGGCCTATCGCCTGCTTTCGCTCATGTGTGGGTTTCTTCTTTCTCTGCCTTCCATCAGATTTCTAAATGTTTTCCATTTGATTTCTAATTGTTTTCTTTCACTTTCCACTTGTTTATCACACTCACAATCAGATCCGCAAGTTTATTCCACTTTTCAAACCCTCGTCAGATATGGTTAGTTTTTTCCAGATCTGAGTACCACAAAGCATTTGTTTGCAATCTATTATGCAGATTTTCGTTAACCACCTTGCTTCAAAGATTTTTCAGGGTTTTCATTCGTATTCCATACTTACAATCAGATCCGCATATTTTTTTTCACTTTTAAACCCTAGTCAGATCTGGGTTTCCAGATCTGAGTACCTCAAACGTTTGTCTTCAATTTTTACTCTAGATTTCCATTATCCAATCTTTTCCGAACTTTATACACTTCGTTATTGAGCTATCAGAAATTCCAGATCCAAGCCCTCAATTGATTCGTAACAGATCTAAATCAACAATAGCGGCCAAGAATAATGCTGTTTTTTCCGGTTTCGTAGTTGGTGGTGGATGTATCTCGATTTTACAAGAGACTGCTGATTAACTTCATACTGGGGTGACCAGATTCACCGAATCACTTAAGCGACTGAATTATTCCAATCATCTCATCAGATTCAGTATTCATGAGGTATTGATTTATATTTTTGGGTCTGGTGAATGATAACTACGTTTATGGTAGTCTGGTCAGTTTCTTGGATTAAATGTTGAGATGTTGGTGAATCTCGTTCCTGTATGGTTTTCATGGTGATGGTGTAATTAGCATATTCTTTTTAATGGGTTTGTATGGGAATTGGTTTACAGTGTAGATGGGGATCAAGTATTCAAGTTATCAATCTACTACAAGAAATAGGCACTTAGTTATGTATGATAAATTACAGATTCAGACACTAAGATGGATTCACGGGGTCGTGAATCATCAACCAGATTTAGGATTTGAATTTGAATTCTTTGGATAACTAGGTGCTGTGCTCAATAACTGTTCGGCTATATGCTCTATAGGATAGCATGTGAATCCTTTATGTTTGTTCTATGAAGTTGTGGCTGATTAGTTGGAAGATGGTTCTTGTTGGATAACTTGGATGATAATGGCTCGTAATGTTTAGTTATGATATGGGAAAAGCTGCTATCTTCTACCTACTGTGAAGTAAGTTTATGTTAGAAGGAACCTTATATAGATGAAGACCTGCTAGTTGTGTGATGTGCGGTTTTGCACAGAAGCGAGTTGGCGACCTCATCATGGGTCAATTTAAGTTTAGTTCTGTTTAAAGGCTACTTGTTTTTTCTTTCCTTTTAATTTTCTTTGTTGTAAAGGTTAGTATGCTAACCTATTTCGTGTATGCTTTCTTTTGCTAATAATAAAGTGAACCAATTTTCAATATATATATATATATATATATATATATATATATATATATATTAGAAGGATTGGAGCACGTTTATCATGAAGCCTAAATCCAGATCTAAATCTACAACAAGAATTTTATTGTTCTTTTAGATATGCGAGTGGAATACTGTATTTCTTAGGCATATTCTATTTTTTTAATATATTAACATGTTGATAGTTATGCCTAAGAGGATATGGCAACGATAACATCAATACAAAAACCCCCAAATCCTCTATTTTATGTCTGCGTAAGAATTATCAATTTATTGGGTTTGTGGATCTTGGTCTTAATATTGAATTGAGAATAAAAGGGGTGTTGTTTCTACTTTATGTAATTCATCCTTATGTGAACATTTGATTGTAACCTAAAAGGGTTTAAATTTTGTTTAACTCATGGCTTGATTAGGTTTGGGTTCTATTTTGGATCCGCGTATTCATACTTGACGACTATCAAATATAAATGTTTTTATGTGCAACACCCAAAAGGGTGAATTTGATAAAGTGGAGCTTATAAATATACATGTATATATTTATGAATATATATGTATATCATACTCTATTCTTGATCCATTATTGAAATCTTTCCAATAAGCCTAGGATTCAGGTTGAAATTTGTATGTATGTTGTATTTTCCATTCACTGCTATCTGTTTTTATGCTATTATGCCATCATGCCTAAAATGTAGCGGTCAAGATATGGAAATTAACTTGTATACCTTAATTTAGGACAAGTTAACAATTTTTATCTCGTTAGAACGTTCTCTCGTTCATATGAACATTAGCGTTATTTATGGGTTATAATTATTATACTTATATAGCGTAATCAATGTAATTAACATAATAAATACAATAAGGATATGATTTGAATCTAAAATGTCCCCATAAACATTAGTTTCTTGTGTGTGTTGTTAGGGAATGCGGAATGGATCATTAAGGAAAAACAAACACGGGAGGGAGGGGGGAGGTGAATAGTGTTTATGAGAATTTAAACAAAATCTAAAACTTCTATGAACTACGAGATGAATCAAACAACACAAACACAATTACAGACACAGATTTAAACGCAGATGCAAAATAAAAAGAAATAAAAATGCAGAAAAGGAAAGAACACGCTGGATTTTATACTAGTTCGGACTGCTCCTACGTCCAATCCCATGCAACACTGGATTGTATAGAGTTTTATTACTATATCAAAATCCAATTACAACCTCCTTGATTTCACGACTACAAGGGATACCACCGATTCCAACCTCCTTGATTTCACGGCTATAAGGGATACCACCGATTACCCGTCCTCGATTTCACGGCTACAAGGGATACCATCGATTCCTTAACACAACCCAAACTTTTACAAACAACCCTATAACTCTTCAATAGCACTTGATTCAGAGAGAGAGATGAGAAAAGAGTGTAGAGAGAAGAAGTTTAATCAAAACAGAATTGAATTCGGCAGAGTATAAGTGTAGTAATCATAAAATGATTAAGAATGATTATATAATGAAAGAGGATGAAAGTGGAGAAGAAGATATGTTTAAACATTCGGTTTTAACCCCTTTTTATAGTGTATGAAAGGTTGTAATGTTTCTGAAATGTTTCACTTGAAAAAGTGACAGTTATATGTCGACATGGTGTTTTTGGTATGTCAACATACCCTAGTGTATTTTTGAATTTTAAAATATTTTTCAAGTGCTTTGATATAAAAATAATTCTGGAAATTCTTGAATCAAAATATAGTATTGTAAATTAATATTATAAAATAGAAAATCATATAAAAACATAAAATTAAACTATATAAATATATTTATAAAATTATAAGGTTTTAAACTATATAAATATAAAGTATAAGAATATAAACATATAAAATTTAAGTTTGAAAAACAAAGAAGAATAAGAAAGGAAAAAATAGAAAAGATAGAAAATAAAATAGAGAGGATTGGGGATAGAATTGAAATATAATTTGAAAATTAGAATTTGAACCTGGAGTGTTATTTAGAGTCTTACATAATCTAGAATGTATGACTATATTAATCTTGATCTCTTGAATTCTTGAGATCTTGAATACTCATGAGTCCTTAAATTTCTCTGATCTTTGAATCTCTATCATTATAGAACTGTACAGTCTTCAGTAATATTTCCTATATATAATTCCTTCGTATACATATATATATATATATATATATTAATTTTCAATATATATATATATATATTCTGTACAAAAAGTGTTAGTATATGTTGATACCAAAAACTGGTTCAACACCCAAAGAAAAGAGATTTGTAGAGAATAAATGAAGATTAATAAGAATAAAAAATGCACAAAAAATTGAAAGAGATCACACACAGAGTTTTTATAGTGGTTCGGCGAAGATGGTGCCTACGTCCAATTTATATATTATTTCTCTTTTTGATTTGCTAGAATGATTACAATACCATTTTCTGAATTTTAACATAGTTATTTATAGATGGTACAATGCTTGGCCGTTATCTACACGTGTCATCGGATCCAACAGAATAGCTGCGGCTGAATGAATCAGTATCTGCTGAAGAATCGGTCTTTCTTCCAAAAATCCAGTGCGGATTCGATGCTTGATCCACCCACCGTGGGCAATTTGAATGGAAAAAATCTGGGATGAACTATTCTTTAGACTGACCCTTAGACGAGCGCTTCCTAGCTGACTGGACCGGGCCTCATCATACTCCTTTGGGACCGCTTCTGATGGATAATCGTGGAATAGGATGATGGGCTTCTTTAATCGATTTACTTCAAGGGCTTCGAAGGCGAGTCTTCGACACTACCATGCCTTGATGGGCAGTCCAAAAAGGCCCATCAACACTTTGCCCCCCAAAGTATGATTCACTTAATGGGAAGCATGCTTTGCTGCTACATTTTTTGAACCAAAGTCTATGCATCGCTTACTCCATTGGTTGCCCCGACTTTCATTTAATGGGCACCGCATATTGTGTCAAGTCCCATCAATTGCTTCGAGATTGTAAATGAATTCAGATAATGATGGCGCCTTTCTATCTCCCCGTCTTATCAACTGAATTCTGATTTTTCAACTTCTTTACACGTCCGCCTGGTCTAATCAGATTGATTGAATCTGAATAGCCACATTTTTTTACTGTTATAAAAGTAAAATTTCATTTCCCCTTTTCTTTTTACTTTTTCGTCATCGTGGGGGTTAATCTACTGCTTCGAAAGAAAAACAATCAGTGATCATTATCTTCTCCAAAAATCATCTTTTTCAGGTATGAATTATCCTCCATTTCGAAATATCATTTTTGCACAATTGTTCCCCCTTTTTTTTACTGTGACCTAGGGTTTGACTCCCTCGATGGGGTTTCTCCGCATTAAACCTGTCGATATCAAATTTCTAATCTTTTGGCTAAAGATTTTGTTATTTACCCCAAACTAGATCACCAGTTACTCGTTTTTTTTTTCTTTTTAATAGGTTAATGGCTAAGTCGAAGTGTAGTGGAGAGATACCTTTTTTCGTTAGAATGGACAGTTCCTCGGAATCCACAAGTCAGTCAGAATCCGCTCCTAGCAACGATCCTCAAAGTCGGTCGATGGGTCCGCAACCCATCCCCCCGATATCGGTCGAGCTATCTGAGGCGACACCTATCCCTTTGGCGCCCGATATGCTTCCTGGTACGGAGATCCTAAGGAACCCTCCAGAAGCAGAAAAATCCAACATTACTCTCAAAAGATTAAAACATTTAACAACGAAACATAACATTCCTTTTGATGACGTTCGAGTCCCCGCGGAGACCGACAGACCTCACAACCCCCTGGACGGTTATATGGCAATTTCTCTTCCGATGTGCAACGTGGGAGCCATTCCCCCTTTTCCTCCTTTCATCATTAATTTTTTTATGTCGAATGAACTTGGCTCCAATGCAGTTTCATCCGATAGCTTATGGCAACCTGTTGTCGACCTGTTACCTATTTCTGAAATTTCTGGGACATCTTCCGTCCTTTGATGACATAGCCTTCTTTTTCAACCTTAGACACAATGATAAGTCTCCTTCTTTATTTTTCTTTGAAGCTGTTCGCGGTTGGAAGATTATTGAGGAGGTTCCAAGCAAGGCAGGCGATCCCAGGAGAGACTGGTTTTGGATTAAACAACAGTCGAGGTGCGCTCGATACTGGTTAAAATGTGGTAAGTTCTCCTTTATTATTGGAGTCTCTCTCCCCGACTGATCTCTCTTTCAATATACAGAAGGCGAGCTAGCAAGACCTGATGGGGAGGTCTTTAAAGAACGCCACAGACGGCTGATCGAGATAGAAAAGAAGCAGCGGGAGTTCTGGGACTGCCTAACCGATGAAAACTTGCACCGATATGCCCTCCTCGACCAACATAGGTCGAGGGGCTCAACAAAAGAAGGGCCTGACCCTACAGTGCCGGCTCGAGATGACGTGCCCCCAGTTACAAAAAAGTCGGTGATAAACAGGCGATTCTACAGGTCGGAGGTCCTTTGTTCGTCCTTTGCCCGAGAAGAAAAGGAAGTCTGGTTCAAAGAAGCCTATTTTCAAAAGGTAGGTTCAGAAGGTCAAGTTTCAGGAAGTTGCTCGCGATGGGGTCGGACATCGATCAAAAAAGAAGGTTTCTGCTAAGAGGTCTCCCAAAGTGGCACCAAGGAATATAAACAAAGAAGAATCCATTGAGGTCCATCCGAAAAATTCGGGAGTTGAAGATGATTTTCCCTCTACTCATGACTTGCAGGCGGAGCTCGACGCAGCCCCTCTTCCGGGGTTGGAAAATCTCCAAATGCCCGATGTTATTCTCTCACCTCAAAGCTTAAATCCAGATCGATTCTTTGTCCACCAATCTGAGGGAATGTCCTTTCCAGACAAACAGAGCGACATTGGAGGTATAATTTTGTCATAGCTATAAGGTTTTATTGCACGTTAAAACACCAAATGCTTATATGCAAATCGAAGACTGCTCACTTCATTTTGCTTCCCTACAGGTTTTGATGAAGAGTTTTATGGAGATTTGTTCGCTTCCTTCTCAAGGGACGTCGGGCCAAGGGAAGCTACTTTGCCCCATACTGAAAAAGATGTCAGCGAAAAAGACAATGATAACAGGAGGAGGGAAGAAGAAGCCATGAAGAGAGACAGGAAGGAAGAAGAAAGAGAAGAATCAAGAGAAGAAAGAGGAGATCAACTGCCCAAGGACCAAGATGGGCAGAAAAAGGGATGCTTGAAAAGACATGATCGATCGCCGAAAGATATGGACGAGTTGAGTAACACGCCCAAGAAGAGGAAAGTGGATAAATTTCCCAAGCCCAGGGAAAAAAAGGAAGCCGAGCCTTCTCGGGTAGTGACCCATCGCTCCAGTCCTATGGCTGACACTTCTTCCGTCGACCGATTCCAAGAATTGGAACGAAATTTCCCCGGTCTTGTTTTTTCTAAGATCGGAGCACTTCCCGGAATACAACCATTATCCCACAGCTTTCGTCACTGTATGCACAGTAATTTGGAATATGCCTTGTCTTAATATGACGCTATGCTGGAATATGCCGAGCAGGTGAGTGGGGCATTAAAGGGAAAACTAGTCGAGCTCGCTAGTTTAAATAGGGATGTCGACAGTGGTAAGAGGACCTTCGGGTTCCTTGAAAAGAGAATTAAAGACCAAGAGTTACAGGCAGCGGCGGACAGAGAAAAGCACTGGAAAGAGATCGAGGAGTTGAAGATTCAGGCCTAACAGAAAGGCCAGGAATGCGTCTCCATGAGGGAGGAAATTGTAGCTTTGAAGAGGGATAGAGCTCAGCTTGACCTCGAAATTCAGAATTTAAAGGGTGCCCTTCATTCATCAGAGCTAGCTAAGGATCAGGCTGAAAAGAACACTGCTGCAGCGATCGAGTCCCCTGGTAATCTGAAGCTTCAGCATGATATTGAAGTCGAGACTCTTAAGACCGAGCATGCCCGGGAGAAGGTTGAGATGAAGAAGGGACATGCTCGCCAGGTTCTTCTATTTTGCGCGGATGTTCTTCGCCGCAAGGATTTGTCCTGGATGCCTGGGTATCCCAAGTCGTTAGTTGACGTGTGGAAGGTACTCTTATGGGAGGAAGAGAAGAAGGCAACACAGGGTCGTCCAGTGAATGAGACGTCACTGATGACCCATATCTTGAATGACAGAGAGCGTACCATTGTGGTGGAGGCACGAAAACAAGAAAAGAAAATGGAAGAGGCAGAGCGTCGTAAGGTGAAGGGAAAATCGGTCCTTCAGACTGAAGCTAGAGATAGTCATCCTTATGCTCCCGCGCCTTCTGCGCCCAGGGTTACAGAGAGGGGTTCGCCTTCTACCTTTCCATCCGACAAAGTCATGGCCGTGGAAGGACAGGTGGCTGGTTCGAATATGGAAGGTGAGCTTCTCTTCTCTCCTTTTTCTTTTTCAAGCCCTTATCCTCCTCTAACTTACATGTATCTTTTCTCTTTTTCAGGGATTTCCATTGCTTCTGAAACGGCGAACGAAGGGCCTGTCGCCGAGAAAAAGGGCGTTACTGAAGAGGTGATCAAGGCTGCAGAAGCAGAAACGGTCGACTTAGTATCTCCTGATGTCGAGATTATTGAGGAATCCAAAAAAGAGGGTCGCCCATCTATGGCCGAGACTAAGGATCAGGAAGACAAGGAAATTTCCGCTTTGAAGCCTGAGCCCATTGAAGATCCTGCAAACACTGGACTTCCTCAATTCAATCCCGCAACCATTATATCTGCAGCTCCATTCCCTTCTATTTTAGCGAATCCACAGGCTTCTACCCCGACTCATCGCTCCTTTGGTAGCACGCTTGGAGGGTCAAGACACGTGATGACCACTGAGGAGATGTTAGAGATGATCAAACAGAAGGAGTTGGCTGAGATGGTGGAACAAGGATTGATGCCGCCTCCCTTTTAAACTTTCCATTTCTGTGTAATTTTTTGATGATGTAGCGCTATCCGGACAGCACCTGTCAAGCAGTAATATTTTGTAATGATGTCAGGGTACTTTAAATGAAAATCAACTTATCTTGTGAATGATGATAACGTGTATATAAATGTCGTATGAATTTCATGGCTATGTTTTTTTAAAAACATTAAGGGTAAGTCGCCCTTCATCCTAATCGGGGGCGATGGCTACATCTTTTGCCCCCAATGTCGGGTAGACCTTTGAGTGGCGAACTCCCCCATCGAGTTTAAGTTGTCTCATCCTTAATCAAAACCTGGATGTAACTAAACAGGGGTGCCTTGAGGCTTTTATACTTATCCTTTGGTCAGTAAAGGGTAAAGTTCTATTGTTTGAGCAGTCTTTTGTCAAGGTGCACCATTCACGCTCGGGTGTCGTTTATGCTCTTCCTCAAGTCAATGAGGTCGAGAGTCGAGGTCTGATAGTCGATCAGTATGCCTGGATAGGCGTCAGTCTTATCCTTGATTCATCCAAGGTAAAGGTTATAAGGTCAGTCATTCAATCACAATCACTGGCTCTTCTATAATTACAACAAATTAGAGCAGGAACGGAGACGCTTATTAATACGCTAATGCGACCGATGATGGTCGCTTATTACAACGCCAGAAACAAATAAATCAATAATCTAAATGCAGAAAGAAGGTAAAAACATCGAAATACAAATTCTAAGAAAGATAATGCCGTAAATGCTCCGCGTTCCATGCTCTTTGAAACAGCTCGCCATCCACAGTCACTAATCTGAAACTTCTATTATCGAGCTTTCTCTGAATGACGTAAGGTCCTTCCCATTTCGGGCCCATATGCACAAGAACTGGAAAGATTCGTTTCAAGACCAGATCGCCTACTTCGAAGGTTTTTGGTCGGACCTTCTTGTTATAATATTGAGCGACCCTTTGCCTGTGAGCCTGAGCCCGAAGATTTGCTTCTTCTCTTTTTTCGTCGATCATGTCCAAAGACGTCAAGAGAAGTGCCTTGTTAGTCAGGGGATCATAGTATGTTGTCCGGTTAGTCGGGACTTCAAGCTCGATCGGAAGGACTGCTTCAGATCCGTATGAAAAAGCAAAGGGGGTATGGCCCGTAGCGGTCTTATGGGTAGTACGATATGCCCATAGTGCCAAGGGTAATTCGTCGACCCATTTTCCTTTAGCGCGTTCCAGTCGTTTCTTCAAAATGGTCTCAATGGTCTTATTGACCGCTTCGACTTGACCATTGGATTGGGGGTGTGCGACTGCAGTGTACTTCTTTTCAATATGATATTTCTCACAAAAATCTCGAAATTCTAAACTGTCGAACTAAGTTCCGTTATCTGTGATAATAGTTCAAGGCACTCCATATCGGCATATGATATTTCTGACGATGAAGTTGATAACTTTTTTCGTTGTGATTGTAGTCATCTGCTCAGCTTCCACCCATTTTGTGAAGTAGTCTACCACCATAATTGCATATCTTGCACCCCCCTTCGAAATAGGCAATGTTCCTATGATGTCAATTCCCCACACAGCAAACGGCCAAGGACTAGTCATCGGGGTAATATTCGTCGGGGTGCCCGTGGGATTTGCGCGAATCTCTGGCACTTATCACATTTTTTGGCATAGTTGGAAGCATCCCTATTGATGGTCGGCCAGAAATACTCATAGCGCAGTATTTTTTGGGCAAGGGCTTGCCTCCCGGTATGTGCTCTGCAATCCCCCTTATGTACTTCCTGCAGTATCCTTTTAATGTCGTTGTTGGCTATACACCGGAACATAGGAACATAAAATCCTCTTCTATAGAGTTGGCCTTGCTGAATAAGGTACCTAGAGGCTCGTCGTACCAAAGCTCGTTTTTCGTTTTTCTTTTCGGGTAATTGCCCGTGGAGAAGGAAATTTTTAATGGGAGTCATCCATGATTCTTCTTCGGGTTCGACGTCTGTTTGATCGACATCCATTTGGTCGATGCTTGGCATCCTTAAGATTTCTACGGGAACTAACTCTGTTTCGCTCGGATGGTCCGAACTAGCCATTTTAGCTAGCCTATCCGCTTTCTGGTTTTCGATTCGAGGGACATGGGAGATGCTGTATCGGTCGAAGCTCCGTAGCAGCTTCTCGACTTCTTTGAGGTAAGAGGTCAGTCGCTCTCCTCGGGTTACGAATTCTTTTCTGACTTGGCAGACTACAAGCTGTGAGTCACAATAGATGTCGAGCGATGTTATCTTCAGGTCTTTCGCCAGTTTGAGTCCAGCAATCAGGGCTTCGTATTCAGAGTCGTTATTGGTTGCTAAAAATTCTAATCTCAGAGCATAATAGACCGAGCGCCCCTCAGGGGACAAAAGTACAATGTCGGCTCCTGAACGTTGTCTATTTCGGGCCCCATCCATGTAGAGCTTCCAATTGACTGGCTGCTGCTCGATATTCATGGGCTTAGGGTCCTCGTCTTGACATTCTTCCTCCGGGGTTGTGAACTCTGCTATGAAATCAACCAAAGCTTGTCCTCGGATCGATTTACGAGGAATAAATGTTAAGTCAAACTGGCTTAATTCAATATTCCATTTTAGCAGTCTCCCACTTGCTTCTGGCCTTTGTAAGATTTGTCTAAGAGGCTGATCAGTGAATATCTTAATTGGATGGGCCTGGAAGTAGTGTCGAAGCTTCCTCGACGTGATTAACAAACTATAGGTCAATTTTTCAATTTTAGGATAATTGCGTTCGGCCCCGGTTAATTTCTTACTCACATAGTAGACTGGTCGCTGTACTCGATCTTCTTCTCGGACAAGAACTGAGCTGAGTGTATGTGCTGATACTGCTAAGTAAACGAACAAGTCCTCATGATCGACAGGTTTGGAGAGAATAGGATGCTTTTCAAGATGGTCGAGTAGATTGCGAAAAGCTTCGACACAGTCAGGTGTCCAAGCAAAGTTTCGCTTTCCTCTTTTTATCAATTCAAAGAACGACAGGCATTTATCAGTGGCTTTCGAGATGAACCGTCCCATAGCTGCTACCTTTCCCGCTAAACTCTGAACATCCTTTATCCGACGAGGTTCCTGGATCCCTTTAACGGCTGCAATCTGATCGGTATTGATCTCAATTCCACGGGAACTCACAATGAAACCGAGGAATTTGCCCGATGCTACTCCAAAAGAACACTTCAGTGGATTTAGCTTCATCCCATATATTCGGAGGATGTTAAACATCCTTGATAGGTCGTCCACATGCTCGGACGATTGTTTCGATTTTACCAACATGTCATCTACATATACTTCCATTGTTTTCCCAATTTGATCATGAAACATTCGATTGACTAACCTTTGATAGGTAGCTCCTGCGTTCTTTAGGCCAAAAGGCATCACCACATAACAGTATAGTCTGAGACTGGTAATGAAGCTGGTGTGTTCTTGGTCAGGGACATGCATGGCAATTTGATTATATACGGAATATGCATCCATGAATGAGAGTAGCTCGTGCCCGGCGGTCGAGTCAACCAGCTGGTCGATCCTAGGTAATGGGAAGCTGTCTTTGGGGGAATGCTTTGTTTAGGTCAGAGAAATCGATACAAGTTCTCCATTTCCCATTAGCCTTCTTCACAAGTACCGGGTTAGCTATCCAGTCGGGATAGGTTGAATCCCGGATGAACCCATTGGCCCGTAACTTCCCGATTTCCTCCTTCAAAGCTCTCGACCTTTCGGGGCCTAACATTCGCCTTTTTTGCTTTACCGGAGTATATTTTGGGTCGATGCTGAGGGAGTGGGTTATGATAGATGGAGATATCCCACACATGTCATCATGGGTCCAGGCGAACACGTCCAAATTTGCCCGAAGGAATTCACTTAACTTCCTCGTCCGGAGGGGATCAAGGTGAGATCCAATCTTTAGGACCTTGGTGGGATCATTATCATCGATGGGTATTTCTATGGTGGCCTCATTTGGGGCCGCCTTTCTGCACCCCGACTCATCGTCATCTCGTGGGTCGATGTCTTCGACCTCACAGGCTGACGGACCTGGTCTGGGTGTTTTCTGTAATTGCTATGCTTCCTTACTTTCCTCCGAGGGGGAAGATTTCTCAGACTCTTTGTTACCGCCGTTCCGTAGCTCCTTCCATTCTGCCATATAGCACGCTCGACCTGTTACCTGGTCTCCTCGCATAGTTCCGATTCCGCTATCCGTGGGGAACTTCAAAAGTAAACACCAAGGGGCGATACATGCTCAAAACACAGCCAGGGCAGGCCGCCCCAGGAAAGCGTTATAATGCGAGTTGATATTCATTACAACAAATGGCAGAATCATGACTGTTCGTCGATCCCCATCTCCTAATTCCACTGATAGGTTGACCTGGATGATGGGTTCGATGGTCGACCCATTGAAACCACGTATCTGACCTTCATACAGCTCCAAGTCCTTTACATCTAATTTCATTTGGTCGTAGATCTGCATAAATAGGATGTTTACTGAACTCCCGTTGTCAATCAAAACCTTTCGGACGGTAGTTGGGCCAATAACAGCTGTTATTACCAATGGATTGACCGTAGGAATATCTATACCAGATGATTCTCGCTCACGGAAGATGATATCCTCGCCCATCGTTCTTCTTTGTTTGATAGAACTCGCGTCTTCACGGGGATCTACTTCTGCAACATCAAGATATTTTGCGGCGTTGACGTATCGTTCCATGGCTTTGATGCTATGACCCGCGGGGTGCGGTCCTCCCACGATGGTATTAATAACAATCCCCTTTCCTTTTTCTTGAGGGGTAGCACGAGCCGTGGCTTGGTTTTGCTTAGGCATCGAAGTTCCTTGCCCCCCGTCCCTTGGAGCTATTTTATATTCGTCGAGTTTTCCTTCTCGAATCAGCTTTTCCACGATGTCCCTAAGATGTCGACACTCATTGGTTGTATGGCCATAAATGTCATGGAATAAACAGTACTTCCCGGTTGCACGCTCCTTCTCTGTAGGCTCTCGTGTGGGCGGCTTCTTATATTGCATCGTATTACAGGTATCGAGGTATATGTTCTCTAATGTGTCGTTTAACGCCGTATATGTTTCAAATACCTGGAAGCGGGGACGCTTCCGGGAATTCCCTTGCTTCGAACTACCGCTGTTCGATCCTTCGCCATTTCGCTTGCCACGATTTTCCACATTCACTTCGATTTTCCCCGAGTTATCCCCGGATTGTTTAACCGCAACGTTGTTTCGAGTTGACGGATTGAAGGCATCCCTCTGACCGTCTTCTTCCAGCTGCGCATCTTCTTGCCTTAATCGGACGTTGGCTTTTTCATAGAAAGCTTCAATCGTGGTCGGCGGTTTTCCAATCAAATATTTCCCGAACTCGGTTCGTTTGTCGATGCCATCGACCATGGCCATCAAAACGGTCTCGTGGTTTGGGTTGCTAACTTCGGTTGCCGCCCGATTAAACCGATTGAGATAATTTCTTAGGGATTCGCCTCTCCCCTGCTTAACTGCTGACAGAGCCATGACATGTTTTGATTTGGTTGCATGAAGACGGAACTGAGTTAGGAACTTTTCACTTAGGTCTTGAAAGCTAGATATAGATTTCGCGGGTAAACGGACAAACCACATAAGAGCTATACTACTTAGAAAGATTGGAAAAGCCTTGCATTTGATTGTGTCAGGTGCAACCGCTACTTCCATGTGCCAAGAATATCTCACTAGATGCTGCTGTGGGTCTGAAGTCCCATCGTACTGGTCCATTTGGGGCATATTGAATCTCCTGGGAAATTCCGCTTGCAAAATGTCATCAGTGAACGGTGTATGGCTTCGGTCGATTCCCCAATCCTCATTTCTATGCCCGCGACTATCGTTCATAATTTGTCGTACCATTGCGGCTAGGTTTGGTGGAACCACTGTATCCAGGTCGACTTCTTCTACCGACGGCCTTCTTCTACCCCTTCTATCAGGAAATACCGTCCGGGCATTTCTTCTCCTTTGGTTTTCTTGATCCCTCACAAGATTCCGGAGAGGGCGTATAGGAGACCAATTTCTTCGAACATCGTTTCGATTTACTGGAGGGGAAGGCTCCCAGTTGTGTGGGGATACAGGGTCGACTACTTCTAACTCGACCTGTTCAGCACGCCCTTGAGCACGTTCATCGGGCGGATTCTAATGTTCTTCCATCTGCGGTAGTCGGGCAATTTCAATTCTCTCTAACGGACGTCGGGGTCGGCGTGGATCCCTGTCTTCTTCCGATGAAGAAGAACTTCCTGATACTCGATCCAGCGACGGAGAAGGGAGTCGATAGCCCCGGAGCTCCTGAGCTTGATTTCTAAATTCTTCCCATTGCCTTGCCATGCGAGTCATGTCTTCACGCATAGCGGCATTCTCCTGAGAGTGGACACTTAGGGCATCAGTAGTTTCCTTAAGTCGATCTACTATAGCCATGAATTCGTCTTGAGTTGCAAAGGCAGAGGATGGAGCTAATCCCCTCCAGCGGGTAATACAGGCTGATCCGAAGTAGTTTCGGGGGCGGTCGACCCACCAGCTGCTCACGTAAAGTACCCCACCTGAGGATTTTTTTTCCTGTATTGCGTGTCGTTTTCCCTGCCATTGCTAAATCAATGCAATATAAAAAATGGGATTTTTGTCTTGGACTTGGTGATCCAAAAGTAGAGCAAAAAATCCGAAATGATCTGAGAAAGTCAGGTTCTCAGCGAAAGCACCAAAATGTTGATACCAAAAACTGGTTCAACACCCAAAGAAAAGTGATTTGTAGAGAATAAATGAAGATTAATAACAATAAACAATGCATAGAAAATTGAAAGAGATCACATACAGAGTTTTTATAGTGGTTCGGCGAAGATGGTGCCTACGTCCACTTTATATATTATTTCTCTTTTTGATTTGCTAGAATGATTACAATACCATTTTCTGAATTGAAGCACAGTTATTTATAGATGGTACAATGCTTGGCCGTTATCTACATGTGTCATCGGATCCAACAGAATAGCTGCGGCTGAATGAGTCGGTATCTGCTGAAGAATCGGTCTTTCTTCCAAAAATCCATTGCGGATTCGATGCTTGATCCACCCGCCGTGGGCAATTTGAATGGAAAAAACTGGGATGAACTATTCTTTAGACTGACCCTTAGACGAGCGCTTCATAGCTGACTAGACTGGGCCTCATCATACTCCTTTGGGACCGTTTCTGATGGATAATCGTGGAATAGGATGATGGGCTTCTTTAATCGATTTACTTCAAGGGCTTCGAAGGCGAATCTTCGACACTACCATGCCTTGATGGGCAGTCCAAAAAGGCCCATCAACAGTATATATATATTTTATAATCAATGATTATTGAAATAAGGTTGTTGTCATCAAAACTCCATTCTCAAACAATCTCCCCATTTTTGATGACGACAACCTTAGTTTATAAATTATCATACCTGTATATGCCTGTTGATGATGATCCTTCTAATACTCCCCCTGTCTGTAAGAATCCTATAAACTATGCCTATATTTTATAATTTCTCCCCCTTGGGCATTATCAAAAAGTAATCCTAAAGGTATTACACCTAAATTGTATAACTCCCTAAATAGAACTTAAGTAACTATCCAATAAAAATACTCACCCCTAATCAAATATTCATATATTTATGTTTAAAAGGTTGTAACTAATTAAACCATAAACATAAACGACAATTTTACTGAACAAAAATTTGTACAAATACACGAATTTATACACATATGACTTATCATAGGAACGTAATAAAATGAAAGAATAAGAAAACCCTTAAACACTTAATTATTTGACAATGGGAGATTTGTGAATTGGACAATTTGGATAATGAAGACATAATTCTCCAATTTTTTTTAATCACATTCCCATTTTCGTCAAATAGAACCTCACCTACGCACTCAACGTTATCATCTTCGTCCGTAATCATTGGTTGAGTCTCTTGTTGCTCTTCCTCCTCCATCATTTCTTCTTCCTCTTCTGGTTCTTCCTCTGGTGCTTCTTCTGGTTCTTCCTCCTCTTCCATGGCTTGATTATCATCATTGATGATAATTGGATTAGTCTCGTTTTCCATCATAAACTTTAAGAGACTTTACATTACTTTTCCTTGCCTGTTTTGCTCTTAACTCATTCTAATCAAGAGTACTTGTATCTCAGCCACCATTTGCTGTAAATACTCCATTTCTTCCTCGATTTTGATAACCCTAGATAGTGTAGATCGTTGAAACGGACCCTCGGATGGTCCAGTGTATGAATCAGAGTTGATTTGAGTATTTGGATTAGTGAAGGCCATTGTATTTTTTAATTTAGAGTTTTTACCGAGAAGAAGAACGAAAATGAAGAAGAAAAGTCGAAATAAAAGGTTTAAATAGTTGAAATAGCTAACTTTTGGTGATAATTAAATTTGAAATTTTTGGCAGTTATATGTCGACATACCAAAAACTTTATATTGATATAGTCTTGTTTTAAATTTTATTATTTTGATTTCTTAATTTATTTTGTTATATATATTACTATATTTAATTATTCTAACTCACTTAATAAACATATGCCTAACTCTCTCCTAAATTTAGTGACTGTTGCTTTATTTAATGGTTTAGTTAATATATCTGCAATTTGTTTATCTGATTCTATAAATTCGAGTGAAATCTTTCCTTTACTTACGTTAATTTTAGAAAATGATGTCTCACATTGATATGTTTAGTTCTCGAATGATGAGTTAGATTTTTAAAAATATTTATAGCACTTGTATTATCGCACTATATAGGTGACTTATTTATACTTAAACCTAAATCGTTTGAAGTTTGTTGCATATATATTACTTGTGGACAAGCCAAAGTAGCAGATATATATTCTGCATTAGTTGTTGACAAAGATATGGTATTTTGCTTTTTACTGAACCATGATACAAGGGAATGTCCTAGGAAGTGACATGTTTCCCTAGTACTTTTACAATCGGATTTGCATCCTGCATAATCATCGCCACAGTACGAAACTAAATCGAATGAATCATTCTTAGGATAGAATAATTCAAAATCTGATGTATGCTTTACATATCTCAGATACATTTTACGGCTATTAAATGACTTTCCTTAGGTTGTGATTGATATCTTGCACAGAGACACACACTATGCATTATATCTGGTTTACTAGCGGTTATATATAATAATGATCCTATCATTCCTCTATATAGTTTTTGATCAACGTCTTTTGATGTATCATCTTCACTTAAAGCAATATTAATTGCCATAGGTGTTGGTCTTCCATTTGTTGTTGTTAGATTATATTTTGCATATTTCTCTTGATTAAAAAACATTCCATTCTTTAATTGTCGAATTTGTAAACCAAAAAAGAATGATAATTCCCCCATATGGCTCATTTCAAATTATTTGGTCATAATATTTGAAAGTTCTTTATTCATTTTATCATTTGTTGACCCAAATATTATATCATCAACACATATTTGTGCTAGTTGTATATCTTTGTTATTCTTCTTGATAAACAAAGTATTATCTAATTTTCCAATTTCAAAGTTTGATTGTAAAAAATAATTTCGTATTCTATCATACCAAGCCCTAGGAGCATGTTTTAATCCATATAACGCTTTCTTTAGATTATATACGTGATTTGGTGATTTTTCATCTTTAAATAGGGGTGGTTGCTCTACATACACGTCTTCCTTGACAAATTCATTTAGAAAAGCACTCTTGACATCCATTTGATATAATTTGAAATTATTATAGTTTGTAAAAGCTAGTAAAATTCTAATAGCCTCTAGTCTTGCTACGAGGGTAAAAGTTTCATCGTAATCTATTCCTTCTTCTTGAGTATAACCTTGTGCTACTATTCGTGCCTTATTTCTTACTACCTCACCATGTTCATTCATTTTATTTTTATAGACCCATCTGGTTCCTATAATTGTTTTATCCTATGGTCTAGGAACAAGTTCCCATACTTCATTCCTAGTAAACTGATTCAGTTCTTCTTGCATAGCAAGTATCCATGAATCATCGGAAGAAGCTTCCTTTGGATTTTCGGGTTCAATAGTTGATATAAATGCAATATTACTCATATTATTTAATTGATTACGAGTTCTTTCAACGAATTCAATATCTCCTAAGATGTTTTCTACATGATGGTCTGTAAGTAATCTAATTCTTGTATTTGGTTGATTATCTTCATAATTTATTTGATTAATTTCATTTTCACAATAGTATTTGTTGTTTTGAGTTATAGTTTTATAGTTTTCGTCGAAAGATACATTTAATGTTTCTTCTATAGTGTTGGTTCGAGTATTGAAAACTCTATAGGCCTTGCTACTTTTTGAATATCCAATAAAAATTCCTTTATCGGATTTTGAATCAAATTTGTCTAAATTATATTTTTGTATTTAGTATAAAACATTTACTTCCAAACATTTTAAAATATGATACTTTTGGTTTCTTGTTATACAAAAGTTCATATAGTGTTTTATAAGTTAAAGGTCAAATTGAAATTCTATTAATAATATAGCAAGTTGTTGCAACTGCCTCAGCCCAAAACTTCCTTGGTAAATTACTTTCGTATAACATAGTTCTTGCACATTCTTTTATCGTTTTATTTTTACTTTCAACTACTTTGTTTTGTTGAGGAGTTCTAGGAATGGAAAATTTGTGGGTTATTCCCTTTTTATTACAATACTTATTTTCGAATTCTCCACCATGATCACTACGTATTATTTTAAATTTTAGTGATAGTAAATTTTGAATCCTTTTAGAAAAGGTTTTAAACTGATCGAAAACATCATTTTTATTTTTAAGAAACAAATCTAAGTAATTCTAGAAAAATCGTCAACTATTACATACACATATCTGTCATGATTTATTGATTGAACTTGGGATGGACCAAATAAATCCATGTGTATTAACTCTAATGGTTTTGAAGTAGTAATTTCTTCGTTTGATCGAAATGAACTCTTCTTTAATTTTCCGAATTGATAAGCGTCGCATAAGTTATTAACTTTAAATTTGATTTTGGGTAATCCTCTAACTGAATTTAATTTAGAAATCCTAGAGATGTGTTTGAAATTTGTATGACCAAATCTCTTATGTCAGATCCAGGGATCACTTGTATTAGCCATAAGACATAAATTATCGCTGGATATTTTCATACTTAATATATAGATGTTTTTCTTTCTATCTTCTTCGAATATAACTTTTGAATTCCTATCTTCTATGAAACATTTATTCTTTTCAAAATTTAGTTTATAACCTTTATCGCAAAGTTGACTTATACTTAGCAAGTTGTGTTTTAAATTCCTAACTAGTAAAACATCACAAATAGTAGGAGTTTCAGAATTACCGACATTGGCGATTCCAATGATGTATCCTTTAGAATTATCTACGAAGTTCACCATTCCACCATCTTCATACTTCAGATTATTGAGTAGTTCTAGATTTCCAGTCATATGCCTCGAACAGCCACTATCCAGTATCCATTTGTCCTTTTTCATTTCTATCAATTGCTTTCCAGAATTTGAATTTTCAACATCCATGTAACACACCAGTTCGAAATTTGAATTTCCGATAGCCACCTTTTCAGAATTTGAATTGCCAGTAGCCACTTTACCCATCTTTTCAACTTTTGAATTTTCAACAGTCATAGATCTCATCCTTTTCTGAATTAAACCATATTTTAGTAGATCACATTCTTCTTTAACAATATTATAAGAAGACTCTTTTAACGTTGATGCAATTCATCAATTGACACTAGTATTATCATAGATTCCAAAATTTGCAATTTTACCAATATTTCAGAAATCAGATTATGAACTATTTGAAAGACCTTGCTCCGATATTGTTAGGGAATGCAGAATGGATTGTTAAGGCAAAACAAACACTAGAGGGGGGTGAATAGTGTTTATGAGAATTTAAACAAAATCTAAAACTTTTGTGAACTATGAGATGAATCAAACACCACAAACGCAATTACAGACATAGATTCAAACACATATGCAAAATAAACAGGAATAAAAATGCAGAAAAGGAAAGAAAACACCGGATTTTATACTGGTTCGGATTGCTCCTACGTCCAGTCCCACGCAACGCTGGATTGCGCAGAGTTCTATTACTATATCAAAATCCAATTACAACCTCCTTGATTTCACGGCTACAAGGGATATAACTGATTCCAACCTCCTTGATTTCACGGCTGCAAGGGATACCACCGTTTATCCGTCCTTGATTTCACGGCTACAAGGGATACCATTGATTCCTTAACACAACCCAAACTTTTACAAACAGCCCTATAACTCTTCAATAGCACTTGATTCAGAGAGAAATGAGAAGAGAGTATAGACAGAAGAAGTTTGATCAAAACAGAATTGAATTCAGCAGAGTATAAGTGTAGAAATCATAAAAATGATTAAGAATGATTATATAATGAAAGTGGAGAAGAAGATATGTTTAAAAATTTAGTTTTAACCCCTTTTTATAGTATATGAAAGGTTGTAATGTTTTTGAAACGTTTCAAATAGTGAAAAGGCACTTCCTTTCAAAATTGAAAAAGTGACAGTTATATGTCGACATGGTGTTTTTGGTATGTCGACATACCTAGTGTATTTTTGAATTTTAAAACATTTTTCAAGTGTTTTGACATAAAAATAATTCTGGAAATTCTTGAATCAAAATAAAGTATTGTAAATTAATATTATAAAGTAGAAAATCATATGAAACCATATAATTTAGTGGAAATTTGTGTTAAGGGCCTACCATTGTGGTCTAATTTTTTTCTAGGACACGAAATCGTCGAAATTAGTTTTACGGACAAAAATTAGTGCGCTCTTTGTTTCATAAACCCTTTCCTTTCTCAAATTGTAAAATTGATCTTCATTAAACAATTAAACATATTGTTTTCAAAAACAACTCGTCCTTCAAACAAATCCAGTAAACATACATCGGAATTAGTTGATTTTCTTTGTATCTCATGATTCGATTATTCCTATTTGAAGAATCGATTTTCAGTCCCGTTACTACCAAACGATTTATTTTGTCGCGGCATATTGGATCTAAACATTCGCCTAATGATGCATATTTGTAGCATATCTCATGAATCATTTTTCTATTAGATCTAATTTTTCTTTTTTCTTTTTGGTTTTTGTGGAGTTTGATGTAGTGAGATGTTCTGTTCCTGTGCATGGATGTAAGTCAGTGACATAACTGACGATGAAAATTTATTGACAGGTGTTTAATTGTTCTTACTGATGATTTTGTAATGGCTGATGTTGAAACTTTAATAATGAATTTGGTAATGAATTTCTAATGGCTGATGATGTTATTCAGATAACAGAGAATGAGTTTGTAATCTGTAAATGGTTCTACTGTTTTTTGAAGAAAGATAAATCATTCAATCTTTTATTGATAATATTTTAAATTTACCTTAATTTACCGATGATTTTGTAATATGTGATGTTGAAACTTTAATGATTAATTTGCTAAATATATACATTTATATTTTTGCTTAGAGATATATTTTAACAATGAAAACATGTTTATCATTTTATATTTTTTTGACAGCTTAAAAAGATAAATGTGTTTATCTTTTTAAAATAATGATCAACATTTCAGCTAGGGTTGACATCAGAAACTGAATTTCTGACACAAGGCTCCAATATCTTGTTGTAAGTGGTTCTAAGATGTCTTTTGCACTTTGGTAAAACCATGATTAGCTTCAACTCTTGTCTAACATTCAGCTTTAAATAAAAAGAAATGTTTAAAAAAACAAGGGAAAAAAGAAACCATTAATACACATTTGTGAATTCTAATTTGTTTAGCGTCTGTGCATTGTTTAAAAACATTTTCACTTTTCTTTAATAGAAATAAAAAGAATGAAAATAGAACTTTTGCATAAAACCATTCCTTTGTTTATTCACACTATAAGTCTCTCTATTTTATTACATTACTGTATCTGTTCTCGTAGAAGTTTTGTTATCATTATGTTGCTCTTCTCTATCTTAATTTTGTATTTTTTTTTTCATTTTTAGTTACAGCCATTTGCATTTGTTTGTTAAAACTGGTATTTGCGTTACACTTTCACTTGTCTGTACTCTATTCATATTTTCAGCTACCTCTTCAAAAATGTTTGCAAATCTATTCACTGTCTAAAAAATTCTCAGGTATCAAAATGGTTAAAATTGATTTGCACTTCATTATGTAAATTATCTTTTAATAACCAGATCATTTTATTTAATTCGATACCTATATTCATTTAATCATCAAATAAATGTAAGCATACCATTTAACCAACCTCATTACTACATGACTATTCATTTCATATGCAAGCATACCATCTAACCAACCTCATTACTACTGGACTATTCATTTCATAAATTCCATGCTAATTAAACACTTCAGGGCGCCATTTTTAACAGAAAAAAGATAAACAATTTTATCCTTTTCTCAGGAAATCGGGTAACTTATACTTTTAACAGAAAAAAGATAAACGATTTTATCTTTTTCTCAGGAAATCATATAACTTATACTTTAATAGAAAACGATATGGTTTTATCTTTTTCATAGAAAACCATTAATTTTATGTTTTTTAACAGAAAATCCTATGAGGCCTATGTATATACACAACCTTGAAAAAACACATTGCCCTTCTATTGGTTACAAAAGCAAAACCAATACTTATATGTATATATATAAACATTTCCAGCACATATATATTCACTTGGTTCATAATACCGAGTCAATATTGCACACACACACACACACACACACACACATATATATATATATGTATATACACACACATATATATATATAAGACCAAATAGATACAAGCATATCATTTAACCAACCTCATTACTACTGGACTATTCATTTCATAAATTCCATGCTAATTAAACACTTCAGGGCGCCATTTTTAACAGAAAAAAATAAATGATTAAATATTTTTCTTAGGAAACCATATAACTTATACTTTTAACAGAAAAAAGATAAACGATTTTATCTTTTTCTCAGGAAATCATATTACTTATACTTTTAACAGTAACAAGATATGGTTTTATCTTTTTGTTAGAAAAGCATTTAATTTTATGCTTTTTAACAGAGAATCCTATAAGGCCTATATATATATATATATAATATATATATATATACAACCTTGAAAAAACACATTGCCCTTCTATTGGTTATAAAAACAAAACCAATACTTATATGTATATTTATAAACAAATCTAGGTTTGTACGCGCATATGTATTCACTTGGTTCATAATACCTAGTCAATGTTACACACACGCATACACACACAGATATATATATATATATAAGACCAAATAGACACAAGCATACCATTTAACCAACCTCATTACTACTGGACTATTGATTTCATATGTAAGCATACCATCTAACCAACCTCATTACTATTGGACTATTCATTTCATAAATTTCGTGCTAATTAAACAGTTCAGGGCGCCATTTTTAACAAAAAAAAGATAAACAATTTTATCTTTTTTCTCAGGAAATCATATAACTTACACCATTAATAGAAAAAAGATAAACAATTTTATCTTTTTCTCAGGAAATCATATAACTTATACTTTTGACAAAAAAAAGATATGGTTTTATCTTTTTCTTAGAAAACCATTTAATTTTATGCTTTTTAACAGAAAATCCTATAAGGCATATATATATATATATATACAACCTTGAAAAAACACATTGCACTTCTATTGGTTATAAAAACAAAACCAATACTTATATGTATATATATAAACATTTCCAGGTTTGTACGCACATATGTATTCACTTGGTTCATAATACCTAGTCAATATTACACACACACACACATACATATATATATATATATACATACATATATATATAAGACCAAATAGATACAAACATACCATTTAACCAACCTCATTACTACTGGACTATTCATTTCATATGTAAGCATACCATCTAACCAACCTCATTACTTCTGGACTATTCATTTCATAAATTCCATGCCAATTATACACTTCAGGGCGCCATTTTTAACAGAAAAAAGATAAACGATTTTATCTTTTTCATAGGAATATACTTTTAACAGAAAAAAGATAAACGATTTTATCTTTTTCGTAGGAAATCATATAACTTATACTTGTAACATAAAATCCTATAAGGCCTGTACATATACAACCTTGAAAAAACACATTGTCCTTCTATTGGTTATAAAACCAATACTTATATGTATATATATATATATAAATATTTCCAGGTTTGTACGCACATATGTATTCACTTGGTAACCTAATCAATATTACATACATACATACATACATACATATATATATATAAACATTTCCAGGTATGTATGTACATATGTATTCACTTGGTTCATAATATTTAATAACAAATAATATAATCATTTATTCTGAAGTCTATCAATAAAATTCTCAAGCGAAAACAAAAGTTCTTTGTAACGACCTAGGAAAAATTCGACACTCGAATTTTTGACAATAACACATAAACCCGTATTACTTGCCGAAAACCCAAGTATCAAGTCCCAGATTGTTAATTGCAAGAAATTAGAGGATGAAAAGTAGAAAGAAAGAAATATTTGAATAGAAGAAAGAAGAAGAACATCACATCAGAATCTCACAACGGAACAGATAAAATATAATACCAAATCTCTTTATACAAAAGAAATGTATATACATACCAATCATCAGAGTACAACATATATCAATCACATCGGAAATAAATTTATATAACTAGCGGTGAAGCCTCCTGCTTCCAGCTCCTAAAAACTCCAAGCGAACCTAACCTGGAAATGCACTCGGTCTGACCCAAACACATTTGAAGCAAAGCAAAATTCACTGGGTCAGTCTGGAATACTTTCAGTGATAAATTCACAACACAAACAACTTGTTTAACTTTGGAAAAACCCTTTTTAAAATAAAAGGATAATATTAAGACCAGCTCACACATAAACATGGACGGTTTTTACCTTACTATAACCCAAAACATTTTTGAAATCATAACTTATTCTGATATTACAATAGTGTCTAAATACAAGTAGATTACAATCTAGCGGAATGCTTGCATCTCACGCTCTACATATATAGTATACAATCAAAACCGCGGGCGCTTATTGGAAATTGGATTCCGACCATGATAAGGTATGGGACCACCTCCTGATAGTGTATTTCTAGAGGCGAATACACTGGGTTCAACAAGAATGTCTTGCAACCCGGCCCATACATGACCGACCACTCATTTCGCTTGAGTGTATCGAATGTATATCACCAACGGTTGGGATCAACAACCGTTTCCCGAAAAGGGACAGCATCGAAAATAGATTAAAGAAGCAAATGGAATTTCTCTAGATATGTGATTATACACCCTAATAGGAGCGACCCACATAGCCATGCTGCTTGCCCGATTTTTGTCATTTCCCAGTTGATGAGGCTAGAGGCTATAATTTACTTTGGGAACATCTGGTCATCATTCACTTTGAATGCCACATTGTCAGATCCGTCAAATCACTAATTGACGTCCACAAGTATACTCTGGGTAATAAAGTAGTGCCCCTCTTTTCTACCAACTCGGTATATTTGTAAAAATCAACGTACGTGGTTTTATGGAAATACTCTGTCATACATTCGTCCATACAAGTCATCCAGGAACAAGATGAACCAAAGGCACCCTCATATTGCATCCAATATAGGAATCACCCAATGGATCAGTAGCGCGTAGTCCTTGCAAATCCATATATTTCAACCACGACAGAATCACAAATCAAAATAACTCTGGTTGCAAGCCAGAGAAATTCGACAGGTAGTCCTTCCGCTTATGAAGATCCACGGTCTTCAATTGCTCCATCTTCAATTACCATCTTCACGTATTTGTTGGTTCGAAATGGTTTTCGAATATAATTTTGATCCCGGTCTTTTCGTAACAACAAGCGTATTGGTCAGGTTTTAATAGTCGGTGATTTAACTATCAAATAACAATCATGTGAATAAAAGGAGCTCACTGATTCAGCAATTGGCATTATTTGGACTATTTAAAAAGAGTAATTAATAATTGGTTAACCAACTTTTAATCCTTTCAATACATTTTAAAATATTATATTCATTCTAAATTATTATAACAAAGGCTATTTTATATGTTTTTAGAACATGAATATATATACCGAACTTTCCGTTTCAATTACCATTGTAAATATCGTTATATTCTTCAAAACCTCTTTTCCCATTTCCTTACATTTTGGCATCACGATATATATATATATATATATATATATATATATAAACTACTTAATGGTATAAATCAAATTACCAATTCTGATATGACAAATCAAATGTCAAACTTATATAATTTAAAATCCCATGTTCTTATTTACCTTGTAACTACATTTATATTCAAAAACCTCGTACTCATGTTCAATATTCCTCGTCTGGAATAATTAACCAATTACAACACCTTTCCTTCGTTTCAAACTAATACCATTCCTCGATAATAGTGAAGCCGTTCAAGTTGGGGTATTTTATTTACCTCTCAGACCTTGATCGACAACGTTCTTACCTTAGAATAATGTTAGTTTGTCACTTAACCACTACTATTAAAATCTCCCTTAACACCTTGATTCAAATCTAGTTTAATAAATCGTCGCTTACATTTGAAATCCTCTTCCAATATAATCTCATTACTTAATTTATTGATTAAGTAAATTGTCATTAAAACACCACTTTTAACTTAAATCATTATCTTGCTTATAACATTTTGATTTATAATCAAAATCTCTTGTCAAATAATTTGATACCATCTATTTTGGCATTTCTATAATAAATCTTTTACCTTGGATTTTACAACCAAAATCCGCTTACACCTACTTTAAAATAAAACCTTTCTAACTGGGATTTCATTCCCAAATATCCATTTACCAATATTTAAACCGACCCAATTGTATGTATTTTCCCTTATATTTGAAATCCTTATTTCAATTACAACGTTTTACCCAATCCAATGCTTTAACCCTTAAGGTCCTCCTTATGGTTTAAAAACCCTTTTAAAATCTTGTTTGGATTTCTTCCAAATCATCTATACAAATCTATTCACCATTTCTATATTTTAGTCCATTCTTAATCTATTAACCCTTTTCATTAAAAGTTTCATTTCATTTGAACTCACTTTACATAATTTAGAAATTAAGTCAAATTTCCTTTAAATTCTTACATTCACCGACAAATCCCATTTACCAATCTCGTTTGAACACTTGGATTATAAATCCCTTATAACTCTTATCGGTCCTTTTGATCAAACCATAACGCCCCTTAATCACTTCTCCAATGAATTCCAATTAAAATCCATCGTTTTAATCATTATTAATTAGAATAATAATTAACTTTAAATATTAACTATATTAAAAATAGTAAATATGCTATTATCCAAAATAGTATAATTATCCTTTTGAAATGCTTATTGAATAAAATTAACTTCATTAACACTATATAATTCAATAATTTCCTTAATTTATAGTTAATCGAAGATTAAGTAATATTTTACACCAAACAATTCAATACTTACTTTAATTTATAGTTAATCGAAGATTAACTAATATTTAAACCTAAACAACTCAATAATTTTCTAAATTTATAGTTAATCAGAGATTAACTAATATTTAACACTATTCGTTAATTTTAACGAATATTCAGGAAACCCAATTAATACCATTATCAATTTAATTCAATTATCAATTCCAATTAAACACGGTTAATTTTGTCACCCGTACATATCAGTTAACTATTAACTGAATTTCATTGTCATTTCCCCCTTTTAAATTAATTAAATAACTTAATTAATTTAAAAACACTATTTAATTGTTTTAAAAACAATTACTTTATTTTACCAACCCGTATGTAAATTCTTGGGTTTCTGCTTTTAACTTGCATAACTCATTGCAATAATTTCTCTTATAAACTAAATTTAAAATATTTATTTATAAATTTCTAATTTAATTATTTATATAGGATAATTGAAAAACTTCAATTCAGTTATAAAATTATTTATAACTTTAAAACTATGTCAATCCACCTGACGGTAGACCGATGTTTAAAACAATATATTTTAGGCCATTCACTGCCAATTACCCAATCAATACTGTCGATTGATTTCAATTACAACAACGATGAATATATATTCAACCATCAACATTCAAACAGGTTTTGGTGTCAGTCAGGGTGTAAATTCATATATGAATAATATACACCACAAATAAAATACAGTTTATTTGAGGAATCCAGTTGGATCCCTCCAACTTGTCCTTCTCTGCATCACAGATTACATTTGACAATAATATACGAATTAAATTTCAATAATATAATGACGAAAAATAACAACAACCAATCAAACAACCAATAACATCCATAGCAGCCAATCAACCAACTTATACTGTTAACGGTAAATTATATTTTTCTATGAATTTAACACATCACAGAATTCTAAAGGGTGTGAGAATTAACTCACCAGATTTTATTTCGGTTGGCGGTCGATATTTTGTTGCATTAAATTTTGAAACGAACGTTCAAAATTATCTGAAATTCCAAGCAGCTCCAATCAAATTCCAGTCAGCACCATCACCTAGTTCTCGTCCCTGCGATCCCAAAGGATCTAGTTTTACTGAATTTCGTTAATGTATGTAAAAGTTATGCTAATTTAAAGTTTATATATATTTATCGATTAATTAACAACTAATTAATCATTTAATTAAATAATAAATTGACTAATTACCTTAATTAAAACTTTAATCCCATTTCCACTTCAGCAGGGGGATACGCGTTTTCTTCCTCTTCTTTACCTAGAACCCGACATTCTTTTTTCTCATGAACGAAAACCTAAAGCTTCAAAAAACTCGATAACTTTAATTGATCACCATCGACGCTAACTTCCACCGGAGACCGTCGCTTCATCGCCGGTACCACCGCCGTTGTCCCCTCCCCCGTCGCCAGTAACGATGACCTCCCAAGCGCAGTCGCTCGCTTGAAACTCCAAGTTGAACGGAAAATATCTCTAGCCCCGATTCTCTGACTATTGGCAACCATAGCCGATCGCACCACCCAGGTTCGAACCCCCTCGACTTCGCCTATTGTAATGACCCGGGATTTTGTCGACTTTGGTTATCGTCATAAACTCAATGATGACTAACCAAACATCGAAAAATACCAGTAATTAGTGAAAGAAATTAGAGGGTGAGGAAAGATAAGATAGAAAATTAGAATAGAAGAAGAAGAAGAAGAAGAACACAACATCAGAGTAACACGAATCTCACAGCGGAACGAATAAATATATTTCATAACATAACTTTGAAATACAAATCTGTACTTGAATATACATATCATTATCAAAGTACAACACTTACAACGCAGTGGAAATAACTATAGCTATATGATCCAAAAGCCTCCTGCTCCAGCTCTTCCAGTATATCTGTAAATCCTGACTACTAGACTGCCCGTACAAATTTAGGCACCCAAGAGTTTAGGGAAAACAACAAAATAAACTCCGGGTCAGTCATGGGACTGGTATGAGTAAAACAGTTTAAACAGTTCAAGCAGGTAATCGATATCTCATAAGACCACGCTGTATAACAGAACGGGTTTTTCCCTTATGAGAATCCAAAGTAGCTTTATATCAAAAACCTTTTGATATTATAATAATGTCTATCAACGACAATATAATAATCATCTAGCAGAAACGCTTTCATCTCACGTTCTACATATATGGTATACAATCAAAACCGCAAGCACGTATTGGGTAATGGATTTCCAACTATGACAAGGTATGGAACCACCTTTCGCTAGTGTACCTCTAGAGAGGAATACACTGGATTCAACAAGAACATCTTGCAACCCGACCACACATGACCGACCACTCATTTCGCTTGAGTGTATCGAATGTATATCACCAACGGTTGGGATCAGCAACCGTTCCCGAATGGGACAGCATCAACAATAGATTTTTAGAAATAAATGAAACTCTAGATCAGGTGATTATACACCCTACTTCGGTGCGACCAACTTAGCCATGCTGCCTGCCCGATTTCTATCATTTATCGGTTGATGAGGCTTGAGGTTACGCTTCATCATCACATCAGATTCACTTCGAATGTCACATCGTCAAATCCATCAAATCACCGATTGACGTCCTCAACCATACATTTTGTGTTAGCTAAAAGAAGTTTCCTTCTCCGCTTCCACTCTTGGTACGGTTGGAGAAATCAATATACGTGATCGTCTGAAAATACTCTGTCAGACATCCGTCCATACAAGTCATCCTGGAACAGGATGAACCGAAGGCACTATTCTGTAAACAGGATAGCCCTTGCATAACTCCGCCTTCAATTTCCTTGGGCATATATGATTCGCAACGCTTATGCCAATACAGAGTGGTTCTTTGGATAATAATCCAACCGGTCTCTCCATATTAACAACGTTAAAATGGTCAAAACTTCGATAGTCTGTGATTTAACTATCGAAGAAAAACAGGTGTGCAAACAATGATATCATTTCCAAATGGAAATTTATATCGATCAAACATCATTCAACATTTATCTCTTTATTTCATTAATTTACTTATCTCCTGTTTCCCTATATTCAATATTTCTTATTTTCTAAATTTGGAAAATATACGTTATTAACAATGGAAAGCATTTCCATTTCTTGTTTTCTTTATTAGAAAACATTTCTGGTTTCTTATTTGGAAAACATTTCCAAAACTTCTTCATTGGACTTAGACAGATGTTTAAACAACCCATCGCGATGCCAACTCAAACCATTTCCTTTACTGCCGAACCTTAATTATTCCTTAGTTAAAAAAACGAAGCCTGATTAGCACAGAAATTTGTTTATTTTTATGCTTATATCTTATCTTTATTGTATATAAATAAATGCTACTTTGGGTATTTTGTGTGTTTTTACAGGTCATTGATTAATTGTCTCCTTCATTAAATAAAAGACCACTGATAAGAAAAAGAAGCTACTTTCCCATCAAACTCTCTTTTTGCTGAAGAATGGAACGCGTTCACACTGCCTCCCTTGCTTTGAAGAATTTATGGATTAGTGATTTATGGTGTATATATATATATTCATATGTATGAATATATGATATACACTAATAAATATTTCAAGAATTGGAAGTATTCTTCATAGATAAATCAAAGGGAATCTTTCATTTTTTACTCTCCATAAAGATGAAGATTTGATTACATAGATGCCAATCATGATGCCAATCAATTTACCAATCAACTTCAAATCTCTTGGAAAATGTCAATCAATTTGCCACATGACCAATCAAAATAGGAAAGCTGCATGGAATATTTCAAGTTTATCTTATCTCTTTTATTTGTGAATATATTATTTTCAAGAGGTTGAGTCATGGCCCATTAGAGGATTAGGATTTTTCAGTTCACCTATATAAGCACATGTATACCCATTGTAACGACGATCTCATTTTCTGTATTCCATTACTCTAATAAAAATTCTTCTTCTTCTTCTTTTATTTTCTGCATTTTTCTTTCTTAGCAATCGGTGTTGTCTTCACAATTAGTTTTGGAAGAACACCAATTGTATTTTACATTTTTTTGTTAGTGATTAGTGATTTGATTAGTTTCAACGACAATCCTAATTTACTTTTTGTTGTTCTTCTTTTCCTGCAATTTTAATTTCTGCATTGTTGTTCTTGTTTTGCAATTTACTTTCTTTAGTGACTAATCGTTGATTAGATTCAACGATAATCCTAAGTTCGCAATTTCAATTTGTTTTTATTTCAACAAAATCTCCAGGCTTCGTCTAACTCGCCCAAGAGATTAGATAAATAATTTGATTTTAATTTACCTCCCTGTGTTCGACCTGTATGCTACACACCTGTATGCTTGCAGAATTTAATTTAAATATCACGCTTTTCTAGCATCGATCAAGTTTTTGGCACCGTTGCCGGGGTGGTAACAATTGAATTTTATTATTTATTTAATTTCTGATTCGTGTTAGTTTTCATTTTTTTATTTTCTCATTTTTGTTTTCTTATATATATAGAAAATATTCTCAATTAGATGATTTGGTATTGATTGTTCATACCGTAATCTTCTACACATGAGAGAAAAAAAAGTTGCCAATTTTCTTTTGTTTCATTCCTTCTCACAATTCTTTCCCTCTTTTCAATAATATAATTACAAAAAAAAAGGCAATTCTCTATTGTTGTTTCTGGCCTGCCTTGATTTTCTTCCCATTCTAAATTGTTCTTCCTTTTTATACTTCTGCCGTCAATCTTCAAAAAAAAAAAAAAAAAAAAAAAAAAAAAATCTTGATTGGCAGATTTGATATTAGTTATTGATATTACAATCTCCCAAAAACAAGGAAAAAAAATCTTGCCTCTTTTTCTTTTAATTTTCCTTCTTTTTATTTTCATTTATTTCTTTCTTTTTTTTGTTTGCATTTCTTCCAATCTAATTCCTTCTTCAAAAAGAAAAAAATATATACAAAAAAAAAGAAACTTGCTGATTTTTCTTCAATTTCTTTCCATCTTTCTACCACCTCGCTGATTTTCACATTTTTCTTTTCCCTTTCCTTTTCTTTTTATTTGTTTCCATCTTTTGTCTACAACTTTCTAAAAAAAAAAACTTTTGCAATTTCTTCTCTGTATACTTTGATTTCTTTCTTGTTTTTGTCTTCTTTTATTTCTTTCCTCAATTCCTTCTACCCTTCCTCTCTACTCAAAAAACCTTGCTTTTTTTCTCTTATTTCCTTCCTCTTTTAATTTTTTTTCCTTTTTTGTTTTGGTTTTTCCCATTCATTTCTTTCCCTTTCTTCTTGTTCAAATTTTCATAAAAAAAACTTGCATTTTACTTATTTATTTATTTATTTCCAATTGCATTTCTCATTTACCTCCTACAATCTCTCTTTCCATTTTTTTCATTTATTTCTTTCCGTCTCTCTCCTTCATTAAAAAAACAACTTTCAATTTTCCTTTATTCTTTCCATCTTTCCACTTTCTTTCCAATCATCTACATTTTTTTCTTTTTACAAATTTCAAAAAAAAAAAGATTCATCTTTTGCAAATTTTTTGTTTCCTTTCTTCTTTTGTCTTTCTTGTTCTCAATACATTTGATTTCTTTTCTTCTCTTACAAATTCCCTTTCTTTTCAAAAAAAAATCCTCTTCTAATTTTACAACAATAAACAAAAGAAAAAAAATTCTTTTTGTTTTTGTCTTCTCTTTTATTGCTTTCCCTTCTCAATTTCTTTTCCAAATCTTTTACAATTACTTTCCTTCCTTCCTTTACAATTCTCTTTCTTTCCTAAAATCTCTCTTCCCATTTTTTTTTGTCATTTGTTTCTTTCCTATTTGTCCACTTTTTCAACAATAAAAAAAAGGGAAGGTCATAAAAAGATTCATTCTTTTTTTTTCAATTATTTTTCCCTGCTTCATTTCTTCCCTCTGATCAAATACCCCCACACTTCAAAGGCGAGCAAAGCAAAGCAAAGCAAAACAGTGAAGTTGAATTGTCACCACTACTCAATATTCTCTGGACGGACTGCCATACACCGCTGTAAAATATCTTTAACTCTACAGGTGCTCTGTTGAAAAGAAAAATATATAGCAATTGCTTGTAAAAATCTTCTGTAGGGGCAGCGGCTTGCTTGTACAATATTTTAATTTTCTGTTATTATTCTGTGACTGTTCTGTGACTGATATTTCTGAATCTGTTTAGGAGAAACGAATTTCCATAACTAATCACTCTCGTCGATTGTCAATTTTAACGCTTGATTTGATTTGCAAAATAATATAATTGAAGAGTGGTGCTTTGTGAAGTTAACTGTCTCGTATAATTGGATCGCGGATATATAGTAGTTCAATTTATTGAACTATTAGCAAAAGAGGTTGCATACTACCCGTAAAACATTGGTCGTATCCCTTAGTATCTATACTATACGTGAACGGCCATAAGACCCTCTTCCCCCTTCTAATTGAGTCAGTTAATTAATAGAGCAAAGCTTATTATTTTATATTATTTTGAAGTGAGAATACTTTCTGTCCTGCCGTGACTTCTTTAAAATGTCTAATTCAAAAAAATCATTGAGAGAAATGTGGGATAATAATCGGAGTAGACGTCCGCTTGAAGAGTATGATTTTGAATTACAACTCATGAAGCAAGATTTTCCAAAATTTCGCAACCCAAATGTCAACAATTTTCAAAATTTTCAAAATGACCAACATTTTCAAAGTTATGATCGAAATGGCGACTTCAATTCAAATTTCAATAATTTCGATTATGGGCCACATCCACATGAAAATAACTTTGAATGTCAAGATAGCTTTGATCAACATCAATATGGGGTTGTAAACCAAAATTTCCAAAGTTATAGCTCATATCAACATCTTGAAAATAACCAAAATTGCAATTTTCTGCCAAATTTCAACAGTTTTGGTTACGAACATAACTTTTATGATCAAAATGATTTCCAATATCATTGTCATTTTTCTGAATATTCAAACAACCACCACGTTGGGAATGGTATTGATCGTGAAATTGATATGGACTATAATTTTGAGAATCAAGAAATCCAGAATGAGAGCTTTCAAATCAACGATTCTGAAGAATATCATCTTAATATTCTTAGAGAGAGGGTAGAAAAGCAAGATAGACAGCTTGGTGAAATAGATAGACAGCTTGATGAACTTCTTTGTTTAATGACATCTTTTAAAGAACAACTTGAACAACAAAATCAAATTCAAACATGCGATGATCCAGAAAACAATCCATTCTTTGCTGATAGTGAAAATTTTCAGATAACAACTTTCGAAACTGAGAATAACGATCTAAATGAAGTTGTTCAAAATTCAAGAAATGATCTGGACTTCGATTCTTTTCAGGACGAAGAATTAAGTTTAGATTTTGATCTTCCTCTTCCGGGCTGTGAGAAACTTGAAATTCTAGGAATTGAACAGAATAAAAATGTTGAATTTTTTAATTCAAATTTGGAAAAGGATTTAACGAACATGAATTCTTTGGATTGTACGAGGATGAGTTGCCAAATGAGGAAGAAGTGGATTCACGTCACGAGTTCGAAAATTTTAACTTTGAGAAAATTTCAAACAAACTTGAAATTGTCAGTATCGAAAATACGTTGTCAGTTAATGATGAGAAATGTGATCACATAGTCTTGAACAACACTCGGATTTCAAATTTCACTGAATTTATATACGATCACAAATTTTTGAATAATTACACTGATAAATTTGTTGAACACATGAACCATTTTTGGAATGTTAGCTTGATTGAAAAACTTCATGTTAGGATGACCCTAGAAATTTTATCTTCTGGACTATAAATCTAGGTTTAAAGATGAGATGGTTTTCAAAATCCTTTGCTTATTAGAAAACATGCCTAGACATAGTGGGAATGGGACTCATAGGGCTAGAACCAAGTGTGGGGGAAAAAGATGGTGGTATTCTTTGCATCGCCTGCACCGCAAACACATATATCATTGTATATATGATCCATTCTTACATATAGTTAGATTGCATTTCATTCTACAAATAATTTTGCATCTCATTCACCTTTGGGTACGATCTTTCAAATTTAGGAAATGTTCACAGTGTGGACACTGTTTAGTTCTAGTGTGGGGGGGGGGGGAGTCTGCATTTCACTCATTTTCGTTTTTTTCTTTATTTTTCTTTCTTTTCAATTTCAGCCACTTAAATAGGACCATCATGCATTTTAGACTGTACTAACATGCCATTTTTTTTGAAAACATGACTCGTTTTAGATTGATACGGCAAAATAAGTTAAGGATTATTAATCAGTTGATAGTATTTTTTTTCTCTCAACTTAGATCGAATAAGAAATATAATGAAAAGTTTAATTTTGAGGGATAATAGTGTAACCGGTACATAGGGAGATTCTTAGGTGATGGCCATGAAATCTATTCTATATTGTAGACTTTGTTTAAATAAGTGGAGGACTTAAAATACTTATATTGGCTTTTCAAATCTTTAAAACTAAGTTGTGTTAAGTTGAATTCGCGTAACTCTCTTTTGTGCTTATATTTTCAAATAATAGTAATCCAAGGGTATCCAACATTTCTTGTATATCAAGCGTTGGTGTGCAAACCCGCCAAGCTCTATCCGACATGTTGTTGACAAAGTCAGCGTTGCAATATCTTGGTCTCATTTTATGAGATTGGACACCTAAGGATTACCGACACGTTTTTGACAAAGTCAAAGTCGGCTTGCACAATCCGCCAAGCTCTTTACCTACTCTCCGTTAGTCCGCGAGGCAGTGCATGGGTGGTAAACCTTGGTCTTCTAAGTTAGGTGTATGTACTTAATCATAAATTTTAAAATTTTATAGAATAAAGAATAAGCGAAGATGCCCAAACACTTCTTGACCTTATTGATTTGACTAGCCATACATCAGAAAATAATAATACCACTTTGCAAAATGTGCCAAGTAAACTAAGAATCTATTTCATGGCTGCACTATGTTATCAACCGAACTAACTGGCCAAACTGGAATTTAACATTTGAAAACTTGATTTATATTGAAATTTTGTGACAAGTTGAGGTATCTAAAATAAAATCAACTGACTAGAAATTGTTAATTTAATTTGTTGTACCACTTCAGAAACAAGTCTTGTTTTCATTTTTTTTGCATATGTCCATTGCATTCATGTAGTTTCATTAGAATCATAGCATACTGCATTTGGATTTTGGGGGTAGTATCCACTGAAAACCCTCACGAGACACCACTCGTCCTACTAGGGACACCTAGAGGTTTAACGGCTTGTTGCATACGCTCAATGCAATCGTGTTTCCTACGAAAGAGTGACCTATCTAGTTTGTTTTTAATTTTTGTTTTACTCGAGGACGAGTAAAAGATAAGTGTGGGGGTATTTGATTAGCACAGAAATATGTTTATTTTTATGCTTATATCTTATCTTTATTGTATATAAATAAATGCTACTTTGGGTATTTTGTGTATTTTTACAGGTCATTGATTAATTGTCTCCTTCATTAAATAAAAGACCACTAATAAGAAAAAGAAGCTACTTTCCCATCAAACTCTCTTTTTGTTGAAGAATGGAACGCGTTCACACTGCCTCCCTTGCTTTGAAGAATTTATGGATTAGTGATTTATGGTGTATATATATATATATTCATATGTATGAATATATGATATACACTAATAAATATTTCAAGAATTGGAAGTATTCTTCATAGATAAATCAAAGGGAATCTTTCATTTTTTACTCTCCATAAAGATGAAGATTTGATTAGATAGATGCCAATCATGATGCCAATCAATTTACCAATCAACTTCAAATCTCTTGGAAAATGTCAATTAATTTGCCACATGACCAATCAAAAGAGGAAAGCAGCATGGAATATTTCAAGTTTATCTTATCTCTTTTATTTGTGAATATATTATTTTCAAGAGGTTGAGTCATGGCCCATTAGAGGATTAGGGTTTTTCAGTTCACCTATATAAGCACATGTATGCCCATTGTAACGACGATCTCATTTTCTGTATTCCATTACTCTAATAAAAATTCTTCTTCTTCTTCTTTTATTTTCTGCATTTTTCTTTCTTAGCAATCGGTGTTGTCTTCACAATTAGTTTTGGAAGAACACCAATTGTATTTTACATTTTTTTTTGTTAGTGATTAGTCGTTTGATTAGTTTCAACGACAATCCTAATTTACTTTTTGTTGTTCTTCTTTTCCTGCAATTTTAATTTCTGCATTGTTGTTCTTGTTTTGTAATTTACTTTCTTTAGTGATTAATCGTCAATTAGATTCAACGATAATCCTAAGTTCGCAATTTCAACTTGTTTTTATTTCAACAAAATCTCCATGCTTTGTCTAACTCGCCCAACAGATTAGATAAATAATTTGATTTTAATTTACCTCCCTGTGTTCAACCTGTATGCTACACACCTGTTGTGACGAAAAGGAATTTCGCTCGGTCCGAACCAGTCACTAAACCGACCCAGACCGTTCGAAACGCCCTATCGTTTGAGAACATGACAAAAGAGAACGCATACAAAAGAACATTTCACTGTATATCACAACAATATATCAGATTACAAGAATATACAGAGTATAAACAAATAAATATTACACAGAAATATCATAGATTTAAATTACTTTTAAATACATCGCAGCGGAAAATAATACAATACACAACTAGAAGGAGATATATGGATACAAAGCTTTCCGGATATCGTTCCAGCTGTAAACCAGGATCCCGTGAATATAAATCTGCAAAACCAAAACTACTAGCTGCCCGTGTCAAAATAAGGGCACCCAGAGTTTAGGTTAAAACAATAAACTCCAGGTCAGTCATGGGACTGGTGTGAGAACTGAAACAGTTAATCTTTATTTTTAAAGTTAGGCAAATCAAGGGACCACGCCGTATAACACGGAACGGGTTTCCTCCCAAGAATACCAGTGCATAAAACAAACAGCGCAATGCTAAATAAGAAAAATGAAGCTGTTATAAGACCCAGGTCCTATCACATAATGCAACGCAAGCCGGGGGATAGGGTTTTCCCTTATAACAGCCAAAGAATGCTTGATACGTTTAAAACAGATTATTTGATACTATTATAAGTGCATAGTGTATAAAACAACTTCAAATCATAAGTATCAATCATAGACGGCATGAATGACCCATACCACTATGTCGCCATATATATAAGTTTACAATCAAAACCGCAATGTCGTATTGGAAGTTGGGTTATCATTTATGGTATGAACCGAGGCTAGGGGCAAGATCCTCACCGATTCGAGACTGTCTAGTCCGAGTCTCAGGAACAGAACGCATCGTCCCTTGGACTCAGGGCCGGTCCACTGATGTGGATTATAATGCCTGAACAATACGTTTCTCCACCCTATGTAAAACCACTGACGCCACTTCTAACTAGAAAGAAACGCATGTCCTCCCTGAGGTCCGTCTCCCATTTTTGGTTCATACCGGGTGTGAAACTCGCGAAGTAAACGTTACACAAAGCTATGCCACAAAGGCCGTGCTTCGATCATCAACCACAAGACTTTGCTTTTCAACAGAAGCCTTGATCATTTGCCACTTAGTCGTGCCACACAGGCAATTCACTCTATGCGTTTGATATCCATCAGTATATAACCCCTGAGCTCGTACGTCTCAGAGAAGGGCGTTAAGCAAGAGAATAAATTCTCTGCGGCCAAAAAGATATATATTTAATAGAGATCAATCACACGGACTAAAATCCAATGTCAGACACACAGTCCATTTACAAGTTCGCTCTAGGTCTGAACGAAACCGGAGGCTCCTAGTACCCTGCATATCCATCGATCTCCAAGTACGTCTGGACGATCACCAACTGTTTCCATCTTCTTGGGTGTACAACCCAATCAAGATCATCAGTAATCACCCAAACGACGTGAAGACTTCCGGTCTTCGACCATCGTCTTCATCTTCAACTTATCGTTGTATCAGTTATTCAGAATGGGATAAACCCGGTCTCTCTGAATAACTCGCGTATATTTTAAATAAGTGTTACACAAACACAACATACGCCTCATTCCAATTCATCAGTCACTAACTGTAAATTAATCAAGAGAATAATTTCCCGAATATTAACCCCGAAGGCCGAAACCAACATCAGATCAATATCCAGAAAACCATTCTGCTTGGCTAACCAACAGTTAGTTTCTAAATTTCACATTCATAGGGAAAGGTTCCCATTAATTTTATCAAAGATAAATTCTTTATATTTATTCTTTAATCTATCCTTTTGAATTTCGATTCAACTAGTCGGGATTAACGAACCTTACCGAAGTAATCATTTATTTTAATTTCCCAATCCCAACCTATTCATCCCATGAAGTAAAACTGGTGATACTTCATATCTAACACCACGGTGTTATCGGTAAATTCAATTACCATTTCACGTTCAAATCTAATTAAAGATTTAACTATCGCCTGGAGCAAAACTGGTGATACTCCATTCTCGATCATTTCAATCTAATTAAAGATTCATTAAAACTCCACTTATGTTTTAATCGCTAACTGGGTTAAAGAATCGGTGTCATTTAAAACACGGTTCACGATAAACCCAAAATCACATTCATTAATTATCGGGTTAAAGAACGAGTGTTATTTAAAACACTGCTCACGATAAACCCAAAAATCAATTCGAATTCAATTCCAATTAAATATCATTTAATTGGTACACTTCATTAAATCTAAATAAAAGGATTTAATCTTTTCTCAACAGGGTTCAAGAATAGTGTTAGTGAAGATACCATTCACGACAAACCCAAATCACATTTTATATTCAATACAAGGCTCCGAATAGAAAATATATCGGCTTATATTCAATATCAAATTCTACGATTAACAAATGTCGTATTGGAAATAACGATATAAATATATATCTTTCAAATTTCCATAACATCCGTATAATCACGAATTCCAACATCGAAATATTCCGAAGACAATTTCGATTCAAATCCACTCCAATGCAATCATTGGAAATTCTGGTTATTTCTAAAATCCTTTTTCAAATTCAATTTATTTATTTAAAAATAAATAGAATTATAATTCTAGTTCAAAACTAGTTTATTTCGATAAAAAATCTATTTTTATCTTTTCAGATATGGAGTTTTTCATCCCAATCCTTTCTAAATCATTTCTTATGATTTTACACAAATTATTACTATTTTTAATAATTTTATCAAGGCCCGTACAGTCGATTTCCATCAACGGCCATCGAACTGCACTTATAGCGACCTTTTTCGAATTTGATTTGGACGTATCTCCAAATCCAACCGTTAGATTTCAAATTTCAAATATTCGTTAGAAAGATCTTTTCGATACGAACCCAACGGTTCCAGTTTTAGGAGAATCCGACGGTCGGATCTCCCGTAATGTCCGTTTGAAATAAATGGTCGAAATTCACGAACTACCGCGGCGCGACGCGTTCTATTCAGGCCATTATATTATATATATAATATATATTTCGTCGATTACCATTCAAAACGAATTTTATAAATAGTTTTAGATTCGTTTCAAAAACAATTTCAACTTCCATTTCAATCCAAAGCAAAATTGAATTCTTCTTTATAAATTCATTTTAAAATTCATTTCTATTCGATTCAAATTTCAATTCAATTTGAATTCATTTCAATTCGCTTTCAATTCAATTTGAATTCGTTTTCAATTCAATCCAATTTCAAAGTCATTTTCTATTCGATTCAAATCAAATTCGTTTTCTATTCCATTTGAATTCAACTTGTTTTCTATTCAATTAAATTCGAAATCGTTTTATATTTAATTCATTTCGAAATCGTTTTATATTCAATTCATTTCCGTTTTCTATTTGAATCAAATTCATTATATATTCAATCGAAATCAAATTCGTTTTATATTCAATTCATTTCCGTTTTCTATTTGAATCAAATTCATTATATATTCAATCGAAATCAAATTCGTTTTATATTCAATTGAAATCGAATTCGTTTTATATTCAATTCATTTCCGTTTTCTATTCAATTCATTTCCGTTTTCTATTTGAATCAAATTCATTATATATTCATTTTAAAATGAGTAAAATCGATATAAATATTGTTCACGTCTAAATGGCGTTAATCTAATCAACACGGCTTCATATATTTCTATTTTCAAATGTTCTGTTTCAAATATTTCTTTTACAAATATTTCTATTTCAAATATTTCATTTTCAAATATTTCGTTCAACACATGACTAATCTCAACGGATGAGTACGGTCAACACATGAACCTTTATATTATATTGATAAAGATGTAATTTTTATTATAAAAATATTTCGTTCAACACATGACTAATCTCAACGGATGAGTACAGTCAACACATGAACATTTATATTATATTGTTCTTTATTTTCTAAATTGGAATGAGGCCCAATCAATCACCATATAATGTTAATTATATGGATTTTCATACATCACACGTATATAATAGCATTGAAAAATAATCAACCATCAACCAAAGTGCACTACACTGTATAAGCATTAAATATAGATATATAACGCTTATGACAGCCTGTCAATCAATCGATCGACATATTTAATCAATCAGGATGAGTGAACTTCAAATTTCATCCCAACACCCGTGTGGGGTTTCAAACAAACAAACACAGGTTTTATTTGTGCAGTTGGGCGATGTGTAAAATTTATCGTCCCAATCAATGTCCTTCAAATAGGTGTACATAAACAAACCGTCCGGTTTGTAAATGAATATTTATTTATTCACATTCACGTTAAAAATTATATTTTTAACGATCAAATATTATATTTTAACACATGAATTTTTATTCGGTTCATTTACAAAATAAAAATGATATTTTTATTTTTCTAACTTATTTTAGAAAATTTCGGCGGCATAACGGCACGATACTAGAAACGGGACAAGGCCTAGCCTTATCCCCGGTCTAGTGAAGGCCCACGCCATTCACACATCAATCAATCCATTCCATTTCAACAAACAACTCAAATTTCAATCAAATAATTTAACCAATTTTTGCAATCAAACAAACAAGTCCATGGTCTGTGGACGATTGTGTCGGGTGCTACTAAACACCGTCTGCATCCTAGTATATATATATATAACTAGAAATAGAAATTGAAGAGTGAGAAATTCTCACTTATAGCTATCCAATCATCTTGACTCTTCTTTGATAGAAATCTTCATCGTTATCGCATCTTTGTCATCTTCGTTGCCCGTAGCCACTACATATTTAAAAATCATATTTTTACTTCGATGTTCAATATATAAAAATCACATTTTTACTTCGATGTTCAATATATAAAAATCACATTTTTACTTCGATGTTCAATATATAAAAATCACATTTTTACTTCGATGTTCAATATATAAAAATCACATTTTTACTTCGATGTTCAATATATAAAAATCACATTTTTACTTCGATGATCAATATATAAAAATCACATTTTTACTTCGATGTTCAATATATAAAAATCACATTTTTACTTCAATATTCAATATATAAAAATCGAAGTTTTCATATCGCTATTTAATATATAAAAATCGAATTTTTCATATCGCTATTTAATATATAAAAATCGAATTTTTACTTCGCTATTCAATATATAAAAATCGAATTTTTACTTCGCTATTCAATATATAAAAATCGAATTTTTCATATCGCTATTCAATATATAAAAATCGAATTTTTCATATCGCTATTTAATATATAAAAATCGAATTTTTACCTCGCTATTCAATATATAAAAATCGAATTTTTACTTCGCTATTCAATATATAAAAATCGAATTTTTCATATCGCTATTTTATATTTAAAAATCGAATTTTTCATATCGCTATTTTATATTTTTCTTTTCTAACCAAAGTATAATTTATTTTCAAATCTAATGCGATATTTTTTTCAAAACTAATGCGATATATTTTTCAAAACAAATGCGATATATTTTTCAAATAACCTCTTTTGTATTTTTAAAATTCAGCAAATTTAAATTTTTAAAACATTACCACATATTTAATTAAATAATTTCCAAGCATAATTAATTAATTAATTAAGGGTCTTACCCTTCTCATCTTCAGCTTCCACGTTCATTTTTTTTACTGGCCGCGATTTCCAAGCGTGCTCCACCGCTAGGGTTTCGAATTGCCACCCGTACGTCCTGCCGGAAGATGATCGGCGGTCGCCCCGTGAAGCACCTTGACGCCGCCTTCCTCCAGCGTGAAACTCGGTGAAATCGGTTGCGCCGTGGTCTTCAGGCAGGGGTTGGACGAGGTCATCGAACTGGGGCCAGGGGGTTGCGAGCTCGGCGGCTGCGACAGGGGAGTTCGACGGTGGGCGTGGCGGTGGGCTGCTGATGGAGGCGTCGATCGATTTTAGGGCGTCGTCGTTTTTTTTTTCATTTTTCTAAATCGAATTTGACTGAAGGAAAGGGGGGCCAGGTATAGAGTGAGGGGAGGAGGGAGATTAAATTAATTTTTTTTAAATTTATTTAATTATTTAATTTATCACTAAAAAGCAACTTTTATTTTCGACCTCTAAACGAGGCCCACCGCCTGTCGTCCATAGCTAATTACCCCCATTCCGAACACAATGGGATATGTATCGTAAGCTGATTCGATCGTTTCGATCAGTTTCCGTTGAATTTACGTTTAAATCATTATATTGAATTTCAAACGTACATTTCAAATTACCGGGGCCACATACTAACTAGAAAAATTTCCGAAAAATATTTTCAAGCTTCGTATTGACGACACGGTCCTAACAAAACTAGTTTCGTCGAATTCTGAGGCCGTCTGAAAAATGGGCATTTTCCAGTCGATTAAAATCAACTGAAACTAGTCAAAACGTGTTTTCCTTTGCCACGCTCACATATTGATTCGAAAAATTATGAAATTTGAAACCTAGCAATAACTTTACATCACGGATCCAACAAAAGTGGTTTCGTCGAAATCCGAGGTCGTTTGCAAAATTTCCATTTTTAAGGGCCTGAATTCCATAAAGACTATTCAGAATTTTCAACTGGACATATCTTTTGATTCCCGCTATGAAATTTTGATTTTTCGGATTCGCTGGAAAGATATTCTCAATTAGATCCTAATGTTTTTGGTCTCACTAAAATCCGGATTGTTTTGCACCCGGTACATTCAATTGAAGTTTGAAATCGAATTATCGAACTACCACGCCATTTTCAATTCCTTTTTTTATAAATATAAATAAATATTTATATTCTAACGACGAACTATATAAATATATCAGTTTGAATTCTATTCAAAATAATTCCTCGTCGATATTATTTAAAATAATTCATTTTAAATAATCAAAATTCGCTAAAATTGCCAAAATAAAATTTTTAAACTGGCCCAGATTTTCGGGTTGTTACACCTGTATGCTTGCAGAATTCAATTTAAATATCACGTTTTCTAGCGTCGATCAAAGCCAATCAAGTTGGGGTAGTACTACCTCTCAGACCTTAACTGAACAACGTTTCTAACCTTGAAATAGACAAAGTTCACCTTTCTAATTCTTTAACAAACTTCCTTATGTAACTCTCTTTCAAATCTTTTCTATTCGATAATTCTTTCCTTCGATAAGGTATATTCGATAACCCTATTCAATTTATTCTATTCACTTAACTCTTTAACTCTAACTGGTTTACCCTAATGGTTTAACCTAACTGATTTACTCTAACCAATTAACTCTAACTGATTTACTCTAACCAATTAACTCTAACTGGTTAACTCTAACTGGTTTACCCTAATGGTTTAACCTAACTGATTTACTCTAACCAATTAACTCTAACTGGTTAACCCTACCTGATTAACTCTGTTTGATTAACTCTGTTTGATTAACTCTAATCAATTAATTTTATTCGATGAATTCTGATCGAATAACTCCTTTATTCTATTCGAATAAACTATATTCGATTAACTCATTTGCTTTAACTCTAATCGATTAAACTAACATCGATTAACTCCCAATTGGTTTAGCTCTAACTGATAAACTCTAACTGGTTTAACTCTACGCTTTAATCTAAATGATTTACTCTAACCAATTTACTCTAACTGGTTAACCCTAATGGTTTAACCTAACTGATTTACTCTAACCAATTAACTCTAACTGGTTAACCCTACCTGATTAACTCTGTTTGATTAACTCTGTTTGATTAACTCTATTTGATTAACTCTAATCAATTAATTATATTCGATGAATTCTGATCGAATAACTCCTTTATTCTATTCGAATAAACTATATTCGATTAACTCATTTGCTTTAACTCTAATCGATTAAACTAACATCGATTAACTCCCAATTGGTTTAGCTCTAACTGATAAACTCTAACTGGTTTAACTCTACGCTTTAACCTAACTGATTTACTCTAACCAATTAACTTTAACTGGTTAACCCTAACTGATTAACTCTGGCTGATTAACTCTAATCAATTAATTCTATTCCGTGAATTTTAATCGAATAACTCCTTTTGCCTAAACTATATTTGAATACCTCCTTTTAACTTTATTCGATAACTTCCTTTATTCTATTCGAATAACTAATTCGATTAACTCCTTTTCGAATAAACTATTCATTTAAAAAGATTTACTTTTAGTAACGGTTCTTCACTTTACAAATGATTTCCTTTTTATTCTAACTTATCCTTTGATTTTATAAATATTTCTTTTATAAAAATCCTTTTCCTTTTCTATATAAAATCCATCGATTTTATATGAATAATTCATTTTCAAAATACACTTTGAAAAATCCCCTTTTCCATATCCAGTATTTCTTATGGTATTTAACATACCATATAACAACGATAAATATCGTCCAAACACACATAATCAACAACAGATTATATATCACATCATATATCACAATATATGAATCATAATAAAATAAATGTTGAGGAATCCAGTTGGATTCCTCCAACCTGTTTCCCTGCATCCACAGATGTTACACAATAAAATCAACATCACTTCCAATTTCATATGATATATTTTATTAAACAGAATCAATATAGAAATTCAACTAACTGACCAGCAGTTCAATCAAACAGTCAACACACAGTCAATCAGCCAATATTTAACAGTTCTAAAAATACAACATGAAATTATAAACTGTTCAGAGTTAGTGAGATTTACTCACATTGGACGATCATCGTTAATAACGATAATCATCTTTGATTCAGACGGACAATTTATTTTGAAATAAATTGTAGCGAGCTCTGATGGACTTCCAGTCAGTTCCATGGTGTAGTGTCTGTCCATACGATCCCATCGGATCTTGGTTTGTCAGATTCTGACATCGTATGATCGAGATATAAATTTTACAAGTCATAAGGGTATTTATAATAGCATAACCTAATTTAAATTGATTTGGGCTTTACCAAATTATTCGGCCCATTCACCTCTTCAAGAAATCCTGCCCGATGTAATCTTCTTCCAAATGAAGGATTCTACCTGCTCCACCTATTACCCCTTCCATCGCCGAGAATTACAACCATTATAGCAAGTCTCAAACTCCTTTTCCTCATTCAATTTCTTCACTGAAACAAACAAAAGCCATCAAAAATTCATCTCTTGAAAGATCCGCTCCTTTCAACCCCTTTTTAGCTGAATGAGGTTCATCTTCTTCCTCGCGACAAACACCCTCGCAACTTTCAACAATGATACTTACAAGCTCCTCCTACTCTCTCTTAAAACACAAACAAATTTCTCTTGTAACGACCCGGCGGATTCGTTGTCCGAATCCCGATAATAATACACGAATCCTGTATTACTTGCCAGAACTCAAGTATCGAACCCACCAGATAGTATTAGAAAGAAATTAGAGGGTGAGATAAGAAAGAAAGAAATATTAGAATAGAAGAAGAAGAACCAACACAACCTAATCAGTGTCTCATGTCCCAATGGAACAAAATATAATACAGAAACAAATCTTTACTGAAAGCTTTTGAAAATACTTACAATATCAGAGTACATCAGCACATCTGGACAGTTATAATAACCTGTTGTCGTATACAGTACACAGCGTAATACACATCATATATATAATACGTCTGAACTTCTCCAGCTCGTCTCTGGACTTCGCAGCATACGATTACCTGAACCTATACACCCGGTCTAACCCGAGCATTTACAAAACATCGGGTCAGTCTGGTGAACCAGAGTGAGAAAAACTCGCACAGTATTAAGCGTATCACACACAACCTGTTTTTAAAGTTTAAAATCATTTCAAAAGAAAAGGATAATCGTAAGACCAAATCCACACATAAATATGGAAGGTTTTTACCTTACGATAACTCAAAACAGTTTAGAAATCAATATCTTTTCTGATATTATAATAATGTCTAAATACAAGGTATTTAGTAGATATCAATCTAGCGGAACGCTTGCATCTCACGCTCCAAATATATAGTATATAATCAAAACCGCAGGCGCTTATTGGAGATTGGATTCCGACTATGACAAGGTATGGGACCACCTGCCGATAGTGTATCTCTAGAGGCGAATACACTGGGTTCAACAAGAACGTCCTGCAACCCGGCCCTCACATGACCGACCACTCATTTCGCTTGAGTGGATCGAATGTATATCACCAACGGTTGGGCTCAAACCACCGTTTCCCGATAAGGGACAACATCGAAATAGATTAAAGAAGGAATTGGATTTTCTCTAGATAGGTGATAATACACCCTAATGGGAGCGACCCACATAGCCATGCTGCCTGCCCGATTTTTGTCATTTCCCGGTTGATGAGGCTGGAGGCTACGCTTTATCAGCACATCATATTCACTTCGAATGCCACATTGTCAGATCCATCGAAATCACTTATTGACGTCCACAACAATACTTTACGTGTTAGCTAAAAGAAGTTTACTTCTCCACTTCCACTCTTGGTATGGTTGGAGAAATCAGTGTACGTGACCTTTCTGGAAATACTCTGTCAGACATTGAAACACCCCACCTCCGTTAGGGTCACTCTCAAAGGGAATGCCCTAATTTTGGTGGAGGTTTATAAGTACAAGTCACAGATATACAAGACAGATTATAAGAACACATATTTGTAAAACAGCGGAAGAACAACAAACTTTATTTCATTAAGTCAAATACGTGTTACAACAACATCCTTTCCAAAAACATAACATAACACTTTCATAATCTGTCTTGAGTACATTATTTAAAGAAGCATAAATAAAACATAGATAAACTGCAAAAGCCCCTTGGTGGATTGTCCAAAGCCATAGTTCAAAACAGGAAAGTCCAAGCAATACATTTCTCTTCTTCAAGCTGGATGTTGAGGCTGGTCAAGCTGCTGTGTTCCCTCCCTGAGGACCTGGGGGGGAAACGGAAGAAAGAAGACGAAAGAAAAATAGAGTCAGACATAAAGCCTGAGTAAGTCTAGTACTACTTTGTCTATGAATAAAGAACTGGGTATGATAAGTAAAACAGGAAGTGGGCAAACACTATGAACTTGGTTAAGTTATCTAGGGTCGAATATGCTATCGTACCCCATGTTAATCTCTGAACCCATATAAACTAGTTTCCAATTTGCACCCCATAATCAGGGTGATGTGATCCATTCAATGATGATCGGCTCCTACTCGCAAAGTTACATGTGTCTTACGGCCCCCGATGACTGTAGTTACCTATGCTGGTCCCACCATGGGTGTATCAAGTCCCATAGTGGCAACCCGACACAACCTTAGAGTGCACAGGTATGCTACTGGTGTCCAGTGCCTTATTTTTCTGCGCCGGAGTGTGTGCACGCCCGCACTCCGTTAGAACCTACACTGCTACACCACCGCCGTCGCTTTGACCTCTTACAATCAGCCCAGTAATCGTGCCCCACCCTGCCTAGTTTCAGGGTATCATGATACACCTTTTAGGGTTACTGCTGAAAAGGGTCCCCCGTTACTAGGTTTTCTATCTCTAGCCAACATGCTAAGTTGGTTAAGTGTTTCCTACCTAACCCCCACCAGTCCGTTTAGTTTAGCATGTTCCATTTTGATTAAGTTTTTAGTCCACTTAATCCTAACAATCCTGACTCAGCCTTAATTGTCTTATTAAGGCCCTGACCTCTCACATTAGACAGGTATTGTTGTGGCTGCCTTTTGCCGGTTGGTTCCGGGCAGTCTTACGCCACAACTCAGTCTAACCTCGGGTCCTTGCTGGGCTCCATGTTTAACCTCCCACATTGGATAGGTATTGTTGTGACTACTGGACAGCCGGGCGGTTCCGGGCAGGTTTACATCACAACTCAATCCAACCTCGGGTTAAACACATCGTATATTCTACATTTACATATCTTGTCATTCTTCTTTATTTATATGTAAATATTTGCGGCCCATTATTAAGTTAATGGTGTAAAGGTTACACCAATCACGGGCCCAACCCATACTTGAATTTGGGCCCTTCTATTTTATATTTTCATTCATTAATTTATTTTTAACCCAACGTTATTTTCCCCCGTTTTACACGTCCGTTTATATATATATTGGGCTTAGCCTTTTAAAGCCCAATTTAGCCATGCGAAAAGGGGAGGCTTATGGCGTATACACAAAGAGGGGAAGGTGAGCGCATGAACTTGCAATACGACGTTGGAAATACAAAATAGAAATTGGTGTACTTGCATAGTGGCAACATAGGTGACATGAATCAAAGCATGTGAACTTGCATAGGTTTAACTACAACATGAACCTATATTCTTATTTAGGCATAATGTCAAACATAAGCATGTCATAAATATTCCTAGCATAAGCATGGCATAATGTCAAACATAAGCATGGCATAAATACTTCTAGCATAAACATGGCATAATGTTAAACATAAGCATGGCATAGGTAAAGTTCAATTTGTTCATGGCATAAACATAAACAAGTCATGTTCATAAGGTTTCTACATGTTTACAAAGGGGATACTTTGTTACTAACACAAAAGCATAGTTCAACTTAATCATGGTTTAAGTCTAATCACATAACGATGATATAAATATACTTATGCATAAATATTACTAATCATGGTGTTTGCTTTAAACTTGCAAAAAGGGATTTTTGAGTCTAACCTAGCCATGTCTCACATATGTCATCATATAACTCTTTTAAACAAGATAGACTTAATCATAGATTTCAATTATGCCAAATATCATTCATAGCCTAGCCATATTCATAAGCATGACTTAATACATGGATTAAGGTGTCAAAATTCCAACATAGTTTCATATGAACTATAACAACCAAACTAATCTCAATTTCTTGCAAAACGATTTATGCACAAAGTATACATCATGACGACATAATAACAAAGCCCCAAACTTGCATAAATTTCACTCAACTACATACATGTAGCTTCAACATAGATTACATAATTTGCGCAATATTCCAAACGTATATTTGCATAGAACTACCGCATGTAGTTCTTTATAATGAATAACATAATTTTGCACAAACATGAATTACTTCCATTGCCACAATCCAAGCATACACATCAACACAGTTGTTTATTATACCAAAGTAATACTCTACTTACAATGGTTGCGGCGAATTCTCTAATTAAGAGACACGATTCCTTTGTTGAATTGATTAGCTTTAGGTTGCTTGAATTGCTTTAGGCTTTAGAACTTTCTTCCTAACTCTCTCTCTAGTCGGCGGCTACTCTTTGTCGTTCCTCAACAACATGGCGGCTATAATCTTATTTTGAATGAATAGATTAGGGTTTAGTCTAGGGTTGTTTATATAGAGGTTAGGAATTGATTAGGACCATTGATGTTGCTAGGTTAGATCGTAGCCATTCATTAGGAAGAGAGACCAATAAAAACCCGCCACCTAGCCCTAATGACAAAGCAGACCACAGAAATTCGACCACACACCGACCTGGCCAGCCAGGGCTAGACCAGACCTGGCCAGCAGGTCATTTTTGACTTGGGCGCACTTGGCAGGTGCGCCAGGTCAAAAATGTACTGGCGCACTTCACAGGTGCGCCAGTTCATTTTTGTTCTGGCGCACTTCCCAAGTGCGCCAGTGCATTCTGGCCCTTTTTCCGGTTTTTCGCCCAACTTCGTTCGTCCATAACTCCTTCATACGATATCCGTTTTTCGAAAACTCGGACTCTATTTCGCGTATTTTTCCGAGACGAACGCAATGGCTTATCCCGTTTCCCTTAGTTCTTTGATTTGAAATTAATTATACTTTAATTTGTGAGTTTCACAGTCATAGAATTCACGGGTGTTACATTCTCCCCCACTTAAAAGGATTTCGTCCCCGAAATCTTCAAGTTAGGAGGAATGTATATCCTAACATCCAATCATCCATCTACTCATCCATCAAACACGAGCATCCATTGTCCTTAAAAGACTTCTAATGCTTCATGATCATATGCAAAGTGTGTGTGTACATGAACTTATCTAATGCAAAATCAGGCGGTCTACTGATTCAGTTGACCTCCTTAATGCGAATTATGTAAGTGCCATGAATCCATTATGTATGCAAAATTTTCTATTCATGATTCTACATGAGTGCACAATCATTCAATACAAATGCAGCATCCACATGACAACACATTAAAGTTCAACCATATACGAGTGCAAACATATATGCATATGCAATATGAAGTGACTGAGCCGATCTAAAACCTAGATTGTGTGTGTATATGCAACCACGAGCAACCACTAGCAATCACTTGCAACCACTTGCAACCATCATCCATAACATGTTTCAACTACATGTTTCCATCCAAAAAGATTCTATCTAAAAGATACGGTCGAGGAAATATACCTAAAAAGATAGATAAAAGCGCAACTTAAGGAAAAGGAAAGATCAAGGATGTACCCTCGAACAGAAAAGGGTAGGTTGTGCGTATTTTAGCTTCAGTTTCCCAAGTCGCGTCTCCCTCGGCGTCACTCCACTGAACTTTGACGAGCTGGACTTCACGGTTGCGTAGTTTCTTCACTTCCGTTCCTAATATGCGGGTTGGAACTTTCCTTATGGTTGCCTCGCGTTCCACTTCGACCTCTTCGAGGATATTTGGCTCTACCACTTCAGCAGACTCATGCAGACATTTTCGGAGATGTGAAACGTGAAAGACGTTGTGGACTCCAGCCAACTTCTCAGGTAGCTCTAATCTATAAGCCATTTTCCCAATTTTCTCGATAATAGGGAATGGCCCTACGAATCTTGGCGCTAGCTTTCCTGTGGTTCCAAAACGAACAACGTTTCTTAGTGGTGATACCTTGAGAAAAACTATGTCTCCAACTTCAAATTCAAGGTCGGTCCTTCTCTTGTCGGCGTAGGACTTTTGTCTGTCTTGGGCCGTCTTCATCCTTCTTCGTATTAAGTCTACTTTCTCTGTAGTCTCTCGGATCATGTCTGGTCCAAGTATAAGCTTATCCGTGGACTCCCACCAACAAGTGGGCGATCGGCACGGTCTTCCATATAAAGCTTCGAAGGGCGCCATTCCTATGGTTGCTTGATAGCTGTTGTTGTAGGCAAATTCCACCAAAGGAAGGTGGTCTTCCCATGTCCCTCCGAAGTCAAGGACGCATCGCCTTAAGAGGTCTTCCAAAACTCTGTTCACTCTCCCCGTTTGGCCGTCGGTTTGGGGATGATAGGCCGTGCTCAAGCATAACCGCGTTCCTACTGCTTCTTGCAGACTCCGCCAAAACTCACTAGTGAAGATGGGGTCTCGGTCACTAACAATGCTAGACGGTATTCCATGGAGTCGAACGATTTCCTTGAGGTAAAGTGATGCTAGGGATGAGGCAGTTCTCTTACTTTTGACAGGTAAAAAGTGGGCGCTTTTAGTAAGCCTATCCACTATTACCCAAATGCTAGTGTTGCCTCTCCTAGACCTAGGCAGCCCATCGATGAAGTCCATTGAGATGCTATCCCACTTCCACTGCGGGACCTCCAGAGGATGTAGTAGTCCACCAGGCTTTTTCTGTTCCGCCTTAACCTGTTGGCACACCATACATTTAGAAACGAATTCTGCCACGTCCTTTTTCATGCCATTCCAAAAGAAAGTCCTTTTTATGTCTTTGTACATTTTATCCCCGTTTGGGTGTATCGTCATCTTGGAGTGATGTGCTTCCTCGAGAACCTTCTTTATTAAATCGTTTGTCTGTGGGACGCATAGTCTTCCGTCTCGCCTTAGCAAACCCCTATCATCGATGGAGTATCGGTTGAGGTGACTTGAAGTCTCACCCCTAATTAGCCTATCAATTAATTCCACAAGCTGAGGGTCTTCGCGTTGTGCTGCCCCTACCGAATCTACCAAAGTTGGCCGTACTTCGAGAGATGCTAGCAAGCCTGGTACGAAATCGGAGGAGGGCCTAAAGTCGAAGCTGGCTATAAACTCTAGGCTTTGTCTTTCAACAAACAACGGGCTTAGGGTCAATTTCTTTCGGCTCAACGCGTCTGCCACTACGTTGCCTTTGCCCGGAGTGTAGGAGATTTCGAAATCGTACGAGGCAAGAAACTCCATCCATCTTTGTTGCTTCAAGTTAAGATCCTTCTGCGAGAAAAGATATTTCAACGATTTATGGTCAGTGTAAAGTTCGAACTTCTCACCTAGGAGATAGTGTCGCCAAGACTTGAGTGCAAAGACGATGGCGGCTAACTCGAGATCGTGGGTTGGGTAGTTCTTTTCGTGCGCTTTCAACTGCCTTCCGCCATAAGCTACTACCCTTCCTTCTTGCATTAAGACGGCGCCTAGCCATGTCCCACATGCATCCGTATAAACAGTGAACATCTTGCTCCCATCCGGCAGCGTCAAAACTGGGGCTGTTGTAAGAGCCCTTTTCAGTCGTTGGAAAGCAAACTCGCAATCCAAATCCCAATTGAACACTAGATTCTTCTTAGTCAATTTTGTGAGCGGAGCTGAGATTTTCGCAAAATCCCTTATAAATTTTCGATAGAAACCCGCTAGTCCTAGAAAGCTTCGGACCTCAGTTGCATTCCTTGGTGTCTTCCAATCCTGTACCGCCACTACCTTCGCAGGGTCCACCGCTAACCCTTGTTTGGATACTATGTGCCCAAGGAACCTCACCTCTTCTCTCCAAAAGTGGCATTTGGAGAATTTGGCTTTTAGTTGATGGACTCGCAAAGTTTCCATGATTGCCCTTAAGTGTTGAGCATGTTCCTCTTCACTCTTTGAGAAGATAAGGATATCATCTACGAAGACCACTACGAATTTGTTGAGGAAATCTCTAAATACCCTACTCATCAGGTCCACGAAGTAAGCAGGTGCATTTGTCAAGCCGAAAGGCATGACAAGCCATTCAAAGAAGCCGTCTGGGGTTCTGAACGCCGTTTTATCGATGCTATCTTCAGCCACCCTTAGCTGATGAAAACCGGTTGCTAAATCAAGTTGGGAGAAAACAGACGCTCCTACAAGCTGGTCAAATAAATCGTCAATTCTAGGGAGAGGATGCCTATTCTTTTTCGTTAGCTTATTGAGCTCCCTATAGTCTACACATAGACGGAGTGAACCATCCGCCTTTGTAGCGAACACCACTGGAGCGCCCCATTCTGAAATGCTCCTCCTAATGAACCCCTTTTCTAGAAGCTCTTTAATCTGTTTACTGAGCTCTTTCCTTTCTCGTGGAGCCATATGTCTAACGGGCAACGCAACGGGCTTTGCATTATCTACAAGATATATGCGGAAGTCTATTTCCCGCTTCGGGGGCAAGCCCTTCACCTCTTCAAAGACATCCGGATATTCCCGGACCACTCTAACTGATTGCAAATTTTCAACAGAGGCATCTAGCGATTCAAGATAACTAAGCATAACCGCATATGAGGGATTACAAGAAATTTCCAAAGTATTACCGAGCTGGGTTAGGAGCCTAACAACCCTTTTCTCACAATCAAGGATGGCCCCATTACGGGATAGCCAATCCATACCCAAAATCAAACCATACCCCGAAAAGCCCAAAACAAAGGCACTACATTGAAATTCAACAATTAGAATAGAAATTTTCAAATCCAAACAGATCATAGACAAATGAGCTGGGCCCCCAATTGGGTTTGAAACAATTAAGGGGTCCTCTACCATACTAGTTTTTAGGTGCAGAGATTCTACTAAAGCAGACGAGATAAAGGAGTGTGATGTGCCGGAATCAAATAAAGTGTGAACGGGGTGATCATAAAGGTAAACTACACTTTCTACAGAAGTGTTTGTACCTCGCTGTTGCAATGGTGGCGCTTCTAGCACATGAACCTGTGCCCCTGGGGTGGATCCAGCGCCCTGCCCCTGTCCTCGTTTCCTTGGGCAGTCCCTAGCCCTGTGGCCTGTCTGACCGCATGAAAAGCACCCACCATTCTCCTTGGCCTTCTTTTTCCAGCAGTCCTTTACTAAGTGCCCCACTTTGCCACAAAAATTACACTTCCTCTTCTCTTTGTTGCCTTTCCCGCCTTTCTTAAAGTCTGTCTTCTTGGGCTGCAAACCCTCTTTCTTCCCTTGAGAGCTTTCTGCCTTCGTCTCCTTCTTGCCCTTATCCTCCTCATTCAGCAATGCCATTTGCACCAATCTTTCATACGTGGCTCCCATGGGTATATGGGTCATGGCCAAACTGTGTAATGGCTCATTTAACCATTTGACAAAACGAAGAGCCTTCTTGTGCGGGGTATTGACTAGGTCAAGCCCAAACCTAGCCAGCTCATCGAACTGATTCACATATTCTCTGACTGTCTTGTCCCCTTGTTTAAGAAATAAGAATTTTTCCAACTGTAAACTCCTTTCTGCATCTGAGAGAAATTTGGTCTCAAACCTTGCCCTAAAGTCCTCCCATGTCTCCACTGGTCTTTCAGCATTAGTGACTTCCCACCAGTAGGAAGCCTCACCCTTCAATAGCCACACTGCCAACTGTACTTTTTGTCTATCCTCTACCTCAAAGATGATGAATAGGTCTTCAGTTTCTTTCAGCCAATTCCTAGCTGCTACGAAGGACTCAGTTCCATGGAAATCCCTTCCTCCCATGGCTTTAAAATCTTTACATATCTTAGCGAATGCGTTTCCCCGCGGAGGAGGTGGAGGAAAAGGTGCTGCTGCAGCTGGATGATTTTCTTCAGCTGGGGGAGGAGGAACGGTAGGACCTGGCTGAGTGGCCCTTGCTTCTAAGAACCGTCTAAACCAACCAGGTATTGGCACCCCTTCAGGCAAGTTAAGATCTTGGGACATGCTGAAACAAAAAGGATAGATTCAAAACGAAGGATAAGAGATAGTTCCTATGGCTTTGGGCAGTGGACTTTGCCTTTTAAAAATAAAATGATATTTTTCTTTTAAAAATGCTTCTTTAAATTCCCTTTTTGAAAATAATTTTTCAAAACTTTTTATCTTATCTGGTAAACCTATGCTCTGATACCAAGTGAAACACCCCACCTCCGTTAGGGTCACTCTCAAAGGGAATGCCCTAATTTTGGTGGAGGTTTATAAGTACAAGTCACAGATATACAAGACAGATTATAAGAACACATATTTGTAAAACAGCGGAAGAACAACAAACTTTATTTCATTAAGTCAAATACGTGTTACAACAACATCCTTTCCAAAAACATAACATAACACTTTCATAATCTGTCTTGAGTACATTATTTAAAGAAGCATAAATAAAACATAGATAAACTGCAAAAGCCCCTTGGTGGATTGTCCAAAGCCATAGTTCAAAACAGGAAAGTCCAAGCAATACATTTCTCTTCTTCAAGCTGGATGTTGAGGCTGGTCAAGCTGCTGTGTTCCCTCCCTGAGGACCTGGGGGGGAAACGGAAGAAAGAAGACGAAAGAAAAATAGAGTCAGACATAAAGCCTGAGTAAGTCTAGTACTACTTTGTCTATGAATAAAGAACTGGGTATGATAAGTAAAACAGGAAGTGGGCAAACACTATGAACTTGGTTAAGTTATCTAGGGTCGAATATGCTATCGTACCCCATGTTAATCTCTGAACCCATATAAACTAGTTTCCAATTTGCACCCCATAATCAGGGTGATGTGATCCATTCAATGATGATCGGCTCCTACTCGCAAAGTTACATGTGTCTTACGGCCCCCGATGACTGTAGTTACCTATGCTGGTCCCACCATGGGTGTATCAAGTCCCATAGTGGCAACCCGACACAACCTTAGAGTGCACAGGTATGCTACTGGTGTCCAGTGCCTTATTTTTCTGCGCCGGAGTGTGTGCACGCCCGCACTCCGTTAGAACCTACACTGCTACACCACCGCCGTCGCTTTGACCTCTTACAATCAGCCCAGTAATCGTGCCCCACCCTGCCTAGTTTCAGGGTATCATGATACACCTTTTAGGGTTACTGCTGAAAAGGGTCCCCCGTTACTAGGTTTTCTATCTCTAGCCAACATGCTAAGTTGGTTAAGTGTTTCCTACCTAACCCCCACCAGTCCGTTTAGTTTAGCATGTTCCATTTTGATTAAGTTTTTAGTCCACTTAATCCTAACAATCCTGACTCAGCCTTAATTGTCTTATTAAGGCCCTGACCTCTCACATTAGACAGGTATTGTTGTGGCTGCCTTTTGCCGGTTGGTTCCGGGCAGTCTTATGCCACAACTCAGTCTAACCTCGGGTCCTTGCTGGGCTCCATGTTTAACCTCCCACATTGGATAGGTATTGTTGTGACTACTAGACAGCCGGGCGGTTCCGGGCAGGTTTACATCACAACTCAATCCAACCTCGGGTTAAACACATCGTATATTCTACATTTACATATCTTGTCATTCTTCTTTATTTATATGTAAATATTTGCGGCCCATTATTAAGTTAATGGTGTAAAGGTTACACCAATCACGGGCCCAACCCATACTTGAATTTGGGCCCTTCTATTTTATATTTTCATTCATTAATTTATTTTTAACCCAACGTTATTTTCCCCCGTTTTACACGTCCGTTTACATATATATTGGGCTTAGCCTTTTAAAGCCCAATTTAGCCATGCGAAAAGGGGAGGCTTATGGCGTATACACAAAGAGGGGAAGGTGAGCGCATGAACTTGCAATACGACGTTGGAAATACAAAATAGAAATTGGTGTACTTGCATAGTGGCAACATAGGTGACATGAATCAAAGCATGTGAACTTGCATAGGTTTAACTACAACATGAACCTATATTCTTATTTAGGCATAATGTCAAACATAAGCATGTCATAAATATTCCTAGCATAAGCATGGCATAATGTCAAACATAAGCATGGCATAAATACTTCTAGCATAAACATGGCATAATGTCAAACATAAGCATGGCATAGGTAAAGTTCAATTTGTTCATGGCATAAACATAAACAAGTCATGTTCATAAGGTTTCTACATGTTTACAAAGGGGATACTTTGTTACTAACACAAAAGCATAGTTCAACTTAATCATGGTTTAAGTCTAATCACATAACGATGATATAAATATACTTATGCATAAATATTCCTAATCATGGTGTTTGCTTTAAACTTGCAAAAAGGGATTTTTGAGTCTAACCTAGCCATGTCTCACATATGTCATCATATAACTCTTTTAAACAAGATAGACTTAATCATAGATTTCAATTATGCCAAATATCATTCATAGCCTAGCCATATTCATAAGCATGACTTAATACATGGATTAAGGTGTCAAAATTCCAACATAGTTTCATATGAACTATAACAACCAAACTAATCTCAATTGCTTGCAAAACGATTTATGCACAAAGTATACATCATGACGACATAATAACAAAGCCCCAAACTTGCATAAATTTCACTCAACTACATACATGTAGCTTCAACATATATTACATAATTTGCGCAATATTCCAAACGTATATTTGCATAGAAATACCGCATGTAGTTCTTTATAATGAATAACATAATTTTGCACAAACATGAATTACTTCCATTGCCACAATCCAAGCATACACATCAACACAGTTGTTTATTATACCAAAGTAATACTCTACTTACAATGGTTGCGGCGAATTCTCTAATTAAGAGACACGATTCCTTTGTTGAATTGATTAGCTTTAGGTTGCTTGAATTGCTTTAGGCTTTAGAACTTTCTTCCTAACTCTCTCTAGTCGGCGGCTACTCTTTGTCGTTCCTCAGCAACATGGCGGCTATAATCTTATTTTGAATGAATAGATTAGGGTTTAGTCTAGGGTTGTTTATATAGAGGTTAGGAATTGATTAGGACCATTGATGTTGCTAGGTTAGATCGTAGCCATTCATTAGGAAGAGAGACCAATAAAAACCCGCCACCTAGCCCTAATGACAAAGCAGACCACAGAAATTCGACCACACACCGACCTGGCCAGCCAGGGCTAGACCAGACCTGGCCAGCAGGTCATTTTTGACCTGGGCGCACTTGGCAGGTGCGCCAGGTCAAAAATGTACTGGCGCACTTCACAGGTGCGCCAGTTCATTTTTGTTCTGGCGCACTTCCCAAGTGCGCCAGTGCATTCTGGCCCTTTTTCCGGTTTTTCGCCCAACTTCGTTCGTCCATAACTCCTTCATACGATATCCGTTTTTCGAAAACTCGGACTCTATTTCGCGTATTTTTCCGAGACGAACGCAATGGCGTATCCCGTTTCCCTTAGTTCTTTGATTTGAAATTAATTATACTTTATTTTGTGAGTTTCACAGTCATAGAATTCACGGGTGTTACAGACATTCATCCATACAAGTCACCCAGGAACAGGATGAACCGAAGGTACCCTCCTACTGCATTCTAGGAATCACCCTGAGAATCAGTAGCGAGAAGTCCTTGCAATCCGTAGATTCCAACCACGACAAAATCACAGTATATCTCTGCTTGCAAGTCAGAGATTTTAAGTAATCCTTCCGCTTATGAGGATCTACGGTCTTCAATAACTCCATCTTGAATCAGCATCTTCAGGGTATTCGTATTTGCTGGACGAAATGGTTTTCGAATATATTTTCGATCCCGGACTTTCCGTACCAACAATCGTATGGGCCAAATTTGATAGTCGGTTATTTAACTATCAAATAAAACAACCATTCATCCATAAAAGAAAATTGATTCACTGATTTAACACTCAGTATCATTTACCCTCTTTAACGAATCATCCGTTAATTAAAATTTCCAAATTTTCCAGTATTTGAAACATCGCATTTACTTCTTATTATAAAATAAGAATATACTCCCAATTCAACTTATCCGGCTTATAAACTTTCCGAATACAGTTTATAATATCATATACGGAAATCATAACTTATATTTCCCTCAACTACCCTCGTTTATAAACTAATATTATTCTTGGATAATCATGTCGTCGTTCAAGTTGGGGTATTTTATTTACCTCTCAGACCTTGACCAACAACATTCATATCTTCAGAATGAATAGAAGTTTATTAACCACACATTTCCCTTATTTAAGTCTCGACTGTGTTTACTTAACTAATTATTAAGTAAATTCTTCTTAATCTCTTCTGATTTATGTTAACAACCCTTTATGATATTATATACGAGCTTCAATTCTATTATAAATAGAATTCTTATAAAATTTCCTTAATATCTCTTTATTATTATATTTACAAAATATTTTCAACAACCCCAATTCATTTGTTTAAAATCGCATAAACAAAGCCTTTGTAAATTTTATATTAAATATCTTATTTTATGAGTATCTTTTCAAATTCTTATATTTGTATTTATCAAAAACAATTCAACTTATTATCCATAACAATCATTACTTATTTCCTTTCAAAACCATTTTACTTGTCACCTTCTCAACCACTTATATTCGACAACTTATTCATTGTTTAAAAACATATAATAATCCTTTATAAAATCTTATGTCTAAAATATAGTTCATCTCGTTTGTAACAAATGTTACAAAACATATTTACAAACCACTAACTTCATTTACTAACTTGATTTCATTCCCAAAACTTTAGAATTTCCATGTACAAAATTTTTGTAAATAAAGTACGACAATTCACCATTTGTTTTCATTTTCACTTCTTTAACTTTGTTTACAAATCTCTTTTGCAATTCATTATCGACAACTAATATTCGTTGTTGTTATCCAAAACATTAACCTCATTTATACTTGTGCCTTCAGTTAACATTCCGAACCCAGCAATAAACTCACTTCCATTTGTTTAACTCACTCCCATTCATATTCACAATTTCAACTTTGTTTCATTTAAAATATCAAATCCCATTTCCAAATCACCACTCATTTCCAATCCATTGATTTGTTAATCTCATTCACGAAATGATATTAAATCACATTTCGTATTTATTTGAAACACCATTTGTTGAAAACAATCATTTATTACAAGACATCTCTCTTTGAAATCTTTTACACATTCTCGTATATTCACGGTCCAATGATCCTATTTTGAACTACTTAAACTTCCCATCCGACCGATAAGGCTTTTACAAAATCATTTCAACATTTAAATAGCCAATTCAACAAATTTATATCGTTTAAACATTTATTTGATAATCTCTTACATTTCTGTTAGTTATAAATTTGTACATTTAGCTTCGACTATTATCTTTGCCATAAGAGTCGCATTTTAAAATCATATCAAAAATATATTTATAACTTTGAAACCGCTCAAAATCCATTTAATATCGATTTCGAAAATCATTCCTTTTAACCGACGGTACTAAAGAGGCAAATGGCTACTGTAGTACCGAACCGTGAAATATACACTAATTTCACATTCAATAACAACAATTTTATCATATTGATAAACGTTATCAATATTATCCAACCTGTTATTTCCTGCAAAACAATGGTTATCATAACTCAAATCACTCGGTTCAATATTCGTTTTCATCTAGACAGATGAAATAAAATAGTTTAATAATAACGGTCAATAATAACTGTAACCGTCAATATTGGGATAATAATAGCAGTTCAAGCATTCAACTATTTGATTATAACGTTTATAGTGTTATAAACGTAACCACTGAGGCAAGTTACCTCACTTGGATTCAATCGTTATAAATAACGATTAATTAAAGTAAACGAATGTTTAATTTAACTATTTCAGTCAATATAAAATCAACAAAAAAATAAACAAGCAGCAACCACAACCCAAAATTTTAAAACCCGACTTATATAAAATATAAGAGGGGAGAACTGAGTGAGTTTAACTCACTTTGAGTTTCCCTTTGGCGTCAAAACGGTTTATTTCAATTGCTTTCAACTCCGTCCATTCCATCTTCAAAATATGACTTCCGTCGATACAGTCCCAATGTCACTTGCTTTATCCAGTTCTGTTACTGTGTGATAGAGTTATAATTTAATTAATTTAATTACGCAACTTTTTACCATTTAGTATATGATTAAATCACTTTTCAGTATGATTCAAGTGTGTACCAAACTACCATATTTACATTCCAAACTAATCACTGTTATATATTAATCACTTTCACTGAATAGCCGAATTATCATATTCAGTGTGTATTAGCAGTACATAATTCGATTGTATTAGAAGTACCATATTCAAATATTGATACCATTTGTATTGGTACACACTTTGTAGACCCATGTCACTTGCTAAACCAATGTCAACTCACATTATAAGTATATGATTTTGTTCGTAGTGTGCATGCAAACCATAATGTTATGAAACATTATATATATATATATATACTGATACTTTAATATATAAAAGATGTTATTACCAAAGATTTACTTGCACTGTAAACAGTCCGTGCTCAAAAGCTCATCACTCCTCTCCACCGTGATATATCACCGTACTCTTCCCTCATCAATGCATGCAACCACCTACTCCTTGTTTTCCCACTTCATTTCACCATTCTTTCCACTTCGTTCCCTGTTTTATTTTGTCCCATTTTCATTTTTTCTTTTTCTTTTTTTTTCTGTAAAACTGCTATGAACAAAGAGACATCCGCAAGCCACCCGTCTCGTTCTCCAAACAATGCACGGAACCGAGAAACAAAAACACAGCTCCATCAGTTGATTCTTCCTCACGTTGGCACATTCTGCTCTGTTTTCTCTCTTTTTTTTTGTATTTGAAGCTTGCTGTTTTCATTCGGTGAAGAAAACTCAGTTATAGTATTGGAAAGAAAACAAAATAATAGTGATTGACATAGAAATGTGTTTATTTATGCTCTTATTTCTTATCTTTTGTATATAAATAAATATTACTTGGGTATTGTTTTGTTATTTTTACAGATATTCCAACCCAGCCCGCATGCAACCGGAAATGTAGAGAAATAGAGTTCAATTTGCCGTGTATTTGCATTTTGAAGAATTGTATCTAGTTGATGTTGGACAAGAAAAGGATTGATAAAAAGGCTTTGCACATCACAAATCAATGAAGTAGTGTCAAGGAAGCAAGAGGAAACGAGAAAAGGCCCAAATTTGCTTTAATTATCTAAGGCCCATTTATGTTTCTCATTGTAAAGTGATGTAATGACCAGGCCCAGTTATCATTAGGGTTAGGGTTAGGGTTTGGCTATCTACCCTATATATACCCTTGTAGCCACCATCCTATCACATATCTCATTCTATTCTCTTCTTCATTAATAAAACTCATTTTTCTTTTATGCAATTCTCTATTTCTTAGCAATTAGTGTTGTCTACACGATTAGATTCGGTAGAACACTATTTGTATTTTGCATTTCTTTTCATTAGTGATTGATCGTCTGATTAGATTCAGCGGTAATCCTAATTTTATTTCCTGTTGTTATTTATATTCTGCACTTTTATTTTCTGTATTTTAATCGCGTTCATAGGTTAAATTGGATTTGATTAGATTTGAATCTGATTCATATTTCATTGCTTTTCCATTGAAATTGTGATTTGATCGTCGGTTCAGTTAGATCTGTTCTGAATCAAATTACAGTTTTAATTTTGTTTTGTTTTATTTTCAAAATCAACCTCCAAAGTTTTGTCTAACTCGCCCAAGAGATTAGATAAATAATTTGATTTAATTCACCTCCCTGTGTTCGACCTGTATGCTACACACCTGTATGCTTGCAGTAATTATTTAAAATATCGCGCTTTTCTAACTCATAGATTAGCGTCGATCAAGTTTTTGGCGCCGTTGCCAGGGAGGTAATATTTAAATTTTATTGTTTATTTAATTTTTGATTCGTGTTAGTTTTAATTTTGATTTCTTTTTGTTTCTCTAAAAAAAATAAAAAAAATCTTGAATTAGTTGATTGGGTATTAAAACAGTTATACTACAATCTTCTAATTGAAAGAAAAAAATCTTTCTATTTTCTCTTGTAGTTCTTTCCTTTTTTTTGTTCTTTTCCTTTTACATTTTTTTTCCTTTCTTCTGCTGCAATATAAAAAAAAGAAAAAAAAAATCATTTTTCAATTCCTTTCTTCATTTACAAGGTCTTGCCGTTTATGTACATTGCTTTCCTTCCTCCCTCTACAAATTCCCTCTTTGCAATAAAAACAAAAACAAATTCCTTCTGAGTTTCTGTTCTTGAGCCTTCAAATCCCCTTCCTTTTACATCCACATAGCAACCTTTCACCTCACGCAAGTCCTGTTAACAACCACCGAACCCCCTCACAACTGACGAACAAATCCTCCAATCATCCTTCAAACTCCACATCAGATCCTTCGCCGCCATCCATCCCTCAGATAATATCACAAAACCGCTACTTCACCAGCAAACTGTAGCGGATCCACTCATTCGCAAAAACCAGAACAAAATCGGCAAACACCCACAAAGTCGTCGCAACTACAGTCACGCATCACCACCACTTCAGTAAATCGTGAACCATTGAACCCAAATCGCAAATAATCAATCTCAACAACTTCACAGAAACCATCCACTGTTACAACCATCCACCTCCCCTTTCATCTTCAACTACCCTACCACATACAGTCCATTACTTCTCCGATCATCACTACAAATCAGACAAAACCCAGATTCAACTAGGCCACAAGTTTGATCAAAATCGTGTTCAAAATCAACAACGTAAAATCGAAGCATCAGGTGCCTCAGTCCTCGAACAAACAAAACCTTATTCCTCGTCTCGATCGATTAGCTGTTCCTCAACCCGATTTGAAAATCGCAATCGCAACAATTGGCGATTCAAGAAAAACCCAGTTTGCTACAAATCAAAAAATTCCAACTGAAACGAACTCGAATCTCATAACACCGATTCGAAGCAAACCCATCTCGATTTGAAAAAAATCCTAATCGGAATTTAAAGCGAGACCCGAATCGATTGAAACCCAATCTAGAAATACCCAGGTCTGAAACCCCAATCGCAGCAAACTACAAACTTCGAACTCCAGAAACCCTGATTGGAATCGAAACCATGAATACCCATTTGATTTTGATTTTGAGTGCATTTATTTGTGGCATGCCATTTGATTTTGAGGTTATTTGGACCCCTTTGTTTTTCTGAAGGGTCTGAGTAAAAAAAAAACAGGGTTTTCAGTGCAATTTTTTTTAGTGTGAAGTTTCTACTTGCAGCGTTCTGTTTATATTGGGAAGGTAGGAGGCGTGCGTTTTTGTTCTAAGGTGTAGTCGAACACTGTATGTTTGTTTTGGTTAAACAAAGAAAGGGCGGGTGTGGGTTCTTATTTTTGTTAGTTTGTGTAATTTCTTGGTTGAAGCAAATATGTTTAGATTAGTTTTTATTTTGTTTGAGTCTGCTTTGTTGAGTCTTAGCCTGTTTCTTTGTTTTGGTCGTTCTTTGAGTTAATTTTTATTTTATTGGCTTCATTTGTTTCTTTTTATTTGAAAAAAAAGAAAAAGAGAACAAAGTGAGAAAGAATTGAAGCAATAAAAGAACAAAGTTCATGATTTATTTTGTTTGAGTCAATTTATGTGAATCAGTTTGGTTTATTTTTTTTTCGTTTTCTTTTGGTTTAGTTTCTAGTTAGTTTTTACTTTCGCTGTTATTTATTTTCCTCTTCAAAAAAAAAAAATCTTTAACTCTACAAACCAAAAGCCAAGGAAGAAATAATTAGAGCAAAGGAACAAGGGATTCAAAGATCTGAAGTCGAACGAAGCAAACAAAAATTTGAATTGTCGGAGCGGCTGCACACAAAGTGGGGTGTGAACGCGCTATCGCTACCCAAATTCACTGGATGGACTGCCATACACCGCTGTAAAATTTCTTTAACTCTGCAGGTGCTCTGTTTCAAAGAAAAATATATAGACAATTGTTATAAAAAAAAATCTGCAGGGGCAGCGACTTGAATGTAATTTTTAATTTCTTTAATTATTCTGTCTGATTGTTGTGAGTTGAAATTTTCATAACTGCTGTCATCATTCTCATCGTTTCTCAACAATAAAATCTGAGTAGATATTTCAAAATAATATAATTGAAAAGCGGTGCTTTGTGAAGTTAACTGTCTCGTTTAATTGGATCGCGGATATATAGTAGTTCAATTTATTGAACTATTAGCAAAAGAGGTTGCATACTACCCGTAAAACATTAGTCGTATCCCTTAGTATTTATACTATATGTGAACGGCCATAAGACCCTCTTCCCCCTTCTAATTGAGTCAGTTAATTAATAGAGCACTACTCGACATTTTATATTATTTTGAAGTGAGAATAAATTCTGTCTTTCCGTGACTTCTTTAAAATATCTGATTCAAAAAAATCATTGAGAGAAATGTGGGATAATAATCGGAGTAGACGTCCTCTTGAAGAGTAAGATTTTGAAATACAACTCATGAGGCAGAATTTTCCAAAATTTCATGAGGCAAATGTCAATAATTTTCAATATTTTCAAAATGACCAACATTTTCAAAATCATGATTATAATCGAAACGACGATTTCAATTCAAATTTCAAAATTTTCGATTATGGGCCACATCCACATGAAAATAGTTTTGAATCCCAATATAACTTTGATCCACATCAATATGGGGTTGTAAACCAAAATTTTCAAAATTATAGCCCATATCAACATCTTGAAAATGACCAAAATTGCAATTTTCACTCGAATTTTAACAGTTTTGGTTATGAACAAAATTTCTGTGATCAAAATGATTTCCAATATCATTGTCAGTTTTCTGAAAATTCAAACAACTACCACATTGGAAATAATATTGATTGTGAAATTGATGTGGACTATAATTTTGAGAATCAAGAAATCCAAAATGAGAGCTCTCAAATCAGCGATCGTCTTAACATTCTTAGAGAGAGGGAAGAAAGACTAAATAAAAAGGCCGATGAACTTCTGTGTTTATTGACATCTTTGAAAGAACAACAAGAGCAACAAAATCAAATTCAAACAAGCGATGAATCAGAAAATAATCCAATTTCTACTGACAAAAATTTTCAAAAAACAACTTTCGAAATTGAGAATGATGATCTAAATGAAGTTGTTCAAAATTCAATAAATGATTTGGATTTCGATTCTTTTCAAAAAGATTTAAGCTTGGATTTTGATCTTCCTCTTTTGGGCTGTGAGAAACCTGAAATCTTTGAAATTGAACAGAATAAAAATGTTGAATTTTTCAATTCAAATTTGGAAAAGGATTTTAACGAACATGAATTCTTTGGATTGTACGAGCATGAGTTGCCAAATGAGGAAGAAGTGGATTCACGTCACGAGTTCGAAAATTTTAACTCTGAGAAAATTTCAAACGAACTTGAAATTGTCAGTGTCGAAAAAACGTTGTCAATTGAGAAATGTGATCACATACTCTTGAACAACACTCAGATTTTAAATTTCACTGAATTTGTACACGATCACAAATTTTTGAAAAATTACACTGACAAATTTGTTGAACACATGAATTATTCTTGGAATGCTGGCTTGATTGAAAAACTTCAGGTTAGGACGACCCTGAATATTTATCTCTTGGACTATAAATCTAGGTTTAAAGATGAGATGGTTTTCAAAAACCTTTGCTTGTTAGAAAACATGTCTAGACATAGTGGGAATGGGACTCATAGGGCAAGAATCAAGTGTGGGGGAAAAAGTTGGTGGAATTCTTTGCATTGCGTTCACCGCAAACACATATATCATTGTACATATGATCCATTCCTACATATAGCTAAACTGCATTTCATTCTTCAAATAATTTTGCATCTCGTTCACCTTTGGGTACAATCTTTCAAATTTAGGAAACGTTTACAGTGTGGACACTGTATAGTTCTAGTGTGGGGGGGAGTCTGCATTGCATTCTTTTGTTTTTTCTTTATTTTTCTTTCTTTTCATTTTCATCCATTTAAATAGGACCATCATGCATTCTAAATTGTACGAACATACCATATTTTTTTTTTTTGGAAAATACGACTCATTTTCAATTGATACAACAAAATAAGTTTACAATTTTTATCCAGTTGATAGTATTTTTTTCTCTCAACTTAGATCGAATAAGAAATATAATGAAAAGTTTAATTTTGAGGGATAATAGTGCAACCGGTACATAGGGAGATTCTTAGGTGATGGCCATGAAATCTATTCTATATTTTAGACTTTGTTTAAATAAGTGGAGGACTTAAAATACTTATAATGGCTTGTCAAATCTTTAAAACTAAGTTGTGTTAAGTTGAAATCGCGTAACTCTCTTTTGTGCTTATATTTTCGATAATAATAATAATAGTATTCCAAGGGTATCCAACATTGCTTGTATATCGAGCGTTGGTGTGCAAACCCGCCAAGCTCTATCCGACACGTTGTTGACAAAGTCAGCGTTGGAATATCTTGGTCTCATTTTATGAGATTGGACACCTAAGGATTACCGACACGTTGTTGACAAAGTCAAAGTCGGCCTGCACAATCCGCCAAGCTCTTTACCTACTCTCCGTTAGTCCGCGAGGCAGTGCATGGGTGGTAAACCTTGGTCTTTTCAGTTAGGTATATGTACTTAATCATAAAATTTTATAGAATAAAGAATAAGCGATGATACCCAAACACTTCTTGACCTTATTGATTTGACTAGCCATACATGAGAAAATTAGAATACCACTTTGCAAACTGTGCCAAGCAAACTAAGAATTTATTTCATGGATGCACTATGTTATCGACCGAACTAACTGGCCAAACTGGAATTTAACATTTGAAAACTTGATTTATATTGAAAATTTGTGACAAGTCGAGGTATCTAAAATAAAATCAACTGGTTAGAAATTATTAACTTAATTTGTTGTACCACCTTCCTGAAATAAGTCATGTTGTCATTTTTCGTTTTTATTTTTGCATATGTCCATTGCATTCATGTAGTTTCATTAGAATCATAGCATACTGCATTTGGATTTTGTGGGTAGTATCCGCTGAAAACCCTCACGAGACACCACTCGTCCTACTAGGGACACCTAGAGGTTCAACGGCTTGTTGCATGCGCTCAATGCAATCGTGTTTCCTACGAAAGTGCGACCTATCTAGTGAGTTTTTCATTTCTTGTTTTACTCGAGGACGAGTAAAAGATAAGTGTGGGGGTATTTGATTGACATAGAAATGTGTTTATTTATGATCTTATTTCTTATCTTTTGTATATAAATAAATATTACTTCGGTATTGTTTTGTTATTTTTACAGATATTTCAACCCAGCCCGCATGCAACCGGAAATGTAGAGAAATAGAGTTCAATTTGCCGTGTATTTGCATTTTGAAAAATTGTATCTAGTTGATGTTGGACAAGAAAAGGATTGATAAAAAGGCTTTGCACATCACAAATCAATGAAGTAGTGTCAAGGAAGCAAGAGGAAAAGAGAAAAGGCCCAAATTTGCTTTAATTATCTAAGGCCCATTTATGTTTCTCATTGTAAAGTGATGTAATGACCAGGCCCAGTTATCATTAGGGTTAGGGTTAGGGTTTGGCTATCTACCCTATATATACCCTTGTAGCCACCATCCTATCACATATCTCATTCTATTCTCTTCTTCATTAATAAAACTCATTTTTCTTTTATGCAATTCTCTATTTCTTAGCAATTAGTGTTGTCTACACGATTAGATTCGGTAGAACACAATTTGTATTTTGCATTTCTTTTTGTTAGTGATTGACCGTCTGATTAGATTCTGCGGTAATCCTAATTTTATTTCCTGTTGTTATTTATATTCTGCACTTTTATTTTCTGTATTTTAATCGCGTTCATAGGTTAAATTGGATTTGATTAGATTTGAATCTGATTCATAGTTCATTGCTTTTCCATTGAAATTGTGATTTGATCGTCGGTTCAGTTAGATCTGTTCTGAATCAAATTACAGTTTTAATTTTGTTTTGTTTTATTTTCAAAATCAACCTCCAAAGTTTTGTCTAACTCGCCCAAGAGATTAGATAAATAATTTGATTTAATTCACCTCCCTGTGTTCGACCTGTATGCTACACACCTGTATGCTTGCAGTAATTATTTAAAATATCACGCTTTTCTAACTCATAGATTAGCGTCGATCAAGTTTTTGCAAAACTAACTGTTTTTCACTCTAAAAATACTGACTATTTTTCACTCTAAAAATCCGTACGGCCACACAGTGACTCTAAAAATCACGAAACTTGACATCTAGCAATAATTTAATATTTCGGATCCAACAAAATTAGTTTCGTCGAATTCCGACTTCGTTTGCAAAACTGGCTAGTTTAAAGCTCTAAATGACCCATTTAAATATATAAATATATTTAAATATAATTAAATTAAATATTTATAAATAAATATTATCGTATATATTCACAGTGGAATACCATACAGCTCTAGAGTATTCCTATATGAATTTCTAACTTGATATTTCAAATCTGGGTCAACCCGATATTCGATTTATATTGAAATTCCTTTTTAAAATATAAATAATTCCTTTATAAATTATAAAGGAATTCCACAGCGACTTTTCTAAAATTTGATTTGGACGTGAATCAAAATCTACACAACGAAATCCCGATTTTTCTCTTCCACTAGAAAGATATACTCCACCAGCTCCACACGTTTCTTATTTCACAGAAATCCGGCTTAAAACGAATCATGTACATTCAGTTGAAGTTCGAATCGCCAATTTACGAACTGCAGCGCCATTTTGAGCTCGATTTTAATTATAATATAATTATACGTTCAAACTGTCGTTCAAATAATATATTCGTTATTCAAATTCAATTCCAAGCTGAATTAAATATCACAGATGATCTGGTTCACACCATATCGCCATTTCAGCCAATTATGTTTATTTCAGAATTAAATATATTATTTAATTTATTATTTTAATTAAATATTCATCATTATTTAATTCCACGACCATTAATTTCTCTAAACCACCATTTCAATAATTAAATAAATTAATTATAATACCTCTGCCAATGCGGGTCATTACAATCTTCCCCACTTAAAATAATTTCGTCCTCGAAATTGCTAAGGTAGAGAACGACCCTATCGACTGGTTAGCACATATTTGTTCACTTCTAATCTTCAGTTTCCAACTGGACCAATTTAATTTCAATTAAATATTGATTAATTCCTATCAACGAAAATTTTCAAAAATCCTGAAAATTTTCTAACACCTTAACTTTTCGAAAAATTCCGCCAGCACCTCCTTTGTACTGGTCAATCGGTACAACTCCAACTCGCCTCTCTGGGCCATCTCCATCCCAAAAGAAAATCAAACAGCCAAGCGGCTTGCCTATTCGGCTCATAAATCTTATATCCAATAGAAATATAAACTTGTACCTTTTGTCGGCATATCCACTCTATCACTTCCATATGCTATCAACTTAGCATATACCAATGTCATCCCAATCAAATTCCAATCTGCTTTTATCCACAACACCACCATTCGCTTATATCCGAGCCAAATATCATTTCAACTCGAGTTTCTTCTCGATTCCCAACTCTTAACTTGATTATCACATTACACTTCAATTTTGAATCTCACAATCCAATTTGTCTTGATATCATTCTAATTCAAATCTTAGTTACCACTTTACTGGCTTTACTTTAATTCAATTTTGCTTTCACAAAATTCTGTTAAATTTGTTTTCAATTCAAACAGTCTTTCCCTGGGAGTTTTCAATCAGTTTACTCTTTTCAAAAATCAAATCTTCCTTTTGAACATGTCACTGAGCCCTTAATTAATATTCCATTAGTTATATCACTTCTCTATTTCTTTATCAATATTTGTTAACCAAATATTTTCAATAACCATATTGGCCTTTTATGTTATTTGGAAAACATTTCCGAATATCGCTTTCCTTTATTTTCTAAACTTTAGAAAATATATGCTATTTATAATTGGAAAATATTCCAATTACTTATCTCCTTTCCGATCTCGTTTATTTCTATACTTAGGAAATATTCTTTATTATATTTCCAAGCTTACACTTATTTGGGTTAAAACGGATGTTGTGTAAAACATCGTTACGACAACCCAAATACTATATTCAACTAACTCTTATTCATCATTGATCTTCAAGCATGAAATCTTACTATTTATTTGTTAATAATCACAACAATCAAGTTGGGGTATAACTACCTCTCAGACCTTGACTGAATAACATTTATAACGTCAAAACAGATATGACTACTTACTCGAATAATCAATACCATACAACTACTTATTCACTTTTAAACACGTATACGCTTCCTCTTTCTATTCTTACTAGACTTTACTCTTAGTCTTCCTTTTTGATGATTTTTTTTTTACTATTCTATTTCTAAGTTCGTTTCCTTATCGACTTCTATATATATATATCGATACGTTGATTTCTAACTATCAAATTATCTTAAAAATATTCTAACTCCTTAAATTCCCGGAAAAATTCGCCATAACCTCCTTTGTACTAGGAGCATCGGGATATTTCAAATAGCCTCCCATGGCCCTCACCAATCCAAAAGAAAAAGAAAAAGCCAAGCGGCTAGCCGATACGGCGCATAAAATCTCATATGTGAATTAAATACATACCTTTTCGTCGAGCATTCTATTTATATACCTTCATACTTTATCCATACCTATCTCATGTATATTTATACCTGCCCAATCTATTTTAACTATACTTGATCGTTTTAACTCAATTCGCTAATTAATTTGTTAATTAACTCTTTAGTCTATTTCACTTTTATATTTGAACATGACATGTTCAAATATATTTTAACTTGTTTATCAACTAATTGAATTCCATTTCAATTTTATTTGAATTTCCTATATTCAAATTCCATATTTGAAATTCCATTTGAATTTCTATATTCAAACTCTATTTCAAACTTTTTTTTCTTATTCATTCTTTATTATAAATCCCATTTTGAAATTCAACACAACTTGTCTTTCCCAAAACAAATTCAAAACAGTATCTTTGGTAGTAATTCGTCACTTACAAATCGAAAATGAATACTGATGATGCAGTTGTCATCATCAGAATCTATTTTCCAGCGATCAAAGTGAGTTCAATAGTATAAAACCATTTCTAAACATTTCTACTTTGAAATTCATTTCAAAAATATAATTCACACTGCTTGTAAAACAATTTACAATCTCCCAGGATATTAAATTTTCCTTACTTTTAATCCAAATCCATTTACAAACACTTATCCAATTCTCCAGAGTTTTAATTAAATCCCTGGTTTAAATTTCAGATTTAACTCATCTGATTTCATGTATTTCACTTATATGAATTCTGATTGGTTATTTACATAACCATTTAATTTATAATCTTACTTGATTATAATAACAACCAATATATCCACTATATTATAATTTTGATATATATATCTTCTCTATATAAAGATATACCTTGGGTAAACTTATTTTAATTTACCCTCTTTTCAAAACATATCGTGTCGACCCATCGTATTCGAGTGTTTATAAACTCCTACCGATACAGTGGATCAAACTGATTGACCAGAACCCATAAACAACTCAACCAATGAATCTCCACAATATAAAACAAATTTTTATATTAATAACAAATACGTTCACTCATATATATACACTCAAACTCAATCTAGGATATTACTAATCCCATCTCTACCGAGTCACGCCACAGAGCCAAGGTAAATCACTTAACTTAAGCTTTAATACCAACTGTAATGACCCGGGATTTTGTCGACTTTGGTTATCGCCATAAACTCAATGATGACTAACCAAACATCGAAAAATACCAGTCATTAGTGAAAGAAATTAGAGGATGAGGAAAGATAAGATAGAAAATTAGAATAGAAGAAGAAGAACACAACATCAGAGTAACACAAATCTCACAGCGGAACGAATAAATATATTTCATAACATAACTTTGAAATACAAATCTGTACTTGAATATACATATCATTATCAAAGTAAAGCACTTACAACACAGCGGAAATAACTATAGCTATATGATCCTGAAGCCTCCTGCTCCAGCTCTTCCAGTATATCTGTAAATCCTGACTACTTGACTGCCCGTACAAATTTAGGCACCCAAGAGTTTAGGGAAAACAACAAAATTAACTCCGGGTCAGTCATGGGACTGGTATGAGTAAAATAGTTTAAAACAGTTCAAGCAGGTAATCGATATCTCATAAGACCACGCCGTATAACGGAACGGGTTTTTCCCTTATTAGAATCCAAAGTAGCTTTATATCAAAAACCTTTTGATATTATAATAATGTCTATCAACGACAATATAATAATCATCTAGCAGAAACGCTTTCATCTCACGTTCTACATATATGGTATACAATCAAAACCTCAAGCACATATTGGGTAATGGATTTCCAACTATGACAAGGTATGGAACCACCTTTCGCTAGTGTACCTCTAGAGAGGAATACACTGGATTCAACAAGAACATCTTGCAACCCGGCCACACATGACCGACCACTCATTTCGCTTGAGTGTATCGAATGTATATCACCAACGGTTGGGATCAGCAACCGTTCCCGAATGGGACAACATCAACAATAGATTTTTAGAAAATAAATGAAACTCTAGATCAGGTGATTATACACCCTACTTCGGTGCGACCAACTTAGCCATGCTGCCTGCCCGATTTCTCTCATTTACCGGTTGATGAGGCTTGAGGTTACGCTTCATCATCACATCAGATTCACTTCGAATGTCACTTCGTCAAATCCATCAAATCACCGATTGACGTCCTCAACCATAAATTATGTGTTAGCTAAAAGAAGTTTCCTTCTCCGCTTCCACTCTTGGTACGGTTGGAGAAATCAATATACGTGATCGTCTGGAAATACTCTGTCAGACATCCGTCCATACAAGTCATCCAGGAACAGGATGAACCGAAGGCACTATTCTGTAAACAGGATAGCCCTTGCATAACTCCGCCTTCAGTTTCCTTGGGCATATATGATTCGCAACGCTTATGCCAATACAGAGTGGTTCTTTGGATAATAATCCAACCGGTCTCTCCATATTAACAACGTTAAAATGGTCAAAACTTCGATAGTCTGTGATTTAACTATCGAAGAAAAACAGGTGTGCAAACAACGATATCATTTCTAAATGGAAATTTATATCGATCAAACATCATTCAACATTTATCTCTTTATTTCATTAATTTACTTATCTCCTGTTTCCCTATATTCAATATTTCTTATTTTCTAAATTTGGAAAATATACGTTATTAACAATGGAAAACATTTCCATTTCTTGTTTTCTTTATTAGAAAACATTTCTGGTTTCTTATTTGGAAAACATTTCCAAAGCTTCTTCATTGGACTTAGACAGATGTTTAAACAACCCATCGCGATGCCAACTCAAACCATTTCCTTTACTGCCGAACCTTAACTATTCCTTAGTTAAAAAAACGAAGCCAATCAAGTTGGGGTAGTACTACCTCTCAGACCTTAACCGAACAACGTTTCTAACCTTGAAATAGACAAAGTTCACCCTTCTAATTCTTTAACAAACTTCCTTATGTAACTCTCTTTCAAATCTTTTCTATTCGATAATTCTTTCCTTCGATAAGGTATATTCGATAACCCTATTCAATTTATTCTATTCACTAAACTCTTTAACTCTAACTGGTTTACCCTAATGGTTTAACCTAACTGATTTACTCTAACCAATTAACTCTAACTGATTTACTCAAACCAATTAACTCTAACTGGTTAACTATAACTGGTTTAGCCTAATGGTTTAACCTAACTGATTTACTCTAACCAATTAACTCTAACTGGTTAACCCTACCTGATTATGTAACACCCTACACCCGCTACGGACACTCACTAAGGGAATGCCATAGCATCGGTGGAGTATTTTAAGTGAATATAGAACAGAAAAATTACAACAAGACAGATATAAGTAATACTTGAGAATTTAAAACATCATTTCGTTGCAGCGGAAAGTAAAACTTGTTTGGTTACACCAAAACCATAAACAAGAGTCAAGTACATAATATCCATCCTGATAAAACAAAAGTACATAATCCCACTACATAACTTAATAGCCATAATAGAAAAGATAAACCGAGCTTTACTTCTACGGTCCAAGCCCCAAGAGATAGATATAGCGGTCTGATCCAAGCCCACTAGTGCTAGGCCCACTCTGAAAACCTGAGGGTTGGGAAAAAGATAAAAAAACAACGGGGTCAGACATAAGTCTGAGCGAGTCCTATAACCTTAACAATACAATCATTAAAGTAATTAGGGTATGATATAAACAAGGTACGGTACCTCTGGGGATAATGACTACACTAAGTAGCCAACTAAACACAGGATGTACTAAGATAACCGAAAAGACGCATTTACCCACCCAAGGATAATTCCTACACTGCACCACACCAGTTCTACCCACCCAAGGGTAATTCCTACTTAAAGGTTGATCCCACTAAGTGTACTTAGTAATTTTTAATAGTAGTTTCGTGTACCCCTAGCTGACTACATAGGTGTCGTCTGCCCCTATCTCCACTAGGTGTACCCACTACTCCCCAAGCGATTGGCTCCCTACCGTAGATACCCGTGCTGGCCCCACAATGGGGTGTATTACTCCCCAAAGTGGCAACCCGATACAACAAATGGTGCACGGCTTATATCTACACGATGCAACAACGTCTTACCTACCAGCCCGGGTCCACACACGCATATGAAACCCGTTGGACTCGCGTTGCCACCGCTAACCCGTTTTGGCCTCTTACAGTCAAGCCCAATATGCGTGTCCCGTCCTCGACTTGGGTCGAGCCCACAAAGATACATTTGGGATATTGGTTGAAATGGGCCTCCACAAGCTACCCACCTAAGCTTGTCATTTAATCATATTTCAATTGCCACTTAAGGCCCCCACAAGCTACTACTTAAGCTTGTCATTTAATCATATTTCAATTGCCACTTAAGGCACCCACTAGATTTCCACATGCCACCCAAGGCACTTACTTGATTCCCACATGCCACCCAAGGCACTTACTTAACCCTTTAATCATGTTTAATTACATGTTCCACTTTGGTTAAGTATTCTAATCGTATTTTCTATTGCCACCCAAGGCAACCCACTAGTTTCCTCATGCCACCCAAGGCACCCCCACTAGTTACTACATGCCACCCAAGGCACCCACTTAACCCCTCATGCCTCACTACATGCTAATTTGGTTAAGTGTTTCTTAATTAATTAAGATCGTAACCTTTGTAAAGACCTCTCACATTAGACTGTCTTTTATGGCAGCTGGATATGCCGGTTGGTTCCGGGCAGCCTTACACCATAACAGAGTCTAACCTCGTGTCTTTACACTTGTCACGTATTTAGTTTATGACTAAGACCTCTCACATTGGGCCAATCATTTGTAGCCGCTGGATTTGCCGGTCGGTTTCGGGCAGTCTTATGCTACAAAAGGGTCCAACCTCGTGTCTTAGTTGATTAATTACACCTAATTAATCACCCCCATAATTTGTATTAATTATCACTAATTAATTACAAATATGTAAGAATATGGGTAGACCTAACTCAATAGGTAAATTCCCAATTCCATAATATGGGTAGACCTAACTTAATAGGTAAATTCCCAATTATGTCCATCCACTTTATGGTATGTTTAATCATACCCACTTCACACAATTTTATGTGTTCATTAATTTTTTTACCCCATCGTCCCCACGTAAATACGTTAACATGACATACTTCAAAAGAGAAGATTCATCATACACACAATGGGTTCAACTTAGCATATCATTAGCATTATCATGGGTTTAAAAGGTGTCAACTTGCATATATGACCATAAACCCAACTTGCATAAATAACCAACCCAAACTTGCATGAATCACATATGTCATAAAGATGGTAACTTGCATAAATGTTCATGTCATAGACCTATCATAAAGGTGTCAACTTGCATACATGTCATAGGTCTAAAAGGGATGAACTTGCACATGTACTTATGTCATACAAAGGGGTAAACTTGCATAGCATGTCACATGTTAACTTGCATATAACCAAACGCATAACTTGCATAACATGTTACATATGAACTTGCATATAATCATGCACATAACTTGCATATAACCAAACACATAACTTGCATAACATGTTACATATGAACTTGCATATAATCATGCACATAACTTGCATATAACCAAATACATAACTTGCATAACATGTTACATATGAACTTGCATATAATCATGCACTTAACTTGCATATAACCAAACACATAACTTGCATAACATGTTACATATGAACTTGCATATAATCATGCACATAACTTGCATATAACCAAACACATAACTTGCATAACATGTTACATATGAACTTGCATATAATCATGCACATAACTTGCATTACATGTTACATATGAACTTGCATATAATCTCACATATAGCTTGCATAACATGTTACATATGAACTTGCATATAATCTCACATATAGCTTGCATAACATGTTACATATGAATCAATGTTCAACATAATGTTTTGCATAATGAGCATCATAAAACATAGCATTATACTTGCATAACATATAGCATAAAACTCGCAAAACACACAACATACACTATACTAAACTTGCATAAACACATTAATCCACAAACATAGCCATATCTTATCATATCCTATCATAATCAATTTAACAATTGATTATTAAGGCTATAGAAACTCACCACTAAACTCCAATAAGCAAACCCTTGCCAAAAATCACCCAAAAACTCTAGCCTTGAAAATAAAGCTTGCAACTTGATGATGAATGCAAGCTAATGACCACCCATACAACTTAAAAATGCTTGTATGAACATGAAAGCCTTCATAGAAATAGTTTAGAAAGAGGATGGAGGCTAGGGTTTTGAGTGGAGGTCATGATCATAGAAAATTTTGGCATAGTTTAGTTAGAGGATAGGATTATGATCATTTAGGGCTAGCTTAGGGTCTTATTTATAGATTAGGCAAGTGTTTTAGGCCATTAGATTAACCCTAAATTAGATTAGGACCATCAAATCTCGAAAGCTTCCAGAAAACAGCCCCAAAACACAGCCAAACCTTAAAATGGTGCACCAGGCCAAACTGGCCGAGCACCCCCTGTCGACACCCAAGTCGACAGGGCTGTCGACTTGGTCCTAGCCAAGTCGACTGCCCAGTCGACAGGGCTGTCGACTTGGTCCTAGCCAAGTCGACTGCCCAGTCGACAGGGCTGTCGACTTGGGTAGCTAGGCGGGAATTTTCCCCCCTGCGCCCAATGGCCCCAATTTCGAAATTTGAACCTGAATTTTAAATCTGTTTTGAACTTTGAATTTTCTGTAAACTTCATTGGACCATAACTGGGCCATACGGACTACGATTTACAAAATTTCGGACTCTATTTCGCGTATTTTTTCGAGACGAACGCAATGACGCAGCCCGTTTCCCCCAATTCTCAAATCTGAGATTATTTATTCTGCAATTAGTGAATTTTAGCATTAACTGAAATTCGGGGTGTTACAGATTAACTCTGTTTGATTAACTCTGTTTGATTAACTCTAATCAATTAATTTTATTCGATGAATTTTGATCGAATAACTCCTTTATTCTATTCGAATAAACTATAATCGATTAACTCATTTGCTTTAACTCTAATCGATTAAACTAACATCGATTAACTCCCAATTGGTTTAGCTCTAACTGATAAACTCTAACTGGTTTAACTCTACGCTTTAACCTAACTGATTTACTCTAACCAATTAACTCTAACTGGTTAACCCTAATGGTTTTACCTAACTGATTTACTCTAACCAATTAACTCTAACTGGTTAACCCTACCTGATTAACTCTGTTTGATTAACTCTGTTTGATTAACTCTATTTGATTAACTCTAATCAATTAATTCTATTCGATGAATTCTGATCGAATAACTCCTTTATTCTATTCGAATAAACTATATTCGATTAACTCATTTGCTTTAACTCTAATCAATTAAACTAACATCGATTAACTCCCAATTGGTTTAGCTCTAACTGATAAACTCTAACTGGTTTAACTCTACGCTTTAACCTAACTGATTTACTCTAACCAATTAACTCTAACTGGTTAACCCTAACTGATTAACTCTGGTTGATTAACTCTAATCAATTAATTCTATTCGGTGAATTTTGATCGAATAACTCCTTTTGGCTAAACTATATTTGAATACCTCCTTTTGACTTTATTCGATAACTTCCCTTATTCTATTCGAATAACTAATTCGATTAACTCCTTTTCGAATAAACTATTCATTTAAAAAGATTTACTTTTAGTAACGGTTCTTCACTTTACAAATGATTTCCTTTTTATTCTAACTTATCCTTTGATTTTATAAATATTTCTTTTATAAAAATCCTTTTCCTTTTCTATATAAAATCCATCGATTTTATATAAATAATTCATTTTCAAAATACACTTTGAAAAATCCCCTTTTCCATATCCAGTATTTCTTATGGTATTTAACATACCATATAACAACGATAAATATCGTCCAAACACATATAATCAACAACAGATTATATATCACATCATATATCACAATATATGAATCACAGTAAAATAAATGTTGAGGAATCCAGTTGGATTCCTCCAACCTGTTTCCCTGCATCCACAGATGTTACACAATAAAATCAACATCACTTCCAGTTTCATATGATATATTTTGTTAAACAGAATCAATATAGAAATTCAACTAACTGACCAGCAGTTCAATCAAACAGTCAACACACAGTCAATCAACCAATATTTAGCAGTTCTAAAAATACAACATGAAATTATAAACTGTTCAGAGTTAGTGAGATTTACTCACATTGGACGATCATCGTTAATTACGATAATCATCTTTGATTCAGACGGACAATTTATTTTGAAATAAATTGTAGCGAGCTCTGATGATCTTCCAGTCAGTTCCATGGTGTAGTGTCTGTCCATACGATCCCATCGGATCTTGGTTTGTCAGATTCTGACATCGTATGATCGAGATATAAATTTTACAAGTCATAAGGGTATTTATAATAGCATAACCTAATTTAAATTGATTTGGGCTTTACCAAATTATTCGGCCCATTCACCTCTTCAAGAAATCCTGCCCGATGTAATCTTCTTCCAAATGAAGGACTCTACCTGCTCCACCTATTACCCCTACCATCGCCGAGAATTACAACCATTACAGCAAGTCTCAAACTCCTTTTCCTCATTCAATTTCTTCACTGAAACAAACAAAAGACATCAAAAATTCATCTCTTGAAAGATCCGCTCCTTTCAACCCCTTTTTAGCAGAACGCGGTTCATCTTCATCCTCGCGACAAACACCCTCGCAACTGTCAACAATGATACTTACAAGCTCCTCCTACTCTCTCTTAAAACACAAACAAATTTCTCCAAACTAAATTCACCAATCCTTCTCTCTTCAAAAAACTCTACTCCTCCATACCCTACATATACAGCTCGACGTCCTTAATAAGATTGTGGTTCCAGTCCGAACCTGTTGAAAACTGAACAGCATCTACACACAAAAATGTCAACCTCCACTTCCTTAATATTTGAAACAAAATACCATCATCACTTATCTTGCCTCACCCCCGGAATACACTCGTCCCCTTAGTTCCATGTTCGATGCTCTTCAGGGAATCACGACAGGGAAATCGCATCCCTAAATACCCCATCGCTGACTCATGTTGAAAAACCCTGCTCCGTCCTCCTCCAGTGATCGGAGGTCACCAAAATTGGCCAACGGATCTGACTAACTCCCATTCACCCTCCTTCTTCACAACCCTTCGCTCATCGTCCTACCATCGTCAAGAGGAACCCAACCCTAGCTGCGACAGTTAACACCAGCGACGGGAAAACTCCATCGATCCAACCAAAAACATATGAAAGGGTAGAGGATCCTTATAGGAATCCAATTATATTTATATAGGAATTTGTAGATTTTTCTACAAATTTATTTTGATTTTTGTTCTTCTCGTTTTGGTTATTTTGAGTGGCGGCTACTGAAATGCTTCAGGAGATGGAAGAGAATTAGGTTGTAACGTTTTAGGGGGGTTATTTATAAGGGAAAAATATTATTTTTATATTCGATTTTTAATCCAACGCTGTTTGTTTTTGTCCTTAAAAATTCCTGTGACCACATATGATACCCAAAAATCACCAAACTGGACATGCAGCTACAGCTTGACATTACGGTCCTAACGAAACTGGTTTCGTCGAATTACGACTTCGTATGCTCACACAACGTATTTTTAACTGTCAAAATACTGATTGTTTTTCACTCTAAAAATCCGTACGGCCACACAGTGACTCTAAAAATCACGAAACTTGACATCTAGCAATAATTTAATATTTCGGATCCAACAAAATTAGTTTCGTCGAATTCCGACTTCGTTTGCAAAACTGGCTACTTTTAAAGCTTTGATTGACCCATTTAAATATATTTAAATATAATCAAATTAAATATTTATAAATAAATATTATCGTATATATTCCCAGTGGAATACCATACAGCTCTAGAATATTCCTATATGAATTTCTAACTTGATATTTCAAATATGGGTCAACCCGATATTCGATTTATATTGAAATTCCTTTTTAAAATATAAATAATTCCTTTATAAATTATAAAGGAATTCCACAGCGACTTTTCTAAAATTTGATTTGGACGTGAATCAAAATCTACACGACGAAATCCCGATTTTTCTCTTCCACTAGAAAGATATACTCCACCAGCTCCACACGTTTCTTGTTTCACAGAAATCCGGCTTAAAACGAATCATGTACATTCAGTTGAAGTTCGAATCGCCAATTGACGAACTGCAGCGCCATTTCAAGCTCGATTTTAATTATAATATAATTATACATTCAAACTGTCGTTCAAATAATATATTCGTTATTCAAATTCAATTCCAAGCTGAATTAAATATCACAGATGATCCGGTTCACACCATATCGCCATTTCAGCCAATTTTGTTTATTTTAGAATTAAATATATTATTTAATTTATTATTTCAATTAAATATTCATCATTATTTAATTCCACGACCATTAAATTCTCTAAACCGCCATTTCAATAATTAAATGAATTAATTATAATACCTCTGCCAATGCGGGTTATTACACCTATCATCACCTTCAGACCACCGACACCCTCGACCACTCCAACCACCTGAAATTGGCCAAAGACCGATTACCACTTTCTAAAACAACCCTCCTCCGTTCAACTCTCAAATTCTCCGACCACCGATCACCAGGAATAACTACCCCAGTGCGAAACGAAAGCCTTGCTCCTCCTCTTTGTCTTCCCTCAGGTCTGAACATTTATAAGCTACCCAATCGTTGTCAATGTCAAAAAGAATGAAACTGTATTTCGCCACTGTTCATCCGATTCCGGCCACCTCAGGCCACGATAGGTCCCCAAATTTTTACACAAGGTAGATATGAACCTGATCTACAACTTTGCCTCAGGTCGCCCTAGCCAATTCCTTACAGATTGGAAGAAATAAATTGTTTTGTGAACAGGGACTTTTCTGTGAATTTCAGAAAAAATGGTAAACATATGGAATGTTTGGACGGGAAGGCTGAAGTTAATAGGGTATATATAAATGGAAAATAATATTTATTTATGTTGATGTGACTAATGATATTATTTTTCGTGTCTATCGCAATTTCGAACACTGTTTATTGGCTCCTATGCTCACATACAAACTCTGTTCGTTATGCGAATGAACGGCATAGCATAATTTGACGTTACGGTCCTAATGAAACTTGTTTCGTCGAATTCCGTGCCCGTTTGCTCAAATGGCGCTCGTTCACGTTCAAATGATCGTTTTATTTGCATTTTATTTTACCATACTCACAGAATAACTCCAATTTACGTGCAAATTGAAATTTAGCAATAATTTACTGTTGTGGTCCCAACAAAATTTGTTTCGTTGAAAACGGAGGTCGTTTGAATAAAGTCCCTTTTGAAAGGTCCAATTTACATTAAAATAAACCAATTTTAAAATACCTCAGTATAATATTAATAAAATATTGTTATCGGCCATACATGACCAAAATTTCATATACTACCAGAATAAATTATCATGGGTTGAATTCCAAGTCAAGTCGATATTTAAAATATTTAAAAAACATTTATTTTATATAAATAAATCGCTATAATATATAAAGGAATTCCATAACGACTATTTTAAAATTTGATTTGGACATAAAAAAAAATATACGCTATAAAAACTGGATTTTTCTCTTTCATCAAAAAAATATTATCCAACAGATTCTGGCGTTTCTTGTTTCGAGAAAATCCGACTTATTTTGGATCTTGTACAGCTGTTTAAAGTTCAAAACGCCATATTACGAACTACCGTGCCGCTCAGCTCATTTTATATTTAAATTATAAATTATTCGCTCAACTGTCGTTTTAGAAATGAAATCGCTACTATAATTTCAATACGAACAATATTGAACCAATTTAATTTGCCCGATAACATTATACTTCAAATTCAACATTTTCCAAATATTCTTCAATTAAAATACTATTATATATATAATATAAATAAATATTCAAAATAAAATAGTTAAATTCAGTTATCTAAATTCAAACCAATATTTTAAATAATTAAATAAATCAAATAACTAGGCAGAAAATACGGGTCGTTACATTCTTTCAACTTTTTTTGATAGCAGCATCATTTACGTTACCATCAGCATCAAATCGCTGAGGAGGCTCGAATGCTTTCACAAAGATAAATACTTTTTGATTTTTTTTCGAAACTACATTAGCAGTAGATTTGATTTTAATTTTGGTGAGAAAGATGAATTAGCAGCAGATTATCAGCAGATTTGATTTTGTTTTGAAAGTTTATTAACATAAGGTTTGATTTTGAAAGTATTAAGATGAAGAAGAAAGTGGATATGAAATCGATTTGGGGTTTTTTGAGCTTCGAGAATGCATATGAGATGAAAATTAGAAGGAAGAAGCAAACGAATAAAAATTTATCCTAGAAAATAATTGTTTTAAAGTCGAGTCCTAGAAACTAATTAGGACATGAAAGGAAGCCCTTACGGTAAAATGCCCCTAAAATTAAACTATATAAATATATTTATAAAATTATAAGGTTTTAAACTATATAAATATAAAGTATAAGAATATAAACATATAAAATTTAAGTTTGAAAAAACAAAGAAGAATATGAAAGGAAAAAAATAGAAAAGATAGAAAATAAAGTAGAGAGGATTAAGGATAGAATTGAAAAACAGAATTTGAAAATAAGAATTTGAATTTGAACATGGAGTGCTATTTAGAGTCTTACATAACCTAGACTCTATGACTATATTAATCTTGAACTCTTGAATTCTTGAGATCTTGAATACTCATGAGTCTTGAAATTTCTCTGATCTTTGAATCTCTATCATCTTTAACTGTACAGTCTTCAGTAATATTTCCTGTATATAATTCCTGCGTATATATATATATATATACTATACAAAAAGTGTTAGTGTATATTTTATAATCAATGATAATTGAAATAAGGTTGTTGTCATTAAAATTCTGTTCTCCAACATGTGTATGTATAGAATGACTTTACATATATAAATAGTGACAATAACACCAAGGTTAGTTGTCGTTTCCGGTATAAGCCTGCCTGGAACAACCGACAAATCTAGCAACCACAACTAGGCCCGACTAATGTGAGAGGTTTGGGTGCTACGGGCCATTCAAACTTAGTACACTATGACATGAGGTTAAACCTACTTCTAGTAGAAGCCTGCCGAGAACCACCCGGCATATCCATCATCTACAGGTATAAGGTTTAATGTGAGAGGCCTAGTTTGTGTGTGTGTGTGTGCGTATATATATATATATATATAAGTCTATTGTGTGTGAAAATAGGCAGGTTTACTACACCTTAAGAAGGTCTTAAGTGGTTGACTTTCTTCTTAGCTAGTTTGGGTCTTAAGTGGTTAGGACTAGGATCCCCTCCGAAGGTTTATTCCTTGGAGAGGAACCAATGTCATGGGACCCACCGTTATTAGATTCAGAGTAAGTCTGTGGGTCCCCCTTCTCTAAAAGTGGTTAGACATAATTGGTAACAAAGTACGGTAGTTCACGGGGATGTCCACTTCCTCTAGAAGCTTATAGGGGCTCAACTAGGGATAGAATTGGTATATAATTGATATGTGGCCATTACATGCTCACCAACTGTCCAAGGGAAGTATTAAGCGACATAGGTGTTCTACCGTAATATCAGTTAAGTAGTAACATTCACAATACTACTTCTCATATTACAATTTAGAGTATAGACTTAAGAACATTGATGTATTAGGATAGTGTCTTAAGAGACTAGGGTCTGCCTCAGGTTATAAGTGATCATAAAAATCCACCTTTAATAGGGCTATAAGTGACCAAGAATGCCCGCCCCGTTAGCTCTTTACCCTAAAACACTAATGAGCGATTTACTTTTATATCCACCTCATTGTTATTTGGTGTTTGTGTAAATGTTGTGTGTTGCATAGACATACCTTGACATATGTAACCTGCTAAAAACTAGGGTATGAACTTTAAGTAAATACTATATTTCTGTCACATAGAACTTTATGTTCTGATCCCTTTCCTCAACATATTCAACAGGTCAGCAGATGGGGTAGAATCCATGGACGAAATCGTGATGGGAGCTAAAGACGAAGACGAAGTCATTATGCTATTATTAGTTGTTATTGTTGTACTTTTTATGGAAACTTTTGAGAATGAATTTATTGATGTACCCATGGAACAAATGTAATCTTGACTGTTGTGTTGGAATTTTATGATTTTTAATAACATCTTATTTCAGTATTATATTTTCTCTTTCTGCTGTGTGAGATTTCCATTCGAAATGTATGTATGTATTATCTGTGCAAACGTAATTCCTTACAGGAACCAACGACCCATTTAGAATGGTTCTAAGTTTCGATGGGCCTTTTCTAGGTTGAAATTTAAGCACATTCTGGGTGGGTTGTTACAGCTCCACTACTTCCGCTGAATCATGAAGACACTTCCTCAAATGAGAAACGTGGAATACATCATGAACTCCGTCTAGTCTCTCCAGTTGTCTAACTCTGTAGGACATTTGATCTATGCTATCTACTATGGAAAATGGTCCTACGAACATTGGTGCGATTTCCCTACTAAGTCAAAACGAACCACATTCCTTAGAGGCGATACTTTGATGAATACCATATCTCCTACTTCGAAATTCAAATCGGTTCTTCTCTTATTAGCATACGACTTTTGCCTATCTTGTGCAACTTTCATCCTTCTTCCAATGAGATCTATCTTTTCCGAAGTCTCTCTTACCATGTCAGGCTCTAGTAAAAATCTATCAGTAGACCCCCACAAACAAGACGGTGATCTGCAAGGTCGTCCATATAACGCTTTGAAGGGTGTCATCCCTATGCTTGAATGGTAACTATTATTATAAGAGAACTCAACCAAAGGGAGGTGCTCCACTCAAGTCCCTCCGAAATCTATTATACTTAGTCTTAGTAGATCCTCAAGAACTCTATTAACCCTCTCAATTTGTCCATCAGTCTGAGGATGATAAACTGTACTAAGTCTTAACTATGTACCTAGGGCTTCTTGCAAGCTCCTCCAAAATTCACTAGTAAATATAGGGTCACAATCGCTTACTATGCTTGAAGGTACCCCATGTTTTCAGATGATCTCTTTAGGGTATATTGATGCTAGACTAGCTGACGTCCTCCTACTCTTGACTAAGATAAAATGAGCGCTCTTTGTAAGCCTGCCCACTATCACCCAAATGCTCGTGTTGCCTTCCTTGATTGGGCCAGTCCATCAATGAAATCCATAGAGACGCTCTCCCATTTCCATTGCGGGATATCCAAAGGCTGGAGTAATCAACCGGGTTTCTTTTGTTTAGGCTTGACTTGTTGACAAGTCAAGCATCGAGCCACGAATTCTGCTACGTCTTTCTTCATGCCGGTCCAATGGAAAACATGCTTCATGTCTCGGTACATCTTGTTACCACCCGGATGGATGGTCATCTGAGCGTGATGAGCTTCCTCTAGCACTGCTCTTAGCAATTACCCAACTCTAGGGACACATTGCCTTCCATCTTGTCTTAGCCACCATTTTTCGTCTACAATATTTCTAGCTAGGTGAATAGAAGTTTCTCCTTTACCAAGTCTATCCAAGATGTCCTTCAGCAGTGGGTCATCTTGCTGCATAGATCCAATTTGCTCCATGAGAGTAGGCCGCACCTCCAATAATGCAAACAAACCATATGTGAAATCTGTAAATGGCTTAAAATCAAAGGTCGAGATGTACTCCAAGCTTTGCCTTTCTACGAATAGAGGACTCAAAGTTATCCTCTGCCAACTCAATGCGTCCTCCACCATATTTCCTTTGTCGGGGGTATAAGCTATCTCAAAGTTGTAGGATGTTATGGACTCCATCCATCGTTGTTGCCTCAAGTTGAGATCCTTCTGTGAGAACAAATATTTGAGCGACTTATGATTCATATATAGCTCAAATCTATCTACAAATAGATAGTGCTGCCAAGACTTAAGTTCAAACATTATTGCAGCCAATCCCAAGTCATGGGTGGGCTAGTTTTTCTCATGAACCCTTACTTGCCTACTTCTATAGCACACCACCCTACCCTCTTGCACCAGTACGACACCCAATCCCGTGCCACAAGAATTTGTGTAAACTGTAAACATCTTGCCACCATTTGGAAGAGTTAGGATAGGGGATGTTGTCAGAGCCCTCTTTAGACTATGAAAAGCATCCTCAACATCAACATTCCAAGAAAAAGCAAAGTTCTTCTTTGTTAGACGGGTAAAAAGAGCTGAGATCCGCGCAAAGTCTTTAATAAACTTTCTATAAAGTCCCACCAATCCAAGGAAACTTCTTACCACTGTTGCATTCTTCGAAGCCTTCCAATCTTGAACTGCGATGACCAGAGCGGGGTCCACCGCTATCCTTTCCTTGTAGTCACATGCCTTAGGAACCTTGCTTCTTTTCTCTATAAATGACACTTAGAAAATTTAGCTTAAAGTTGATGTTCTTTAAGTGTACTTAGAACCTCCTCTAAGTGTTGGGCATGCTCTTCTTTGCTCTTAGAGAAGATCAGAATATCATCCACGAACACCACCACGAACTTGTTCAGATACTCCCTAAACACCCGACTCATCAAGTCCACGAAGTATGCAGGTGCATTGGTTAGCCCAAAAAGGCATGACCAACCGCTCAAAAAACTATCTGGAGTTCTGAAAGCCATTTTGTCAATACTATCATCCTCCACTCTAAGCTGATGAAATCTCATGGCTAGATCCAACTGCGAGAAAACTGAAGTGCCTACTAGTTGGTAAAACAACTCATCAATCCTTGGTAGTGGGAGCCTATTCTTCTTGGTGAGTGTGTTCAACTCTCTGTAGTCTACATATAGACGGAGGGAGCCGTCTTCCTTGGTTGCAAATACAATTATAGCTCCTCACTCAGAAATGCTCCGCCTAATGAATCCTTTTTCCAATAACTCACCCACTTGTTTACTCAGCTCCCTCCTCTCCATAGGAGCCATGTGGCGCACTGGCAATGCTACTGGTTTCACATTTTCCGCCAAGTATACCCAGAAGTCTATCTAACGCCTTGGAGGTAAACCCCTTAACCTCGTTAAACACTTCCGAAAATCTGCTAACTATGGGTATTGGTTGAAGTTCATCAAAAGAAGCATCAAGAGAATCTAGGAAACTAAGCATCATTGACCCCCGTGGGTCACAAGAAATTTCGAGAGTTCTACCGTGGCAAGTAAGAAATCTAACTACTCTTTTTCACAATCAAGAATGTCTCCATACATGGCTAGCCAATCCATTCCTAGAATTAATCCGTAACCCATGAAACCAAGAATATATGCATCACATTCAAATTTGACGCCTAAAACAGAAATCATCAAACCCCTACATATCATGGATAAATGAGTTGTTCCTCCTATGGGGTTTGAGACCATAAAGGGATCAAAAACAATATTAATACTTAGATGAAGATTTTCTACTACCGAGTTGGATATGAATGAATGAGAAGCACCGGAATCAAAAAGAGTTCTAACAGGATAGTCTAAAAGAGTAATCAAATCTTCAAATGCGACTTTTCTTCCCCTATCTGGTTCACCAACCTCTAGAGCGTTAACTCGCTCTTCAGACGAGCCATCTTTTTGTCCTTGTCTCTTAGGGAACTGTCACTTGAAATGTCCAACTTGGCCACAAAAAAAGAAATCATTCTTTGACTTTCTGCATTTTTCACAAAGTATCCTAAAGCACCACACCTATAGCATTTCATCTCTGTTTTAATTTGTGCTTTTTCGAGCTTTCCCCTTTCTTAGTATTGTTCTTCTTGGGCCACCATTTCTTTTTTCTGCCTTGGGTTTCTCTTCCTTTGTCTTATCCTCTTTCTTCCCTTCTTTGCCACCTTCGTGCATTAAATCCATATCAACTAGTATTTCAAAGGTTTTTCCCATTGGTACTTGCGTCAATGCTAAGTCTTGGAGTGGTTAGTTCAGTCCGTTCACAAACCTCAAGGCCTTTTTGTGAGGAGTACTTACTAACTCCAATCCAAATCTTGTTATTTGATTAAAAGTGTTGGCATACTCCTTTATAGTCATGCTCCAATGTATTAAATTCATAAATCTCTCCACTTGCATTCCTTCTTCTACTTGCGATAAGAATCTCGCCTAAAAGATAGCCTTAAAGTTATCCTGAGTAGCTACTTCTGGTCCGGCTTGCACTATTTCCCACTAGTACAATGCTTCATCCTTCAGTTTCCAAGTGGCCAACTGGATTTTCCTCCTATCATCGAGCTCAAACAAGCTAATTTTTTTTTCTGTTTCTCTTAGCCAATTGCGCGTTTCTATAAGACTTTCAGTACCACGAAAAGGTTTTCCTTCCATTTCGCAGAAATCCTTATAGAGCTTAGAAAAGTTAAATATGGGAGGAGGAGGAGGCTCTACTGTGGCTGCAGCTGGTGGGGGAACATCTCTTGTTCTCCAACATGTGCAGTAACTTCTACATATCTACGAAATCATGTAGGAATGGGAATTCACTCTGGAAAGTTAGGAGCCCCAAACATGCTGAAAAAGGACGAAACAAGAATTCAGAAAGAGAATCAAAGGAATATTGTAAATGACTTAAGGGATATGCTTTTCAAAAATTGGTTTTTATTTGGAAATCCTTTATTTTGAAAACACTTTTCAAAAACTTTTTCTCTTACCTTATACCCTTAGGCTCTGGTACCAAATGTGACACCTCACGTCCGTTTATGTCACTCTAAAGAGAATGCATTAAGTTTCGTGAAGCGCAATAGTTAAAAAGTAACCAATTTTACAAGACATATACAAATAATACAGCGGAAACATTTAAAATTTTTATTTCAAGAAATCATAATTTCAACCCAAAGTTACAACATCATATTTTTCTCAAATACCAAAAGCAATTTGTCTCATAGTCAGAGTACAAAAACCATAATAATATCCCTCAAATGTCATCACAATAAGCATGAATAAATTGAAGAAAGTACATGAAAAAGGAGAGCTATCCAAGTCCAAGAAGAATCATGATCTCAACTATTGACCACTCCAACTCTGAGAACCTGAGGGGGGAAGGAAGAGAGAGAAAAGAAACAAAAAGGGTCAGACATAAATTCTGGAGAGTTCCAGTAATTTTTAGCATAAGTATACAGAAAGGTGTTAAGATAGTTAAATAATACTCGAAGAGAAAGTATAGTAAAACATGCATATACGTACGAGGTAAACGAGATGTCAAAACCAGATACAGTTAGATTAAACTTCTCATTCATATCTCAAGAATCAAGTTAACTGCACCAACTTACTAGCATTAACAAGATTAGGTGTTACCCTAATTACTACCCAAGCGATCAACTCCCTATTACCCGAATATCCTGTGTTAGTCCCGGCAGTACGGTGTATCAGTCCTTAACCTAACAACTTAAAGAACACAGACCTATTCGTAGGTGTTACAACATCTTAATTTCCCATAGTTGTATCCATCCAAATCCACTCGAACTTTGAAAAAAGCCTTCCTACACCATTACAAGACCTTCTAGCTAGTTAGAAGTCGAAAAATACTAGCCCCTCTCCATTTTCTATTCAAGGCCGCGAGTAACATAAGGAACAAGGAGGGAAAAAGCAAGGAAAGGAAGGAAAGAAAAGAGGTTGCTAGCTTAGATCTTGGTTCTTATTCTTGAATCTAGGATTTGTTAAGGGTTAAGGTGAATTAGTTCACTGTTTTGGACAGCGAAGATAATTTATTTACATGTCTTTAACTATACTAAAAGTTTCTTGAATGTTGGCAACTTATGTTAAAAATGTTAACTTGATTCTTACTTTAAAAGTAAGTGACATATGTGATCCATTTTAATGGATTTGAATGGACATGGAATTGGACTTGAATCTACTTGGAACGGACTTGAACAAAGCACATCAGGATTAGTAAGGAATTGGCATATTGTGAACTTGAACTTGAAACTGCACTTATAGAAATAGTCAATATAGATGTAGTTTTGGAAGTTGTGTTTTCAACACTTTGTAATGATATCTTTAGTGATTTCTTATCATACTAATCTTGTATTACTTGTATATTTACTACCTTGAATTTATTGGATATTAAAATGCTAAGTAATCAATTGAAAATGACAAAGACTTTACCATTACAAAACCACCTGTTTAGCCTTGATTTTTATATTTTAAAGTCTTATAAATGTTCTTTAAGTTTATACAAATGGTCTCATCTTATTAATATTATCTCTTATCCCTTATTACAGTATTTTAAAGTATAAAATATCATATTTTCTAAATGTCTTCTTTTCTAAAACATCTTCTTTTCTAAAGTATCCTCTTTTCTAAATATCTTCTCTTTTATAATATCTTTTCAAATAAACCAATGGTTAGAAAGGGTTATGAATTGCTAAACCCTGTCATGATTAAGTCACTAGATTAAAAGGTAATTGATAATGCTTAACACTAATAATCCAATGAAGCAGGCTTATTTATTTGTGAGAGTTAAGATTTATGCTGAGTGAAACGACCCAAACTCGCCCTTACGAGAAAGCCCGGATTGAGTTGAGAACACGACAAATCAGAATGCAAACGACAGAATATTTCATTGCTTATTACAAAATTACATCAGAGTATAAGAATATAACAAAGTATGAATAAATAATATACATTTGATAAATATCAGAGATTCAAATTACAAAGCAGCAGAAAAATAATACATAACACAACTGAAAGAAATACACGGATACAGATGTGACGACCCCAAATCCCGTACTGACGGTGACAAGGGTAATCTTTGGAATATAACACATAAACAGATAATAGCAGAATAGAAATAAATAAATACACCAGATAATGAACAAATAATACACTGGATAAACATAATCACCAGAGTTACACAGCATACAAGATCATACTTAGTACAAATACAGTTCAGCTATACATAAATGTCTACAGCGGAAAAACAAACATAATATGTACAATAGGAGCTGAACAGCATAAAAAGAGATAAATGATAGGATCCATCTTCAGCTCCAGCTATCCAGAAAGAGCCTGCTAAATACCTGAATACAAGGCTACCTGCATAGAAAAAGGGGCACCCGAGTTTGCAAGTGAAACAAACTACGAGTCAGTCATGGGACTGGTATGAGAAATCTACTTATCACAATCTATAATATGGCTAATCACAGGACCACGCCACTTTCGCGGAACGGGTTTACTCCATTGGATTGCCAGTGCTTTAAAACAATTAAATCTTTTAAACATTGCAATGCTTTTTTATAAAAATGAAGCCATTATAAGACTCATTTCCCATCACACAATGCAACGCAAACCGTAGGATAGAGTTTTACCTTATAATGGCCAAAATATGCTTGATACGAATAAAACAAAAGCATTTGATAATCAGACTCCAACTGTAAAATAGTAAGAGAACGATTCCATAGGTATTAACCCCGAAGGCCGAAACCAACATCAGACCAATACCCAGGAAACCACCCATCTTAGCTCATTTCCAGTTAGTTTCTAATTTTATAAAACAATCATAAATATCAATCATAGACGTCATTAATGCCCCATACCACTATATCGCCATATATAGGTATACAATCAAAACCGCACAGTCACGTATTTGGAAATTGGATTTCCATCATGAACCAAGGCAAAAGATAGTCCTTACCGACTTCGCGAATCTCTATCCCGAGCCATAGGGTCAGAGCACATCGACCCTTGGATCGTTAGGGCCAGTCCACCGATGTGGATTAAATTTCCTGAACACTACGTTTCCGCGCCCTTTGGGGCGTAAGTGAGCCAACGAATGACTCCATCGGCTTCACATAGTCACCGATATAACTGAGGCGCCTCGCAACAGCAACAACCAAATAGGTGAAAATAATATAAATGTCAGCCAGTTTAAGCACCGACACCACCTCTAGCTAGAAGGAAACGCATGCCCTCCCTGAGGTCCTCTCCCGTTTCTGGTTCATACCGAGGTGTGAGGCTCGCGAATTCGCGTTATACACAAAGCTACGCCACACAGGCGGTGCTTTGATCATCAACCACAAGACTTTGCTTTTCAACAGAAGCCCTGATCACTGCATCTTAGCATGCCACACATGCAATTCACACCGTGCAACTGATGGCTATAAATCACACAGAATGAATTCCAATGTCAGACACACATTCCATTTACAAGTCCGTTCTGGTTCTGAATGAAACCGAAGGCACTATATACCTCGCATACCCATCGATCTTCTTGTACGTCTGGACGATCACCACTCATTATCCATATTTCGGGATGCCTCCCAATCAGGACATCAGTTACCATCCAAACGAGGTGAAGATCTCCGGTCTTCGACCACCGTCTTCATCTTCGATTTCTTATCGTCGATTCGTTATTCAGAATGGGATAAACCCGGTCTTTTCTGAGCAACTCGCGTATATAATAAACAAGTGCAACACAAACACACATACACATCATTTCAATTCATTAGTCGCTAACCGTAAATCAGTAAGAGATCGATTTCCCAAATATTAACCCCGACGGCCGAAACCAATATCAGATCAACACCCAAGAAACCATTCGACTTAGCCAACCTTCAGTTAGTTTCTAAATTTTTCATCCATATCGTTTATAATATTTTATAACGATTTATCGCTATTTTTATTTATTTAAAAATAGCCAATTTATTCAAATGACGCTTCGGGCCATAATGCGGTCGTGGCGCGGTTTTTCTTCAGATTTGATTTACACATATCTGAAAATCTAACCGTTGGATCATCACAAAAATTATATCATTAGAAAGATCTTTTCAAAACGAATCCAACGGTTCCGGTTTTGGGAAAATCCGACGGTCGGATCTCCCGGTACAATCGTTTGAAGTTTCAATTTCAAAATACGAACTGCAGCGTCGTTATTCGATTTAATTTAATTATATATATATATATATAAATATAATCAATTCTGGCGCTGTTTTTCTTCAGATTTGAATTAAACATTCCAAACAATCCAACCGTTGGATCTTTGCAAAGTTGGTGTCGTTGGAAAGATATTTCCAAAGCGAACCCAACGGTTTCGGTTTCGGGAAAATCCGATGGTCGGATCTCCGGCACTAATCGTTTGAAATCACGGTTTCAAAACACGAACTGCAGCTTCGTTATTCGACTTATTTTGATTATATATATATATATAAATATAATCGATTCTTCGATTTCAAAACCATATTCATTTCATACCTTTGATAAAAATGATATTTTTATCAAACTAACTTCTATTTCAACACTTCGCTATTTTTAAAAATTCATGTATATAATAAAAATGTGATTTTTATTGTAAACCATTTATTTCAAAACACGACTATTGTATATAGTTCATACAGATGGTAAACATAGGATTTTTATTATAAAATAATTTCTTTAAAAACACGGTTGTTTTATATAGTTCATACAGATGGTAAAAATAGGATTTTTATTATAAAACAATTTCTTTAAAAACACGAATACCATTCAACACATGAATTTCCATTCAACGAATAAATTTCTATTCAACACATGAAGGTTTTCTATAGTTTTTATATATAGATAAAAAGGTGATTTTTATATTTATAACATGAATACCATTCAACACATGAATTTCTATTCAACGAATGAATTTCTATTCAACACATGAAGGTTTTCTATAGTTTATATATATAGATAAAAAGGTGATTTTTATATTTAAAACACGAATACCATTCAACACATGAATTTCTATTCAACGAATGAATTTCTATTCAACACATGAAGGTTTTCTATAGTTTATATATATAGATAAAAAGGTGATTTTTATATTTAAAACACGAATACCATTCAACACATGAATTTCTATTCAACGAATGAATTTCTATTCAACACATGAAGGTTTTCTATAGTTTATATATATAGATAAAAAGGTGATTTTTATATTAAAACAATTTATTTCAAAACATGAATGTCGTTCAATAGATGAATTTCTATTCAACACACGAATATAGTTTCAACACATGAAAATAGTTCTAACACATGAATATTATTCAAAATTTCGACAGCATAACGGCAGGGTAGTTAAAACCGGGGTCGTCCCTAGTACGGCTCCTCACTCTACCTTAAAGCCTCGCAGCTTTTGATAATGGGGAATCATGCATCTAGTTCGCACGCAGGCGGCATGTATATATTTTTCATTTCCACAAACTAATCTTATGTGGTTTCAACCAAATAATTCTCAACCACAAACGGGTATTTTTCAACCACAATCAATCAATTTCAACCACAAACAATTATAATCAACCATTCGCTATCAACCAATTTTCACACCAATCACAACCAATAAATATCGTCCATGGTTTGTGGACGAGGGGCGTATATATATATATATATATATATATATATATTATATAAGCATTTCACTTCTATTTCAAAACATATATAACTTTTACAATGCATATATAACTTATATATCGAACGTACAACCTATACAACGCTTATACATGAGGTGTACAACGCCGATATAAGTCATACATCGACTATATAATTTATACATCGTCATTTTCCATATCGTTTATAATTTAGAAATCTCACATTGGGTTCCACTCCACCAAAAATAGCAGAAGACTCAGAAAAATATGCGGTCTCTTCTAGAATGTAGAAGACATCTCCACGAGTCCACTGTCTCTTGTTTCACTGAATTTCGTCAAGAAACGAAAAAGATATGATTTTTACAGTGAAAACAAAAACGGTAGCGCTTAGAAGTGCTATAATATAGTTTATTATAAAACGGTCGTACCTCAGCAGTTTGGTTCGAAACTAGGTTTTTTATTTTCGCGAAATCCGTGTAGCTATATGTCGATCGGCCTTCGCCACCTTCAAGGGCTAGGAGAGGCGCCCAGATCGACCTTGGTGGGGCCCCACTCGGTGGCAGGAAGAACTCGCGGCGGCGCTCTGAACGGCGAAAGTTTGGAGGCTTTAATCTTGAGAAATACACAATGAAAAAATCCAAACTATATATGGATTTGAAGGTGGTGAGGAGCACTACAAAATTCTCCAAAGGGGCATGGGTTTTTATTGAGCGGATTAGAAGAAATCGAGGAGAGAAGGGAGGAAGGGGGTTCCGCTGTGCGATTTGAACTGTCGGGGAGAGAGAGTAATTATTTGTCCAATGAGGAATTTTATTTTATTTTATAATTTTTTTTCTCAAAAATACCCCTCTTCACATACTAACACCAATCCAAACCCAACAACTGTTGTCCCTAGCGTTTTACCCCCATTCCGAACACAATGGGACATGTTTCATAGGCCCATTCGAATGTTTCAGTCAGCTTTCCTTCAAATTAAAATATAAAACATTCAATATTCGATTTGAACGTACTTTTCAATTTGCCAGGGTCACAAACTGATTCGGAAAATTCCAGAAAAATAAATCTAGCTATGTTTTGATGATACGGTCCCAACAAAACTAGTTTCGTCGAATTCTGACACCGTTTGCAAAAAGGCCCATTTCTGGTCGATCCAATTTAACTGTAATTGACCAAAACACGTTTTCCTTTGCCACGCTCACATACTAGCTTCAAAAATTATGAAATTTGAAACCTAGCAATAACTTCACATCCTGGATCCAACAAAAGTGGTTTCGTCGAATTCCGAGGTCGTATGCAAAATGGCCATTTTCACGGGCTATATAATTTCTACAACGACCTTTCTGAAAATTCATTTGGCCATAACTTTTGCTTCCTACTATGAAACTTCGATTTTTCAGATTCGTTAGAAAGGTATTCACTAACAGATTTAAATATTTTTGGTTTCACTCAAATCCATTTTGTTTTGCACCCAGTATAGTCAGTCAAAGTTTGAATTCAATTTTTGAAACTGCCGCGCCATTTCAGGCCATGTTTATAATTCAAAGTGATTATATTCAATTTCAAATATCGATTCAAACTACTTTTTCCTCCTTGTTATCTAAAATATTTATTTTAAATATTTAAAATTCACTAAAATAGCCAATTTAAAATTTTTAAATTGGTTCAGATTTTCCGGGTCGTTACAACAGAGCTTTCCGAATATAGTTCCAGCTGTAAACCAAGATCCTATAAAAATAAATATGCAAAACCAAAACTACTAGTTGCCCGTATGGCAAATAGGGGCACCCAGAGTTTAGGTTAAAACAATAAACTCCAGGTCAGTCATGTGACTAGTGTGAGAACTAAAATAGTTATTTAAAACTTTACATTAAAATTTGGTAATTTAAGGAACCATGCCTATAACACGGAACGGGTTCCCTCCAAAGAATACCAGTGCGTAAAACAAACAACGCAATGCTTTTTGAAAAAATGAAGCTATTATAAGACTTAAGTCCCATCACATAATGCAACGGAAGCCAGAGGATAGAGTTTTACCTTATAATAGCCAAACATGCTTGGTACGTATAAAAAAAATCATTTTAATATTACTATAAGTGTATAATGTCAAAATCAACTTCAAATATAAATGTATCAATCATAGACGGCATGGGTACCATATATCATATCGCCATACTAGGCTCTACAATTAAAACTGAAATGTCACATATTGGAAATTGGATTCCATCTATGAGTCGAGGCCAGGGTGTTGGATCTAGATTAACCCTTGAGGGGGGTGAATAGGGCTTATCACAGTTTTTCTCTGAATTAAAAATCTAACGGGATATTAAATAATAAACAGATCACAGAATGCAGTGGAAATAAAAAGCGGAAAGGAAATAACACACAGAGACACCTAGCTTCGGCAAAACCCTGCCTACTGCTGCATTCCTAAGGTTTCTACTAGGTGATAGAACAAATCCTGCTTACAAGACCATGTAAACTCGCGAACCCTCGCACTTATTCTAACCCTATGCTCAAAACCCTAGACTGATCTAAACCCCTAGATCAGATTTTCCCTAGTTGTGCACACTCTAGTAACTGTCAGTTAAACCCCTAACTGGATCACCTAGAATTTTACAGACTCTAGCATCTGTTCGATGATTACAAAAGAAATACAAAAGGAAATAAAAAAACAAAACCCTAGATTTAAAAAGAAATGAATCTCCCTTTAAGCTCTTCAACCAGGCCGACCATTCTTCAAGATGGTGCACCCAAAGTTACTCTGTCCCGATCTCTTTGCTTAAGAAAATAAAGGGCGACGAATGAAAACAAACTAGGGTTTTCAGAAAAACTTCCCCAAATTGATGACCCTTGTTCAAATAAAATTCAATTCTCTGATGCTTGAGTCTTCGATGGCTTCTCAATCTTCCTTGATCGATTTGGGATTCTTCTGATTGAAAAACTTGTGAGTAATTGATATGAATTGATTTCCGCTCTTTGAAAATTTGGCTTGTGTTTTTTCGATTTCGCCATTGATGAAATGGAGTGTGTATTTATAGGGGTTTAGAAACCCTATCATTCTCTGATTTCTCTAATGTGGCTTGCCTGAATTTTTTGGTTTCCTCTTTTAATTTCTTGATATAAATGGCTTGCGTGATTTCTTTCATAAATCGAGACATGAATTTTGAACACCGATGAATCTGAAAGGTTTTATTTACATTGTTGAATTATATCTCTTTCCATATATGATTTTCTGCAAATTAAAACTCCTTGGCCCACTGTTAAAAATCTCGAACATTTCTGGCAACAAATAAACTGATTAATTTCCTTAGTCCTTGTGCATCATTCTAGAAATTAATATATGTAAATGATTTTTTGCCCCCAAGTGATTTCTTGCCTCAAATTCGGATTTTGATTTGGATCTGTTCAAAACTGGAAATAGATCAATGCATTGAATTTGATTTAATTGGTACGCACCTGACTGGGATTTCTATATTGTTGTGCATTTGTTCAACAATTTCTTGAATCATAATGACTTGCTTTGTTACACCATACACTGATTTGAACTATGCCAAATAAGTGTCTCTCTGATTGCTGTTGCACTCCTTATTGAACATGAGCCAATTTAACATTCCTTGTATTGATTCCATAACCTTGTCCAAAGCTAAAAACACAATCTTGGCTAAAAAAACTAGAAATATGTAAATGGCTCCATGCATATATGTTGTGCCATATCTGGAAATAAATCAGTGCAATTTTTTGGCTGGTTAACCAGTTTACTTGTCTGTTGCTCTGGCTTGAAACTGCATGATGTTTTGTATACATATATCCATGCATATCCTCAAACCTGTCCATTTTTGTAGTTGCACTCCTTTATAATTGAACACTAAAACATATTGGCTTGTTGTTGAAAAAGAATGATATGTTGTCTTGGTTCGATATGTTCCCCTAAGCACAATCTTGCACTAACATTTGCTTGAAAAAAAAACTTGTACACAGACATGTACATATGCATTAACTAGTCCCAGGTTTGTGATATAGTCGCTCATTTCTTTTCTGTGCACCTGAGTACTGATTATTGGTTGCTGCCATTTTGCATGTAAAGCAACTTCTTGACTATGCTCTGTTATTTGCTTGTTGTTGTCATGCTTCATTTGTATGTGCTCCATTGCACGGCTATGTTGATACTGTTGTATGTATGTAAATCTGCCATGAGTGCTTTGCGACTTTGTCCATCCTCTTGAATCTTTAAGCTGTCTCGACCAATACTTGAACTTGTTTGGGCAGATCCATGCTCCATGTTTTCTGAGTTTCATTTGTACATGTAAAGACTGAATACTTGTGTGTGTGCATTGCATCATTGCTTCCTTGACCATGTTGGCTTGTGTGCACTTGATGTTTTGATGCATGTTGCTCCACCATGCTTGAAATTGCTCCATTAATTTTTGTGCCTAATTTTGACTTGTTGCATTTGGCACTTTGTTGCCTCGACGATTCTGCTTTGTACTTTAAGATGTGTTGACTTTGTTGCTCGACTCATGGACTTGCGGGTTTGACATTAACTTATACATTTGAGTGTATTTATGCAAGCTCGACCATGTCTGCATTGCTTGAGTTACACTAAGTCGAGTTGGTCCACGTGGCTACTCCTCAGTTGCCCGCTAATTGGCGAGGCAGTGCACACGTGTATATTTATACACGTGTGTATATGCAGCCATTCAGAAAATATTCTTGTTCCTGCACTGAGATATATTGTATATACACTAACTGCCTTGTGGTATTTATAGTGTATCACTGTGAATATTACAAGCTGTTTGGACACAGATTAATCAGATCAAGCCATGAAAAATGATGAGAAAACACACCAGAAAACTTTAGGCAAATAAAATTTTTAAAATAAAAATTATATCTGCAAGAGTTTGAAATTATTTCTATTCCCGATACTCTGTGTGTTTCTGTATATGACAGGTGTAGATGACTGGACTGACTGAAGGATGATGTGAAGACAGAAGATTGAAGACAATGATGAGTCAATGTGTGTCTGTATACACGAGTTAATGTGAAAATGAATTTATATATGATTGTATAAAGAGTTGAGTGTTGTAATAGATGAAATTGTATATGAATGAAATGAAATATTAGTCAGGAGTACAAATACTGGAGTTGGTAAAATTTGTACTGTTTAAATATTTCAAATAAAATATCATATTTAAATAAAACACTATGTGAATATTTGAATTTCTGTACAGTCGTATTCTATTTAAATATAAATATTATATTCCTCTCTGTGATGTATATATGAAACACTACAATAACAAACACATTTATAATAATATATATTTGGTTGTTATCATCAAACAAAAATCATATAATTGTGTATACAACACCGTTATATACAACAGTCTCCCCTTTTTGATGATGACAAACAAATATTAAGATTTTGAATACAACAAATGTGTTTGACACTGAAGAACTGTACTCCTCCTATTTCAATGCTCCCCCTACAGCAGAAACTCCCCCTATAACAGTGCATGAGTGAAAGAATGAAAATTGAATGAATTTTCATTCAAAAATAAAATATTTATAATATATTCACTCATAAATCAAAATCTCAATCCATTCTCCCCCATTTGTTATCATTAAAAGGATTCGGAATTTAAAATATAGATGAAAAATGACTAATGTAAAAACCCGGAAAATACGAGCCAATTTAAAAATTTTAAATTGGTTATTTTAAAGAAATTTGAGCAATTGAAATAGAATATTTCAATAAAATAAAGAGTTAGAAATGGTGCGACAGTTTGAAAATTTGAATTCAAACTTTGACTGACTGTACCGGGTGCAAAATAAAACGGATTTTAGTGAAACCCAAAATATTTAAATCTGTTTATGATTATCTTTCTAACGAATCTGAAAAATCGAAGTTTCATAGCGGGAATCAAAAGTTATGGCCAAATGAATTTTCAGAAAGGTCGCTATAGAGAATATATAGCCCTTGAAAATAGACATTTTGCAAACGACCTCAGACTTCGATGAAACCACTTTTGTTGGATCCGGGAAGTCAAATTATTGCTAGGTTTCAAATTCCATAATTTTTGAAGTTAATATGTGAGTGTGGCAAAGGAAAATGTGTTTGGTTGATTTCAGTTAAATTAGATCGACCAGAATATGGCCATTTTTCAAACGGTCTCAGAATTCGACGAAACTAGTTTTGTTGGGACCGTATCGTCAAAACATAGCTAGATTTATTTTTGGGGAATTTTTAGAATCAGAATGTGGCCCCGGCAAATTAAAATGCACGTTCAAATCAAATATTGAATGTTTTGTACTTTAATTTGAAGAATAACTGACTGTAACAGTCGAATTGGCCTACGAAACATATCCCATTGTGTTCGGGATAGGGGTATTTAGCTAGTGGCGACAGTCGTTGGGTTTGAATTGGTGTTCGTATGGAGAAACACTATTTTAAAAAAATTAAATAAAGAAACGGCCAATAGAAAAATTCCATCATAATTTAAAAATATAAAAAAATTTCAAAAAACCCCCTTTATCAACCTCGCTCTGGACGGAAACCGATTCTCGTCGTTCCCAGGACGATTCCGGCCACTCCGTTCATCGGTTGACCCCGACCCTTCACAACTTTTTGAAGATCCTTTCTTCCTCTTCAAATCCATATAAGGAGCACCCTCTATCATCGTTCCTACCTCGAGATTCGCGCCCATGAACGTCGGGACTTCGTCGCGCCACAGCTCCTCCGTGCCTGCATCGATCTGACCGCCACCAGGTGGCGCGGGAACCCCTTTCCACCCTCTACAACGTTGTACCCTCCGATCGTTCAACCGCTTCACGGTTTGTGTGAAAATCGCAGACCTAGGTTTGAAGTTTTTGCTGAAAGGTACAGCCTTTTTTAAATAAAAAGGTTATAACACTTTTAATTGTTGCAAACGATGATTTTAGTTAAAAAAATCATATCTTTATCATGTGTTGACGAAATTCGATGAAACAGGAAACATCGAGACCGTGTCGACGCGCTCTACATTCTAGAAGTGTCCGTGGATTTTTCTGAGCTCGCTACGATTTTTAGCAAAGAAACAAACCAATGTGAGATTTCTAAACTGAAATGTGAATGGACATGTGTCGTATAAGTTATATAAGCGAAGTATGAATTATATACACGTTGTATACCTCATGTACATGTGTTGTGTAAGTTATATAATCTGTTAGCCTACTTTGTGAACTAGGCTACATAAAGGGCAAATGGTGAGAAAGCCACCAACCGGTCTGGATCGGAGGGAACCAGCACAGGAAAGAAGCAAAGATCGAAGAAGCAGACATCATATCGGTTCGGTTTGGAGAAGTACGTCAGCAACATCACAAGATAGCAAGTAGCCTCATCGGATCGGATCGGAGGCGGCCGATCCGAACCCCTCTTTCTGAGCCTGTGACCGTTGCTACACAGGTTTCCTGAAGACTCGGACCAAGCACGACCATTTCTCCTACGATCTCCCACTAAATCGATGCGTTGTCACCATCTGGAGGCCTCCGAACCTGACTCTTATGGGATGGGTGCCACGCAGTTCCGAACCGGAGCCACTTCGAGGAGATTTTTCAACTATAAATACACCATCAAGAGGCATTTGAAAGGATCTTTTGGCAAGTTCTCAGCTCTAACTTCCTTCATAACCGAATTTCACAATCATATTCAGATCAAAATCATCTCTTAAAGTTTATTTTTGAGAGATTTGAGTGAGTTTATGCATTGTAATTGTGAAGTTGAGTGAGAATCATTGCTGTATTTTCATTCAAATCATCAAGCAAAAGAATAGAAAGTGGACGTAGACTCTTTAACGCTGAACCACTATAAATCGTGTGTTCTTCGTTGCTTTTTAGTTCTACTTCATTAAAATCATAGCTAATTTGGGTGTTAGAACCAATTTTTGGAATAACATTTTGGTGCTTTCACTGAGAAACCTTCGAATTCTCGGCCTTTTTGGGATTATCATTCTACTATTTGGACTTTCAAGTTCAAAGAAGTTAATCCCTTGTCTCTGACATCTTTCAGTACTTGTTGACTAACCATTGAAGAATCGAGTATCATGGCTAAGACCAAAGGAAAAGAAGTGCAAGGAGCTAGGGGAAACGATGCTAGAGAAGATTAGCAAGCCATCGTGTTAACGAGGTCACTCGCTCAAAGCTCTGGAGCAGACCGCTCCGATCAGGAGGATCCGAACCGGATGGGAGGCGGCGATCCGAACCGGGTGGAAGGCGCCGATCCGATCTGGTCTAATGAGGTCAAGGGCACTCACTCTCTCAATCCGAACCGCCCCGACCAGGCTACTGTGAACCGATCAGAACCAGGATGAAGCTGGAACTTCTACTCGAGCTCCCTCCAACGCTCTGATTCCAGCCACGATGACTAATGTTCAGCCTGATCCATCTGCACCCATTACCCAAGGAGACTTTTCACGTTTTCTTGACATGCTCCAGAGCATTAAAGAATCATTGGAAGCCCAAAGGCGTGACAACCTTCGCATGCAGGAAAACATGATCACTATGGGTAGAGAACTACAGGAGCTCCGGAGGCAAAAAACTCCTTCCCCAACATGCCGTCTTACTACAGATGATTCGTCTTCTTTGGAGGAGGAACGCCCTCGCGAAAGAAGGCCGCTTGATCTACCTCAGTACCTCGATGAATTGACTTTTGGATCTTTAGGATCCCGAGAAGACGCCGCTCATGTATTGGGCCCTGATGACCCGAGCCTACAACAGCCTATGTTGCTACCCATGCGCGGATCCCACGTCCTACCCAGGGATCCTAATATTACCAACCCCACGCAGCAACAGCTTCTCCAACCTCTACCTCCTGAGATTGACCGGGAGCACAGAGAGCGACGTAGAGTAGCTGCCGCCAGAAACAGGAGGTCATCCCCTGATCAGGAACCCAGGGGTAATCCGAACATCAGACCAAGAGAGCATGTGCAGACATTAACAAATGCCGATGTATGGGCAATGGTGCGCCAGATTATGTCCGAAAGCCAGCGGTATACTAATGAAGATTGGGGCATTGAGCGAAGTCATACCCCCTTCACAGATGACATTCTGGATTTCCAGTTCCCTCGGCGATTCAACTTGCCTCAGATGGATCTATATTCAGGAAGAACAGACCCAGGGCAGCATTTGATGAGGTATGCATGGTTCATGAACGCGGCAGCAGCCCCAGATGCCGTAAAATGCAAAGCTTTTCCAATCTACCTTGAAGACGTAGCATTAGTGTGGTTCACCCGACTCCCCCCTCGGTCGATATCAAATTTCACAGAATTGAGTGAGCGCTTCATGAATCAGTTTTGACTTCATGCCCAAAAGTCCAAGACCGTCATAGAATTGTCATGGATTAAACAGGCCCCAGGAGAATCTTTGAAGTCATATTTGGATCGCTTCAACCTGGCCGTCACCGAAGTTAGTGATCCACATGAGCCCACTATCCTGATGGCCTTGATAGAAGGGGTAGATCCTGACACAGAGTTCGAGGAGAAAACCACCTCCTACTAGAGAATTTTTTTATGAAAAGGCTAATATCCACTTAAGGCGAGAAGAAGCTAAGGCAAATCGGAAGAGAAAGTCCGAAGGGGCCTCGAAGGAAGTTATCCAGAGTAACGTTGCTGTGAAACAGTCAGGTGACAGTTCAGGGAAGGTGGAAGTAAATGTTGGCAACCAGAGTGGGGGTAATAGCAACAGAAATGGGAACGACAATAGAAGGAATAGAAACTGAGGGAATAGTTCTAATAAAAGACCCCGATTCCAGACTTTTGAAAATTATACGCCATTAAATGATACGTTGGAGAACACTTATTTAGATACATATAGCATATTGCAGTACAAAAAACCACCACCCAGAGATTCTACTAAGAAAGAGATCGCAATAGGAAAGTTTTGCTTGTTTCATGGTACCCACGGTCATTCCACCAATGAATATCGTCATTTGAGAGATATCGTCGAAAGATTGCTGCGAGAGGGGAAGTTGGATGAGTACAAGGTCACCCCAAGGGACAGGGGGCAAGGGGGATAAGCCCCGAACCAAAATCAGCCTGCTTCAAAACCCACAGCTCAACAAAAAGGTAAGGGGATCGTCATTAATACTATTATAGCGGACCTCACTTAGTTGGTCGTAGTTTTAAAGCAATGGACCAGTACGTCAATGCCGCCAAGCATTTTGGGGTAGGAGAATGCAGTGTCCTCGAAGACGTTACTCCAGTAAAACAACAAAAGACGATGTAAGATGATGTTGTATTCCGCAATAGAGATGATTCCGGAGTTCAATCTCCAACCGACGATCCACTAGTGATTACCACAACAATTGGCCTGCTTTAGTCCATAAAGTGTTAGTGGACAACGGGAGCTCGGTCAATATCCTCTTCAAGAAAGCTTTCGAACAAATGAGACTCGAAGCGAAAGATTTAAAGCCATGTGAAGGATGGATACGTGGCTTTAACGGAGCATCTACAGCTCCGATAGGTTTTATGGAACTACCTGTCACACTAGGGCAGGGAGATCGCCAGAGAGTAAGGATCCTGCCGTTTGTAGTTTTGGATGTGGAGTCGCCTTACAATGCCGTCCTAGGCCGACCGGCCCTTGCCGAATTTAGGGCATGTATTGCACCTTGGTGCTTGCTGCTTAAATTCCCGACTGACTCAAGAGTTGGGGTGATGAGGGGCGACCAAGCTACGCTACGAGCTTGTTACATGACAGAGTTAAAGATGTTAATGAAGGGGTTGAATATAGATGCTAAGGACGATTCCGCCCTCCAAAGGAGGCCTCAGCATAGCAATTAAGGGGTCCTGCCCCAAGAGAGTCACCCTCAGACGTGCTCGAGGATATAGATCCCAGAGAGGGTAGATAACCCGGGGACAAGAAGGCAACTCCCAACGAAATAACAATCGATATACCTATTGATGAAACAGATCCAACAAAAGTACTAAAGATCGGCTCGCAACTGGATCCAGTTAGAGCGAGAGAATTGGTTGATTTCTTAAACGCAAATCTAGATGTGTTTGCCTGGACTCACGCTGACATGCGTGGGATTTCGTCTACCATCATGAGCCACTCTTTGTGTATTAATCCAAAGCACTCACCAGTCAAGCAGAAGAGACGGATGTTGGGCCCAGAGCAGTCAGCAGCTTTAAAAGAAGAAGTAGAGAAATTAAAAGGTAATGGATTCATTAAGGATTCGAAATATCCCAACTGGATATCGAATCCTGTCCTGGTCAAAAAGTCAAACGGGAAGTGGAGAACGTGTATTGACTTTTTTGATTTAAACAAGGCTTGCCCGAAGGATAGCTTTCCTCTCCCCAGAATTGATCAACTAGTAGATTCGACGGCCGGGCATGAGCTTTTATCCTTTATGGACGCCTATTTCGGGTACAATCAAATTCCCATGCACATACCAGATCAAGAGCATACAAGCTTTATCATAGATTTGGGATTATATTGTTACGTGGTAATGCCATTTGGGTTAAAAAATGCGGGAGCCACGTATTAGCGCCTAGTCAACCGCATGTTTTACAATCAAATAGGGAAAACCATGGAAGTTTACGTAGATGATATGCTCGTGAAATCCAAGCAATCTCCCGATCATACGAAGGACTTAGCAGAAATGTTCGGCATACTACGAAGGTATGGGATGAAGTTGAATCCCTTGAAGTGTTCTTTTAGAGTGGCATCAGGCAAGTTCCTTGGCTTTATCATGAGTTCCAGAGGAACTGAAATCAATCCGGACCAAATAGCAGCAATCCGAAATATAGAGAAGCCGCGAAAGATTTGGGATGTTCAAAGCTTAGCTGGGAAGGTAGCAGCACTAGGCAGGTTCATCTCCAAAGCAACGGACAAGTGTGTACCTTTCTTCGATCTCATAAAACGGGGAAAGCGAAATTTTGAGTGGACTCCCGACTGTGTGGAGGCATTCCAAAATCTATTATACTTCTTAGAAAAGCCTCTAATATTATCAAAGCCTGTGGAACATGAGGATTTGTTCGTCTACTTGGCAGTATCATCTCACGCCGTTAGCACAGCATTAGTACGTGAAGAGGATAAAGTCCAGAAACCTGTGTATTACATAAGCAAAAAACAAGTTGCTGCAGAGCGTAATTATCCGAAGATAGAGAAGCTTGCTTATAGCCTCCTGATTGCTTCCCGCAAACTTCGCCATTATTTTCAAGCACACCCGATAGTTGTATATACCGATCAACCTTTAAGACAAGTGTTGCAGAAACCCGAAGCATCGGGGCGGTTACTTAAATGGAATATTGAGCTGAGTCAATTTGATTTGAACTTTCAGCCACGAAGATCAATAAGGGGGCAGGCATTGGCTGACTTTATAGCTGAATTTACAATTCCTGAAGAGGAAACGGTGGGTGACAAGGTAGTTACTTTGGGTCGAGAGTTAGAACTTAGTCCATGGAAACTATATACGGATGGGGCCAAGAATGATAGAAAGTCCGGCGCCGGAGTTGTTTTGATAACTCCTGAAGGACGATCTATCTACTATGCATTACGGTTAGAGTTTGCTGCTACTAACAACGATTCCGAGTATGAAGCCCTGATTGCCGGGCTGAAACTCGTCAAAGATTTGGGAGTGAAGACACTAGATATATATTGCGATTCCAAGATAGTTGTATGTCAAGTTCGGGAAGAATTTGCTGCTAAAGGACATCGACTCATCACTTATCTCAAAAAGGTAAAGGAGTTATTGGAAGGTTTGGAGCATTATAGCATAACACACATTCCAAGAGCGGAAAATCAGAAAGAAGATCGACTGGCGAAGCTAGCAAGTTCTGATAATCCTAAAGAATTCGAAATGGTTCCGATAGAGGTGTTAGAATCACCGAGTTTTGACCTAATGGAAGCAGAGCTAGCCTTGGAAGTTGAACCAGAAAGAGAATCCTGGATGACATCAATTAAGAATTTTCTCAAGAATGGAACCCTCCCGTTAAAAAAGAGCGAAAGACGAGTTGTAAGACGCAAGGCTGCAAGATACGTTTTACAGGACGACGTTCTTTATCGTCAAGGATTTTCAATGCCCCTACTACGGTGTATCGCACACAACGACATTAAATGTGTACTGCAAGAAGTGCATGAAGGTGAGTGTGGAGATCACACTGGGGGCCAAACCCTAGCAAAGAAAGTATTACGGTATGAATATTTCTGGCCTACCGTGAATAAAGACGCGGCTGATTATTCACGATGTTGCGATAGATGTCAAAGATTTGCTAAAGTTCCCAGAGCGCCTCCGACTCAGCTCAAGTCGATGGTAAGTCCGTGGCCGTTTGCCATGTGGGGAATTGACATTATTGGAGTGTTACCTATTGCCAGAGGAGGAGCTAAGTACGCGATCGTTGTCGTGGACTACTTCACAAAATGGGTGGAAGCTGAACCTTTAACAACCATCACAGCGAGGAAGGTGATCAGTTTTGTGGTCAGAAACATTATTTGTCGATTTGGGATACCGAAGACCATCATAACTGATAATGGGACGCAATTTGACAGCATCAAGTTCAGAAACGTCTGCCAGAAATACAAGATTGATAAACGATACACTGCAGTAGCTCACCCACAATCAAATGGCCAAGTTGAAGCCATAAACAAGGTCATTAAATCAATTCTGAAGAAGCGGTTGGAGCAGGCCAAAGCTAGATGGGTAGATGAGTTGCTATTAGTTTTATGGGCCTATAGGACGACCTCTAAGACAGCTACCGACCATACTCCCTATTCACTTTCCTTTGGGTCAGAAGCGGTGATCCCGGTAGAATTAGAAGTCCCTTCTCATCGAGTTGCGTATTATGACCCGATGACAAATAAAGCACTCCTCCTAGAATCTCTTGATATGATTGAAGAAAAAAGAGATGAAGCCGACTTGCGTGCCTCGAGACATGGACATCAAGTAGCACGTTATTATGATCGGAAAGTTCGCTTCAAAACCTTTGAACCAGGAGACCTAGTACTGAAACGAGTCTTCCCGCCTTCGACCCAATTGGGTCCAAAATGGGAAGGGCCATACACCATCCAACGGAAGCTTGATACAGGAGCATTCAAGCTAACGACCGTGGATGGTAAGGAGATTCCTAGAGCCTGGAACGCTCAGCACTTACGACGATATCTGAGCTAAATATGAAATGTCTTCCCTTTTTGTTTTTATAAGCTATGCAAAAAGGCACGACTTGCCTTAAAAAGTCTGTTTATGTGAACAAAGAATTATGAAGTGGATGTAGGCTACGACTTAGCTGAACCACTATAAAAATATCGTGTGTCATTTACTTTCCTGCATTATTTATATCTTCAATAATTATTCTATCATGACCGTGAAACACGAAATGTTAAATTAAATTTGGAAAGTTGGAGATGACCTATGTGCAGGAGCAAATAAAATGACGGTTTGTACGATAAAACACAGAAGAATGGGAAGACGACATTCTTAACTCTACTCTCAAGAATCGAGAGAGAGTATAAAGGATGGGAAGACGACGTCCCCTGAGGCGTGAAGGTGCACCCAGATGAGAGACCGCCTCAACGATACTCTAACCTGGTTATGAGATAGGAGAGTATAAAGATGCTAGAAAGAATAGGCATCAATGACGAAAGGAATATGGCCCCGTCAGAGAATCGGGGGCAATTGTATTTTTTAATTTAATCAATCTTGAATAATTCTTGCTTAGTTATCCAAGATTAACTGGGGGCATATATGTGCATACATATCCCCCTTAACAATGACTTCAGTATATAACATTAATATGACATACTTTTGTAATTTCACTTAAGTGCTGAACTAACAACTATCAGACATTGCAGGAAATAAACTATTTTTATTTACAAACATATGAGTTTGTTCAAGGAAAACAAGAAAAAAAAGAAGATGCGAGGGCCGCACTCACTGCAACAATTTCGGACCAATTGAGTATCAAAATAAAACAAAGCACTTCATCACTTGGGCTTTGGAGTGGACTTGGATTTTTTGGCGGCCTTCTGAGCATTCTTAGCCTCTTTTTCGGCATCAGTCATAATGCACTTTGGCTTTTTCTTCTCTGCAATCGAAGTGCTAGAATCAGTTGATTTTTTCCCAAGAGCCAGAACACTGGAATCAAGAGAAGACTTTTTAGCAAGCTCTTCTGTAATAGACCTAGTTGAAAGCTTAACGACTAACCTTGATCCAGGATCCACCACTGCAAGAGGCTTAAGGGTTTCAGGGTTCAGGTCTTCGACTTTTAGCTGCATGCGCTTGTCTTGTTCGTCTTTCATTTCAGCCAAAGTAATGTCATCGGCGCTTTTTGAATCCCCAATTATAGCCACATCAGGGTCTTCCTCATGCCCCTCGCTACCGCCATCGTCTTTCAAGGCATCTATCATCTCGTCATCATGAGAAGTGTCAGCCTTAGATAGTTCTGCTCCCCCTCCCGACTCTACAGTGGCAGCCTCATCCTGCTCTCCTTGAGTCTTTTCCACGGATTTTACCCCAGTGGTGGTTCCTTGATGCATGCCAGCCTTCTTGGTCGGTTCAACACCTACAGAATGAGAAGCAACGGTTATCAACTCATGAGAAAATAAAGGATCCTCCATCGATTGACCAATTATGTGGTGAAAAATGAAGACGGCCTTGACGAATTGAGGTGAAAAGGTAGAAATACCTTCCGATGATTTCGCAGTTGGAGTGACTGCCGTCTCTGACGCTGATTCAGGTATAGGAGATAAAAGAGACGCCTGAGGGATCCCCGGGTTTTCGGGATCATATCCCTCGACTTCAGAAGTTTCAGCGGTAGTGGAAGAAGAACCAGCCTCAGGGATATTCTTTTGTTTGGCCATCTGCTTCTCCTCTTCCATAGCAGCGGCGATGAGGCGACGCCCCTCCGCCAGGCGTGTCGGCTCATCATCTCTCAGATATTTTTCCATAAGTTTATCTTCGTCGACGAAGTCTACCTTAAGTTCCTCTTTCTCCCATTTGATAATTTGACTCCATACGTGAACCAAGGTAGTTGGATAATCTTCAATCCAAGAGATGTTTCGACGACGAATTATGTGCGCGAAGAATTCAATCAGTAATTCGCCAAAGCCGTGCACTTCTTCCTGAGCCTCTGACAGCTGTTTACGGGTCTCTTCAGCGGACTTAATAACATTTTCCACATTCCCCTCAGCTACGGCAGCCCTATTCTCGACTTCCGTTAACTTGGATTCCAAGTCAGCGTTTCGTTTCTCCAATTCAGCATTTTTTCTCGCTAACTCGGCTTTTTCTCGCTCAAGAGTATTGTAAGCTAGTTGCATTTTGACATTGTCCGACTTAGTGTCTTCCGCTTGTTTCTTCAACTCCAAGCGCTCTTGACTATGTGATTCTAGCAAGTCATGATAACGCTTCTATAACTCCTCGAATTGATGTTTGAAGTTGTTAGCATCTCATTGAGCGATGACAAGTTGAGCCTGTCTGTCCTCAAGGTCCTTCTCCAAATTTTTCAAGGCCTTTTCATCAGCATATGCAGTCTTTTTCATCGAATTAACATCTGTAATTAAAGTCCGAATGATTCTGGAGAGATTACGTGAATACTTGAACATCTCTGAATATTGCTTCTCGACTGCGTCAATCTTCGCTTTTTCCTCATCTGCCCACTTTGAGGAAATAGACTCGAGAGCAGGTAAGAAAGGCAGATTTTCAAAATAATGATCTAGGAACTGCTTCTCTGGATATGCCAGCTTAACTTTGGATTCAGCGTCCAGTGGAGGAGGTTTGCAGTATGTTAGCTCAGTATCTTTACGCTTAGTAGGCACGATGGCTGTATCACCCTTTCCAGGTCGCTTCTCAGAAACCTTATGTTTGTCTCGAGAATCAGTATGTTTCGGTGGACTTTTTTCCCGACTATGTTTGTCTTGAGGAGAAGTTCGGTCATTGGGCTGCGATGTGTCTTCTCCTCGACGACTCTGATAGCTTTTATATCGGTCTAGATCCGACCGGATGGGAGAGCGAGAACGCGAGGTATGTGGCCGATAAGAATCATGAGACCTTCTGTCATCTCTACCCCGGCTTTCATGGTGATCACGCTCGACATCGGAAGGGGGCCTAGATATGCTACGACGTATTTTCCTGACATCATAGTAGGGGCGAGACATTGTACCTGCACAACAATGTAAAGGAATTCAGAATCAGTGTTCACACAAGAAGTGAGTGCTGTAAAGTGTGGTGCTATTATGTTGGGTGCATCCTAAGTGGTGTCCCCCCCCCCCCGACAAATCCGAGTCTGAAGCCAGGCCAGCGCGAGTGGGCTCTTTGGCCTTCACGGGAGTAGTTTCCTCTGAAGAAGTGAAAATTAAAGGATTTGTGCCAAAGTCCTCTGAAGTAAAGATGGTTTCAGGTAGGGGGAGATCTCCTAAACCCTGAAATGTGGAATCGTCAGTAGTAGGGACATCTCCTTGAGAAGCGTCTGTTGGCAACTCTTTAGGAGACGTTGACTTCTCAGGAGAAATAGCATCATCAGGGACGGTATACCCTTCTCTGTGCTTTTTAGCTATGTTGGCTAACTCGTTGTCCTGAGTTGAAGATGGAGAAGGTGAAGTCCGAAGAGGTATTGTTGGATTTCTCGAGCCCTCGCCCGTTTCAGGAATAATGTCCACTGGGGGTATATATACATATGGACCCGACCCATGACCTATGCTACGGTTAATGGATAATAACCCTTGATGGAGGTACTCATCCTTAAGAACTTCATCGATGGTTAGAAATTTTTGATCACCATTGAGAAGCCGATGCAACCGATCAAAGTATAATTGATCCGATATTTGTTTTGGGTTATCAACTTCGAATAAAAGAGAAAGCAGGTTAGTGCGTAGGCATGAACATTCAAAATTGAGATCTAGAAGATCGATGCTTTACTTGATTTGGTCCATCTCCTGGCGCACCCCGGCTGTTGCCTGATATAAAACCATTCGAGCTTAGAATCACCGGCCTTGCTGCTAAAGGGAGCTGAAATAAATTTTCTCTTTGGGACTGATTCAAAATAGGAGAAGGAAGGAGTTTCTCGAGTCCGATGCTTGAAATTATAAAAAAAGTGAACGTCATCGAAAGTAGGCTCTATACCTAAAACCTCTCTGTATGCTATATATAAGGTATATAAATAAGCGTAAGAGTTTGGGTGCAACTGCATGGGGGCAATCTGCATCTATCTCAGAAAGTCGACGACAAAAGGCGGAAACGGTGGAATAGCCCCAACCATACACATCAACCGGGTAACTGCCATAAATCCTTCCAGAGGATTGTAGGGACGATCGGCTTTCGATGGCACCAGGGTATCTCTTTTCAGTATCCCGTGCTTTAAACATATTCGAACAAGTCTGTCGTCATCAATCGTCGATTCAACAGAATCTTTGGGTAATTTCAATATAATGGCAGACTCAAACTCATTAGGAGCTCGATTATCTCCTATCCCTCCTTCCTCTTCATCGCCCAGAGAAACTTCACTATCGGAAGGTGTTTCACTATTATGTGCTCCTACTTCATAATCCGGGCCCTCATCGTCCCATTCAGAGTCTGAGGAAGAAGATATGTCATCAATGGTAACTTTCTCAGAAGTTTCTGCAACTTCCATCTTCTTTGCTAACCTAGATGAATGTCTCTCGGCCATGATCACTAGGCTATTGAAGAAACAATAGCAAGGATTAGAGTAAAGTTGCCAGTGTCCCCCGTGTGTGTATGTGAACTAAAGTGTGTGCTACGTGTAACAAAGATGCAAGGTAAACACATGAGAGCATAATATAAAGATTCAAAAGAGTAATAGTGTTTCAGAATAGTTCTTGATGTTTGTTATGTTCGTAAGGCGCTATCCTAACTATTCATCAAGTTGAAGGTTATGCCAAGCATTGATTAAGATAGTTGGATAAATTCTTTGGCATTGACTTGGACTGTTTCGGTTCGGTTCGGGTATGTGCATTGGGATCGGATCGGAGGGCAAAGTCATGTTTCGGTCTGAAGCAGATATTCACACCCAGTAAGTAAAAACGGATCGGTTCGGATGTAGGCGACCGGATCGGTTCGGATTGGCTTGAATAATCATGCCTCTTTTCCTCCTTGTCTTTTACTCCGATCCGACCCGGTCAGGTAGGCTTTGTTTCCCCTTTTTCTTGTTCTTTCTTTTGCTCCGACCCGATCCGATCTTGTAAACATCTTTCCCTTCCCTTCACTCCAACATTTCTCCACCCGAACCGATCCCAGTTCCTCTCCTTCATCTCCTTCATCTCCTTCATTTCCTTCATTTTCCACCTCGCTTAACCAATACCGAACCCAACTCCATTTCACATACCCTAATTAAGACCAAGCACTTACGTGCTCAACTATCCAGTAAGACCCTAATCCCCTCTCCCAACGCCTCGAGGTAGTGACAGAACCACCAACGACGACGGCGAGGAGAGAGAAGGCCACGACGTCAGAATTAAACAAACACCATGTTCGAATCGCCCAATTTTACCACAAATCTAAGCTGAAAACGATTATAGCAAGGTAATTCGAGATTTTATACCTACCAAGTTGTTTAATTTAAAGAAGAACAAGAGAGTTTCAGAGTTTTTGAAGTTGTTGGGTTTCGATGCAAAATCTGTTGGGCGAGAGCAATAAAAGAAGGAGAGGAAGAAGAAGACGGGAGGCGGATTTATATAAGTTTATAGTGACCACTCGTATTCCCAGTCTTTTTTACCCCGTTCGGACCGGGATTCGGGCCCACAAAGGCATTCTGGCCTCTTATTCCACTGTTAAGCAATACAAGAGGGAAATCCATTCAGGTCGGGTCCAAACCGAAAGGGATCATATACATTGACTTGGCACGCAGGTTGAATTCGAGGAAAAATAAAGAAAAAGCTCACCTGGAGGAATTACTGGACATTAAAAATAGCTCTCAAAGTTGTTTGAAAATAAAGAAAGTAATTCGTATGGTTTATGGATATATATAAGCAACAAAAGGCACGACTTTATGAAGTGACACAACTCTACAAGTAAATGGAAGTGATTATTCAATGGTTTTAATTCAAAGGATGTTTTGTAAACTACTTCGAAGCACACTTTATCTTAGATAAGAGTGTACTTCAAGGGGGCAAAATGTTAGCCTACTTTGTGAACTAGGCTACACAAAGAGCAAATGGTGAGAAAGCCACCAACCGGTCTGGATCGGAGGGAACCAGCACGGGAAAGAAGCAGAGATCGAAGATGCAGACATCATATCGGTTCGGTTCGGAGAAGTACGTCAGCAACATCACAAGATAGCAAGTAGCCTCATCGGATCGGTGGCGGCCGATACGAACCCCTCTTTCTGAGCTTGTGATCGTTGCTACACACGTTTCCTGAAGACTCGGACCAAGCATGACCATTTCTCCCACGATCTCCCACTAAATTGATGCGCTGTTACTATCCGGAGGCCTCCGAACCCAACTCTTATGGGATGGATGCCACGCAGTTCCGAACCGGAGCTACTTCGAGGAGTTTTTTCAACTATAAATACACCATCAAGAGGCATTTGAAAGAATCTTTTGGCAAGTTCTCAGCTCTAACTTCCTTCATAACCGAATTTCACAACCATATTCAGATCAAAATCATCTCTTAAAGTTTATTTTTGAGAGATTTGAGTGAGTTTATGCATTGTAATTGTGAAGTTGAGTGAGAATCATTGTTGTATTTGCATTCAAATCATCAATCAAAAGAATAGAAATTGGACGTAGGCTCTTTAACGCCGAACCACTATAAATCATGTGTTCTTCATTGCTTTTTAGTTCTACTTCATTAAAATCATAGCTAATTTGGGTGCTAGAAGCAATTTTTGGTCTAACATAAGCGAATTATAAATTATACATGCATTGTATAAATTATATTCATGTGTTGAAATGAAAGTGAAATATACGTGTATATATATATATATATATATATATACACACACACACACTCCCCTCGTCCACAAACCATGGTCGATAATTATTGATTGTGAATTGGTGTGAAAAATTTGGTGAATAATGTGAATGGTTGATAGAATTGTTTGTGGTTGATATTGTTTGATTGTGGATGAAAAATTCCTGTTGGTGGTTGAAACATAATTAGAATAGGTTGTGGAAAAGAAAAACATACTCGCCTGCGTGCGAACTAGATGTATGAAATCTCCATTGTCAAAAACCGCGAGGTTTTAAGGTAGAGCGAGGAGTCGTACTCGGAACGGTGCCGGTTTTAAATACCCTGCCGTTATGCTGCCGAAATTTTCAATAATATTCATGTGTTAGAATTATTTCATGTGTTGAAACTACATTCATGTGTTGAATAAATATTCATGTGTTGAATAGAAATTCATGTAATGAATGAAATTCTTTGAAAGCTAAAAATAACCTTTTATCACATATATAGAATATATAAAATATTCATGTTCTAAATAAATTGCTTTAACACTAAAAATCACACTTTTATAATATATATAAACTATAGAAAATGTTCATGTGTTGAATAAAGGACTAGAACGTTAAAAATCATATTTTTATCGTATGTGTGAAGTCGAAAACATTCATGTGTTGAATATATGGAGTGAACAATAAAATCTACATTTTTATTGTGAATGTGAAATGCTAAAAATGTTCATGTGTTGAATAAATATTTTTGATGATAAAAATATCATTTTTATCATGTATATGACTCGCTAAAAATACACAAGTGTTGAAATAAGTATTTGTTTGGTATGAATATTATTTTTAACAAGTATGTGAACTAAATAAAATAGTTATGTGTTGAGATATATTTTTGTTCGCTAGAAATATTATTTTTAGCTTAGTTTCGCACATATATATACATGTATTGAACAGGAAAATGGATTAGCTGTTGAGTAAAGATTTTATTTGCGTGCCCGACAAATAGGTAAACCTTAATGAGTTGGATGTGCAATATTATTATATCAACTCATGTGAAGGTCATTGGATGCGGAGTGTTGGTTGTTCTATGTGAAATAATAAACGTTGCCATAAGATAGTAACAATTAATTTTGAACTATCCTACATGACATACTTCTTGAAGATAGGCATACTTCATCATATACCACATAAGCATTTAGAGCTTGTATGACGAGGTTGAAGATTTACCATACGAGCGAGAGGCTCGTATGGCAGTGACTGTATATTACAGGTTGAACTGATGACTGATATGGACTACGTAAAATGTACCGGTAAATTGCCAGATTCATAAAAAAACCCACACGGGTCTGGAGATGACAATAAACACGTCTCTCTGGTCATTAAGGCACAATAACCATTTATAGGGTGACGAGAATTTATTCTCTGGAGTTATGATCTATACACACTCCCCTGTGGATATCGGAATATATCACTATAAATATGTGCATGCTTATTAGGATTTATTGGGTACCTAATACGGCCCAATAAATTTCCAAACCCCTTCCCGTACAAAGGAGGTTATGGCGAAATCTTCTGAAATTTAAAGGCGTTAGTGAAATATTTGAAGTGAAAACGATATTGAAATCGTCGAATAAATTATATTTATATATATATATATATATATAAATTAAATAAAACGAATCGAGCCCCTGTAGTTCGCGTTTTGAAATAATAATTTAAATCGATTATACTGGGAGATCCGACCATCAGATTTTGACGAAACTGGAACCGTTGGGTTCGCTTTGGGAATATCTTTCCAATGATATAAACTTTGTTGAGATCCAACGGTTAGATTTTCCGATATGTATAAAACAAATTTAGAGAAAAACAGCGCCAGTGCCTCGGCACGACCTGAAATGTCGTTTAATTAAATAGGGTCATTTTTAAATAAAAAAAATGGCGATATATTGTTATAAAATATTATAGACGATGTGGAATGAAAATAGACCGATTATACTTGGTTTGCTTGACATTGGATGGTTTAATGTGTTTGACATGAAATTTATACTAAAGAACTGAAATGTGAATGTCGAATAATTTAACTATGGAAGAATTGATTTGAAATCTAAATATACGTGAATTAATTGAAAAGGCCGAGTTAATTCTCATTTCAAATAATTGATCGACGATTGGAAGTCGAAGAGATGAAGACGGTTCAAGACCGACGATCTTCAAAGCGGATGGATGGGCGCTACTGATGCTCATGATTGGAGTAGTTACCTTGAAGGGGCTGAAGTGGTAGTCGTCCGTACGTATTTGTTGATTGTATAGAAATGCGAGGAATATGGTGCCTCTGGCTTCGTTCAGACCCAAAACGAACTTGTAAATGGACTGTGTGTCTGACATTGGATTTTGTTATGTGATGATTGATCTCTATTAAATATATATCTGTTTGGCGGCGGAGAATTTATTCTCTTGCTTAACGCCCTTCTCTGAGACGTACGAGCTCAGAGATTATATATCGATAGAAATCAGTCGCATGGGGTGAATTTCCTATGTGGCACGCCTAAGTAGTAGATGATCAAGGCTTCTGTTGAAAAGCAAAGTCTTGTGGTTGATGATCAAAGCATGGCCTACGTGGCGTAGCTTTGTGTATAGCGTGGATTCGCGAGCCTTACACCTCAGTATGAGTCAAAAACGGGATAGTGACTGTAGGGAGACCACGACGTTTCTTTCTAGCTATGGGTGATGTCAGTGACCTACCAGCCCTGACAATTATATATTATTTTACCTGTGTGGTTGTTGTAATGCTAGGCGCCTTGGATATAGGTCCTATAGGACCGGGAAACGTGTGTTCAGGAATAACTAATCCTCAAAAGTAAGAGAGGACCGGCCCTGAAGATCCAAGGATCGCTGTGTGTGGTCCTGAGACATTTGCTAGAGTGTCTCAAACGGAGAGGAGCTTGCCCCTTGCCTCGACTCATGATGGAATCCAATTTCCAATACGAAATTACGGATTTGATTGCATTACTAGTATGGAGACATAGTGATATGGGGCACTTATGTCGTCTATGATTGATATTTATGATTGAATTTGCTTTTGAAACATATATACACTAGTAATAATATCAAACAAATATCGTATTGGAAATAACGATATAAATATATCTTTCAAATTTCCACAACCATATCTGTATAATCACAAAATCCAACATCGAAATATTCTGAAGATAATGTCGATTCAAATCCATTCCAATTTGTATATTGGAAATTTTGATTATTTTTAAAACCACTTCAAATCTAGTTCAAAACTAGTTCATTTCGATAAAAATATATTTTTATCCTTTCAAACGTGGAATTTTTCATCCCAGTTCTTTCCAATTCATATATTATGATTTCACACAAATTATTAATATTTTTAATAATTTTATCAAGGCCCGTACAGTCGGTTTTCAATAACGGCCACCGAACTGCACTTACATCGACCTTTTCCAAATTTGATTTGGACATAATTCCAGATCCAACCATTAGATTTCAAATTTCTAATATTCACTGGAAATTTCTTTTCGATATGAACCGAACGGTTCCGGTTTCAGGAGAATCCAACGGTCGGATCTCCCGTAACGTCAACTCAAAGTCAATGGTCGAAATTCGCGAACTGCCGCAGCGCAGCGCGTTCTATTCAGGCCATCAATATATATTATATATAATTCGTCGATTTCAATTCAAAACGTATTTTATAATTTGTTTTAAATTCATTTTCAAAGCAATATCAACTTCATATTCAATTTCTAAATCAAAATTGAATATTCCATATCATTAATATATAAATGATAATATTTTCAAAACGTTATATTTTAAAATCACTTCCTTTTCTATATTCATTATAAAAACGAATATAATCGATATAAATATCGTTCGCGTCAAAATGGCGCATCTCTAATCAACACGGCTTTATATATTTCAATAAATTCGTTATTCTATTCAACAAATGAATATTTTCTTCAACACATGAATATATATTTCTTTCAACACATGAATATTCTCAACACATGAGTATCGTCAACACATGACTACCCGTCACAGGTGGTATCGGAGCTTTGGTTAACCTTCGTTCTGGAATTTAACACATTAAACACCTCGTCAGAATAGAATCAGTAGTGTTCTAAGGCGAGTAGCTCATTAGAGATAGGACTAGTAATGTCCTAGAATGAGCTAAGAAGAATAGCAAAAATAATCTGATCAGTCCATCATTGTCTTTCCTTAAGTTCTTCTGTTGTACCATATATTAAAATAATCGTTTTTGAAGGCCGACTCTTTTCTTGCTTATATTGAACTTGATAAATGGCTACCCGAGCAGCAGCAGCTAGAGGAGGCCGAGGAGGCGAAGCAAGCCGAGGTAGAGGACGAGGAGATGTCCCCGCTGCAGAAGGGCCTTTGGTACAACCACAAGCTGCTCAGCCATTCGAGCTAGACCGAGTGGCGAAGAGATACAAAAATCTCGGTGGCAAAACCTTCTCAGGAACAGGCACAGTGATAGAGGCCTTAGCATGGTTGAAAATGTGTGAGAAGATCTTAGGTGGCCTGAGACACAGAGATCAGGACAAGGCTTTTATCGGCGCCTGGCTTTTACAGGATGAGGCAGAATTATGGTGGGAAGCCATCACCGCTGAGGACCAAAATGTAGTGAGAACTTGGGATGAGTTCAAGGCAATGTTTAAGGAGAAGTTCATCCCAGAACAGGCGATGGAGCGCATGCACGACGAATTTGCTAATCTCCAACAAGGAGACCTCTCCGTGCAGGACTACCTCAATAAGTTCACGCAGCTATCTCGTTACGCCCCAGAGCTTATCACGACTGTAAAGGAAAAGAACAAAAGGTTCATACATGGGCTTAAGCGCAAGTATCAAGATAGAGCCATGAGCCACATCAAACTTCCATTTGCAGACTTAGTGGAAATGGCCTGTAATTATGAAGACTTGGACCAGAGGAACCTTGATCTAGACCATGCCAGGAGTCAAGCGGGAAACAAATGCAAGCCTTCTGTGAACCAACCTGAGTCCAGCAACGCAACATCCACAAATCAGCAAGCTAGCAAATTCTGGGAGGCATTCCAGATAGAATTGGGAACAAAACTGAACCTGAGCACCGCTTATCACTCTCAGACAGATGGCCAAACTGAGAGGGTGAATAGAATTCTAGAAGATTTACTACGGCCTTGCATTATTGATTTTGGCGGATCATGGGAAGATCACTTGCATTTGGCCGAATTCTCATACAAAAACAGCTATCAAGCAAGTTTGAAAATGTTGCCATTTGAAGCGTTATACGGTAGACCATGCAGATCTCCCGCATGTTGGGTAGAACCTGGAAACAGACTTGTGTTGGGACCCGATATGATTCGAGAAGCATCAGATAAAGTCGATTTCATTAAGAAACGATTGCAAACTGCTCAAAGCCGACAGAAAAGTTATGCGGATTCTAGGAGAAGAGATTTAGCATTCGCTGTTGGTGATTCTGTTTATTTGAAAGTTTTTCCGATGAGAGGAGTAATCCGGTTCGGTAAAACTAGGAAGTTGGCACCCAGATTTATTGGTCCCTTTCCTATACTTGAACGAATTGGAACTCTTGCTTATAGGGTTCAATTACCTGATTGGTTGCCGGGAGTACATAATGTGTTTCACGTATCTCAACTTAGAAGACATGTGCATGATCCAGATCTTGTTGTAGAAGAAGCAGCGCAACAGGACTTGGAAATTACTCCAGAATTAGCAGTCAGAAGAGAGCCGTTAAAAATTGTTGGCAAAGAAACTAAAGAGCTAAAGAACAAGAAAGTTCATTTAGTTAAAGTGCAGTGGAGTAGTGATCCTAGAGACTGTACTTGGGAGACTGAGGAAATCATTAAGCAAGCTTACCCCAAGTGCAGAGTGGAAGTCTCTAACTAACTCCGGTGCAAGGAACCTTTACACTACTTTGCATTTCCATTTTTTTTCCTACTGTACTGCTATTTCCTTTTCGGGGACGAAAAGTTTTAAGTGGGGGAGACTGTAACAACCCGGAAAATACGAGCCAATTTAAATTTTTTAAATTGTTCATTTTAAAGAAATTTGAGCAATTGAAATAGAATATTTCAATAAAATAAAGAGTTAGAAATAGTGCGGCAGTTTGAAAATTTGAATTCAAACTTTGACTGACTGTACCGGGTGCAAAATAAAACGAATTTTAGTGAAACCGAAAATATTTAAATCTGTTTATGATTATCTTCCTAACGAATCTGAATAATCGAAGTTTCATTGCGGGAATCAAAAGTTATGGCCAAATGAATTTTTAGAAAGGTTGCTATAGAGAATATATAGCCCTTGAAAATAGACATTTTGCAAACGACCTCAGAATTCGATGAAACCACTTTTGTTGGATCTGGGATGTCAAATTATTGCTAGGTTTCAAATTCCATAATTTTTGAAGTTAATATGTGAGCGTGGCAAAGGAAAACGTGTTTGGTTGATTTCAGTTAAATTGGATCGACCAGAATATGGTCATTTTTCAAACGGTCTCAGAATTCGACAAAACTAGTTTTGTTGGGACCGTATCATCAAAACATAGCCAGATTTATTTTTGGGGAATTTTTAGAATCAGAATGTGGCCCCGGCAAATTAAAATGTACGTTCAAATCAAAAATTGAATGTTTTATACTTTAATTTGAAGAATAACTGACTATAACAGTCGAATTGGCCTACGAAACATATCCCATTATGTTCGGGATAGGGGTATTTAGCTAGGGACGACAGTCATTGGGTTTGAATTGGTGTTCGTATGGAGAAACACTATTTTAAAAAATTAAATAAAGCAACGGCCAATAGAAAAATTCCATCATAATTTAAAAATATAAAAAATTTCAAAAACCCCCTTTATCACCCTCGCTCTCGACGAAAACCGATTCTCGTCGTTCCCAGGCCGATTCCGGCCAATCCGTTCATCGGTTGACCCCGACCCTTCACAACTTTTTGAAGATCCTTCCTTCCTCTTCAAATCCATATAAGGAGCTCCCTCTATCGTCGCTCCTACCTCGAGATTCGCACCCACGAACATCGGGACTTCGTCGCACCGCAGATCCTCCGTGCCTGCATCGATCCGACCGCCACCAGGTGGCGCGGGAACCCCTTTCCATCCTCTACAATGTTGTACCCTCCGATCGTTCAACCGCTTCACGGTTTAAGTGAAAATCGCAGACCTAGGTTTGAAGTTTTTACTGAAAGGTATGGCCTTGTTTAAATAAAAAGGTTATAACATTTTTAAGTGTTGCAAACGATGATTTTAGTTAAAAAAATCATATCTTTATCATGTGCTGACGAAATTCGATGAAACAGGAAACATCGAGACCGTGTCGACGCTCTCTACATTCTAGAAGTGTCCGTGGATTTTTCTGAGCTCGCTACGATTTTTAGCCAATGTGAGATTTCTAAACTGAAATGTGAACGGACATGTGTCGTATAAGTTATATAAGCAAAGTATGAATTATATACACGTTGTATACCTCATGTACATGTGTTGTGTAAGTTATATAAGCGAAGTATAAATTATACATGCATTGTATAAATTATATTCATGTGTTGAAATGAAAGTGAAATATACGTGTATATATATATATATATATATATTTATATACTCCCCTCGTCCACAAACCATGGACGATAATTATTGATTGTGAATTAGTGTGAAAAATTTGGTGAATAATGCGAATGGTTGATAGAATTTTTTGTGGTTGATATTGTTTGATTATGGTTGAAAAATACCCGTTGGTGGTTGAAACTAAATTAGAATAGGTTGTGGAAAAGAAAAACATAGTCGCCTGCATTCGAACTACATGTATGAAATCCCCATTGTCAAAAACCGCGAGGTTTTAAGGTAGAGCAAGGAGTCGTACTCGGGACGGTGCCGGTTTTAAATACCCTGCCGTTATACTGCCGAAATTTTCAATAATATTCATGTGTTAGAATTATTTCATGTGTTGAAACTACATTCATGTGTTGAATAAATATTCATGTGTTGAATAGAAATTCATGTGATGAATGAAATTCTTTGAAAGCTAAAAATAACCTTTTATCACATATATAGAATATATAAAATATTCATGTTCTAAATAAATTGCTTTAACACTTAAAATCACACTTTTATTATATATATATAAACTATAGAAAATGTTCATGTGTTGAATAAAGGACTAGAACGGTAAAAATCATATTTTTATCGTATGTGTGAAGTCGAAAACATTCATGTGTTGAATATATGGAGTGAACAATAAAATCTACATTTTTATTGTGAATATGAAGTGCTAAAAATGTTCATGTGTTGAATAAATATTTTTGATGATAAAAATATCATTTTTATCATGTATATGACTCGCTAAAAATACACAAGTGTTGAAATAAGTATTTGTTTGGTATGAATATTATTTTTAACATGTATGTGAACTAAATAAAATAGTCGTGTGTTGAGATATATTTTTGTTCGCTAGAAATATTATTTTTAGCTTAGTTTCGCACATATATATACATGTATTGAACAGGAAAATGGAATAGTTGTTGAGTAAATATTTTATTTGCGTGCCCGACAAATAGGTAAACCTTAATGAGTTGGATGTGCAATATTATTATATCAACTCATATGAATGCCGTTGGATGCGGAGTGCTGGTTGTTCTGTGTGAAATAATAAACGTCGCCATAAATAGTAACAATTAATTTTGAACTACACTACATGGCATACTTCTTGAAGATAGGCATACTTCATCATATACCACATAAGCATTTGGAGCTTGTGTGACGAGGTTGAAGATTTACCATACGAGCGAGAGGCTCGTATGGCGGTGACTGTATATTACAGGTCGAACTGATGACTGATATGGACTATGTAAAATGTACCGGTAAATTGCCAGATTAATAAAAACTCCATATGGGTCTGGAGATGACAATAAACACGTCTCTCTGGTCATTAAGGCACAAAAACCATTTATAGGTGACGAGAATTTATTCTCTGGAGTTATGATATATGCACACTCCCCTGTGGACACCGGAATATATCACTATAAATATGTGCATGCTTATTAGGATTTATTGGGTAGCTAATACGGTCCAATAAATTTCCAAACCCCTTCCCGTACAAAGGAGGTTATGGCGAAATTTTCTGAAATTTAAAGGCGTTAGTGAAATATTTGAAGTGAAAATGGTATTGAAATCGTCGAATAAATTATATATATATATATATATAACGAATCGAGCCCTGCAGTTCGCGTTTTGAAATCGTAATTTTAATCGATTATACCGAGAGATCCAACCATCGGATTTTGACGAAACTTGAACCGTTGGGTTCGCTTTGGGAATATCTTTCCAATGATATAAACTTTGTTGAGATCCAACAATTAGATTTTCCAATATGTATAAAACAATTTTGGAGAAAAACAGCGCCAGTGCCTCGGCACGACCTGAAACATCGTTTAATTAAATAGGGCCATTATAAATAAATAAAAATGGCGATATATCGTTATAAAATGTTATAGACGATGTGGAATGAAATAGACCGATTATACTTGGATGGATGAATGTGTCTGACATGAAATTAATACTAAAGAACTGAAATGTGAATGTCGAATAATTTAACTATGGAAGAATTGATTTGAAATCTAAATATATGTGAATTATTTGAAAAGGCCTAGTTAATTCTCATTTCAAATAATTGATCGACGATGGGAAGTCGAAGAGATGAAGACGGTTCAAGACCGACGATCTTCACATCGGATGGATGGGCGCTACTGATGCTCACGATTGGAGTAGCTACCTTGAGGAGGCTGAAGTGGTAGCCGTCCATACGTATTTGTTGATTGTACGGAAATGCGAGGAATATGGTGCCACCGGCTTCGTTCAGACCCAGAATGAACTTGTAAATGGACTGTGTGTCTGACATTGGATTTTGTTCTGTGATGATTGATCTCTATTAAATATATATCTGTTTGGCGGCGGAGAATTTATTCTCTTGCTTAACGCCCTTCTCTGAGACGTACGAGCTCAGAAGTTATATATCGATAGAAATCAGTCGCATGGGGTGAATTGCCTGTGTGGCACGCCTAAGTGGCAGATGATCAAGGATTCTATTGAAAAGAAAAGTCTTGTGGTTGATGATCAAAGCATGGCCTACGTGGCGTAGCTTTGTGTATAGCGTGGATTCGCGAGCCTCACACCTCAGTATGAGTCAAAAACGGGATAGTGATTGCAGGGAGAGCACGACGTTTCTTTCTAGCTATGGGTGATTTCAGTGACCTACCAGCCCTGACATTTATATATTATTTTACCTGTGTGGTTGTTGGAATGCGAGGTGCCTCAGATATAGGTCCTATAGGACCGGGAAACGTGTGTTCAGGAATAACTAATCCTCAAAAGTAAGAGAGGACCTGCCCTGAAGATCCAAGGATCGTTGTGTGTGGTCCTGAGACATTTGCTAGAGTGTCTCGAATGGAGAGGAGCTTGCCCCTTGCCTCGACTCATGATGGAATCCAATTTCCTATACGAAATTACGGATTTTATTGTATTACTAGTATGGCGACATAGTGTTATGGGGCACTTATGCCATCTATGATTGATATTTATGATTGAATTTGCTTTTGAAACATATATGCACTAGTAATAATATCAAACACTTTTGTTTTATACGTATCAAGCATTTCTTGGCCATTATAAGTTAAAACTCTATCCTCCCGCTTGCGTTGCATTGTGTGATGGGACCTGAGTCTTATAATGGCTTCATTTTTATAAAAAGCATTGCGATGATTTGGTAATTTACTTTATTTCATGCACTGGCAATCACTGGAGTAAACCCATTCCATGAAAGTGGCGTGGTCCTATGATTTGCATTATTATTGTTGGTTAATTAGTTAAGTAGATTTCTCATACCAGTCCCATGACTGACTCGTAGTTTGTTTCATCTTGCAAACTCGGGTGCCCTTATTTTCACACGGGCAGCCTAGTACCAGGTAGCAGGACATATTTGGCTTTGGCACTTCAACAGGGGTGCATCTTTTGGCTCATGGCAAGGCTCGACTTCTCAGTGTTTTGACTATTGATTTCCGCCATTATTATCTATGTATATGATTCCGCTTCTGGCGATGTAGACTGATATTTCTTTTATGTACTCTCTATGTATATGTACTGCTTATGGCGATGTAGACTGATCATGTACTTTTATGCACTAAGTTGTATCCTACACTGTGCTCTCTGATGTTGTAACATATTATGATTCCGCTGTCATATTCATGTAAATTATTTTATTTATTGCTTTTGCTATTATCTGTACTCTGCTAATGATGATTAATGTGTTATATTCCAATGATTATCCTTAACACCGTCGTACAGGGTTTTGGGATCCTCACAACTAACAAATACAATATTAGCTTAAGATGAAGAACGGTCACCATAAATCTCAATCAGTCAAACAAAAATCATAATATTCTGAGAATAGGTGGCATATTTCACATTTTAGATAATGACGAATTTATGATGAAATTTATATATAATAGAGAGAGTTCAAAACATGATTTCCAATTATTTTCAAAAGATTTTTTATAAAGATGAGGCACAAAAACAGTGATGGATTTGGACTATAATTAATAATTCAATTTAAGTGACAAAATCGAAAAATCTCAAATCCTAATAGCTATCAATCAACAAATCATAACACATCATAAAATATTATTACATTTCACAGATTAAAAAATGGATTGATAGGATGGTTTTTAAACACCAAGGAGAATTTCAGATTTATTTCAATTTATAGCACAATATTTCATTTTTCTTTTTATTTTATTTAAGAGCACACTGACCATGCATAACCAGAGCTTGGATTTTTAAATGAGGTCAGTCGCAACTTAAATTATAAGTTGTCTTATAACCATGCATGACCAGAGCTTGGATTTTTAAATGAGGTTAGAGACATACTTATGAATATTATATTTTATTATTTTTAGTTTCAAAATGAAAAACTTATCAGTATATAAAACCAATATAGATGATAGAAATGTGATAGGTACATAAATGATTTGTGAAATAAATTTATAAATTAATCATATTATGAAATATGATCAACTGTACTAAGACCATTGAAAATTTTCAATTATCACTAATTCTGAATAATAATACAGTCCCATTTCTATCACAAAAAATTTCACTGTTTATTCAAGATGACTTTTAAAAATTATTAAACTCTCCACATTAACATAAAAAACATGATGGATGGAAGAATGATGATAGATAATGAAGAGTTGGTCGTGAAATAATTGCCAGTTCAAAGATATTATAATAAATATTCAACCATCATGAAAATATAAATAAAATCTCCTCTCATTGTGAAATATACTGCAGTCATAATTCATCGCAATTTCAAAATCTAATAATAATTTTGGTGAATTATAAATACAGTTCAGTTTGGTTATTGATTTCAATTTCTGAATGAATAATCAATAAATAACTTTAAAATTTAAAATCAATTACAAGAGGAAATTAAAATGATTTATACAAGACAAAAATAATATGTGAAATCTATGCAAGATGAAAATTCAAAATAGAAAGTTGTGCAAAAATATATGGCAATTCTGATACCAGTTGATGTCTCTATTTATGATGATTTTAACATGACACTGGAGATGAACAAGCATATTACAGCCAACAAAATTTAATCAGAAAGCCTAAGCAGACACGGTTAACAAAACAAGCAAATTAATTTCATCTATCAGGGCATGGCATATATTTGATACCTAAACAAGCAGTCACCCAAAAATATTTTCAAGAACAATATCTGAGCAGCACAAAAATCATTTTCAAAGCAGACTTGTCAAGGAGATGTTTCAAAGATATTTCTGTCGGTCACAAAAGATGATTCATGATCCAAGATTAAAAAATATCATTTATTTGAAATCATTTGAGGAATATGAAAAAACTCAAGATTTAATGATTCAAACACACCGAATTATTAACTTTTGATTCAAGATATGTGTGAGATTCAATAAATCGATATTTTCAAATGATTTTAAACAACAAATATTCAAGTAAAATAACCATGAAATACTAATAAATTTCAACGACCAAATTTTTCAAAGAAATTTTTCACAGGTATCTCTGACAAGTACAAGAGTAATTTTAGATCATTTACATCAGGCTTGAGAGATATTCATGATCCAAAAAATTAAAAATAATTTATTTGAAATCACTTGAATCAATGTTAAGTTTAAGATATAATGAATCATTCACACAAGATTGATAATTTCAAATTTAAGAGGTGTGTGATATTAAAAATATCAACTATTTCAGATGATTTCAAACAAACAAATTTCAACCTTAATGATCATGAGTAAAGATGAATTTCAAGATGTATCACTAATTCAAGATAACTCAAAATATCTAAGCCAGTCCAAAAAATAATGAAATTATCACAATTGATAAATATTGGTGTGCTGAAATGAGTATATTATTTCAAGCTTTTCTAAAATGAATTAGTGAAAACTCAAAACAACAGTGGTGTGTGAAATTCCATTAAACTTTCAGGTCATTAAAAATTTAGAATTCAAATTAGCAGTGTTCAAGATATGACAAGAATACATCAACACTGTTATAAATTCAAATATCAGAAAATAAACTTTTAAACAATTGCATATATTTAAATTCAAGATCTGGAAAAGATTAAAACATCAGAGTTCTATTTAAATGAAGTGAATTTCCAGAAAAAATATGAATTCTGCAATTTGAATTTAATGAAGCTCAGTGAAGAAAGACAAAAATATATGGTAGTGTCATATCAAAGCAGAAGAGATAAAGTAAATAAACAGAGGGAGTAGAAGGAGGAATAAACAAAAATAAAAATAGAGAATATTTACAAAGATGAGTTTAGAGATCATACCAGATTTGCAGTTGATGATGTGGATCTCCAACCCAGCAGACTTGGCTAAGGAACTCTAAATAAATCAAAGACGTGGAATAGCTTGAATTCAAATTTTCTTTTCCAAAGTATTTCCTCAGCCATCACTAGTACCTAGAAATTGAGAGGGTTAAGTGGTCTAACAAAATTTGTAAAACCACTCTGAAATGTGTTTACCACTTTAATTTGGTACCCAAACCTGTCTGAATAACAAACCATCTGAATTTACCTTTGTACCCTTTGGAACCCAAATCTGTTTGTATTTAACGGAGTTTGTTTTATTTCTTTTTGGGATCGAAGATTGTTTAGATGGATTATTATAAAACAAATTTACATCATGTTTATGATTCAAAAATCCTTTGGGATTATCAGAGTTTGAATTTTAAAATAGATTCTTTTCAAAGCAATTTGAAGGATTTTTAAAATCATTTGAATTTCGTTTTTTAAAAATATTATTTTTCCCGAAGCCAAGACCACATTTATTTCCAATAGAAACTTGGTTTTGTAATAGCATATTCAATGATTTTTCCCCATTAGAAAAATTATCCAAAGTTGATTCTAATCGTTGAATTTTGGATTTTAGATTGCTATTTTCTTTTATTAAATTTAAGCAATTATTTATAGCGATCTTCTGTTCAGTATTGGAGTGTTTCAAAACCAAATTCTCATTTTCAAGTAATTTAATTTTGGATTGGGATTCGGAAATTTCAAGTTCAAAATGATATTGCTTTTCAGATTATAGTTTTTCAAAGGTTTTGAATTTTTCAATCTCAATTTCAAGCTCTTTCAAAATCAAATCAGTTTTCAACAAATTTTGTTTTTCAGCAGATTCATGTTCGAAATTTTTGGTAGTCTTAAAATTTTCAAATTCCTTTTGTAAAAAGTTGTTTGTACTTTCAAGCTCAATCTTATTTCTCTTTTAAAATCATAATTTTATTTTCAAGCTTCTGAATATTTTTTATTTTGATGAACAAGATTGTTTTCCAAAATCAAACAACTTTTACAACTAGAGTTTGAAGATTTCTTGACCTTCTCAAGTTTTGATTCCAAAATATTATTTTTGTTGATCAACTCAAGCTTTTCAGATATCAGAATTTTATTTTTAGATTTTAGATTCTCAACAGATTTAGTTAAACCGTTTAAATGATGAATTAATCTTTATAAGAAAGATCTCATATTGAGTCTTCATCTGAATTTCCATCTACATAACCTGTTAAGCACAAATTTGAAACTGAATTGACCGTTGAGGGTTTTGAGCAGTTGTCTGGTTTTCCATACTGCGCATTGAGAGTTTTCCAGATATCCTGCGTAGTTAAGCGATGAGAGATAAGATCAAGCTGATTATTGCTGAGACAAGAATAGAGAATATGCATAACACGAGCATTGACAAGTTTATTTTTCTTATCTAACATATCTCCCATATTTTCAATGATATTCCAATATTCAAAATTAACAGATTTTAAATATCATTTAATTTTTGTTTTCCAAATTAAAAAATCCGTTCCATTGAAAATAATTGGAATATCAATGGACTGACTCTGACAACTAGGATCCATGAATGTAGGGTTAATGAAATTAACAGGCTCTGATACCACTTGTTGGATCTAGATTAACCCTAGAGGGGGGGTGAATAGGGTTTATCATAGTTTTTCGCTGAATAAAAAATCTAACGGGATATTAAATAATAAACAGATCATAGAATGCAGCAGAAATAAAAAGCGGAAAGGAAATAACACACAGAGATACCTAGCTTCGGCAAAACCCTACCTACTGCTGCATTCCTAAGGTTTCTACTAGGTGATAGAACATATCCCGCTTACAAGACCATGTAAACTCGCGAACCCTCGCTTCTATTCTAACCCTACTCTCAAAACCCTAGACTGATCTAAACCCCTAGATCAGATTTTCCCTAGTTTTACAGACTCTAGTAACTGTCAGTTAAACCCCTAACTGGATCCCCTAGAATTTTACAGACTCTAGCATCTGTTCGACGATAACAAAAGAAATACAAAAGGAAATAAAAAAACAAAACCCTAGATTTAAAAAGAAATGAATCTCCCTTTAAGCTCTTCAACCAGGCCGACCATTCTTCAAGATGGTGCACCCAAAGTTACTCTGTCCCAATCTCTTTGCTTAAGAAAATAAATGGCGGCGGATGAAAACAAACTAGGGTTTTCAGAAAATCTTCCCCAAATCGATGACACTTGTTCAAATAAAATTCAATTCTCTGATGCTTGAATCTTCGATGGCTTCTCAATCTTCCTTGATCGATTTGGGATTCTTCTGATCGAAAAACTTGTGAGTAATTGATATAAATTGATTTCTGCTCTTTGAAATTTTGTCTTGTGTTTTTTCGATTTCGCCAGTGATGAAATGGTGTGTGTATTTATAGGGGTTTAGAAACCCTAGCATTCTCTGATTTCTCCAATATAGCTTGCCTGAATTTTTGAGTTGGTTTCCTCTTTTAATTTCTTTATTTAAATGGCTTGCGTGATTTCTTTGATGAATCGAGACGTTAATTTTGAACATCGATGAATCTGAAAGGTTTCATTTACATTGTTGAATTGTAACTCTTTCCCTATATGATTTTCTGCAAATTAAAACACCTTGGCCCGCTGTTAAAAATATTGAACATTTCTGGTAATAAATAAACTGACTAATTTCCTCGGTCCTTGCGCATCAATCTGAAAATTAATATATGCAAATGATTTTGTGCCCCCAAGTGATTTCTTGTCTCAAATTCGGATTGTGATTTGAATCTGTTCAAAACTGGAAATAGATCAATGCATTGAATTTGATTTAATTGGTGTGCACCTGACTGGTATTTCTATATTGTTGTGCATTTGTTCAACAATTTCTTGAATCATAATGACTTGCTTTGTTACACCATACACTGATTTGAACTATGCCAAATAAGTGTCTCTCTGATTTGTTGTTGCACTTCTTATTGAACATGAGCCAATTTAACATTCCTTGTATTGATTCCATAACCTTGTCCAAAGCTAGAAACACAATCTTGGCTAAAAAAACTAGAAACATTTAAATGGCTCCATGCATATAGGTTGTGCCATATCTAGAAATAAATCAGTGCAATTTTTTTGCTGGTTAACCAGTTTACTTGTTTGTTGCTCTAGCTTGAAACTGCATGATGTTTTGTATACATATATCCATGCATATCCTCAAACCTATCCATTTTTGTAGTTGCACTCCTTTATAACTGAACAATAAAACATATTAACTTGTTGTTGAAAAAGAATGATATGTTGTCTTGGTTTGACATGTTCCCCTAAGCACAATCTTGCACTACCATTTGCTTTAAAAAAAACATGTACACAGACATGTACATATGCATTAACTAGTCCCAGATTTGTGATATAGTTGCTCATTTCTTTTCTTTGCATCTGAGTACTGATCATTGGTTGCTGTCATTTTGCATGTAAAGCAACTTCTTGACTATGCTATGTTATTTTCTTGTTGTTGTCATGCTTCATTTGTATGTGCTCCATTGCACGGCTATGTTCATACTGCTGTATGTATGTAAATCTGCTATGAGTGCTTTGCGACTTTGTCCATCCTCTTGCATCTTTAAGTTGTCTCGACCAATACTTGAACTTGTTTGGGCAGATCCATGCTCCATATTTTCTGAGTTTCATTTGTACAAGTAAAGATTGAATACTTTTGTGCGAGTATTGCATCGTTGCTTCCTTGACCATGCTGGCTTGTGTTCACTTGCTATTTTGATGCATGTTGCTCCACCATGCTTGAAATTGCTCCATTAATTTTTGTGCCTACTTTTAACTTGTTGCATTTGGCACTTTGTTGCCTCGACGATTCTGCTTTGTACTTTGAGATGTGTTGACTTTGTTGCTCGACTCATGGACTTGCGGGTTTGACTTTAACTTGTACATTTGAGTGTATTTATGCAAGCTCGACCATGTCTGTATTGCTTGAGTTACACTGAGTCGAGTTGGTCCACGTAGCTGCTCCTCATTTGCTCGCTGATTGGCGAGGCAGTGCACACATGTATATTTATACACGTGTGTATATGCAGCCATCCAGAAAATATTCTTTTCCCTGCACTGAAATATTTTATATATACACTGACTGCCTTGTGGTATTTACAGTGTATCACTGTGAATATCACAAGCTGTCTGGACACAAATTAATCAGATCAAGTCATGAAAAATGATGAGAAAACACACCATAAAACTGAGACAAATAAAAATTTTAAAATAAAAATTATATCTGCAAGAGTTTGAAATTATTTCTATTCCAGATACTGTGTGTGTGTTTCCGTATATGACAGGTGTAGATGACTGGACTGACTGAAGGATGCTGTGAAGACAAAAGACAGAAGATTGAAGACAATGATGAGTCAGTGTGTGTCTGTATACATGAATTAATGTGAAAATGAATGTATATATGATTGTATAAAGAGTTGAGTGTTGTAATAGATGAAGTTGTATATGAATGAATCGAAATATTAGTGAGGTGTACAAATATTGGAGTTGGTAAAATTTGTACTGTATAAATATTTCAAATAAAATATCATATTTAAATAAAATACTATGTGAATATTTGAATTTCTATACAGTCGTATTCTATTTAAATATAGATATTATATTCCTCTCTGTGATGTATATAAGAAACACTACAATAACAAACACATTTATAATAATATATATTTGGTTGTTATCATCAAACAAAAATCATATAATTATGTATACAACATCGTTATATACAACACAGGGATGGCTCCTCACCGATTCGAGACACTCTAGCAAATGTCTCAGGATTCCCTGCAGTGAACTCTTGGATCTTCAGGGCCGGTCCATACTTACGTTAGTGAATTAGTATTCCTGAACACGCGTTTCCTGGTACTATAGGACCTATCCATCGGCCCCGTAGTGACCGATATATCTGAGGCGCCTCGCTATCTATCATCCACATAGGTAAATATATATATATATAAAAATGTCTGCGCTCCATGCCATGACATAACCTATAGCTAGAAGGAAACGTCGTGCACTCCCTGTAGTCACGATCCCGTTTTTGACACATACTGAGGTGTAAGGCTCGCGAATTAACGCTATACAAAAAGCAATGCTATTTAAAGCTGTGCTTTAATCATCAATCATAAGACTCTGGTTTTCAACAGAAGCCTTAATCATTTGCATCTCAGCATGCCACACTAACATTCCATGCCATGCGACTGATTTCTATCGGTATATAACCTCTAAGCTCGTATGTCTTAGAGAAGGGTGTTAAGCAAGAGAATAAATTATCCGCCACCAAATAGATATATATTTAATAGAGTTCAATCAACACAGAATAAAATCCAATGTCAGACACACATCCATTTACTAGTTCGTTCTGGGTCTGAACGAAACTGGAGGCACCTTATTCCTCATCCTATATGTCCAATACAGGAGAGAGGTCCTCGCATCCGGTCGATCTATAAGTATGTCTGGACAATCACCATTTATTACCTTATCTTAGGTGTACATCCTAATCAAGACATCAGTAATCATCTAAATGATGTGAAGAACTTCGGTTTCAACCACTGTCTTCATCGTCGACTTATTGTCGAATCAATTATTCAAAATGGGTATAAACCCGGCCTTTCCAAATAATTCACGTATTTTATAATCAAGTGCTATAAAAACACATCATACACCTCATTCCAATCCAGAATGTTCTTTTATTCAAATATTCTTATTCTTTGGGAAAGGTTCCCATTACTTTTATCAAAGATAAATTCTTCTAAATTTATACTTTAATCTTCCTTTGGATATCAATTCTAAACCAAATTAAGGTTTATCAACTAGTCGGGATTAGCGAACCTTACAGAAGTAATCATTTGTTTAGTTTCTCAATCCCAACCTATTCATCCCATGAAGCATATATGGTAATACTCTGTATCAAACACCACGGTGTTATTGGTAAAATTAATTATCATTTCCCGTTCAAATCTAATTAAAGATTTAACTATCGCTTGGAGTAAAACTGGTGGTACTCCATTTTCGATCATTTTCCAAATGTGATAATTTAAATTATCACATTTACATTTTAATCTAACTAAAGATTCATTAAAACTCCACTTAGTTTTAATCTTCCCAAAAATCAATATTAATGATTATTTAACTTTGGTAAATCAAACATGTCGCATCGACAATCTACACCGTACAATTGATTTATGCCGATATATATAACCTCTAAGCTTGTACGTCTCAGAGAAGGGTGTTGAGCAAAAGAAAAAAAATCTCCGCCACCAAACAGATATATATTTAGTAGAGATCAACAATATATTTCAAACTAAAATGTTAGACATGTAATCCTGCCTTTAACTGGGTTAAAGAACAAATGTCATTTAAAACACAGTTCACGATAAACCCAAAATCACATTCCATTAATTATGGAATCTTCACGGGAAACAGATCAATATATAATCGATATCAATTTCCGTATCCGACTAATAATATAAATGGAATAACGACAAAGCCTTTTAAATTCCATATATATTAACAGTCTTCCTCCACAGAAGCTCACTTCGATTATAACCAAATCGAATTCCATTCAATTCCAATTTAATATATTAAATTGGAAAACTTTACTTTGGAAAATTTCCATTAATCTTAATTAAAAGATTTTTAAATTCCAAATAACATTTCGTTGTTAATCGGGTTAAAGAACGAATGTCGTTAAAAACACAGTTCCCAGTAAACCCAATTCACATTCCATTTTATTCCAATTATTAAATATAATTGGAAACTCTAATAATCTTAATTAAAAATTTATTCTTTTCTCAACCGGGTTTAAGAACAGTGTTATTTAAGATACCATTCATGACAAACCCAAAATCCAATTTAATATTAAATACAAGGCTCTGAATAGAAATTATATCGGCTTATATTCAATATCAAATTCTGAAACTAACGGATATCGTATTGGGAATAACGATATCTGTATCTTCCAAATTCGCATAACAATATCCGTATAACCACGAAATCCAATATCGAAATATTCCAAAGATTATTTCCACTCCAGTCCATTCCAATTTATTTATTGGAAAATTATGGTTATTTTTAAAATCATTTCAAATCCAATTTATTCTTTAACAATATTAGATTATTATTCCAGTTAATAACTAGTTCATCTTGATAAAAATATATTTTTATCTTTAATAACGTGGAATTATTCATCCCAATTCTTTCCAAATAATTTATTATGATTTTACAAAAATTATTAATATTTTTAATAAATTTATTAAGGCTCTTTTAGTCAATTTCCATAAACGGTCATCGAACTGCACTTATAGCGACCTTTTTCAAATTTGATTTAGACATAATTCCAAATCCAACCATTATATTTCAAATCACTTATATTCATTGGAAAGCTCTTTTCGATACGAGCCCAACGGTTCTAGCTTTAGGAGAATCTGACGGTCGGATCTCCCGTAATGTCCATTTGAAGTCAATGTTCGAAATTCGCGAACGGTCGCGGCGCGGCGCGTTTTATTCAGGCCATTAAATAAATATATATATATAATATTATATATGTATTTCATCGATTTCCATTTAAAACACATTTTATAAATCGTTTATAAATTCGTTTTAAAACAATTTCCACTTCCATTTCAATTTTATATCAAAATTGAATACTCCTTATCATTATAATATTTAAATGATAATACTTTCAAAATATCTGATTTTGAAATCATTTCCCTTTTGATATTCATTTTAAAATGAATAAAATCGATATAAATATTGTTCGCTTCAAAATGGTGCAAATCTAATCAACACGGCTTCACATTTTAATCCTTTACAGAATATTATTTTAAAATATTCGCTATTTTAAAATATTTGTTATTTTAAAATATTCGTTATTTTCGAATTGGAATTAGACACAATCAATTACCATATAGTGTTATTTATATGGATTTCATACGTGCATGTACACAACAATAGTTATACACAGTCAACCATCATCCAAAGTGCACTGCTCAACTGCATAAACATCAAATATAAATAATTAACGCTTACAACAGTCTGTCAACCAATCGATTGACATACAACTAAACAATTGGGATTAGTGTATGCCAAATATCATCCCAATACCCGTGTGGAGTTTCAACCAACAATGAAACACCCCACCTCCGTTAAGGTCACTCACAGAGGGAATGCCTTAACTTCGATGGAGCATTATAGGTAAAAAATGCAGATAAATTACAAGATAGACAAATAAAGCAGTGGAAAATAAAGTCATTTTATGAACAACTTAATTCAGTCAAGCTTTTACAACAATTTCTTCAATCATACTTAAATGTAATACATAGAACTTCTGTCTTGATTTTAAAAACTTCCAAGAATAAAAGAAGAATAAAAACAATGATATTCCCCAATAAAGCATGAACCAGCCATAGCAGTGGAAGAGAGAGAGTCCAAAGCGATACACCAACTAATCTTCAAGCTTGGAAAGAGAAGAGGTCCAAGTTAGGCTGAGCTATTCCCTCCCAGACTACCTGGGGGGAACAGAAGAAAAGAGGCGAAAAACAAACTAGGTTAGACATAAGTCTGGTAAGTCCTGTGATCTTTCAGCATGCAAACAAGATAAAGGATCATGACATGAATAAACCGAAAATAGGACAATACCATAAAAACAAGGTAACTAAAGACAATATAAGTAAAAGGTGAACTGAATGTGCTTCTACTTTTTCTCTGCTTCGCTACTACTCTGTTAATCTGATTTCTATATTTATCTCTGCACCACCTAACTAGTGTCCCAACTAGTAATCTGTATAAAATGATAATCGTGATCCCAACCCCCCGTAATTGTGGTAGCCTTCAGGTGTACATCTATCGTGAGGATTCCACCTCAATCAGCCTAATTGCCATGAACATGTTAGATGTACCCTTACTACCTTACCGATCAGCTTCCTACTTGTATTCATGTTCCATGTATCTGTGTAAATCGGCCCTCTCTTGCGTGTAGATACCCTGTGCTGGTCCCACCATAAGGTGTATCAATCCTTATGATAGCAACCCGACACGATTCAAGATGCATAGTGTATAACTACTGGTACCCAGTGCCTGCTTTTTCCCACTCCAAAGTACGTGCACGCCCGTAAACCGTCGGAACCTACACTGATGTACCCCCTGCCGCTGCTTTGACTGCTTATAATCAGCCCAGTAATCGTGCCCCACCCTGCCTAGTTCAGGGTACCATTATACACCCATGTGGATTACTGCTGAAATGGGTCCCCGTTACTAGGGTTTCCTATTGGTTAAGTTTGTGGGCCTATATTTACTAATATTACCCACCAACCCGATATGTACTTAACCCTCCCATCGATTCAAGCATTTTTAATAAACGGTCAAGTTTTGTGGGCCTATATGCACTAATATTACCCTCCTACACGAGATGTACTTAACCCTCCCATCGATTCAAGCATGTTTATTTAATGGTTAAGTTTTGTGGGCCTATATTTACTAATATTACCCACCAACCCGATATGTACTTAACCCTCCCGCACATTACGCCATATTAGCAAAGTATTGTCCACTCATGTTAACTTAACCCACTCATTCATCATGTCATGTGGGTTAAGCATTTCTTAATAACTTGACCCTCCTTACTTATCATGTTGGATCGGTTAAGTGTTTCCTATTAACTTAACCCCGTTCGTTCATCAAGTTACATTGATCAAGTGTTTCTTGTTAACTTAAACCCACATATTCATCTTGTTGTATTGGTTAAGTGTCATCAATCAATTCAAGTTAACTTAACCCACCTATGTGTCATGTTACTTTGGTTAAGTGTTACCTTCTTGTGTTAATTTAACCCTACTACAAATCAAGTTATATTGGTTAAGTGTTGCCCTCTTATTTTAACTTAACATTTCCATAAATCAAGTTATATTGGTTAAGTGTTTCTAAATTTACTTAACCTCACCCACTTGTCTAATTAACATGTTATAAAGTTTAAGTGTTCCAAATTTACTTAACCTCACCCACTTGTCTAATTAACATGTTATAACGGTTAAGTGTTCTAAATTTACTTAACCTCACCCACTTGTCCAATTAACATGTTATAACGGTTAAGTGTTCTAAATTTACTTAACCTCACCCATTAGTTTAGTTAACATGTTGAATTGGTTAAGTGTTTCCTTAATTGACTTAACCCTACCAATCTTGACTTAGCTTTATTAAAGCACCAACCACTCACATTAGACAGGTATTGTTGTGGTCACTGGATGTGCCGATCGGTTCCGGGTAGTTTTACACCACAACTCAGTCTAACCTCGGGTCCTTTTTGGGCTCAATGCACTAACCACCCACATTAGACATGTATTGTTGTGGTCACTGGATGTGCCCGTCGTTTCCGGGCAGTTTTACACCATAACTCAGTTTAACCTCGGGTTAGGCATATTCGTCTTTTCTAAATTTACATATTTCTTATTTATGACAAATTCCATATGTAAATTATTCCCAATTTAATTATGCCATAATTATCCTTTTAATTATGCTCACAATTAATGGTATACTAAATATACCATTTCATGAACCAATCTATGCCATGTAATTTTTCATGTTTATCCTACATATTTACATGTAAATTATAAATCAATTATTGTCATGGCCCACTTTCCTTCTAAATCACGTTCAAAATTTTAGGTATATAGATTATACCATTTTCATGCCACTTATCATGCTTATGTGTCAAACATGCCAATTACATGTAATTTCATGTTTTCCCCAACGTTACCCCCGTTGTGCATTCGCAAAATTACATAGAATGTTAGGCTCGATATTTTAGCCTAACTTATAAAACAAAAAAGGGGAAAAGAGGAACTTTGCAACATTCCAACATCATACAAAAGTATGGATCTAACTACACATATGTCACATGGATTTAGCATAGAACAATATACCTTTAACTATGAACTTGCAAATTTGGTCTATGCAACATGAACCACAAGCATATGAATTTACATAAAACTATACAAGTTAAACTTGGCATGTAGTGGTGAACTTGCAAATTAGATCTATCATAAAGGCATATTGATCTAACATATAAAGTTGTAGATCTAAACATATAGGGTCGTAGATCTAAACATGTATGCATAATGGCTCTAAACAATTAGGCATAAACGACATGACTTAGCCTAAAACTTGTATGTATCATAATATCACCAAACTTACATATGATAATTTCATTTCCAAATTCCTATACAACATCATAGGTTTGCTCACCAATTTCCACATAACATGATAGGTTCGATAGACCAGAATAGTTCATAGGCATATATGATAGAATAGACATGAATAAACATGAATCAGCATCACATACAACTTGATACAATTCTATTTTACAATTCATTACAAATCACGTCTTTATATTATTCACATCTGAAAGATAACTACACTTACAATCAAAAGGAAAAACTTGATTTCAGGGATCTATATTCTGAAACTGAATTGCTCGCCTTTGATGTAGACTAGATTTAATTTGATTTTGGTTTTAGTGGCGGCTAGGTTTAGATGAGAGTGAATAATAGAATTAGGTTTTAGGTTTAGGGTCCTTATATCGTTGTAGAGAGTGTTTTAGGACCATTAGATTAACCCTGAACCATGAGAACCAATCAGATGCCACATCTGCCTTAGAGCGAATCGGCCCTCGGGTTGACAGCCAAACACCCTGAATCAACCCCTAGTCGACCCAGCGAGGCTCGGGTTGACCTCAAAAATGGGCCGGTTCGGTTATTCCCCCTACCGATTCGCTGCTTTGAACTTTTTTGCATATTTATTTATTTAATTTTTATATATATCTATATATATATATATATTTCTCATATGCATACAAACTTCAAGGCATAACAACTTCTTTATAAGGTATCCGTTTTATGCAAACCAAATGTCTATCTTGACCAAAATTTTGAGACGAACGTAATAGCGCAACCCATTTCACTTAATTCTTCTTCTAAAAATTAAGTGTCCTTGAATTTGTTAATTTTAATACTCTTGGAAAATTCGGGGTGTTGCATTCTCCCCTCTTTAAAGGATTTCATCCCCGAAATCTTCAAGTTAAGAAGAATGCATCCTAACATCCAATCATCCATCTACTCATTCATCATCCACAAGCATCCATTGTCCTTAAAAGACTTCTAATGCCATATGAACATATGCAGAGTGTGTGTATATGTCTCTTATCTAGTGCAAAATCAGGCGGTCTACTGATCCAGTTGACCTCCTTAATGCGAATCATGAGTATCATGCGTCCAATATGTATGCAAATATCCCTAATCCTGTAAATACTATATGTGTGCATATTCACTCATCCATATGCAACATCCATATGATAACACATCAAGTTTCAATCCATATACAAATACATTCATATGCATATGCAATATGAAAGTGACTGAGCTGATCTAGTGCCTAATGTGTGTATATGCATCCACGAGCAACCACTTGCAACCATCAATCATAACATGTATCAAACACATGTTTTCATCCATTGGCTTCTATCTAAGGATCGAGGATAGGACCGAGAGGATATACTTAAAAGATAAAGAATAGCATGCAAATAAATATTACAGAAAAAGGAGGAATCAAGGATATACCCTCAAAAAGGGTATGATGCGCGTATTTAGTCTTCAGTCTTCTAAGTCAGATCTTCTTTGAGTTTCACTCCACTGTACCTTAACTAATTTAACTTCACGATTGTGAAGCTTCTTGACCTCCATTTCAATAACCCACTAGTAAAGATAGGATCTCGATCATTTACTATGCTAGAGGGTATCCAATGTTGTTGAACTATCTTTCCAAGATAAACAGATGTTAACCATGATACCAAGTGTATATACTAAGATGATTAAAGGTCTCTCTTCTACTTAGCTTATCCCTCATGTCACAAATCTGAGGGTCGATATCTCTCACGCAAACCATCCTAGTCGAACTTGGCATTCCTCAAGTACAAGCCCCAAAGGCCTAAACCAATATCAGAAAAGCACCTAAGAAATACCTCCTCCGAATTTGGACGATTTATGTGAGATGATACTAGTAAAACAACCAAACAATTGAGCACTTAACCGACTCTGGCTATCCTCGCCAATCCTGCTCCAAAACTATCGCTAATCGCATAACTGGCTTTGCATTGTCAACTAGATATATGTCGAAGTCTATCTCGAGTTTTTAGGGGGAAAACTCCTAACCTTAATCAAAAAAACATCTGCGTACTCATGGACTACTCTAACGGATCGAAAATCGTCGATAAATACATAAAGTGATTCTAGGTAGCTAAGACAAACAGATCCCTTAGGATCGCACGAAATTTTGAGGGTATTCCCGAGGAAAGTCGAAAGTATAACTATCCTCCTTTCACAATTACTAGCTAACAAATCCATGCCTAGAATCAACCCATAGCCCATGAAACCAAAAACATAAGTATCTCAAATCCTTACAAACCAAAGATAAATGAGCCGAACCACAAATTGGACTTGAGACAATAATGGGATCCTCTACTATACAAGCTCTAGGGTGTAGAGACTCAACTATGGAAGCAGATATAAACGAATGCGAAGCGCAAAAATAAAAAAGAGTACTAGCAGGATGATCAAGAAGAAAAACTAAACTTTTCAACAGAAACCTTACTACCTCTCTCTCAGGTATGCTGGTGGTGAGAGCATGCACTTGCCTTTCGAAAAATCCTATCTTTTGTTCTTTCCCTTGCTCTTAATTACGCAACCTGTTATACCAAAATAAAGATACTTCCTCTCGTTTTAGGTTTTACTATTCTTTTCTCCCCTCCTTTGTGAACCAAGTCCATATCTATGAGTTCTTAATCCTTGTGTTGTGCTCCTTAGCCAAACTCCCTCATTCCCATCTTTTCCATCCTTGTGTAACTTATTGACAGGTCTCTCAAAAGTTGCCTCCATCGCATGGAGAATCCTACAAAGCTCGAAAGAAAATTAGCCGCAGGTGAAACTACTACGGCTATAGACGGAAGTTGGGTACTTGTTTGCCCTTTGACAAGCGTTGTAGTCTCGTCGAGCCTACGAAACTATGCCGCGATGAGGTTACCTCCCAGAAAGCCAGGAGCCCCGGAGACTCAGGAAAGAAGGAAACAAGGATTCAAACAGAGGATCAAAAGATAGTGCATATGGCTTTGGGGAATACGCCTTTAAAACAAAACTTTTATTTTGAAAATGCATCTTTTAAAACCGTTTTGAAAATAATTTTTCAAATCTTTTATCTGATCTGGTAACCTTCAGCTCTGATACCAAGTGAAACACACCACCTCCGTTAAAGTCACTCACAGAGGGAATGCCTTAACTTCGGTGGAGCATTATAGTAAAAGATGCAGATAAATTACAAGACAGACAAATAAAGCAGTGAAAAATAAAGTTATTTTATAAACAACTTGATTCAGTCAAGCTTTTACAAAAATTTCCTCAATCATACTTAAATATAATACATAGAACTGTCTTGATTTTAAAAACTTCCAAGAATAAAAGAAGCATAAAAACAATGATATTCCCTGATAAAGCATGAACCAACCATAGCAGTGGAAGAGAGAGAGTCCAAAGCGATACATCAACTAATCTTCAAGTTTGGAAAGAGAAGAGGTCCAAGTTAAGCTGAGCTATTCCCTCCCTGACTACCTAGGGGGAACGGAAGAAAAGAGGCAAAAAACAAACTAGGTCAGACATATTTCTGGTAAGTCCAGTGATCTTTTAGCATGCAAACAAGATAAAGGATCATGACATGAATAAACTGAAAATAGGACAATACCATAAAAACAAGGTAACTAAAGACAAGATAAGTGCAAGGTGAACTGAATGCGCTTCTACTTTTTCTCTGCTTCGCTACTACTCTATTAATCTGATTTCTATATTTATCTCTGCACCACCTAACTAGTGTCCAAACTAGTAATCTGTATAAAATGATAATCGTGATCCCAACCCCCCGTAATTGTGGTAGCCCTCAGGTGTACATCTATCGTGAGGATTCCACCTCAATCAGCCTAATTGCCACGAACATGTTAGATGTACCCTTACTACCCTATCGATCAGCTCCCTACTTGTATTCATGTTCCATGTGTCTGCATTAATCGGCCCTCTCTTGCGTGTAGGTACCCTGTGCTGGTCCCACCATAAGGTGTATCAATCCTTATGATAGCAACCCGACATGATTCAAGATGCATAGTGTATAACTACTGGTACCCAGTGCCTGCTTTTTCCTGCTCCGGAGTACGTGCATGCCCGTAAACCGTCGGAACCTATACTGACGTACCCTCGCCGTTGCTTTGACCGCATAATCAGCCCAGTAATCGTGCCCCACCTTGCCTAGTTCAGGGTACCGTGATAAATCCATATGGGTTACTGCCGAAATGGGTCCCCGTTACTAGGGTTTCCTATTGGTTAAGTTTGTGGGCCTATATTTACTAATGTTACCCACCAACCCGATATGTACTTAACCCTCCCATCGATTCAAGCATTTTTAATAAACGGTTAAGTTTTGTGGGCCTATATGTACTAATAATACCCACCTACACGAGATGTACTTAACCCTCCCATTGATTCAAGCATGTTTATTTAATGGTTAAGTTTTGTGGGCCTATATTTACTAATATTACCCACCAACCTGATATGTACTTAACCCTCCCGCACATTACGCCATATTAGTTAAGTGTTGTCCGCTCATGTTAACTTAACCCACTCATTCATCATGTCACGTTGGTTAAGCATTTCTTATTAACTTGACCCTCCTTACTTATCATGTTGGATCGGTTAAGTGTTTCTTATCAACTTAACCACGTTCGTTCATCAAGTTACATTGGTCAAGTGTTTCTTGTTAACTTAACCCCACGTATTCATCTTGTTGTATTGGTTAAGTGTCATCAATCAATTCAAGTTAACTTAACCCACCTACGTGTCATGTTACTTTGGTTAAGTGTTGCCTTCTTATGTTAGCTTAACCCTACTACAAATCGAGTTATATTGGTTAAGTGTTGCCCTCTTATTTTAACTTAACCTTTCCATAAATCAAGTTATATTGGTTAAGAGTTTCTAAATTTACTTAACCTAACCCACTTATCTAATTAACATGTTATAAAGGTTAAGTGTTCTAAATTTACTTAACCTCACCCACTTGTCTAATTAACATGTTATAACATTTAAGTGTTCCAAATTTACTTAACCTCACCCACTTGTCTAATTAACATGTTATAACGGTGTTCTAAATTTACTTAACCTCACCCACTTGTCTAATTAACATGTTATAACGGATAAATGTTCTAAATTTACTTAACCTCACCCATCAGTTTAGTTAACATGTTGAATTGGTTAAGTGTTTCCTTAATTGACTTAACCCAACCAATCTTGACTTAGCTTTATTAAAGCACCAACCACTCACATTAGACAGGTATTGTTGTGGTCACTGGATGTGCCGGTCAGTTCCGGGCAGTTTTACACCTCAACTCAGTCTAACCTCGGGTCCTTTTTGGTCTCAATGCACTAACCACCCACATTAGACAGGTATTGTTGTGGTCACTGGATGTGCCGGTCGTTTCCGGGAAGTTTTACACCACAACTCAGTCTAACCTCGGGTTAGGCATATTCGTCTTTTCTAAATTTACATATTTCTTATTTATGACAAATTCCATATGTAAATTATTCCCAAATTAATTGTTCCATAATTATCCTTTTAATTATGCTCACAGTTAATGGTATACTAAATATACCATTTCATGAACCAATCTATGCTATGTTATTTTTCATGTTTATCCTACATATTTACATGTAAATTATAAATCAATTATTGTCATGGCCCACTTTCCTTCTAAATCACGTTCAAAATTTTAGGTATATAGATTATACCATTTTCATGCCACTTATCATACTTATGTGTCAAACATGCCAATTACATGTAATTTCATGTTTTCCCCAACGTTACCCCCGTTGTGCATTCGCAAAATTACATAGAATGTTAGGCTCGATATTTTAGCCTAACTTATAAAACAAAAAAGGGGAAAAGAGGAACTTTGCAACATTCCAACATCATACAAAAGTATGGATCTAACTACACATATGTCACATGGATTTGGCATAGAACAATATACTTTTAACTATGAACTTGCAAATTTGATCTATGTAACATGAACCACAAGCATATGAATTTACATAAAACTATACAAGTTAAACTTGGCATGTAGTGGTGAACTTGCAAATTAGATCTATCATAAAGGCATATGGATCTAACATATAAAGTTGTAGATCTAAACATATAAGGTCGTAGATCTAAACATGTATGCATAATGGCTCTAAACAATTAGGCATAAACGACATGACTTAGCCTAAAACTTGTATGTATCATAATATCACCAAACTTACATATGATAACTTCATTCCCAAATTCCTATACAACATCATAGGTTTGCTCACCAATTTCCACATAACAAGATAGGTTCGATAGACACAATAGTTCATAGGCATATATGATGGAATAGACATGAATAAACATGAATCAACATCACATACAACTTGATACAATTCTATTTTACAATTCATTACAAATCATGTCTTTAATTTATTCACATCTGAAAGATAACTACACTTATAATCAAAAGGAAAAACTTGATTTCAAGGATCTCTATACTGAAATTGAATTGCTCGCCTTTGATGTAGATTAGATTTAATTTGATTTTGGTTTTAGTGGCGGCTAGGTTTAGATGAGAGTGAATAATAGAATTAGGTTCTAGGTTTAGGGTCCTTATATAGTTGTAGAGAGTGTTTTAGGACCATTAGATTAACCCTGAACCATGAGAACCAATTAGATGTCACATCTGCCTTAGAGCGAATCGGCCCACGGGTTGGCAGCCAAACACCCTGAATCAACCCCTAGTCGACCCACCGGGGATCGGGTCGACCTCAAAAATGGGTCGGTTCAGTTATTCCCCCTCCCGATTCGCTGCTTTGAACTTTTTTGCTTATTTATTTATTCAATTTATATATATATATATATATATATATTTATAATTCTCATATGCATACAAACTTCAAGGCTTAATAACTTCTTCATAAGGTATCCGTTTTATGCAAACCAAATGTCTATCTTGACCAAAATTTTGATACGAATGTAATAGCGCAAACCTTTTCACTTAATTCTTCTTCTAAAAATTAAGTGTTCTTGAATTTGTTAATTTTAATATTCTCATAAAATTCCGGGTGTTACAAACAAATACCGAATATTATTTATGCAGTTGGGCGATGTGTAAAATTATCGACCCAATCGGTATCTGAAAAATCTACGAGCATAAACAAGTCGTCCGACTTGTAAATGGATGTGTAAACTTATTTTTAACTATCCAATAATTATTTTATTAATCACAATTATAAGCTAAAAATAATATTTCCAACTAACTAAATTTTCTAACACTTTTTAGAAAATTTCGGCAGCATAACGGCACAATACTAGAACCGGAATAAGGTCTAGCTTATCCCTCGCCTAATACTGGCTCGCACCATACACAAACCAAGTTCAATCCAATTCACATCCAAATCAAATCCAAACAAATAAATAAATCAATATCCAAATTTCCATAATACAATCCAAACAACAAACCATGGTTTGTACAACAAAATAGCGTCGGGGGCTTCTAAGCCCTGTCTGCATCCTAGTACATATTTAACTAAATAATAATTAGAGTGAGAAAGAGTTCTCACCTTTGATTTCCACTCCGTCATTCTTTATTGGACGGTTTGGATTTCGTTTGCTTCCGGTCAGTTCCATCGCAATCTGTTTCACGCGATTTATATTAAAAATCATATTTTTTTAACAACGCTATATATATTTAAAAATCACATTTTTATAATGCTATCGTATATATAAAAATCAAATTTTTATAGCTCTATCATATTTATAAAATTCAAATTTTTATAGGGCTATCATATATATATAAATCAAATTTTTATAGCACTATCATATATATATATAAAAATAAAAATTTTATAGCTCTATCATATATATATAAATCAAATTTTTTTATAGCGCTATCATATATATAAAAATCAATTTTTTATAGCGCTATCATATATATAAAAATCATATTATTTATATTTCTAAAACTATGCTATTTATAAAAATTTCACATTTTAAAAATAATGCTATATATAAAAAAAACACATTTTTATCAATGCTTTTCAGTAAGAAAAAAATCCTATGTTTAAAACAAAGATTCTCATCTAAAAACTGATTTTTAAAACAAAAATTGAATTTTAAAACAATAGCACAAAATAAAAATAAACAAACTCACTGTTTTCGATCGGAGGAGGGGATGCTTGTGATGACGCGGGGGCTGCAGGTGGCGGGGGAGACACGGCGGCCCACGGTGGCTGGAAGCATCAGATTTGGGTGGGTTTGAAGGAAGAAAAGGGGAAAGAGGAGGAAGGGGGTCTGAGGTGCGGCGCAGGGCTGAAGGGGTGGTGCGGTGGCTGTCCAATGGTGGTGGCGGTCGAGGCAGGGCCCATAGCGATTGCTTGTTGCGGTTTAGGGTTTCTTTTGGGCGGAGGAGAGAGAGGGGAGGCGGGGATCATCAGAGGGGCTGGGGTGGTGGACGCCGGCGGCGGCGCGGCCTGGAGGAGGGGAGTTGGCAGATCGGGGGGGCGATGGGGAACGCACGAATTTGTTTATCTTCTTCGATCTGAACATCGGGGAGAGAGAATAGAAAAGGGGGGTTATAATAATATATATATTTATTTTAATTTATCTCCAAAAAGTTACTTTTTAATTCAAACTCCAAATTGAACCTACAGACTGTCGTCCCTAACTAATTACCCCCATCTGGAACACAATGGGACATGTCCTGCAAGCCAATTCGACAATTTCGATCAGTTTTCATCAAAATTAAAATATAAATTAATATAACATTCAAAATTGATTTCAACGTACATTTTAATTTACCGGGGCCACATACTGACTCCAAAAAATCCAGAAAATTAAATTTAACTATGTTTTGACAATACGGTCCTAACAAAACTAATTTCATCGAATTTGGAGACTGTTTGAAAAACGATCATTTTCTAGTCGATTAAATTCAGACTGAAATTACCAAACACGTTTAAATCCACCACGCTCGCATATTAATTCCAAAAATTATGAAAATTGGAATATAGCAATAATTTGACATTCCGAGTCCAACAAAAGTGATTTCGTCGAAAACAGAGGTCGTTTGCAAAATGGCTATTTTTAAGGGCTATATATTATATTAAAATATATATATACATATTCCATAGTGACTATTCTAAATTTTAAAATGGACATAACTTTCAATTCTCGTTATGTTCACATTCATTAGAATGATATAACTAAACAGATTCAAATATTTCTGGTTTTACTGAAATCCGATTTATTTTGAATCTTGTACATTCATTTGAAAATTAAAATCGAATTTTCAAACTAACGCGCCATTTCAGGCTCGTTTTATAATTGAAATAAATTTATTCATTCTAACTTCGATTTAAATAAATTTTTAGTTGTTATTATTTAAAATAATTCATTTAAATACTGAAAATCCATTAAAATATCAAAAATAAAAATTTTAAATTGGTTTTGAAAATCTGGGTTGTTACAGCGAGTAGGGACGGAGCAATAGAGCTCTAACCTACTAGTTTACCACTTAGCCGAGGAATTGATTGGTTAGCAATGTTGGAAATGTGTTATCATGTTGATTATTTATCTGTTTATTGAGTATCATGAATCTTGTGCTTAATTCTAAAAAGCCGACAAGTAGGCTTATCTATTTGTGAGATTCAAGATTGGGGTATCTAGGGAAGGGGTGATACGCAACCAGTGCTCTAACTTACCTTGCTCCACTCTTGAATGAGGAATAGTTAAGTTGATAATGTCGGAAACGGGTTATGTGTACGAACTGTGATTTCTATAAGTATAAAAAGGCTTTGGGTTTGTTGTGGCAATTTGTCAATTACATTCGTCTTTAACCCTCTCATATTATATTATCGAAGTAAATATAACTGAATCTTTAAACGAACGTTTAAAGATAATTATAAAAGGATTTGTTTTTGGTTTGTTGTAAATAGTGTTTTAGCAAAACTTGTTTTTAAACCCTTGGAATATAGTTAAACGAGAATATACAGTCTATTGATTTTGAATATACTTGGATCTTTAATAACTGATTTTAAAGATAGAAACAAGTATAGAAATCTTTCAAGTTAAAGATATTGAATAAGATGTTTAACTTATAAAAGAGAAGGTGTTCTTTATTATACAATGGTTTTAACCTATTTGAATATATTTAAGGAAATCTTAGAAATGAACTATTGTTATACTTATACCGGAAGCATAAGTATATGAATACGTTTTGAAGTAGTGAAATTAGAAAGGAAATTTTGAAAATGAATTGTGATTATACTTATATCGGAGGGACAAGTATATTAATACCTTTTATGTATTAAGACTTTAAAGGGATAGGAAGTTAGTAGAATATATATACATACATACATACATACATACATATATCACTTATATGTATAAGATTGAATAAATACACTAGTATATAAAGGAATATTAATCAATTAAGTGTTTTGTTTAATAAATGAAGTCTTATTAGACGAATGAAGTTTTATTAGATAAAAGAAGTTTTACTAATAAAATAAGTTTAATTAATGAAAGATTAATTAAATGGGAAAGGGATTAAAAGTCATTTATATGAGTTAAACGTGCTTCAACTGTATTATCATGTTATGTGACTTGATAGTGACTTAGCTATTTATCATGATTCGTGACCTTGATAGTGCCTTGGATGTTTATTCTATTGTTATGGAAATTAAGTGAGGTTGTATTCCATATACAACCGTTTATTGTGTGAATTGTAGTCGGTTAATTGACTATAGAACTTGACCTTTAATCTAACGACTTGTTTTGTGGAGACCGGAATTGGGGAGTGTTCTACTTATCGAAAGCCACTTCAAAACTAGTATACGAGTTCTTTATTTTAGAAGCAATTGTGAAGTAAAGGCTATGTCGTGATTCGAGATCTGTTGAGATGATCAAACGCATATAGTGATTCTGAGATATGTGAAGGAATCTATGTGTGATTCTAAGATCTATTGTACTATGTGATCCCAACTCTGGGAATTCTTGTTCTGTTTGAGTGATGAAGACTGTGTGAAAGATGTCGAATGAAAACTCGACATCGAAAATTGATAAAAATAGAATAGGAGCACAATCTAGCGTTTTGCTAACTTGTGGTAGGATATATTGACTCTAGATCTAGTGTATGCTTATTATTGAAACATTGCGGGAGCTCTTTGAAGTTGCGCGCTGAAGTAAGGTATATTTGGTTCCACGTGGTGCACTCCGGTGTTTTCGTGTGTGGGCCAGTTGTGTTTACCTTATGGTATATTTTATCTAGAGATATATGACGCTCGGAGGTACTTTCTAACCCTTGTGCTTGGAGTTCGGATCTGTATTGAGAGACCTCCAATAGGAAAATCCAATATGCGAACGTGCCTTATTGGTTTTGTTTGTAAGCTTAATAATTGTCGAATGTAACCAATGTAACCACTCTAACTATGTGATTTATTTATATGCTACACCCTAGACATTATCTATTATTATACAACTATACTTCTCCTAATAAATGGTTGGTTGTTATTGAGGGGATAACAATTATGGAAATTCTTATGGCCTCAAATTGTATTGATATATGTCACATATATGTTGAGTTATCCCACGTGGTTGCCTAGCTTGATCCAGGTGTTATTTTATTATAATGCTTGGGTCAGACCGAGTATATTTTCTAGGTTTAGCTGTGGTCGATTTGCAGCTTATGGAAGAGAGTCAGAGTTCAGCTTATCGTACTTCTTGTATCCATTGCATTCTATGTTGTACATCAATATTTATGACGACAGGTTGTTATAACTATCAAAGTTGATGATAGGTTAGTCTTCTCTGATAGTTGTTATCATACAAGTTTTATTTTGTAAAGATCATTCCTTATATTATATATTATCGTTCCATTGTGAGATTCTAATATTCTGTCCTCTTTTTCCTTAGTCTACTTTTTTTAATTTTATTTTACCCCACAATTTGACTTCTCAGCACTTGGATGTTCGATACGTGGATGTATTTAGTGTCGACTTGCGAGGTTCGAAAAGTCGGGTCCTTACAATCACCCTCTACCACTATAGGATTAGATGTAGGTTGAACAATTCCTCCATGACGATCCCATAATTAATAATTCGGCACAAAACCAAATTTATACAGATGTACTTCAGCTACATCTAGCTTACAATGCTTCATATGTTTGCACTTACTACACGGACAATGAAAGTCTACGTTATTTCGATTATTAGATTTAGAAAATCTAATAAATCTTGGACACCGTAACAAAAATGTTCCTTTATCGATCCTTTTATAACAGTTCTGGATTCATACATCCAACTTCGATCGAGAAAATAATCGAACAATTTTCTGATTTGCAAGAAGTATGTTAGAAAATTCGATCAAACACCTTATATTAATTAAAGTTTTGTAAAATTTCATTTATAACTACTTCATTTTTTTCAATTTATTAGTTTATTGCTTTTTTACTTTGACGGTCAGGTCATCCTACTTCCCATTACAAATACAATAACTTTTAACACCAAAAAATGGATGCTAACACCCCGGGAGTTTAGAAAACATATCTAAACTGTGGAAAACAAAGTTAAGAGCTGGAAAATGCAGAATATAGTAAAGTAGAGAGAAAATTTATAGTGCTTCAGCCTCGACTTCGGCCTACATCCACTTGAATGAGGATTTCGTTACTTTCTCCATTACAAGGTACATATTTGATCTCAGTTTATACTTTTCTTTATCTTTTACAATGATTTTCTCTCTCTTCTCCACAATCTGTCGACAATTCTCTATCACTTTCAATCTCTCCTAGAAATGCACTCGAATCTCACTAGTAGTGAAGATTATTAGATTTGATCTTCGATAATCGAGCTCGGTGATGAACTTCAATGATTTCTCGATGAGAATAATGATGATGATCCTTGAATGAAGATTGAAGAATCTTTAATGGTGTTGGAGAAGCTTGAGTGGTCATGGAGATCAATAATGGCAGCCCTTCGAGAGGAGAAAATCTACCCCCTTTTATGTGTGAGGGGGTGGAGTATTTATAGGTAGAGATTGGAGTGGTATGGAGCTTAAATAGGAGTACATGCAGTCCAGGCTCTTCGGCGAGCGATCCATATGGATCGGCCAACGACCCATAGACTTTCGACGCTCAATGATGTCTTGTGCGATCCATATGTTCTAGACAATTCATATGTTGAGTGCGACCCATGTATTAGTGACCTAATACAATTTATTCTCAATGACCCGATCCAGCACCTTACGGTTCAATAGCCACCGATCCTTATATGCATTTGAGCTTACATGTGCATGCGATCCAGATGTATGCGATTCACGCCTCTCGCATTTGCACGATTCATGCTTTTTGCACGCTAACGATCCAAAAGAAAGCCGACCCATAGCTTTGTAACCAGTTCATGGCTTTAAACCGATCCATCACATTTATGTACTTGATCAAACATGCTTCGATCCAAACTATTATGACCAGTTCGACCCATCATGTTTTCACCCAATCCATTATGTAAAGATCTAATGCATTATTCTTAAATCATGTTTTGGAACGGGATTAACATTTGCACCTCGAAGCTTTTTTTTTTGAAGAAAAGATGGGCTTTGCAATGAGTTAACACTGACAACATTTTAATGCACCATGAATGTCTGACCTGATGGATCTTGCATGACCCAACTGATGGATTGAGTTCCCGTCTTTACAGCTACATTATATCTCCCTCGGATCCACTTTTTCTTTTCATTTTACTTTACTTGCTGAAAAACATGTTAACGGCGAAAAGCCTTTTTTGGAAAAAAAATTCTTCAATTTGAATCTGTTCTTTGTCCTTGATTGCTTTACTCTACCGTAGTCGTTCCTGCTGATCGGAGTTCACCATCATTGATCATCAAAGCACCATAGCTCGCACTCAATTCGATCGACATCACAATTCGATTCGAATCAATTCGAGGCCACATATCTCAAATCCAAGTCGCTGTCACTTTGCCAGCATTCTACGAGTACTCGATACTGAAATTCGATTGCTATTGGCCATCTCAAACTGTTGTAGGTGTTGATCTCTTTTGGTTTTTATGTCGATTCAATTTTAGGTGTTTACGGTTTTTGGAATATCTTGCGTGCTCCGATTGATTGCACTTCAGATCGAGATTTGGAGATTTTGGATCTAGAACAACATGCGATTTTCTTTTTGATTGATTGTGGTTTCGTTTATTGATAGAACTTGTTTGTCATTTCTTGTGTCAGCTGCATGTATTGGATGAATGTGCTCAAAATTCCATGTGTAATATCTCATATTTTTTATGAATCTACAATTCAAATGTTTGTATAATGATCGGAATTCGACAATTTGTTGTTTTGATGATGATGCGTAGATTCTCTGAATGATAATGTGTTTTGATAATCCGTACTTCGACTTGTCTTGAATGAACTGAGATATGGTACCTTTGAATTTAGAGTGGCATACTTTAATCGCAAATTCCTATGTTGATCGCATGTAGTGGATGGATCGCGCTTGGGATTAAACTCAGCAATCCATGGCTTAAAATGCTAAAGTATGATCGTTTGTCTTGGTGGCTCGCACGGTCACGATCCATTGATGGGTCGCATTCCCACGATCCATTGATGGATCGCTTGCCTTTGTTGGTTGATGGGTCGTGCGGCTGGTTTGGACGCTGGAGTGCACTCTTTCGTGGATCGCCGGTTTTGATTGAATGGTGGATCGGCCTTAGAAATCTTTTGATCGTTAAGCTTTGCTTCGATCATAGGTCGCTAGGCTCGATCCATTGCTCGATCAGTCAGAGTTATTGAAGTGATCCAAACTTGAATGCGATCAACAATTTGAACTTGCAGCTTATAAACTGAACCTGCCTTTTTCATCGCTAATTGTCCTGTAACAACAAGAACACTTGAACGGTTTAGGCGAATATTTTGCCATTGATTGCCCACATCAATGATAGATTAGTTTAATCATTAAAAACGGACTACAACGAATTTCTAGACTTGAATTTAATAAAGTGCATACATAAAATTGTTTTGTTCAACCATTTATAACTTGTCGAACGTCACATGCATAAACACGACACTCTAATTCGAATTCGCGACGATGCTTGAGATCCACTAATCGACACACGTCGACAGAAGATTTCAAGCTTTGTTTTCAATAACTTTTATAATTTTGCACAACACTTCACACTTAGGAAATATGCACCTGTAAATTGCTTTAAAAGCAAGATTCCTTGTGTAGAATGGATACTCGACAGAAGACTCATCACGATTCTGAGGAGACAACTACTTATGCTTAAGTTGGAGCTTCCATACACATTTATGAAGTTGGAACGACTACGGTTTCAGGGTGGGTGGCAAATCGTCCTATTCATGTTCCCCATCCCCTTTACAATCTTCCGCCAAAGAGATGCTCTTCAACGCTTACTCTGCATACTTTTAAGCAAATATGCACTCAATTCAGCATTCCTGAAGCCGATGCGAGATTATCGGGAAAGGATTAGTTCACTGATTGCCCTCCCTTCAACCTATTTCTACAGATGGTTCTTCGAAATTTAGCGATCGTCCCCTTTCAGCTACACCTGAATGGCTATGCCATTTTGATAGGGCTATGCGTGCTTTTTATGAGGACGTCGTATGCCTACATTTCAAGACATCTACTATTTATGTGTCTTTAAAAGGAGAAAGGAACATCCTGCTATTTTCTTTGTTGTAGGCGCTCGAAATCGTCAACTTATCATCGACTTACAAGATAACGCTTCAGGTTTTGTGAACCAATTCTTTTATGTCCAATACCCGGAGATCTTCTATGGAATCTGATGGAAGGAGGTGAACATATTTGCTTAGAGCTTTTCACCCAGTTTTTTCTATGTCTCGACCATTAAAATTTTCTTTTCTTTTGCAGAAATATCATCTCTTGTCAACGACTCCATTATTTTTAAACCTACTCTTGAGACGCCGAAGGCTGTTTGTGATCAAGGGAGGACTAAAAAGTTCTAGATTAAGGAAGAGTTTCTTCGTCAATTTGTGTTGCTTGACTCGTTTCGATCTTTCTTTTCTCAAGAACCTTATTCTTCTTCTCCTTCTATTCCTGAAGCATCGGATACCCTAACTTCTGAAGAAGATGCTACTTTGAAAATTTCTACCAAGGAGTCCGTTTTGAAGAAGTACTCGGACCCTGCTGGCAAGGCTGGTTTATCTGCCCAGCCTAAACTACCTCCTATTGTTGAGGAAGAGATTTTGCATCGCGAGGGTAAAGCTCCCGCAAATACTAGTGAGCAACTTGAGGAGGGAGAGATTGCGAGCAAAGGCGATTCTACTGTTGAAAAAGGCAATGTCGATCTCATACTTCTGGTCACACATGAGGAGAACTTTTCTGATATATACGAAGGTTTGAGAGATCTTATTGTAACCTCGGGCGTGCTTTTGACGAGTCACATTGCAACTTCCTGACTTTCTACACCAGCTCCGAAGACAACCTCCTAACTAGCTCTTACTCCTTCTCAAAAACCCATCTATGAGCTGCAGATTCTTTGACCCCAACTACGACGAGCGGTTCATTGCTCTTGCGTGTTAGATCACACATGACACACAGTTAGAGCTTTCAATATCTTACGTATATTCTGTCTTGCTCCGGTGCTTCTTTCTTCAAAGACTAAACTCTCATTTTCTTTTGTTTTAGGTTAAACTATGGCACTTATAATCCACGGCGCTATGTGTCACCTCGTCCTTATAGGAGGGAGACCGATGAAGAGCATCGGGTAAGAAAGGCGCAAAAGGAGCAAGACCGATGAGGGAAAGATGGTCGTAGAAGGAAAGCTCGAGATGATCTTCATGATAGAGATAGGTGAGAGGAAGAGGATCGGAGGAAGAGGAAGGAGTGGGATGATAAGGAAAAAGGTCATGATGCTGATGAGAAGCTTGCCAAAAACTGATAAGGATCCTGCTTCGGCTGCTCAAACTTTCACTAGCCTTCAACTAATTGCGCCTCCAATTACTAATTCCCCTCCCATCGATATTTAGTCAATCATTCAAAGGCCACGCTACACTCTCCGACCTGGACCTAGCACATTCTCTTCACAGTTCCCAACTGGTTTTTGAAAGGAGTTCACTTTGGTCTGAACATCAATCCACTGGACAGGGAGGTGATGCTTAGGAACCTTGAGACGATGAAAGACAATGTCGAGAGGCTGACCAGCTGGAAAAATCTAGTCGATGAACTTCAACGGATCAATAAGCTTAATTATGAGGTAATGCTCACTATGGAAAATGACAAGGATGAGTGGCACTTATGGTCCGCAATGCCGACATCGAATTTCTTTCTAAGCAAAATGAGGTGCTTGAGGATGAAAACCAGAGGGTTAAGAGAGAGCTTTCTACTGCTACTTCTTCTTATAAGCAGAAGGAAACCATGCTGACTGCTCAAGTCAAAGATGCTCACTCACCTTAAAAGAATGCTAAAGATAGACCAGCCATAAAGCAGAGAGCTATTTAGATTTATAGAGAAAGCACCGCCATCTTGCAGAAAAAGGTTAACTCCTAAGATTTAGAAATTTCTTCGCTGAGGGCCAGAGTAGAGGAACTTGAGCGAGAGAGAAATCAGGATATATTGGACAAGGCAGCTGCTGAGCAAGCACACGCTGACACTAAGGCTGACTTCAACTCTACTTTGTTTAGATTTTACACTTTCAACGTCATGGGGTGAGGGAGTTTATCTTTCCTACAAATAAATATTTGATCACTTTGGCCGAGGTTTCTGAGTTAGTTCTTGCGCAGCTTGATGGCAGCGGTTACACAGAGGAGGAACTCTTGGAGCATTACTTGTACAATGAAGGTCATGCTGCCCTTGCCTTGGGAAAAGAAGAACTCAATAAAGTGCGTGGCTTAGTGACTGGAGCTGGATCTACTAGGAAGCATGCCTAGGAAACAGCTGTTACCACTGCTCATACTACTTCCACTAAGGCTATTATTTCTGGTCCCAAGCCTCTCATTGTGCCTTCCACAGAGCCTGCTACTAGTTCTAGAGAAAAGAAAGAGGCTGCTGAGGAACATTCAGAAGGTGATGATGGCAATGATAATGACCGAAGTGCCTATGAAGTAAAGCTCAGAAGCCCTCCCATCTCAGGTAAAATTGCGGTTGATCCATTCTTACCAAACCGGGACCTCTTATTCACTCTATATGGGTATGATGAGTTCCTTGATTATCATTTATTTAAATTAGGCCAGGACACTCCAAAGCCTTCTCCTGCCATACTTGAAGGAACTGGAACTAGAGTTATTTATACTCCTTCCATTCAAGTGACGGCAAGTGCTTTTACTGCTACTCCTCCACCAGGGGATCCTTCCTTAGCTCTCCAGACTACCCCTACTTCTGCTTCTCAGCCTGGGCCACAATCGGAGCAAATTGTCACACTTCGTGATTTAGATGACCCGACTTGCTTATTTGGAGGGATAGAAGATGTTGAAGAGAGCCCAGAGAAAGGTGTCAAGGACCGTTAAGGAAAAGATGTTAAGTCTCCCGGGCATGGAAGAAAGCATAGTGCTCGTAAGAAAACAATTGCTGCACCTTCTCTTGACATTGCAGAAGGTGGTGAAGAAGATATAGATGAGAGTCAGCCCGCCATTACACCTTGTTAACGATATTTTTCGTCAACACCGGAGATGGATCAACTAGGACGGACCTAAAGGAAGAGATGGGCGACTTGGCTATTTCTGGGTGAAATTGGAATACTTCCCTGAATACTGAAATCTGGAAGGATGGAATCACTTGGGGATTGCAGAAGGCGGACCTAATTTTTGGGGATGAAATTCATCTTCCTATTCGGGAATATATTGAGAGGGGAATCCATGCTTATCTGGAGAATGAATAATAGAGTGCAATTACTAATATTAGAGAAATAATAACACACACTTACAGAGCGGTTTTCATATGAGAAGATCTTTTTCCATTGAACTTTTATTGAGAGTACATAGAGACAAATGAGTGAATTCCCCCATTTAATTTAGCATTTAGTTTATCTTCCTTTTTAGTACAAAATGTAGACCCCTAAAAATCCCTTAAAACATGAACCCAGGGGCCGTATTTATAGTGGTTCAGGGCTCCTTCCGCTGATGGGCTATCGGGCTTGTGGGGGTCTCTGTTGACCGCTTTTTCCAAGGTTTCGGACATTCACCTTTCGGTCGTCCCTGAAGTATCAGTTATGGTCTTCATATGATATTTGAGCCTTTGGCAACAACTCTTGAATGTAGGCTTTCGGACGCAAGCTTTTGGATGTAGGCTTTTGGCTTTATCGTGAATACTTAGAGGGTGTTGACCTCATGGCGTATGTTGATAACTACCTGTTCGAAACCGCTGTAGGTTTCAGTACTAGGTAGCCTAGTACGGGAAGCCTGTATCCGAGCTCGGGTCTCAATTACCCCTCCAGGGGAATCTTTTCAGCAGCCTGTATTCTTGGAGGGTGGTTTCTGGTGTCACTTTTGTTTATTTGCGGATGTGGAATTTCGGTATTTGCGCGGTAGATGCTCTGGAAGCTGGTTCAGGGTGATCCTTATGTTCTCTTGGTTTAGTACCTCCAATACTCTCACCTTCAGTCGTTCCAGTGTTTAAGTAGATCATTTCCAAAGATTTTTTTGAGCTTCATCCGACGAGTTTATTGCTTTTGACTCCCTTGGTTTTGGATCAGAGTGGCTCTTTTCCATGGAGTCTTTTGTTGAGTTGATACTGTCGAAAGGATCTTGTCGGATTGACCTTGGCGGATAGATCCAATAGGTTACACCCCATAGTTCTTTATAATCTTTTCCCCTAGGGGGAGAGAAAGGGCTTCGGCTGATGTGGCATTTCAAATTATTTCTTCCTGTTCTTGTTCTACTTGGTATTTAGCACCCACTTTTTATTGAGCCTCCTACAAGCTTTCAGTCATCCGATACCCCTTCACCGCTAGCTCACTTCGCTATTGATTTTTGGTAGTAACCCATCTCCTCCAACCAAGCACGACAAGCTCCTGTTGAAGTCGAGTAGCTCTTCCAAAGGCGGCAAGAAGAAGGAATGATACGTTCGACTGCATACTCTGCTTACATAGTCTTCTTTCTTGTTGTTTCTTTTGATCGAATTTTGTGCGAGTATTGGGCCTCTCTTCTAAAATTTGTAAAGACTTGCTTCTAAGAATCGCTTTGGTGAAATAAAATTGCTTTTTGTTGCACTTTAGCTCTTGCTTTAACTTTGTCGTACTTTCATGTCTTCACCTTTTTGCAGAGTGCAAGTCTTTTATTTGTTGTGATGTGTGATGAGCTTGTGGTATGTTTTCGGAGCATTGTTCCATTCCAATGTGGTAGTGTTTCCCCTATACCATAGGTCATCACAAATTGCGTAGGCTAGATATGATCAACTTTGACGATTTTCTTATATTTTGGTTAAGGCACTAGAAGCTTCCGCTTTGTTGGCGAAGTCTTTTTGCTTTTTCCATCGTATTGAAAGCTTCTGAGCTTGCCATGTATCTAGGAGGCTCGGCTGTATTGGTTGATCTTTTGCTTCTTCTTGGAGAAGTTTTTAGTTGTTGTGCCTTCGGAGAGGTCTTGAGTTTAGGTTCCTCATTTGGCAGGACTTTTTGCTTAGTCCAACGTTCGTCTCATCTAGGAGGTCTTGAGTTTAGGTGCCTCACTTGGCAGGACTTTTTTCTTAGTCCAACGTTTGTCTCATCCATCCTAGTAACCCAAACCCTCGAGAGACTTGATTGGATGCCCTCGAACAGGTCTTATAACCCAACGTTCGTCTCATCTAGCCTTGTAACCCAGGCCCTTCGGTGACTTTGATTAGACACCCCTAAGTAGGTCTTTTCCTTAATCCAACACTCGTCTCTTCCGACCTTGTAAGTCAGGCCAAGGAGAAACAAGCTTGGATGCCCCTGGACAGGTCTTATCACCCAACGGTCGTCCCTTCCTGCCGAGTAAATCAGGCATCGGAGACTAGATGGGCGCTCTAACAGGACTTTTCCTTAATCCAATGACCGTCTCTTCTGACGTCGTAAGTCAGGCCTCGGAGAAACTGGATTGGATGCCCCCGGACAGGTCTTATCACCTAACGTTCATCCCTTTCCGCCGAGTAAATTAGGCATCGGAGACTAGATTGGGCGCCCCAGATAGGACTTTTCGTTGATCAAACGTTCATCTCTTCCGACCTCCTAAGTCAGGACTCGAAGAAACTAGATTGGATGCCTCCGAACAGGTCTTATCACCCAATTTTCGTCCTTTCCTGCCAAGTAAATCAGGCATCGAAAAATAGATTGGGCACCCAAGACAAGAGTTTTCCTTTCCGCTTGGAAACTTTAGTTGTTGCGTCATTCCATGGAGCAGGCGCCAGTCCTTTTACCATATGCTTGACTTGGCTAGTTATTACAGTTAGAGAACCGAGACCCTGGACTTCACACTTGGGTAGGTTCCCCTTTGGTGGAACTTGCAATCTTTTGGTCTTCGTTTTTCTTGAGAAGCTTTTTCCATTGCATTGTTCTACAGAGGGGACGCTAGTCCTCTTACCAGATGCTTGACTTGGCAAGTTATCGCAGTTAGAGAAACAAGGCCCTGGACCTCAGACTTGGGGAGAGGTGCCCCTTTAGTGGAACTTGCAATTTTTTGCTCCTTGTTTGTCTTGTTGCACCTTTCGCCATTTGACTCCTAGCAACCCCTCCTTTCAATCTTCAAGGTTGTGCATTACATCCCCGCATTTGCGCAAAATGATGTTTGTAGCACTAGCACTTGGATTGTCTCTGTCAGGATGTGTTGTAAGGTTCGCCATATCTTATCGGGTTTTGAAGAAGCAAGCGCTCTTCAGGTGCCTGCAATTTCAAATTGATTTTTAAGCAAATTTTGAATTATTTAACAAAAATTTGAAAATATATGATTGAGATAAGCATGCACGTTTTCATTCATAAAGATGATGTTTAATTACAATACTTGCTAAATATTTACAACAATTTTTACAAGAAATTGAATAATGCATTAGGTAAATATCGACGCAAGTGGTCGCTGTTCCAGGCTCTTGGTATTAGAATTCCATCAAGTATTGATAGCTTAAATGTGCCATCCAATAGCTTTTGACTGATATTGTATGGTCTTTCCCAATTCGGTCTGAATACTCCAGTGCCAGTCATCACCCACTTTAGCATAAGGTCTCCAATTTCCAAAGATCTCTGTCGGACTTTGGTCGTTGAAGTGCCTGCCTATCCTCTTCTGGTGTGCTGCAATTCGGAGCTCTGCTACATCTGTTCTTTCCTCAAACTGATTGAGTGCTTCCAGTTGTAGCATTTCGTTCTTTGCTTGATTGAAGTGAATTCTGCTATGAGTAAGAACTTCTAGCTCTACATGAATCATTGCTTCGGAGACGAATCCCAAAGAGAATGGTGTGTACCCAGTAGCAGATTTATGAGTTGTCTGATACGCCCATAGTGCAAGTGGGAGCTCATCTACCCAATCACTTTTATCTTTCTCAAGATGTTTTTTGAGGGTTAACTTGATAATCTTGTTGACTGCTTCCACTTGCCCTTTTTTCTGCGGATGGGCCACAACTGCGAAGCTCTTCTGGATTTTGTACTTGGCATAGAAACCCTTAAATTCTTCACTTCTGAATTGAGTCCCATTATCCATGACTATCTTTTGCGGCACACCAAACCTGCAAATAATATTTTTCAGCAAAAATTTAGTAGCTTTCTTTAAGGTAATGGTGGCTAGTAGCTCTGCTTCGGTTAACTTGGTGAAATAATCAACGGCGACAATGGCATATCTCATGTTAGACTTTTCAGTTGGTAATGCTCCCTTTAAATCAATCCCCCAAACAAAAAACGGCCACCGGCTGACCATTTGAGTCAATTATGTGGATGGTGATCTTGGAATCTTTGCGAACCTTTGGCATCGGTCACACTTTTTAGTATATGATGCGGAGTCTAGGTTTAATTCAAGCCACAAGCAGCCATATCGAAGAATCTTCTTGGCTAATGTTTGACCACCCGTATGACCTCCGCCTTCTCCTTCATGCAGTTCTTCCAAAATTGTTCTAGATTCCTCTTCGGAGACACATCGAAGCAAAGGCATAGAGAAGCCTCGCCTGTACAATCGACCATCCTGCTTGAGATACATAGGGGCTTTGCGTAGCAGCTTCCTTCGCTTCTTTGAATATGTGGGGAGCATTCCATTTAGGAGATAATACTTGATTGGAGTCATTCATGATTCTGGCTCTTGAGTAGTTTCCATGATCCAATCAACACCGACATCTTCAGTGTTGTGATTGGAGAGAACTTCCATGGGCACTAACCCCAATAGCTGAGCATCTCCTATGCTGACATACTTGGCTAGTGAGTCCACTTCATATTCTCTTCTCTGGGGATATGAGTGATGGTATAGTAGTCGAGGTTATGAGTAGTTCCCAAGCTTTGGACAGAGAAGTAGGCAAGTTTCCTCTTTTGACTTGAAACTCTCTTCGGACCTGACACACCACCAACTGAGAATCACCGAAAATATGCAAGGCTTTCAAATTCAACTCCTTTGTTATCCTCAACCCTGCAATCAATGCCTCATATTCTGCTTCATTGCTTGTTGATGAGAACTCTAATTTTAATGCATAACATACTGGACATTTTTTAGGAGTCTCTAGCACTACTCCTACCCCTGAACAGTATACATTTATGGCTTCATCAATGTCCACAACCCTACAATCAATGCCTCATATTCTGCTTCATTGTTTGTTGATGAGAACTCTAACCTTAATGCATAACATACTGAATGTCCTTCGGGAGTCTCTAGCATTGCTCCTGCCCCTGAACAGTATTCATTCATGGATCCATCAACGAACAACTTCCACCGGACCACCACTTCAACAGAATATTTCTCTTCACTACCTCTATTTGTGAACTCGGCAATGAAGTCTGCTAAGGCTTGTCCATTGATTGACCTTCGGGGATGGTACATGATATCATACGATTGAGCTCCATATTCCACTTTAATAACCTTCCCGAAGTCTCTGAACGAAACAGGACTTGGTTTAGCAGTTGTTCCGTGAGCACTTTGATAGAATGAGCTTAAAAATATTGCATAAGCTTCTTTGAGGCAACGAGTAGGCAATATACGAGCTTCTCTAATTTCAGATAGTTCAACCCTACCTAGTGAGCCTTTTGCTGATGTAATATACAGGCCTTTGAATCTTCGAATCCTCATGCACCAAAGCTGCATTTAAAGCATGGGATGATACTGCCAAATATAGAAAAAAAACCTTCTCCATCACTGGGCTTGGAAAGCATCAATGGTGTCTCCATGTGCTTGATTAATTTTTTGAAGATTGCTTCACAAGTTGGAGTCCATTTGAAATCCTTTTTTCCCTTTCTTAGTGCATTGAAGAAGGTAATACACCTATCAGTGGCCCTTGAGACGAAGCGACTCAACCAAGCAATCTTCCCATTCATACTTCGAAGTTGTTTCTTCGTTCTGGGATCATGCACCTCTCTCAATGCTGAAATCTGGATAGGATTGGCCTCAATGCCCCAGCATTGACTATAAACCCTAGAAATTTCCCAGATGCGACTCCAAACAAACACTTGAAGGGATTCGGCTTCATGTCAAATCTTCTCAGAATATCAAACTTCTCAGCTTGATTTTCCATGTGACCAACCACTCTTTTCGACTTTACCGACATGTCGTCAACGTAAACTTCCATAGTATTGCTAATCTGTGTCTTGAACATCGCGTTTACAAGGCACTGGTAAGTTGCTCCTGCATTCTTCAACCCGAATGGCATGACTTTGTAGCAGTACATACCCACATCTGTGACGAAGCTTGTATTTTCCTGATCTGGCTCGTGCATCATTATCTGATTATACCCCGAATATGCATCCACAAATGATATCAACTCATGCCCTATTTTTGAATCTACTAGTTGATAAATTTTGGGCAATGGGAAGCTATCTTTGGGGCATGCCTTGTTGGAATCTAAATAATCGATTCATACATGCCACCTGCCATTGGGTATCTTCAATAAATCAAGATTAGACACCCAATCTGGATATGTTGACTCTCTAATCAAGCAATTGTCCATTAACATGTCCACTTCTTCTTTCAGAGCCACTGATCTTTCAGGGCCTTGAATTCTTCTCTTTTTCTTCATAGGTGAGACGCTAGGGTCAATATTCAATGCATGTACTGCCACTACAGGTGATATACCGCACATATCTGCATGACTCCAACCGAATACATCCAAATTATCTTTATGAAAAACAAACAACTCTTTCTGCAACTTATAGCTCAACTGAGATCCTATATTCAAGATTTGGTCAGGATCTTTCGGATGAACTGCTATAGGAATTGTGATCTCTGCTGGCGACGCATGACTTTCCCCTGCACTGATTTTCCGAGGATCCATTTCCTTCTGAGCCCCACTATGCTCTCCAGTGTAGGGGTCGTGCTTTAATTGCTATAATGCAGGTTCACGGATGCAAAGGGGGTCCTCCACACTCTTCCCCTTGTCCTTCTGCTTAGTTTCTTGCAACTCCATGAGGTAACATTCTCTGGCGGTATTCTGATCTCCTTTCACCACACCAACGACCTTCTCCATGGGAAACTTCATAGTCAAACACCATGGCGCTAGTGCAATTCTGAAATTAGCCAATGCAGGTCTTCCCAGGAATGCATTGTAAGCAGAAATTTCATCAACTAGTACAAAGGTTTGCTTTAGAATAACATTCCATTCTACTTCTCCCAACTCTACAAGCAACTCAATAGTTGTACTTGGCTGCTTCGACTCTCCTGTGAACCATTGGATCTTCGTTTGACAAGCTTGAACATCAGTCATTGAGAGATTCATCTAATTGAACGTCTTTCGGAATAGGACACTACCAGAGGCACCGCAATCAACAAACACCCTTCTGACCATTGCTGGATCTATTTCGACTAAGACCACCATCGGATCTTGAGTTGGAGCTAACGCACCTTCTGCTTCTTTCTCTCTGAATGCAATATCACCATGAGATATACTCTACTGCTTCATGGGAATGGTATTACTAAGGATCAAGCACTTTTCCTCCATTGGGAAATACTTAAAAGCATTTGAGTGTCTCTCAGTATCTTCCCAACTGCTTCCCACCGGATAAAGACCACCAGATATGGTATTAATCATCGGCATTGCATAAGTCCACGCTTGAGCTTCATCGCTTGGACCAGGTTGATTGGCATGTGCATTTTGTCCCTGAGGAGTTTGGGAAGGATTTACAGCTTGTAATTTCTTGACATACTATTGCATCTTATTCTTCCTGATCAACTCTTCAATCAAGTTCTTCAAATTTTTGCATTCATTGGTGTTGTGATCGGGCTGGTTGTGGAATCGGCAGAATCTTCCAGACTTCACTTCTCTATCTCCCATTATTTAGGGCCTTGGATTTGGATAATTTTATGCATCTTTAGTGGCAAAGTAGATACTCTCTGGGTATCGATAAAGGGGGTCAACTCTGCGGTTTTGAAAATGCAAAATTTCTTGTTATTCCTATTAACTTTTCCGTATTACCCCTTTTTGTCCTCTGGTTTTCTTCTGATTTCCTTGAGCATCATTATCCTTTTTATTCTCCACAGCGTTGGTCCTAACCGTATTTTGAGTAGCAGATGGATCTACTTCCAACCAAATAAACTCTTCTGCTTTTTGTAGAATTTGTCGAGCGTATTAGGCTCCTTCATCTTCGCCTGTTTTCCAAACTCGGCCTTCTTATTAACAGCTCGGACTGATGCCATCAACATCATTCGAAGCTCGGGATTTCCAACTTCTGTTATAACAGCATTGAAACGAGTAAGAAAAGCTTTCACTGATTCTCCCGGATTTTGCTCAAATCTTGACAACGACGTAATGTCTTCGGCTTTCGCAGTATACAACATGTATTATTCCTTGAACTTCCTTACTAAGCAAGAAAACTGATCCATAGATCTCTGTGGCAGCTTGGTCAACCATAACGATGCTATGCCTTCCAAATAAATGGGAAAGTATAGACACTTGATTTCATCTGTCGCCCTCGCACCATTCATATGCCAATCATACTTGTACAGAAACATATTAGGGCCAGTAACTCCATTATAAGCTGGCATAGTTGGAGAAACAAATTTCTTTGGAAACTCGGCCTTTCAAATTCTTTCCATGAAAGGAGTTTTACTTGGAGCAAAATCCTATTCTCTCTCATCTTCATTTTTGGCCATACTTTCCTTTATGATCTGCTTAATAATCTCTGAAATATACTCCTCGTCGTTGTTTCGTTCCATGGAGAGGACGCCGGTTCCTTTACCGGATGCTTGTCTTAGCAAGCGATCGCAGCAAGAGAACTGGGGCCTTGGACCTCCAACTTGGGGAGGTTCCCCTTTGGTGGGACTAGCAACTTTACGGGAAGTATACTTTCTGGAATTATTCTTAGCATTTACCTTGGAATCCTCAATGTTGGTGTCATCTTCATCGCTTGACTAGTCATCCACTTCCTCTATATAGTACTTTCGATTGCGATCTGAGGCTAAGGAGTGTGCATTCTCTTCCAAGTAAATCTCGACTCTAGGCTATGTGGGATTGACTTCAGTAGTAAGGAGAGCATCTAGCTTTTCCATTAGCATCTTATTCGAAGTCTCTATTCGTTGGTTCAAAGCAGCCACATCCGCATCCAATTCATCTCGGGTTACACTACCTCCTAGAGCTTGAGAGACAGTCAGATTATTAGTTTGAGGAGTGTATGTAGCATCATTAGCAGCATTTTCAGAACCTCTTGTGGATTTACTACCTTTCTTCGAAGGTGCCATGATATCGGACAACTTTTTAAGCTTTGTAGGAATCCTCTCAACGGGCCTGACCTTTAAGCCTTGTGGATATATCGTAAAAAGACAGGCTTCAACTTCTCCAGATCAAGGCTCTTAACCTTGAGGTCGTGGGTTCGAGCCCCATGGTGGGCGCCAAAAATGTAAACACCAAAAAATGGATGTTAACACCCCGGGAGGTGAGAAAACACATCTAAACTGTGGAAAACAAAGTTAAGAGCAGAAAAATATAGAATATAGTAAAGTAGAGAGCAAGTTTATAGTGGTTCACCAACAATTTTGGCCTACGTCCATTTTGAATGAGGATTTCGTTACTTTCTCCATTACAAGGTATATTTTTGATCTCATTTTGTACTTTTATTTATCTTTTACAATGATTCTCTCTCCCTCTTCTCCAGAATCTCTCGATAATTGTCTATCTCTTTCAATCTCTCTGTAGAAATGCACACGAATCTCACTAGTAGCGAAGATTATCGGATTTGATCTTCGATAATCGAGCTCGGTGATGAACTTCGATGATTTCTCGATGAGAATGATGATCCTTGAATGAAGCTTGAAGAATCTTTAATGGTGTTGGAGAAGCTTGAGTGATGATGGAGATCAATAATGGCAGCCCTTCGGAAGGAGAAAATCTAACCCCTTTTATGTGTGAGGGGGTGGAGTACTTATAGGCAGAGATTGGAATGGTATGGAGCTTGAATAGAAGTACATGCGGTCCAGGCTCTTCGGCGAGCGATCCATATGGATCGGCCAACATACCATAGATTTCGGCGCTACGTGATGTCTCGTTCGATACATCTGTTCTTGACAATTCATATGTTACATGCGACCCATGTATTAGTGACCTAATACACTTTATTCTCAATGACCTGATCCAGTATCTTGCGGTTTATGGCTACCGATCCTTATATGCACTTGAGCTTACATGTGCATGTGATCCAGATGTATGCGATCCATGCCTCCCACATTTGTACGATCCATGCTTTCAGACACTAACGATCCAAAAGCAAGCTAACCCATAACTTTGTTACCGGTCAACGGCTTTAAACCGATCCATCACATATATGTACTTGATCAACCATGTTTCGATCCATACTATCATGACCAGTTCGACCCGTCATGTTTTCACCCGGTCCATCATGTAAATGATCCAATGCATTATTCTAAAATCATATTTTCAAACGGGATTAAAAATAATGTAATCACTTTTATAAGTCACTTCAGGTTAAACGATTCAGCAAAACTTCGGCATCACTTCTCTTTGGTCCCTATATCGTACACAAATGCACGTACATATGGAACAAAAAGAAGTGCCATCAAAATTTTGTTAATCATTTAAATGAAATGATTTACAAAATACTATTACATTATTGTATTTGTAACTTATGCAATACTGGGACAAATTCAACAAATATTGTATCAGATGAATATAGATTTCCCTTCTGTGTAAAAACGAATATCCATATAACGATCATATAAAACACTTGTTAAACGAAGCCAAAAGTCTCTAAGGGGTTCACATAAGTAAAACACATTTTATAATTTGCATTTTAACATCTACATAATATTTTTTATACGTTTAACAAACATTTTTTACTACGGTTTCAATTATAAATGTACTGTAACTTCCATTCAAAAGCTTTAAATTTGAAATATTAACATGTAATTTAGAATTTAGCCAACTACGTCAAGTTTAAGTTACGGGTTTTTATAAAAAATTCAAAAGCTAGAACTTATAATAAATTAAATTATAATTATTTTAACTTATGTTAATACATCAACTAACACTTGCTAGCAATTTTAATATAGTACACATATTTTTGCCTAAACGACAACAAACATTGTTAACAAATATTCGCACAAACTTATCAATAAACATGTTAATAAATAGTACACACTAATTTTCAAATCACATAACCAATCAACAATTCTATGTCAACTACGACAATATAATCATGACAATAAATATGCAATAATCATCGTTTTTAACTGCCTAATTAATTACATTTACTCACAAATCAACCTACAGCATAATCATCATCATACGTATCCCGCATGACAACCAATTTCAAACACATAATCAATCAATTTTCAAACCCATAAACATGCAACTAAACCCTATAATTAACCATAATTAGACATAGAATAGGGTTAGAAGATATATCAGCACGAAATTAGATGCTTGGAGGCGTGTTTTGAGGCTTGGAGTGCTATAGCGGGGGGGGGGGGGGGGGGGAGCGGCAACGGGTTGGATGGTTTTGGGAAATAATTTAAGGGAAATTGGAATAGGAGAGATGAAGTAACGACTACAGTTTGTATCAGCAGACCGTGCAACGGCTTGCAGCGGCCGCTTTTTTAGTCATCACAAGCCATTGCCAAGGGTCGTCGCTCTTTGAAGTGCGTCCAGTGGTGTTTGGGTTTAATTTGACGATTTTATATGATTTAGTTCTATAAAAAAATGTAATTATTGATCTTCAAACATTCTTTTAAACCATAATTATACTCATGTGAACCCGAATAAGTGGATTAACAATCCTTGTTACAACCTGCTTTGCTTAAACTTCACCATCCATTCATATTTCAATTAAACGATTTGATATTTGAAGAGAAAAATGAAAAAAACTATGCTATGGCAATGGTGCCATTTGTTTGTGTTAACTATTTATGTTTTACTTGTTAACTTTTTGTACAAAATCACCTAGAATTTGCTACTTTTTGGAATACCCAATATGTTATAGATCACCAGGCTTGTGTATTGCATTTGTATTTGTGTGTTTCTCTTGAATTTAATTCAATGATATGCACAAATAATTTTCTGCTCAAGTCAAATTGAATTTATGACATAGGTTTATGCTGAATTTTGGTTTATAAACGAGAATGACTAAGAAGCAATGTTTGTTTTTTGTAATTCTCCTAGCAGCAATGTTTAGTTTTTTAATTTTTGTGTGTTTCCGCTAATAATGAGCTTAAAACATTTGTTGGTTGTCTTCATTCAAAAATTTATCAACGTCTTCTTCTGTTCAATGTCATTACTTTCGAGTAGCTCTTATCCATTCATATTTTTTCATTAAATCACTTAAAATTTTAAGACTATTCTTCCCATTCTTTATATGCTCCTTCAAATATATGTGTGAAATACAAAAATTATACTCATGTTCCCCTTTGGATATTCAATCGTTGCTGCCAGCTCACCGTGTGACCATCTGTTTTACTGCTTTCAATATCACCATTTTGCCACCCCTATATCTAATTAAAGGTATAAAAGCCTTCTTTTAATTATGCCATAAGTTTAGTCAAATTTGGCATAATTTTGTAGCTGCTACAAATGTCTAAATTGACGGGTTTTTAATCGATTTTCTTTCGATTTTGTAGCTTGTTCAACCTAGCAGCAAAAAAAAACTTTTTATCCATTAATTTATTTTTAACTACTTAAAAAATGCGTATAACGAGCTTCACAAGTTGACAGTATAGGTGAGCATGGGTCGGTTTGGTGTGGTTTGGAGTTCAAACCGCTTCAGCACCACACCAAACGATTGATAAAAAATACATTCTATTATAATACTCATTTAAATGGTTCGGTTTCAGTTCGATTTTAATACATTACGGTTTGGTTTGGGTTTGGTTCGGTTTGAACCAGTATTATATATGAAATAAGAGAATTACTTCCATCAACAATCAACTTACTATTATGTCATGCAATGTAACTTAAAGGGTAAAGCACACGATGTTATCAAAAATTAAAAGATTGGTTTCTAATTGTATGAATACTTCAATCTTACATATAATGACAAGTGAGATTGTTTTAATATAATAACAAAATATCAATTTTAATTAATGCATAAACATTAAGTAAGATAACTTAAATAAGATTATAACTCGCATTTATCCTAAAAAAAGATATAGAAACTATTATAGTAAAACTATAATTTTCTCCTTTGTGATAACAATTATTATCAATATAACAGCAACATAAATATACACTGTTAAAATCAGTAGTTAGATAGGAATTAGCTATATTTTATCATACGATCGCCAGTGCAACTATTAGGTTCGGTTTGATTTAATACGGTTGGGTCAACAGCTCAAACCGCAACCGGACTATATCGTTCTGAGTCGGTCCAGTTTGGAGTACCTACTTTAAAGAGAAGATTTGGTTTGGTTTTCCGCACCGCTTTTATGGTTTGGTGCGGGCAGTTTCCGTATGGCAGTGAGGTTTACGCCTACCCCTAGTTTTCAGTTCATTGCAGCATTTACGATTAAGAATCATTCGTATGTTCTCTCCGTCTCTCTAGTTGAATCATTTGTATGTTCTCTCCGTCTCTCTAGTTCATTGCTGTGAAAGTTTTTCTATTTTGTTTCGAATTATCTTGAGTTTTCGAAGTTAGAATTATGAGTTGTTGGCGTATTTATCTCCTTGATCAGTTGCAATCTCTGTTCAATATCTGCAGATGAATTGATGAGAAGAACGTTCGATGAAGTGTTGAAATTAACTTTTAATAAAATTTGATAGTTAGCATTTGTTCGTGTTTTGCAAATGGTACATTTTTTCTGTAATTCAGTAGCAATTTAAACACAGTACCGGTTTATATAATCGACAAATCTCTGGTTATATGAAGAAAAAAAGGATATATGATAATTCGATAAACCATTGAATTCTACATATTGGAATATACATGTAACAACTTAGTATGAAAACAAATGCTACAAGAACAAAAATATTTTGTCCACTCTGAACAAATTTTCATGTCTCCTTTTATTTCCTACAAATGTTCAACTAGATCACCATGCAAAACTAAATGGTTTTTCTTTAGCGTATTAATCTAATTCATGGTGAAGATATGTTCATGAACTTAAACACTTTTTTGGTATATTTTGAGACTCCCTATGTTAAATGTTGCAGTTTGAACGTTCTTCTTTTCACCTGAAATTGCACTGAGATGTTGTGTTATATGAAGCGTTAGTTGTGTAAATAGCTGAAAATGCAGCGTAAGCGCGAGCTTCAATTGTGTATATTTCATGTAAGGCAGAAGAAAATTCTGGTTTTAAAGATAAAAAATTAGTTGAATGTTGAAAATACTGTAACTAGTTTACAACTCCTGTCATAAATTCTCATAAAACCAAAAGAAATACATATCCTAAATTCTCATAAAATGACTCCTATGATAATAGTTGAGAATTTATGTTATGCAGCCAGTTGAGTTACCATAAGTTCGGGTTTCATAATTCTCATAGATTCTATAATTAGTTGTGAAAACGTTAGTTTTATGAGAATTATACTTCTACATTGACACAATTATAACTAGACGAGTTTCCAAACAGTCATTAGGTCTTATTTTTACTATCATCTTTGTTTACACCATTACTTGTATTGACTTCATTTGATCATCGTAGTTGTCGGTATAGTTGTTGTTTGGCGATTGAGAGATTATGACATCTGAAGCGGCAGGTGCCACATAGAATAACTACTTTGTTTATAACTACAACTTCCAGACTTTCTTGTAGCTTGGTTGAATTACCCTTTCTTGAAGGTATTTCTTTCTTCGGGTAGTTTGGAGTTACACACTGGTCATACATTAATATATCATAGTCATAGAATACTTTGTTCTGAAATTTACATTGAGATGCACCAGATCATGTAATAATGTTTTCTTACTGAAATGTGTATACATTTGATTCTTGACCTGCGTTGTTTATTATTTTCGTCATCCAAGTGGATTTCAATTAAGCAGAATTGCTGGAAATTTGTTTGTTTTTTATTTAATATTTTTTAATGCTTTTAATAAAGAGCAAAACAGTTGTAATGTATTTTATCGCGACGGCCAAAAGCAATTGTAAAAAAGTATTTTACAACCACAAGTACTTTTCTATAAATGTTAGAAACAATTGTAATAGGTTTATTACAACAACGAATTTGCAGTTGTGGAAGACTTTTATACAACTGTTGGAGGCTGTCGTAAAAAAAACATGACTTTATTACAACTACCAATATAAAAACTAGCGGGTGTGGGTTGTAATAGACCTAATATAGCTGTTTTTTTGCAGTTGCACAAAGGTATTTTGGTTGTAGTGGGTACCAGTCCATGCCCGATGGACTGGTACCGGTCCATCAATATTGGTGGGATCAAATTGAAAGTCGGTACATGGGCTCGAGAAGTGATTTTGAAGCGAAGTGTGATTTTTCAAGTGATTTGAAAATGATTTTGGATAGGTTGAAGGTTGATCATTCGAGTGCATGAGATGGACCAGTAAGAGTTTTAACACGTTTTTAATTTACCTATGATATTGGAGCGGAAGGAAGCACTCGAGAAATGTAGCATTATGGTCGAGATAATTAGCCAAAATTGGCTAAGCGTGAGACCGGTAGCGGTCCATAGGCGATGGATGGATATTGATCCATCGAATGAAGGCTTATTGTGTTTGAAATTTGGGAATTAGATTATTGTGTCTTCTAGGGATTGTTGATGAAGTTTGGTAATGAATGGACTTCGGATGATTAATGTGCAACTCAATAATGGATGGTGCTTCGACTGTGAACTCGTGTTGGAGTGGCCGGAGCTAGATTGATGTGCTACTGGTCATGGGATGATGTACGATTCAATATGATGATGGATTGATTCAGGTGGGAGTTGATCAAGGATGACAATGGAATTGCTTTGAGAAGTCGCTCGAACTAAAGATGTGATTGTCGAGAAGGAAGGCTCGACAGATTTGAAGTGCCAAAGAACCGTTGATTATAGAAGGTTCTAGTGGGCTCAAAGTAGGGGTATCATGGGGATGTCCATTAGGATCAGGTTGGATCGTGTATCATGGATCGAGTTCTAAGAGTGATCAAGTTGTCTCGGATGGAGGCAAACATACATAAGATAGATGTATGACTGTCTGACTAGAACCGGGATTTTCCGTTAGCCCTTGACGGACGACAATGGTCTGTCATTCGATGATTGATGTATTCAAGGCTTTACTTAGTGATAGCTAGAATATCGGTTGATATGGATGCTATGGTTAATTATGTGTTTTCTTCTCTGATTTCTTTGGGTAGGCTATCAGCGTAGGTCGTCGAAGAGAAGTGAGATTGAGAGATGTCCTTTTCAATTATGGAGTGACATATGATAGATGATTATCCTGTGCTAATTATTTGGTTGCTAAGACGGATCAGATAATTGAACCGTCTATACTCACATATCATGTGTAACTGTTTTAGTTATTTTATCGCTCATTAAGACTGTTGTCATACTCAATATTTCTTGTTTCTCTCTTACTTTGGACTAATCATCAATTGTGTTAGTGAGTAGACTGAGATAGCAGGTTTTTGGTGCCGATGAAGTTGTGCAGTGATGTAATGATCCAAGGATTTTCGACTCTGAAAATCAACCCAAAACACTGTAACACCCCATCTCCGTTAAGGTCGCTCACAAAGGGAATTCCTTAACTTCGGTGGAGCATTTTTGGTACAAGTTGCAGAAAAATTACAAGACAGACAAATAAAGTAGCGGAAAATAAATAACCTTTATTGATTAAAACACAGCTTGTACAAAGATTGTTTTACAACACCAATACTTATTACAACAAAGCATCTGTCTTGTTTAAATAAAGAAGCATAAACTGACAATGATATTCCCTAGGTAGCCTTGTGAACGTACAACGGGGGTGTTACAAACACCATGTTACTATTCAAATATCGAAAATACCGGATCATTAATAGAAAGAAGTTTGAGGGTGATAAATAGAAAGAAAGTTAGAATAGAAGAAGAAGAAGAACACAACAGAATAGTAAACACGAATCTCACAGTGGAACAAATAAAATATATTATATAACAATTGTTGAAATTCAAAACTGTAATTGTATATACATACCATTATCAGAGTATAAAACATAACATCACAGCAGAAATAAACTCTATATAGAACTAATGCTGAAGCCTCCTACTCCAAGCTCTTCCAAGTATATCTGTAAAATCCCGACTACTTGACTCCCCGTACAAATTTGGGCACCCAAGAGTTTAGGGTAAAACAAAACAAAATAAACTATGGGTCAGTCATAGGACTGGTGTGAGTAAACTCCAACCATCCAGTTTAACTTTTCTAAATCCTTTTTTGAAGAAAGGATAATCGTATGATCGATTTACACATAAATACGAATGGTTTTTACCTTACAATAACCCAAAACATTCTATTAAAACAATATTATTCTGATATTATAATAGTGTCTAATACAAGTAAATAACAATCTAACAGAACGCTTGCATCTCACGTTCGATATATATAATATGCAATCAAAACTGCGGGCTCTTATTGTGGAATGTATTTCTAACTATGACAACATATGGAACCACCTTCCAATCAGTGTACTATAGAGGGGATACACTGGAGTTCAACAAGAACATCTTGCAACTCAGCCACACATGACCGACCATTCATTTCGCTTGAATGTACCGAATATATTGTCACCTTACGGTTATTATACCAACATAACCATTCTCGGGAGATACAGAAGCAAAAGAAGAACAAAAATGAATATTCTCTAAATGGTGACAATATACCGTAATTCGGAGTGACCCATTTAGCCACGTTGCCTGCCCGATTTTTGTCATTTTCTGGTTGATGAGGCTTGAGTTCATAACGTATCTTTTTGAAACATCTGCTCATCATTCACTTTGAATGCCACAGCGTCAAACCTGCCAAATCACAAATTGATTTCCCTAAAAATACCACAGGTATAAAGCTAAGAGAAACGAATTCCTCCATCACCAATGTAAATACATTTGAAGAGATCAACTTACAAGATCTATTAGGTATTCTGTCAGACATTCATCCATACAAGTTGTCCTGGGACTGGACAAACCGAAGGCACTATTCTGTAAATCCATCTTAGGAAATTTCTACCTAGGATCGCCAGAACGACCCTTGCATAAAATCCGTCTTCAATTATCTTCATCATATTTGATTCGCAACTCTAATTCCCATACGGAGTGGTTTTCAGATAATAAGTCTAATCCCAGTCTCTCCGTATTGACAAAGAAAAAAGGGTCAAAAACTTTGATAGTCGGTTATTTAACTATCAAAGGAAAACATCCATACAAACAACTATCTTATTTTCAATTGGAAATTATATCGATCAAACATCAATCAATACTGAGCCCCCTTAAATAAATTTATCAATAATCATATCATTTCCCAATTTCCCTTTGATATCTTTACCCAATATTCTCCAACTCGTTTAAATCTGTATCCATTTACCCGTAATAGGAATTCGTATTTATCCCGATTTCGCTCTTTCTTTATCAGTTGACAAAATACAAGCTATACTATCTAATTATTTTCATAGATAGTTTTTTTCTTAATGAGATAGAAAGTCTTATATTAATTATAATACTTTTGAAACTATTCGCTGTACAATGAAAATAATAATAATAAAGTGAATTAAAAAGACGTATCCCAAGTTTTTAGGAACTTTTTGAATCTTAATTCAAACAGTTCCTAAAAACTGACACAAATTTTCGTTATATACGTTTTACTTATTCCACATGGAATTTCTACAATTTAATTAGATTTTATGTGAATGAACCATAACTATGTAGACCTATTCCTAATAGATTGATCCCAAAATAGCATATCTAAATTATAAGAAATCCTATAGAAGCTACAAATGCCGAATTTGTACCGTGTAAACTTCGATTTGTTCTGGTATGTGAATAAATTGCGAATATGGTCCAAGTAATAAATGCCCAAGTTTCCTTAGGGTCCCAATTCCAATAAGAGCCCCATGCTTCGTTAGCCCATACTGCTCCAGAAAGAATACCTATGGTTAAAAAAGAAAAATATAAACTAATAACACAATAACTCCAATAATCCAAATGCTGAATTAATTGATATTTATAATAATTTGGAAATTTAAGAAAAGAAGTGCTTTTAAAAACACTTCCTTTTTCGTTCAAGTATTCAATCTTCCCAAATAAAAATGACCTAATTAATATTTAAAAAAAAATGCTTCTAAAAAAATATCGATATTTTTCGAAGTGTAATGATTAAAAAAGCGACTGATAATAACGAACCACATAAAAGAGCCGCATAGCTCAATAACATCATACTTACATGCATCATTAACCAATGAGATTGTAGAGCAGGTACTAATATTGTTGATTGATGCATTTTACTTGAAAGACCAAATGTAGCGAAACCTTGAGTAAAAATGGCACTTGGCGCGGTTATTGTGCTTAAATCATTTTTATGATTCCATAGCTTGGAAACCATATGAATAATGGAAAAACACCATGAAAGAAAGATCAATGATTCGTATAAATTACTTAATGGAAAATGTCTCGAAGAAATCCAACGAATAACTAATAATCCTATTAGAGAAAATAAAGTAGCTAACATTCCTTTTTCCAACGAATGGCGTAATTCGATGATTTCGTGAACTGATAGACTCATCAAATGAATCGCAATCACAATTGAAACGATCGAAAAAGAGAGATGAGTTAATATATGTTCTAAAGTCGCAAATATCATGCATAAAAAGGGTCTTATTACAGAATTGAAATCAGGAATTAAATACATTATAAGGTCCATTGTATCTCTTTTAGAGTATGCCGCCACTCGGACTCGAACCGAGATGCTCTAGCACTGCTTCCTAAGAGCAGCGTGTCTACCAATTTCACCATAGAGGCTTACTTGAAATAATAATAGCCAATTCATATTGAATTGTCTAGATGTAGATTCTAGAATCCGATATAGTTATCCTTTAGGAAATGGATGAATAAGGGTTCTTTTAAACCCTTTTGTTTTGTTTAAACTAAAGTATTCTTTTCATTTTTTATGACACTTAAAAAACTTAGAAAGATTTTTTTATAAAAAATAAATATAAATTAAATAAATAGGATGATTTTATACATATCAAAATATGATTACTAAATTTAATTAATTAAATTCGAAATTTAAAGACTTATTTTCTAAAAATCTTATTTTCAACCTACTTTTTAATGTATTTTATGTAATTTAATTAATTATTCTAATTATATAGTGTATATATATAATAATTATATTAATATTTGTTGTTTGTTATGTACATAATTTAAATATAGAATAGTAATTAGTAAACAAAACAAATTTCATTTGATCTTGAGATAGACATATAATAAAACAGTTTTAATATTCATTATAATTTCATTTTATTTCTTTTCCCAGTAGAAGTAGATTTATTTTCCCAATAGAAGTAGAAATTTTTTTCCATTAGGAAAAGAAATAAAATAATACATAATACTTAGAACCAAACTAATAGACAGATAAGTTAATATTCGACATAAAATACGCGGACGATGGGCGGAGGGTGGTATTGGGTTGCCTACCTAGTGATAAGGTGATGGCTAGTTTTCTAAATTCCCTTGACATCCCGCATGATGAGTTATCAGATGTGCTTATTGCTGGCGAGTATCCGGACATCTTCGAGGAAGTGACCGGACTTCCACCACACCGAGAGATCGAGTTTTGGATTGATTTAGTGAAAGATGCCAGACCTATAGTGATGCCACGTCGTCGTATGGCACCAAGGGAGCAGCGAGAGCTCGAAGTGCAAGTAGGCGATCTTTTGAAGAAGGGATTTATCCGAAGAAGTGTTTCCGAATGGGGAGCACCAGTTGTATTTGTTACTAAGGCCGATGGAAATAGTTTGGATCGCTTATGTGTGGACTACCGCGAGTTGAATAAGGTGTCTAGGAAGAATAAGTATCCTCTTCCATGGATAAATGATTTGTTTGATCAACTAAATGGAGCAAGAGTGTTCTCCCAGTTAGATCTCGCAACAGGATTTCATCAGCTCCGAGTAGCTTCTGAGAGTGTACCTAAAACGGCCTTTCGGACGCCGTCTGGATTCTATGAGTGGTTGGTCTTGCCATTCGGATTGACCAATGCACCGACATATTTTGTGGATCTTATGAATAGGGTTTTCAGAGATCAGTTAAATAAGTTTGTTCTTGTGTTCGTGGACGATATCTTGGTTTACTCGAGGACAGAGGAAGAACACAAGGGACATTTCAAAACAGTGATGGAGGCGCTAGTATAAACATTGGGGAGGAAACACAAATTGAAAGCAAAATTTTATAAGTGTCACTTCTAGAGGAGGGAAGTGAGATTCTTGGGCCATGTTGTTTCAGAGAATGGTATTGCCGTGGATCCTGCGAAGGTGGCTACGGGATTGGTCTACGCCCAAAAATGCAATGGACGTAAGAAGTTTCTTGGGGTTAGCTAGATATTATCGTAAATTTATCCAAAACATTCATTGACAACGCATTGACAACAGTTGCCGTTGCAAAATGAGTACCAAAGAGCTTTTGAACGACCATGATCAATACGATCACAGCCCAGCGATCTGTCGCTGACTTGAGATCAATTGAATATACTGTGCCGCTATGCCCTTTAAGCCTACCTAGTGGTACTGTTTGGTTAAATCATCCATCTCTAGACGGCGCAAAGCCACATTTAACCACTCATGAAGGGGAGCCAATGCTCGTTGATTGACATAATTGCCAATAGCGAATATCCTTCTCTTTCCATCTCCACTACAAGAATCACATAGACGTCCTGGTGGGATAAGTGGGTCAACACCTGTAATTAGAGGCAATTGGCACACTATAGACAAAAACCCAAGTCGTGATCATAGACCAGTCACTCCCTCGTCCTTTTAATCGAACTCGCGAAACGAGGAGCGAAGTTGTGCGAAGCAGAGAGGAAGATCAGTCATTTTGCCTAGAAAACTATCCATCCAAACTGATCTAGTTGAGCCATAAAGGTCGTGCAAATTATATATATACCTTCATTCTATCAATAAGACAAAGGAAGGTGTAAAGTAAAGGTGCATAGATCTTGGCTACAAGTCGTTAGTCTTAGGTTCCTTATTGGATTCAGAGTATATTAATAGGCCGATCCCTGAATCATTTGGTTCCTAGAAATAAAAGACTAGTCCGATCAACCAATCGGAGATGGAAATTCGCTATGACCACGACCTCTTGACTAGTGTGTCAGCTGTTGCATGAGAGTTCATTGGGCCTAATCGACTGGGATTCAGATGGATCTAATTATTGTATTGAAACAAGTACGCCGGGAAAGCTAAGCCAAGGCGACCTCTTCCAGAGGTCCACAAATCATAGGCTAGGCGACCTGGTCCACTTTCGCTAGTATATTAATTGCGAAGTGAGAGGCTAGGGCGCTATAACAATCAAGAGTTTAAGTCCCATTATATTATTTTCACCTTTCCCTCATGGTACTACTTCGCTATCGGTCACCCAGGAGTATTTAGCCTTGCAAGGTGGTACTTGCTGATTCACACGGGATTCCACATGTCCCATGCTACTCGGGTCAAAGCATAAGCTAGTGATGCTTTCGGCTACTGAACTCTCGCCATCTAGGGAGCAACACTCCACTGCTTTGCCTAGCAGCACGATGCTTGTATTGCTCTCCCACAACCCCGTTTTCACGGTTTAGGCTGCTCCCATTTCGCTCGCCGCTAACAACGGGTTTTATTACGGGGCAGCTCATGATGTTCATATCGATACCTCTGCATCATGCATTGGCTAGAATCTTTAGTATTCTCTTATTTATCACCTATGTCTACTATTTAGGCAGAATGCCATCGCCTATTGGTACTTAGAAACTGAAAGAAACCTCAGAAATGGAAGAAATCGATGTAGAAACAACTTACGAAACGAAGAAGACGAAACAGGAACAAGAGGGATCCACTAAAGAAGACAAAGATAGCCCGGTTTACGAAGACTCTTATCATGATATCCATCAAGATAATTGGGAATTGGGAAAACTTAAAGAAGAGAAAACATCTTATCGATCAATTCCAATTCTTTCTTTTTGATTGATTCTTTTTCGATCGAGATGTATGGATCCATGGATCTATGTGTCTATATAGATCCTGTTCATGGATTAACGAAAATGTGCAAAAGCTCTATTTGCCTCTGCCATTCTATGAATCTCTTCCTTTTTGCGTATGGCATCGCCACTCCATTTGGCAGCATCTACTAATTTGGAACTTAATTTGAAAGCCATATTTCGACCTGGGCATTTTCGGGATGCCCCTAATAACCAACGATGGGCGAGTTCTTTTCCTTGTGTAGATCCTATTTCAATAGGAACTTGATGAGTTGACCCGCCTACACGTCTTGCTTTTACCGCTATATCGGGAGTTACTCCACGTATTGCTTGACGTAAAACGGATAGTGGATTTGTTTCCGTCTTTTGTTGAATCTTTTTCATGGCTTGATAGATAATTTGATAAGCCAATGATTTTTTCCCGTGTTTCAGAATACGGTTAACCAACATGTTAACTAACCGATTACGATAAATTGGTTCGGATTTTGCAGTTTTTTCTTCTGTAGTACCTCGACGTGACATGAGCGTGAAAGAGGTTCAAAAATAAGTTTTTTTTATAAGGGCTAAAAATGAATCACTTATTTTGGCTTTTTGACCCCATATTGTAGGGTGGATCTTGGAAGATATGAAAGATCTCCCTCCAAGCCGTACATACGACTTTCATCGAACCTTCTGGGTTGGGTGAGGCTTGAGGGGCCTGTCAATGCGGTACTTCAGTTGGAGAGGATGAATCATGTTGGTAAGGAAGGTCCAAACTATCAATAGGGTATGCACTTAATAAAAAAACAGACAACAGGTAAACCTAGTATATTAATTGGCTGGCCTATTTTCAGGGGGACCTCTTTGACGCCAGCCATCATGGATACTAAGCTCCCGGGTATAAAAAAAAGGACTCATTGAGTGGAGCCTGCTACGCACCTTGTTTGCATTCCACGTTGGTTCCAAAGTGCCGGGTTGGAAAAGAGAATCAAACTGATCCCAGTATATTAATTGCACCCTCCCGTCCCATTCCCATTCCTAAGATCCGTCGTGGTTCGGAGTCTCGTACTAGCCCCGCCTTATCTAAGTAAGGCGGATGGAAGATGGTTCTTCTTTCTCTTGACTTACCATTTGCTCTCTCGCTTTATTTTATTGGTAGAGCATTTCTTGCTAGATTGGATTGAGAGTGACTTCTTCCGCGGTTTACGTTTTCAAACAAATTTCATCGGTGTCGATATTTTCTTCATCTCAGCCAGTTCTAGCTTGCTCCGCACAGGCGACATCTCGGCCTTTCATTAGTATTCTTTCAATTCATTTTTGAAGCGCTTCCTTCGGTTTGGGGGTAGGGAATCGCTTTGATTGAATGCTTGCGACAGCTTATTGATGCTCGTTAGCGGTGAAGTCCCTCAAACTAGAAGTTTCAAACGCGGGCCTACGAGAGAAATTGACTTTACATACTGATATTGTATACCGAAGGGTGCTTGTAGATCAGTTGCACCACTCCTCCTTACGTTCCGCCTGCCGTCTCCCTCCTCTTTGCTAGCAGCCTTTGATAAGCAAGTTGAATGAGTCTTCAAAAAGAGGGGAGATGGATTCATTTTATTTATAGAAATGGAAATCTATGAATTAATATACTGGGGAAGACAAAGTCTCCACAGGTTGGAGGAAGAATAAAAGGAGTTGACGAGAAAACGAGTTTGATCGAAATCCAGATTATTATTCAAACACTGACTGGATTTGACGTGAAAGCCTCTAAAAGAGATTTTCTCATTACTGACATTTATAATAGAAGAGATATTCGTTCATCTCCTACCTAATAGACGCTTTTAGCCTCTTCTCCTCTAAGAGGAATTCTCATGCCACACAGAGGGTAGCGTCATTCGCAGGCGCACTATAGGGAGGCAGATAAGTTCATCACATCACATAAAAGAGATTTCCAAATCGTAAGATACAAAATGAACCCAAAAATCGAAGAAATTGGGCATGAAGGACGCGAAAGCATCTCCCTTATTGAGCGAGAAGCGCGGGGCACAGTTCTCACTTGGGCAAGGAATCCATGGCGGGATCGGATTGGCTCAAAACCTCCTTTCTTTATATGATTTCTTGGTTTTCAGATGATGATGAGAAGAACCGTTATCACACTGAAATGCTTTAAATATGAATGAGACATCGCGTCGTGAACTGATTCGAATCCTAGAATTCGCACTGGGTTTGACTTCTTCCATGGGATTTTCTTTGATGGCTAACATGGAGGGTTGAACTCCAACAAGGTCGTGCTAGAAGTTCATTGCTTGGCGTCTTGCCAACTTTCTCTTAGTTTGTGTCTTGAACGCCTTTCGAGTCCACCAATTCGTAATAGAATAGGCGAGGCACACTAAATCGAGCAAGTCCATGGATTTGTTTGTCTTCCTTTGAGCCAATTTCATGGTTTGGGAGTCAATCAAAAGAAGAAAAAGCAGATGAGGATAGAGCCTCAATATCTATTTATTTACAGGGCCAGTGACATCTAAAAGAAGAAAAAGTTTCCAGCATCTCACGTCCCCGAAGATTAGATTTTGCAGGTTCTCGCCCACCCCTCTCTTTCAAGAGGATTTGCAGCATTATTTTGGGAAGACCAAAGAAAGAATCTGCTTCTGTGAATTATATCGCTACTTCATTTCTACATTTATGTATTTTTTGGAACAATACCCCGGGAAAGACTGATTTGAGGATGATGAATTAGTGGATCCTTCCTTTCTTCAAACGGAACGAACAGAGATAGAATCAGATCGATTCCCGTATTTCCGAACAAGTTCCTGGATGACAAGCCGATTTTCAAGAACGGGAATCTTATGATATGTTGGGAATCTGCTCGGGGTAGAAGTTTTGTATAAATGTATCACCGTGTTATTAAGTATTTTGCTTTAAGTTCTTTTCTCTATAAGAGGTGGAATAGAATAACCCGGTTGAAGCGTAATGATCAAACGTCTATAATGCATTGTATGTCCCATAATAGGCCCTATTCTTCTACCCATTCCTGGGAGTCGATGACTACTCAATTTCCATATATTCACAAAATTCTTATTTTCTATATGTAGAAAATATACATTATCATTAGAAAACATTTCCATCTTACTTACGAATCACTATCCTTCCACGTCCATCAGTCTCTAACTGTAAACTAGTAAGAGAACAAACCTCTAAGTATTAACCCAGAAGGCCGAAACCAACATCAGATCAACACTTAGAAAGCCATCAAACTTAACTAATCTCCAGTCAGTTCCTAACTTCCTTAACTCCATTTCTTAATTTCTTATCAAATCATTGTTTACGCAACCCTCGGATTTAATTTACAAATCCACTTCTTTAACGAAAACCATTGACTTTAAATTATAATTTTTATTTAGTTAATTAATTATTTAGTAAATCTTGATTAAAAACGGAAAGTAAATAGTACTTTCCCAAATTCGGTATGATCTAATTTTAGGGTATAACTCTCTTTCGAATAGACTCTATTGGATAAACATTCTCAACATCAGAATAACCTCACCGTTTCAGGTTAACTCGATTTCTAAATTCATTTTTGAATTTATCATTTCAAATATTCATCAATTTTCTTTTATAACTCATTTAATCTATAAAATGCTATCTTTTAAAACATTATTCACATTAAAGCGTGAATATTATTCCTCTGTAGAAATCTGGACTCATTTTATTAAATCAAATCTTGATTTAAATAACAAATAACATTATAGTTTAAAACTCATCTATCTAGTCTTTTATAAATTCTATTCATATTCTACTTCATAAATTCCATTTATAAGTCAACTTCTTGTTAATTATATATTAAGCTTATTACTAAATCTTGATTACACATTCGATCATAAATTAAACCAAATATTATTTATCTAGTCAAATTCTGAATGGGAAAAAAATCGAGAAGGACAAAAAATTTAAAAAATTTAACCAAAAGGACAAGCCGCTAAAAATTTAACGTGAAGGACAAAAAGCCCGACCCACTTACTCTTTCTCTAAAAACACACTTCCATTCGTTTGTTTTCTCTTTCATTTTCATTCCGATTTATTTCACAAAACTCGATCACTAGTACTGTCAAAAAGTTAAAAAATGTCATCCGAAAAACCTATTGAACCATCTGAGAATCTGAATTTAGAAGAAACACAAACTAAATCGGCAGAAATTCAACCTCAAATACCATTTGATCAAGCTCAGACGCATGACGAAACCCTTGAAATCCCAAATAATCAAGTCGATTCGAATGTTGGAACCCTAGAAACCGACGAGCAAGAAGGGCAGGCCAATATGGATACAAAAGGGCAAAAATCCATGACTGCAAAGCCTAGAGAAATAGTAGAAGATTCTACTTCACAACAACCTGAACATGAAGAAACCCTAAAACAGATGCAACAAAAAATAGTTCAATAAAGAGAAAAAAGGAGCAAAAAAAGAAACAATAGAAAAAGTGCTATGAAAAATCAGAGAACTATTGGAAAGAAGGTTGAAGAGGCTAAAAGTAGAGAAGAAAATTTAATAATAATATTCCATAAAAACTTATAGTTAAAATGTTGTTTAAGAAATGATACCACTGTGTTTTAAAAATCTGATACCAGAATGCTTTCAAAATTGGTGCATTACCTTCAGCATTAAACTAATACTACTTAATTTGGAAGACCGATACCATAATCAGAAAATCAGAATCTTAGTATTGTAACTGATACCACTTAGCCTGTAAAACTTATACCACATATGTTCAAACAAAATCATAGTACAAAAATTGATGCCAGTGAGCTTTCATTTTGAAATATTGTATTAAAAATATTAACAGGTTGCAATTCACTATGAAATATTGTATAAAAGATAACAGTTAGGAATGTTAAAAACTAATACTGTGTTGTAATTTGTATAAAACTAAGCTTTGAAAACCAAATTTTATTCAAGTTAAAAACAAATACTAAGTTAAATTCGAATAGAAATATTCTATGAAAAAATATAGTTATTGATTTGTAGATATCAGTTATTAATTGTGTTCGTGTAATTTATATCTTAAATGTTGTAATATACTTTATCATGGTATCAGTCTTAGAGGCACACTGGTATCAGTGTTGATAATAAAATTCTATTTGCATGAAATTGTTATCTGTTATGGAAGCACACTAATATCACTCTTGGTATTAAAATTTTGTTAATGTGAATATGGTATCAGTTATGCAAGTTAACTGGTATCAGTTTTGATACTGAGATTAATGGTACAATTTTTGAAAGCATTTTGGTATCAGTTTTAAATACAATATGGTATCAGTATTGTTACTGAGTTTCTATTTACATGAATATGGTATCATTTTGGTATCTAAATAGGAATATATCAGTTTTCAATAATGTTTCTATTTTACATTAGGATGATGATTTTGCTAATCCCCGGCCACGAGAAACAAAAGATAAAACAACTGCAAAAGCCGCAAAGGTCAAAACGGAAACTGCATATAGACGTGGGTTGCAACCATGTTATAAAATCATTAAACCTGTGAAGGAGAATAAAGCATAAAGTAAAAAACAAGTAGATTTATTGAAAATGTCACCATTCTTCAACTTGTTCAATGTTTTCTACAAAGGAAAAATAAATTTGAAGGAGTGTAAGATATATACAGAAAATGTTGATGCAATTTACAAGTGTAATTCGGTGGACAAAGGAGCTTTTATCTTTGGAAAAGAAAAAATGACAGTAAAGCCAAAGATATTAGTTTACTTTTTGGAATGCCGATCGTTGACGTCAAAAGTTGGTTACTAGTGACGATCAACCCCCAATCGCGTGATTAACACACGAATAAAGATTAAAAATGCAATAAAAAGTAAAAGAGCGGGGAGCACACACAGAGTTTTTATAGTGGTTCGGCAAAGACGATGCCTACGTCCACTTTATATATTATTCTCTCTTTTGATTACAATTACAATGCTTTTTCTGAAGAAGAGAAAGAAGATGATTATTTTCTTTCCTTTTTATAAGAGACTGAGAGATGCGAACTTTTCTAGGATGTAATGGAGTTGAAGAGAAAACCAAGAATCTCCAGCGTCTCCTGAAATCCTTTTCTTCTTTAAGCTTAGAGGTATTTATAGGTGGAGAATACAGCTTGGGTTGTTGCGGTATGGTCCTGCCATTTCGGGAAAGCCTGGACACGTGGAATCCATCTATTGGCTTGAATTGCGGCTGGAAGACTGATTCCACTATTCATAAATAGTATCCTCGAAAGTTGTGGCTGACGTGGCATCCACGGAGAGGCATATCAAAAGTAGAGCTTTGTCCGCACATGGTTTGACCGCCTTTACTGTCTTGAAATTCAGGATATTAGGTGGACTAACTCTGTAGAAATCTTCCACGCTGGCCCGAAATAATCAGTCGACGCATTCTATCCAGAGGCGAGAAACTCGGTCGACCATGAGACCTATTCTTCTAGGGTGAGCAGTCACTCTGGCTAGTCTGGGCTTGGGTCAACATGTGATTGCTTTGGACTGTGTTTCTGTTGGGCTTCCTGAAGCGCGGCTTATATCTGGTTGCGCGTTTGGGCTTTGGTATGGCACGTTGAGACTCTTGCCAAAAAAAGGGTTAACACTCTGCCCCGCAGAATGCATCTTCATCGACAGAGAGAGATGTGTTCTGAAATCCAAACCGAAGCACAAACGCTCGAGCTGCTATGGTCTCGCCGGACCATATTGAGGCCAGAAAACCGACGATCTGATGTTGTATTAAGGCCGGAACCCAGACGACCATGCCAGGTCGTATTAAGGCCAGAAAACCTACAATCATCGGGAACCATATTAAGGCCGAGATGATGATTTCCATGTGTACGAGATTTGGTTCCTACAAATACAAAACAAACTATCCTCATTTTGGAGGAGGGCGATGGGTCGGGCATTTTATCCTACTTGCCGTTAGAGGGTGGCGAACATCAACCATGCTCGTCTTAGGGGCGAGCATAAACCATGCTCGGCTTAGAGAGGGCAAGTATTAACCATACTCGGCTTAGGGGCGAGCATAAACCATTCTCGGCTTAGAGAGGGCAAGTATTAACCATACTCGGCTTAGGGGCGAGCATAAACCATGCTCGGCTTAGGGCAAGTGTTTATTATGCTCAACTCATGCTAGGTTGGTTAGCTTTAGCGAGCTATGCATGCACGTGGTGTAAAGAAGAGAGAGTTGTCCACAGTCGTACTTAGAAAATATGACCTCACTCACTTGAAGGAGTAGGTGTTTGAAATGGTGGTGGGCTTTCGCGCTGACTACACAAAACAGAGGGGCGAGTACTTTGGCTTAAAGATTTCACAAAATGATCTACTTTTGCAAAAAGTAAAATTCATAGCAACTAAAGAAAAGAAATTCTACAAGGACAGCGATTGATTACAGAGCATTCTCAAGAGCTAAAATCAAGGCGTCCTTGTTATTGAAAGAAATACATCGAAAGAAAAGATAAAAATCTAATTAATGATAATGCCGCGAGTGCTAGTCTCAGTGTCCTTTCCGTTCTTAGGAGCTCGCGGACCAGCCTGAGGAGCTTGAGTAGAGGGTCACGGTGGCATGGCCGGGGCGCGATCTTTGACGTATTCAGCGAGCTCCCCTTTCCTGACTCGTCCTTCGATGAGATCGCGTAGATGTCGGCAATCATTTGTATTATGTCCGGCTACGTTGTGGAATATGCAATGCTTGCCGGAATCGAGTTCCATCTGGGTCGGTTCTCATCGAGGTGGTCTTGGAGTAGGCAAGGACTCGCGTATATCGAGGTAGATATCGAGAAAAGAAGAATTGAGCTCGGTGTATCGATCATATTTGTTTTCATTCCGAGGTTGCACATTGCGTTTATCCTTTTCCAGGGCCTTTCCTCCTCTTTTATTCTGGCCATTGCCGTTGAGTGGACCTTGTTGTTTGGCTACTAAAACTTCAAGGCTCTCCATTTCAAGGCTGACATCCTCTTGTTGGAGGAATCTCTCGGCCTCGGAGTAAAAATCATCTATATCATTGGGGGGTCTCTGGTTAAGGAGTTTGAGAATTCTGATCTCTTTTGAACTCCCGTGATGGCTGCCATCAGCACCATCGATGGCTCGGGCCGATCGACAGATGCTACAGCTGCGTTGAATCTTTCGAGAAAGGATCTTAGCGTCACTCCGGATCGCTGGTTGATGGTAGATAAAAACATGACACTTTTCGGTTGAGAGATATGCACTCGAAACTGTTCGATGAAGCGGGTGACCAGAGTATTCCAAATGCTGACCGACTCCGTTGTTAGCTGCCGAAACCACATACCGGCTATATCTATGAGAAAGAGAGGAAAACACTTAGCCATGAAGCTGGTCGATGCACCAAGTACTTCCATATGTCGCATGTGTCGCATGAGGTGAATGGTCGGGTCAGTGCGACTGTTGTATGGCTCGATGGCTGGGAACCTGAAGTCTGGAGGATTTCGAGAATTTCTGATTTCTCTAGTGAAGGGGCTGCGATTGACATTGTCTATGTCTTGCTGCGAAGAGTTGCCCGAGTGAAGCATCGGACGATGCTTGCAAGCTGGCTCCCATCTCCGAGGAGTTGTTGCCATGAACTTAGTTCTGCTTCCTGAGAGTGTTCTGCACGAGGATCCGGCAAAATCATGCTCGGAAGGGTGGCCGTTGGCTGGGCTCGACCTCCGAGATTTGAGTGAAGGTGTGAGGGAAGGTGAGATCTGGCGAGTGGTTCTGGGTAGAATGGCCCCTCTGGAACCTGATGAGTCGTGGGTCGAGCCATGCCTGTAACAAAGGGTCTGGACTGATCCAGCATAGCATGTGATGTTCGAAGGCCAGGGTTGCCCCCCGCTTGAAGTGAGGTTAGAAGGGTTTATGGTAGCGTTTTCTTCTGCTTTGGTGAGGGCCGGTATGGTAGGATGGCTTCCCTCGTTCGAAGGGTAGGTTATTCCAACTCTTCGTTGAAAAGGAAGAGTGGTTAGATTGGCATTTGGCGAGATCCCGGGTTGTAATGGGAATGGTGTTGATTATGACGGGCCTGGAGGTTGCTCGACCGGTTCGATAGGTCGAGACGTTTCCAAGAATGGAGGCAAGGTGTTTAACCGATCTAGAGTTTGATCGCCCGCCTCCTGAGATTCTATGACTACAACCGCCCTGGTCGCTGGAAGCGATACTCCTGGCTGTGAAGGATTGGTCGGTGGGACCAAACCAGGATGAAATAAAGGTGTAGCCTGATCAATGGCCAGATTTCGAGTAAACTGAGGGTCAGCTGTTGTCCCAATCTCGGCCTGTGGAGGAATTGATGTTGAAGCGTTCAACCCTGTTTCCAGTCGACCGAGAAGGTGATCCATCAACTGCTGCTATCGTTCGAGGACTTTACCCTGAGATGTCATATGGTCTCTGAGTTCGACCATGATTTATCCATGTCGTCCCGGGTAAGGAATCGAGACATGTCGTCATGAGAAGAAACTTCGTGGCTTACTTCTGCAGCATCGGTATCGGCTGCATCAGCGTTTGTGGGACGAGAGGATGTTGCATATTTCTTTCGTTTGTTTGCCATGATCTGAGATGAGCAGGAGTTCGATGGCGATGTCGGTGCGCTGCCACTACCTGGCGCGCCAAAGTGTTGACGTCAAAAGTTGGTTACTAGTGACGATCAACCCCCAATCGCATGATCAACACACGAATAAAGATTAGAAATGCAATAAAAAGTAAAAGAGCGGGGAGCACACACAGAGTTTTTATAGTGGTTCGGCAAAGACGATGCCTACGTCCACTTTATATATTATTTCTCTCTTTTGATTACAATTACAATGCTTTTTCTGAAGAAGAGAAAGAAGATGATTATTTTCTTTCCTTTTTATAAGAGATTGAGAGATGCGAACTTTTCTAGGATGTAATGGAGTTGAAGAGAAAACCAAGAATCTCCAGCGTCTCCAGAAGTCCTTTTCTTCTTTAAGCTTAGAGGAATTTATAGGTGGAGAATGCAGATTGGGTTGTTGCGGTATGGTCCGGCCATTTTGGGAAAGCCTGGACACATGGAATCCATCTATTGGCTTGAATTGCGGCTGGAAGACTGATTCCACTGTTCATAAATTGTATCCTCGAAAGTTGTGGCTGACGTGGCATCCACGGAGAGGCATATCAAAAGTAGAGCTTTGTCCGCACATGGTTTGACCGCCTTTACTGTCTTGAAAATCGGGATATTAGGTGGACTAACTCTGTAGAAATCTTCCACGCTGGCCCAAAATAATCGGTCGACGCATTCTATCCAAAGGCGAGAAACTTGGTCGACCATGAGACCTAATCTTCTGGGGTGAGCAGTCACTCTGGCTAGTCTGGGCTTAGGCCGACATGTGTTTGCTTTGGACTGTGTTTCTGTTGGGCTTCCTGAAGCGAGGATTATATCTGGTTGCGGGTTTGGGCTTTGGTCTGGCTCGTTGAGACTCTTACCAAAAAGAGGGTTAACACCGATGCTTGGAAATAATATAAAGCATCCCAAAATGATGACTAACAAAACAATTCCATTAACTCGTAAAAATTATGCTTCACGGAATTTTGGATTATTGACATATATTACTAGACCTTTGATTGAAGATAGAATAAAGGAAGAGGCAGATAAAAAGAAGAAGCAAAATGAGGAAGACTTGCCTACTCTTCTTATCATGGACAATGTACTTACTTTCTTCTTCTTCCATAATCAACAGAAATTGAGATGGTAACTTCTGGAGTACTTATGTGATTAGGAAAAAATGAAAATAGTTTCTTGGTCGTTGACCACTGAAAATAATTACCACAAATTTGTTAAAAGTTTGATTCATAATCCAAGAAATATGCATGGATGTGCCTTCCGTTGGTAATTTATTTGTTTTTATTTACATTTTTTCTAACATTTGTGAATTTGTTACAACTTCTATTAATATTTCTTTTTGAAAAAGTATTGCATATGCGAAAAAATGAAGATAATAAACCACGATGCCAAGTTAGTGAGAAATACCCAATATTTGCTAGGTGGGATCTACAAGGCTTGAAGGAATATGTTACCAAAAAATTCTTGGATGACGTCAAAGAAGGAGAGGTATATGTTTTTTTATTTCAGTTGAAAATATCAGTTTTAGGATTATGGTAGTATCATTTCTTATGATTTATTATTAAAACAAAATTTTCAAGTCTTTACGTAGTATCAGTTTTCTATCCTGGTAGTATCAGTTTTTTTGAGTTCTAGTTAAAATTTAATTTTGCATTTTCTTGGTATTAATTATAGGAGCCTGGTAGTATTAGTTTTTTTGAGTTCTACTTAAAAATTATTTTTCCAGTATATTGATATCAGTTTTATTAGCCTGGTGGTATCAGTTTTTTCGAGTGCTAGTTAAAACTTATTTGTCCATTATCATTGTTTCAATTTTATTAGGATGGTAGTATCAGTTTTTCTTGTCGTTTATTAAAATTTAATTTTTCACATTCTCGTTTTCATTTTTAAGTGTCTGGTAGTATCATAACTTTAACATTCTTACTATCGAAACTGATATTATTTGTTTAAACAACAATTTTGATTCAAAACAAATTTATTTTTGTAGGTTCAAGATATTTAAGACATACAGCCACAAGAATCAAAAATATTGGAAACAACAGCTGAAATTTCTTCTAGATCAAAGAAATCAAAGGAATGCCCAGCAACAAAAAAAAACATCAAGAATAGCAAACACAAGTGGGTTCTTTTATGGATGACATGAGTATGAGAGTGTTGAAGATTCATATTGACAAAATTGAATCTGAAAACATGAAATTGAATAAAGAATTGAAAATTGAAAGATGTTTGAGAAGAGAAGCAGAGAAAAAGCTTTGTATTTCGGAACAACAGTTGCAAGGAAAAAATACATATTTTGAACAGACAGAACTTCGGAAACCTGATTCGGAAGAGACTAAAAGTAATTCACCTTCTCTACATAATGAAGAAGAAGGAAAAAACAACAACGAGAATGAAAATCAATGCAATATTCAAGTTGCGAAAGAGAAATGTAAAGAAAATGAAAAATTTGAAACTGCGGAAAAAATAGTCCCAGCTGCAGAAGACTCAAAAATCAGCAAAAAGTATCAGTCAAAGTCAGTCCGCCAAACTTCGACTTTGGTATCACACAAATTATTGAGGAAATTCAAGCAACAAAATCATCCCAGTAAGAAGAAAACAAAATGCAAACAAAAGGCGAACCGCCTTCATTGTAGACAGAACAAAAAAGAAAAGAAGAAGTGATTCATTTGACTATCCAATAATTTCGAAAAGAAAAGAAATGTTGAAGCAGGAAAAAATAGCGAAGATCAGCCTAGAGAAGAATCAGAAAATGAAAAAAAAGCAGTAGCAACAACTTAAAGAAAACAAAGTGCGAAAACAGAGGAAAATCTAGAGCAAGAATCAATTTTAGTTGAAAAGCCACTAGCTGTTTTGGAACCATCATGGGCAGAATTGAATTTGTCGCATTGCGAGAGTGTTAAATATCTGAATAAACAACAACGAGCACTGGTTAAGCAAAAATTCTCTGTTGCAAAATCAAGAAATTTGTAATTACACAATTATTTTTTTTGATATTAATATAGATTTGTTAAAAACTTAACTATAATTTTCATTTCTACAAAACAAGGATGTTTTTTTGAGCAGATACAAAACAAGGATGTTATGATAAATGATGACACAATTTTATGTGGTTGCATCATAACAAAACAAATGATTGTTCATGTTCTACAAGGGGACTTCACTGATGGGCAAGTACTATATATATGTTGTTAAAATTAACTTTTCCAATATGCAAGTATAAATTTTACAAGCCTGGTGGTATCAATTTTTTTATTTCTAGTTAATATTTATTTTTGCAGTTTCTTAGTATCTGTTTTCAATGGTTGGTAGAATCTTTTTTTTTTTTTTTGAGTTCTAGTAAATATTTATTTTTGCAGTTTCTTAGTATTTGTTTCATAGCCTGGTAGTATCAGTTTTTTATTTCTAGTTAAAATTTATTTTTGCAGTTTCTTGGTATCCGTTTTTAATGCCTGGTGGTACAATTTTTATTGAGTTCTAAAAATACTTATTTTTGCAGTTTCTTGGTATCTATTTTCATAGCCTAGTAGTATCAATTTTTTTATTTTTAATTATAATTTATTTCTAGTAAATTTAAGCTTGCTCTTGATTATTATTGACCTATACTTGATCCCATTCATGCTACTGTTTAGTTAGTGAGCATCTCTGTTTTTGACTGTTATCTTCTTGTACATGCATTGTGTGCATATTTGATTGTGCATGTGTTTATGTTGAGATGGTGCACATTATGTGTGCACTCACATTAATTAATCTGAACTTGTCATGCCTGTGTGTTGTTGCACTTGTAATGCTGAAATATGGTCTAGGTGTGATACTTTACCCCCCTATTTTCATATTGCATGCTTTTGCTGCACTCTGGTTCACGCTTTAACCTGACCTTGTTGTTTCGTTATGCAATTGAATTATAGGTGTCCATACTGTTGAATTGCTTGGTGCATTAATTTATCTAGGATTTTGATTTCATTTGGCCTTTCTTTTAAGTTATACTTGCACTTTTCATCATAGTGCATTAATTTATCGACGACTAAACATGTATATCGTATTTAGGACATAGTTGGACTGTTTTATTATATGTTTTAGTATATCATATGAATACCTCTTTGACAGCCTGCTCAAATCCAATGTTGCATTTCTGACTGTTTTCGTTATCATGCATAAGCGCTCGTTTGTACCATCCATCCTATGATAAATTGAGTTCAGCTTCTTTTTCATATATGATGTTTTGTGATGCTGCCAGCATGGCTAAAATGATTTCAGATAAGTTGAATTTTATTTGTATGTACTGTTTGCATACTATGTTAATCAACGTGTGCAGTACATATCGTCTAGCTTATGGGTTAATACTTAACAGGATGTGTATGTCCGAGTTACTTAATTATTCCTATCTATACTAGAAAAGCGGTATTAATTGAGAATTAGAGTTCAAAAATTATTTTTTCAATATCTTGATATCAGTTTTGATAACCTGTTAGTATCAATTTTTTTAATTTTTAGTTAAGATTATTTTTCCACTATCGTGATATCAGATTTCATAGCCTGGTAGTATCAGTTTTTTGATTTCTAGTTAAAAATTATTTTTACAGTTTCTTGGTATTAGTTTTCATAGCCTATTAGTATCAATTTTTTTTATTTCTAGTTAAAAATTATTTTCTAATATCTTGATATCAGATTTCATAGCCTGGTAGTATCATTTTTATTTCGCAATATCGTATGCCTTCTTATATACATGTGTATCGGTATTACAAATTATCGATTGGTTTACAAGACATTGTGCTTTAACTGAGAACAATTACGCAATGACAATAATGGGAACAGTAAGTAAAATTTCAGGTCACTTGTATACGGTAATTTTTTTTTAAATTAATAAATAACAATAACAATATTGTTTACAACCAGAAAGCACTGGTTGACAAAAATGGATCACTTATAAAGACAATAGCTCTTCCGATTTTAGAAAAAAGCTATGATAAATGCATACTCGGAGGTTATTTACTTTCCACTACATTGTCAAAGTCACTGGACGCTAGTGACTTTAACATATGCAAATATGCAGTGGGCGTAGTTCGACTCCAATCTGCCTAGAAGATCAAACCCGAACGATAATGAAAGTTTGAAAGCTGCACTAACATTGGTATGAAATACTTCCCAAAAACAAAACAATATAATTGCTATAACTTTTATATTTATAAATACGAAGTCACTACTTGTATATGTGTGTGTTTGTGTGTGTATTAACAGAGAGCTGTAGTTGAGGAACTACTGCTGCAGTTATGGCAAAAAAATAATGTTACAAATAAACAACTTAGCACATCTGAAATGCTTCAAGAAGAGCGCGCACAACAGGGCAGTGATACGTTATTCTTTATCATATATTAATTTTCATACCTAGCATGCATGAGCATTTATACAACTAACAACATGATTTCCTTTGTACATGCTTGATTGTGGGATATATGTTATGATACGCGTAATATAAACGAATAGGAAAGAGATTCTTCTAAAGGTTGCCAAGAAGAACATGTTGAAATGTAGAGCGCAGCTAGTGTATGAAATTTTGGCAAACAAGGGTTATTGTTGGGATTTATGAGACTTTATGTCTAATCTTTATTTGTAGGAAAAATAATTATAGTCGGTAGTTGAAATTGGTTGGTTGTTAGAAATGTAAATATGATGATATTAGTTTCAAATCTACTTATTTTTAGCTGTTGTATATGATGTCAAATGTTCAACATTTCTTGTAGGAAAAACTATTTTTTATATATAACGATATGATATTAGTTTGGAATTGCTGGGCTGTTACAAATGAGTTTTATGCTGTCAAAATGTATGTATCATGTGTTGTGAACTGTTTTATGGTTGTGTTTATGAAACTGATATCTCATTTTTTCAAAACAAATACCACATTTAAAAAAAACTAATATTAACATTGACACAAAACTGATACCAACTTATTACAATTTTAACAAAACATGATAAAAAGTGAAAAACTGATACCAGATTTGGTTCAAAACAAATACCCTAGTGCTGTTAAAAAAACCCAAAACTGATACCAGTATGAATGAAAAACTGATACTAGAAAATATCTAACTATACAAAAATTATAACTAATATGTGAGTAGTTAACATTATAGAGTAGATCATACCATGACTTCTAACACCATGTGATTTGTTATATGCTCGATCATGTGCTCGGTCATGTGCTTGATCAAGTGCTCGGTTAAGTGTTCCGTCATGTGTTCGGTCCTATGCTTGGCTATGAGCTTGGATATGTTCTCGGCCAAGAGCTCGGTTATGTTCTCAGTCATGTGCTCGGTCAAGTGCTCGGTCATGGGCTCGGCCATGTTCTCGGTCATGTGCCCGGTCATGTGCTCGGTCATGTGCCTAGTCATTTGCTCGGTCATGTTCCCGGTCAAGAACTTGATCAAGTGCTCGGTTAAGTGCTCGGTCATGTGCTCGGTCATGGGCTCGGTCATGGGCTCGATTATGTTTATGGTCATGTGCTCGGTCAAGTGCTCAGTCATGTGCCTGGTCATGTGCTCGGTTATGGGCTCGATCATGGGCTCGGTTATGTTCTCGGTCATGTGCTCAGTCATGTGCTCGGTCAAGCGCTTGGTCATGTGCTCGGTTATGTGCTCAGTTATGAGCTCGGCCATGGGCCCGGTTATGTTCACGGTCATGTGCTTGGCCAAGTTCTCGGTCATGTGCCTAGTCATGTGCTCGGTTATGGGCTCGGTCATGAGCTTGGTTATGTTCTCGATCATGTGCTTGGTCAAGTGCTCGGTCGGTCATGGGCTTAGTCAAGTGCTCGGTCATGGGCTCGGTTATGGGTTTGATCATGTGCCCGCTCATGAGCTCTGTTATGGGTTCGATCGTGTGCCTGGTCATGGGCTTGGTTATAAAAAAAACTGATACTAGAATGCATGTAAAAGTGATACCGTTGTGCTACCAAGATTAATATCTTTACATTGTTATAAAAAAAATTGATACTAGAATGAATGTAAAGATGATAGCAGAATGATACCAAGATTGATATCTTTACATTTTAAAAAAAAATGGTACTAGAATGCATATAAAGCTGATACCAGTGTGATACCAAGACTTCTTCACGCAAAGACTAATCGGGTACCTATGAGAGGGATTGGTTATGTTCTCGGTCATGTGTTTGGTCACGTGCTCGGTCAAGCGCTCGGTTATGAGCTCGATTATGTTCTCGGTCATGTGCTCGGTCATTTGCTCGGTCAAGTGCTTGGTTATGAGCTCGGTCAGGGGCTTGGTTATGTTCACGGTCATGTACTTGGTCAAGTGCTCGATGATGGGCCTGGTCAAGGGCTCGGTTATGAGCTCGGTCATGGGCTTGGTTATGTTCACGGTCATGTACTTGGTCAAGTGCTCGGTGATGGGCCTGGTCAAGGGCTCGGTTATGGGTTTGATCATGTGCCTGGTCATGGGCTCGGTTATGGGCTTGGTTATGAGCTCGGATATGTTCTCGGTCAAGAGCTCGGTTATGTTCTCAGTCATGTGCTCGGTCATGTGCTTGTTCATGTGCTCGGTCAAGTGCTCGGTCAAAGGGTCGGTCATGTGCCCGATCATGTGCCCTGTCATGTGCTCGGTCATGTGCCTGATCAAGTGCTTGATCATATGCTCGATCAAGTGCTCGGTTAAGTGCTCGGTCATGTGCTCGGTTATGGGCTCGGTCATGGGCTCAGTTATGTTCATGGTCATGTGCTCGGTCATGTGCCTGGCATGTGCTCGGTTATGGGCACGGTCATGGGCTCAGTCATATGCTCAGTGACGTGCTCGGTCAAGTGCTTGGTCATGTGCTCGGTTATGTGCTTGGTTATGAGCTCAGTCATGGGCTAGGTTATGATCACGGTCATATGCTCGGTCTTATTCTCGGTCATGTGCCCGGTTATGGGCTCGGTTATGTTCTCGGTCATGTGCTCGGTTATGTGCTCGGTCATGTGCTCGGTTATGAGCTCGGTCATGGGCTCGGTTATGTCCACCGGCATGTGCTCGGTCAAGTGCTCGGTCATCGGCCTGGTCAAGTGCTCGGTCATGTACCCGGTCATGGGCTCGGTTATGGGTTTGATCATGTGCCCGGTCATGAGCTCTGTTATGCGTTCGATCGTGTGCCTGGTCATGGGCTTGGTTATAAAAAAACTGATACTAGAATGCATGTAAAACTGATACCGCTGTGCTACCAAGATTAATATCTTTACATTGTTATAAAAAAACTGATACTAGAATGAATGTAAAGATGATAGCAGAATGATACCAAGATTGATATATTTACATTGTTATAAAAAAAAGGGTACTAGAATGCATATAAAGTTGATACCAATGTGATACCAAGACTTCTGCACGCAAAGACTAATCGGGTACCTATGAGAGGGATCGGTTGTGTTCTCGGTCATGTGCTCGAGTATGTTCTCGGTCATGTGCTCGGTCATGTGCTTGGTCATGTGCTCGGTTATGAGCTCGGTCATGGGACAGTTATGTTCACGGCTATGTACTCGGTCAAGTGCTCGGTAATGGCCCATTCAAGGGATCGGTTATGGGTTCGATCATGGGCCCAGTCATGGGCTCGGTTATGGGTTTGATTATGTGTCCGGTCATGGGCTCTGGTATAGGTTCGATCATGCGCTCAGTTACGGGCACGGTTATTGTCCCGGTCATGGCTCGGTTATGGGCTTAGTTATGATATCTGTATATTGTTATTAAAAAAATTGACACTATAATGCATGTAAAACTGATACCACTGTGCTACCAAGATTAATATCTTTACATTGTTGTAAAAGTACTGATACTAGAATGAATGTAAAGCTGATACCAGAATGATACCAAGATTGATATCTTTACATTATTATAAAAAAAATGATACTAGAATGCATATAAAGCTGATACCAGTGTGATACCAAGACTTCTGCACACAAAGACTAGTCGGGTACCAATGAGAGGGCTCGATTATGTTCTCGGTCATGTGCTCGGTCAAGTGCTTGGTCATGTGCTTGGTTATGCTCTCGGTCATGTGCTCAGTTATGTGCTCGGTCAAGTAGTCCGTCATGTGCTCGGTTATGAGCTCGGTCATGGGCTCGGTTATGTTCACGGTCATATGCTCGGTCAAATGCCCGGTCATGGGCCTATGACCCGGTCATGGGACCATGACCCGGTCATGGACCCGGTTATGGGCCCGATCATGGGCTCGATTATGGGTTCGATCATGTGTCCGGTCATGGGCTCGTTTATGGGTTCGATTATGTGCCCGGTCATGGGCTCGGTTATGGGTTCGATCATGTGTCCGGTCATGGGCTCGGTTATGATATCTTTATATTGTTATTAATAAAGATGATACCAGAATGCATGTAAAAATAATGCCACTATTCTTCCAAGATTAATATCTTTAAATTGTTATAGAAAAACTGATACCAGAATGCATATAAAGCTGATACCAGAATGCATAAAGCTGATACCAGAATGCTACCAAGATTAATATATTTACATTGTTATTTAAAAATTGATACTATAGCACATAAAATAATGATACCAGTGTACTAACAAGATTGATATCTTTACATTGTTATAAAAAACTGATATTAGAATGCATATAAAGCTGATACCAGTGTGCTACCATGACTTTCGCACGCAAGGCCTAATCGGGTACTCCAGCAATGATTCTGCACTCGGTAGGAACTAGTTAACCGAGCGAGTACCCATGACACGTAAAAGACTTCTGCACGCAAGGCCTAACCGGCCCCCTATGGCACATAAAAGACGTTCGCACGCAAGGCCTAATCTGTTACTCCAGCAACGATTCTGCACCCAGTAGGAACTAGTTAACCGACCAAGTACCCATTACACGTAAAAGACTTCAGAACGCAAGGCCTAATGGGGTACCTATGACACGTAAAAGACTTCCGCACGCAAGGCCTAATCGGGTACTCCAGCAAATATTCTACACCCAGTAGGGATTAGGCAGCCAAGCGGGTGCCCGTGACACGTAAAAGACTTCCGCATGTAAGGCCTAATCGGGTACTCCAGCAACGATTCTGCACCCAGTAGGAACTAGTTAATCGAGCGGGTACCCGTGACACTACAAGACTTCTGCCCGCAAGGCCTAATCGGGTACCTATGACATGTTAAAGACTTCCACACGAAAGGCCTAATCGAGTACTCTAGCAACGATTCTTCACCCAGTAGGGATTAGTTAACAGAGCGGGTACCCGTGACACGTAAAAACTTCTGCATGCAAGGCCTAATCGGGTACCTATGACACGTTAAGGACTTCTGCGCGTAAGGCCTAATTGGGTACTTCAGCAATGATTCTGCACCCAGTATGGATTAGTTAACCGAGCGGGTATCCGTGATATGTAAAAGACTTCCGCATGCAAGGCCTAATCGGATACTTATGACATGTAAAAGACTTCCGCACATAATGCCTAATCGGGTACTCCAGCAATGATTCTGCACCCAGTAAGAATCAGTTAGTAGAGCGGGTACCCGTGACACGTAAAAGACTTCCGTACGCAAGGCCTAATCGAGTACCTATGACACATTAAAGACTTCTGCACGCAAGGCCTAATCGGATACTCCGGCAATGATTCTGCACCTAGTAGGGATTAGTTAACTGAGCGGGTACCCATGACACGTAAAAAACTTTTGCATGCAAGGCCTAATCGGGTACCTATGACATGTTTATGACACATTAAAGACTTTCGCACGAAAGGCCTAATCGGGTACTCCAGCAACGATTCTGCATCCAATAGGGATTAGTTAACCGAGCGGGTACTCGTGACACGTAAAAGACTTCCGCACGCAAGGCCTAATCGGGTACCTTTGACACGTAAAAGACTTCCGCACACAATGCCCAATCGGGTCCTCCAGCAACGATTTTGCACCCATTAGGAATTAGTTAACCGAGCGGGTACCCGTGACACGTTAAAGACTTTCGCACACAAGGCCTGATCGGGTACCTATGACACGTTAAAGATTTCCGCACGTAAGGCCTAATCGGGTACTCCAGCAACGATTCTACACTCAGTAGGGATTAGTTAATCGAGCGAGTACCCCTGACACGTAAAAGACTTCCGCACGCAAGCCTAATCGGGTACCTATGACACATTAAAGACTTCCTCACAAAAGACCTAATCGGGTACTCCAGCAACGATTTTGCACCCAGTAGGGAGCAGTTAATCGAGCGGGTACCCGTGACACGTAAAAGTATTCCGTGCGCAAGGCCCAATCGGGTACTCCAGCAACGATTTTGCACCCAGTAGGAATTAGTTAACCGAGCAGGTACCCGTAACACGTAAAAGACTTTCGCACACAAGACCTAATCAGGTACCTATGACACGTTAAAGATTTCCACACATAAGGCGTAATTGGGTACTCCAGCAACGATTCTACACCCAGTAGGGATTAGTTAACCGAGCGGGTAACCGTGACACATAAAAGACTTCCGCACGCAAGGCCTAATCGAGTACCTATGACATGTTAAAGACTTCCACACGAAAGGCTTAATCGGGTACCCCAGCAATGATTCTGCACCCAGTAGGGATTAGTTAACCGAGCGGGTACCCGTGAGACGTAAATGACTTCCGCACGCAAGGTCTAATCGAGTACCTATGACATGTCAAAGACTTCCTCATGCAAGGCCAAATCGAATACTCCAGTAATGATTCTGCACCCAGTAGGGATTAGTTAACCGAGTGGGTACCCGTGACACGTAAATGACTTCTGCACGCAAGGCCTAATCGGTTACTTATGACATGTAAAAGACTTTCGCACGCAATGCCAAATTGGGTACTCCAGCAATGATTCTGCACCCACTAGGGATTAGTGAACCGAGCGGGCACCCGTGACACGTAAAAGACGTCCGCACGCAAGGCCTAATCGGGTACCTATGACACATTAAAGGCTTCCACATGCAAGGCCTAATCGGTACTCCAGCAACGATTCAGCACCCCGTAGGGATTAGTTAACTGAGCGGGTACCCATGACACGTAAAAGACTTCTGCACGCAAGGCCTAATCGGGTACCTATGACACTTTAAAGACTTCCGCACGAATGGCCTAATTGGGTACTCCAGCAACGATTCTGCATCCAGTAGGGATTAGTTAACCGAACGGGTACCCGTGACATGTAAAAGATTTCCGCATCCAAGGACCAATCGGTTGCCTATGACACGCAAAAGACTTCTGCACGCAGTGCATAATCGGGTACTCCAGCAACGATTTTGCACCCTATAGGGATTAGTTAACCGAGCGGATACCCATGACACGTAAAAGTATTCCACACGCAATGCCTAATCGTGTACTCCAGCAACGATTCTGCATCCAGTAGGAACTATTTAACCGAGTGGGTACCCGTGACACATAAAAGACTTCTTCACGCAAGGCCTAATCGGGTACCTATGACACGTTAAAAACTTTCGCATGAAAGACATTATCGGGTACTCCAGCAACGATTCTGCACCCAGTGAGGATTAGTTAACCGAGCGGGTACCCATGACACGTAAAAGACGTCCGCATACAAGGTCTAATCGGGTGCCTATGACACGTTAAAGACTTCCGCATGCAAGGCCTAATCGTGTACTCCAGCAACTATTCTACACCTATTAGGGATTAGTTAACCGAACGGGTACCCATGACATGTAAAAGACTTCCACATGTAAGGCCTAATCGGGTACTTATGACATGTAAAAGACTTCCGCACGCAATGCCTAATTGGGTACTCCAGCAGCGATTCTGCGTCCAGTAGGAATTAGTTAACCGAGCGGGTACCCGTGACACATAAAAGACTTCTGCGCGCAAGACCTAGTCGGGTATCTATGATACGTAAAAGACTTTCGCACACAAGGCCTAATCAGATACTCCAGGAATGCTTCTACACCCAGTTGGGATTTGTTAACCGAGCAGGTACCCATGACATGTAAAAGACTTCCGCACGCAAGGCCTAATCGGGTACCGTAAAAGACTTCTGCACGCAATGCTTAATCGGGTACTCCAGCAATGATTCTGCATCTAGTAGGAATTAATTAACCGAGCAGGTACCCGTGACACGTAAAAGACTTCCGCACGCAAGGCCTAATCGAGTATCTATGACATGTAAAGGACTTCCGCACGCAATGCTTAATCGGGTACTCCAGCAACGATTTTGCATCCAGTAGGAATTAGTTAACCGAGCGGGTACCCATGACACGTAAAAGACTTCCGCACGCAAGGCCTAATCGGGTACCTATGACACCTTAAAGAGTTCCGTACGAAAGGCCTAATCGGGTACTCTAACAGTGATTCTACACCCTGTAGGGATTAGTTAACTAATCGGGTACCCGTGACATGTAAAAGACTTCCACACGCAAGGCCTAATCGGGTACCTATGACACGTTAAAGACTTCCATACGCAAGGACTAATCGTGTACTCCAGCAACGATTCTGTACCTAGTAATAATTAGTTAATGAGCAGGTACCTAGTTATGAGCTTAATTATGTGCTTTGTTATATGCTAAGTTATAGGCTTTGTTATGGACTCGGTTATAATCTCGGTTACGTGCCAGTTATAATCTCGGCTACGGTGAATATGCTTGGTAATGTACTCAGTTGTGTTATCGGTTATGCTCTCGATTATGATTTGGCCTATATGCTCAGTTATTGGTTTAGTTATGGGCTCAGTTATGTGCTCAGTTATGGGCTTTTTATATAAACATATCTCAGTAATAAAACTGATACTAGAAAGCTAGTAAAACTGATACCATATTAATGTATACATAATTTCATAAAGAAAACTGCTACCATATTGATGTATACAAAATTCCAGAAAAAAAACTGATGTCATTATGTTTGCAAGAATGACATGCTATTTATAAGAACATAATTTACCAATGTGCTTCCTAAACTAATACCTTGACTATGTTATTACAACATATAATATCCCATGATTGGGAACACAACCATACCTCGTAAGAATTCTTAATCCAAGTACGTACCTATCACACGTAAAATACGTCTGATAGCAAAGCCTAATCAAGTAACTATGGCTTTCAAATCCTGATACCAACCTATTTTTATATCAAAAGGATGCCATAATCATGTAAATAAAGTCTCAGTCAAAAAAATGATACTAGAATGATTTCAAAACTGATACTAGTTAATTTGCAGAAAAGATACCATATTCACATAATCAAAATCTCACTATCAAAACTGATACCAGTTAGCTTGGAAAACTGATACCACATTTGTTTAAACATAATCATAGTTCCAAAACTGATACCATTATGCTTCAAAAACTGATACCAGAATCTGTATATTACAACATTGAATATATAAATGATACCAATACAATCAATACCCGATATCAACAAGTCAAGCAACACAAAGCACACATAGTACACACACAGAGATATACATACATACATACATACATATATAAAGCATCAACTAAAACATGATAGTAAACCGAATATTCAACGAATACTCGCAACTAATCTCAAATTGATTACATTTTCAAATATGAAAGCATAAAGTGAAGGAAAAAAATGTAAAATCTTTAACACAATTGTAAGAAAATATCAATTCTTTGAAGCTTGGCAGTTGCACTTGTTGTGGGCATACTGCTTACACACACCACACTGATTTTGTTTATTCTGGAAAAATGCAAATCCACCTTTTCGTTTGGTAGAAGGTCTACCAGCACTACGTTTGTCTCTAGAAGGCTTAATGACATCTTCATTGCAACAATCATCAATGGGTTTATCATAGTTCAAAATTGGATTCACTGGATTAGCATAAGAAGATCGATAAGTGTCTACGGTGAAAACAAAATCGTATACCCAAAGTTTAGATCTAGTAATACACTTGATAGTATGAGCACAAGGAAATCCGTTAACTTTCCATCGATTGCAAGTACAACTCCGATTTTGAAGATGAACATGATGAGAAGATGGAGACTTGGCTTTAAATATGAATTCGAAGATTTATAAACAACCCAACCAAACCCTTCATCAATCAACCATTTTAACCTATGCTCCATAGATGGACAAAGAATGGTAGTCCACAAATGACACTCCTCTCTCCTTTTGGCCATTTGCTCCATAATTTTAATCCTAATTCCATCTAGCATGAAGTAATTGGCAATGCTCTTTCCTTTATAATCCAGCTATTAAAACTTTCAGCTACATTTGAACTATACTCTCTATATCATTTACCCTTAAAAACCAAATCAGCCCACTAATCAAATGGTTTATCCTTCAAAAAGTTCATAGTTGCAGTACCTCCAACATCCAAAACTTTAGAATGTGCAGCTTCAAATTCATTTAAATTTGAAGCTCTAGAACACAACTCAAACAACTCAACAATCGAGATATTTGTATTCTTTGACTTAACAGCTGAAAGCAAGTTTTGTTCCATATGAAGACAACAAAAACTATGAAATGTATTAGGGAAAACTTCACGAATACCCAAAACTAACCCTTGATGACGATCTGATATAAACACCAAATCAAGTATTTCTTCAAGCATTTTCATCAAGTGACATAAAAACCATCTCCAGTTATCCACATTTTCAATGGAGATTACACCCATAGATAAAGGGGAAAAGCCTGTGAATTAAATAACAGTTAAATAGACAATCAAAATAAAATACCAATACATGTAAACAATAACTAATACTAGCAGGTACCTAAAACTAATATCATAAAAATGGAAATAAGTAATGAAAATAAAAAAATCAGAAAAAATGATACTACGAGGCACATAAAACTGATACCTGAAAACTAGAAAATTAATTTTTAACAAGACAACATAAAAACTGATACTACCAGGCTATAAAAACTGATACCAAGAAACTGGAAAAATAAATATTAACTAAAAGTTAAAAAAACTGATACTACCAAGCTCCTAAAACTAATACCTGAAAACTAGAAAATTAATTTTTAACAAGACATCATTAAAACTAATACTACCAGGCTATGAAAAGTGATACCAAGAAACTGAAAAAATAAATATTAACTAAAACTCAAAGAAACTGATACTACCCGACTCCTTAAAACTAATCCATAAAAACAATAAATAATAAGACATGACATAAGCTGATACTACAAGTCACCTAACACCAATATGTAAGAATAAAAAAACCGAATACAGAAAACAAAAAAAATACACCTTGATTACCATTCTTTGCAGTAGCTCCCATCAATACACCCCGTCGTCCCTTTAAGAGAGTAGTGTCTAAAAAAAATATGGCTCGGCGATACTCAAACCAACGTATACAAGCAAAAAAGGCAATAAACACTCTCTCAAATTGGTTAGTACTGGCATCAACCTCTAAGGCAACATAACTACCCCGGTTATGATTTTGTAGTGCCTCCAAATACCATCTCAAGTCATTGTAAGACATAGCATCATTACCATACAATTCAGTCTAAGCAAGTTTTTTTGCAGAATAAGCAAACAGATAATTCAATTCAATATTATTTCTCTCCGAAAATCAGCTATGATCTCCTTAGGCTTCTTGCTTGGATGGTCACGAATTTCATCTATAATCAACGATTTAATAAACGAGCTAGAAATATGGGGATTGCTCAAATTATAAGTCTACCGCCACAAGAATGCTCACTAACTAAATTTCGTATGAAACCTGTTAAGCTGTTCGGAATCACAAGTAACATGAACTTTAAACTGACATCCAGTAGAAGACAAAGAAGAGCAAACAACTGTTATCCTAGAAGAATTACTCTTTAAAAAAATTAGTTCATATCCTATCTTAATTTGATATGTCATCAATAATTCCCTAAACTCAATAGCATCCCCAAAACAGAACCCTTTAAAATCATAAATGGAATGATTAGATCCTCTCTTCATCATGTCTTTTAAGAAGCTTTTTCCATGTACAACAATACTAGAACACAAAGACACAGTAGACGAAACTTCATATGCAGTTGAAAGAGAACGGTTATCAATATTTTGAAGCTGACAATCCTTCTGCTTAATAGCGAAAGAAAAGAATGCACTCTTTTTATGTAGTTGAAAGCAAGCTATACTTTGAAGATCGGAATTAGTATCAACATATATTATTTTTTTCTCAAGAAAATAACTAATTTCAATTGAATCAGGAGTAAGTTGAGACCAATGATGGCATAATTCATTCTTTAAATCATATAATGAACAATCCACGGCCAACCGAGTACTAAAGGTAGTATTGTTGAACAAAAACAAAAGACTATTATCACCACTGCAAAAAAAAAGTCATATAAAAAAATGCAATTATCAAATTAATACATAACTCATACACACAACAAAACAGGTAGCTAGAATAAGTTACAATATTAATTAATTAAAACTGATACCACTTTTGATTCAAAACTGATACTGCAACGATACGGATTTCTACCGGACCTAATTGATCGCTAAATCGACCAAGACCTTTCGAATCCCGCATACGCTAACTTTGGACATACAACACATCAAAACAAATAACAGAAGACTTTTATAAACATTATAATAATGTTACATCAGAGTACAGTATACATCAGAGTACATCGAAAAATAATAATACAACGAAAGATTAATTTACAATAAACTTAATACAATGCAGCGGAAGACTATCATTGCTCTGGCCATAGCTTTAAGCTTCGATCCAGAATCCTGCTAATAAATAAATATCTGCAAAATAAGCCACTCGACTGCCCGTGTGGAAAAGAGGGCACCCGAGTTCGCAAAGTGAAACATACTACGAGTCAGTCATGGGACTGGTATGAGAAATCTTACTTAACCTATTTAATAATAAGGCTAATCACAGGACCACGCTGCTAACGCAGAACGGGTTTACTCCATTGGATTGCCAGTGCATAAATAAAGTAAATCATTTAAACAACGCAATGCTTTTTAGGAAAAATGAAACCATTATAAGACTCAAGTCCCATCACACAATGCAACGCAAACCGGAGGATAGAGTTTTACCTTATAATGGCCAAAATATGCTTGATATGTATAAAACAGAGTTGATATTATTATTAGTGTATATATGTTTCAAAAACATTTTCAATCATAATGTATCAATCATAGACGGCATAGCTACCATATGATGTGTCGCCATGCTAGTTTTAAAATCAAAACCGCACGGTGTCGTATTGGAAGTTGGATTTCCATCATGAACCAAGGCAAGGGATCGTCCTTACCGAATTCGAGACTCTCTAGCCCCAGCCTCACGGCAAGTACTCAGTCAAGCCCTTAGGAGCGCCAGGGCCGGTCCACACATATGTTAGTGGATTGGTTATTCCTGAACAATACGTTTCCCCGCCCTATGGGGCTTAAATCAAGAGACACTAGGGACTCAAATCCGAGGTACCTCGCTTTCCATCATCCACATAAGTAAAAATGTCTGGGCTCCATACCATGACACCACTTCTAGCTAGAAAGAGACGCATGTTCTCCCTGGGGTCCTTCTCCCGTTTCTGGTTCATACCGGGTTGTGAGGCTCGCGAAGTAACGCTATACACAAAGCTATGCTAATTAAAGCTGTGCTTTGATCATCAACCACAAGGCTTTGCTTTTTAACAATAAGCCTTGATCATTTGCATCTTGGCATGCCACACTGACAATTCACGCCATGCGACTGATGTCTATCAATATATAACCTTTTAGCTCGTACGTATCAGAGAAGGGTGTTAAGCAAGAGAATAAATTCACCGCTATCAAACAGATATATATTTAATAGAAATCAATCAACACAGAATAAAATCCAGTGTCAGATATACATCCATTTACAAGTCCGTTCTGGGTCTGAACGAAATCGGAGACACCTTATTCCTCGTTCCATATGTCCAATACGGAAGAGAGACTCTCGCATATCCAGACAATCAACAAGTACATCCGGACAACTACTACTATAACCCTTTCAAGGCAGCAACTCTAATCAAAGGCATTAGTAGTCGTCCATTCGATGTGAAGATCGCCGGTCTTCAACCACCTTCTTCAATATCTTCGACTTCTAATCGTCGATCAATTATTTGAAATGAGAATTAACTCGGTCTTTTCAGATGATTCGCATATATATATATATATATATATATATATATATATATATATATCAAATCATTTCTTTTCATTCCATATCGTTTATAATATTTTATAACGATTTATCGCTATTTTTATTTATATAAAAATATCCCCTTTTAATTAAACGACGCTTCAGGTCATTACACGGCCTTGGCGCTGTTTTTATCAAAATTTAAATTATACATTTCTCAAAATCTAACCGTTGGATCTTAGCAAATTTTATATCATTGGAAAGATCTTTCCAAAGCAAACCCAACGGTTCCAGTTTTGGGAAAATCCGACGGTCGGATCTTTCGGTATAATCGTTTAAAGTTACGATTTCAAATCGCGAACTACCGCGCGTGATTCGTTTTATTTTAATTTATACTTAATATAATTCGTTCGACGATCTCAAATTATTTATTCTTTAAAAAAATTTGTACACTTCATATTCATGTTAAGAGAAAAATGATATCTTAAACACATACAAACATTCATATCAACATATGACTATTTTTCTAACATTGCTAACATGTTAATGTTAGTATTAAACAAATGTACATCTTTCTACTTCTCTAACATGTTAATGTAAATATTAAACAAATGAACATTTTCTACTCTCTAACATGTAAATGTTAAACAAATGAACATTTTCTACTCTCTAACATGTAAATATTAATATTAAACAAATGTACATTTTCTACTTTCTAACTTGTAAATGTTAATATTAAACAAATGTACATCTTTCTACTTCTCTAACGTATTAATGTTTATATTAAACAAATGAACATTTTCTACTCTCTAACATGTAAATGTTAAACAAATGAACGTTTTCTACTCTTTAACATATAAATGTTAATATTAAACAAATGAACATTTTCTACTCTCTAACATGTTAATGTTAAACAAATGAACATTTTCTACTCTCTAACATGTAAATGTTAATATTAAACAAATGAACATTTTCTACTCTCTAACATGTAAATGTTAATATTAAACAAATGTATATTTTCTACTCTCTAACATGTAAATGTTAATATTAAACAAATGAATATTTTCTACTCTCTAACATGTAAATGTTAATATTAAACAAATGTACATTTTCTACTCTCTAACATGTAAATGTTAATATTAAATAAATGAACATTTTCTACTCTCTAACATGTAAATGTTAATATTAAACAAATGAACGTTTTCTACTCTCTAACATGTAAATGTTAATATTAAACAAATGTACATTTTCTACTCTCTAACATGTAAATGTTAAACAAATGAACATTTTCTATTCTCTAACATGTAAATGTTAATATTAAACAAATGTACATTTTCTACTTTCTAACATATAAATGTTAATATTAAACAAATGAACATTTTCTACTCTCTAACATGTAAATGTTAATGTTAAACAAATGTACATTTTCTACTCTCTAACATGTAAATGTTAATATTAAACAAATGAACATTTTCTACTCTCTAACATGTAAATGTTAATATTAAACAAATGTACATTTTCTACTCTCTAACATGTAAATGTTAAACAAATGACCATTTTCTACTCTCTAACATGTAAATGTTAATATTAAATAAATGTACATTTTCTACTATCTAACATGTAAATGTTAATATTATACCACTACTGAATTTAGAGACAGTAGAGGCATTTAAAACTGTCTTTACTAATTTAAATAGGGGCAAAAAGCTCAACTAAACAACCCCTATTGGAAGGAGAGGAAAAATAATAGTTGCCTCTAAAAGTCACGTCCCTAATGATGTTTAAGGGCGGACTGGACCATTCAATTGCCCCTGATATGCCCAATGCCACCTAAGCAAATATGACATAATAACAACACTAGGGGCGGTTTGTGTTGCCCTTCTAGCTGAAATACTGCGGCAAATCCATATGCCCTTACTAGTATTAATCATATCAAATTTAATACCGTTGATTAATACAATTAAAACAAATATCATTCATATACATACCAGCAATTTTTTTCAAGATATGTTTTCAAACATCAACAAGCATGACACTGAAACTGGTGTATTAAAAAGAACAAAATCATAAATATAACAAAATTTTCATTTTCATTTATTGCAAGAATGCAACATTTGGGATAAACAGAAGTTAAATTACAGAAAATAAATCACCACATCTATTTAGCATTTAAAATACAACTCCACAAAACCATATTATCGCCTAAACATAAAAAAACTAAACTAAACCAGAATCACATATTAAATAACCATCATACAACACCATGAAAATTTTCATTAAAATTTTCTGCCAGCCAAAGTAAATCAAATCCTTCCAGGAAACACATATCTTTTACATTAGAAAAAGGCATGTGGAATGTGCATCACTTACTTAACTCAATACTTCTTTTATTTGCATCAATTCCCAACTGCAAAGAGAAACAAAGAGAGAAATTGTTATTCATTGCCATAAGTTATAAGCAATAAATAATATTTAGCCATGACAAGCTTAACTTACATATATTTATGTGCCGCACGCCGTTTGTGTCATTTGGCATGTCTTTTCATATGCGTCGCGCATCGTTTGCATCATTTAGCGTGCCTTTTCATATGCGCTGCGCCGCAAGCAAAAATGGCGCAAATGTCGCGCCACACCGCGTCGTGCGCCATGGCGCTCGCTTAGGCGCGCCTTTCACAACTATGATCGAAATTACACAAAATAGACAATTTTTAGATTAATATTAGCAATAATGATTAAAAAAGGTAGGAGAAACAAACCAGCACAGTTCAAATAGTTTTATGTATATGTCTTAATATCGATGAAGAAACCATGTCCACGTAAAATACAAGATGCTTTAAGAAACCATGTCCACTTAAAAATATTGTAAAATGAGACTTTCTTTGTAGTACGTATGTATATCTGATTTTATGTTATTTTCTTGAATAGCTTCTTAGTGGTTAAATGGGTGCAAGCAAACCACGGTAGAACAATAAACAATAGTCAAATGACTTTATCAAAATAGTAACATGTTACATGTTAATCCTTGCAAGTTTTAAAGCAAAGTTATCAGTTAAAGAGTCCAGGTAATAATAAGAACTTGGGTTACATAAAATATAAATGCAGTAAAAGACATAGAAACGCAAAACTTGGGCATTAAATAGAATTCGAGATTCCTTTCTCCCTTTAACATTTTTTCCCTTTAAGTAGATTACATCTCTTTGCTACCTTTTTTATATCATCTTAAATTTACACTTCTAGGGTAGGTTAGATTGTTTTTTCCTGTTAAATCTGTTTGCCGACATGATACAATTTCAATTTTTTCATATCTACAATAAACTTCACATATACTAACAATTACATATGTTTAAGAGATCTCTCACAGTAGCCAATAACCTATTATGTAGCTTATGCAATACTATGTAACAAATAATTTCAGCTATAATGGGAGATGTTGCAACACCCGAAAATAGAGGCTCCTAAATCAATTAAATGAAAATTTAGAGTGGATTTCAGGGGGTTGCAGACAGATTCAATTATTTGATGCTATTTAGGTTTTTTTTCATTTGTATATTCTAAGTGAAGTAGTGGTTATTGAGTAAAATTACATCTTATATGAAGAAGTTAACTTACCATGGCCTTGGTTCCTCAATAAAATGAGTCTACCAACTTTGCAGTACCTTCCTTAGAAAATCCATTATCAGTACCCTTCCCAAGTTTTTCACAATTATGCACTACATGTTTGTGCAAGTTGTCTGATGTTTCCCAAATTTACTAGCATATAAGTTTGCTGCATAAAGCACAAACTATAATTAAAACATGCATAACAAGAAATTATGAAATTACATGTTATTGATATCTATTTGACTATTAAAGAAGCAAATTTAAAGAAACGAAGTGGTAATGGTCAATACTTGCACATTCGAATTAGAAAAACAAATTAAGATTGTTGTCTTCACTATGGATAAATCAGAAAATTTACTTAACTTTCAAACAGAGTGAACATTCAAATGAACAAATTTGTGATAACATCACGGTTGAACAACAAAATTCTATTCCTAGTTCTGTTTTGAGCTGTCAAAAGTGAAGTTTGCAATATTAAAAATTAATATCTTCGTCATCTCAAATTGCAAATTCAAAATCTTACTTCAAAAAGTGTTGGTGGTATAATAAGAAAATAGTTGAACTACAAAATTAAAATTAAAAAGTGGTTATTGAATAAACGTGAATAAGAAAAGAACATGTATAACATATTTAATATTAGCTAAATTCTTTAGAACCATACTGCAGCAAAACACATTAGTTTTTTTTTCTTCCAATATTGCAAAGCTCATTCTAAAGTAACTAGAACAAAAGAAAGTGCTCAAATGTACTAACCTGTGAAGGAAGCATTGTTCATCTTAGCAAGATCACTCAAAATAGTAAAATCAGTTGAGAGATGAAAATCTGATCAGAAAATGCAAGCGGGTGACCGCAGGTTGTAAGTGGAAGAGGTAAAAGGGAATGAAAAGGTCCATAGTGGATTGTTGTACGAAGAAATTTACTGTATATTACAAATTCAGTTTGTTAAATGGATATTAGATACAGACAATCATGTGATGAAAATAGATATTCAGTCCAATTTCTCAACAAGGAGGTGTTGAAGCATTTAAAAAAAATAAGAAAATCACTGATTAAGAAGTAGCAGTTTGCGGTGAAATTTTTAACAAATGTAACACAGCAACATCCCCGAGTAGAATACATTTTCAAAACAAATGAAGTGACCTGTAATGAACGGAACCAGACGAGTGCTGTTTATGGCAGCTAAATAAGAAAAAACGCCAAATTATTCAACGAATCACCACAATACAGAGAATTGCGGTGAGCTTGGATCGAAATATCTATCATCCAATAAACTAGAATACTAGAATAAAATCAAAATATGGATACACGAAAAGTTGTAGACCTTAATCTCAATCATCTTTTTCTTTTAGCGTTCGAGATCTGGATCCAGAACAACGACATCTTTCCATCGATAAGCATTCAGCCACCGTCGTCAATCGCGAACATAAAAAGCAAAGCAACGTCAGTCTAATCCTTTTATTGGAATCTCCATTCTCCATAATGAATTTTAGGTGTTTAATTTTGAGAGAGTTAGGATTGGGTTTGACGATAAAAAATGAAAAGGGTAAAGTACGTATTAGGGATGGCGATAAATGTGCGGGTATGCAGAAATGACGTGTAAAGAAGGATAGAATAAGGCAGACAAATGTGTCTTAATTACAGTTAATAGTGACCAATATTCATTTTGCCCCTAACTAAAAATATTTAGAGGCATTTAACTTAATATGCCTCTACAGTAACGCCTCCAATAGTTACAAATTTGGTAGTGTACAAATGAACATTTTCTACTCTCTAACATGTAAATGTTAATATTATACAAATGAACATTTTCTACTCTCTAAGATGTAAATGTTAATATTAAACAAATGAACATTTCCTACTTTCTAACATGTAAATGAGAGTTTTAATGAATCTTTAATTAGATTGAAATGATCGAGAATGGAGTATCACCAGTTTTGCTCCAAGCGATAGTTAAATCTTTAATTAGATTTGAATGAGAAATGGTAATTGAATTTACCGATAACACCGTGGTGTTAGATATGAAGTATTACCAGTTTTATTTCATGGGATGAATAAGTTAGGATTAGGAAATTAAAACAAATGATTACTTCGGTAAGGTTCGTTAATCCCGACTAGTTTGGATAAACCATAATTTGGTTTAAATTGATATTCAAAAGAAGATTAAAGAATAAATTTTAAAGAATTTATCTTTGATAAAATTAATGGGAACCTTTCCCAGAGTATAAGAATATTTGAATAAAAGAATATTCTGAATTGGAATGAGGCGTATGTTGTGTTTGTGTAGCACTTGTTTATTAGATACGCGAGTTATTCAGAAAGACCGGGTTTATCCCATTCTGAATAACTGATTCGATGATGCGTCGAGGATGAAGACGGTGGTCGAAGACCGGAGGTCTTCACATCGTTTGGATAATTACTGATGATCTTGATTGGGCTGTACACCCAAGAGGAGGGAATCAGTTGGTGATCGTCCAGACGTACTTGGAGATCGATGGATATGCGAGGTACAAGGTGCCTCCGGTTTCGTTCAGACCCAGAACGAACTTGTAAATGGACTGTGTGTCTGACATTGGATTTTATTCTATGTGATTGATTTCTATTAAATATATATCTATTTGGCGGTGGAGAATTTATTCTCTTGCTTAACGCCCTTCTCTGAGACATACGAGCTCAGAGGTTATATATTGATGGATATCAATCGCATGGAGGGAATTGCCTGTGTGGCATGCCTAAGTGGCAAATGATCAAGGCTTTTGTTGAAAAGCAGAGTCTTGTGGTTGATGATCAAAGCACGGCCTGTGTGGCATAGCTTTGTGTAGCGTTAATTCGCGAGCCTCACACCCCGGTTGTGAACCAGAAACGGGAGAGGACCTCAGGGAGGACATGCGTTTCCTTCTAGCTAGGGTGGTGTCAGTGACCTACCAGCCCTGACATTTATATTATTTTCACCTGTGTGGTTATTGCTGTTGCGAGGCGCCTCAGATATATCGGTGACTATGTGGAGCCGATGGAGTCATTTGGCTCATTTACGCCCCAAAGGGCGGGGAAACGCAGTGTTCAGGCATAATAATCCACATCGGTGGACCGGCCCTGACGATCCATGGGGAAGTTGCGGTTGTTCCTGAGGCTTAGGCTAGACAGTCTCGAATCGGTGAGGACGATTCCTTGCCTCGGTTCACAGATGGAAATCCAACTTCCAATACGTGACTTTGCGGTTTTGATTGTACAGCCTAGTATGGCGACATAGTGGTATGGGGCACTTATGCCGTCTATGATTGATACTTATGATTGAAATTGTTTTGACACTATACACTTATAGTAATAATAAAAGATGAAATTTAGCGTATCAAGCATTCTTTGGCTATTATAAGGTAAAACCCTATCCTCCGGCTTGTGTTGCATTGTATGATGGGAGCTGGGTCTTATAATAGCTTCATTGTTCTTTATTTAGCATGGCGCTGTTGTTTTATGCACTGGTATTCTTGGGAGGAAACTCGTTCCGTGTTATACGACGGGGTCCCTTGATTTACCTAACTTTAAAATAAAGATTAATAACTGTTTTAGTTCTCACACCAGTCACATGAATGACCTGTGAATATAAATCTGCAAAACCAAACTACTAGCTGCCCATGTCGAAAATAAGGGCACCCAGAGTTTAGGTTAAAACAATAAACTCCAGGTCCATGTAAATGTTAATATTAAACAAATGTACATTTTCTACTCTCTAACATGTAAATGTTAATATTAAACAAATGAACATTTTCTACTCTCTAACATGTAAATGTTAATATTATACAAATGAACGTTTTCTACTGTTAAAACATTTTTATTTTGTTAAAAACACTTAATCACTTTTTAATGATTCTTTCTCGCATTAAAAATGAATTTTTTTTATGTTAAAACATTTTAATTTAAACCATGATCATTTTTAATCTTTGTACTAACACAATAAAAATATAAATTTTATTGTTAACATATTTTATTCAAAAATCATAGAAGCCAAGATACTCCACTAAAAATCATGAAATAAATATATTCGGAACCCTTATGAGATTCTCTTCGAGCTGATATGCATTCAATGGGTTCGACGTTGTTTGAGGTCGCTATAAAATTTCACCTTGTGTTCAGGTTTTAGCAGATTCATTCTGGATGGCTATGAAGCTAAAGATGGATTCTACCATTTCTATTATACTGTTTAGACTTCATTTAGTACATTATGTTTGATTCCGCTGCAGACATTTCATATTAAGTTGAAAACTGTATTATGTACTAAGTATGATCCTATTACGCTGTGTAACTCTGATGATATATTATTCCCGGTGTAATTTGATGTACTTTATCTGCTGTAATTATATATTTCGTTTCCGCTGTTATTGTTTATGTGTTATATTCCAATGATTATCCTTGCTTTCGTGATACGGGAGTTTGGGTTATCACAGATATTGTATTGTTGTACACTTAACAACAGAAAACAAACTGATACCACCAATGACATAAAACTGATATTGTATTGTTGTACACTTTACAACAGAGAATAAAGTGATACCAGCAATGACATAAAACTGATGATGTATTGTTGTACACTTAACAACAGAGAACAAACTGATACCACCAGTGACATAGAACTAATACCCAGATCTATACATAATATTTATGAACATACCACCAATACCACATGCCTGAAGAGAATGCAATATAGAGTTACTCCAACTTATACTATTTGATAGAATAAAACTGATACCAAATCCATTAACCACACAGCATAACACATTACAATAGTGTAATCTAAAGGACATCACAAAAATGAAAACAACCTAAAAATGAGGACAGTTTGATACATCTATGAACACAGTCTAAAGAAGAAGAAAAATACTCAGTATAAAACATATAACCTACTTCTGCTGCAAATCGAATCCATTAATCAACCAATTCAAATCAATAGAAGAAAACCTGATGAGAATCGATCACATAAATAAAATAAAAAAATTGGAGAAGATCGCTCAAAGGAAATTCAGAACAAGGAAAGCAAAAAATAATCGCACAAAGGAAAATCGAACCTAAGAAATAATGTTCAACCTAAACTCGATTTCACATGATTCGGCGTGCAATAAAAATCCACGGTGGAGAAGACGAAGATGAAATGCGCACAGAATTAAATTTTCGCACGATGGAAAAAGCGAAATTAGGGTAACGATAATCTTTCTGAATGAGATACTTGCGCCTGCAAGATGATGTCAGAACTACTTATATATTGTCCTAGAAAAAAAAATAGATGGGCTGTCCTTGTGGATAAAAAGCCTCATATTTTTGTCCTTCACACTATTTTCCTGATTCTGAATTATATAGTATATAATTTCTAAAAATAAATAATTCTTGAATATTTGACAAAGTCGAATTCTAATTATAAATCGTTATGAATTTATTTCAATTATATTTATATTTTGAATATCGAAATAAATTTCATCACTTTCTTTTTGCAGTCGACTCCTAATTTACCCATTTTCATTTCACTCTAAAATTCACATTTCCGAATTATCCAATGATAATTATTCCACTCCATTTATAAACATCGTTTATAAATTAAACCACTTGTTTTATATAATTAAACAAGTTATTATATTCTAGCCAATCGAAATTCAATTTCTATATTAAAATAGATTTCCTTTTTAAAAAACCCAAATTCTTTCCTAATATATTTGAATATATTTTACGATATTTAAATACCAATTATTTTAGGGTCAATGTCATTCAAACATCCCAAAACACACAATAATCAATCACCGATTATTGGTCACATCATATAATGCAGTATATGAAAAACAACAATATAATTGTTAAGGAGTCCAGTTGGATTCCGCCAGCCTGTTTCTGTGAATCTACAGATGTTAATTAATATAAATAATCCCAATTTCATATTAATATAAAATATAATAAAAAACAGAATTGGTATTCAATCAAATATTTATATATATAACTGTATATATATTATTTCAACCAATTAATTAGCAAATCATCCAAATGACCATCACATAAACATTCAATCATTATTTATCAATATTAAATAATGTTTATAAAATTTATAAAACTGGACGGAGTTAGTGGGCTTACTCTCATTGGTCGTTAATCGTTAAGTAACGATTAACATCGATGTTATTAGTCATTTTAATTTGCCATAATTTCAAACGAGCTCCAAAACTCTTCAAACTGATTCCTTTGTGTAGTCTTCAATCATATAATCCTAACAGACCCTGTTTTGTTGAATTTGGGTAACGTATGGATAAGATATGATAGTTTTGAATTAATACGCTATTTTATAATAATTTAAACTTAATAAAAGATTTAGTTGGGCTTTACCATTTTATTCGGTCCTAACTTATTTCAGAACCTAGACAAGCGTTGGCACTTTCTTCCCTGTTAGCCAAATCGACATGTTCCCTTCATTGCCGAATTCCGATTCTTCCAAAAATAAAATCTTTTTTTTCTACAATACCTGGGCCTCACCCTATAAACTTCCCTTCGGCCCATTTCCTACTAACCCGCTTCCACGTAAGAGCCTGTAGCTCCTTCTTCTTTAAAACCGTGAACTCCATCATTTTCGAACTGATCCTACCCATTTCCTCAACTTCTTCCACCTCCTTTACTTCATTCGCGCCATCATTCAGCAAAATAAAACCCAAAAATTCTGCCTACATGTGTTGCTATAACCCACGAGCTCAAATACAATCACCACTTCTTGAAGCAATGCTTAAATCTCGTGAATCCCCTAACCCTAATGGCGCCGACCTTATTTCCATCAAACAAACATATGTTCCAACATCGCCAAACCTATATCGGACTGAAGAGAATCTCCGTGGGATTTCAAATATAATTGTCTCCATATTTTTAGCACTTGATTTTAATTGTTCTATTTTTTGTGAACTCACGGTTTGATGTTTGAAATGGCGGCGTAAAGAAGTGGTTAACTAGAAAAGAGGAAATGGTTAGGGTTAGTTAAAGATTTGTAGTGTATTTATAGTAGGATCCTTCATGGCCAAGGTATAGAATCTTGTAGGATGAATTAGGCCTGCAGTTTTAAGGCATGCTTTGGATTTGAAAACACATGGCACGTTTGCAGATTTTCTTTGATTTGCCTTAAGATAGCTTCTAGCTTAACAGGGGAGAATTGGTCTGCAGCAAGTTTTATTTTCCTAGGGGATGAAGTTTTAAAAATTCGTTCGTTTATGGACTGCTAACAACAAAATTAAAAATACCGTTGTAATGAGCAATGTGCCACGATCCCAAAAATATAATAAAATAGACAAGTTGATTTATTTTGTGAAATCCCAAAATGTTGATATAGAACGTAAAATACTTCAAACAAAAAGTCATTTATTTCCCAATTAAAAATTGTGGAAAAATTCTATAAATTGAATTCATAATACGTCTTAAAGTCTTATCCAAATTCAAAACCAATGATTTATTATATTTAATAAATCGTTATGACATATAAACGATTCCATAGCGACTTTCTAAAAATTTGATTTGGACATAACTTACAATCTATAAAACGAAATCACGATTTTCACTTTCATTAGAAAAATACAGCTTAATAGATTCCAAAAATTTCTTGTTTTGAAGAAATCTGACTTATAACGAATCCTGTATACTCATTTAAAGTTCAAAACGTAATATTACGAACTACCACAACGTTACAAGCTCGATTATAATTATATTATAATTTATACGTTTAATCGTCGTTTAGTTAATAAATTCGTTAAAATAATTCAATTTATACTGAATTAAGTCTATTAAATTATCCAATTTACACAATATTGTCAATTCAACTATTTCCGACTATTTCAGAAATAAATATTTATTATCCCATTAATTATATTAATTAAATATTCAAAATATTTGAATTCAAACCGTTTAGATTACAAAACCATTATATTAAAATAACTAAATTAACTAATTATTAAATCGCTAAAAATATGGGACGTTACATGTGACGAGTAGGTTGGCGTACTACTACTATGCTATATGGATATTCTTTTGTTTCATTGTACATTGATGTCTTTTGATACTCTGAGAGATATGTAATGAGGCTTGATGTGCGGATTACTCATTTACAGATGTTTTGCATTAGTGACTTTGAGACGTTATGTTATGAGATTTGATTTTCTATTCTGTTATGCTTCACTACTATATCATGTTGTATATTTTCTATTATATATAATCCATGCGCTGTGAGTAATACGACAAGTTTGTTTCGAGTTATTTTTTCTTGATGATCGTCTCATATCGGCCTGACACGTCATATAACATACATTTTTCTTAGTTTGGTGCAAAAGTTATTAGGTGGTTGTCACATTTGGGCTTTTTCGATTTTTCACGTTTATTCCCTATGGAATTGATCTTTCTTTTCTTCCCATTATTGTGACTTTTAGAGAATTATCCCTAAACCATATTTGTCTTTTCTGCCTCCTGATCATCGCTCTTATCTCTCTTGCGAGATTCTTTCTCAGTACATAAGTGTCGTATGAGGAATTTCAAAGAGTATTTTCCCTTCATGCGTCGGTTTCTTTTTGTATTTATTCCAAGTATTAAGCAATTTTGCAATTGCAACTCCTACTTTAAATGCTTAATGAAGTTTTATTTTCATATCTTTTAGTTTTTTAACAATCAAATTTAATTCATGGGCATAAAGAACAATTTCAGCATCATCATTCATCTTATAATTAATATAATTACTTATCAGAAAGTTCTGATTACTGTGCTTCATTTGACATCCAGAGTCATCCATAGAGCATCCGCGCCATTAAGAGTGTGGTGTACATCGTGTACTGAATTTGAAAGTGCAATAAGAATGTGCTCTCGAAAAAGAAAGTCTTCATTCGTGTCTCACTTAATTCCTTTAACTCTTTCTTCCATTGTGCATAATCTATAGTCCTTTCTTCGGAAATTGGTTTTAAGTCATCAGTTATGATATGATTCAGACTAATGGTAGTGTAATTAGAATTGTTTCCAGCCAGCAAGTAAAATTATTTTTATGGGTGAGCAACATTCGGTTACAAGCCTTTTAACCGGTCAAACCGGTTTATTTCGATCAGTTCGGTTTTAAAACTAGACCAGTTTTAATTCGGTTTGTAAAATAAATTTTTTGGTTATTGTATCGAATTTTTAATTTATTTTAAATAATTAATTTGGTGATATAATACAAAAGCATTTACTGCAAATAGATCAAATTTTATTATAAATATAAAATTTCTCCAAACACGAATTTATGTTTTATCAACCGAATTAACTAAAAGTAATTCGGTTCGGTTCGGTTTAGTTTGAAATTTTTTCGATTTCAAATCGGTTTGAGTTTTTTTACGTTAAAATCAATCGAACCGACCGAATGCTCACACTTAATTATTTCCATCAAATCTTCCAAGGTAGGTGAGGTTCTTATTCATTACTTGAAGTGATTGCGATATTGTTCTGTTGAGCGACGAACATTGAGCATACGATATAGTTAAAACCATTGACGTACTTAGACAAGATTAACCGCACCATGACACAAATAAATTGTGGTCTTTCAAGAATGTTTTCCCCTATTTTTATCATGATGGGTTGACAGAAAACAATCTTTCAAGATACAGTTGAGATTATCTGTACAAGTTGTGATTACTTGCACAAATCAGAAATCTAATGACATTTACTGTTTTGAAACTTTGAAAATAAAAAATGAGAGTAAATTCATTGTTTTGACGAAATGTGTACTTAAAAAGAAAGCGAAACATCTGTTTACGATGCCTTTTAGATTAAACGGTCATTACTGTTTTGCAATGAATAGTACTGTTGACATTTGAATTTAAATTCAACTGCCACTTTGGGGGTTGCAAACCCCGGATCCTCCCTCCATAGAGAATGCGGTGAGGAAAGAAAAGAAAACAACTTAAATGTAGGCCATATCAAAGTTCACACTTTTGTACCCACTTAATTGTCATATAAAAATATATAAATGTCATGCATATACTAATATTAATAAATATGGTAATAATCGTTGTATATTACGGATTCAGTTGTAAATATTTTGAAAAGTCATCCCTAGCAAATTGCTTACATTGACGGGGTGAAGGAGCAAACATGCATACTTCGGCACTCATAAATTTATAATCATTCATCCTTCTGCTTCCGACCCTGACTGAAATAGACAAAATCCGGAAACTCGGACGTACCCAGTTCATGTTGACATCATTCTGAGAAGAACTATGTTAGAATACACAAAATAGATTCGGGTATTATAGCTGGACTAAAAAGGAGAAGATGGGATCCAGCTTCGACTCTTAAGGCGTGAAAGCCAACATGCAACCATGGCCAAAAAATATCAATCCAGAAGAATAAACACACCAATAACAATATTAAATTTCTCAAAAACACTACATTCAACTCAATAATAAAACAGTAATAACATAACCTTGGACGGAAAACCATATAAACGGCCTTTTAAAGCCAACAGAAAACAGTAGATCAGTTCGTTCCATAATTTACAAATATATACAGGATCTCCAGGACCAGTGAGCTAGATGCACCAACTTCAGGCATCAGAAACAAAAGGGGAAAAAAGGTTTGAAGGGGAAAAAGAGGAAGGGGGGTGAGTAGGAGGGTTTGGGGTGGAGCTGCTTGTGTTAAGGCATTTCACCAAATTCAAAACACAATTCAAGTATGCAACTCCAGAAGATCAGCATTTAGGGCAAACTGCTCAAACTCCGAACTCAGATTCAAATTCAACAACTCACTACCACTCTCCTCTTCCAGTCTTATCCTCTTACCCCTACTCTTATCTTCTTCTTCCTCGCCGCCTTCCTTTTCCATTAATCTCTGCAGTAGCTGAGGATCTCCCACGGACTTAACCAGAAACGCCAGCATTTGCTTTGGTTTTCTTTCCGTTTCATGCAGCCTTTTCCACATTTCCTTCACCTTTTGGTCGATCGATATTTGCTCTTGTTTCAGTTTCAGCACCTCGTACACTATTTCGTCACCCACTTCGTCATCTTCTTCTTCTTGTTTTATCTTTTGCGAGGCGTGGCTTGTTTTGACGATGGAGCTGCTGCTGTTCTTGCGGATGATTTGATGTAGAAGCTGCGTTTGGCCTTTCAGGAATGAGGTGTGCGCGAACTCCCATTTGTCTGGGTCCACCTTTCGGAATCCCTGTAATTTTCGTTTTAGGTTGCATTCAGCATTAGACTGTGAATCTTAAGTCAGCATAAGTTCGTTCGCATTAATACTTGTTACCACAATTAGCGTCTACTACATCTAAACCTCTGTGTTGCATGTGAAACTTGACATACAAAGAGATACGATGTCTGTCCCATATAAATTAATAACATATGTCGTTCAAATACGGACATGTGCATGCAATGTGACATGACATGTGTTATGGTAGATAAAACAACTCAGATGGTGGCTGAAGTGCAATAGGTAGTAAAGCAGTAGGTCCAACTTTGGACTCATCAATAAATGTCAATGTCATTTTAGCAACCCTTTCAGTCACTAGGTTAATAACGTTGGATAAGCATATCGCCAAGATTGACTGTCTATCATGTAAACCGTAATCAGTATACTTACAATACCAGGACAAACTCTGTTTGGGAGTGGTCTTATTATATTAATCCATGGAAAATATAATAAAGTATTAATGTCTTGTATAGTTTCTATTAAATAATCAAAATAATATTATTGTTTTTTGAATAGCATTAATGCCCTATAATTAAAGTAGAATAAAGTATTAACATATATATGAATTGCTAGTTTAAAGTTCCATATTATTACAAAAGGAGAAGTGAAGTTATTTATTTCTTAAGTACTTTAGTTATGCGCATGTGAAATGCCTCAAAACCTCTATTAGTTTTATTTGGTTAGCTGTTTACTTCACCCGCTTAATTTCATGTTCTCATGCTATTTTGATAACTTTTAAAAGGAAATATGGGCTTTGAAAGGGACGTAAATGATAATAGGATCTTTATGTATGACACATGATTGCATGGCCACTTAGATAACAGAACATGTGAACCTATTGTCATGGATTTCATGATGTAGTTAGGTATGGATGAAAAGTAACACACCTATGATCCTCCTTAACCATACCATACTTGCCATGAAAGTAAACGTTAGAAATGCTGCAGAAATCTGGACAAAGAAGTCTTCTACAATTTATTTTCAGTTAAGTTAAAATGGCTTAAACTTTTAAAAGTTATAACCACACTGTGTGAAAATTTGAGGAATTATCCGGCGATAGAGAGAGAAAAATATCCACTTTCACGATCTACGAAACATGTACAAGCAACCAACCCAATTGCAGCTGAACGCCCGAAGGAGCGATGAATGAGTAGATCATATTGGCTAGTGCATTTCAAATATGGAAAGCCAAATTGTCTATGACCACGTTACTAATATAAGGCTAATATAGAAATTGATACACACACCAATCACAACTGATGTATGATGCCGAGTGACGGTAAAAAAATATTCTCCAATTGCACATTGTTGAAGGTCCATCATTTTCTTTTCTTTTTTAAAATCGGATACTAAGATGGCAGTAACAATGCTACAAATCTTATGTAGTATATAATAAATACTACATCACATGTAAGTTCAAATTCAGTGTCTTAACCATTTGGACAATGGTGCTTGTCTTGAAGTGTCATCGTCAACAAAGAAGGTTTTGCATATCCAAATATCAAGATGACTAGGTTACTTAGATAACATGAAAGAGGCAATCATTTCACTCCATTGTGAATACACATTAAAACTTTCAAATAGCAACGTTGAAATAGTGATCAGTTGAAGCGAGAGTAGCAGATACATAGAAGCAATATTTAATGCTTAAAGCCCATGTGGTTTCATTTTGGATTTTCAACTCGAACTACAAAATACTAAAAAAAAAAAAAAAACAAAAAAAAAAAAAAAAACAAGAGAAAATCATATTTCTAAGCTATACCGACCAACAAGCAACGAAAGAGTCAAATTGTTGCTTGTGCTTTTGTTAATTCTCAAAATACAAAAAAACAAAATAACATTGTTTTACATGTTAATTTTGTTTTTCAAAATTCTTTATTTTTCAACAACACATGCAATACGGGAGGCTTGTTGAAGTCATTGACAAAAATAGAGAGATCAACAGAGAGGAGGTGATTATAGCTATCAGTTGCACGTAAAAAATTCCAAAGATATGTGGGGCAAATCAAACTAACCTAAATGTGGACCAATTATGAGTCAGAATAGTAATACACATTCTCATTAATGTAAAAATCCATTTAGACATTCAATGAGGCCTCATTTAGACTCTAGATGCACCATAAAAAAGTTTCTTACCTCGTGCAAGAATCTTTATATGTACCTAGGCACTGGTTAGGCATTATCTAAATTTCAGTGTCAGGCGTAAGCATCAATATGCGAGTTTTAGGCAGTATTGCCTCATTGGCTACTCCAAAATACACCCAAACCCCTACATTTTCCAATTTTATAATAATCATCACTGAATAAAATATTAAAATTTTATCCTGAATACATGAATTATCAAAAGTGCATAGTTTCAATTAATCCCATATAAATCCCCATCTAAACAATTTATCTTTGGTCTTTGTTTACCACTTAGTGATTGTTGTTATATATGCGTTACAGTAACGAACAAATCGCAGTGATTCGTCGAAACAAGTTAAAGAAATGAAATTCTGGTAAGGTCCGAAATTCCACTTTCCGATTCCATTCTCGGAAATTCCAAATTTTGATTCTGTTCCGGATATTTCGGAAATCTCGCTTTAATTCCGTTCCGATACCTTTTCATTTTAAATATGCTAATCAATATCCAATAATACTATTGATCAATATGTTAAACAAAATTTATTAAAAAAATATGCAGCCTAAATTCCACTTTCAGATGTTGAAGTGTATCGAAGCATTTTGTCAATGAATATACACCAAAAACACTGCTAATTTATATCTGTGCTATTAGATTTTGCTACAGTAATTAAAAGTGCACAGACAATCTCATATAAGTTGTAAATTAACAAGTAAATGAATTCAACTTTGTGCCTTAGAAGTTTAGAGATAAGACCAAAGCCCAAATTAATCTATGAGTGGTTCTTAATCTCAGTACTCATTTCGTTCTCTTTCACCAAACCGATCCATATACGAACCCTAAATATCAAGCCATGTCTTCATTTGGTTCGCCACTTCCTGCAAATTCTGTACCACATGCCTTCTCGAGCTCGAGGTTGCCTCCATCGCCTTCAAGATATGTGAATTGAGATTTTCCAACTTTGGTTTGATTTGTGAACGAAATGAAATTTTGGTTGAATTCCGGTCCGGTCAACGCTGGAGCTAAACCGGAATGGTCGGATTTCCGGCACGCCAGCCGGAATCTCAAACCATGGATTTTGAAATTTGTCTTTGCAATTTCAATAAAAAAAATATTTGTAAAGTTTTCCAAGGTACACTATTGCAGGAGTAAGTTTATGTTAATCTAGTGGCATGCACAACAACACTTTGGTGATTGGATTATCAATTTTGACCAAAGATGATCAGTATATGGCCATCTCCAAACTATGCTACGATAAACTCAGATGAGGGTGTTAAGGTTTTGCATATTAATGAGAAACAAATTGATAGTGGTCGAAGAGAATGTGGGCTTGTCTGTGAAGTTGGAACCTGAAGGACAAAATTTGATAATAAAAAACTGGAATTGTACACGATAATAATTGCAGGACCCTGGATCGTTGATTTAAAAAAAAAAAAAAAAAAAAAAAAAAAAAAAAAAAAAAAACTGATAACATTAAGAAGCTATTTTTGAAAGGACGAATGTGAAACTTGTAGGATTTATTAACATGGTGTAGTTGCAAATTTTGTTGCAACCATACTGATACAACCACCAATATGTACGTGTCTGGATTACTTAAAAACAGCGGTCCATATTGACTTTATGGCTACCACAATCCAAAAAATATGTATTTAAATCAATCAGTACAATAAAGTAATTATTTGCTATCACTATTTATAAGCAAATGTACGGAAACAAAATCAGTAGTATCGCTGTCAATACTATGCTAGTATGCTTAGTTGCTTACACAAAAATATAAAAATAAACAAAACTTATCCACTGCCTCCTCTATTTTCCACAATTTCTCCAAATGTATCGTGGACCACGCTCAAAACAATATTTTTTCAATTTGGCCTCGTTTGATTACTTCACACCCCTTTAGCCCTCAACACCGAAACGTGATGCTGTAAACTAATAGGACAGTCAACGTTGGTTCTATTTTTCCTTTCTCTTTCCTCTTTCTTCTTCTTTTTTTTTTTTTTTTTTTTTTTTTTTTTTTAGTTTAGTTTAAACATCGGTCAAGTAAAAAACGAAATTATCGGGTTTCAAATCTTTTGCATGAGGGAAATAGTATTCTGTTCACGCTGCTTTTGGTAGCGTGAACAAAACACAACTATCTGATTGACTCATTCGAGACCCTCTGAGTGTTTTGTTTAGACTACCAAAAGTAGTGTAAACAAACTCAATTTTCATGCAGGGCTTTATACGTGAGGTCTCCATTTCCTATATTGTAATTGTAGAGGTAGCTTTGGTGTTTAGGTTAGGCCAAAATGGATTAAAAATGATTAAAAATTTATTATCCGGTCCTGAACCAACAAGAAATACTGCGTAAATATTAAATATCAACTATAAAAGTACGATGACTGATTATTTTAGAAGTATTATATGCAGTCCAGAAATTAAGGTTGTAAACATTAGTTACTAGTGGCCATTTTGGGGCCAGAAGCGAATTTTCAGCTATCGTCAATCAGTATTTTCCAGCTAAGGCAGTTTTTTCAGTGTTCCCAAGTAAAAGCTTAGATAGCAGACTACCAGTTGTATTATTTTGCTGCAAAGCCTAACCTTTTTTTCCTCAATTTACAAGCGCAAGTTTAAAGTCTCTCGAGAAAACGCAGGTTATCTTATTTTAAAAATTGAAAAATCAATTTTCATTTGTTTGAAGATAATTATACACATAATTTTAATAAATAACTAACGCTTAAATACTTCATTTTACTGAAGTTACCTTTTATTTTCTATCAGAAAAGTGCAAACTATACACTACATCTTTATAACATAATTCTTATATTCATTTTCAACAACACAAAAAAAGACATGTAGGTTTTTTTACTATTTGCATTAAACTACATCCAATACGTTTATATCTCTCAATAATTTTTCTTCTAAAATCACCATTTATATTTTCTATGCATATGAACCAGGATCTAGGGTAGACTATATTCAAGCTAAGGTCATCCTAGAATCCTCCATCGACTGGAACTGGGGAAAGACCGTATTCCAATATCAATACTCTAAAAGTCCCCAAAAAAAAACCACAGAAAAAATAAAAGATCGGAAATAAAACAGTAACAGAATCATATACCGACATAAGTATTAAGCTGCCGGACGAAGCTGGAAAAATTGCTATGCTTAAACCGAGCAGGCAGCAAACTCTGACTAAACGCGAACGGATCAACGACGACGAAGCTATTAAACCCTCCTCCCCATCGAATGACGGAATCCGTACCGGGATCATTCACCATCTCGTACGTTTTGGTAACGAATGGCGCCGCACAATTTAAACCAGATGCCCTTTCCATAAATGGCAACAGTACTAATCGCGACGTTTTGGGGTTGTGAGGATTGCGGATATGCTTCGCTTAAGTTGGGAAAAGGACGAAATGATTGATTGAAATGGGTACGGGTGTGGTGGAGAATTAAGAGAGGGGCGGGGGGCTCTTTTTGTATGGGTAGGTGGGGGAGAGTAGGACAGACGATTTGGGACAGGTGTCGCCAATGAGTGGCGCGACAACTGTCGTTGCTTTTCTTTCTTGAGCCTTCCGTGGTGTAATCACCACAGGTTTTTTTTTTCAGGGTTTTTATGGTGCACTTTGCCACTTTATCTGTTTTTAATTATTCCTTTTTTGGGCTTTTACCGTTTCGATTTTAAATTATAACAATTGTCTGGAATTCATTTATATTTCTCATTTATATTTCTCTTCGTGTTCTTTTATTTTCATACCACACCTTCATTTTCAATTATAAAATAAAAATATATTTTAATACTCAACATACTTTTGTTGTCAAGTCCCTATGATTTACCCTTATCTTTTTACCTAATTTTTTACTCCCTCTGCTTCAAATTATAGGATGTTTTAGAGCTTTTCACCTAAATTAAGAAAAGTTAAAACTGCCTTAATTACCAATAAATTCACACTTTCCAAAGTCAAATGCTTATTATTTCTAAATTTCTTTTTGCAAGTATTTCATCGGTTATTGTTAATTCAGATTAATTCCTTCAGAAGTTTAGTTGTTTACCATGGGTCCATAACTGCTAGGTTCATTTATGCGTGTGGTTATTATGAGCTTGTGTTGTCACTCTTTAGTTGTTTACCATGTACTACTGCAGAACGTCAAATATTTAGAAACATGAAAAACTCCCCAAAATGTCATATAAGTTGAACCGGAGGGAGTATGTCTTTAAACCAATGCCTAAAGTTTTACAAATCTATGACTGCGTTTTCTAATATATATTTTTCCCCTTTCTTTGTCAACTTTCTATAAGTTTTGCTGCAATCCTTTTACCTGTTTTTCTAGAACTTCTATAGTATTCCTACTTTTCTAAAGATCAATGGTTATGTTTATAATTCTCTTCCTCCTCCTTTTTATCATTAAGGGGATTTATTTTTCCAAACATTCGTTTAAACCAACTTATATTTTATCTTCAACAATGTATCAACAATAGGTAAAAGCTAATTATGTTAAGTTATTGCAAAGTTTTTTACATTATGTTTTAAAAATGTATTTCCAACATCTAATTTTTGTGCATTACAGGCATTTTCATTGATCCACTAAATGAAATCCACCTCAATTTTTTATTGATATTGATGGCAGTGTTATCATTTTTGTGCCCTTGCCTAATTTTAAGCAAATCAAATCATATCTTATTTTTAGTATTATTCTATTAATATTCAACAAATATTTTATTTCATTATTGGTGAACCATTTTTCTCTACTATAAATTACAGTCACTCTGTTCATTAAATTTTGTACCAATTCATTTTAGTTAAGTTTTAGTTTTAATAGTTATAATAGTCGTCTATTCCACTTCTAGTTTAAAGAATCCATTTAGTTTCCTCTTCGTATACTTTTATTTTCATTCTACTTATTTATTTTCAATTACAAAATAAAAAACTACCCAACAGTTTCGATACTCACCATTTTCCTTTTGTTTATCAAACTCATCTTTAATTGTATTCCCTATATTTACATGCAAGTCAACTATCTCACCAAAGTAGGCATGTCAATGGGGCGGGGCAGGCATGGGTAGTAATCCCCCATCACCCGCTCCGTTAGGTGATTTTTTGCCACGTGCCCGCCCCATATCCGCACGGGTACCCAATAAACGTGTTTTAAACAATTTGCGGGTATTCACGGATATTCCTGGGTATCCATGATAATTTATTCAATTTATTTTTTAACCATCTATTGAAATTGTTTAAAAATAAATACATTTGGTAACAAATTAGACTAGGCGTGAACTTTGGCAGCGTGTTGCTTGGATTTGGCAACGTATTGATACAAACTAGAAAGGAAGAGTGAAGCAAGAACTTTGGTAGGATGTATTGAATTCACTAAAGGGAGCAGAAGGTTTGAAGAGAAGAAAAGACGCGTTGCTTGCTGAATTGGAATTTGAAACAATTAATGAGAAATTTGAGAATTTCTATCTAGGTACATATAGTGTTAATTCATAAAAATATGGCTCAAATATAGGTCGTTCTCATTCTCCTAGATCAGGTCGTATACATCATATCATGGGCTTAAGTCCCTAAAACCTTAAGTCGCAGAAGGCATGGTTATAAGGTCAGGTCACAAGCTCTTAGGTCGTTCTCCCTCAATTTGATGCAGGTCGTTATTTGCCACGTCATCAACAATATAGCAGGTTGGTCTTACTTATATGAGGCCAGGTCGTTACGAGCATCTACTTCTTCAGGTCGTGGAAAGGCTCTGAAGGTGGGTCATTGGCTTTGTTGATAAAGTCAGGTCACTGGCTGATAAAGCTGGTCGTTACACAACCTAGGGATTCAGACCGTTCACATGAATGGGAGATAGGTTGTTGGGCACATATGAATGTTAGGTCGCGATAACATGAAAGCGGGCCGTGTCTTGGAGAAGGGGAAAAGAGTCGGTCCGTAACCGACTCAACGCTGGGTCATTCCAATGACCTAGTGGCCTACACATAACATTTTCAGACCTCGCTGCCTCATTTCCACTCCTATAAATACCCCCATGGTTCCACCATTAAAGGGACCGAATTTTCCCTCCATGAAGTGCTGTCAAAATCATTTCTAAAATCCTTTAACTCATTCAAACCTCCATTAATCCTCCTTTAAGCTTAGATTTAATATCTCAATCGCTGTGGATTTGCTAAAATCATCAAACTGCTCAAGTTGTTGAAGATCTACTCCAATAGCCATTGCAATCTAAGAGATCTCATCATTTTCTTGGTGAATTCGAGTGAATCAAAAGTAAAAAGAAAAGAAAATAGTGAAGATTGTTGTAAAAGAGAGAAAATGGGTGAAATAGAAAAAATCGTGTACCTTGTAAATTTGATGGTGATAATGAGAATTCTCTTCAAAGTGGACGCATGCCAATTCTAGGTCGAACCATTATAAATCCTCTTATTTTTACTTACTTTTTGTGTTTATGGCTACCACTTTTCTAGATCTAAATCATTTGCGAAGTGTGAAATCACACCTTAGGTGTTGTTGTCCATTTTTGACAAATACATTTTTGGCACCCACCGTGGGGCCACATCCACTCTCCAAGGTCAAGTGCTTTGTGGAGGCGTTGAATTGTGAAGCCTGTTTCTACGATAGATTCTCCAAATCGAATATCTGGGCTTGTTGAAGGATTGTCTTCAAAGTTCAAAAACTTGTATGACATAATTCCACCAAAGAAGCCGCTTAGTAAGTTCGTGAGAGGAGCTTCGGGCTCAGGGAATGTAGCGGATGATCCTATTACTCCGCAAACTAATCTTCATGAAGTTGGCCAATCCTCGATAGTAGGAGTTGGCGTAACAAGAGGTGAACTAAATAAAGTCGTCGCTGGTTTGACACAACAGATGAACATCTTAAATAAGGCCATGATGGCAAAATTAGAAGCTCTCTTTGCTCTCTAAGCCGTCACGAAAATAGTTAATGCTAATGTCACTCGTGGATAGGGTGCAAATTCTTCCTCCTCAAGTCCAAATCGCGATCGATTTATCTAAGAGATCAACTATCCGGACAATACTGGTCATGAAGAATCGAAGTCACTTGCTAGGAACCATTCTGGAAGAGGTACTGCTTAAAAAATGAATAGTTCCATCAAAGGGGCACCTCCCCATGAGGGAGGCGCAGGGACCTGGATCCCTAGCCGTGACTGTTTGCATAGGCGGACATCCGACGAAGGAGACAACGTCCACCACGCGGATCTGCCCAGCAAGAAGAAACGTCTTGAAGAAATGGTCTGAAAGATTATGAAGGAAAGTGTTGAGCAATGACTATGGATCCTCCATTATCGGGATCCATGACTTTGTCGATCAAGCAAGTAATCCCACCTATTAACATGTTAACAGGAGTGATGTTAGAACATAAAGTTTTAGTGAATGAAAATCACATAAGTATTTAAGGAGTGCTTATTTCCTATATTTGGCAGTATAACTTCTTCACGTTATGTCTATGCAATTCAACACACAATCAATCGTATTTATTTATAAGGCAGACTACCCTCCAGTCACTTAAGGCCTCCACTTCTTATTTAAGGAGGATTCTCTAAGATCACTTAGTACCCTTCGAGGCGTACTACTATTAGTCACTTAAGGCTATCATTTTATATTTATTCTTGGGTGGATTCCCACTATCACTTAATAACCCATGGGGGACCCTAGTCACTTAAGACCAGTTTTATAATCATCAACGCTATTGAATATTCTCTCCATTGTAATATTAGAAATAGTTATCTACCACTTAGTACCGGGCTAAAATGGACATTCATCGTCATTTAATACCCCTCCGACGGACCCATGCTTTACTATTGAATTGGTATTATGAGTGAACTCCTAGCCACTTAATATTTCCCTCGGACAGGTGGTCCCCCTTACATAATTGGCGGAACTCTTGGTAGCTCATCCGTAGGTCACCACTCACTTAGCCCATAGATAAGAAACAGACACTTCCGAAGAACTACCTTACTCATACGCCATTGTTTTACTAGGACCATTTAATACCATATAAGAGAAAGACAGATCCAATAACTATTTAAAACCTAATAAGGGCGGGTCCCAGAATTTGGTCCAAAACCAAGGAGTAAACCTTAGGAAGAACCTAGTCCTAATCACTTAGTACCCAACAATGTAGGTCAACCACTTAAAACCTTCTCAGAATAGCCTACTTCACACACAAATACACAAATATACACAGACATACACACACGTTAGACATTCACATTAAACTAGGTCAACCCTCACTAGCCCATAGATAAGAAACAACACTTCTGAAGAACTACCCTACTTATACGCCATTGTTTTACTAGGACCATTTATTACCATATAAGAGAAAGACGGACCCAATAACCATTTAAGACCTAATAAGGGCAGGTCCTACGAATTTGGTCCAAATCCAAGGAGTGAACCTTTAGAACGGACCTAGTCCTAATCACTTAATACCAAACAAGGTAGGTCAGCCACTTAATACATTCTCAAGCAGGCTTACTTCACACACAAATATATATACACACACACGCACACACACACGGCATCTCACATTTAACCAACCACTTGTAGATGTTGGATTTGTCGGGCAGCTCCGGGCAGGCTTTTACTACAAGTTAGGCTTAACCTCGATAATTACAATGGCCTATGACACCTAGACCTCTCACATTAACTAGTCGTACTTGTAAATGTGGGATATGCCGATCGGTTCCGGACGAGCTTCTACTACAAGTAATGGTTAACCTCGTGTCAATATGTCATTAATTATAATTAAAGCAATTAACTCACGTACATACAAATTTCCTATGGGGACGTGTAACAACCCGGAAAATCTGAACCAGTTTAAATTTTTTAATTTGGATATTTTAGTGGATTTTAAATATTTAAAATAAATTATTTTAAATAATAACGATGAAAGGTATGTTTGAATCGATGTTTGAAAATAAATATAATTATTTTTAATTATAAACAAGGCCTGAAATGGCGCGGCAATTTCAAAATTGGAATTCAAACTTTGACTGACTGTACCGGGTGCAAAATAAAACGGATTTTAGTGAAACCAAAAATATTTAAATCTGTTTATGATTATCTTTCTAATGAATCTAGAAAATCAAAGTTTCGTAGTGGGAATCAAAAGTTATGGCTAAATGAATTTTTAGAAAGGTCGCTATAGAGAATATATAGCCCTTGAAAATAGCCATTTTGCAAACGACCTCAGAATTCGACGAAACCACTTTTGTTGGATCCGGGATGTCAAATTATTGCTAGGTTTCAAATTCCATAATTTTTGTAGTTAATATGTAAGCGTGGCAAAGGAAAATGTGTTTGGTCGATTTCTGTTAAATTGGATCGACCAGAAAAGGGCTATTTTTCAAACGGTCTCAGAATTTGACGAACATAGTTTTGTTGGGACCGTATCGTCAAAACATAACTAGATTTATTTTTCTGGAATTTTTGGGATCAGCATGTGGCCCCGGCAAATTGAATTGTACGTTCAAATTGAATATTGAATGTTTTGTATTTTAATTTGAAGAAAAACTGACTGAAACAGTCAAATGGGCTACGAAACATATCCCATTGTGTTCGGAATGGGGGTATTTAGCTAGGGACGACAGTCGTTGGGTTTGGGTTGGAGTTCGTTTGGAGAATACCCTAAATTTTGAAATATATAAATCACGGGCCAATCAAATAATTTCTTTCATAAATTAAAAATAAAAAAAATAAAAAAAACCCCATTAACACGATCGACGACGGAAGCTATTCACCACTTCCCGGCCACTTTCCGATCAATCCACGCATCGATAGCCTTCGACCCAGTTGAAGATTTTGAAGAGCATCACAAGAGCTTCAAATCCATATAAGGAGCACCTCATATCGTTGCTCCATCGTCGAGATCCGGCCTCTCAAAGACCGGAACTTCGAACCGCCACCGTGCTCCGCTTGGGGGTTCGAACTGGCCGCCTCCACCCTCCGTTCAGGCGCCTCTCCTCCCTCTTCCTCGTGGTGAAGACCGATCGACGAATCGCTGCACGGATTTCGAGAAAAGTTGAAACCTAGATTTGAAAATTTTAGAAAGGTAACGGCCTTTATTTTATTTTATTTTATTGTTTATAACACTTTAAAGCGCTACGGTTTATGATTTTACAATAAAAATCTTATCTTTTCATATGTGGTCGAAATCCAGTGAAACAAGAGACAGTGGACTCGTGCGAACGTCTTCTACATTCTAGAAGAGACCGGATATTTTTCTGAGCCTTCTACAATTTTTGGTGGAGTGGAACCCAATGTGAGATTTCTGAATTATAAATGATATGGAAACAATGATGTATAAATTATATAGTCGATGTATGAGTTATATAAGCATTGTACACCTCCTGTATAAACGTTGTGTAAGTTGTATGTTCGATGTATAAGTTATATATGCGTTGTAAAAATTATATATACGTTGAAATGAATCGAAATATAGTTATATACGTATATCTGTATATATACACACTCCTCTCGTCCACAGACCATGGACGATATATATTGGTTGTGATATTGTTTGGATTATTGGTTGATGTGAAATTTGGTGAATATCATGAATGATTTATTTGAAATGATTGATTGTGGTTGAAATCCCAATAGGATTAGTATATGGGAAAATTCGTCTGTGTACGAACTAGATATTGAAAATCCCCATTGTCAAAAGCTTCGAGGCTTTAAGGTATAGCGAGGAGCCGTACTAGGGACGGTGCCGGTTTTAACTACACTGTCGTTATGCTGCCGAAATTTTCAATAATATTCATGTGTTAGAATTATTTTCATGTGTTGAAACCATATTCATGTGTTGAGTAGAAATTCATGTGTTGAATAATATTCATGTGTTGAATGAAGTTCATGTGTTGAATAAATTCTTTGAAAGATAAAAATAACATTTTATCACATATATAGACTATATAAATTATTTGTGTTTTAAATAAATTGTTTTAACAATAAAAATCACATTATTATTATTATATATATACATATATAAACTATAGAATTATTTTCATGTGTTGAAACCATATTCATGTGTTGGATAGAAATTCATGTGTTGAGTAGAAATTCATGTGTTGAATAAAATTCATGTGTTGAATGAAGTTCATGTATTGAATAAATTATTTGAAGGATAAAAATAACATTTTTCATATATATATATATATATATACTATATAAAATATTAATGTTTTAAATAAATTGTTTTAACACCAAAAATAACATTTCTACCTTATGTATGAAATATATAAAATAATCGTGTTTTCAAATAAATTGGTTTACAATAAAAATCACATTTTTATGATAAATGTGAACTGTTAAAAATAGTGATGTGTTGAAATAAATATCTGTTGGATAAAAGTATCATTTTTATCAAATATATGAAGTGAATATGGTTTTGAAATCGAAGAATGAATTATATTTAATTATATATATGAATATAATTAAAATAAATCAAATAACGAAGCGCAGTTCGTGTTTTGAAACTGTGATTTCAAACGATTAGTGCGGGAGATCCGACCATCGGATTTTCCCGAAACCGAAACCGTTGGGTTCGCTTTGGAAATATCTTTCCAACGACACCAACTTTGTAAAGATCCAACGGTTGGATTGCCTGGAATGTTTAATTCAAATCTGAAGAAAAACAGCGCCAGAATCGATTATATATATATATATATATATATATATATATAATTAAATTAAATCGAATAACAACGCTGCAGTTCGTATTTTGAAATCGTAACTTCAAACGATTGTACCGGGAGATCCGACCGTCGGATTTTCCCAAAACTAAAACCATTGGATTCGTTTTGAAAAGGTCTTTCTAATGATATAAAACTTATGAAGATCCAACGGTTAGATTTTCAGATATGTGTAAATCAAATCCGAAGAAAAACAGCGCCACGGCCGCGTTATGGCCTGAAGCGTCGTTAGAATGAATTGGCTATTTTTGAATAAATAAAAATAGCGATAAATTGTGATAAAATATTATAAATGATATAGAATGGAAATAAACTGAATTTGCTCGGTTTATTTGATATTTGATGGTTGAATGTGTTTGGCGTGAAAATTACATTAAAGAACAAAATTAGTGATATCGAATAATTTAACCATTGAAATGAATTGATTTGAAATTCTAAATATACGTGAATTATTTGAAAAGGCCGAGTTGATTCTCATTTCAAATAATTGATCGACGATGAAAAGTCGAAGATATGAAGACGGTGCAAGACCGATGATCTTCACGTCAAATGGAGGGGTGCTACTGATGCTCATGATAGGAGTAGCTACCTTGAAGGGGCTGAAGTGGTAGCCGTCCGGACGTACTTGTTGATTGTACGGATATGCGAGGTATAAGGTGCCTCCGGTTTCGTTCAGACCCAGAACGAACTTGTAAATGGACTGTGTGTCTGACATTGGATTTTGTTCTGTGCCGATTGATCTCTATTAAATATATATCTGTTTGGCAGCGGAGAATTTATTCTCTTGCTTAACGCCCTTCTCTGAGACGTACGAGCTCAGAGGTTATATATCGATAGAAATCAGTCGCATGGAGTGAATTGCCTGTGTGGCATGCCTAAGTGGCAGATGATCAAGGCTTCTGTTGAAAAGAAAAGTCTTGTGGTTGATGATCAAAGCACGGCCTGTGTGGCATAGCTTTATGTATAAGGTAATTCGCGAGCCTCACACCCCGGTATGAACCAGAAATGGGAGAGGATCTAGGGAGAACATACGTCTCTTTCTAGTTAGAGGTGGTGTCAGTGACCTACCATCCCTGACATTTATATTACTTTCACCTGTGTGGTTGTTGGATTGTGAGGCGCCTCAGATATGGAGTCATTTGGCTCATTTACGCCCCATAGGGTGGGGAGACGTATTGTTCAGGGTTTTATTTTAATCCGCTACGTGTGGACCAGCCCTGTGGCTCTTAGGTGCAGTTGCAGCTGTAGCCTAAGACACGGACTAGATCGGTAAGGACTATCTTTTGCCTTGGTTCATGATGGAAATCTAATTTCCAAATACGACACCATGCAGTTTTGATTGTATACCTATATATGGCGATATGATATATGGTACCCATGCCATTTATGATTGATAATTATGATTGAAATTGTTTTTGAAACATATAAACACTAGCAATAATATCAAATGATTTGTTTTGCTCGTATCAAGCATATTTTGGCCATTATAAGGTAAAACTCTATCCTCCGGTTTGTGTTGCATTGTGTGATGGGAACTGAGTCTTATAATGGCTTCATTTTTATAAAAAGCATTGCGATGTTTAAAAGATTTACTTGTTTTAAAGCACTGGCAATCCAATGGAGTAAACCCGTTCCGCGAAAGTGGTGTGGTCCTGTGATTTGCCATATTGTAAAGTAAGTTAAGTAGATTTCTCATACCAGTCCCATGACTGACTCGTAGTTTGTTTCACTTGCAAACTCGGGTGCCCCTATTTCTACATGGGTAGCCTTGTATTCAGGTTTTAGCAGGCTCTCTCTGGATAGCTGGAGCTGAAGATGGATTCTATCATTTATCTCTTTTTATGTTGTTCAGCTCCTATTGTACATATTATGTTTTGTTTTCCGCTGTAGACATTTATGTATAGCTGAACTGTATTTGTACTAAGTATGATCTTGTATATTGTGTAACTCTGATGATTATGTTTATCCAGTGTATTCTATTGTACATTATCTGGTGTATTTATTTATTTCTGTTCTGCTATTATCTGTTTATGTGGTATATTCCAAAAATTATTCTTAACACCGTCGTATGGGGTTCTGGGGTCGTCACACGTGGTATCAGAGCTTTGGTTAAGCTTAGTTCTGGAATATAACATATTAACGAACTCGTCAGAAATAGAATCAGTAGTATTCTATGACGAATCACTCATTTCAGATAGGATCAGTAATATCCTAGAATGAGTGAAGTAGAATGAAATACACCTCGATGGACATATTTACATTGAAGTATGTGCCTCTATGCTTTAAAATACCTTTTCTGTTGGCCTAACACTCTTTCTGCTATTTGCAGACATTGAAAAATAAGTGGCAGAAGTAGAAGAGGTAGGGCAGAACCAGATATTGAGGCTCTATTAATTAAGTATCGAAATATGGGTGGAGTACCGTTCTCGGGCAATGAATCTATTATTCAAACTCATGCCTGGATACGCTCTACTGAGAAAATTTTTGAAGGTTCAAAGCTGAGAGATGATCTGAAAAGATTACTGGCATCTTGGGCACTCAAAGACGAAGCTTTGTTCTGGTGGGATTCAATTATTAAGGATAATCCAGAAGGTAATATTACCTGGGAGAGATTTTTAGTGAAATATTTATTCCTCCAGAAGCAACCGAGCGGTTATGTGATGAATTCCATTATATGATACAAGGAGATATGACCATTCTGGAATATCATAAGATATTCAATGAACTTTCTCATTTTGCCCCTCATCTAATTCAAGATCCAAAGAGGAAGAATCTGAGGTTTATTAAAGGTCTTCAAAGAAAGTACCAAAGTAGTGTAATGGGGCATGTGAAACTTCCTTTTTCTGAAATGATATACATGGCTTATCAGTATGAAGATCTAGATAAGCGAGGCCTTTTTGATGATGATGAGGAAGTCAGCACTACCAGTAAAAGAAAATTTGAAGCTAATAGCCTAGAGACAAGTACACAGCCTGAGGCCAGTACGATTCCTGAGGTCAGTAAGAAGCCCAATGCCAAGCGGAAAAGGGATAAATCTGAGAAAGAACCAGTAACGACTGCCATATGCTCTAACTGCAATAAACAAGGGCATTTGTCGATAAATTGCGAACCTTTAAAGAAACTAAAGAAGAATGAATTTAAATCCGGCAAGAAGGTTAAGAGATCAGAGAATGCCACATTTGCCGTCAGTTTGGTCATGTAAAGCAAGATTGCCAGCTATTAAAGAAAAAGTCTAAAGCCGCACATGTTAATGAAGTGGCCAAAGAAGCTCAAATCAATAGCACGGCAGAAGTTCCAACATCCTCAGCTAGTCAGGAAAGACCAGATGTTTTTGGAAGGCACGCTTACTGTCAGAGGTATTCCAGTTAAAGTACTATTCGATACAGGTGCATCACGAAGCTTTATTTCTACTAATGTGATAAAGAAATTGGATCTAAAATTAAAGAAGCTCAAAGTACCCATCAGTGTCCATAATCCGGTTGGGGGTTCCATTGATCTTAGCTGGATTTGTAAAGTGCCCGTCTCTTTCTTCCATTATCGATTTCCTTGTATCTTGATCGTCATGAATTTCTCCGAGTTTGATATCATTCTTGGACTGGATTGGCTAACTAAAAATGAGGCCGAAGTTAAATGTGCAGAAAGAGTAGTTAAAGTTACAATGGAACTCGCCAATAATTTTATAACATGTGTAGGTCCAAATTCGGACAGAAAAGAATACTAGTCAGCTCTTGATGTTACTCCCACTGCTATAGGGAATACTCCGGCTGCTATAGAAAATATTCCTGCTTTTATAGAAGATATCCCTGTTGTTAAGAACTATGCGGATGTGTTTGAAGAAGTTGTCAGCTTGTCTCCGCAAAGAGAAATTGTGACGGCCCGCCCTGCACCAACCGACATTTCCTCCAAAAGTTCATTGTACACATGTCCAATTAGCACCGGACGGTCGTCAGAAGAAAAGAAAGAAGACGAAGAATCAACAAAGAACCTGTAGAATGTCTCACAGCGCATGGAAAAAACTATAATAACAACATACTTGACATAAAACAGGTGAGACAGTGTATAAGCTGAAATAAACTACCATAGCAGCGGAAAATCCAAAGTACAGCTTATGATCCAAAGCCAACATTATTACAACTTTTAAAAACTGTCTCAAAAAGATAAACAAGAAAGGTACACTACTAATGCCCAAAGTAGTGACCAGCAACGACACAGGGAGAATATCTATATATATCATACGTGGAAGCCTCCTGCTCGCCTCCGAATCCGCTACTCGCGCATCACCAGCTAGCCTGTCTCTAGTCTGCTCGTGAGAGCACCCAGAGTAATAAGAAGAGACATAAAACTCTGGGTCAGACAAAAAGTCTGGTATGAGCGATAAGCAGCTAAACAGAACAATAACAAGTATACTAAACCATACCTGAACCTGGACCTGCAACCAAAGAGTTAGCACTACATACTGTACAATACTCCAAGGTGCCACTACATACGGTGTAAAGAATACGGGGGTGGGGGTGTGCATGTCATAATGATGGCAAACAATCAAGCATAGCAACCATCCTCACATCTCTCACTCAGTGCGTAAAGTATACGATATCCATCACTTCAATCACCCAATACTTTGCTATGATCACTCTGCCCCCATGAAGTCACAACGGCTTCACTGCACTGATCCATAGCCACTAATCCTTCGCTATGTCCACTTTGCCCCATGGAGTCGTACACACCCCACTGCACTGGCTCATAGCCTTACTAATCCTTTACTATGTCCACTCTGCCCCATGGAGTCACAATGGCTCCACTGCACTGGCTCATAGTCTTACTACGATCACTTTGCCCCTCGAGTCATGGTGACTCTACTGCACTGATACGTAGTCCTGCTACGATCACTTTTCCCCTCGAGTCGTAATGACTCTACTGCACTGATACGTAGCCCATCATTCCTTTTCAACGGTGAATCGAAGTTATGAATGTCGACAACTCCTTAGCACATGTCCCACAGCAAAGCCCAATCTTGAAGTGAACTCATTGGTTCCCAACTGGATCCTGATCTCTAACTTCCAACTTGGGCTACCTTTGCATCTCGGGTTTTTGGTCATCACTGGGTCAATTCGGGTCTCAGCCCTTCTTCTCTGTCGGTTCGGATAGGTCTCTTCCAAGTGCTCCGGGTCGGATCGTGGCCTCCAAGTCCCTTCGTAGTACATCGGTTCGGTTCGGGTGTTCTCTGGCGGGTCGGGTCGGGTAGATGCATCTTGGTTCGGTTCGGTGTATCCTTGCTCCATCGGTTCGGTTCGAGTTCCTGGTCTCTGATCCGATCCACTTCCCCTTCCTCTTCCGTTCCAATCCCCTTCTCTTCCCTTCAGTCGATCTGATTCCCCCTTCTTTAGCTTGATCCGATCCCAGTTCAACCATTGTGGCCTTCCTTTTTGCCATACTTTCCCTTGTTCCAAGCCTTGGTTCGGTTCGGTGATCCCTTGCCCAGTCCACTATCCGGTCCGAGCCCATTCCTCCGATCCGATCCGAAAACCTGCACTGTTTTCCTGCAACTTTTCCAGCGAGCGTTTTACGCCATTCGACGGCGTTTTCGACCATTCTAGCTATTCTAATCAATCACAAAGCATACCATACAGTCATAGCAACAAGTAGAAGTGACCTCAAATACCAAAACATAAATATGATAGGTTAAGATGGATCAAACATAGCCAAAACCCCATATTTTCCCTTAAACATGTTCAAGAATAATTAACAATAGGATTAGCAAAACTTAACCAAAGTAATCCAAGTTCATATCAGAGGTCTAAAACATCATTTAATAATTTATAAGTATTTTTCCAGATTTTTATCATGTTTAAATTCGCTAATTAGCACTAATTACCCTTAATTAACCATAATTAGTGAGGAACTATGCAAATCACTCACCTTAGCCACAAATAAACCTTAGATCTGAAATAAATCTCTGATTTGGCGCGAATAACAATGCTAAACAGCAGCTCTAATCTTGATTTGGTGAAGATCTCCCTTGATTTGATGTTGCTAAGCTTAATCCTTGATTAGAAAGTGATTTGGAGGTGATTTAGAGGTTGGAGGTCATTTTTAGGGTTTCTAAGAGGTAAGTTGAGGCTAGTAAATTGAAATGGAATGAAACCCTAACTCTTTTCAGCCTCCCCATAACCCTAATCCCGAAATGGGTTATGGACCCATTCATTAATCACCCTATTTGGCCCGGTTAAGCAGTTTTCCACCTTCCAAACCTTATTTCAGCCATATCTCCCAAACGGTAAGTCCGTTTTCCACATGTGACCACTCTACGGAAAGGTAAACCATCATCCGGAGCCAATGGAAGTGGTTTCAGGTCAAAAATCCTTACAATCAAAAGTTATGGCCGAAACAAGATCAGCTAGGGGCAAAACAGTCATTTAAAAATCGGCAAAAATCATGAACATGGGAAATGACCCCAATAGTCGTTTCCCAAAGTTACATGACCATACGACTTCGTATAAGAAAGAAATAAATATTCTACGATCCTCCGATGCGTAGAATGCGGGATGTTACATTCTCCCCCCCCCCCCCCCCCAAAGAAATTTCGCCCCCGAAATTCCCTACCCAAAACACACAAAGGGTCTCGCATGCCTATCAGCCATAAAACAACAATCAAACATGCAAAACAAGTAAAACAAGTCTATCCTAGCATGCGGAATAACTAAATTGCAAAGTAAATCTTACCATGCAAAGATTTCTGGATACGTCTTCCTAATGCTCTCCTCTGTCTCCCAAGTACAATCATTCTCGTTCTCACCCCACTGAACCTTGACTAGCTTCACCGCCTTCCTTCGAAGTTGCTTTGTATCGTGCTCGACAATACAAATCGGCTTGCGGTTCCCAACCGCCTCGGGTTCCACTTCGAAGTCATCTAACTGATCAGGTGAAATAGTCATATCTGAGTCGTGCACGAACTTCCTTAATTGGGAAACATGAAATACGTTGTGAACTCCCTCCATCTTCTCTGGTAAGTCAACTCTATACGCCAAATTCCCAACTTGTTCGAGAACTGGGAATGGACCAACAAATCTTGGTGCCAACTTGCCTCTCCTACCAAATCGTATCACGCTCTTCAACGGAGAAATCTTGACAAACACCAAGTCACCAACGGAGAACTTTAAGTCTCTTCTCCTCTTATCAGCATAACTCTTCTGCCTATCTTGGACAACCTTCATTCGTTGTTGAATGATCTTAATCTTATCTGAAGTTTCTCTTACTACCTCTGGTCCAAGCATAAACTTATCACCGGTCTCTATCCAACATGATGGTGAGTTGCACGGTCTTCCGTACAAAGCTTCATATGCAGCCATAACAAAATACTGGATTGGTAGCTATTATTATATGCAAGCTCTACTAGATGCAAATGGTCATCCCATGATCCACCAAAATCCAATATACAAGCCCTCAAGAGATCTTCCAATATACGATTCACCCTCTCTGTCTGACCGTCGGTTTGAGGATGATACGCGGTACTGAGATATAATTTCGACCCTAGAGCCTCTTGTAAGCTCTTCCAAAACCCACTAGTAAACAACGGGTCTCGGTCACTCACAATGCTTTTAGGTACTCCATGAAATCTCACTACCCATTTCATATACAGCTCTGCTAACTTAGCTGCCGTTCTGGTCGATTTGACTGGTATAAATCTTGCACTCTTGGTCAATCGATCCACAATTACCTAAATGCTATCATGTCCCGATCTAGTTCTTGGTAAACCATCTATGAAATCCATCGAGACTTGTTCCCATTTCCATTCGGGAATTTCTAATGGTTGCAACAAACCACTAGGCTTCTTTTGCTCCGCTTTAACTAGCTGGCAATTCATGCACTTGGATATAAACTTCCCAACGTCTCTTTTCATCCCTTCCCAGTAGTAAGTCTGCTTCATGTCTCGATACATCTTATCACCACCGGGGTGTATAGTCAGTTTTGAGTGATGACATTCCCTAAGCACTTCATCTCTCAAACCATTTACGTTGGGTACAACTAGTCTTCCATTCTTTCGAAGCCATCCTTCTCGATCAAGCCCATACAAATTCATCTCCTCACCGTTGATATTCATCTCTAACTTGGAGATGATTTCCAATAGATTAGGATCGTCCCTCTGACTGGAACCAATCCGCTCAATCAAAGTGGGTCTGATCATCAAACTAGCTAACATCTCTGGATCCAATTCGCACTTTGGTCTGAAATCATACCCTGCGATATACTCCAGTTGCTTCCATTCAAGAAACATAGCCCCTAAACTGGCATGTCTCCTACTTAAGGCATCGGCTACTGCATTACCTTTACCAGGTGTATATGCGATATCAAAATCATATGAAGCCAAGAACTCTAACCATCTCTGCTGACGGAGATTCAAATCCTTCTGAGAGAAGAGATACTTTAACGATTTATGATCGGTAAACAACTCAAATCTCTCTCCCAAGAGATAATGTCTCCACATCTTCAACGCAAACACGATCGCTGCCAGTTATAAATCATGGGTAGGATACCTTTTCTCATGCAGCTTTTGTTGCCAACTAGCATAAGCTACAACCCTACCTCCTTGCATCAATACAGCACCTAGTCCGGTACCACAAGCATCCGTGTATACCGTCATCTCTTCATTCCCTTTAGGAATGACTAACATTGGCACACGCGTCAACTTTTCTTTTAGACTCTTGAATGCATTTTCACACACTCCATCCCAGGCAAAGGCTTGATTCTTCTTAGTCAACTGAGTCAACGGTGCCGCTATCTTGGAGAAGTCCTGGATAAACTTACGATAATACCCAGCTAACCCCAAGAAGCTTCTTACGTCTGTTGCATTCTTGGGCGTAGACCAATCCTGTACCGTAGCCACCTTCGCAGGGTCCACGGCAATACCATTCTCTGAAACAACATGGCCCAAGAATCTCATTTCCCTCCTCCAGAAGTGACACTTAGAAAATTTCGCTTTCAATTGGTGTTTTCTCAACACCTCCATCACTATCCTCAAATGTCCCTTTTGTTCCTCCTCTGTCCTCGAGTAAACAAGGATGTCATCTACGAACACAAGAACAAACTTATTCAGCTGATCTCTGAATACTCTATTCATAAGATCCACGAAGTATGCCGATGCATTGGTCAACCCAAATGGCATGACCAACCACTCATAGAATCTAGACGGCGTCCGAAATGCCGTTTTGGGAACACTCTCAGCCGCTACTCAGAGCTGATGAAATCCTGTCGTGAGGTCCAACTGGGAGAACACTCTTGCTCCTTTCAGTTGATCAAACAAATCATCTATCCGCGGTAGAGGATACTTATTCTTCCTCGTCACCTTATTCAACTCGCGATAGTCCACACACAAACGAAGGGAACCATCTGCCTTAGTGGCAAACACAACTGGTGCTCCCTACTCGGAGACACTTCTTCTAATAAATCCCTTCTTCAAAAGATCGCTGACTTGCACCCCGAGCTCCCGCTGCTCCCTTGGTGCCATACGACGAAGTGGCATCACTATAGGTCTGGCATCTTTCACTAAATCAATACGGAACTCAATCTCTCGGTGTGGTGGAAGCCCGGTCACTTCCTCGAAGACGTCCGGATACTGGCCAACGACGGGCACATCTGACAACTCATCATGCGGGATGTCGAGGGAATTTATAAAACTAGCTATTACCCCATCACTAGGTAGACTACCAAACACTACTCTCTGTCCATCATCTGCTCTAACTGTCACTAAAAAGCCCTCACAGTCTACCACCACCCCGTATCTTTGGAGCCAATCGACCCCAATATAATGCCATACCCAGTAAAGCCCAAAACAAAGCAATCACAAACAAACATACATCCATGACTCGATAAGACCAAATTTCGGCAAATCATACTAAGGTTAGTCGAACCACCAATCGGGTTCGTCACAACCAACGGTCTATCGACTATCTCGGGTTCCAGTCCCAACCTATCTACCAGGTCACTAGACATGAAGGAACGGGAAGCCCCAGTATCAAACAAAACTCGAACAGGTACATCAAGAATAGAGAGCATACCTTGAATGACGGCATTCTTTCCTTTCTCCGCCGCAGTTGGGGCATTCGACGAAGAAGGAACAACATTAATAGCATATGCTTTCACAATCTGCTTCTCTTTAAGAGGTTGTGGACATTTATCCTTATGATGTCCCACTTGGCCACAGTTGTAGCACTTCCTATCCGCTGGCTTGTCCCGACATTCTTTGGCCTAATGGCCCTTCTTACCACAGCTGAAGCACTCAACATCTTTCTTACTCTTTTTTTGGACATCCTTAGTTTGGTTCTGCTTCCTCTTGTTCTGAGAGTTGTTCTTGCCTCCACTGCTCGCCTGCGGTTTTGGCCCTTCTGCAGATGCAACCTCAGTCTTTGACTTAGGGTAAAGACTCTCCGATCTCAAAGCTTTCCCAACAATCGATTCAAACGTCTCATCGATGTGGTTAATAAGCCTTTCCCCCAAGTATCCATCTAGACCAGTAATGAACTTCTCATTCTTCTTCTCAGGAGTATCGATAAGAGATAGTCCATACTTCGACAAAGTATCGAACTCAGCAATATAGTCCGAGACTGCCCTACCATTCTGCTTAAGCTCCAAGAACTTCCTAAACAATTCTGACTTCTGAGCAGCTGGGATAAACTTGTCGCTAAAGCAAGCCTTAAACTGATCCCAAGTAACCTGATCCTCTGGAGTGGTTGTCTTAAAAGCATTCCACCAATTCATCGCTCGCCCTTACAGCTGACGAGACGCTAGCCTTCTCTTCATCGCATCCTCGATACCCAAGTCGTCGAAGATACGATCACAGTTATCCAATCAATCCTGAACATCCGTGGCCGACTCCGTTCCGTGGAACGACTTCCCACCAAGGTTAGTGTAATCCTTGGACAGCTTGGCGAAATCGGCCCTAGGCACTTGCACTACTGGACCACCACCATTACCGGGATTGGGAACTGCCCCCTGAACATCCCTAAGCATCCCTCTCATGAAGTCAATGGACATCGTCCTCATGTCAGGAGCATTCCCATTATTGGTCCCTTTACCAGCACCCCTCGTGTCTCGACTCATCGTTCAATCTGTAAAGAGAAAACGATTAACAATCTCCAAGGTGGTGCTAGTGCAGTACGACTTCATCCTTATACTACTAATAGTATATACATATATATAACTTTTGAAAACCAAAGTAATCACAAATACGCACTCTCATATACGTATTATCTCTCCCTAGGTTAACTACGCAACCTAGAGCTCTGATACCAAATGTGACGGCCCGCCCTGCACCAACCGACATTTCCTCCAAAAGTGCGCTGTACACATGTCCAATTAGCACGGGACGGTCATCAGAAGAAAAGAAAGAAGACGAAGAATCAACAAAGAACCTATAGAATGTCTCACAGTGCATGGAACAAAATATAATAACAACATACTTGACATAAAACAGGTAAGACAGTGTATAAGCTGAAACAAACTACCATAGCAGCGGAAAATCCAAAGTACAGCTTATGATCCAAAGCCAACATTATTACAACTTTTAAAAACTGTCTCAAAAAGCTAAACAAGAAAGGTACACTACTAATGCCCAAAGTAGTGACCAGCAACGACACAGGGAGAATATCTATATATATCATACGTGGAAGCCTCCTGCTCGCCTCTGAATCCGCTACTCGCGCATCACTAGCTAACATGTCTCTAGTTTGCTCGTGAGAGCACCCAGAGTAATAAGAAGAGACATAAAACTCTGGGTCAGACAAAAAGTCTGGTATGAGCGATAAGCAGCTAAACAGAACAATAACAGGTATACTAAACCATACCTGAACCTGGACCTGCAACCAAAGAGTTAGCACTACATATTGTACAATACTCCAAGGTGCCACTACATACGGTGTAAAGAATACGGGGGTGGGGGTGTGCATGTCATAATGATGGCAAACAATCAAGCATAGCAACCATCCTCACATATCTCACTCAGTGCGTAAAGTATACGATATCCATCACTTCGATCACCCAATACTTTGCTATGATCACTCTGCCCTATGAAGTCACAACGGCTTCACTGCACTGATCCATAGCCACTAATCCTTCGCTATGTCCACTTTGCCTCCATGGAGTCGTACACACCCCACTGCACCGGCTCATAGCCTTACTAATCCTTTACTATGTCCACTCTGCCCCATGGAGTCACAATGGCTCCACTGCACTGGCTCATAGTCTTACTACGATCACTTTGCCCCTCGAGTCATGGTGACTCTACTGCACTGATACGTAGTCCTTCTACGATCACTTTGCCCCTCGAGTCATAATGACTCTACTGCACTGATACGTAGCCCATCATTCCTTTTCAATGGTGAATCGAAGTTATGAATGTCGACAACTCCTTAGCACACGTCCCGCAGCAAAGCCCAATCATGAAGTGAACTCATTGGTTCCCAACTGGATCCTGAGCTCTAACTTCCAACTTGGACTACCTTTGCATCTCGGGTTTTTGGTCATCACTGGGTCGGTTCGGGTCTCAGCCCTTCTTCTTTGTCGGTTCGGATAGGTCTCTTCCAAGTGTTCCGGGTCGGATCGTGGCCTCCAAGTCCCTTCGTAGTACATCGGTTCGGTTCGGGTGTTCTCTGGCGGGTCGGGTGGGGTAGATGCATCTTGGTTCGGTTTGGTGTACCCTTGCTCCATCGGTTCGGTTCGGGTTCCTGGTCTCCGATCTGATCCACTTCCCCTTCCTCTTCCGTTCTGATCCCCTTCTCTTCCCTTCAGTCGATCCGATTCCCCCTTCTTTAGCTCGATCCGATCCCAGTTCAACCATTGTGGCCTTCCTTTTTGCCATACTTTCCCTTGTGGCAAGCCTCGGTTCGGTTCGGTGATCCCTTGCCCAGTCCACTATCCGGTCCCAGCCCATTCCTCCGATCCGATCCGAAAACCTGCACTGTTTTCCTGCAATTTTTCCAGCGAGCGTTTTACGCCATTCGACGGCGTTTTCGACCATTCTGGCTATTCTAATCAATCACAAAGCATACCATACAGTCATAGCAACAAGTAAAAGTGACCTCAAACGCCAAAACATAAATATGATAGGTTAAGATGGATCAAACATAGCCAAAACCCCATATTTTCCCTTAAACATGTTCAAGCATAATTAACAATAGGATTAGCAAAACTTAACCAAATTAATCCAAGTTCATATCAGAGGTCTAAAACATCATTTAAGAATTTATAAGTATTTTTCCAGATTTTTATCATGTTTAAATTCGCTAATTAGCACTAATTACCCTTAATTAACCATAATTAGTGAGGAACTATGCAAATCACTCACCTTAGCCACAAATAAACCTTAGATCTGAAATAAATCTCTGATTTGGCGCGAATAACAATGCTAAACAGCAGCTCTAATCTTGGTTTGGTGAAGATCTCCCTTGATTTGATGTTGCTAAGCTTAATCCTTGATTAGAAAGTGATTTGGAGGTGATTTAGAGGTTGGAGGCCATTTTTTGGGTTTCTAAGAGGTAAGTGGAGGCTAGAAAACTGAAATGGAATGAAACCCTAACTCTTTTCAACCTCCCCATTACCCTAATCCCGGAATGGGTTATGGGCCCATTCACTAATCACCCTATTTGGCCTAGTTAAGCAGTTTTTCACCTTCCAAACTTTATTTCAGCCATATCTCCCAAACGGTAAGTCCGTTTTCCACATGTTACTAATCTACGGAAAGCTAAACCATCATCCGGAGCCAATGGAAGTGGTTTCAGGTCAAAACTCCTTTCCAATCAAAAGTTATGGCTGAAACAAGATCAGCTAGGGGCAAAACGGTCATTTAAAAATCGGCAAAAATCATGAACATGGGAAATGATCCCAATAGTCGTTTCCCAAAGTTACATGACCATACGACTTCGTATAAGAAAGAAATAAATATTCTACGATCCTCCGATGCGTAGAATGCGGGTTGTTACAGAAATTGATTTCAAAATATCCTTAGTTCCGAATGCAAGGCCAGTAGTTCACGCTATTCGAAGAATGACCTTGAAGGAGAAGGAAGAGTTAGATAATCAAACTCGACTGCTAGTATGGAAGGGTCTGATCAGACCTAGTTTCTCTGATTGGGGAGCAGCTGTGGTATTTGTTCCAAAGTCAAACGATACTCTTAGACTATGTGTAGATTATCGTGACTTGAACAAGCAGACGCTGAAGAACAAATATCCATTGCCGCGAATTGATGATTTGTTGGATCGATTGAATGGCACACAAGTATTTTCCCGAATGGACCTAGCTATAGGTTTCCATCAGCTTCATATTGCCGAAGAGTGTGTTCCTTTGACAGCATTCAGAGGTCCAGACTTATTCTACGAGTGGTTTGTAATGTCGTTCGGCTTATGTAACTCTCCGGCTTATTTTTTCGATCTAATGAACTGGGTATTCAGAGAAGTATTGAATAAATTTGTTCTGTTTTTCATTGATGATATACTGATCTTCTCTAAGTCAGAAAGCGAGCACGAAAAACATTTGGAACAAGTGTTAGAAATTCTCAGAAAGAATGTTTTAAAAGCCAAATTTTCCAAATGTATATTCTGGCAGGAAGAAGTCAAATTTCTTGGCCATGTCATGTCAAAAGAAGGAATTTCAGTGGATCCTAATAAAATCACTGCTATTCAGAATTGGAAACAGCCTCGTACACCCACAGAAGTCAGAAGTTTTCTCGGAATTGCCAGTTATTACTGGAAATTCATTAAGGATTTTGCGAAGACATCCAGTCCCTTAACAAAGCTTACTAAGAAACATTCGAGATTCAATTGGACTCCCGAATGTGAGGCAGCTTTCCAGAAGCTGAAGTTAAAATTGACGACTGCTCCAGTGCTAACAATTATTGATGGCAACCAAGACTTGAAAGTCTGGACCGATGCTTCTAAAGAAGGTCTTGGTGCAGTGTTAATGAGAGGCCAAGTAGTTGTTTATGCTGAAAGAGGCTATGCAGCGGTATATGATCGTGTAGTATGGAGAATATGATGTAGAATATATAATAGAATAGTAAGCAATAAATCACACAGTCGATTTATACTGGTTCGGATCACCGTCCTACGTCCAGTCCCAGACTCCCTTCTGGAATTTCACTAACGCAACAACCCTCACTTCACCCGGAGGAATAGGTTCACAATTACCCGAACCACTGAACGGGATTTCTTGCCTCAACCACTGAAGAGGTCTTCACTAATACAGAATAATTGTTGACTCTTTTGTGTTCTTGATAACACGGATTGTCGAATATTAAGTACACCCTTCCTATAGTCTTTCCTTGATGATAATCGTGAAGTGCGTGAAGGAATATGGAAGTTTAAAAGTCTCAAGTATAAAAGTAGATAGCTTTTTAGAACTTAGAGAGCTTTGAATAAGATAGAGAGAATTAGAATAAAATTCAGTAGTTAGATCATCTAAGAAATTCTCTATTTATAATATATAAAAAGATACAACTGATCGTGAAGAGTTTTGATGAAGAGATATGGATTAAATAGTTGTATCTCTTTATAAACGATGCAACTCTTCGGAATTCAGATGTCTGAAAATAAAATTCAGATGTCTGTTTATTTTAAAAATCAAATCAGAAAGGAAATAGTGTATTTCGGGGGCATTTCAGACGTCTGAAATATATCAACCAGACGTCTGAATATTGTATTTAAAAACATTCTGTTTCAGCAAACAGACGTCTGAAAATTTCAGACCAGACGTCTGTTTTCTGTTATCAGACTATTCCTTGCTTAATTTATATAAGAGAAGCTATATACATATAAAATGTGTGTGTGTGATCATCAAGGAAGACTTTAACATTAATATCTAAGACTAACAGACTCTTACAACATATTTAATCTTCAATTGTAGCTCTTGAATCTGTTGTTGAGTATCTTCCTGCAAGACAAAGTTTAGTTGATAATATATATGTACATGTATAGTTGTCATAATCAAAACGCCATATAGCGAGATCCAACGTTCTCCCCCTTTTTGATAATGACAACTGTATATGTAACTCCCCTGTCAATATGTCAATATGCATATATTATCATATATTTCTCTTTTTGATACCCATGTACCTGCAGGTTAGCTTAAAGGTTCTTTGGTATAATTGTATAGTTGTTGTCATCAAAATCCAACAATAGAGTTTCTAACATTCTCCCCCTTTTTGATGATGACAACTATACAATTTAAAAATGTATTCTTTCTATAACATCTTCCTCTTAGTATAATATCTCCCTCTATCAATATACACATGAATTTCTCCCCCTTTGTCATTATAAAAAAGAATGAGGGAATGTAATAAATATCGTCGTCTTCTCTTTATTTTCTTCCCCTGAATGTGTGATATATGAATATTCCTCCCCCTAAGTATGTGACTATTATTTTCCTAAATTCCCTGATTTAGCTTTGAGCTCAGTTTTCAAAGGTATTAGAGATACTGAAATACCCTCCTTTTTGTTGTGGTGTACCTGCAACAAATATTATATATATACTTTGGTACCCACTTTCTCTGTTAGGGTCCAGGGGTTAGAGAGAAGGTAACCATACCCAAGTGGGTGTAATGGAACCTTTAAAAATAAAATTTTCATTATTAACTACTGAATTAAAATAATCATCTATATATATTTCTCTGTTTTTCCAATTTACGGGAACCCAAATACTTAGATAATTTCTATTAATATTTCCTTTTGTACTTCTATTATAAATGTTTCTAGTCATAGAAGCATTTGAATTTCTATAGAAATTTGATCTTCGAGTTACACGTGCTTTAGTACTAGCAGTTAAATTTTTGTAATACATGAAAGCATATCTAGTATTAGTTCTATGATTAGTTTTAATATACCCTAAGCCGCTTTTATCGTGTAAAGGTCTAGAGCAAGATAAAATATCATTTAAATCATTTTGACCTTTATTAAATTTTGCGAACTTATTTGTACATTTTTCAAATTTGATTCCAAAATCGCGATTGAAATTTTCAAAAGAAGTCTTGCAATCTTTTAAACCAATTTTCTTTTTTAATTCAGAATTCTCCCTTTTTAAAGTACTATTCTCATTTTCGAGACGACAAATTTGAGATTCTGAATTAACTAAAGAAGAGTGTAATTTTTCAAAATTTTCTTTCGAATCAGACGTTTCATTTTGCAAAATATTATTATTAACCTTTGAGAACTCATATTCTTTAGATAATTTTAAATTCTTTTCAGTTAAAGCACCATTCTCTTTTTCAAGAGACGAAACTAAAGAATTATAATTATTTAAAGAATCTTCTAATGATTCATTTCTATTTTTCAAGAGATCGATTTCCTTTAAAAGAACATTGTTTTTATCTTCTAGTCGCTCATTTTCTTTTTGAAGGAAATCGTTTTGAAAAACAAGCTCTTCTAAGGTATTTTCAAAACATTTGGCTTGTTTGACTAAAAAATTGTTTTCTTCTTTTAATTTGGAATTTTCTTGCTCACAATCTTTAGACTTGGCTAAAATAATTGCATTAAGTTTACCCAAACTCTTAAAATCTTTTAATAATTTTTCGTGGTCTAATAAAAGATCTTTATATAATGAATCCTCACATACCGATTGTGATCTCACTTTAGCCATTAAACATTTGCTCTCTTGCTCCGTCGCTTCTGCTTTGTTGTTCTTCCACTTTCTAATGCCTTTACTAGATTTCTTTATTGCCATTTATTCTAGGATGTTGTTACGATCTCTAGAATACCAAGCTCTGATACCAAATGAAAGAAGCTATGCAGCGGTATATGATCGTGTAGTATGGAGAATATGATGTAGAATATATAATAGAATAGTAAGCAGTAAATCACACAGTCGATTTATACTGGTTCGGATCACCGTCCTACGTCCAGTCCCAGACTCCCTTCTGGAATTTCACTAACGCAACAACCCTCACTTCACCCGGAGGAATAGGTTCACAATTACCCGAACCACTGAACGGGATTTCTTGCCTCAACCACTAAAGAGGTCTTCACTAATACAGAATAATTGTTGACTCTTTTGTGTTCTTGATAACATGGATTGTCAAATATTAAGTACACCCTTCCTATAGTCTTTCCTTGATGATAATCGTGAAGTGCGTGAAGGAATATGGAAGTTTAAAAGTCTCAAGTATAAAAGTAGATAGCTTTTTAGAACTTAGAGAGCTTTGAATAAGATAGAGAGAATTAGAATAAATTTCAGTAGTTAGATCATCTAAGCAATTCTCTATTTATAATATATAAAAAGATATAACTGATCGTGAAGAGTTTTGATGAAGAGATATGGATTAAATAGTTGTATCTCTTCATAAACAATGCAACTCTTCGGAATTCAGATGTCTGAAAATAAAATTCAGATGTCTGTTTATTTTAAAAATCAAATCAGAAAGGAAATAGTGTATTTCGGGGGCATTTCAGACGTCTGAAATATATCAACCAGACGTCTGAATATTGTATTTAAAAACATTCTGTTTCAGCAAACAGACGTCTGAAAATTTCAGACCAGACATCTGTTTTCTGTTATCAGACTATTCCTTGCTTAATTTATATAAGAGAAGCTATATACATATAAAATGTGTGTGTGTGATCATCAAGGAAGACTTTAACATTAATATCTAAGACTAACAGACTCTTACAACATATTTAATCTTCAATTGTAGCTCTTGAATCTGTTGTTGAGTATCTTCCTGCAAGACAAAGTTTAGTTGATAATTTATATGTACATGTATAGTTGTCATAATCAAAACGCCATATAGCGAGATCCAACGTTCTCCCCCTTTTTGATAATGACAACTGTATATGTAACTCCCCTGTCAATATGTCAATATGCATATATTATCATATATTTCTCTTTTTGATACCCATGTACCTGCAGGTTAGCTTAAAGGTTCTTTGGTATAATTGTATAGTTGTTGTCATCAAAATCCAACAATAGAGTTTCTAACATATGCTAGCCGTCAATTGAAGCCACATGGGAAGAATTATGCAACTCACGATCTTGAATTGTTATCCATCGTGTTTGCTATGAAAATCTGGAGGCATTATCTATTGGGTGAGAAGTTTGAATTATATACTGATCATCAATCATTGAAGTATTTATTCACCCAGAAGGATTTGAATATGAGACAGCAACGTTGGTTAGAATTTCTCGCGGCATATGCTCTTGATATCTTATATACTCCGGGGAAAGCTAATGTTGTGTCTGATGCGCTCAGCAGAAAGAATGTAATTATCGCCAGTCTTATCATCACGCCTTCATTGATTGATAACATATCTGCTCTTCAAAAGGATGATCACTTCATTCAGAAGATTAGAGAGAGAATTCAGAAAGGCGAGCTCTCAAGTTTTCAGATCGATAACGATGGGATTCTGAGGTTAAAGGGTCGGATTTGTGTTCCGAACATTTATGAACTCCAGAGAGAAGTATTAGATGAATGTCACAAAGCCAAGCTTAGTATCCATCTAGGAGTGAGCAAGATGTATAATGATATCAAACGCACTTTCTGGTGGAAATCTGTGAAAAGGGACATTTCTTTATATGTTAGCCGATGTCCTACTTGTCAACAAGTCAAAAGCGATCAGCAGAAGCTCGCTGGGTTGTTGCAACCGTTGGAAGTTCTAGGTGGAAAGTGGGAACAGATTTCTATGGATTTCATAGACGGTTTGCCCAGAACCAGGAAGGGAAATGACAGTATTTGGGTGATCGTAGATCGTTTCACGAAGACCGCCCATTTCATACCTGTCAGATCGAATAGAACTGCTCATAGTCTGGCGTAGATTTATTTTAGAGAAATTGTTAAACTTCATGGAGTTCCCATGAGTATCGTTAGCGATCATGACCCGATTTTTGCTAGTAAATTCTGGGAAGCATTCCAAGCAGAATTGGGAACGAAACTGAACTTGAGCACCGCATGTCATCCTCAAACAGATGGTCAAATTGAGAGGGTGAACCGCATTCTTGAAGATTTATTGTGGGCTTGTGTTATTGATTTTGGCGGATCATGGGAAAACCATTTGCATTTGGCCGAGTTCTCATACAACAACAACTACCAAGCGAGCCTGACAATGTCACCATTCGAAGCATTGTATGGTATACCGTGCTGATCTCCTGCTTGTTGGGTAGAACCTGGTAATAGACTCGTATTGGGACCCGATATGATTCGCGAAGCTGCGGACAAAGTCAATTTCGTTAAGAAATGATTACTCGCCGCTCAAAGCCGACAGAAAAGCTATGCAGATAAGAGAAGAAGAGATATATCATTTCCTGTTGGCGACTATGTGTATTTGAAAGTATCTCCGATGAGAGGAGTCATCCGATTCGGTAAAACGGGGAAATTGGCGCCTAAATTTATTGGTCTGTTTCCTATTCTAGAACGGATTGGAACTCTCGCTTATAGGGTTCAATTGCCTGATTGGTTGCCTGGAGTACATAATGTGTTTCACGTATCTCAACTTCGAAAGCATGTTCATGATCCAGACTTGATCGTGGAAGAAGCGGCGCAATGAGATATAGAAATTACTCCAGAATTAGCTGTGAGAAGAGAGCCGATCAAGATTATTGGCAAAGAAACCAAAGAGCTGAGGAACAAGAAGGTTCACTTAGTCAAAGTGCAATGGAGTGGAGATCTGCAAGATTGTACTTGGGAAACTGAGGAGAGTATTAAGAAAGCCTATCCTAAGTGCAGGGTGGATATCTCTGATTGACTCTGGTGCAAGGTACATTTACCATATTTTGCATTTCCATTCTCTACTTTGTTGTTTCTTTGCATGGATGTAAACTTTTTAATTATATAGTCTGAATGATTTTAAAAGAGTATATGAATTAATGAGTATGTTCTTAAAAGATAAAAACAAATTGATTGTTGTTTGTGTTGTGTGATGGTGGATTTGATTAATTAAATTATTAGAATGATAGTTAATTTAATCAATAAGAGAATGATGGTAAATTTATTCGATTGAATCAAACATTGAACTAATTAGAGAATTAATTAGAAATATATACATGTGCATTATATATGTTTGACCAGGTAAATGGATTAGCTATTGAGTAAAGAATTTATTTGCGTGCCCGACAAATAGGTAAACCTTAATGAGTTGTTTGCGCAATTTTATTATTATATCAACTCCTGAGAATGTCATTGGATGCGGAGTGCTGGTTGTTCTGTGTGTAATAATAAATGTCGCCATAGGATAGTAACAATTAATTTTGAACTACACTACATGGCATACTTCTTGAAGATAGGCATACTTCATCATATACCACATAAGAATTTGGAGCTTGTGTGACGAGGTTGAAGATTTACCATACGAGCGAGAGGCTTGTATGGCGATGACAATATATTACAGGTTGAACGGATGACTGATATGGACCATATAAAATGTAACGGTAAATTGCAAGATTAATAAATGCCCCACACAGGTCTGGAGATGACAATAAACACGTCTCTCTAGTCATTAAGGCACAAAAACCATTTATAGGGTGAAGAGAATTTATTCTTTGGAGTTATGATCTATACACACTCCCCTGTGGACACCAGAATATATCACTATAAATATGTGCATTCTTATTAGGATTTATTGGGTACCTAATACGGCCCAATAAATTTCTAAACCCCTCCCCGTATAAAGGAGGTTATGGCGAAATTTTTCGAAAATTTAGGGTGTTAGCCAAATTTTTGAAGAATTTAAAAATTCTAAAAAATTGAAAAGTTGGAGAATGGAAGCCAGAAGGAAAGTTGAGTTGGTTAATTAAACAACTTTCGACTTCGTTCCTTTTCGAGGACGAAAAGTTTTAAGAAGGGGAGATTGTAACAACCCAGAAATTCTGAACCAGTTTAAAAATTTTAATTTGGCTATTTTAGTGGATTTTAAATATTTAAAATAAATTATTTTAAATAATAACGACGAAAGGTATGTTTGAATCGATGTTTGAAAATAAATATAATTATTTTTAATTATAAACAAGGCCTGAAATAGAGCGGCAGTTTCAAAATTGGAATTCAAACTTTGACTGACTGTACCGGGTGCAAAATAAAACGGATTTTAGTGAAAGCAAAAATATTTAAATCTGTTTATGATTATCTTTCTATCGAATCTGGAAAATCGAAGTTTCGTAGTGGGAATCAAAAGTTATGGCTAAATGAATTTTCAGAAAGGTCGCTATAGAGAATATATAGCCCTTGAAAATAGCCATTTTGTAGACGACCTCAGAATTCGACGATACCACTTTTGTTGGATCCAGGATGTCAAATTATTGCTAGGTTTCAAATTCCATAATTTTTGAAGTTAATATGTAAGCGTGGCAAAGGAAAATGTGTTTGGTCGATTTTTGTTAAATTGGATCTACCAGAAAAGGGTCATTTTTCAAACGGTCTCAGAATTCGACAAAACTATTTTTGTTGGGACCGTATCGTCAAAACATAAGTAGATTTATTTTTCTGGAATTTTTGGGATCAGTATGTGGCCCCGGCAAATTGAAATGTACGTTCAAATTGAATATTAAATGTTTTCTATTTTGATTTGAAGAAAAACTGACTAAAATAGTCAAATGGGCCTACGAAACATATCACATTGTGTTCGGAATGGGGATATTTAGCTAGGGACGACAGTCATTGGGTTTGGATTGGAGTTCGTTTAGAGAATACCCTAATTTTTGAAATAAATAAATCAAGGGCCAATCAAATAATTTCTTTCATAAATTAAAAATATAAAAAAAAAATCAACCCCCTCCCCCCCCCCCCCCCCCCCGTTAACACGATCGACGGTGGAAGCTATTCACCACTTCCCGGCCACTTTCTGATCAATCCACGCACCGATAGCCTTCGACCCAGTTGAAGATTTTGAAGAGCATCACGAGAGCTTCAAATCCATATAAGGAGCACCTCGTATCGCTGCTCCATCGTCGAGATCCAGCCTCTCAAAGACCGGAACTTCGAACCGCCGCCATGCTCCGCTTGGGGGTTCGAACTGTCCGCCTCCACCCTCCGTTCAGGCGCCTCTCCTTTCTCTTCCTCCTGGTGAAGACCGATCGACGAATTGCTGCACGGATTTCGAGAAAAGTTGAAACCTAGATTTGAACATTTTAGAAAGGTAACGACCTTTATTTTATTTTTTTGTTTATAACACTTTAAAGCGCTACGGTTTATGAATTTACAATAAAAATCATATCTTTTTCATGTGTGGTCGAAATCCAGTGAAACAAGAGACAGTGGACTCGTGCGGACGTCTTCTACATTCTAGAAGAGACCGGATATTTTTCTGAGCCTTCTACAATTTTTGGTGGAGTGGAACCCAATGTGATATTTCTGAATTATAAACGATATGGAAACAACGATGTATAAATTATATAGTCGATGTATGAGTTATATAAGCGTTGTACACCTCATGTATAAGCGTTGTATAAGTTGTATGTTCGATGTATAAGTTATATATGCATTGTAAAAATTATATATACGTTGAAATGACATTGAAATGAATCAAAATATAGTTATATACGTATATATATATATATATATATATACACTCCCCTCGTCCACAGACCATGGACGATATATATTGGTTGTGATATTGTTTGGATTATTGGTTGATGTGAAATTTGGTGAATATCATGAATGATTGATTTGAAATGATTGATTGTGGTTGAAATCCCAATAGGATTAGTATATGGGAAAATTCGTCTGCGTACGAACTAGATATTGAAAATCCCCATTGTCAAAAGTTGCGAGGCTTTAAGGTAGAGCGAGGACCCGGACTAGGGACGGTGCCAGTTTTAACTACCCTGCCGTTATGCTGCCGAAATTTTCAATAATATTCATGTGTTAGAATTATTTTAATGTGTTGAAACCATATTCATGTGTTGAGTAGAAATTCATGTGTTGAATAATATTCATGTGTTGAATGAAGTTCATGTGTTGAATAAATTCTTTGAAAGATAAAAATAACATTTTATCACATATATAGACTATATAAATTATTCGTGTTTTAAATAAATTGTTTTAACAATAAAAATCACATTTTTATTATATATATATAAACTATAGAATTATTTTCATGTGTTGAAACCATATTCATGTGTTGAATAGAAATTCATGTGTTGAGTAGAAATTCATATGTTGAATAAAATTCATGTGTTGAATGAAGTTCATGTATTGAATAAATTATTTGAAGGATAAAAATAAAAAATTTCATATATATATATATATACTATATAAAATATTAGTGTTTTAAATAAATTGTTTTAACACCAAGAATAACATTTTTACCTTACGTATGAAATACATAAAATAATCGTGTTTTCAAATAAATTGGTTTACAATAAAAATCACATTTTTATGATATATGTGAACTGTTAAAAATAGTGATGTGTTGAAATAAATATATGTTGGATAAAAATATCATTTTTATCAAATATATGAAGTGAATATGGTTTTGAAATCGAAGAATGAATTATATTTAATTATATATATGAATATACTTAAAATAAATCAAATAACAAAGCTGCAGTTCGTGTTTTGAAACCGTGATTTCAAACGATTAGTGCGGGAGATCCGACCATCGGATTTTCCCGAAACCGAAACCGTTGGGTTCGCTTTGGAAATATCTTTCCAACGACACCAACTTTGTAAAGATCCAACGGTTGGATTGTCTGGAATGTTTAATTCAAATCTGAAGAAAAACAGCGCCAGTATCGATTATATTTATATATATAAATATAATTAAATTAAATCGAATAACGACGCTGCAGTTCGTATTTTGAAATCATAACTTCAAACGATTGTACCGGGAGATCCGACCGTCGGATTTTCCCAAACTGAAACCGTTGGATTCGTTTTGAAAAGATCTTTCTAATGATATAAAATTTGTGAAGATCCAACGGTTAGATTTTCAGATATGTGTAAATCAAATCTGAAGAAAAACAGCGCCACGGCCGCATTATGGCCTGAAGCGTCGTTTGAATGAATTGGCTATTTTTAAATAAATAAAAATAGCGATAAATCGTGATAAAATATCACTACTACAAAACTGGTCATTTGCATCAGTTGTTAAACCCCTGTTGCATCAGTTGTTCAACTGATGCAAATGAAGATGATGCAACAGACCAATTTCTGTTGCGTTAGTTAAACAACTGATGCAAATGATCCTCAGTTGCATCAGTTCTTATATACAACCGACGCCATACAGCAGATGCAAATGGTAGCATTTGCCATTATAGGCGGGGACTATTGCGTCAATATTTTTAACAACTGATGCTAATGAGCAGATGCAAATGTAAATAAGTTGCATCAGTCTTCTACACAACTGATGCCATACAGCAGATGCAAATGGTAGCATTTGCTTTCCGAAGCTGAATGTATTGCATCGGCTTTTTCAACAACCGATGCTAATGAAGAGATGCAAAAAAAATCATTTATGATGTTTATTGCATATTATAACCATGAATCTAATCAAATATACAATATCAAATGAAATCTGAAATTCTATAAATAAATTATCACCATGAATCTGATTAAGAAAATAATATAATTGTATTATCAAACAATGTAGTTCATGTGTACAAACAAAAAAAAACACCGTCACATAACAAAAGTCAATGTATATAACAAGAAGACAAACTACATCCAATTGTGCATGATATAACTGGCTAAACTATCTCGAACCTCGTCTATCTCTAGTTGGTTATATGAACCATGTTGTGCGAAGTCCTGCAATTTATAAGAGGATATTGTTTTAAAAACGTACATAATTAACATATAACAGCTAGGAATGAAACAAAATAAAGTAGTACCTTTTGTAAATCGATGCTTTGATTGTGGTATTTTACTATGTCATGCATATACCTCATCACATAATATACACAATCCTTTTCTTCAGATAGCTGCGGACACTGGTAGTATTACAAGATAATATAATAGTTGGTTTAAAATGAATACAAAAAAAAACACGGTTTGAACTTTGGAAAAAAAATGAACAAGCATACTGACAATTCTTTACAAAGAGAAGTTCAGAAGCAAAAAAGTGAAACAGAAGTACAAAAGTGAAAACTGTAAATCACTAACTGAAAACTGTAAATCACTAACGTAACGTAACTGCAAAATAAGTGAGATATCAAAAACCGTACTGACATGACCCAGTTTCAGTGCCAATACGTTCACAAACTTCACAAACTTTGGTTCACTGCCTAGTCCATACGTTCACAATCACTAATGTTAGTTCCAGTCATGTGCATACCCAGTGCCAATAAGGTTAACAGCCTACATATAATGTTTATGCATATAAACCATAAGCCTGTAAAGAATTACTATACAGGCTGACTTTCTCACAATGAATTCTTGGTTAGATTGTTTTGAAAAAAGATTCAAAACTCTAAATTTTCAATAATATTCAAGAGGAAAAAGCCGAAAAAGTGGAAAAGAAATTCAAAAAAAATCTAACAGAACAATAAAACGTTAAAGTATTACTGCAGGTGAGATATTTGATTATTTATTCTTCCCTTACGCAATAATGGAGGAAGATCAAAAAACAAAAAACAAATAGATCGTGTAAACGTTAAATGGTATACAACTGATTTTCTACACTCAAGCATACAACATATTTTCTATACTGAATTTGCCTGAGGATGGCGACATAATAGTTGAAGAGGAAAATGACACATTGGCTACCAATGCAAGTGAAGGAAATGAATGCAATAAGGAAAAGAACAACGAAAACACAGAGCAACAACAAGGAAATACAACAGGAAAAGTGGCAAACTCAGTTAGCAAAACACAAGAAAAAGGCAAAGATAAAGTAGAAGGCACAGAAAGTGATACCAAAGGAAATTACCAAGACGAGTTGGCAAACAAAGCAAGTGATGCACAATATGTTCAATAAGGACAAGGTGTGAACTGATTCAAAGGACAGGGATATGTGGGATAATGTTATTTGCATAAACATATTCATGGGTACCTTAGAAATGGTTTTGTAAATAACAAGAGGAATTTTTCATTACACTGGCACTAGCAAAAGCAGTTGGAGCTGAACTGAATCAAGTATTTATAGGACATGATTAGTGAGAACTCATAGCAAGCAAGGCTGATGTGCTGTTTCAAACAGCAAGCATACAACAAGCATACAATCGTATCATATTGATAGAAATGATAAAAGAAAAAATTTCTCGAATACACACATATACGTATTATTTTTGTAAGACGGATTCTCTGATTTTGAGTCGCCTCCTGAAACTAGCAAAATTGCAAAGTCAGTAACCAAAGACGATGATGATGTCAGCATTGAAGAAGATGTGTCCGAAGAAGAAGATGTTGACGGTGAGCTTGGTTTAATAGATGAAGAAACCGAGCCCAAGGAGAAAATAAATGCAGCAACAAAAAGTGACGGCTTGTCAGTTTTCAAACTTCTAGTTGAGATGCCTAATGAATCAGTTAGTAGTGCTCTTGATAAGTGGGTAAAAGAAGGCAAACCATTAGGACGAGATGAAATTTCTTTCGCAATTCTTAATTTTCGGAAGAAGCGGTTCTATAAAAAGGCTTTACAGCTTTATGAGTGGGTAGAAGCAAACAAGCACATAGAATTCACAGAGAAGGATCACAAGTCTTATCTTGATCTAATCGCCAAAACACAAGGCATCCCGAAGGATGAGAAGTACGTAGCTAACCTTCCAGAATCTTTCCAAACCGAACCCATTTACAGAACACTTCTAGCCAACTGTGTTGCTACAGGCAATGTCAAGAAATAAGAGGCCATCTTCAACAAAATCAGGGATGGAAGATGTCGCAGAGCACATCATATTTCAGAAATGGAAGATGTCGCAGAGCTAATGAAATCCGAAGGAATAGAGCCTGATGTCTTTGTCAAGTCTCTAATGGAAAAGCACTACATGTTTGCAGGTCTAAAATAAAAGGCTGAAGCAATGCTAAAAGAAATCGAAGGCGAGGGCATAAATGAGCACCGTTATGCCTGCAAGGAACTATTACCTTTATACGCTGCACTTGGAAAAGCAGACGATGTTGAAAGAATTTGGAAGGTATGCGAGTCGAATCCTAATTTAGAAGAGTGCTCAACTTGCATTGATGCATGGGGAAAACTAGGAAACATAGAGAAAGCCGAGAATGTGTTTGAACTTATGGAAAAAATGAAAACTAGGTTGCATCCCAGATTCTATAATTGCTTGATTAACGTATATGCTAGCCATAAGCTTTTGTCGAAGGGTAAGGAACTGGCAAAGAAGATGGCTGAAAGTGGAATGAGGATCGGACCATTGACCATTGATGCTCTGGTTAAATTACACGTTGAAGCTGGAGAAGTAGAGAAGGTTGATTCTATAATAAGAAAGGCACCACAGCAGAATCGGATAAAGCCGCTGTATTGCTCTTATATGGTTGTGTTGGAGCATTATGCTAGGAGAGGGGATGTTCATAATGCAGAGAAAATATTTCAAATTGCACGACAGAGTGGCTATACTAGAAGAATTGGGATGTATCAGACATTGCTGAAGGCTTATCAATCAGCAAAGGCTCCGATATATGGGTTTAGAGAGAGGCCGAAGGCTGATAATTTGTTCCCTAATAAGGCAGTTGCTGCTCAGCTGGCTGCCATGGATGCTTTCAAGAAGACTGAAATATCTGAGTTGCTCGACTGATTATCCTTCGTTTTGTTTGTTAATTTGTGATTTATCGCTAAAGTGTTCCCTTAGTCGGACACTTGAAAGTTTAAGCGATAATGTTACGATAGGCGTAATTTGTTGTTACGTTTCATGTTAAAAAGTGATGCGTTTTAGGATGACAAAAAAAAGTTATTTAGATATTGCAATATCTCTGTATTATGTGTGACAAGTGCTTTGTGTTTGTTACACTCCAGCAATTCGAGTTACATAAATTCTTTTGCTTATTTCAGTATCAAAATTATGTAACTCGAATTGCTGGGGTGTAACAAAATTATGTAAATCGTTGGGCTTTAAACCATGACAGGGAATAGACAATGAGAAGAGATACCAACCATTAACAAGATCATTGTTTATAAAATATCTTTGAGTGGACAGTTTGAGACTTCATTTTAGAAATTTATGCAACTTAGTTCACAATGTATCTGTGTTTATCCTTTGACTGTCAACTGGCTAAAAATTGTATGTCTTATAGTTTTTAAAACAATGCTCAGATGATGCTGTCAGTTGGCTTAAAAGTGTATCATCTTGTTTAAATTTACATTAACATGAAAATGGTTAACCAAAAGTAAATTAAAACTGACAACTTTTGTCAAGTGAATCAAATGTTAATGTTTCATGCTTCGTATTCGCTTGAAGCTACACTAACACACAACGATCTAAGAATGAGCATGGACGTTAACATTAACATTAACACACAACGATCTAAGAATGAGGCTGCTGCACAAGTGAGCATGGACTTTAGGCTCGACATGAAAGTCTGGTTGTTGTTGTGACACGTCAGCGAAGGCAAGGGGGTCGACATGAAAGTATGGTTGTTGTCAAAACATTCAATAGATGCACTATAATTTATTTTTAATCATGTTTTCTGGGTACCCCGCTGCTCTCTAACCTATGAAACAGCGAGTGCACTTGACAGTCGTGTTTGAGCGACTATCAGTAGCATTTCTCTTAGTTAAATAATCTTGGTTTATTTCAAAACCATTTTATACAAATCTTGCAAAATATTGAAAAGCACTTTTGAAAAAGAAAATCTTAAAAAAAAAGAATGCACTGCTATGTGTTACTAGCCTGCTATCGCTTTGCAGGCAACAGGCAGCACAAACCACGCAAATAAAAATGCCAACAAGCATTTTTATTTCTTTATTTTGTGCTGCTGAATTTTGCGGCAGCTCGCTATTGTCTTACAAAAGTGTTTTTTTTCAAAGATAATCAGGAAAACAAGACATGTTACGATCCAAACTCAAATGAGATTTGCACACAATTTCAAATGTGTCGGCCAGTCCCTTTCAAATAGGACGGGACTAACTCTAGCCTTTTGTTTAGAACTACTTGGATAAAAAATGACAGAGTATTCATTTATGACAGTATATTCATTTATGTTACTGTTAAGCCCAATACTTGGATGCACTTTACTGTTGGAATTTTTAGCATTGTTGAAAGCGACAGAAAATTAAACAAGACAACTCAAAACCTGAAACTACCTATACAAAATCCACAACCTACTTCGTCATCACACACTTCACTATTATAAATACTACCAAAGTAAAATCCCTATAACCAAAACTCCAGGGGATTTATGACAGTGGTTTTGGTAAAAAAAAAAAAGGTAGAAAATCAACCAATGTGATTATATATATATATATATATATATATATATATATTGTATATAAATTTATTGTGAAAATCAAATCACCTTAACGTTCTTCCATAGAGTGGAAGGTCCTCGTGACTTACCACCCAATGCCTTGTAAATTTTAAAGGCCCTACACATGCAAGAAAATGTAAATATTAATTCATTGTTATTATATAAAAGAGCAAATAAATACACAACTTACGTGTTCACTTGTGGCCTAATGTCCAATTTACGTTTGCATATAGCCTGGGGATCAAAAACATAAATCTCTTTCATTTCTACACGAAAAACAAGCAGCAGACAATGTTCCCTGCATTATAAGATTTATAAAAATTTAATCGATAGCAAATTTGTAAACTAGTTACTAAAACTGTAATGTTCAAACCCTTGGTATAGCGGAGCTAAAAGTAAGGTCTTAGATTTTGATGCCCTCCATGTGTTCGACAAATATGTATTTGTCGCGTCTGGAAATTTCCGCACTTGGGAAAGCTGTTGAGGACACAAAAACCCGATGGTCTCCACTTTGAGATCGTTGCACATATTATTCAAACACCTACGCATTATGTAAACATATATTATTAGTTTCTTTTGTTTACACAATACAAACGTAATAACATCATGGTAATCAAATTCAAGTAAAGTACTCACATGATGTAAATTTGCAACCATGATGAATTCAACCATGCCATACTAAAGAATTGTATAACGTCATCCTTGCCTATTTGGATTTCAAGATCCTCAGCATACGTGAATAAATCCTTATTCACTTGAATTGCGATGATGGCATTATCATCGGATATCGTTTGAATTATCAAGTCATGGAAATATCTGCACTCGTCCGTTAAAGTTTTGAGGATCTCTTCATCTATGATAGCATTGTGCTTTGCAGGCTCATTTGTCATCGGATTGGTGATCTTCTCAATACTATTTTCAAACAAATCCTTGTTTGTTTGAGATGTGGCTCCCTAGTTCAAAATTGTAAGTAGTATCATACTAAATGAAAACTTTGAAATTAAACAATAAAACTTGTAGATTAACATACCTTAGCAATACGCTCTTCTACGTTGTCTTTGGTCACGACAGGTGCAGCCTATACACAACAAAATATCCATATTATATTCAGATTCTGACTGAATGTTTTATATTAATTAATAGATTTATTCAATTCAGTCAAGTCAATTTATTTTAATACACCTTCGTTGCTTGCTTGTCTATCATTCATTTGCCTTCATATGACTCTATAAAGGGCAATTAAAGATCAAAAAATGCAATCTTAGTTGTTGGTCACTCCTTGTCAAATATGGTTTTGTTCATGTAGACTAAGCGTGCTGCTGAAAGAATCAACCGTGCACCTTTTATGGGAGCAAAGATAAAGCTGAGTAATGATTGTTCGCTTCAAAAATCTGAGTTATGTTTGTATCAATTTTGACATAAATGGTTTAGCCATTGAGAGCAAAGATCCTCTCTTTTTTAAAAGTTCCCTTTTTATGAAAACCACTCTTTTTTATTCCCGTGGAAAAAATGACTTTCCTCTGATTTTTATCCAAAAAAATAGAAATAAAAAATGACTTTCCTCTGATTTCCATAATTACATGTTGATTGATGCATCCTGATTTATTTTATTATTTTATCAAAAGATTGTGGAAGTCAGAAACATTAAAAAAAGGGTTGAGTATTTGATAAGAAGTTTCTACTTTTCCATTTAAAGGCAAGTCTCAAAATTTTCAATGGTTTCATTATATTGCATGCATGCTTTAATAATCGACTACATCTGTAAGTGTCCTCTGGCTTTATAAGATATTTTTTCCCTTTTCTTTGTTTTTTATTGTTTTTTACCACTTCTTACTTGAATGTTTCTTGCCAGCATTTTTCTAAGTTCAAAATCACCTTTAGCATATGTTTACATTTCTTTTTATGAGACATTAATGCTGCTGTGTTAACTTTTGAACTTTTCGACAGTTTACTGATTTTCAGTTTACATGCGAAAGTAGAGTGTGTATTCATTTAGAGTGTTTTACGTTTATAAGTAAATGCAGACCCGTTTCTACCATATCATGAAAAAGAATACTGATTTTCAGTTTAAAAAATTAGGTTGGTTCCTATGGTTTACATGCTTTAGACTTACAAAAATAAAGTCAAAGCATACATGATGGATGTGAAAACCACTATTTGCTGGAATATTTTGTTATGGCTATTATCAGGATTTTGCTGCTGTTTGAAGAAAATTAAAAATTAAAACCACTATTTTCTGCTGTTTGAAGAAAATTAAAATAAAACATTTTTCATAAACAAATGGATGTGAAAAGTTAAACTCGGTTTAATCAAATGCACTCATTATCTTATCACTATCTCTTAAAAGCACGAGGCTTTTAGGCCATTGAGCAAAAATCCCAACCGCTTCTCCTATCGTGCTGTGATGTTTAGTTGGAACTGGAAGTGGGGTTCCTTCATACCTAAACTCCACTGCATCAATTCCGACCTTCACATGATCGATCAAGATTGGTTAATTATGGCATTGATCTCCATCCCTTGAATCAGGATGTATCATGCCATGACCCACTACGACAATTTGAGAGTCCAAATTCACCGCTAAACGACATTTAGTGGGTTTCTAAAACGGCAAGTACAAAAATAACAATTTTCCATTAACACTTGTCAAATGAATAAAATCATATACATTTATAAAACAAAATTTTGTCTTGTTTACCTGCAAGTCTGCAAAGGGATCTGTCTCATTAGCTTTGTTAGCATATTGTAATTTGTCAGGGTATGTTGATTGACAACTACTACGACGTTGAATTGATGGTGTGTTGTCGGCCACGATATCCTTAGGCATCCCCATGTTGTTCAAAATGCTTGCAACGTTCTCAGCCACCATTGTATCCATTTCTTGTCTTAATTTAGCTTCTATTTCCTGGGTGATAAGTTGTCGTTCATCTGCTGATTTTTTGCTAACATTAGCCCATATTTCTTGGGTAATAAGGTGTAGTTCATCCGCTGTTATTACACCTCTATGCCCTTTTCTCTTTTCTACCTCTCCAAATACGTTTCTTATACCGGTCGTCCCACCAATACCTCTCACTCGACCCGGATGCTCTCTTTTCTCAAGAGCACGATTCAAGACGTCATCATGTCTATTTAGAACCCATGTTCCTTCGATGGCCTTTTCTCTCCATTCATTCTGTAAACAAATAGAATATCAAATAGACACGGTTAAATATATTTCTATAATAATTTATCTTTGAAAACTGAAACCTGTTCAGTTTATCATACAATATCTACTGAGCATGTAACATTTGCCTTAAGTTGCACACTGAAAATGCAAGATGATGAAAATAATATGGATAGTTAGTATGATAAAAATGTATGGATAGTTAGTATGATGAAAATAATATGCTTCAAGTAGTTGTTAGCAGCAGTAGTCAGTTAATTCTGTATTCTATTGAAAATATAGTCCTATTTGGCCATGTATACTTACCAAAATAAAAAATGTTAGCACACTCACACATGCTGTCATGGCATGTAGCCATTATCATGTATTTGAACTATGAATTTTAGCAAACAAACACCAGTCGGGTCAACTAACATAACATATGTGAAATTTGCATTCAATTATAAACATATATATGGCTCATAGCTGAATTGCATATATGTATTTTCATACATGCTTTTGTCAGCCAAACAGGGAGCTCAAAACTACCAAACACTGGTGGAGATTAGGAGTTGCTGATAAGAAGAAAGCTTATTTATGAATTGATGAAAAATTGATAATAAGAAGAGTTCCACTTCTCCAAGTTAACTAGCCTTTAATAAATTGATGAACAAACTGAAACGCGCGATATTATACCAATACTCCAACCATCGCCCTTATTTATGCAACACCCTTATTTTTGGCTGGTTATGCAACTAGTGAACCAACACCCTTAATAATAATCCAAATAATTATACACCCTTAATGGCATTTAAAACATCTGAGGTGATAAAAATATAGGGAAATTAGTCATACCACTTTATCTGCAACTATCTTAGTTTTCTCATTCAGAACCGTATAATTTCCATCAACATCTTTTTTTGATCTTGCTAAAACCCAATCGACACTTCGATCCAAACCAGATCCGCTTGGTAATGTGGTTGAAGAATTATGGCCTTCAGTTATCCATTTAGGTTTCTTCCCCGCATATCCAGCTTGTCCTAAATAGTGGGAATGTTCATTGTATGCTTGACACTTCCTAGCCCTTTCACTAATTTTCCGTTTGAAGACATAATTAAGAATTCTAGTGTAATAAAAAAGGTTATTGTTCGGAACAAATAAGAGATATACCTTAAAATCCTCGGTTTCACAATTCTTCTTAAAAGTTTCCCATTGTTCTTTTGTTATACCGTCATAAAATTCATATGGCTCTTTATGGTCCTCTGGAAGTTTTCTGGTCTTCGTAATCCATCCACTAACCAACTTTGCTTTAAAATCCTTCCATCTTGAATTAACACTTTTTAACACATTGCCTCTCATGTTGTCATCAATGTGAAATTCGGTCTGAGATAATTAAAATTGAAAAAATAAAGAACGTTAGAGCAGTAAAAAAATATACCTCTTACATTTTCAGTTTGTAAAAGTAAATTTGTTGTTTGCAATGCTTGTCATTTTCTCTATTTTTGTGTTTCCATGCATGCTAGAATAGGCTTATGTTCACAAATTTAGAAGTCTGAATAGGCTAGATGGGTTTAGAAGTATAAATAGGCATGTTAACCATAATGATATACCAAAATTAAAACTGATGTATCAAACTGACAATTTAATAAGTCAATAAATGAATTTATAATACCTTAATATCTTCCCAGATGGTATCCTTAAGCCCTGCGCTAACGCTATCCCAATTCTTGATATTAATATCAATTCTGGCTCTTGCTGTAGCGCCTACATATGCCTTATAACACTTCAACCACTTTCCAATGGGATTTCCATTATCACTCCACTCAATGAATTTTGGCTTTGATGTTCTATATATTTTCCCGTTGTTGGACCTCTTTGCCTCTTCTTAGGCGACGACTCTAAAGCAGAAGCAGAAGCGTTCCGCTCTTCAGTGTGTCCGTATGGTTGCATTTCCATTATTTCAAGCAGTAAAAAAAACCTGAAATGAAAAAATATTCCAAAATAAAACTTTGAAAATTCAGAAATACATCACATGTGATTGGTCTGCTCAACCGTTATTAACTGTGTTGGACATCGGCACAATTTTATAAACATGTTTTTTTATTATATAAGCATAGTCATCAAACGAGATAAAATATTTGAGTCATGAGATTACAAGAATGAAAATATTTACATGAAACAAGGGGTACAGTCATGTGATGACACGAAAACTGGGACACGACTTGTGCATGAAAATATATGGTTTATGTACATCTCAAACAAGTGAGCTGTGAGCTGAAAATTTCAGAACATAAACGGAAATGAACTGGTATTCTTATTTGCCAAAATTTCATATAAGTCCTATTGAATTACTACACCTCCTATATTCAACTATTAATATTTAGTACCGGTTAATGTTATTTATAGCTTATTTCTATATTTCTAATAGATTAAATATCTTTTATTGCTTAACTTCTTCTTTAACACTATTAGGTATAATTCAGTGTTTCTTTCCAACTACTAACTATCTTTCTTTGACTGCTACAACTTCTTAGTTTCCATTTCTTTATTTATATTTCAACTTATCTTCAAACACATCTGTTTAATGGCCGCTGCTTTCACCATTTACAATACTTTGGTTTACGTTCAAAAAGATTTCTGCATTATAATACTTGAATTTACAGCTTCTTAAGAGAACGTTAATACTATATAATTTTTCGTAGATTATTGAAAACGGACTAGTTTATATTTAGAATTAAAAGTACTTATCTTTTACATTAACAATACTAGGTAGCATGAACAAGTGGACAAACGCGGTACACAGCAAACATGACAGAATATCAGTTTGTACTTTTCATAACATAAACAAGAAGCTGGTTGTTATTATTACGAAACTGTAAATATAACTAGCAGAAGAGTTGTGGTACCTTGACAGTTGAAGCAAAAACTCGACCAAGAGAAGGCTGCTATGTTGCCAGTTGCGGTTGAATCTCCAAATGTTGTTCAGGTGCCTGCAAATGTAATAACATCATGAAACAGTGATGAGTTATTACCTAACTTCAAAAATATTTGTTAAATGTTTTCAGTGAAGATACATCATATACATACGACCCATCATTTTATTTCAATGTTGTCGAGAGATAACAAAAAAATAGGAACACAAAGTTAAATGCAAGTGCAATAGGATTTAAGTATAAATCAGTTGCATATATATGCATTTGTTTGTCGCAAACAGAAGAGTGACAAACCGATATGGAAAACATAGAATAAAATTCAATTGATGATATTTAAAGAGACATTTGTGGAGAAAGCATACTGAATATCATTGGAGGGATTTAAGGACAGTTTCTTGTTTTTGTGATTTCGCACAATTTGCAAGCTTACAGTGGAAAAACCTTGATATTGATAATTGTTTGGTTTGATTATACGGTTTAATATAATTGCTGTCAATTCTTCTAAGTAAAATGTTAATCTCACATGCAAATATTCTGCTTAGCTAATGAACTGACACTGTTACCAGTTTTCACCTGAGTTTCGAATTGTTCTAGGACAACCTACCAGCAGAAGTTAAATTGGAAGGATAACCAGAAAGACTTACTCTGTGTTGTACCTATATTCATCGAACAAAAACTCAAAAATAAGCGAACATATGTCAATCAAATTCAGTTCTTCTACCACAGGCGACAAGATAAACATGCATACATGAGAGTAAATAGCACAAGCAATGCTAAGCATTTTGTTACCAACGAGAAAACCACCACCAAATTCAGTAACACTCAATCGACAACATGCAAGAAAACAATCAAGTAAACCAAATAAACAAACCACAACATATAAAAAAAAATAGTACTTCATTCAATAGAAAGAAAAATGGCGTACACTAACGGAAATAATAATACTAGGTGGAATGATACTTTAACATTAATGCTAATTATAACTAAGATAAAATGGATAAAGTATGTGACGACATATTTAGTGGAAAACATCCAAAGAAGGTTATATAAATACATAGAACTGTATCTACCAGTATATTTAGTGAATGGTGATCACATGTATATTATCCGGCTAAAGCTAGATTTGCTCCGCAAAAGCGAGCCAGATCAAAACCTAATAACATAGCCCTACTTCTATAATAGGAGAATCTAGTGGTAAAAGTCGTTCGGTTGGCTAGTGTGTAGTTCTCATCGAGGCACCGCTTGTTGTCATCACTGTGGTGGCCACAATCAAAGTCAGACACAAAGGCAATGGCTTTGGTTTGTACCCAGACCACCTGGTGCCATCACCGCCCAGTATTCTAACGCGCTTGTCTGAAGCATATTGTTTTCTTTGTCAACAGTCTGGTTTTTATATAAGTATTATTATAATTTTTGAAAAGCAAGCTTGTAAAAGAAAGAGCAACAAAACAGTATTCCACTAAATATGGATAAAGCATTTTCCTAATTGTCCAAGCATATGACTATGTCGTCCCTCCAAAAGCTATTAACGAAGAATTAAAATAAGAAGAAATATCAATTGTTTCATTGTAGATTTCCACTTTGGATTTTATGTGACTAAAATTTGACGTTTGAACCACCATGAATGATAAATAAATATTTTTGTAGAATGTGGTTCTTCTTGTTTCTAAACTTAATCGCCAAAATCATGGTTTCAGTAAAACTTTTCCACCCTTTGACACGCTGGGAAAAAAAATCTTAAAAGAATTGTCCTTTATACACTTTGATACCTTAAATCCCATTTTAAGATAAAATTTATTTCAGCTATATTGCTAGCTTAGAGAATAACGACATACTATTTCTCATACCATGCTGGACCATCGCTTTGAACAAAATTGTGATCAATCAAGTATTCCTGGAAAATATATTATAGTATAGTTATTTCCCAAAAACTAGAAGTATCAAAGGAAATGATTAAATGGAAAGTAAAGTATGATGAGCATGTTAAAAAATTACCCGACTATCCAAACTCCTTCATTATGATCAGAACGAGCATAATTTGCATTTAAATCAACTTCTTCTTCTGATAGTCTTAAGCCAACGGAGAAAGGTGGATTCTCATCAAATTGATTGTACTCTTCTTCATCTATCACATCACCAATCCCAACAATGCGTCTTTTACCGGGAAGAACATAGTACCATTTATGATTAGCTGGGTCAGTCACGTAAAAAACTTGTCTTGCTTGAGATGCCAAGATGAAAGGATCATTATCATGACTTACTCTATCAAAGTCAACAAGTGTGAATCCATGTTCATCCACTCGTACAGCACGATGGTTATCAGCCCATTTACATTGAAATAGAGGAATCGTGAAGTCCTTGTACTCAAATTCCCAAATATTCTCAATTACTCCATAATATGACATTGTCGCATTTATTGGCCTGTTATCTTTGGCACTAGCAAATTCCCTCGAAGATGCCACAACACTAACTCCACTATTTTGCATTTTTCTCTTCTCATCTTGGCGCTTTGTATAAAAAACGTACCCACTAATATCATATCCTTCATAAGAGCTGACAAATTTAGGTCCATATGCCAACCATCTTATTGTATCAGAAACATTGTGATTTGTTTGAGACAATTGAGACATCACCCTTTCTTGAAACCAACTCACAAATAAGCGGTTATGCTCATTTATTAACCACCTTTCATTCTTTGAAGGATTTTCAGATTTTAAAATTGTCATGTGCTCCTCTAAATAAGGATGAACCTCACTAAGCTGTTGTAAAATAAGCAGCTGGCATTTGTCATACATTTCATCATCTATTGAAATCAATTTACCTCCAATTGTGCCATGACCACCAAGTCGTCCTTCATGCCGAGACTTGCAAAGTCCAATAGGTTCAACGTCAGTTAAGTATTGAGTTACAAATTCAATAACCTCTTCAGCTACGGTACCTTCTACGATACTAGCTTCAGGTCTATATCTATTCTTTGTTTTTCTTTTTAAAGTTCCCATGTGCATTTCGAACGGATACATATATCTCATAAACACAGGACCACAAATCTCGACTTCTCTTACCAGATGAACAATCAAATGCACCATAACATCAAAAAATGAAGGAGGAAAATACATCTCTAATTGGCATAAGGTGACAATAATATCGGCTTGTTTATCATCCAGCATATTAGGATCAATCACCTTGCTGCAAATTGCATTAAAAAATATACAAAGCTTTGTAATAACATGTCTAACATGTTTCGTCAATATACCTCGAATTGCAACAGGTAACTAGTGTTGCATTAACACATGGCAGTCATGAGACTTCATGCCGGTCAATTTTAAATCTTTCATTGATACACGACTGCTAATGTTCGAAGAATAACTCGTTGGAACCTTGACACTACGAAGACACTCGCATAAACTAATTTTCTCGTTTTTGGATAATGTATAACATGCAGGAGGTAAATATGTACGTTTACCTTTTTCCACTGGTGCTAAATCCTTTCGAATACCCATTTTTAGCATATCTTGTCTAGCTTTCTCACTATCTTTTGTCTTCCCAGGTATGTTCAAAAGTGTCCCAATGACACTGTCACAAACGTTTTTTTCTATATGCATTACATCTAGACAATGTCTGACTTGTAAATGTCTCCAATATGGAAGTTCCCAAAATATAGATCTCTTTTTCCACGTGCCTTCTGGAAGAGAAAAAGCTTTGCCAAATACGTTTTGAATATCTTTGACCCGTTCATAAACAGCGTTTCCCGTCAATGGCAAACGAGCAACTCCACTCTCTATCTCCCCATTTAAAGGCTTCTTCTTTTTACGATAATGATGATCGCGAGGGAGAAATCTACGATGATGCATATATACATTTTTTTACAGAAATGTAAGCGCTCAACAACCATATCATCTTGACAAATTGAACATGCTCTGGCACCTTTTGTACTATATCTAAACAAATTACCATATGCGGGAAAATCGTTTATGGTACAAAAAAGCATGACATGCAATGTAAAATCCCTTTTGCTATATGCATCAAACACGCGCACGCCTTTATCCCATAAATTTTTTAGATCATCGATAAGAGGAGCAAGGTAAACGTCGATGTCATTTCCTGGTTGTCGTGGTCCTGGGATTAGAAGAGAGAGCATGATGTGCTTGCGTTTCATACTCAGGTAAGGTGGAAGATTGTAAATTACCAAAAGAACCGGCTAAGTACTATGTTGACTGCTAAGATTACCGAACGGGTTTATGCCATCTGTGCAAAGGCCAAGTCTAAGATTCCTAATTTCTTCGCCAAAACTAGAATACATTGTATCAATATTCCTCCACTGCGGAGAATCGGCTGGATGCCTTAGTAATGCATCATTCTTTCTCACATCTGCATGCCATCTTAAGTTTTTTGCATTCTCTTTATTTGCAAATAAGCATTTAAATCTTGGTATAATGGGCAAATACCATAAGACCTTTGCCGGTGGCCTTTTTTTATCCGAGTCCTTATGAGTAATCCCTTGCGACTTATAACGAGATAATCCACACTTGGGGCACTCATGTAAGCTCTCATATTCACTTCGATACAAAATACAATCATTTGGACATGCATGTATCCTTTTGTACCCTATACCAATTGGACACATAATTTTCTTTGCTTCGTAGTTAGAAATAGGAAGCCCGTTACCTTCCGGAAGCATATCTTTTAAAAGTTCCAACAACGACGTAAAACTTTTATCACCACATCCGTGTTTTGCTTTTAGGTTGAAAAGATTGAGCACAACAGACAATATTGTGAACTTATCACAATCAGGGAACAAAGGCTTCTCGGCATCAATTAATATTTTTTCATACAATCTGGGCTCTTCCATCAAATGTTCTTCAACATCACCAAACATCTCATTAATACGGTCATTCTCATCATTCACCTCATTACTCACGTTATCTTCCTGGTCATTTTCATTATTGCAATGATGATGATTATTACTAAAGTTGGTTCTGCTAGCTATGCTTTCACCATGCCATATCCACCGAGTATAATTTAGCTTAAACCCATTACGAATTATGTGGTCTCTAACATGATCTATGTTACGGAATCTTCTCCTATTTTGGCATCGTCTACAAGGACAAAAAATAGTCTCTTCCCTTCTTGTTAATTGATCATCTAGTGCACACTTGATGAATTCTTCCATTTTGTTTAGGAACTCACCATCGCTGCGTTTCACGTTGTACATCCAACTCCGATCCATATGCAAATGCTAGACACGCTAAATAAGCAAATAATATATCATAAGTGTTCAATTCAAAATGATCTTGATAATTGCAAAATTAACCAAATATAAAGTTGCCTATATGAGCATATAAGCACTTTATAAACCAGTAGATATAAATGTGTTGATAAGTAAGTATACACACACACGCATTTATATATGTATGTATGTATGTATGTATGCATATGCATATGTATGTATGTGTGTGTATATATATATATATGTATTTCTGCATATAAAAAGTAGGCATAAAAATATTTCTACATATAATTTTACAATAATTTGTTTCCAAAAATATAAGTAAAAAAACCAAATTATGCTCATCATTAATGTTGATGTAGTGAATTGTTTAACAAAGTTACTAAAATCAGAACATGGAAATAATATAATTTTGCGTCAATTTGTTTCCAAAAATTTAAGTAAAAAACTGAATTATCCTCATCATTAATATATATGTAGTGAATTGTTTAACAAAGTTACTAAAATCAACACATGGAAATAATAAATATAAAAGAATGACAAACAAAATATTTGAATTTCAATGGGAAATATATATATTTTAGAAAAATCACATGACATTAAAAATATAAAATAAGTAAATTGAAAAATATGGAAGATGAAAAAATAACTCTTGCAAAGCAGTGACTCAAAACCAGTGTTTAAATAAAGAAGCAAGATGTGAAATTGAAATCTCATAAAAAATAAAAATGTAACACATGGATCTCAATGTTCACCTTTGCGACACATTTAGCTTTACAATCTGCACAAATCATATTAACTGGAATGACACGGTTAGATCATTTAGTTCAGATCATAATATGACCAGTAATGAAAAAATAAAGAACACAGGCAGATCATCTTATTCAGATTACATATTTACTTGCTTACCTTTTATCGCGGCAGTGGAAACTAGAAAAACTATTAGCACATGTAACTATCATCATTTTCAAACACACAACACAATATAAATGTATATATACACATATACTATCAGCATTCAAATCCAATGTTTTGTTTTATTTTCATATTGTAGACTCCTAAAATGTCAAATATATCATGAACTTAGTAGCAAATCCATTCCAAGTACATCAACGGCTAATGCTAATGTCAATGATAATGTATGTATTGTCCAAGAAATTTAAAACCCACATAGAAGTTTGCAACAAAGTCGAGTCAACAAATTGAGATAACGTATGTATTGTCCAAAAAAATCAATAATTATTTCGTCGAATTATTCATTATAAGATCTGTTCACTTTCCTGCTGCACACTATGATTTCTATCTGTGTATTATCCATTTCTAAATTGTTGCACACAAGCTTGCATCTGCAAGCTTGCAGATTATGCAGTGCAATCTGCAGCAAGCTTGCGCCAAGCATGCTGAGCAAGCTTGCAAGTACCTGCAAGCTCGCCAGGAAAGCTTGCTGGTGCAAGCTCAACAACAAGCTTAAGCCTAATTTTTGAATTCTAGAATTCAAAGAAATTGATGCCTGCATCTATTCATCTATTTCTTCTTTGGTAACTGCCATGTTCAATACTTCGACTACAAAACTATCCACTTCTTGATCCCATAAGACAAAGATACTGTGATTAAATCAAAAATATAATATTATCATTTTTTTTAGAAAAAAAGACAAAAATATAACTAGCATTATGGTCAATTGGGACTCTTACTGCCTGGGACTAGTTTTGCCCTTGGAATATCTGCTTGCTTTTTTTAGGGTCGAGTTTCTATCTAAAATGTACAGTTCCATCATGATTTATATACATCATTAATAGATAAAACAGATTAACTTTAGCAATCATGACAACAACAATGAATTGTTAACGCACAACAGCAGCTCGTTGCTTTAAACAACAACATATCACTGCTGTTTAGAGCAGTGAGTAGCGGCTATTGGAACACAATAAAAAAAAACACAAAATCACACACAGCATTGCAGCCGTCAGATACTTAAAATCGCAGCCGTCAATCTAACAGCCGTTGCTCCTTCTGTTCATCACGTCCCCTTCTCTTCAGCGCGTACGTTTTCTTCCATCCTCTATAATGACAAAATAGAAAATCTCGTACTAGAAAAAAACTCAGCCGACTGTTTCAACTGCAGGATAATTTAACTCTACGTGATCGTTTCAAGTGCCAGATGATATAATTTTGCACGATTGTTGATCCACAGTATCGGAACACAATAATTTTGTTCACTCAGTTTCCAAATCAGTTTTCTGTGTCTTATTCTTACTACTTCATGTGTTAAATTAGTACTGCATATTCATCAAATTCTACTTCGACTACAATATACTGCGAAATGTAAACCTTACTCAAATGAGAGATAGGTAATAATTAATAGCATTATAACAAAGTATCAGTTAATCTATTTGACAGACTCACTTTCCTGTATGTATTACACATCACCGTCTCAAAAATAATACTGTATTTGATATAATATATGATACATATAAATCATGACTGTCATAATTGAATCCACTGCTGAGCACAATATAATGTATTTGAATTTGTATTTGGTTCAGTTTAATCAAGAAATTGATGTATCTTAATTTTCTGGAAAAATGTTAACTATATGCACATTTCCATGTACCCAATACATATACTTTTGTGCGTCTTTTGCTGGCAACAACGGATGAGTTGATATGCCATGATGACTTTGAGGAATCATCTCATGATGAAATCTACGGATGGTGCAAAAGAATAAGTGATACTAACACACTAGTTCCTCTCCAGTAGGAAACAAAAGTATGGAAATTCTAATGCAAGCGTATATTGGGATGAGCTTCCATAGCTTATAGGAGGAAAAAAATTATTATATTGAGTATAAACGACAGAAAGGTTTTGTTATTCATGTTCAATCATCAAGTAAGACTTTTCCTCGTGTCGATATAATTTTTTTGATTAGTTTAGTTTGTTCACGATCATGGACTCTTCACAAAAATGATAATGCAATCAAGATAGATCATATATATCAAAGTTGTGAATTCTATATAGTCAATTGACAAATAAACGGTCAATCCCAAATTATGGGATTTGACATAAACTGTATGATGGTCCGAACTGAAATGGGATTGGACATAAACAGGATTAGTTAATAAAGTTTTTTAATAAAAATATTTAAGTAATTAAATAAAATATGATCAAACTTAACTTGTAGTTAATAAAGTGGTTTAATATCTTATTTAAATAGTAGAACGAACTAGAAACAGTTAAAAAAATAAAACTTAAAATCAGAATTACAGTAAATAAAATAGTTTAGTAACTTTATATCACTGTAAATAAAATGTTTATCAACACTAAATTCATTAATTTATAGTAGTAATTTATTGTGTGGTTTCTAATGTGTGATATGATCTAGAGTACAAATAGAAGTGCCAATGTGATAATTGGAAATAGTGCCAATGTGATAACTGGAAATAGTTTCACTGGAAATCGGCACTAAATTCATCGGAAAAAAATAAAAATAAAAAAATGTTGTATTGGTCGGTAATCCATTGGTGTTTATTTTCCGATGAATTTACTGATGTTCGTATAGTGATCACTTTCCCTTGTAGCATCCCTAAATTCATCGTAGAATTTTCGTTTTCCATTAAAAAAGTAAAGAAAAAACATCGCAAATTATCGGTAAGAGTCGACCTTTTTCATGAAACGTCGGGAAATTTAATCACGTTAAATATAGCGATGCTTTTATTTCACTGGTAAATCCACGAAGAGTTGTTTTTTCCGACGAAATACCGATTTTTAAGAGCATCGGGATATACAATTTTTTTTTTTGTAGTGTTCTTATTCAATAGCTGATTTTTAAGATAAGCGGAATTTTGATACAAAAATATAAATTGCAAAATAATGGTTGGTTGCCAATTTTTTTTAGCAGCGTGAAAAAATAGAGAGAATGTACGTAAAAGAATGTACAATTGATATATCGGAAAGCAGGATGCCCAAAAGTAGACACTCGGAAAATGAAATTAACATTGTTTTCAGTTGCACTACGTCAGCAATATATAGGTGGTTTCATGAATGAATTTTAGTATAACCATACATAAACTTGGTTACCAAAATCTTATATATCATGAAATTGTTACAGGTTTTGCCAAACAACAGCAAAGACGTTACATGTTTTGACAAACAACAGCAAAGACTTTGATATGACAATATCACATCATATATATCACGAATAAAAAGAGCAAGAGGTCACCACCATTTCGAAGCTGAAGACTGAAGTCGTCGATGTTGTGGTTAGCACATCCTACTTTTGACAAAATAAAAAAGGAAAAAAAAAAGAAAAAAGAACAGAAAAAATAGCACAGTAGGATCGTCCAATAGTAGAGAACAGTGAAACATTACCGCACCGTCACTAACGCGCTTGTTGTTATCAGCGAGGATTGTTTTAAGGATTGAATTATAGTTTTTCTCCGTTGAAGTTAAGCGAGAAGATGGTAAAATAAATATAAAACGTGAGAAAGCACGGAGAGAAGGTTGATGACGTGGGGATATAGAGAAAACTGATGGCTGTGATTTTAATATCCGGACGGTTGTAGTGTTGTGTGTGATTCTATTCAGTATACGTTGACAGAACCATAGACACATGCATTCATTTCACAGCCTGCCTGTCCCTAGCATTTTGCAAATTTATTTGTAATGTTATGCATTACAGCGATGACTTCACGTAAGTAAATTTGACGTGGCACATATTGTTTTATAAGCAATTTTCAAGTGCATTCTAACGTATTGTTTTATAAGCAACTTTCAAGTGCATTCTTTGGATCTGATAAGGTTACCTTGAACAATGCCGACTGTCTGAATTGCATTATCATGTTGAAAGTTTGCAAGAAATAAAAATTATAAAAAGACCTGACTGTAAATTGATCCAAAATTAAATCATGCATTCCCACCTCAATCAAAAAACAATTGCACATCTTTTTCTTGTTTCATCTGTTTTTATTCCACCAGTTTTAGCCTTTGTATTTCCTTTTTCGCCATTGTATTAAGCAAACAAGTGACGGTGTAAAATTCCTGGGGTATTTCTGTGTGTGGTTGGTTTGGGGGTTTTGTGGTTTTTTCTGGTTTAGGGGGAAAAAGGGAGGAGGAGGAGGGAGGGGGTGGGGGTCTGCTATCGCTTTTAACATGCACTTCATTTTGTACTAACCATATCAACAATAATGCAGTTTAAGATCAATTGAGTTGCAAAAGCACATTTACTGGTTAGGTATACAAATTTTTGGGTATAATAATACTACGGCACACAAAGCATGTAAACTACATCGCTAACTTTGCCAGTGAAGAAACCAAACTATTATGTTTTGAAATCCTTTTACCATATATATATCATGCATGGGAAAAATCCACTGCATGTAATTTCAGTTCAGAAGAAAACAAAACAAGTACAAACTTGTTTGCAAGCTTGAATCCTTGATAATAAAATGTTGAGTTTGCATGATAAAGCCATCATACATGCAGCAGTGAGTAATGCCTAAACGGACTCATAATTCATACAAATTTATCTGGTTCAGTACAGGTAACAGTGGAAAGCATACAATTTTATCATTGGAAAATAAACGCCTCACATCATAAAAATTGAGTTAATAACTGAGTTAACATGAATGATGATATTAGATACAGAATTGACTAAATGCCAAAAATTTATCTGCCATGAAATCAAAGTCGAAATCGAAATCGAAATAGGCAAAAGAAATTGGTTAAGGAAATAAGCAATCAAAATAAATACCTATAATCCGGCAATCGTAATCTGTAAATCAAAGGCAGGAGCGAAACGAATCAGCAGTTTGGATTTGTTTGTTTGTTTTCCCCTTTCTTCGTCTCTGGTGAATGGCACGAACAAAATAAAATGAGCGCGATAGTGAAAAGTTAGGGAAAATAGAACTTGGATCCTCTAAATTTAAACGGGGCTTGGGCCGAAACTAAGACCCAGTTAATAATGGACACATTTGCTTCGAATTAGTTGCTTCAATCAATATGAATCTGACATAATAAAAAGATTTGCATCAGTTGCAAAAGTGAGTGACGCATGGAACACTATTTGCTTCTATTTTTTTGCTTCAAAGACTGGTTAAAACCGACGCTAATTACATTTTACCCCCTCTGCTGCTTTATCTATAACAATTGCTTCTACAGATAAATGGGAACTGACGCAACTGAATATATTTGCATCAGTTGTTAGTACAACTGATGCAAGTAAAGCAAAGCAACAGCCCTGTTTGGTACTAGTGTATTATAAACGATATGGAATGGAAATAAACTGAATTTGCTCGGTTTATTTGATATTTGATGGTTGAATGTGTTTGGCGTGAAAATTACATTAAAGAACAAAATTAGTGATATCGAATAATTTAACCATTGAAATGAATTGATTTGAAATTCTAAATATGCGTGAATTATTTGAAAAGGTCGAGTTCATTTCAAATAATTGATCGACGATGAAAAGTCGAAGATATGAAGACGGTGCAAGACCGATGATCTTCACGTCGAATGGAGGGGTGCTACTGATGCTCATGATAGGAGTAGCTACCTTGAAGGGGCTGAAGTGGAAGCTGTCCGGACGTACTTGTTGATTGTACGGATATGCGAGGTATAAGGTGCCTCCGATTTTGTTCAGACCCAGAACGAACTTTTAAATGGACTGTGTGTCTGACATTGGATTTTGTTCTGTGCTGATTGATCTCTATTAAATATATATCTGTTTGGCGGCGGAGAATTTATTCTCTTGCTTAACGCCCTTCTCTGAAACGTACGAGCTCAGAGGTTATATATCGATAGAAATCAGTCGCATGGAGTGAATTGCCTATGTGGCAGATGATCAAGGCTTCTGTTGAAAAGCAAAGTCTTGTGGTTGATGATCAAAGCACGGCCTGTGTGGCATAGCTTTGTGTATAACGTTAATTCGCGAGCCTCACACCCCGGTATGAACTAGAAACGGGAGAGGATCCAGGGAGAACATGCGTCTCTTTCTAGTTAGAGGTGGTGTCAGTGACCTACCAGCCTTGACATTTATATTACTTTCACCTGTGTGGTTGTTGGATTGCGAGGCGCCTTAGATATGGAGTCATTTGACTCATTTACACCCCATAGGGCGGGGAGACGTATTGTTCAGGGTTTTATTTTAATCCGCTACGTGTGGACCGACCCTATGGCTCCTAGGTGCAGTTGCGGCTGTAACCTGAGACATGGACTAGAGCGTCTCGAATTCGGTAAGGACTATCTTTTGCCTTGGTTCATGATGGAAATCCAATTTCCAAATACGACACCGTGCGGTTTTGATTGTATACCTATATATGGCGACATGATATATGGTACCCATGCCGTCTATGATTGATAGTTATGATTGAAATTGTTTTTGAAACATATAAACACTAGCAATAATATAAAATTATTTGTTTTGCTCGTATCAAGCATATTTTGGCCATTATAAGGTAAAACTCTATCCTCCGGTTTGTGTTGCATTGTGTGATGGGAACTGAGTCTTATAATGGCTTCATTTTTATAAAAAGCATTGCGATGTTTAAAAGATTTACTTGTTTTAAAGCACTGGCAATCCAATGGAGTAAACTCGTTCCGCGAAAGTGGCGTGGTCCTGTGATTGGCCATATTGTAAAGTAAGTTAAGTAGATTTCTCATACCAGTCCCATGACTGACTCGTAGTTTGTTTCACTTGCAAACTCGGGTGCCCCTATTTCTACACGGGCAGACTTGTATTCAGGTTTTAGCAGGCTCTCTCTGGATAGCTGGAGCTGAAGATGGATTCTATCATTTATCTCTTTTTATTCTGTTCAGCTCCTATTGTACATATTATGTTTTGTTTTCCACTGTAGACATTTATGTATAGCTGAACTGTATTTGTACTAAGTATGATCCTGTATAATGTGTAACTCTGATGAATATGTTTATCCAGTGTATTCTATTGTACATTATCTGGTGTATTTATTTATTTCTGTTCTGCTGTTATCTGTTTATGTGGTATATTCCAAAGATTATCCTTAACACCGTCATACAGGGTTTTGGGGTCGTCGCGTAATTTAAGCGTTATTAGTACCTATTTAATACGCATTAATACTACATAATTAAGTTATAAATATATAATAATAAATGAGGCGTAAATCAAGTGTACGCAAAGAAACGTCCTAAATCATTTGAAATATCTATCCCAAAAACCTAATAAAGGAATACAAGTTTATCTCCCTATCTTCTCCAATCATAACATAAAATGTGTATTTACATTTAATTAACAGGGAAATAAAAAACGAACATAAATTATTTTGTAACCAAGGTTTGAATGATTATTTCAATAATAAAATAGAGACAATGTGCAATATTTTCAAATACGTATGTAACATACCCTTTTTGGTAATTCTTAATACTTTAGTAGCTTGCAAATAATACGTTCGAACAATCTGTTTTGAAAATAAATGCTTAAACCTTTTCAATTCACAACACTCAAGTTCTTAGGCTTTTACAACAAAAATACATATATACATATATGAAACAATGAAGTGAATTAGTCCATTTTCATGAATTATACATACACCCAAATGCCTTTTCTTTCATTACATCAATAAACCAGACCCAAATATAATTGATTGACCATTTCAGCAAACAAATACAAATAATAAAAGATTTGGAGGATTTGTTATTGTTTTGTTTTCATCCAAATTCCTTTTAGGAATAAATGATCCAAACCTACACCATCAGATTATAGTGAATAGAAAACTTATAAAATTTCCACTCACAGAGATTAGAAGGGGAGATTAGTGGAATATAGTGCAGAATCTACCGAATATATGGATTTCTGCTTTCGACCAATGTATTCCAGCTCTCCCTAATATGTACATATATATAAGAGAATCGAAGTTTATAATCTCTCTCACACACACACACGCGCGCGCGCGCACACACACACACACATATATATATAATTTAATTCTAGAGTTTATACATATAAGGATTTAGATCTAGAAATATAGAATATAGGTAAGAAGAGAAACCTAACCTGAATTTTGGAACTAAGAAATGATGGAGAGACGAAATGGAGACATAGAGAAGAATGAGGTGTAGGGTTTAGGGAGTGGCCAGGGGTCTTATTTATAGTTGCAAGTGAGTATACAGACCGTACGATTAGTTAGAATTAATCTGGACAGCCCGTTGTTGCAAAACTATAAATAAATCTCCAAAAAACAAAGATTTCTTTACCGATCACCACGAAGGGCGGTCGAACCCCTATGTAGAAGGGCGATCGACCCCCCTTTTATAGGGGCGGTCAACCTCCCTTCTGGGGTCGAGCCAGATAAATCGTTTCTCTATACGTTTCTTGTATATTAATTATAATGGAAATTAGGCTCCGCCCCTATTATAGTTTGAAATGTAAACGACATCCTCCCCATCTTTTCTATTCAAAGAGGGTCCCTAAAACCATAGTTACGTGTTTTGGCCAGAAAAAATGCGTACTTGAATAAATAAAAGATGATAAAATCTGCAAATATTCCCAGAAGACCATGGAAAAACAAAAAAAAACTTGCATACATGTGCGTAAGTACTCATAAGAGTTGCACACATGTATGCAAGTATTCACGAAGTAGTTAACGTTGAAAATCTTCAGGAATTCTTGCGTATATGTGTGCAGCTATTTTAAAATATTTGCACACATGTTTGCAAATATTGCATGAAGGTTTCACATTGAAAAATATGCATGCATATTGTTGCACACATGTGCGCAAGTATTATCCAATACCTGCATGCATGAATGCAAATAAATATGAACTATTTGCATACATCTGAATTTTTGCACACTTGTATGCAAGAATTTTGTAATACATGCATGCCTATATACAAGAAAACCAACACAGGTGCATAAATGAAATACTTGCATGGATGTATGCATGAAATTCAAAATACGTGCATACTAGTATGCAATTAACTGCAGTTTCGTTGTTTTTCTATATTTTTGGCTTTTGACGTGTTTTTCAGTGGTTTTTTTATCTGGATTTTTTTACGTTTACATTTTTTTTTAAATACAAATTTTCAAGATTTTTTTTATATTTTTATTTTTTTAGTGAATTTTCGAAAAATATGGACCTATTTTATAATAAGTTTAGGACCGGTTGTTAGCCTAATTTTGAAACTTAATAGGGACCTGTGCCAAACAGACCCTTAATTATATAATTAAATAAATTGATTACTTTTTGTTTATTGATTATTCTTGTCCCCCTCTCTGTATTTATATGTATATATATGTATATTTGTGTGTGTATATCTACCCAAAAATTCAAATCTTTATGGAATATTCTTTTATGCCAGTCTATTATTAATTATATTCCGAATTTATATGTAATCAGTTTGAATTTCAAATCTTTTGTGTAAACAATTTACGTATAACTTGTTTTATTAATTACTTCTGCATATAAACTTCGTTTTCAGTAAATAAAATACGAAAACGTATTAGAATCTTGCCACAAATACAACTATTATACTTTCATGGCACAATTCTCAATTACCCAAAATTCTATTTTTAAGCCCATTAATATTTTATTAAGAGGAATTTATTTTAAAGGACAAACTTTGGAATTTTTTTGGTGAAAAGTACGGGAAGTTTCAAAATTAGGGAGAATGACACATTTGCACTAAAGGTGGAATTCAGGGGGGCCATTAACTTTTCCCATTTACAATATCATTTGGCATTCTCACTAAATTCTAAACTTTCTATACTTTTCACCAATTTTTTTGGTTAAGTTTGTCCTTCTCTCTATTTTCCACTTTTATTAATTTGTTATTATTATTTATACTTGATTTAAAATATCCTATGTCTATTTTGGGTGAATTTTACGGAGTGTTACATTCTCCTCTCCTTAAAAGAGAATTCGCCTTGAAAACTTTCCATAGGGACGAAAAAAACAACTCACTCTAACAACCATGTAATACACCCATATTATTTATAAACATCCTTAAAACATCCATAAACCAAAGTGATTATTTACTACAGACTTGCTAAAGTGAGATCAGTCCTGCTTGTATGTGTAATAAGTGATGTTGTATGTATGCAAAACATCCTAATATACAGATATTCCTGTATGAGTGTACATTGCATTTGTGTTGTAACCATCTCCTACCATCCAATCTAGCAACCACAATGCGAACGTAGAACGAATTTATTAGAGGAAATAGTTACTAGAAAAAAATCTCTGGATGAGTTTGCCTTATCTTCTCTTCGGTTTCACACGTGTTTTCCGCAGGCTATCTTCCCGTTATACTCAGGCTATGCGAATAGATTTATTGTGGAGTTTTTTGATTCTGTGCTCCACAATCTTTGTGGCGGCACGAGGCACCCTAGACTCTAACTTGAAGTTTCCTAAGTCCCTAAGTTCATCTAGCTCGAGCCTGATGGCGGAATCATGAAGGCATTTCCAAAGATGAGAATCATGGAAAACGTTATGGACCATTGATAAGCGTTTGGAAGATCCACATGATAAGCTAGTTTACACGATATTAAACAGCCCAATAAATTTGGGAGCCAACTTCTCAGTCTTTCAAAACCAGACTGTCTTCCTAAGAGGGGAAACATTCTCAAATACTAAATCTCCAGCGTTAAATTCATGTTCTGTCCTCGATCTATCCGCGTATGACTTCTGCCGATCTTGGGCAGCCTTTATCCTCTGTCGAATCAAAGCGATTTTCTTTATGGAATCAAGGATAAGGTCTGGTCCGAGTAAAATCTTGTCAGTAATTTCCCACCAACTATAGGCATTTTGCATGGTCGTCCATACAATGCTTCATAAGAGGCATACCAATAGTTGTTTGATAACTGTTGCTATACGAAAAATCCACCAATGGCAAATGCTGCTTCATAGCTCCTCCAAAATTGATGATGTTGGCTCTAAGTAGATCCTTAATAACTCTACTGACTCTCTTTGTCTAACCGTCGGTCTGTGGGTGATAGTTATGCTCAAACTCAGCGTCGTCCCCAAAAATGCATGTAGATTCCTCCAAAATTCACTTGTAAACAAAGGGTCTTTATCACTAACTATGCTTGTTGGGATTCCATACAGTCTAACTATCTCCTTGACGTATAATCAGGCTAACGAAGATGTGGTCCTATTCGTCTTGATCGGGATAAAATGGGTCACTCTTCATAAATCGATCCAATATGACCCAAATGGCTTCATTTCTTTTCTGATTCCTTGGAAGCCCATATGTGAAATCCATTGAAATGTGTTCCTATTTCCAAGTGGGAATCTCTAAAGGTAACAGCAATGCTCTTCCTTAACCTTTTGACAAATCAAGCATCTATCTATAAACTCTGTAATATCCTTCTTTATTCCTTCCCAATAAAGACTTCTTCTAATATCGCTAAACGTTTTATCTCCTCCGGGGTGTATTGTCATCCTCAACCAATGACACTCCTCCAGAACTTCCCTTCTAAGGTCTCCATTCTTAGGGACACAAAGCCATTCGTCCCTTCTCAAACTCCTATCATTACCAACAAAGTGCATATTTGAATTAGAAAAGGACTCTCTCTTAATAACCCTTTCTCTTAACCTCCTAAATTCATTATCAAGATCTTGCTCATGCTTAATTCTCTCCACCAAAACTAGCCTTAATTCTAGAACACCAAGAAATCCTTGAGACACTTAAAGTGGCGGCTGCAATTTGAAATTAGAAAGAAGCTCCAACTGCTTCCACTCGGTAATCGCACTTAAGGTAGCAAGCCTTCGACTTAAAGCATCGACGACGACATTACCCTTCCTTGGGGTATACTGAATAGCGAAGTCGAATGATGCCATATACTTCATCCACTGTTGTTGTGAAGGTTCAAATCTCACTGAGAAAACAAGTACTTACAGACTTATTATCGGTAAAGGGATCAAACTTATTTCCTAAAAGGTAGCGTCTCTATATTTTTAAGGCAAAAACCACAGCTGCAAGCTCTAAGTCACAGACATAGTACCTTTTCTCATGGTCCTTAAGTTATCTACTTGAGTAGGAAACTACTCTACCTTCTTGCGTAAGTACCTCCCCTAAACCAGTCCCACAAGTATCGGTGAAAACTGTGAACATCTTCGTTCCATCTGGAATAGTAAGGATATGTGCACTCGTAAAGAAATCCCTTTAACCTTTTAAAAGAAATACCGCACTTCTCACTCTATACGAACTCAAGATTCTTTTTCATTAAGTAGTTTAGAGAGGTTGCAATCCTCACGAAGTCCTTAATAATTTTCCTATAGTAGCCCTCTAACCCAAGAAAAATCTAACCTTATCGCATTGTGGGGGTATCTTCCGCTCTAAAACAGCCTCTACATTTGCGGGACCAATGGCCAACCCTTTCCCCGAAGCAATATGTCCAATAAATTTAACTTCTTTCATCCAAAGACGAACTTTTGAAAACTTAACCTTCAATTAGTTATCTCCCAAAATTCTTAGGACTTTTCTTAAGTGATCCTCATGCTCCTTATTGTCCTTGGAAAAAATGAGAATGAAATCTACGAACACCATCACTGTCTTGTTGAGAATGACCCTAAATACCCTACTCATAAGATCCACAAAGAAAACGAGTGCATTCGTCTAACCCAAGGGAATAACGTTCCACTTAAATAGTCAATCAGGCATCCTAAATGCCATTTTAGCTTTAATCTCCTCAGAAATCCTCAACTGGTGAAATTCTGTCGCCTTGTCTAATTGGGAAAATATTTGGAAATCTCCAAAATAGTTGAACATGTCATCTATCCTAGGTAGGGGATACATATTCATTTTGGATAGCTTGTTGAGTTCCTAATAATCCACATACAATCTTAATGATCAACTGGATTTGGTGGAAAATACTACTAGCACTCCCTACTCAGACGTACTCCTTTGAACAAACCCTTTTTGCGATAGCTTGGAGATTTGATTGTTTAATTCTCTCCTTTCTCTAGGAGCCATGTGCCTCAATGGAAATGCTATTGGCCTGGCGTCCTTCTTAAGGTCTATCATAAACTAGATTTCTCTGTGGAGCGGAAGTCCCATGACTTCCTCGAAGACATTTGGAAACTCGCACACTATGGGCACTATAGATAACTCTTCTGATTCAAACAATGAAGAATGCAATGAGGTCGAATCCCTACTTCTAGTCCTATAAGGGATCTTTAAGCTACAGTCTCCACAACTTCTCAAGAAAACAACTTTCTTATCACAGTTAGGGATGGCTCCATAAAATGATAGCCAATTCGTTTCTAATATGGGACCATACCCCTCAGAATCTAACATATACACATTGCAGAAGAAATCTACATCTCCACTACCTAATACTAGGTCTTTACAAATAAGAAAAAGTTGCTTAGCTCCTCCGCTAGGGTTAGACACCACTATCGGACTGCTAGCAAAGGACATAGGAAGATTTAAGGAATTAACAATCTTTATAGCAATGAAGGAATGTGTTGCTTTTGAATCAAACATGGTACATATATAAGTTCCTAGAATAAAGATTATATCTTCCAAAGTTGGTTGTCTTTGGTCTTTTGGGGTAGACTTCGAAGTGGTGGCACGTCCAGAGCATAATTCTACCCACTCTGTCCCCCTTTAAGTTTAGGACAATTCCTTGTCAAGCTTCCTTCCTTATGACAATTGTGGCACTTTCCCTTGAATTCAAGCTTTGCTAGGTTCACCCTACAATCCTTGGCCTCATGGCCCTAATTGCGGCACCTCGAACACATCTTAGATTCTTTCTTAAATTTTCCTCCTTTCTTCTTCTTTAGCCAAAAACTCTTCCTTTTTTTCTTTTTAAATCCAGAAGCACCTTCCCCTTTCTCACTCATAGTTTCCTTCTTTTCCTCCGTCATATACAACATAGTTGTCTCAACAAGCGCCTCAACCGTAGCTCCAAAAGTCACTTGAGTCAATAACTTTTCTCTCAATGGAGATTTCAGTCCTTTTAAAATTCGTAATTCCTTATTCATACAGGTGTCTACCTATCCTATTATGAATTTGGATAACTCTAAAAATCTTGCTACGTACTCTGGAACTTAGCTCTCCTTACTTTAGCTAAATAAACTTCTCTATCTATAGACTCATCTCAGCATTTAGTAAGAACTTAATTTCAAAGCAGGTTTTAAACTCCTCCTAAGTAAATATTCGACCCATATTCTCCTTGGAAATTATGTTCAACCACTTTAATGCTTCTCCTTTTAGATTCAAGCCGCTACCATATGCTTTGGCTCGAAAATACGTTCACACTCGGCTATCCATGCCTTAGCTTGAAGGACACCTTTGGTTCCTAAAAAGAGCTTGCCTCCTAAATTTATGAAATCTTTACAAAGACGAGGAAAGTTGAAAACCACGTCCGCGGGTTGAGCTGCTAGTCTTGCTAGGGTAGGAGTGGTAGTATGTACTTGTTCAACAATCCTCAGGTACTACTGGAACCATTCATGCAAGTACCGAAGCCTTACCAGGTTCTCTTGCTCGGGCCGATTATCGGCCCTTTCTTTTATCTGAAAAGGGAATAATCCTTCAATGGACTTCCTAACATTCAATTTAAGCCTAAAAGGAAGAAAGAAAAAGTTTGCCTAGTATAAGTGCATATGTCTTTCGAGGTATAGTATATATATAGTTCAAAAAAATTCAAATAACAAGTACGAATATCTTACGTATATTCCCCGTAATCGGGTAACCTATGCTCCGATACCACATGTAGCAATCCATATGAAATGGGCCTAAATTCCGACCAAAAAAGGCCCATTGGAACTTAGACTCGTTCAAAATGGATTGTTGGTTCTTATGAGGAATCACAAAAAAACAGAAATTACAGAGCAGACTAAATGAAATTGGAATCACACACATCGGAATGGATAAAATATATTATCATAAAATAGATGTACCATTATAAGAAAACACCATAATGTAACTTACATAAATATCTCAACAATTATAAAAGGGTACATCACAATAATACTTATAATTATCCCATAAATACAAAGGTACTGCCAAGATAAAATAATAATAACTATGGATCCTCCATCATTAGGCTCCATGACTCCATCGATCAAGCAAGTAATCCCAACTACTAAACGGTTAACATGTTAAAAGGAAGTAGCTTAGAACATAAAGTTCTGGTGAATGAATATCACATAAATCTTTAAGGAATAACAATTTCCAATATTTCACTATACCATATATGCTAATATGGCACACGGTCATGCAGAGATTTGATAAAGCTTTAAGCCGTATCAAATATGGTACAACACATAGCCGTATCAACCGTCCTCTTGGCGATCCGCACCTCCCCAATCACGTAGGATCTAACGGTTAATCAACAAAGTTCCGGGTCAGTTCATTTGATATGGCTTTGAACTGTATGAAATACGTATCAAATTTTTCCCTCCCTACTTCCATTCAGGCACAGTTAAGTTTTGACACATCAAAACTTTCGGCCGAATTATCCCTCTTTTTATTTTGCAATGGCGACCGAATACCCAAATCAGGGTTTTGGTACTCGACCGCCTTCCTTTGTCAATAAGCCATCCACCGCAGTCCATGGGTTATCGTCAGCTCGTGTTGCCTTCAACTGACCGGCGAAGCTTCAGTCCACCGCTGTCCATCCTTATCATTGCCACTAGAGGTGAGTACTAGATCACAGTTAAATTTGAATAATAGTTGGGTTTAATTTGAATTCGAATTGGGTTTAAATTGGGTCTGATTTGAAATTCCATGCTTTAGTTCGAAAGTATGAATGATAGAAATTTGCATGTGTGCTTGTCTACCTAGAATTCATGCTGCTATTATGTTTAAATTGGGTACTTTCAGACAGTTTTACAGTGCGGTAGTGTATTTGCTATCATTTACTTGTATTGTATTTGTCTACCTTGAATTCAGGCACTTTTACTTATGTTGCCCTTCTCATTTGTGTGTATTACTGCACCATGTACACTGATCCTTACTGATCTGAAGTGCATGTGTTATTTCTGGCTTGTGCCAAAATAATCATGTGGTCTGATTTGAGAACTAAAGCATACTAGTTTTGTTGGCTGAGCTGCATGTATTTGATGTTTTCTTCTATGTGTTTTGGGCACTTTAAATATTGATAAGAACAGATACTTCATTCTTGCTTGCTAGTTCAACCTGAACTGCTTTTCCATTTATGACTTGCTACCTTGAACCAAGTTACTTTGTGCTCATGTATATGACATTATGTGCATCAAGTATGTGCATGTGCTTGTGCACTGATTTGTTGTATTCATCCATGACCTGACTGTGTTCTTTTTGCTTGTATGTTCATGATGATTTTGTGCAGAGTAGAGGGGTGTGTGTGTGTGTTGTGTATGTATATTCTTCTGTTATCTTGCATTCAAGTCAGTACTTAGTCTTGTGGAAATATGTTCTTTTGTGTGTAAATATGTGTGTATATGTTATTGTTGTTACTGCTCCACCTGAACTGCTTTTCCATTTATGACTTATTGCCTTGAACCAATTTGCTTTGTGCTCATGTATATGACATTATGTGCATCAAGTATGTTCATGTTCTTGTGCACTGATTTGTTGTATTCATCCATGACCTGACTGTGTTCTTCTTTCTTGTATGTTCATGATGCTGTTGTGCAGAGTAGGTGTGTGTGTTGTTATTGTATATTCTTCTGTTATCTTGTGTATTCAAGTCAGTACTTAGTCTTGTGGAAATATGTTCTTTTATGTGTAAATATGTGTGTGTTGTATATGTATATTCTGACTCATTATTGTTCTAATGAAAATTAGGTTGCAAGTATAGGCGAAGATGATGCATTATGGTTAAGAATTTACTGGATGATCCACCAGTGAAGCCTCACCAAGATGAAGGCTTTAACTCTCTAGTTAAGAGTTACTAGGTGATTCAACAGGTGGATGCACTTTAGCTCACGACGTCGGTTCGGGTATTTATCCCAGCTTATTCATTTAACTAAGTGCTAGGACTGGCAAAGGGGATAATATCAAGTGTCAAATGCTTTTTCCTAAGGTTGGGTGAAGCAGCATATGACACTTGATATATTATCCCATTTTCTAGTCTTGGTGCTTAGTTAATGCATAAGTTAGGATAAACACCCGAACCGGGTGTGTGCGCTAAAGTGCATCCACCTGGTGAATCACCCAGCAAATTCATAACCTGAATGTTACACCTTCAGCTTGGTGAATGGATTAGCTGCGAATCGAAGTGGTCGATCACCGAAGTTGAAAAGCGGAGAGTGGTTGATCGCTGAAGTTTACCTTCTTTATTGTAATGTAATTATGAAACGGTACGTATCTTCTTTATTGTAATGTAGCATTATGTATCTTCTTTATTGTAATGAAATAGCGTGTATCTTATTTATTGTAATGTAATCAAATAGCATGTATCATTATATTTTATAATGTAATGAAATATTTCATACAATTGTTTCGTTTACAGTTACAATTGTGAATTAGTGTATCAGGTGTATAAATTGTGTTATATATGCTTTATGTTACAAACAATATGATATATATATATAGAGAGAGAGACACACATATAAGATACGGTTTGTAGTCATATCTACTAATCGTTTAGATACGACCAATAGTCGTATGTTATTACTAGTGGGATACGGTTTACAGCCGTATCTAATAATTTAGCCAGCCATTTTTTGATATGGCTTATTGTCGTGCCTAACTACTTTAGATACGGCTAAAAACATAGCCTAATTAGCATATATGGTGTCGTGTTTGACAGTATAAATTCTTCATATTATGTCTACGCAATTCAACACACAATCAATCATAATTTTTTATGAGGTGGACTAGCTTATAGTCATTTAAGGCCTCGACTGCTTATTTAAGGGTGGCTTCTCTATGTTCACTTATTACCCTTCGAGGCGAACTACCACTGGTCACTTAAGGCCATCATTTTATATTTATTTTTGGGTGGATTCCCACTATCACTTAACACCCTGTGACAGACGCTAACCACTAAAGACCCGGCCTTATAATTGTCAACTCCATTAGATTTTCTCTCCATTGTAATACTACAGTAATCTGTCACTTAATGTCAGGCTAAGGTAGACACTCATCGTCATTTAAGACTCATCTGTCGGACTCATGCATTACTATTAAACTAGTATTACGGATGAACTCATAGCCACTTAATACACCTCTTATATGGGTCCCCATACTACGTGTTGGATCTGGAATAACCCTAGAGGGGGGTGAATAGGGTTTACCACAGTTTTTTTGCTGAGTTAAAAATCTGACAGGATATTAAATAATAAACAGATCACAGAATGCAGCAGAAATAAAAAGAAAAAAGAAAATAACATACAGAGATACCCAGCTTCGGCAAAATCCCACCTACTGCTGCATTCCTAAGGTTTCTACTAGGTGATAGAACAGATCCAACTTACTAGACCATGTAAACTCGCGAACCCCTCGCTCCTATTCTAACCCTACGCTCAAAACCCTAGACTGATCTAATCCCCTAGATCAGATTTCCCCTGATTACGACCCCGTAACCAGTAACCTAGATTTTACAGACTCTAGCAACTGTCAGTCAACACCCTGACTGAGTTCCCTAGAATTTTACAGACTCTAGAAACTGATTCAGAATGAATTACAAAATGAAAATCCAAAACAAAATAAAAACAAATGCTAGAAATACCTAGATTTAAAACAAAATCCCTTAAGCCCAAATTAGAAGTCGGCCCATTCTCCTTTTATCCCGATCGCTTTGCTCCAAAAAATATGGCGGCTGACGATTAGGAAATTCTAGGTTTTTCTGATTTCAAACCCCAAATCGATCACTGCTTTATTAAATGAAGTTGTGATTCCTGTGAGTGTTCCACTACTTTGAGTTGCTCTCTCTCTCTCTGTTGATTCAGATGCTCATCCGATTTGGGTTTTCTCTCTAGCTCGATCGAAACTGTGAGTTTTTCTGAAATTTCTTGCTTTGAAATGCTTGAATTGATTTGGTGGGTTTCGACACATGCCGATAATGAAAAGGATGTGAATTTATAGGATTTAGAAAGCCTAAATCGACATTCTGATTTCACGTGATGAATTCGTCTGATTTGCGTTGGTTTCCTCTTATTCATTTTGTTGATAAATTCGACTAAAAAATAAATTGATGCCTTGATTAAAAAACCGTGAATTTTGTGATTGAATACTTGGAAAGAGTGAATTGATTTCCCATATTTCTTGCTTGATTTAAACATCATAGTCCCTTTGAATAACTCGATTTCTTTAGGCAAGATTGATAGAATTCAGGAAACTAATTTTAACAAGAATGTTTTTAAACCTATGTATCATTCTCTGAATTCCCTTGTGTATTTCTGGAAGGATTTGAACTGAAATGGATTCTTGCCAAAATTGTGTGATTCTTGTTGCCATATACAAGCACTTTGATTTGCTTGATTGAATAACTTCGGCTTTGTTTGAATTTGACCTGTATGAGTTTGTGTAATTCAGGAAACAAATTAAAAGCTTTTCCCTTTTTGATCACTGTCTATTTTCAAATACTGAAGCCTTGATTCAACCTGCTTTGATTTCGAAGACAAACATGCCTTGAATTTCATATCTAGAAATTTAAATGATTTACCAAAAATGACTGAGCAAAAATGATTTTATCCACCATTTATACCACTGTCTTGAACATACAATTATTCCTGTTGATCCATTCACCATTTATGCTGAAAGTTGTTGCACTATTTTTGCTTAGAACAGTTCATGCTGCATGTTGCTAAACCATTCATACTATGTATTTGTGCACATTAGAACTTCATCACGGCTATAGTCTTACCAGTGTATACTTGCATCATTGTATGCATCTAATCAAGTTTGGTGTTTGCTTGTGTATATTGCCTTGAGCTATATTTTGCACATTCTAGCTTCACCATTTCTGTATAAACTGCATGCGCATGTGTTAACATCATTTTGCTCCTTCACTTGCCAATGTTGTCACTCATGCCTGAAAATTTGAGTTGCTGCTGTTTGTTTCTCACTGTTCATGTAAAACATTTTGTGCACCATTTCAATAATGTGTTGATGCACCCTTGCTTATCCACTTTGCTTCAGTTTACGTTGAACCATGACCATCCATGTTTGATCATATAAGAAATTTGACTTGATGTGGCACTTGCTTGATTCACGTATATTGATATATGTTGCTTAGTACTTGAAGTTGAAAATTTGGCTGCACCATTTAGACATTTATTGAAAGAAATCCGGTTTCTTGAAATGCCTTGTACTACTTTGTGTGATGATCTATTTACGCCAATTGATCAGTAATGCACCCTGTCCATATATACTTATGTCATTTTGATCACTTGTCTATTGCCTTGTCGTTTTGCTCGACACTTGGGCTTGCTTGTATTGCATTTGCTCCATTTCACTACTGTGCTGACCATGTTGACCTGTATGTATACATATATGTATATATACATGTATGTGCATATATATATATGTGTGTGTATATATGTACGTGTGTCTATTCGAATATATATCAGCAGACTGCTACACTATGATGTGGTTGTTCAGAATCAACTAGTTCTGATCAGCAAACTGGTATAGTGTGTTGAGGCTGATCAGTGGGTACTAGAAATATATACATATCAGATCAAGTCATGAAAAATGATGAGAAACACACCAAATGTAACAATCCGGAAAATAAAAACCAATTTAAAATTTTTATTTTGGCAATTTTAATGAATTTTGAATATTCAAAATGATTTATTTTAAATAATAAGGACGAGAAATTTATTTTGAATAGAATTGGAACGTATATATTTATGTAAATTGAAGTTGGAATATAAATATTTATTTTAATTATAAAAGGAACTGGAAATGGCGCGGTAGTTTGAAAATCCGAATTCAAATTTCAAATGAATGTACAAAATTCAAAGTAAACCGGATTTTAGTGAATCCAAAAATATTTGAATCTGTTTGAAAATATCTTTCTAATGAATCTGAAAAATTGAAATCTCATAGCGGGGATCAAAAGTTATGGCCAGTTGAGTATTCAGAATAGTCGCTATGGAATAAATATAGCCCTTGAAAATAGCCATTTTGCAAACGACCTCCATTTTTGATGAAATCACTTTTGTTGGATTCGAAATGTCAAACTATTGCTAGATTCCAATTTTCGTAATTTTTGAAATCAATATGTGAGCGTGGCAAAAGAAAACGTGTTTTGTCAGTTTCAGTCAATTTGGATCGACCAGAAAATGGCCATTTTTCAAACGGTCTTCAAATTTTATGAAATTAGTTTTGTTAGGACCGTATCGTCAATAAGAAGCTAGAAATAATTTTTCTGGAATTTTCAGAGTTAGTATGTGGCCCCAGTAATTTAAAATGTACGTTTAAATTAAATAGAAATTAATTTATGTTTTAATTTAAACGGAAACTAATCGAAACACCCGAATTGGCTTGTGATACATATCCCATTGTGTTTGGAATGGGGGTATTTAGTTAGGGACGACACTCGTTGGGTTCGATTTTGGTGTTTGTGTCGTTAAACAGATAATAAATGAATTAGTTAATATTAATTAATATATATAGGCTCAAGTTAAAGGGTCAAACCCTATTCGATTCAAACCAAGGGTCAATGCCCAAACCCCGCCCCTATTCCAAGCGATTAACGGAGAAATTAGCTCGATCCTTTCCCCTCTCTTTTCTTCAAATCCATTCAATAAAAATCAAAACTTATTAACACAAAAATGTTCGGGGGCCTGAAATCTTGAGATTGAGCGGTGGTGATGGAATTTCCGGTTGTCTAGTGGTCGAAATCCTCTTCGAAATGGTTATGGGTTTGAGGCATTTCTAGGGCCATACATGAGCTCGGGTTATGAGCTGTTAAGGGAGAAGGAAGGTGGTGCGATGCTCTTTGATGTGGTGGGTGGCGATTTGGTTCCAACGATCTGTGGAGGGCGCGTAGTGCTAGGGTTTTGGTTGACGTGAATGGGTTACGATAGAAGGTGTCAACGAAGATGAAGACGCAGCGTATGTTTTTAAACCGTAGTTAACTTAGTTAATTAGTTAATTAATTTCCGTTTTTTTATTATACAATGTATAAATACATAGATTAAATTATAGTTTTTAAATATAAATTTATCATAGATTAAAAATGTATGTTTTAAAAATATACATAGAATGTGTTTTAAAAATATACATAGAATGCGTTTTAAAAATATACATAGAATTTGTTTTAAAAATATACATAGAGTTGGATTAAAAATTTGATTTTTATGTACCTAGGGTTGGATTAAAGATGTTATTTATATATATATAATAACGAGATAAAAATACGATTTTTATTCTATGAATGGCATGATATAAATGTGATTTTTATAGCATTATAACAAAAGTATGATTTTTAAATATATAATCATCATATTAAAAATGTGATTTTTATTTATATCTGAACAGTATAAAATTGTGATTTTTATTTATATCTGAACAGTATAAAAATGTAATTTTTATTTATAACTGTACAGTATAAAAATGCGATCTTTATCCGTTTAGCATTGAAATAAAAATGTGATGTTTAATATAAAAAATGTTTGAAACAGACTGCGATGGAACCGACTGGAAACGAATACACATCCAGACTGTTCTGAAATTCAGAAATAAAGAATGGTGGAGTGGTACCCACGGTGAGAATTTCTCACTAAAATAATTACTGTACAGGTATTTATTTTATAACTGCATATATGAACTTCTACCCGTCGTCCACAGACCATGGACGACTTGTTTGTTTGAGTGTATTGTGAAAATTGATTGTGATGTGAAATGGACTGTATAAAATATATGAATAATAAAAATATCATTTTTATTGTGAAATGAACTGCATAAAATATTCATGTATCGAAAAAAATATTTGAACAATAAAAATATCATTTTTATTGTATATATATGAACTGTGTGAAATAGTCATGTATTGAAATAAATATTCATTTTCAAACCGGACGGTTTGTTTATGTACACTTATTTATCTGATATTGATTGGGACGATAATTTTTACACATTGCCCAACTACACAAATAATAAACAGTATTTGTTGTTTGAAAACCCCACATGGGTATTGGATAATATTTGACATACACTAATCCCAATAATTAGTGGTATGTCAATCGACGGGTTGACATGCGTTATAAGCATTATTTATTTATTTTAATGCTTATACGGTTTTAGATTGCACTTTGGATGTTGTTTGAATTTTTAATGATTGTTTATCGTTATTATTGTATACATGTGATGTTGAAATACATATAAATAAAATTATATGGTAATTGATTGAGTTTTATTATATGGTAATTGATTGAGTCTGATTCCAGTTCAGAATTAACGAATATTTTAAAATAATATTCAGCGAATATTGAAATGTGAAGCCGTGTTAAGTAGTTAAACGCCATTTTAACACGAACGGGATTTTCTGTCGATTTTATTCATTTTATAATGAATATCAAAATGTGATTTCAAAATCTGATACTTTGGAAATATTTTCATTTTAATATTGAAATGATATGGAATATTCAAATTGGATTTGAATTTGAAAATAAAATTGAAATCGTTTTGAAATGTATTTAAATTGAATTGAAATCAAATAGAACTGAAATCGATTTGAAATGAATTTGAAACGAATTGAAATTGAATTGAAATCGATTTGAATTGAAATCATTTTGAAATGAATTTAAAATGAATTTATAAGGGAATATTCAATTTTGATTTGAAATTGAAATGGAAGTGAAAATCGTTTTGGAAACGAATTTAAAACGATTCATAAAATTCATTTTTGAAACGAATTTAAAACAATTCATAAAATTCGTTTTAAATGGAAATCGACGAAATATAATATATATATATATATATATGCATATTATAATGGCCTGAATAGAACGTGCCGCGCTGCGGCAGTTCACAAATTTCGACCATTAACTTCAAATGGACGTTACGGGAGACCCGACCGTCGGATTCTCCTAAAACCGGAACCGTTGGGTTTGTATCGAAAAGAGCTTTCTAACGAATGAAAGAAATTAGAAATCTAATGGTTGGATTTTGTAATAACCTGGAAAATGTGAACCAGTTTAAAATTTTTAAATTTGGTTATTAACAAGAAATTTGAATGATTGAAATAGTATATTTCCATAAAATATAGAATTAGGTATGGTATGGCCGTTTGAAATTTTGAATATAAACTTTGTCTGACTGTACCGGGTGGAAAATATAACAGATTTTAACAAAACTGAAAATATTTAAATCTGTTTATCAATACCTTTCTAACGAATCTGAAAAATCGAAATTTCATAACGGAAATCAAAAGTTATGGCCAAATGAATTTTCAGAAAGGTCGCAATATAGTATATATAGCCCTTGAAAATTGAGATTTTGCATACGACCTCGGAATTCGACGAAACTACTTTTGTTGGGTCCGAGATGTCAAATTATTGCTAAGTTTCAAATTTCATAATTTTTGAAGCTAGTATGTGAGCAGGGCAAAAGAAAACGTGTTTGGTCAAATTCTGTTAAAATGGGTCAACCTAAAAATGGCCGTTTTTCAAACGAGCTCAGAATTCGACGAAACTGGTTTTGTTAGGACCGTATCGTCAAAACAAAGCTAGATTTATTTTTCTGGAATTTCTCGATTCAGTTTGTGGCCCTGGCAAATTGAAATGTACGTTTAAATTAAGTATCGAATGTTTTATATTTTAATTTGAAAAATAACTGACTGTAACAGTCGAAATGGCCAACGAAACATATCCCATTGTGTTCGGAATGGGGGTATTTAGCTAGGGGCGACAGTCGTTGGGTTTGATTTCGAGGTCGTTTGTGGAAGGGGGTATTTTTGGAATTAAATAAATTAAAAATTAAAATAAAAAGGGCATCAACCAATCAGAATTCATCTTCTTCCTCGAAACCCCTGTCGCGACGCGGAAACCAATCCGAATCTTCTCTCTTCAATTTCTCCACAACCACTCAACGAAATCAAGCAAACTCAGTTCCATGTTGAAGAGCGTTCAGAGATCTTCAAATCCATAGTAATTTCACGAATTATCATTGAGTATTGAAGGAGATATCGCGTCGGGAAACTCCGACCTTTGCGCCGCCGCCGTGCCCTCTAGGAGGCGTCGAGCTGACCATCTCAGGTAGCTTTGGAAAGCTCTCTCCTTCCTCTTCGACGTAGCGCTGGCCGTTCGTCCTAAAGCTGCGTGGTTTTGCCGAAAAATTCAACCCTAGCTTTCGAATCAAAAAGGGGTATACGGCTGAAACTATTTTCCACTGATTTTTACACTTTAAAGCGTTGCAAACTTGTAAAAATCATATCTTTTTGCTATGTTAACGAAATTCGATGAAACAGGAGACACCGTGACCGCAAGGAGGCTCTCTACATTCTAGAAGAAGCCGCGGATTTTTCTGACCTTCTTACGATTTTTAGCACCGCAATAACCAATGTGAGGAATCTAAATTATCTGTGTGAATGAAATCGCGTTGTATAAATTATATAAGCAAAGTGTAAATTATATACGCATTGTATACCTCATGTACATGTGTTGTATAAGTTATATTAGCGATGTATAAATTATACAAGCGTTGTTTGAAACATATATGCTTTGAATTGTGATGAAATGCAAGTGAATTATTATATTATATATTTATATATATATATATACTCCCCTCGTCCACAGACCATGGACGATATTTATTGCTTGTGATTGACGTGATATCATATGGTTTGACGAATGGTTGGAAATAATTGTTTGTGGTTGATATTATGGTTGAAAAATACCTTTATGGTTGAAAAATACCTTTGTGGTTGAAAAATACCCTCTTGTGGTTGAAACAAAATAGAATAGGATTGTGGAATTGAAAATAAAACATGCCGCCTGCGTGCGAACTAGATGCATGATCCCCATTGTCAAAAACCGCGAGGTTTTAAGGTAGAGCGAGGAGCCGTACTAGGGACGGTCCCGGTTTTAACTACCCTGCCGTTATGCTGCCGAAATTTTCTGAAATAATTATGTGTTAGAATAATTTTCATTCATTGAAATTATATACAAGCTATATCGAATATTCATGTGTTGAGTTGCAATTCATTCGTTGAGTTGAAATTCATGTGTTGAATATTATTTGAATTTAAACAAATGGCTTTAGCGATAAAAATCACATTTTTATATATATACAAACTATATCGAATATTCATGGGTTGAGTTGCAATTCATTCATTGAGTTGAAATTCATGTGTTGAATATTATTTGAATTTAAACAAATGGCTTTAGCGATAAAAATCACATTTTTATATATATACAAACTATATCGAATATTCATGTGTTGAGTTGCAATTCATTCGTTGAGTTGAAATTCATGTGTTGAATATTATTTGAATTTAAACAAATGGCTTTAGCGATAAAAATCACATTTTTATATATATACAAACTATATCGAATATTCATGTGTTGAGTTGCAATTCATTCGTTGAGTTGAAATTCATGTGTTGAATATTATTTGAATTTAAACAAATGGCTTTAGCGATAAAAATCACATTTTTATATATATACAAACTATATCGAATATTCATGTGTTGAGTTGCAATTCATTCGTTGAGTTGAAATTCATGTGTTGAATATTATTTGAATTTAAAAAAATGGCTTTAGCAATAAAAATCACATTTTTATATATATACAAACGATATAGAATATTCATGTGTCGAATTGCAATTTGTTCGTCGAGTTGAAATTCATGTGTTGAATGTTATCGTCTTCTAAAAATAAAATGAATCGACAATGAAAACTACATTTTTATAGTGAATAAGAAGTGTTAAAAATACACCTGTGTCGAATAAATATTTTTGATGATAAAAATATTCCTTTTATCATGTATACGCTTAGTTAAAAATACACGTGTCGAATAAATATTTTTGATGATAAAAATATTCCTTTTATCATGTATACGCTTAGTTAAAAATACACACGTGTTGAAATAAATAATAGTTTGCTAGAAATATTATTATTAGCTTTGTTCTGCATATATATACATGTGTTGAACAGGAAAAAATGGATTAGCTGTAGAGTAAAGAAATTATTTGCGTGCCCGACAAATAGGTAAACCTTGATGAGTTGGCTGCGCAATTTTATTTATATATCAACTCCTGTGAATGCCATTGGATGCGGAGTGCTGGTTTTTATGTGTGAAATAATAAACAACGCCATAGGATAGTAACAATTAATTTTGAACTACACTATATGGCATACTTCTTGATGATAGGCATACTTCATCATATTCCACATAAGCAATTGGAGCTTGTGTGACGAGGGGGAAGATTTACCATACAAGCAAGAGGCTTGTATGGCGATGACTATATACTACATGTTGAACTGATGACTGATATGGACTATATAAATTATAACGATAAATTGCCAGATTAATAAAAACCCCACACGGGTCTAGAGTTGACAATAATCACGTCGCTCTAGTTATTAGATACGGCACATGGACTATTTATTTCCACACGGAAACGGGGTGACGGGAATTTATTCTCTGGAGTGATTATCAGTACATGCTCCCCCGTAAACACCAAAATATATCACTAAAAATATGTGAATGCTTTTTAGGATTTATTGGGCACCTAATACGGCCCAATAAATTTCCAAACCCCTCCCCGTACAAAGGAGGTTATGGCGAAATTTTTTCGAAATATTAAGGCGTTAGTGAAATATTTGAAGTGAAAACGAAGTTGAAAATATAAAATGAGCTATAGTTGAAATTATAGAATGAACTATATTTTTATATATATATAAATATAATTAGAAGGAATAGAGGCCGTGCAGTTCGCGTTTCGGGATCGTAATTTGAAACGATTAGCACGAGAAATCCGACCATCGGATTTTCCCGAAACCGCAACCGCTGGGTTCGCCTTGGAAATACCTTTCCAACGGCACCAACCTTGTAAAAATCCAACGGTTGGATTGTCCGAAATGTTGAATTCAAATCTGAAGAAAAACAGCGCCAGAATCGTTTATATTTATATATAAATATAAATAAATTTAATCTAATAACGACGCTGCAGTTCAAATTTTGAAACCGTAACTTCAAACGACTAGTGTGGAAGATCCGACCGTCGGATTCTCACGAAACTGGAACCGTTGGGTTCGCTTTGGGAATATCTTCCCACTGATATAGACTTTGTAAAAATCCAACGGTTAGATTTTCCGATATGTGTAAAACAAATTAGGAGAAAAACAGCGCCAGTGCCATGGCACGACCTGAAACGTCATTTAATTAAATATGGCCATTTTTAAATAAATAAAAATGGCGAAAAATCGTTATAAAATATTATAAGCAATATTGATTGGGAATAAACCAAATGGGCTTGAATTGTTTGATATTTGATGGTTGCATGTGTATGACATGAAAATAACACTAAAGAACCGAAAGATGGATGTCGTATAATATAACCATAAAATGAATCGATTTAAATTCTAATGACGTGAATTATTTGAAAAGGCCGAGCTAATCCTCATTTCAGATAATTTATCGAGCGATTCGAATTGGAAAATGCAAAGACGATTCAAGACCGACGATCTTCGTATCGGTTGGATGGGCGCTACTGAGGTTCCTAACCGGAGTAGCTACCGGAAGGGGACAGAAGTAGTAGCCGTCTGAACGTATATGTTGATTGGACGGATTTGCGAGGAATTTGACGCCTCCGGCTTCGTTCAGACCCAGGACGGACTTGTAAATGGACTGTGTGTCTGACATTGGATTTTGTTCTGTACTGATTGATCTCTGTTAAATATATATCTGTTTGGCGGCGGAGAATTTATTCTTTTGCTTAACGCCCTTCTCTGAGACGTACGAGCTCAGGGGTTATATATCGATAGAAATCAATCGTATGGAGTGGATTGCCTATGTGGCATGCCAAGATGCTGTGATCAAGGCTTCTGTTGCAAAGCAAAGTCTTGTGGATGATGATCAAAGCAAGGTCTACGTGACCTAGCTTTGTGTATTTCGTAGCTTCGCGAACCTCACACCCCGGTATGAGTTAAAAACGGGATAAGGACCCAAGGAGGGCATGACGTTTCTTTCTAGCTATGGTGGTGTCAGTGACTTACCAGCCCTGACATATATATCTACTTTGCACCTTTGTGGTTGTTGGAATGCGAGGCGCCTCGATTATAGGTCTGTAAGGACCGGGAAACGTGTGTTCAGGCATAATTAATCCTCTAACGTAAGTGAGGACCGGCCTTGGAGGATCCAGGGGTTACCCAGAGTGCGTAGTCCCGAGGCATTTGCTAGAGTGTCTCGAAGCGGAGAGGAGCTTGCCCCTTGCCTCGACTCATGACGGAAATCCAATTTCCAATACGAAATAACGGACTTGATTGTAGAACTAGTATGGCGACATAGTATATGGTAGCTATGCCGCCTATGATTGATATTTATGATGCTATTTGTTTTGAAACATATATGCACTAGTAATAGTATCAAATGATTTTGATTTATACGTATCAAGCATATTTGGCCCTTATAAGGTAAAACTCTATCCTCCGGCTTGCGTTGCATTGTGTGATGGGACCTGAGTCTTATAATGGCTTCATTCTTTCTAAAAGCATTGCGTTGTTTTAAAAGAATTTACTTTGTTTTAAATGCACTAGCAATCACTGGAGTAAACCTGTTCCGCGAAAGTGGCGTGGTCCTATGATTTGCTATTACTGTTGTTTAACTGTTAAATAGATTCCTCATACCAGTCCCCATGACTGACTCGTTGTTTGTTCACTTTGCAAACGCGGGTGCCCTTATTTTCACACGGGCAGCCTAGTACACAGGTGACAGGTGGTTTTTGGTTCTGCACTGCTGCATAGAGTGCATTTTTGGCTCATGGCGAGGCTGACTTCATAGAGATGACTTTGATATTTTCCGCCATTACTGTACTTATATTATGATTCCGCCACTGGCGATGCAGACCGATTTACTTTCCGTATTTCTCACTATATGTATATGTATTCCGCCTTCGGCGATGTAGACTGATACTCTTATTATGTCTCACTGCATGTATGTATTCCGCCTCTGGCGATGATGACTGATCACTTTCCTTTTATTCACTAAGTATATCCCACGTTATGCTATTCTGATATTCCTACATGTTGTGATTCCGCTGTCATATCCATGTAAAATTGTTTTATTTATTGTTTCTGCTATTATCTGTACTCTGCTATGATGATTAATGTGTTATTTCCTAATGATTATCCTTAATACCGCCCCTCGGATTTTGGGATCGTCACAGATTTAGAATTATGTCCAAATCAAATTTGGAAAAGGTCGTTGTAAGTGCAGTTCAATGACCGTTTATGGAAATCGACTGTACGGGCCTTGATAAAATTATTTAAAATATCAATAATCTGTGTAAAATCAGAAGAAATGATTTGGAAAGAATTGGGATGAAAAATTCCATATTTGGAAGATATATATATCGTTATTCCATCTTCGGAATATTTCGATATTGGATTCCGTGATTATACATGCAATGCGGAGGAATTTGGAAGATATATATATATATCGTTATTCCAATACGATGTTTGTTGAGTTTAGAATTTGATATTGAATATAAGCCTATATATTTTCTATTCAGAGTCTTGTATTTAATATCAAATAGGATTTTGGTTTTGTTGTGAACGATTTCTTCAGCAACACTATTCTTGGACCCCATGTGAAGAGAATAAATCTTTTAATTAAGATTGTTAGAGTTTCCAATTATATTTAATAATTGGAATAAAATGGAATGTGAATTGGGTTTATCGTGAACTGTGTTTTTAATGACATTCATTCTTTAACCCGATTTACAGTGAAATGTGATGTGGAATTTATAAATCTTTTGTTAAGATTTAAAGGAAATTTTCCAAAGTGAAGTTTTCCAATTTAATAAAATAAATTGAAATGGAATGGAATTCGATTTGGTAATAATCGAAGTGGACTTCTGTGGAGGAAGACTGTTACTATATATGGAATTTAAGAGGCTTTGCCGTTATTCAATTTATAGTATCGGTTGGATATGGAAGTTCATATCGATTATATATATTGATCTGTTTTCCGTGAAGATTCCATTGTTAATGGAATGTGATTTTGAGTTTATCGTGAGCTGTATTTTAAATGGCATTAGTTCTTTAACCCAGTTAAAGATAAGATTTATTTCTTAACTTTGAAAAATCATTAAGTAATGATTGTTGGAAATTCAAACTGAATTAGAGTTTTAATGAATCTTTAAATAGATTGAAAGGTGAATTTGATAACTAAAATTATCAAATCCAAGAAATGATCGAGAATGGAGTACCACCAGTTTTACTCCAAACGATAGTTAAATCTTTTATTAGATTTGAACGTGAAATGGTAATTTAATTTGCCGATAACACCGTGGTGTTAGATATGAAGTATTATCAGTTTTGCTTCATGGGATGAATAGGTTGGGATTGGGAAATTAAACAAATGATTACTTCGGTAAGGTTCGCTAATCCCGACTAGTTTGGATAAACCATAATTTGGTTTGAATTGAAATCCAAAGGAAGATTAAAGAATAAATTTAAAGAATTTATCTTTGATAAAATTAATGGGAATCTTTCCCAAAGTATAAGAATATTTGAATAAAGGAATATTTTGGATTGGAATGAGGCGTATGTTGTGTTTTTATAGCACTTGTTTATTATATACGTGAGTTATTTAGAAAGACCAGGTTTATCCCATTTTGAATAACTGATTCGACGATGTGTCGAGGATGAAGACGGTTGTTGAAGACCGGAGGTCTTCACATCGTTTGGATGATTACTGATGTCCTGATTGGGCTGTACACCCAAGACAAGGTAATAAGTGGTGATCGTTCCAGACTTACTTGGAGATCCATCGGATATGCGAGGACCTCTCTCCTGTATTGGACATACTGGACGAGGAATAAGGTGCCTCCGGTTTCGTTCAGACCCAGAACGAACTTGTAAATGGATGTGTGTCTTGTTGTATATAACGTAGTTGTATACACAATTATATGATTTTTTTATGATAACAGCCAAATACATATTATTTTAAATGTTTTTGTTACTGTACTGTTCTATGTATACATCACATATAGGAATATAATATTTAAATAGAATACGATTGTATAGACATTCAGATATTTACACGGTATTTTATTTAAATATAAATTTTTTATTTTAAATATTCAAACAGTACAACTATTTATAACTCCACTATTTGAACACATCACATTTCATATACATTCCCAGAATATTATACTTGTAAATAAACTGAATATAATAGACAAGTTTGTTTGAACGCAATAAAATGATATTTTATTTCAAACAAAATTTGTTTATTACAAATATCAGTACAATTCTCTCTACAACACTCATACAGTCACTCTGTCATATATGCATACATTTTAATTTTCATATACAAACACATTTACTGACATTTCCAACTTCTGTCTTTAGTCTTCAGACTTCACAGCACTTCACTGTCAGTCCAACCATCTTTATACCTGTCATATACAGAAACACACACAGTATATGGAACAAAAATAATTTCATACTCTAGCAAATATTATTTTATTTTGAAAATTTATTTGCCTTAGAATTTCGGTGTGTTTCTCATCATTTTTCTGACTCGATCTGATTTATTGATCCATCCGACGGTGTCTAGACAGCTTGTGATATTCACAGTGATACACTGTAAATACCACCAGGCAAACAATATGTATATTATAGGGACAAGGAAATCTGTTCTGGATGGCTGCATATACACACGTGTATATATATACACGTGTGCACTACCTCGCCAATCCAGTGTGCAACTGAGGAGTAGCCACATGAACCATCTCGACTCAGTGCACAACATATCATCATGGTCGAGACAAGTGACAAAGTCAATCAAGTCAACATACAAGCAGTTCAGATTTCAAGCATATTCATTGAAGTGATCTCAGCAAAGTATATCAAACATACATAAATGTTCAAGAAACAAACAACATAAATCAATGAAATAAAGTCGAGCAGCATAATCATTGGAGCAAAAAAGTCAACAAAGCATGATTCAAGCCAGCAAACAGTGATGATATAGTCAAGCAATATGAAACAATACAACATGCCTCAAATGTATATGATTGCAGAAATACATGGATGAGTACATGGCAGTTTTCTGTATGGTGAAACAAAGAAAAATCAATGCAGCATGAAGACATGGAAAATCGAATGACATAAATTCATTGGCCAAAGTGCAAGGTGACACAGCATGTATGCAAATGCTCAGATTTCAAAGTGGACATTTTATTTCAGTAAGGCTGAGCACGTGCTATTGGCATGGTGATAAATCAAAATGGACCAGCAAGATCGAAGAAGTATGAAGTACATAAGCATAAGAAAAAGAAAATCACATGGTGAAGCTCAGGTGAACTACAAAGCATGGGTCAAGTGAACAAGTGTGCAAATATGAGCATGGGTGGTGGAGAGAAGTGCAAGTGGTCATGAGTGACACACTGGCTACAGCATGTACACAAGTGAAGCATGAATACAATCAAATGTGGTCGAGCACAATCATGAACATATTCAGTGGAGTTCAAGCTTGTTGATGAAGTCAGGGTGCAATGATTAAATCACATAGCAAGAAAGTTTTGGCATGATCAAAGTAGAAATAGAGCAAGGCATGTGATTCAGACTTCATGGAACATGCACAGCAACACACACTCATATATGTATATATGCAAGATTAGTTTCAGGCAATGGTTCAACAACTAAAAGTAAAACAGTAAGTTAATAGGCAGCAGCTCATGTTCAACAAGGATGTGGAAAGTAACACAAGAAAGAATCAACCTGCTCAACATGTTCAAGTGCAGGTGATAAATCATTCAAGACAGTGAGCATATCAATACCAAGTGTGAAGCATGAATGAGAACAGCCAAGTTAATAGATGCATGTATACAAATAAATATGCAAAAAATCAAGAAGAGGTTCAAATCTGTTTCCTGTAATGCAAAATTTTCTAACAAGTATGGCAAGAATACTCATGAAATCAGTGTATCACATTTGGCATCATTTTGTGTGGGACCAGAGTTTAAATTCGAATTGTATTTCCAAAAATTCAGGATCTATAATTGGCAAGAATTCTTTTCAGAAAATCTCTTATCAATTAGGATTCTTATTCAAGGGACCACGCAAAATTTGTTTCCTGTTATCAAGGCCAAGAACACATCAAGATTCAATCAAGAATAAAAAGGGGCAAATTTCTTAATCAATGCAGAGCAATCAAAAGTGGAAAGCACAAAATCAGATCGAAGCCATTTAGTATGAAATCAGAGTTATTTCAGGATTCGAAATCCTATTTAATCACCACATCATCACTGTCATAAGGGCATCGATACCACAACAACTCAGAAGAAATTCAAAGAAATGTTTTTTTAGATAACTCACATTTTTTAAGAATTTCGATCGCCTGAAATTCCCCAAAACAGTGAAGAAAGGAGCATCACAAATCAGCCGACATCATCAAGTGATTCAAAGCTACAAAGATTCAAATAATTTCCAGAAGCAATCGATTTCAATTTGGCGACAAAAAGAGAAACCCTAGTTTTTTATTTTAGGATCGCAGCCGCCATTTCTAATTTGCAGAGCAAAGAAAAGTAATCGGGTTAAAGAGGGTTAAACCATTACAAAGGGGCCGGTCGTTTTTCTAACTTGGCTAAGCCATGTTTAAAACAAAGAGAAATTTTAAACTAGGGTTTTTGATTTAATCTCTTATGTATTTTTTTTGCATTTGAAAATTTGTCCGAACAGTTCTAGAGTCTGTAAAATCTAGGGGGATTCAGTCAGGGTGTTGACTGACAGTTGACCGACAGTTGACAGAGTCTGTAAAATCTAGCTTACTGGTTACGGGGTCGTAATAAGGGGAAATCTGATCAAAGGGATATCGGTCAATCTAGGGTTTTGAGCATAGGGTTAGAATAGGAGCAGGGTTTGCGAGTGTACATGGTCTTGTATGCGGGATCTGTTCTATCACCTAGTAGAAACCTTAGGAATGCAGCAGTAGGCAGGATTTTGTCGAAGCTGGGTATCTCTGTGTGTTATTTACTTTCTGTATTTTTATATCTGCTGCATTCTGTGATCTGATTATTATTTCAATATCCCGTTAGATTATAACTCTGCAAAAATTTGTAATAAAACCTATTCACCCCCCTTTAGGGTTAATCTAGATCCAACAAGTGGTATCAGAGCAGGTATTTTCTTTAACTCTAGAGAAATGGTGAATCCTAGTTGTCAGCCTTTTGATAGTCAGTCCAGTGATATTCCAATAATTTTCAATGGAACAGATTTTTTTAATATGGAAATCAAAATTCGAATTATATTTAAAATCTGTTAATTTTGGATATTGGAATATTATTGATAATATGGGAGATATGTTAGATAAGAAAAATAAAGTTGTCAATGCCCGTGTTATGCAAATTCTCTATTCTTATCTCAGTAATAATCGGCTTGATCTTATCTCTCACTGTTTGACTGCGCAGGAAGTTTGGAGAACTCTCAACAAGCTGTATGAAAAATCTGACAATAGCTCAAAACCCCAGGATGACAACTCAGATTCAGATCTATGCTTAACAAGTCATGTAGATGAAACTTCAGATGGATCAGAGGATGAAGAATTAACAAATGTTGAAACAGAAAATTTCTCATATGAAGATCTGGTTTACATGTGTCTTGATTTAGCGAAATCTGTTGATAAATACCAACTGAAAAATAAGTCTCTGAAATCTAAGAATTTTGAGTTGACCAGCAAAATTGATGATTTGTAATCACAACTTGAATATGTTAAAAATTCTTCAAATTCTGTTTGCAAAAATTGTTTGAAATTGAAAACCAATCTTGTTCATCTCAATAAAAATATTCAAAAGTTTGAAAATGAAATTCTGATCTTAAATGAGAACAAGACTGAGTTATCAAATTTGAATAACCTTCTGTAAAAGGAATTTGAAAATTTGAAAACAGATATAATTCCAATTTTGAAATTGCTGAAAAGGAGAACTTGTTGAAATCAAATTTGATTTTAGAAGAACTTGAAAATGAGATTGAAAAATCCAAGAAATTTGAGTCTGAAAAATAAAAACAATTTGAATCTGAAATCATGGAATCCCAAGCCAGAATTAAAACTCTTAAAGATGAAAATTTGGTTTTAAAATCTGATTTTAAATGATGTAAGATCACTAAAAATCATTGTTCAGATTTAATGAAAGAGAACCACGATCTTAAAACTAAAATTGAACAGCTTGAGTCAACTTTGACTAATTTTTCTAATGGTGAAAAATATCTGAATATGCTGTTGAAAAATCAATTTTCATTTGGTGATAAAAGTGGTCTCGGCTTTGAGAAAAATAACGTTTTTGAAAATCAGAACTCAAATGATTTTAAAAATCCTTTAAACTGCTTTGGAAAGAATCGATATGAAAATTCAAACTCTGATAATCGCAAAGAATTTTTGAATCGTAAACGTGATGTGAATTTGTTTTATAATAATCCAATTGAACAATTCTGGATCCCAAAAAGAAATAAAACAAACTTCAAACAGATTTGGGTTCCAAAGGGTACGAAGATAGATTCAAATGGATTATTATACAAACAGGTTTGGATACCAAAACATACGAATATAACTGTGGGTGGTTTTACTGTTTTTCTTAGACCACTCAATTCTCTAAACAGTTAGGTACCAAAGATGGTTGAGGAACTGCTTTGCTAAAAAGAGTTTGAATTCAAGTTGCTTAATATTTCTGTATCATTCAGAGTTCCTTAGCCCAAGATTGTGTTGAGTTAGAGATTCTGATTTACATTGCATTCTGGTATGATCTCAAAACTCACCTTTGTAAATATTCTCTATTTTTATTTTCTTTGTTTATTTCTCCTTCTGTCCCTTCTGTTTATTTTTCTTTGTTTTATCTGTTTTGATTTGTCACTGTCATATCTTTGTGACTCTTTAGGCTTCATTAACTTTCAATTGTAGAACTCATATTTTCTAGAAATTCGCTTTAATTGAGTAGAACTCTGATGTATTAATTATTTCCAGATCTTGAATTTAATCTTGTAAATATCTGCAATTGTTTTGAAGTTTATCTTTCTATTTTCTGATTTCTGAATTCATAACAGTGTTGATGTACTCTTGTCATATCTTGAAGACTGTTAATTTGAATTCTAAAATTTTGAAGATCTGAAAGTTTTGTGGAATTTCAAACACCTTTGCTTTTTTGAGTCTCTTCCAATTCATTTTGGAAACTCTTGAAAATTTATACTTATTACAGCACTCTGTTATTTATCAGTTGTGATAATTTCAGAAATTTTTAGATTGGCTTGAATATTTTAAATTGTCTTGAATCAGTGATACATCTTGAAATTCATCATTATTCATGATTATTATGGTTGAAATTAGTTTTTGTTTAAAATCATCTGAAATTCTTGATATTTTGAATATCGCACACCACTTAAATTTGAAATTATCAATCTTGTGTGAATAATTCATTATATCTCAAACTTGACATTGATTCAAGTGATTTCAAATAAACTATTTTTAATATTTTGATCATGAATACTTATCAAACTTGATATAAATGATCTGAAATTTCTATTATACTTAACAGAGATATTTTTGAAAATTCTTTGAAAAAAAATGGTCTTAAATCTCTCTATTAATTCATGGTTATTTGATTTAAATATTTGTGTGTTTAAAATCATTTGAAATTATTGATTTACTGAATCACACACATATCTCAAATTAAAAAAAAAAATTGGTGTGATTGATTCATTAAATTCTAATATTTTCATATTCCTTCAAATGATTTAAAATAAACAATATTTTTAAATCTGGGATCACGAATTATCTTTTGTGACCATCTGAAACCTATGTGAAACATTTTCTGACAAGTTTGATTCATGACTGATTTCTTGTGCTACTTTGATACTGTTTTGAAAATATGTTGGAATTTGCTTGTTTATGATCTGATTGCTGCTCTGATATTGTTCTTCAAATAACTGCTTGTTCTTGTCTGCAGCTCTGATAAATGTGCCAAGTTTGTTTGAGCTAGTCTTGTTGGGCTTTGTGATTAAAATTTGTTAATAAGGACACCAATTGGTATTAGATGTGCTGAATTTTTTTTGTATATATTTTAGTCCCTCCTGTCATGTATCTATCTTTATATTCCTCTTGTAATTGATTTTCAATTGTAAAATTATTTATTGATTATTCATTCAGAAATTGAAATCAATATCCAAATTGAACTGTATTTATAATTCATCAAAATTATTAATAGACTTTGAAATTGTGATGAATTGTGACTACAATATATGTCACAACAAGAGGAGATTTTATTTAGATATTCATGATGGTTGAACAATTATTATAATATCTTTGAACTGACAATTATTTCACGACCATCTTCATTGATCTATCATCATTCTACCATCCATCATTTTTTTTTATTAATGTGGAGAGTTAATTTTTTTTTAAATCCTTTTTTTAACAAACAGTGAAAATATTTATGATAGAAATTGGACTATGCTATTAATTCAGAATTAGTGATAACTAGAAATTTTCAATGATCCCGGTACAGTTGGTCATATTTCAAAATATTATTAATTTAGAAATTTATTTCACAGTCCATTTCTGTACCTACCCCAATTTCTATCATCCATATATTGGTTTTATATACCGAGGAGTTTTTCTTTTGAAGCTAAGAATGATAAATATATAATTAATACATAAGTGTGTCTCTAACCTCATTTAAAAATCCAAGCTCTGGTCATGCATGGTTATGAGACAACTTATAATTTAAGCTGCGATTGACCTCATTTAAAAATCCAAGCTCTAGTTATGCGTGGTCAGTGTGATCTTAAATAAAATTAAAAGAAAAAGAAAAGAAAATAATTTGAATAAATAAAAATTTATATGAAATTCTCCTTGGTGTGTAAAAACAAGTCTATCAATCCATATTCTAATTTGTGAAATGTGTTGAAATCTTATGACGTATTATGATTTGTTGATTGATAGGTATTGGGATTTGAGATTACTCGTTTTTGTCACTTTAACTGAATTATTAATTATAGTCTAAATCCATCACTGTTTTTTTTAACTTCATCTTTAAAAATTCTTTTGAAAATAATTGGAAATCATTGTGTTTTGAACTCTCTCCATTATATATAAATTTCATCGTAAATCCGTCATTCTCTATAATGTGAAATATGCCATCTGGTCTCAGAATATTATGATTTTTGTTTGATTGATTGAGATTTATGATAATTGTTCTTCCTCTGAAGCTGAAATTATATTTATTGGTCATTTCTCATCTATATTTTAAATTCTGAATCCTTTTGATGATAACAAAAGGGGGAGAATGGATAGAGATTTTGATTTATGAGTGAATATTTTATAAATATTTTTAATTTTGAAAATTCATATTATTCAATTCATTCATATTCACTCATGCACAGTTATAGGGGGATTTCAATATTCACTGTCAAACACATTTATTGTGCTTAAAATCTTTTATTTGTTTGTCATCATCAAAAGGGGGAGATTGTTGTATATAACGTAGTTGTATACACAATTATATGATTTTTGTTTGATGATAACAACCAAATAAATATTATTTTAAATGTGTTTGTTACTGTACTGTTCTATATATACATCACAGACAGGAATATAATATTTATATTTAAATAGAATACGACTGTATAGACATTCAGATATTTACACAGTATTTTATTTAAATATAAATTTTTTATTTCTAATATTCAAACGGTACAACTATTTATAACTCCACTATTTGAACACATCACATTTCATATACATTCCCAGAATATTGTACTTGTAAATAAACTGAATATAATAGATAAGTTTGTTTGAACACAATAAAATGATATTTTATTTCAAACAAAATTTGTTTATTACAAATATCAGTACAATTCTCTCTACAACACTCATACAGTCACTCTGTCATATATACATACATTTTCATTTTCATATACAAACACATTTACTGACATTGCCAACTTCTGTCTTCAGTCTTCACAACACTTCACTGTCAGTCCAGTCATCTTCATACCTGTCATATACAGAAACACACACAGTATATAGAACAGAAATAATTTCATACTCTAGCAAATATTATTTTATTTTGAAAATTTATTTGCCTTAGAATTTTGGTGTGTTTCTCATCATTTTTCTGACTCGATCTGATTTATTAATCCATCCGACTGTGTCTAGACAGCTTGTGATATTCACAGTGATACACTGTAAATACCACCAGGCAAACAATATATATATATATATTACAGGGACAGGGAAATCTGTTCTGGATGGCTGCATATACAGACGTGTGCACTACCTCGCCAATCCAGTGTGCAACTGAGGAGTAGCCACGTGGACCATCTCGACTCAGTGCACAACATATCATCATGGTCGAGACAAGTGACAAAGTCAATCAAGTCAACATACAAGCAGTTCAGATTTCAAGCATGTTCAATGAAGTGATCTCAGCAAAGTATATCAAACATACATAAATGTTCAAGAACCAAACAGCATGGATCAATGAAATAAAGTCGAGCAGCATAATCATTGGAGCAACATGGTTAACAAAGCATGATTCAAGCCTGCAAACAGTGATGATGTAGTCAAGAAATATGAAACAATACAGCATGGCTCAAATGTACATGATTGCTGAAATACATGGATGAGTACATGGCAGTTTTCTATATGGTGAAACAAAGCAAAATCAATGCAGCATGAAGACATAGCAAATGGAATGACATAAATTCATGGGCCAAAGTGCAAGGTAACACAGCATGTATGCAAATGCTCAGATTTCAAAGTGGATATTTTATTTCTGCAAGGCTGAGCACGTGCTCATGGCATGGTGATAAATCAACATGGACCAGCAAGATCAAAGAGGTATGAAGTACATAAGCATAAGTACAAGAAAATCACATGGTGAAGCTTAGGTGAACTACACAGCATGGGTCAAGTGAACAAGTGTGCAAATGTGAGCATGGGTGGTCGAGAGAAGTGCAAGTGCAAGTGGTCATGAGTGACGCACTGGCTACAACATGTACACAAGTGAAGCCGGAATACAATCAAATGTGGTCGAGCACAATCAAGAACATATTCAGTGGAGTTCAAGCTTGTTGATCAAGTTAGGGTGCAATGATTAAATCACACAGTAAGAAAGTTTTGGCATGATCAAAGTAGAAATAGAGCAAGGCATGTGATTCAGACTTCATGGAACATGCCCAACAACACACACTCATATATATATATATATATGTATATATATATATATATATATATATGCAAGATCAGTTTCAGGAAATGGTTCAGCAACTAAAAGTAAAACAGCAAGTTAATAGGCAGCAGCTCATGTTCAACAAGGATGTGGCAAGTAACACAAGAAAGAATCAACATGTTCAAGTGCAGGTGATAAATCATTCAAGACAGTGAGCATATCAATACCAAGTGTGAATCATGAATGAGAACAACCAAGTTAATAGATGCATGTATACAAATAAATATGCAGAAAATCAACAAGAGGTTCAAATTTGTTTCCTGTAATGCAAAATTTTCTAACAAGTATGGCAAGAACACTCATGAAATTAGTGTATCACATTTGGCATCATTTTGTGGGGGACCAGAGTTTAAATTCGAATTGTATTTCCAGATTTTTCAGGAATTATAATTGGCAAGAATTCTTTTCAGAAAATCTCTTATCAGTTAGGATTTTTATTCAAGGGACCACACAAAATATGTTTCCGGTTATCAAGGCCAAGAACACGTCAAGATTCATTCAAGAATATAAAGGGGCAAATTTCTTAATCAATGCAGAGCAATCAAAAGTGGAAAGCACAAAATCAGATCGAAGCCATTTAGTATGAAATCAGAGTTATTTCAGGATTTGAAATCCTATTTAATCACCACATCATCACTGGCATAAGGGCATCGAAACCACAACAACTCAGAAGAAATTCAAAGAAATGTTTTTCAGATAACTCACATTTTTTAAGAATTTCGATAGCCTGAAATTCTCCAAAACATTGAAGCAAGGAGCATTGCAAATCTGCTGACAACATCAAGTGATTCAAAGCCACAAAGATTCGAATAATTTCCAGAAGCAATCGATTTCAATTTGGCAACAAAAAGAGAAACCCTAGTTTTTTTATTTTAGGATCGCAGCCGCCATTTCTAATTTCCAGAGCAAAGGAAAGTTATCGGGCTAAAGAGGGTTAAACAATTACAAAGGGGCCGGTCGTTTTTCTAACTTGGCTAATCCATGTTTAAAACAAAGAGAAATTTTAAACTAGGGTTTTTGATTTAATCTCTTCTGTATTTTTTTTTGTATTTGAAAATCTGTCCGAACAGTTCTAGAGTCTGTAAAATCTAGGGGGATTTAGTCAGGGTGTTGACTGACAGTTGACAGAGTCTGTAAAATCTGGGTTACTGGTTACGGGGTCGTAATCAGGGGAAATCTGATCGAGGGGATATCAGTCAGTCTAGGGTTTCAAGCGTAGGGTTAGAATAGAAGCAAGGTTTGTAAGTGTACATGGTCTTGTATGCGGGATCTGTTCTATCACCTAGTAGAAACGTTAGGAATGCAGCAGTAGGCAGGATTTTGCCGATGCTTGGTATCTCTGTGTGTTATTTACTTTCTGTATTTTTATATCTGCTGCATTCTGTGCTCTGATTATTTTTTCAATATCCCGTTAGATTATAAATCTGCAAAAATTTGTAATAAACCGTATTCACCCCCCCCCCCCACTAGGGTTAATCTAGATCCAACATGTCTGACATCGGATTTCATTTTGTGTGATTGATAGACATCGGTTGCATAGCGTGAATTGCCTGTGTGGCATGTTGAGATGCAAATGATGAAGGCTTCTGTTGAAAAGAAGAGTCTTGTGGTTGATGATAAAAGCACGGCTTTAATATAGCATAGTTTTTTGTTGCGTTAATTCGCGAGCCTCACACCCTGGTGTGAACCAAAAACGGGAGAGGACATCAGGGAGGACATGCGTTTCCTTTTAGCTAGGAGTGGTGTCAGCGTTTTGCAAGCCCTGACATTTTACTTATGTGGACGATGGATAGCGAGGCGCCTCGGTTATTTCGGTCTCTACAGAGCCGATGAATGGTCTTTATACAGACCAGATTTACGCCCCATAGGGCGGGGAAACGCAGTGTTCTGGCATTTTAATCCACATGGGGTGGACTGGCCCTGACGATCCAAGGGCCCACCTGAGTCTGGGTCCTGAGGCTCGGGCAGCTAATAGTCTCTGTTTCGCAGATTTATACTCACAAGATCCTGGTTTACAACTGGAATGATATTCAGAAAGCTTTGTACCCGTATATTCTTTTTAGTTGTGTTTTGTATTATTTTCCGCTGCATTGTAACTTGTAAATCTCTGATATTTAGTAAATGTGTAATATTTATTCATACTCTGTATATTCTTGTATTCTGATGAAATTGTTGTAATAAGCAATGGAATATTCTTCTGTTTGTGTTCTGATTTGTCGTGTTCTCAATTCAATCCGGGCTTTCCTTCACGGGGAAGTTCGGGTCGTTTCACCGAAAAACTGAGGCAAAATAAAATTTTAAAAATGAAATTTATATTTGCATGAATTTTGAATATTATTTCTGTTCCATATACTCTGTGTGTGTTTCTGTATATGACAGGTATGAAGACTGGACTGACTGAAGGATGCTGTGAAGACAGAAGACAGAAGACAGAAGACAGAAGACGAGTATAGGCAGTGAAATGTATGAGTGTCTGTATATGAGTCAATGTGAATGTATATATAAAAATGTATAACTGAGTGACAGTGTTGTAGTGAGGAGTTGTGTACAGAAAGAGAGAATTGTATTGATACTTGTAGTAAACAAATTTGAATGAAAATATTATTTTATTGTGTTCAAACAAACTTGTCTATCATAATTAGTTTATTTACAAGTACAAATTCCTGTGAAGTGTTTAAATAGTGGAGTTATAAATAGTTGTACTGTTTGAATGTTTGAAATATAATATTCAATTTAAATAAAATACTGTATGAAGATATGAATGTCTGTATAGTCGTATTCTATTTAAATATAAATATTATATTCCTGTCTGTGACGTATATATAGAACAGTACAATAACAAACACATTTAAAATAATATTTATTTGGTTGTTATCATCAAACAAAAATCATATAATTGTGTATACAACTACGTTACATACAACTACGTTATATACAACAATCTCCCCCTTTTGATGATGACAAACAAATAAAAGATTTTGAGTACATAAATGTGTTTGATAGTGAATTTTGAACTCCCCCTATTTATTAGCTCCCCTACAACAGAAAACTCCCCCTATAACTGTGCATGAGTGAAAAATGAGAATTGAATGAATTTTGAAAAGTAAAAATATTTATAAAATATTCACTTGAATGGATTTTCAAAATTAAAAATATTTATAAAATATTCACTCATAAACCAAAATCTGAACCCATTCTCCCCCTTTTATTATCATCACAAGGATACAGAAATTCAAATATAGATGAAACGTGACTAAAAATATAATATCAGTGTAACACCCCACCTCCGTTAAGGTCACTCACAAAGGGAATGCCTTAACTTTGGTGGAGCATTTTAGTAAACAGAACAGAAACTTACAAGACAGATAAAACAGTACTTGAAAAATTTTAACTTTATTACAGCGGAAACAGAAATTAATATGGTTACATCCTTTCAATTTCAGAATTCAAGTACAAAATATCAGTCTTGTACAAAAGCCTTCAAAATGCATAATTTAAAATCATAATCCCCATGGAACGGAAGCTATAGAGAGCCAAGCCATACTTTAAGCACTTCAAGCAAAGAGAAATCCGGATCAAGCTAAAGTATTTCCCTCCTTGGATAACCTGGGGGGGAACGGAAGAAAGGAGGCGAAACAACAAGGGTCAGACAAAAAGTCTGGCAAGTCCAGTGACTTTCAGCATATGAACAGATAATAATAATATGATATGAACATAAAACTGGATGAGAGATAACTGTAACAGGTGTAGCAGATATAACAGAAGAACAAAATGACATAAACTATTGCTTTACACTTCTCTGCACTAATACTAGTATAGCAGAATTAGGTGTCACCCTAATGTTTAAATTGAAGCAGGAACGGGTACAGAATACTTTAACAGAAACAGAATGCTAATAATGGGCCTTTACTACCCGATCAGAAACAAACAGATTTATCCCTATGGAGACAGAATGTGGAATTAGGTGTACACTAGTAATGGGCCTTTACCACCCGAACAGACGGTACCACACAGAAACAGACAGGTGTTACCACCCAACAGAAACAGATGGTACCAACAGAAACAGACAGAACTAAGCGTACCCTAAAACCCTACCCCAAGCGATCGGCTCCCTAATACATAAATATCCTGTGTCGGCCCCACAGTAGGGTGTATCACTCCCTAAAGTGACAACCAATTGGCACAGACCTATTTACAGATGTCACGGCGTCTTACATCCTCAGAGGCAGACCGGGATCCATGCACGCACATGACCCGGTTGGAACGCACCATCAACACCCTCGCCATTATCAGAATGAACCACTTATAATTAGTTCAGTAAGCGTGCCCGGACCCTACCTACTGATGGGTCATAGTTTTGATACCAGAAAGGGTTACTGACTAATATGGGTCCCAAACAACAGATGACACAAGTAATTCCCCTCCTAACCTTGTGTCCCCAGACTAACAGATTTCAGATTAACTTGTTTACAAGTTCAGACATACAGAATTCAGATTTACTAATTCACAAATTAAGTTAACAAGTTTTCAGACTAACAGGTCAGATGTACAGATTTTTCAGATTTGTCTAACTTTGTATTGGGCCTACAGATTCATGGACGGGTTTTACTACATCTATTAATCCCTTTGGTTTAACCCTATTTTCCCCAATACGTTTTAGACGTCATTCTTATCTTAGATTTTGCATTAATTAATTATTAATGCACAGACCTCTCACATTAGGTCGGTAGCTTGTGGCCGCTGGATATGCCGGGCGGTTCCGGGCAGACTTCTGCCACAAGCCAGACCTAACCTCGTGTCTTACGCATGTTATGACTAACTTCTCACATTAGAACCTATTGTTTGCGGCCACTGGATGTGCCGGGCGGTTCCGGGCAGATTTACGCCGCAAACTCATTCTAACCTCGAGTTAGCCATGTTTATCTTTGCGGCCAATTAATTAATAATTTACCGTTTATGCGCACGCCCAATAAATATGCCAATTCAGATTATATCAATAACAGGATGATTATATCAACATAGCAGATAACAGATTTTATATGACTTAACGGATTTAACAGATTTAGCAACTTAGCAGATTTTGGCATATAACAGGTTAGGCATTTCAACCGACAAATTTAACAGATTAGGCATTTCAATCTAATTAGCAGTCTAGGCAATATAACAAAACTAGTAGTTTAGGCAACTTGACAAATTAGCAGATTTAGCAAATTTAATATTTCTAAAAGTTCTATTTACATGCCTTGCCCAATCATAAATTGGCCTAAATTCATATGCCTACATAATTGTCATGATTCACAACATATACTCCATGTTTGCATAAGCGCAGAATATGGACATAATTTGCCATATAACATATGTTCCAATTTTTGTTAAACTAGCATCTTACAGCAGATTCACATATAAATTATACCAAATATAACCATTAATTTCAATGCATGCCATATATCCAAAAATCCCTATTTAGGTGTAATCACAATAATAGATATCCTAATTAATGTAAATCTTTACACCTAAGTTTCCATATCTTCTTCTTTTTGAGTCATGAATCATTATGCAAACTATACCCAATAATATAAATCTTTAAATCATATCTTCTAAAAATCATATCTTGACTTTTATGTGCATTTTGTCCAAAATCTCAAATCATATGTAATCTTACAATGGTTCCTCTTTTCTTCTATCATAGAATATGCATAGATCCAAATCTAGTTTACAACATATGCTCATTAATTACAGTTCTAAATTACAACATAACTATGCATACAACATGCATAAATTATATGTTCATAGTCAAATTTATGCATATGTCCAATATATTTTATGCCTCAGACCTAAAGTCATACATTCAATTTAGTCTTATCAAATTTCGCATCATTCATTATTTATCCTAAAATTTGCGTTCATACGTTCATCTCTTATGAGATTAGGCGCAGGCTCGTGGTAACCTGGCTATAAAAACAGAAAAGAAGAAAAGGGATATAGAACAGTCACAGAAAAACAAATCTGACAGAAGAGAATATATATACAATCTCAGATTCAGAATTAAAAACATATCAAAATTATAATTAACGTTTATAGCGGAAAATAACTGTACTTGCCTTGATTGGATTAAAGAAAGAACTTTAACTTGTTGTAGAATCTTTGCAGAAACTTTAATCTCTAGTTTGAATTGAGTTGCTTAGGCTGATGTGGATTATCTTCTAGTTTTAATTCCAGCAGAGCAACGACGCCATTTTTATTTTTTTATTAGAAGAAGAGAGCAATGGAGGCTATATCTTCTTCATACGGACTCCGTTTTTCGAAAACTCGGACTCTATTTCGCGTATTTTTCCGAGACGAACGCAATGGCGTATCCCGTTTCCCTTAGTTCTATGATTTCAAATTAATTATACTTTAATTTGTTAATTCCACAGTTATAGAATACACGGGGTGTTACATTCTCCCCCACTTAAAAGGATTTCGTCCCCGAAATCTTCAAGTTAAGAAGAATGTGTCCTACCATCCAATCACCCATCTACTCAACCATCATCCACAAGCATCCAATGTCCTTAGAAAACTTCTAATGTTGTATGAACATATGCAAAAGTGTGTGTATATGTTCCTTATCTAATGCAAAGATCAGGCGGTCTACTGATTCAGTTGACCTCCTTAATGCGAATTATGTCAGTGCCATGAGTCCAACATGTATGCAATAGAATTCTGATGATATATATTATTTCTATATGAGTGCACAACCATTCACTCAAATGCAACATCCATGTGCTGAATCAACCAATTTGCATCCACAAGAACTGAAAAATGCTCACCCATCCATATGCAGTATGAGAGTGTTTTCGAGCCGATCTAGTGCCTAGTGTGTGTATATGCATCCACGGGCAACCACTAGCAACCACTTGCATCCACTTGCAACCATCAAACATAACATGTCTCAAACACATGTTTACACCCATTAGTTTCTACCTAAAGTTCAAATATTCGATCGATAGGATACAGTCGAATGATGGAAGCGAGTACAGATAGAACGAAAATTTGGTTCCCATTAGACATGGGTCCTAAGTATCGGCCCCAAAGACCGAAACCAATATCAAATTGACACCCTATGAAAACTCAGAATGTATGCGTCATACTTGACGCCTAACACAGATATCCCTCAAACCCCAGTCTCAAACAGTTGATCCATAACCCTTATGGGTCTGAGTCTATAGCGGAATTCAGAAATAATACTAGCATTAAAGTGCAGAGTATCGATTACAAAATCAAAATACCAAAATCAGAAAAAGTCACAATCAGATAAAGAAATTAAACCTACTATAGAAATTTTCCTATTTCTATCCTAGCCACTAGCCTCAAGAGTGTTCGCCTGCCCTCCTTGTCCTCGTCTCTTCGGGCAGTCCCTAGTGAAGTGTCCCATCTCCCCACAGTTGAAGCAAGCGCCCTTCCTTTTTCTGCAATCCTTGTTCAGATGAGTTGAGCTCCCACAAGTAAAGCACTTTTTCCCCTTCTTATCTTCAGACTTCTCATCCTTCTTTTGTGTTTCCTTTTTGGGCCCCGCTTTCTTATTCTGTGGTTCTTCCTTCTTTGTCTCTTTCGGGCCCTTGTCTTCCTCGTGCAGTAGTGCCATATCCACCAATTTCTCGTAAGTTGCTCCCATGGGTACATGGGTCATGGCTAGGCTGTGCAGTGGCTCATTCAATCCTTTAACAAAGCGGAGAGCCTTTTTATGCTGAGTGTTGACTAAATCCAATCCGAATCTTGCTAGTTGGTTGAACTAGTTGACGTATTCCTTGACCGTCATACTTCCTTGCTTAAGAGACAAGAACTTTTCCAATTGTAAACTTCGTTCAGCTTGCGAGAGGAATTTTGTCTCAAACCTTGTTCTGAAATCCATCCATGTCTCAACCGGCCTCTCGGCGTTAGTGACTTCCCACCAGTAGGAAGCTTCGTCTTTGAGCAGCCATACTGCCAACTGTACCTTCTGCCTATCGTCCACCTCGAAGATAACGAATAGATCCTCAGTTTCTTTGAGCCAATTCCTTGCTTCTACGAATGATTCAGTTCCTTTGAAATACTTCCCACCCATGGCCCTAAAATCTCTACAGATCTTTGAGAAAGCAATTGCACGAGGAGGGGGTGGAGGAGGGGGATCATTTGCTGGACCTGCAGCGGCGGTCCTAGCCTCAAGATATTGACGAAACCAACCGGGTACATGAACACCCTCTGGTATCTCGGATGCTTCAGACATGCTGGAACGAAAAAGGAAAGGTTCAATACAAAAAGGACTGAAAGAAAGATATATGGCTCTTGGGGATCATGTTTTTCAAAATAAGCTTTATTTTTGAAAATACTTCCTTTCAAAACCTTTTTGAAAACAGTTTTCAAAAACTTTACCCAATCTGGTAACCTTCAGCTCTGATACCAAGTGTAACACCCCACCTCCGTTAAGGTCACTCACAAAGGGAATGCCTTAACTTTGGTGGAGCATTTTAGTAAACAGAACAGAAACTTACAAGACAGATAAAACAGTACTTGAAAAATTTTAACTTTATTACAGCGGAAACAGAAATTAATATGGTTACATCCTTTCAATTTCAGAATTCAAGTACAAAATATCAGTCTTGTACAAAAGCCTTCAAAATGCATAATTTAAAATCATAATCCCCATGGAACGGAAGCTATACAGAGCCAAGCCATACTTTAAGCACTTCAAGCAAAGAGAAATCTGGATCAAGCTAAAGTATTTCCCTCCTTGGATAACCTGGGGGGGAACGGAAGAAAGGAGGCGAAACAACAAGGGTCAGACAAAAAGTCTGGCAAGTCCAGTGACTTTCAGCATATGAACAGATAATAATAATATGATATGAACATAAAACTGGATGAGAGATAACTGTAACAGGTGTAGCAGATATAACAGAAGAACAAAATGACATAAACTATTGCTTTACACTTCTCTGCACTAATACTAGTATAGCAGAATTAGGTGTCACCCTAATGTTTAAATTGAAGCAGGAACGGGTACAGAATACTTTAACAGAAACAGAATGCTAATAATGGGCCTTTACTACCCGATCAGAAACAAACAGATTTATCCCTATGGAGACAGAATGTGGAATTAGGTGTACACTAGTAATGGGCCTTTACCACCCGAACAGACGGTACCACACAGAAACAGACAGGTGTTACCACCCAACAGAAACAGATGGTACCAACAGAAACAGACAGAACTAAGCGTACCCTAAAACCCTACCCCAAGCGATCGGCTCCCTAATACATAAATATCCTGTGTCGGCCCCACAGTAGGGTGTATCACTCCCTAAAGTGACAACCAATTGGCACAGACCTATTTACAGATGTCACGGCGTCTTACATCCTCAGAGGCAGACCGGGATCCATGCACGCACATGACCCGGTTGGAACGCACCATCAACACCCCTCGCCATTATCAGAATGAACCACTTATAATTAGTTCAGTAAGCGTGCCCGGACCCTACCTACTGATGGGTCATAGTTTTGATACCAGAAAGGGTTACTGACTAATATGGGTCCCAAACAACAGATGACACAAGTAATTCCCCTCCTAACCTTGTGTCCCCAGACTAACAGATTTCAGATTAACTTGTTTACAAGTTCAGACATACAGAATTCAGATTTACTAATTCACAAATTAAGTTAACAAGTTTTCAGACTAACAGGTCAGATGTACAGATTTTTCAGATTTGTCTAACTTTGTATTGGGCCTACAGATTCATGGACGGGTTTTACTACATCTATTAATCCCTTTGGTTTAACCCTATTTTCCCCAATACGTTTTAGACGTCATTCTTATCTTAGATTTTGCATTAATTAATTATTAATGCACAGACCTCTCACATTAGGTCGGTAGCTTGTGGCCGCTGGATATGCCGGGCGGTTCCGGGCAGACTTCTGCCACAAGCCAGACCTAACCTCGTGTCTTACGCATGTTATGACTAACTTCTCACATTAGAACCTATTGTTTGCGGCCACTGGATGTGCCGGGCGGTTCCGGGCAGATTTACGCCGCAAACTCATTCTAACCTCGAGTTAGCCATGTTTATCTTTGCGGCCAATTAATTAATAATTTACCGTTTATGCGCACGCCCAATAAATATGCCAATTCAGATTATATCAATAACAGGATGATTATATCAACATAGCAGATAACAGATTTTATATGACTTAACGGATTTAACAGATTTAGCAACTTAGCAGATTTTGGCATATAACAGGTTAGGCATTTCAACCGACAAATTTAACAGATTAGGCATTTCAATCTAATTAGCAGTCTAGGCAATATAACAAAACTAGTAGTTTAGGCAACTTGACAAATTAGCAGATTTAGCAAATTTAATATTTCTAAAAGTTCTATTTACATGCCTTGCCCAATCATAAATTGGCCTAAATTCATATGCCTACATAATTGTCATGATTCACAACATATACTCCATGTTTGCATAAGCGCAGAATATGGACATAATTTGCCATATAACATATGTTCCAATTTTTGTTAAACTAGCATCTTACAGCAGATTCACATATAAATTATACCAAATATAACCATTAATTTCAATGCATGCCATATATCCAAAAATCCCTATTTAGGTGTAATCACAATAATAGATATCCTAATTAATGTAAATCTTTACACCTAAGTTTCCATATCTTCTTCTTTTTGAGTCATGAATCATTATGCAAACTATACCCAACAATATAAATCTTTAAATCATATCTTCTAAAAATCATATCTTGACTTTTATGTGTATTTTGTCCAAAATCTCAAATCATATGTAATCTTACCATGGTTCCTCTTTTCTTCTATCATAGAATATGCATAGATCCAAATCTAGTTTACAACATATGCTCATTAATTACAGTTCTAAATTACAACATAACTATGCATACAACATGCATAAATTATATGTTCATAGTCAAATTTATGCATATGTCCAATATATTTTATGCCTCAGACCTAAAGTCATACATTCAATTTAGTCTTGTCAAATTTCGCATCATTCATTATTTATCCCAAAATTTGCGTTCATACGTTCATCTCTTATGAGATTAGGCGCAGGCTCGTGGTAGCCTAGCTATAAAAACAGAAAAGAAGAAAAGGGATATAGAACAGTCACAGAAAAACAAATCTGACAGAAGAGAATATATATACAATCTCAGATTCAGAATTAAAAACATATCAAAATTATAATTAACGTTTATAGCGGAAAATAACTGTACTTGCCTTGATTGGATTAAAAAAAGAACTTTAACTTGTTGTAGAATCTTTGCAGAAACTTTAATCTCTAGTTTGAATTGAGTTGCTTAGGCTGATGTGGATTATCTTCTAGTTTTAATTCCAGCAGAGCAGCGACGCCATTTTTATTTTTTTATTAGAAGAAGAGAGCAATGGAGGCTATATCTTCTTCATACGGACTCCGTTTTTCGAAAACTCGGACTCTATTTCGCGTATTTTTCCGAGACGAACGCAATGGCGTATCCCGTTTCCCTTAGTTCTTTGATTTCAAATTAATTATACTTTAATTTGTTAATTCCACAGTTATAGAATACACGGGGTGTTACAATCAGCATAAGAGGAAGAACGATCATCATAAATCTCAATCAACCAAACAAAAATCATAATATTCTGAGAACTAGTGGCATATTTCACATTGTAGATAATGACGGATTTACGATGAAATTTATATATAACTGAGAGAGTCAAAACATGATTTCCAGTGATTTTTAAAAATCTTATAAGATTGAACACAAAAACAGTGATGGATTTGGACTATAATGATAAATTCAACTTAAGTAACGCAATCAAATAGTCTCAAATCCCAGTAGTTATCAATCAACAAATCATAATACATCAATATTATGATTTATTTCACATGCCGAGGAGAAATTCAGATTTATTTCAATTTATAGCACATATTTCCTTTTCTTTTATTTTTATTTAAGAGCACATTGACCACGCATAACCAAAGCTTGGATTTTTAAATGAAGCCAGTTGCAGCTTAAAATTAAGTATTCTCATAACCATGCATAACTAGAGCTTGGATTTTTAAATGAGGTTAGAGAAACACTTAAGAATATTATATTATTATTATTTTCTGTTTCAAAAGTGAAAAAAACTCCTCAGTATATAAACCCAATATGGATGATAGAAATGTGATAGGTATAGAAATGGTTTGTGAAATAAATTTCTAAATTAATAAAATTATGAAATATGACCAACTGTATCGAGATCAATGAAAATTTCTAATTATCACTAATTCTGAATTAATAACATAGTCCAATTTCTATCACAAATATTTTCACTGTTTATTAAAAAGGATTTTAAAAAAAATATTAAACTATCCACATTATTATAAAATCATGATGGATAGTAGAAAGATGAAAGATAATGAAGATGGTCGCGAAATAATTGCCAGTTCAAAGATATTATAACAACTGTTCAACCATCATGAAAATCTAAATAAAATCTCCTCTTGTTGTGAAATATACTATAGTCACAGTTCATCACAATTTCAAAATCTGATAATGATTTTGATTAATTATAAATACAGTTCAATTTGGATATTGATTTTAATTTCTGAATGAATAATCAATATATAACTTTAAAAATGAAAATCAATTACAAGAGGGATATGAAGATCTATACAAAGCAAGACGGATAAGAATATACATAAAAATTCAGCACTTCTGATACCAATTGGTGTCTCTATTAATGAGGAATGTAACAAGACATCGGAGACAAACCAGGATATTTCAAACAGAAGGAATTTAGGCCTAAAGCCCAAGCAGACAAAAAACAACAGATTTGGCACATTTATCAAAGCAGTAGACAGATCAAAAAAAGCAGTTATCTATGATCAGTATCAGAGCATCACAAAAAAAAAAAAAAACAATTTCAATGCAGACTTGTCAAGATGACGGTCACATAAGATGATTCATGATCCAGGATTAAAAATATCATTTATTTGAAATCATTTGAGTTATATGAAAAACTCTAGATTCAATGAATCGATCACACCAGATTAGATTTCAGATTCAAGATATGTGTGAGATTCAATAAATCAATAATTTCAAATGATTTAACAAACAAATATTTACATCAAATCATCATGAAATAGCAGAGAGTTTTAAGACCATATTTGCAATAGAATTTTTCAAAGAATATTTCTGACAAGCACAAGAGAAATTTCAGATCATTTACATCACATTTGAGAGATATTCATGATCCAAAACAATTTATTTGAAATCACTTGAATCAATGTCAGGTTTTGAGATATAATGAATCAGTCACACAAGATTGATAATTTCAAATTTAAGAGGTGTGTGATATTCAAAATATCAAGAATTTCAGATGATTTCAAACAAACAAATTTCAACCATAATGATCAAGAATAAAGATGAATTTCAAGCTGTATCACTGATTCAAGATAAAACAGAATATCCAAGCCAATCTGAAAATCTTATGAAATTATCACAACTAATAAATAATAGAGTGTTGTAATGAGTATAAATTTTCAAGCCTTTCCAAAAAGAATTAGAAGAAACTCAGAACAAAAGAAGTGTGTGAAATTTCACTAATTTTTCAGATCTTCAAAAATTTAGAATTCAAATTAACAGTGTTCAAGATATAACATGATTACTTCAGCACTGTTATGAATTCAAAACCCAGAAAATAAACTTTAAAACAATTGCAGATATTTACAAAATTGAGTTCAAGATCTCAAAATGATTAAAACATCAGTGTTTTATTCTGATGAAGCGAATTTCCAAAAAATTATGAGTGCTGCAATTGGAAGTTGAGAAAGCCCAAGAAGAAACAAAATAAAAAAAATAGATGGGGTAGAAGAAGGAAAAAACAAAGGAAACAAAATATTTACAAAGATAAGTTCAGAGATTATACCTGAAATCCGTGTAAACCAGAATCTCCGACTCAGCAAATCCTGGCTGGAGGAACTGTAAATGATACAGAATTATAGACAAGCTTGATTTCAAATTTCCTTTTAGCATAGCAGTTCCTCAGCCACCTTCGGTACCTAATAGTTTAAAGGATCGAGTGGTCTAACAAAATTAGTAAAACCACTCATAGTTGTATTCATATGTTTTGGTACCCAAACTTGTTTGTACAACAAACCATTCGAATTAACTTTTGTACCCTTAGGAACCCAAATCTGTTTGAATTTAACAAAACACGTTTTATTTCCTTCTGGGATCCAAGAATGTACAAATGAATTGTTATAAAACAAATTCTCATCTCGATTGTGATTTAAAAATCCTTTGAAGTTTTCAGAGCTTAAATTTTCAAAACAAGCATTACCAAAGTGATTGGAGGGATTCTTAAAATAATTAGAATTCCGTTTTCCAAAACCATTTGTTTTTCCAAAACCAAGACCATTCTTATTTCCTGGACAAAGTTGATTTTTCAACAACATATTCAAAGATTTTTCTCCTGTTGAAAATTGTTTTAAACCCAATTCAAGATTGTTGATTTTGATTATAAGATTAGAATTTTCTTTTATTAGATTTGAACAATGATTAATGCTGATCTTTCTCCTTTCAATATCATTTTGTTTCAAAATCAAATTTTCGTTTTCAAGAAATTTGATTTTGGTCTTAGACTCAAAGATTTCAGATTCAAAATTTACTTGCTTTTCAAATTCAAGTTTCTTGAAATTTTCAATCTCTTTTTCAAGCTCATTCATGATTGATTCAGATTTCTGTAAATTTTGAATTTCAAAAATTTTATGTTTTGAATTAAGCACATCCAACTCCTTTTGCAAAACATTGTTTTTATAAATTAGCTCATCCTCCTTTTGTTTGGAAACCATAATTTCTCTTTCAAGCTTTTGGAAATTTTGATTTAGATGAGCTAAATCTGTTTTCAAATTTATACAACTTTTGCGGTCAGAGTTTTCTTGTTTTAATTGCAACATGTTTTTGCAAATCAAATCACGATTTTCAGACTTCAAAAGATTGTTTTTCCGTTGGAGTTTATCAACAAATTTAGTAAAATCACTACACATGTAAACTAAATTCTCATATGATAAATTTTTTGTTTCATCATCTGTTGATTCTCGATCATCCGAATCATCTGAATTTTTATCTGTATAGCCTGTTAGACATAAATATGAATTTGAGATGTCCTTCTCTGGTTTTGAGAAGTTGTTGTTAGTTTTTCCATACAGCGCATCGAGAGTTCTCCAGATATCCTGCGCAGTCGAACGATGAGAGATAAGATCAAGCTGATTATTACTAAGATAAGAATACAGAATATGCATAACACGAGCATTTAAAACTTTATTCATCTTATCCAACATATCCCCCTGATTTTCAATAATATTCCAATAATCAAAATTAACAGATTGTAAATATAATTCGATTTTTGATTTCCAAATTAAAAAATCTGTTCCATTGAAAATAGTTGGAATATCACTGGATTGACTCTCGCTGTACTGACAACTAGAATCCATGATTCTAGGGTTAATGAAATCACCAGGCTCTGATACCACTTGTCGGATCTAGATTAACCCTAGAGGGGGGGATGAATAGGGTTTATCACAGTTTTTTTGCTGAGTTAAAAATCTGATGGGATATTAAATAATAAACAGATCACAGAATACAGCATAAATAAAAAGCAGAAAGAAAATAACACACAGAGATACCCAGCTTTGGCAAAATCCTGCCTACTTCTGCATTCCTAAGGTTTCTAATAGGTGATAGAACAGATCCCGTTTACAAGACCATGTAAACTCATGAACCCCTCGCTCATATTCTAACCCTATGCTCAAAACCCTAGACTGATCTAATCCCCTAGATCAGATTTCCCCTGATTACGACCCCGTAACTAGTAACCTAGATTTTACAGACTCTAGCAACTGTCAGTCAACACCCTGACTGAGTTCCCTAGAATTTTACAGACTCTAGAAACTGATTCAGAATGAATTACAAAATGAAAATCCAAAACAAAATAAAAACAAATGCTAGAAAACCCTAGATTTAAAACAAACTCCCTTAAGCCCAAATTAGAAGCCGGCCCATTCTCCTTTTATCCCGATCATTTTGCTCCTAAAAAATATGGCGGCTAACGATTAGGTAATTCTAGGGTTTTCTGATTTCAAACCCCAAATCGATCACTGCTTGATTAAATGAAGTTGCGATTCCTATGAGTGTTCCACTACTTTGAGTTGCTCTCTCTCTCTCTATTGATTCGGATGCTCATCCGATTTGGGTTTTCTCTCTAGCTCGATCGAAACTGTGAGTTTTTCTAAAATTTCTTGCTTTGAAATGCTTGAATTGATTTTGTGGGTTTTGATACATGCCGATGATGAAAAGGATGTGAATTTATAGGATTTAGAAAGCCTAAATCGACAATCTGATTTCACGTGATGACTTCGTCTGATTTGTGTTGGTTTCCTCTTATTTATTTTATTGATAAATTCAGCTAAAAAAGAAATTGATGCCTTGATTAAAAAACTGTGAATTTTGTGATTGAATACTTGGAAAGAGTGAATTGATTTCCCATATTTCTTGCTTGATTTAAACATCATAGTCCCCGTGAATAAGTCGATTTCCTTAGGCAAGATTGATGGAATTCAGGAAACTAATTTTAACAAGAATGCTTTTAAACCTGTGTACCGTTCTCTGAATTCCCTTGTTTATTTCTGAAAGGATTTGAACTGAAATGGATTCTTGTCAAAATTGTGTGATTCTTGTTGCCATATACAAGAAATTTGATTTGCTTGATTGAATAACTTCAGCTTTGTTTGAATTTGACCAATATGAGTTTGTGTAATTCATGAAAGAAATTAGAAGCTTTCCCCTTTTTGATCACTGTCTATTTTCAAATACTGAAGCCTTGATTCAACCTGCTTTGATTTCGAAGACAAACATGCCTTGAATTTCATATCTGGAAATTTAAATGATTTACCAAAAATGACTGAGCAAAAATGATTTTATCCACCATTCATATCACTGTCTTGAACATGCAATTATTCCTGTTCCATTCACCATTTATGCTGAAAGTGTTTGCACCATTTTTGCTTAGAACAGTTCATGCTACATTTTGCTAAACCATTCATACTATGTATTTGTGCACATTAGAACTTCATCACAGTTGTAGTCTTACCAGTGTATACTTGCATCATTGTATGCATCTAACCAAGTTTGTGGTTTGCTTGTGTATATTGCCTTGAGCTATATTTTGCACATTCTAGCTTCACCATTTCTGTATAAACTGCATGCACATGTGTCAACATCATTTTGCTCCTTCACTTGACCATGTTGTCACTCATGCCTGAAAATTTGAGTTGCTATTGTTTGTTGCTCACTGTTCATGTAAAACATTTTGTGCGGCATTTCAATAATGTGTTGATGCACCCTTGCTTATCCACTTTGCTTCAATTTACATTAAACCATGGCCATCCATGTTTGATCATATGAGAAATTTGACTTGATGTGGCACTTGCTTGATTCATGTATATTGATATATGCTGCTTAGTACTTGAAGATAAAAATCTGGTTGCACCATTTAGACATGTGTTGAAAGAAATCCGGTTTCCTGAAATGCCTTGTACTACTTTGTGTCATGATCTGTTTATACCAATTGATCAGTAATGCACCCTGTCCATATATACTTATGTCATTCTGATCACTTGTCTGTTGCCTTGCCATTTTGCTCGACACTTGGGCTTGCTTGTATTGCATTTGCTCCATTTCACTGTTGTGCTGACCATGTTGACCTGTATGTATACATATATGTATATATACCTGTATGTGTGTATGTATATATATATATATATATATATGTGTGTGTGTGTGTGTGTGTGTATGTGTGTGTGTGTGTCTATTCGAATATATATCAGTAGACCGCTACACTATGTTGTGGCTGTTCAGAATCAACTGGTTCTGATCAGCAAACTGGTGTGGTGTGTTGAGGCTGATCAGTGGGTACTAGAAATATATACATATCAGATCAAGTCATGAAAAATGATGAGAAACACACCGAAAAATTGAGGCAAAACAAAATTTTAAAAATAAAACTTATATTTGCATGAATTTTGAATATTATTTCTGTTCCATATACTTTGTGTATGTTTCTGTATATGACAGGTATGAAGACTGGACTGACTGAAGGATGTTGTGATGACAGAAGACAGAAGACGAATATAGGCAGTGAAAAATGTATGAGTGTCTGTATATGAGTCAATGTGAATGTATATATAAAAATGTATAACCGAGTGACAGTGTTGTAGTGATGAGCTGTGTATAGAAAGAGAGAATTGTACTAATACTTGTAATAAACAAATTTGAATGAAATAAAATATTATCTTATTGTGTTCAAACAAACTTGTCTATCATATTTAGTTTATTTACAAGTACAAATTCCTGTAAAGTGTTTAAATAGTGGAGTTATAAACAGTTGTACTGTTTGAATGTTTGAAATATAATATTCAATTTAAATAAAATAATGTATGAAGATATGAATGTCTATACAGTCGTATTCTACTTAAATATAAATATTATATTCCTGTCTGTGATGTATATATAGAACAGTACAATAACAAACACATTTAAAATAATATTTATTTGTTTGTTATCATCAAACAAAAATCATATAATTGTGTATACAATTACGTTATATACAACAATACGCCATCGTTTTACTTGGACCATTTAATACCATATAAGAGAAAGGTGGGCCCAATGACCGTTTAAGACCTAAAAAGGGAGGGTCCCCACGACTTTGGTCTAAAACCAAGGAGTGAACCTTAGAAACAGACCTAATCCTAATCACTTAGTATCCCCCACAAGCAAGGTCAACCATTTAATCCTTCTGAATAGCACTAAGATTTTTGAGAGGGAGTGAAAAAGAATCAAATTAGAGATGATCTAGTTTGATTCACTTTGAATTTTGGCAGAGTTTTTAAGGATTCTTGAAATTTAGAAAGGAAAGGAGTGAAGGAGTGAAGAATTAAAAAAGTGATTTTAAATTCATTTTGATATATATATTGGAAAACAACGATCAGATCCATCCGCGAAGGGAAACGACGGATGAACACTTCTTTTGAAATTTGATTTTTGGCTGAAATGACAACCATTTCGACATGGGGGGATGACATGTGTCGACATGCCTATATTGAAATTTATAAAAAAAAACCTATTTTAAAAAAAAGTATTTGATTTTAAAATTTGTTAAAACAATTCTACGACTTGTAAAACATTCTAAACATAATATAAGTAAATAATAACACTTGTTAAACATTCTAGAAAATGGTTTTTGAAAATAATAAAATATTTAACATATAAAACTATAAATAAGAATATAAGGGAAATAAATTAAAAAAATGTAACTTGAAATTAAGGTTATAACTTTGAAATTAAAAAATAATAGTAAATTACAAAGATAATAAAGAGTAAAATATTTAAAAATAAGCAATATTTAGAAATTATAAATTAGTTATTCAAATTTTTTTGATTTCAAAGCTAAAATATTAAAAAAAAAAACTCGAAAAGGAAATTAAAAAAGCAATTTTGGAAGTATGTGGGTTTCATCCCACTAGAATAGGTCGTGGGTTCCATCCCATTATAAAGCTAGAAGGTGGATTCCATTCCACAATTAAAATCCGAATAAAGATGTTAGTGCTCATATGAAGTTTTAACATAAATCTAGACACTATTATGTATATATGTAACGAGGTTTAATTTAACTTGTTACTTTGATAAAAAAAGGATTTATTTTGATAAATTACTTACGAAGGATGCTTAAACTTAATCTACCATTCTATGATTGGTTTTTAAGCAAATTAATTAATTAAACAAGGATAATTAAGTTAATTTTAATTAGCTTTAGACATGCTTTTGCATTATATTATTAAAGAAAATGATTTGGTTTTATAAAAATGCTCTGTTAAAAAATTAATTTAAGTTATAAAGTTATTAGGATTCAAAAGAGACTTGGAATTTGATTAATGTGTTGTAAACCTTTTTTATGTGAATTAAATATTAAACTTATCAAATCATTTATTTGATACCTAGATTTGAGATATTATTGTAAGCAACAGCGGGCGTTACCTACTGGTTGATGGTTGAAAAGCCTAGGTCCGTTACGGAAAATTTGTATCAAATTATTAAATAAATTCATTGATGTATTTCATAAGTACCACAAAGTTGTATATATTAATGATGAACTTGAAGTACAAAGTCTGGAGTTTCACAAATGAATCCATGCGATGCATCACAACACCACCGCCAAAACAAGTTATGAATTCAAAAAAGCAACCAACTCATTAGTGCTTATATGCAGCTATTAATGGTTATCCACCACATTTTTTTTTTCTTCGGCTCAAGTTCCCTTTTTCTTCAAAATCTAAGGAAAACTTTTGTTGTTAATCATTTGGTAAGTGAACCCATCTAGTTCCACCAATTCCAGTTATCAAATAAGATTCAGCCTGAAGATCTAGGGAGAAGTACTTAGAATGAACTAGTTTTTATATGTACCTTAGTGAAGAAAAATAAGCAAACTAAAAATTTCTTGTAGAGCCCTAGAAAAATGTGCTATATACTTACTTGGGTCAGCTTTTTGAATACACCGTTTGTATCTGTATTTACGCTTTCTCATATTTAATTTAATAGCAACTCCACTTGTGAGTTATATCTAAAAAATCACTTCAACAAAGGGCATATTCGAAAAATCTGTTATTTGGACAATGAACCTAGTTATATCTTACAAAACCGTAATTATTTGGACCTTTGTTGAACAAAAATTCAAACTTCAAGCATTAATTCGACAAATGTCATAAGTTCGAACGTTTGTTGAGCAGACTTCTGAATTTTTTGACGTTTGTTCAACAAACAGCCAATATACTTAAAAACAGTAATCTTAAACACATGTTGAACAGACCTTTTACATTTGACGCTTATTCAACGGGCGTCCAATAGAAAAACAATTGAATGAAAATGTAGACCTACAAAATATTAGCATACATTTTATAAAATTTGTATTATCTGCCGTTTGAGATGCTCTAAGCGTTATTTAGCATCCTTCATCGTCCAGTTATGATAGCAGGTCCACTCACTAAAATACTTAAACAATAATTATCAGTAGGGTACGTTGTTGATTCTAATTGAATGGCTATGCTATCACGTTATGGGTTTTTATGTGTTGCCATATCATATGTTACTATTCTCCGGTACCACACATTTGGTTTTGCATTGATGAAGCGTTAACATCAATAGGATATGAGAATAAGCGTTGAAAAACACGTTCCACACTATGCTATTATAGCTAAGTTGGTACACTTCGATTTATGTTGGATTATTCGGGTTTTCAAGAGCGTATTTATTAGCAAATCTACTTTATATAATTTATATAACTACCGCATCCCAAATGTTAAAATTGCCGTGCTTTAAGTAATAGATCTGGAGTGCTTATTGTATTGATAATAAAACGCAAAATTTAACACATTACATATTCATCTTTTATATATCTTTGTGTTTACGTTGAATGTTAAAACAAAAGCTATATCCCTAATTTTAAGTGTTCAATCCATTTCAATTAATGTTTATATGATCTGATCATTTCAATAGTAAAGTGAGGTTTACTGATCGGTTTAATCATAGTGTGCTGCTATTTATACTCCATTTTTCTTTTCCGGTCACCACACCATTCAGCCGTTAACTGCCAAACAGTTTACACCTCAAAATTCACATTGTTCGGTGGTCGTTTATGGCCGACGAACGTGAATGGGTTCGATCGTTAATGTCCGAACAAAAATGTGTGCAGCACACTAATCATATGTCTGACCGAGATTTAGTTTGACACATATGATAATTGATAAGCAGGCTAAGACCCAAAAAAGAAACTATTCTAGCGTAAAATTATCATGCTTGAAACCTGGGAATGTTATGGTTGTTCAGTCTCAATTGACTTTGTAAATTATGTTTAAAGTTAACAAAACAGCAGTTACACACTGGTTATAGTGACGAACAGCAAATATGCAGAATACAAACAGAAGTTAAGGAAAATAAAAACATAAGTTACACTATTATGATACAAATAATAATCGTGCTTTCTTAATTCTTATTTAAGCACATCTAGCATATTCCCAATTCCAAAAATGACCATATAGATAAAAATAGGCAAATCACAGAATCCACTGTTCATACTAAAATAAACAGCCACAGCCTATGCATGTGTGAAGAATAATACTATTTATGCCGCCCCCATAAGCAATTAAAATCTGAACTGTTAACGTTTGGTATCATTTCTTGCAGATGGAATATGTATACAATATTTTTGCCGTCTCACTTGACATGGGAAGAGCACAATAATATGAACTTTTGAAACAGAGAACACGTATTTTTTTCGATGGGAGATATCAAATGAGACTTGTGCTTAGCTATGCAAAGAAAGACACAGCATGAACTTGGCAAGCAACCTTGCTATGTTATCAACATCATTAATCATCATCTCCATCACTTGGGTAGTAAAGGTCGAATCGAAAAAGAAAAAGGCTAAGAAAATCGCTAGAAGAATTCCAATGGGACATAAACAGGGCCAGATATAAGAAAGTAGATTGGGAAACTACATTAGCAACCATATTACCATTTTCTAATAAACACCTAAGCCATTGGATTTTAAGTTGGAAACAACCCGGATGCTACTGTGCCCGGATGGAAAACCGGGCAAAAGCAGCGAATTAGTGGAAAATGTGGATTATCACAGAGGGTATTATGTTAATCCTATATATGCTGATGTTGGAACATCCGAAAATTCAGTCTTTTCCCTCAATTTTTGACAAATTAAGAATTGGGTTTCCAAGCATAACACCTTCGACCAAGAAGTAAAAAAGAAAAACATTTAAGAGGTCAAATTATAAAAATCGTACATTTATCAGAAAATCATCTTATATCCTTTATTACATTAGATCAGCAAATTCTAATTTAATTCAGATTTAAGGAACGCAGTAGTATCGAACACGAGTAAAAACAAAAACAGCAGTACACAGAACATGATAAAACATGAATGAAATTATATTATTTTAACAAGTGATAGTATTGCTAATTACAGGAATTTAATAATTTTGGTTAGGGCACGGACCGGTAGTATCTAAAAAATCCTTGTATCAGCCACAAGCAGTGTTTTAAAAACCCGACCCTGTCGCGGTCCGACCTCGAATAACCCTGAACCTTGGACCATCACAGCGCGGAACTCAATCAGACCTCATTCATGCATGAACCCTGGTCCGACCTTCAAACCAACAGTCCAACCTTCAATTTTACACGGTTAAACCACGGTTCTTTGTTTTTCCATACTTCTCATTGTGTAATTCTTTATGATAATTTCATCTTTTGTATTATTTTAAAATAACAACTAAAATATTTCAAAAAATCATAACTGTTCCGACATTTAAATCATAAACTTTACCATTTCGTTCTAAAAAACATGTGTGTTTGTTTATGCTCTTGCTATTTTATTATATCATGCAATCTATTAATTTTAGTTTATAAATAGATTACTTTCAAACTTTATTATTCATTTGTTTGAGTACACATAAAACTTAATTATTCTCATTTTCACTGTTAATAAGCATGTGCGGCTCTCGACGGTTCGACCGGTCAAACCTTCAAAACCTTGGACCCTGAGTCCTTACGGTTTGACTCGCAGTCCGGTTTTAAAAACTATGGCCACAAGTATCAAACTAAATAACAGAATGAATGAAGTGACAAAAGAGAGAAAATATATTATTATTTTTAAACTTGCTAATATCAAGGGAATTTTAGGTGTAGAAAAATAAGGTGTAACGGATCAAATCCGACTGGTCCTGATTCTAGGAGACTGGGGCTTTGTCATACATTGTAAAACCTAAACCAAACTCAAGCTGCATTTCGGATCGGGTCAGTTCAAAATTAATCAGGTATTAACACTAAAAATGTATATTTTATAGAGTATTTCAAACAGGTCTTTCGGGTGTGGTTGGACAATAACACTAAAATATGCATACATCAACGTATTTTAATCAGGTCTATCGGGCAGGGTTGGACGTTCCGAGTCGGATTGATTTAGGTTGGATTTGATCAGATATTTGTGTTGTTTCATCATCTAGATCAGACCAGATCCGATACTAGACCCATCGAAGTTGTTTTGACTTGGAAATTTTCCGATCTAACTCTCTGCTGTAATATTACACTTTGATTACCCAACACATGCAACGTGGTTATAAAAATATTCAAAACGATGTTATCTATGAAATCCAAGCAAGCATGCAAAGCTTATGTCACGAATAGCAAAAACTTTTACTCTGTTCCGTTTCTTAAATGGAAGCAATAGAAGAAAAAAAAAGATTATATCTCTGAATACACCTTAGAAGAACCCACCGAATTGATGAACCCGTGAAAAAGACTAAGTTGTGCATTCCGACTTCAACTCATATCACCTGAAATATTATTTTTTGCGAAAACCGTAGGAAAGATATGGCTCAAACCTGGATCTGTTGTCAAACCTGCACACTTATTTTCATTGTGTCACACTTGTGGATGAGAGATAATATTTTCATCATTGCATAATTAGTAAGATTATACCTTTATTACCATACAATTACAAATTATACAATGATAAAAATACGACTATCATAGACAGGGCCGGTCCTGGCCTAGTGCGAGCCGTGCGACCGCACAGTGCCCATTAGATTAGGAGGTCAAAAAAACAACTATATTATCTTTACTAGAGCCACTTTTTCTTGTCCGGATGCTTGTACTTGATAATAATTTATGTATGCAAAAGTAGACATGATTGTATGCTTTGTTGACATCAATCAATATATTAAAATGGAGATGTGGCTTGTGTGGACCTCTAGTTGGCAGATTGAAAATGTTGATAAAAACTTTATGAATTTGCTAAAACACGCAATTTTCTTAATGGAGAAGAACAGTAGAAAAAATACATTTTCACTTGTGTTCAATTTTTAAAATTTTGGTTCCACACTAGGCCCATAAATACTTAAGGCCGGCCCTGACCATAGACCAGTAGATGCAATGCTCCGTAGTTAATTTACAAAATCAAGCCAGGCGCCCCTGGCTCAGCATGGAAACTCAAATTTGCTTTTTCAAACTGTAGAACCTGAAATCTGATTCTCTAGAGCCTGAAATTTGAAACTTGCTTAATCCTCCACACAAAGAGAAATAGTAAATACAAATTCTTAAATAAGTTTTATTAATGGCTCCATGGACAATTTGAAACTTATATAATCATATTTGATAAAAGAAGCACAATTTGTTACGAGTAAATACCTGAAGTAGCTAGAGACCATGTGGTGTGGATTTGGAAGCTGGTAAGTATCCTTTGCATCCTCGACCACTAATCACATTTCATAATTTATCTTCGCTGCCTTTTCTGTGAATCGAACATGGCTATAATTAATCAGACCATTCAGAAAGTGGCTTGACAGGTACAACAAAATGTGATCGCAGCCTAATGAAAAATCAGATTAAAGCCTTACCTAACATGTTACATTTTGGTTTTCATTTCATACACCGGTAAATCTATAATCATCTTGTTAGAATAAAATCATGCTCACTGAAGTCAGCAGTTTCATTTCACGCTCAAAGTAAACCATTATTTCAGCTCTTTAATCTATTCTCATCATCATTGATCCTACCACCACACCATTTAACAAAACTTAGAACATAAAATATGATAATTTTGACCTGTAATAAATTTTTAATGGCTAACAGTACGGCAGAAGGAAGCGTCGCATCAACATCATTATACATAAGCTATGGTTAATAAACCCAGCTGAATATTTTTAAAAAGGCAGGAAAACACAAGAATATATTAAGATAACACAGCCTATAACTAAATTCATCGTGTATCTGGATACTCATACCCAGTAGAAGCGTTGCGTTTAAGGGGACAGACTTATTATCACGATAAGAAATGCTAAACTAATTTGATGACTTTTGGTTTCTGGTTTATCTCTGCTTCAAACATAAACCATTACAAAAAGAGTACCATTCTACATATGCTTAATTTTATAAATCTGAATAAAGAGCATAAGACTAAAATCATACCCAGATTAAGTTCAAAAGGCTTGGTTCATTATGCCGCCGCTGCAAGAAAATGCAAATCACGTAGCCATTAAACAATGTGCACACAAATCATGAATACAAGAAAATATTAATTCACGTTATTGAAATTCAACCTTGCAGATTAATAATAGAATATTCTAATATATTTGTTGTATCTCGACATTAGATTCATCACAATACAAATCATGATAAAAATCTATGTTGCTTGACAAAAATACTCTTCATGTTAAATAGTATGCCACATAGCAATGTGATTGTTCATTCGAGTTAATTATTAGTTAATGTATATACTGCAATCTAAAATACTACATCCTGTATGTTTATGTATAGGTAAATCTGAATCCTGATAAAAGTGCACCATGCATTTTGCTGTCATCTGTAACCATGTAAATGTTTGAGTATTTACTCCTTTCTCTTTTTGGCAAGTATTTAGTCCTAATGAACTGGGTAAATATGTATGAATACTATATGGTCCAAAGCATGATGCGTAAGGTACTTGCTGAAACCACAAAATTCCGACCATCTTTCGGATCGGTTTTGGCCAGAAGTAGGACGCAACAAAAAAAGTATTTGACAACGGTGAAAAAATGTTGTTAAATTACATAAAAGACATTCATTTATTCTGCCGTTGTAATATGCATAGTTGCATAAAGTACTTATCTTTTACAACACCCAATTATCATTGCAAATGCCATTGTAAATAATATTCTTACAACGCTTGATGATCATAGTGGAAACCTTGCAAAATTATTGAACTTTTTTTTACACAATGGTATCTAAGTATTGCACAATGTGGTTTTTGCAATGTACTGTAAACATTAAAGAAAATTTATTTGTAACGTACCTCCAACGTGATATTTTGTTTATTTTATGTTGTGAATTTATTTTTGAAAGTGTTCTCCTCCTCCCGAATTGCCTGCGCAGCCCATAGCTCAGCCATGGACATGAATTGGAAATGCATGTGTTGTCATAAACAAATAGAAGAAAAGGTTGGAAAATAAATATATAAATATTAAAAAATACTAGAACATTGTGAAATTAACTTACACAATGTTTACAAGAAATTATGCTCATATTTTATGCAACATTTTCTAAACATTGTTAAACTCTCAGTATAATGATTTTTAAATGTTGTTTGCTACTCTGATAATCAAAGTTTTACAGAAATGTTTTTGATGCTGACAAATGAAATTCTTTATTGCATAAAAAGTTATTGTACACAAAGTTGCATCAGCCCAGAATATATATACAAATAGTTGGGCTTTGGGCTGAGAGATAATTGGTTACACAATAGTGCTTTGGATTAGTAAAAGGAGGCTGAGATGAACAGTTGATATAGTGCCATGTCTGCAATCCGTGTAATATACCTCTTCATATGCTATCAGTGGTTTATGTTTTTATCTCATTTGTAATACACCCCTCTGGAAATTAGGGTTTCCCAAACCCTAGTTTTCACACTAATCATGGCGGCGCTTGATCCATCGAGGGTTCTCTGGCTTTGTTGACTTCCGATTTGAGTATGGATGGCGGCGCTTGCTCCATCGAGGGTTCTCTGGCTTCGTTGAGTTCCGATTTGAATATGGAAGTATGTTTACCGTTGCTATGCTTGTTCAATCTGCTGTTATTGCTGTGATTTGGTTTGATTTCGCCCTTGAGTTCATCGACGTTGAATTCCAAGCGAAATCTGGTAAAATTCTTCATACTCGTTGCTTTTATCAGTACATCTGCCTTCTGGTAAGTGCCAGGTATGTAGTTGACTTCAATTTCTCCCCTTTGTACCATCTCTCTGACGAAGTGTAGATCTATTTCAATGTGTTTTGTTCTAGCGTGCTGGATTGGATTTTCTGACATATACACAACGCTTTTATTATCACACCATAGGATTGGCTTTGCTGTAGTTGTAATTTTAAGTTCCTTTAGCGTAGATTGGACCCATTTTATTTCAACAGCGGCATTCGCTATGCTTCTGTATTCAGATTCAGTACTTGACCTTGAAATATTAATTTGTTTCTTTGAGCTCCATGAGATTAGGCTTTGACCAACATAAACACAGTAACCACTTGTGGATCTTCTATCATCTGGATCTGAGGCCCAGTCATCGTCTGCATATCCCACCATGTTTAGATGTTGACTGTTCCTTAGAATAAGGCCGTAGTTGATGGTTCCCTTAAGATATCTTAATATTCTCTTGACTGCTTTCCAGTGTGTGTCCAATGGTTTCTGCATAAACTGAGATACTTTATTAACACTGTAAGCAATGTCAGGTCTGGTTATAGTAGCATATTGTAATGCCCCCACAACCATCCTATATTCTGTAATGTTGAAAATAGCCTCTCCCCTGAACTTAGAATATTGCTGACTGCTTATCATAGGGGTTGGTTGGGGGTTGGCATTCAACATATTAGTTTTGCTGAGTAGCTCAGTTATGTATTTTCTTTGACATAAAAATGACTGATTGTTAGATCTGGTTATTTCTATGCCCAAGAAATACTTGATGTTACCCAAGTTTTTAATGGAGAATTGCTTGTCTAAGTATAATGTCAATTCATCTATGTCTTTAATGTTGTCACCTATTATTATCAAGTCATCTACATATATCAAAATGTAAGTTGTGGATGACTGGTTAATTTTTGTGAACAGGGAATTGTCTGATTTGGTTGACTGAAACCCTAATTTAAATAAGGTGTTTTTCAGCCTATCAAACCATACACGAGGAGATTGTTTCAGACCATATATGGCATTGTTTAGTTTACAGACATAGTTTGGATTGACATTATACCCTGGTGGTTGACTCATGTAAATTTCCTCCTTGAGTACTCCATTTAGGAAGGCATTATTGACATCTAAATGTTTGATATGTCAGTTCTTACTTATAGCAATAGTCAAGACAAGCCTTATAGTTGTGGGTTTCACTACTGGAGAAAAAGTTTGATTGAAGTCAAACCCATACTCCTGTGTAAAACCCTTAGCTACCAGTTTGGCCTTGTATTTATTTATGGATCCGTAAGGATTCCTTTTTAATTTATATGTCCACCTGCAACCAACTATATTTTTGTTAGCAGGTGGACATACAATGTCCCAAGTTTTGTTCTTCATTAGAGCATTATATTCTTCATCCATTGCTGTTTTCCAGTGCTGATGTTTGATTGCCTGATCAAAAGTTTTAGGTTCATCAGTACTGGATGTAACAGCAAATGCTTTGGGTTTAAAAATACCACTTTTAGATTTAGTAATCATAGGATGGCCTGTAGGAGCTGGTTGTCTAGTTGGTGGTGAGTCATTGTTGCTTTTTGTCCCTTCTGAAGTTGATTGATGACTGTTTGACTCATCACTTACTTGCTCTTGACTTTGTGCAGGTGAATGGGATGTCACACTGGGTGGTTCAAAGCTCTCATAGTCATTGTTGATTGGTGAGCTTTGAGCACCAGGTTGATGAAGATCCTCTATTTGCTGCCAGCTTTCATTGATATAGGGTACAGGAGGTATGGAAATTTTTGGATTTCTAACCTTACCTGTCGTGCTTATGTCTGTTGTACTATATGAAAAGACTTTTTCATTAAACAGCACATGCCTTCTTACATATATTCTACCAGTATTGTCAATGCACTTGTATCCCTTTTGATTAGTGGCATATCCTATAAAAGTGCACTGTTTTGATCTGAAATTCAGTTTATTTGTATTATAGGGCCTTAAATATGGAAAACACAGACATCCAAACATTTTAAATTGTTTGTAATCAGGTTTGACATTGTATAATTTTTCATATTGAGATATGTCCTTTAATACAGAAGTTGGTTGTCTATTAATTAGATAAACAGCTGTATTAAAGGCATCTGGCCAGAATTTTAATGGCATATTTGCTTGTGCAAGCAATGTCAAGCCTGATTCAACCAAGTGACTGTGTTTTCTTTCTACTATTCCATTTTGTTGTGAAGTGTATGGACAAGTAGTTCTGTGAATAATGCCCCTTTCTTGAAAGAATTTATGTAGAGTTTTAAACTCACACCATCAGTTTGAATGATCTTAACCTTATGATCATATTGCTTTTCAGCCATGGTAATGAAATTAGTGATAGCATTATGAGTTTCTGACTTGGTTTTTAGAAAATATATCCATGTGAATCTAGTATAAGCATCAACAAGTGACACATAATACTTATAACCATAGTCAGAACAAACTGGCGATGGACCCCATAGATCTATGGCAATTAATTGTAATGGATTAGTGTATATAGTATTGGAATCAGTAAATGGCAGTTTATGATTTTTTCCCATTTGAAAAAATTCACAAATCTAAGGTAAGGATACAGGATCAAACTTGATATGATTGTCATTCAATATTGTTTGAACAATTTTAACACTAGGGTGCCCAAGCTTGCAATGCCAGACATCAAATACATTCATGCTGGTATTGGTCTTAACACTCAAATTACATGTGGCATTGCATTTTTCTTGGTTAACATCATGCTTGTATTTAACAGATTTAAACTTGTATAGGCCGTTTGCTAGATCACCCTATAAAATGATTTTTCTAGATAGAATATCTCTGACTAAACAATATTTTGGGAAAAATTCAAAATAAACATTGTTATCCTTAGCACATTGAGACACACTAATCAGATTTTTAGTAATTCTTGGTACTCTTAACAGATTACTTAAGAGTAATTGTTTACTGCCAATAATGTAAGTATCTCCAATGTGTGTGATTTGCATGTGTTTACCATTAGCAGTAGAAACAGTTTTATTACCTGGATAGTCCTTGCACCCAACATTCAGATTGCCCAGGTTGCTTGTGAGATGATTGGTTGCTCCTGAATCAGGGTATCAGCTGTCATCTTGCAAGTGTTCTGCTCTGGCAATTTCATTACCTTTGTTTGGTTCTTGATCCATTTGCGCAACATTTACATTAGGATTGTTGCTGTTTTTCTAGATATGATTATTATTAGAATACCTGAAATAACATTTTAGGGCAGTATGACCAATTATCTCGCAGATCTGACACTTGGGTCTGTTATTGTTGTTCCATCTGCCTCTGCCTCTACCTCTGTTAGTGCTGCCACCTCTTTGGTAAGTTGATTCAGTCCTGTTATTTGATTTTTGACTTTTGTTCTTGCTTCCTGTGGCTAGATTTGCATTAAGGTCAATTTCTTGAATCCTTTTGCTACTTATTCTCGATTCATGAGATAGTAAGATAGCATGAACTTCATCAATAGGAGGAACAATTCTTTGAGTAGTGATGACTGCAACAACTGGCTCATATTCTTCATTTAATCCATTTAGTAGATAGAGGACATGATCTCCATTAGACACTTTATTTCCTGTAGCACCTAGTAGATCACATAGCTTTTTGACCTTAGCTATGTACTCTCTCATGTTCAGATTTTCCATTTTTATATCTTGAAGCTGTCTTTTGAAATGTAAAACCTTTGCGGATGACTGATTATTGAATTCTTTTTCTATTGTGGTCCATATGTCATTAGCAGATGTGCATCCAATGACAGTTGGTAACAGATCTTTACTTATTGAGGATAGGAGCCAAGCACTAATTAATCGATCTTGTCTATGATACTGAACATATGCCTCATTGGCAACAGTTCTGTTGTCTTGATCAGTGATGAATTTGGCAGGGACAAGGGTGGTGCCAAGTATGAATCCCTCCAGGCCGTAGTCTTGAATGGCAGTTTCGACTTGTAGTTTCCATAGCAAATAGTTTTCTTGTTGAAGTTGTATAGTAATTAACTGACTTTGAGGACTAATACTTGTTTTAACTAATTGATGTACAGGTCCAGATGGTGGGATTGGTGGATTTGATCCAGCATCTGTTCCTGTTCCTGATGTAGAGCATGTAACTGGGTCTGCCATGATGAAAATATATCAAGAACTTCAAGAAGTTCAAGAAATTCTGAATCAAATGTCGTTTCTGATCGAAAGTGAGAAATAGCTGATGCTCAGAGAGAAGCAGCCGAGAGTTTGATGACGAAATCAGTAAGAGTACTTACAGAATCTGATGAGAACTCTCTGGCGAGGCTTTGACTGAGTTTTGGTGAGTTTCTTTTACTATCTTGTATTGGATTCTTGATGATTGATACAAAATTTCAACAAGTATAGTATGATTTATCGTGATGCAGCCGAATTTACAGTAATTTCAGGCGTGGCACCGATGATCATATTATATTTTGTTCTCTCAAATGATGAAACTTGTCTGATGAGAGAATCTATACCTAGATGATGAAATCAAGCTGATGGGTAAACTTTTACTGAAAACTTTCAAAGATTTGATGTCGTTAGGCTTAGAGATTGCTCTTATACCAAATCAAAGTTTTACAGAAATGTTTTTGATGCTGACAAATGAAATTCTTTATTGCACGAAAAGTTATTGTACACAAAGTTGCATCGGCCCAGAATATATATACAAATAGTTGGGCTTTGGGCTCAGAGATAATTGGTTACACAATAGTGCTTTGGATTAGTAAAAGGAGGCTGAGATGAACGGTTGATATAGTGCCATGTCTGCAATCCGTGTAATATACCTCTTCATATGCTATTAGCGGTTTGTGTTTTTATCTCATTTGTAATACTGATCATGTTTAACAACCACTAAACAAGTACTTCTGATAACCATTTTAATTATTGTAAAAAATAAAGTTTACAACACTCCATAAAAGTAGTAAACTTTTTTATTTAGTAATTTGAACATGGGGATTTTTGCCACAAGTTTCTTGTTTGTTTGAACATTATTGCAAACATTTTCTTTTAACAATAATAGATTGCCATCACAACTATGTACAAATAATATATAACTATGACAACAATACGATCCTATACTTTAACATAGTTTATTACATCAATCTAACATTGTTGCTAAAATGATGAGAACATATGTGTTGCTGCCATCATTTAGCATGAAGCTTCACTATCATTTAGACTTAACTCACCGTTCCATTATAGCTATCCAGAATCCATCCTCAGTTGGTTAGCCTCTCACCTCGTTACAGCAACATAATCTCAGCAGCACTTGGCACCGCTCGCTTTTTCAACACCACACCCTCATGGCATCTTGAATTCCCTCTCTGCTTCTTCAGCCCAGCTCACAGCTCATTGTGCAACAACGCTGCCTTCCTTTAGTTTGCACTTACCATTGGCTGAAATGAATCCCCATCAACGTAGATCAACAACGGTTTCTCAGTTTTCTTCGCCCATGCAACTGCCATTCCTCCAATTGCATCCTCATTAGCTGTCTGTATCCTAATGATCATGGATCGACAATGTTCTCTCTACTGCTGCTGATAAGCTTCCTTAACATGGATCATGGTTTATGGTTCATGGACCGAGCTGTTCAAATCTTGATACTTCACGCACTGCTTTAAGTTCCTAACTATGGCGTTGACTGATTCCTAAGTCAAGCATTCTTTAGTCCTCCATCAGTTGCTCCTTGTTCATCCTTCTAACCTACATGCAGTGTTTAATCTAGAGCCTGCTTCACTAAAGAATCAACTTTAGCTTTAACAATAACCAATTAATACTTGCAGCAATTCTGGGTAATTGTGCCTAAGACCATAATAGAATGTTGTTTTGTTTTCAATGTTGTATGATAATAATTAACAGAGGCTAGGCGCATTTGTAATTCTTTCAGATTCACTTGTTGTATCCTGATGATCCCCAGACTCCACTGTACAATTTTCTTTTTCATTTATAGTAATATTCACTAACTCCTTTTTCATCTATAGTAATATTCACTAACTCCTTCTGAGGATCACTGTTTTATCCAAAAAAAAAGTGTACTGACATATGTTATTGAATCAGAAACCAATATTCCACCTGAATTTTATTAAGCCGAAACTGAATAGTACTTCCTCCGTGTCGGACTCTTATTTGGAAGGCTTAGGAAATGACTGTGAACACACCCTTAGTTAATTAAAAATATCCAGTAAATTATCAGATTAAGAATAACAGTTTTGTAACAATATGCATTCAATATTCACATGTTTCCTGAAGCACAGCTCAGAAAGGTCAAATCAGACGTATACTGGTTGAGACGGTTACTTGATCAATCAATGGAATGATGACGACGATGATAACCACCTCATCACACTTTCACTAAACTCTTGTGACCTTTATTCCTAAAGCGGTCGACATAAACTATCGCTGTGACCTGGATATAAGGAAATTAAATAGTAGGGACGAAATTAGTAAAGAAGGATAACCAAGATGTAGCTTTATATGGTTAAATGAACGAGTTCTGATCAAAGTGTAGCTTTGTCTGATTGGTCCATGGAGACATATTACTGAGCTGTAGTATAACTTGTAGGGCTGGCAATTAGAACCGAGAACCGAAAACCCGAACCGAACCGACCTGAAAAGACCCGAACCCGAACCGAACCCGATGGGTCTCGGGTCGGGTTTAGATGATGAAAAATACCATCAAGACCCGATCAAACCCGACCCACATAGACCCGAACCCGAAAGATCCGACCTAAAAACATTGAAATATATGTATTTTTAGTATTATTATTCAATCGGATCCGACCCGACCCGAGCTTTAACCCGACCTGACCCGAACCGAAGCTCGGATCGGGTCGGGTCCAGATTTTTGAAATGTATAGTTTAGACCCGACAAAATCCGATCCGTCTAGAACCGAGACCCGCCGGGTCGGGTCTGGGTTCAATCGGGTCGGGTCTAATTGCCAACCCTAATAACTTGCTAGGTCGGTATGGTTTTTTTTTTTTTTCGTTGCTTTCTTACAATGACGTGAATTTTGATAAGGAAATACACAACTCATGACACAGAAATAACTGAAATCATTATGAGCTCTATGCATGGAATGGGTGTTCTTACACACAACATAACTAATACTAACCCTTCTGATGCACACGGATATGTTTATGATACCAAATTTTAATATTTTGTGCATACATTACATTAAAAATTTGATATGGTATGTATAGATATGTGTTCTAATACCTACATTTTGCACCAGCGTAGTGTGTTAAAAAAACATGCACACAAACTCATGTCAGTAAGAAGGGAATCATAGGTTAACTTAATTCCTGGAAAAGAAAGGAGAAATCTAATTTTTGAAGTATTTGCTGTAATTCAACATGACAACTATTTGTACGCCAATGGTACTAATTTTGTTTTTTCATTCCCCATAAATATCCACTAAATATAGCATCAGTTGCATAATTTGTTTAGTAATTTGGTATAAAGTATTCTCATGCAATTTGAGTAGAGTAAATGCATAGCATGTTTTACAATTAGGCTGGCGATGAAGCCAACTAGTGTAGCCCCCGGCCAAAAAATATTAAAAGATATGACCGATGGAGAAAGTAACCATTTACAGATTTGAGATGGAAAGATCATCTTACTCTTCGTGCCATGAGTGAGAACATCGATGAAGTCGCATGAAATCATATTATTGAAGAAGAATCTGCAAAAGATTCATACGCTTTATTGAAGGAGGTTTATGGTAACAATATGGTGAAGAACACACAAGAAGATAAATTGAAAGAGGCTATTTCTAAAGCCAAAGCCGATGAAACAAAAACTACCGATGACGGTCTGACTAAAGAAGCAACTAAAGCTATACCAAATGTAGTAGTAGAAGATATTGAAGCTGTTTCTAATATAATTGAAAATAAGAAACCAGTTGTCACTGAATCAAATGAAGAATTAGTGCAGATAACATCTCAGCTGAAAGTAACGTAACTGAGCCCGTAAACGTGTCAAATTACAACGAAGTTGAAGTACATATTGAAGAGGTTAAGTCAACCAATGATGTGAAGGATAATGAAAACAATATGAAATACGAGGATGTTTCAAACAAGCTTGAAAAAGAAACAATTGATGAATCACTGTCCATGGTCAACGATGCTGCAAAAGAATACCAAACTATAGAAAATTATGTCAAAGACATGGTTAGCAGCATTAAGGATATGCGAAAAAGAATCTAAAATAGTTGTTCCAAAAAAAGGCAAACTCTCTTCATAGCAATACACCCACAGTTGAGCATAATAAGAACGAAAGGATGAAGTTAAAACACAAAAATGTTGCAGCTGAACTTAAAAAAGATGTTCTTTTAGTTTCTGATGATGCTAAAGACATCAAAGAAGCAAATGGTGTTAAAGATACCAAAGAAACAAACGATGCTATGGATCAAGACCAAACTAAAGCTACTTATCCTACACCTACCGAGGATGCTAGTGCTAAACAAAAGAGGAAAATAAGAAGAACGAGCTAAAGAAGACAAGGATTCCAATGACGATAGTGCCAAGATTATTGAAGTTCACGAGAGCGATGCCAAGAAAACTAAAAATAAATAAAGACATAGTAAGATCTTTGATGCGTAGTTCTACCCGGTTCTCATATGCACCAGGTGTAGGTAGAAAATGTATATATAGGTGCGATGCATGATAAGTTGATCTTCCCACAGAAGAAGAAAACAATAAAGAAAGTCCATATAATATCTTTATTTCTACCGAAACATGTAAAATATAAATTGGATAGCGGTATGAATGACCAAAAAAGCACAAGTGGTATCGTCTTCAACAAATGTCACCGCATTGGGTGTTCGAAGGAATTTTGGTATGGGGGGGGGGGGGGGGGCATTATTGGTGTAAACCAAAATTAGATATGTTCAAGTGTCATGTATGTTCGTCAAGAGTCATGTCCGTTCATCAAAAGTCATGTCTGTTCGTAAAGAGTCATGTTTGTTCAAAGAGTCGTGTTTATTGATATCAAAATGTGTCCATCTGAAATGTTGTGTCTATTGAAATGATATGTAAACCACTATATATATGTGTGGTCATTTTGTTGTATTGGAGGTAAAAAAAAAAAAAAAAAAAAAAAAAAAAAAAAAAAAAAAAAAAAAAGGTTAAGCAAGTAAGAATGCAAGCAAACAATTAAGCATTGAAATAATAAAATTGTTCTCCATCTATCTCTTATTTATATTTTTATACACCTCCTTCCTCCAACACCAAGTACTCTTATTTATCCTTTTCTACCTTCTATTCACGATCCTTTTGTTAATGTCATAAACAAAAATGACACTCAATTCACCAATCAAAATAAGATATGTACGTCGTGTTATATATAGCTCTTATATATAAGAACCAGTACATAGTTTAAATATTTTAAATGTGTCATATGCCTCGATAGTATATTTTAAATGTGGCATAGCTCTTATAAGAACCAGTACATAGTTTGGACGATGAAGTTAAATCACAAAATATATTTATCTTTTCACATGTGGTAAATATATCATATGCCTCGATAGTATATTCAGAATTTTGTCTGCTCTTTTAGTTTTAGCGCATATCCATGTGTACCACGTGTGAGTAAATAGAATATATAAGGATATGAAGACTTAACGATCATTACTTTACGAAGTTTACAATATCTCAAAGTTGCTATTTTAAAATGCTAAATTATGATGGTAAAGTTGCTTGGAAATAGTTGAAATTATTGCCACCAGCCCACACTGAGATCAACAGAATATGTTGTGCAAGCGCATATAAGAACATTTGTACTATATTTTCTATCCCGGTATGTTTAACTTATAGGCTTAGACATAGATGATTTTTAGGTAGTTTCTAAAATGACCGAGCATTCAAGTAAGCTTGCATATCGCTCAAATCGTAGTTACAGAAGAATGTGTGAAGTGGAGGTTTTTCTGGGTTGCTAAGTACCAATTGTGTTCTTCCTTGTCATAAGCACATGTAAACAACTCCTGGATGCTCGAGAATCATTACTGCTAAAACTTCTTTGCAATTTAACCTTATTATTATTACTTAGATTCAAACCTCCTGCAAGATCGATTAAAGCATAGTATGGTACTGAGCTCTGTCCATCAATGCTTGTTATACAAAATGGGAGTTTTCTAGAAGATAAAGAGAAGCTTCTTCCTATTACACCCAGCACCGCGAAAAAACCACCAATTCTCTTTAATATGGGATCAAACTAATAAACCAAACTCAATGATTTCCAAGTTTATTGTTCTCGAATTGATGTAGAAAGAGATAAATTTTTACATAGGGTACCACTATTCATACCCCAGTTTACACTTCCAGCTACCAAAACTAAAAGCACCACAAATATTTCAAATATCCTCTTCTAGTCATCATGTAAATTAATAACCTAAAAATGGATAGACCACCAACACCTACCTCTACACGAAAGCTTCCTTCCTTACTTAGAGCTCTTTCATTGTGAATCAAATACTCAAAGTCAAATAGTTCAAGAAAAAAATTTAACATAATCCATTTTCATAGCTACATTAGCAATTTTAATTTTTATAAATAAATACTTAGTTCATTGGTTGTGAAATGATTCATCACAAATCAACATTTATGTCTTTTGAGTCATTTAATGAACATCTTGCATCATATTATCACAACCATCATGTTTATGGTTCAATTTATCATTATTTAAATACTTCATCTATCAAACGACCAAAAAAAGTATCAATTCGTAAAAGAATATACATAAGTTATACAGATAAAAACCCTACAAATTAAAACTTACATTGTCATCCTCGGTTACAATGTTGTTAAATTTAATATCCTCTAAGCTTAAAATTTCCAACGTAGTGGAAAAAATATCCTAAAACACAATGGAAAACCTCTAACTATTGGAAAAAGCCTTACAACATGTTCTATGTCATAGTAGAAAACAATAAAAATCAAGCAATTTTAATCTCTTTTTTTATTTTTGTCTTCTATCTCTAATAGACACAAAAGAATATCTGCTTTTATTAGGGTTTAGAATTTGAAATTGTAGAGAAACACATGTTTTTTTGGTAGAAGTACGGTGGTGAATGACTGAGTGAAGAAATAAGATATGGTGGCCAGAAGAATATAAAAAATAATCATTTGTATTAAATTTATCAAGGTGACCAGAAGTGTAAATCAAGGTGTGAATAGTAGCACCCTTTTATATATTATATTTAACTTGGAACGATAATCTTTTCCTTCTGCAAAAGTTTTCCTTCCTCTTCTTCAGACCCCATATATTTAATCACGCTTCCATTCTTATGTTTATCTATAAGGGACAAACTATCAGAAGTTTATCAAAGGTAGATTATGTGCAATTATGATAAGGTACAAATAAGCAAACTTTTCTATTAAAATAAGTCAAGAAATAACATCCGTATTTCCATTTTCTATAATGAGCTAATGGTGAGAATACTGACATAACTTTTTTTATAAGGTTATTAACTCATTTTATGATATTGTTTGTGCAATTATGGCAATCAATAACAAAACATGCACTCATGAAAGGAAAAAAAAAGCCTATAATTGTGAAAAATTATATGTGAAGAGGAAATTTTAAATTCTGCCAAAAACTAACAAAACCGTACAACAAACATTATGCTACGAGATGAAAACAAACTTATTGGATCAAATCAGAATACTAAAGTACTCCGGCCAAAATTGGAATATCTACCAATTATTTAGATAGATGAGTCAAAGTAATATAATCACAATTCAACCAGGGAAACAAATTAAAAAAATCAGAACAATGTATTAAGATTATTTTGACCAAATCATTCTCAATCACAAAATGAGTATAAAAATAAATTCAAGTCGAAGATATTACCTGTGCTAACATTGGAAACGAGATCAAATTTAGTTGAACGGAAGATAAACAATTTTGTTTCGGATATCGTTTAAACCATAAATTATGGAAGAATGTATAAAAAAGAAAGAGGAGTAAGAGCGTGAAGTATGTGCATGTTTGGAATTCTTTTAAAGCTTCATTGGGACAGTAAATAAATGTAACTCATAGGAAACCGGGAATTAATTTTGTTAATTTATAAGGAAATGAATACTACGGGTCAGCAGTTCAATTATAATATATATATATAGAAGTAGATACACTAACTAGGTCAAAGATATAACTCAGCTCCATTGTTAAGCATGAATTTGCCTGCACACACAAGCTAATTTTAGTAACATGTTACCCAAGCTACTCTGGAAAAAGAATAACATAGACCATTCTTGCCTTTTTTTTACTAGATTTAGATCAGTCCTGGCGATATTCTGAAATACCAACTTCAAAATTTTCATTCATACAGAGCAACAAACAAGTACACTGCAAATAGTTGAAATGAGAATGGGTATAATGCCCAAAGTTGACTAAGCATCAAAATATTTTATTTGTGAATATATTGATGACAAAGAAACATACTGGCTCAAAATATTGCCGCTAATCACTAGTTTAAAGCCAGTACAATGGTAAACTATCTATTCCAAGTTGCTAGAGTCTTGAGTTTCAGACAAAATAATGTTTTTTTTTTTCCTTTTCAGGAAGGCAGGAAGGTCAAAGCTGTGCACACTGATATAGGACTCGAAACATTTAACTGCTCAAATCCCTTTGACATCTCAATGTATCGAGAATGCATACTCCACTCTCATTTGCGAGCTAAATATATTTATTCAACAAAAGAACTTGACGAATTGAATTTATTCAACAAAAGAAGATAATTTTTAGCTATATCATAAGTATGAACCGAATCCTATATTATATCATAAGTAACCACAAAATAGATAGCTAAAAGTTACAATGTTCAACAGTACTAAAAGTTAACAAATTATCTGAAAAAAGGCCTAAGTTTTCATAGCAGTTTAAACCTCGTCACGGTGAGTAAATGATGGAGACATGGTAGAGCATGGCGCAAGGTAGAGGGAGGTACCATTATCATTGCATAAAACTACGAGTACAACAAAGAACGTGTTTTGGGCATGATCAGTGGACAAAAGAAAAAAAAGGATGGATTGTTTACATATTAGATACTTAAGTACACTGTTGTTAACAGTAGTAATTATATTTTATTTATTGTTAAAATAGTATGTTGTATTTAGTTTTTTTCAAATTTAATTGTGATATATCAATTACAGATTAAAAAGATAATCAATTATCGCTATCTATATATGTGTCTAGCTATTTATGTCTTAACGGAAAAAAAAAACCTAATTTCTTAATAATATAAATGTGAATAATTTATTATATGCAAGATATAATTATTGTATATATAAGTGAACAAATAACTTTATCATTCTTATTATATAGTAATTTGTATGTACATTCAACTCTCATTTTTGTAAAGATTATAAACGAAGAAATGGATGTTAAATAACCTAAGTCATTTATGTATTTAATAATCAGCACAACTAATTCAATTAAAGAGTTGAATGTAAAAAAGTAAAAAAAAAAAAAAAACTTAAAAATGTTTTGTACGTATTTGTAACTGAGAAGAACTTTTATTTATTACTTAATTTTTTATTTTAAACAATTTTATCTTGGTAGTCAACCATATATTTCATGTTATTGTAAGGATCATATGTACAATTGTGATAATTGCGAAATAATATTATGCAGTGTCAAGGTGAATTGTGATTTGGGTATGATTTGTAGTCTTGAAAGAGGGAATGTTAACTTTTTTTTTATTAGTTAATATGTATGTTCACATCTTAATGTTGTAAAATACAAGTTTGTCTTTTAAAAGTTCCTAAAAGTAAAATTAAGTTATCCAATAAACAACAAAGTTTTTTGGAGTAAATGAACTGAGAATTAAAAGAGATATTATAGTACACATTTATGTTACTTCATTTGACTAAAGAAATTATTTTATTATTATTTTTAATTGTATAGGAATATTGCATATATTGAAATTATCGTATTTTTAGGATTTATTTTATAGATTAATGAATAAAAGTTAATCAAACATTTAAATAGCTTAAATTTAAGATTTACACAATTAATTAAATATTTGGACTTGAGTTTAAAATATTAAAAGAGAACTGAGAAGAGTTTTTAAGTAAATATATAAAAAAATTAGATGTTGAAGTTAACGAAATTCTATATTTTTATATTTGATAAATTTGTGGATGAATTGTTATAACATAATTTTGAGTTACAGGAAAATAGTGTGTAGGACAAAATTAAAGAAAAATTTAGGCACAAGGACAAGTGCTTAAAAATTTAGCCACAAGGACATTTTTTAGTGTAAAATAGGAAATGATAGTGGACCCATGAATTTCTTGATTTACACTAAAAAGTGTCCTTGTGGCTAAATTTTTAGACACTTGTCCTTGTGCCTAAAAACCCATTTTTGTTGACGTATATGTAGTATGCACATTGAATGTTTGGATCAATTAGTTAAATTAAATAAGTGGGTCTCAATGTAAAATATTGGGAGAAAATTGGTTTTACATTGAAAATAATTATATAATTTTTTAAAAATAGACGTTTGAATGTAAAATAGTAAAATAATGTAAGATATTAGTAAATAATTGTAAAATGGTAGAAATTAGAATTTTAAAAATAAAATATTTGAAATCAGAGAGAATTAAGGAGAATGGAGATAACTCTTAAAATTAATGTGAGGGACTAAAATTCTTCTGGTTTCTTATTATTTAATAGATTTGTCTATTTTAGTAAACTAGTTTTTTTTATTCCTTTTTATTACACTTTGACATGGAAAAAAAAGAACAAACAAATAATAACATTACAAATGCCAATTCTAAAATAGGATATTTATTGAATAAACATATTATTTTCCAAGTGTTGTATGATTATGAAAATTTCTCACCTAAGAGTTTTAGTTTTGGTCGTTAGAAATCCATCAAACTTTTTTTTTGGCATTGCCGACCGGTTTTTATAGTGTTCTGTAACACTTTTTTATTATGACTAATAATAAAATTACAATATAGTACGGGTGACTGTAGTTAGCAGTCAGCTAATTTGGTTTTTAAAGTGGACCGTCCACCGTATACGGAGCTTTACGTGTTCCGTCCACATTACCTAAAATGGCTTACAAAAATGGAGCTAGCTTATATACTAGACTACAAATTTTCCTCACTCTCCACACAGGAAGAGAATGCGTACATAACATACATCTCATATAGGATATTACATTTTGAATACAAAATATAAACAGTACTAGAATGTATCAAATAAACATAGGTACTCAAACATATTTCGTGACAAGACAGCTGTAGATGTCCCTGTGATGTGCAACTGAAGTTACAGTACACCCTTGCAACAGTCTATCGAAATTTCAAGCTCCACACCTTAGTTTGCAGCAGCTTTCATGCACAATTTGACATTGCATTAGAGCATTCCCAGCAGTTCCTCACATTTGCAGCGGGAATAGCTTATTCCTAGCGTCGATCCACCCCACTGTCCCAGCAGACAGTGGGGCGACGCTGGGAATTTATTTTTATTTTTAAAAAAAAAAACACTAAACGGTTTTCTGAAAATCGTTTAGTGTCTAAACGGTTTTCAGAAAACCGTTTAGTGTGCGTGAAAATAAAAAAAAAAATATTGCGAGCGTCTGTTTTACAGAGTTATTATACTCTGTAAAACAGACGCTGAAGTAAATCCACAAAATCCCCAAATTCTCAAAACCCTAGTTCAAAAATTGAGGTAAAAACATCGGATTTTTGCAACAACTTCATTATCTACCCTTCCTCGTCTCTTTAGCACAACCAATTCCATCGTTCTCCACCATAAACCCATCATTTTGGTCATCTTTGTTGATTTAACAAATTAGTTGAATTTGTTGAGGATGGAAGAGGAAATCATAGAAGGTACTAGCGCTGCGAGTGGGTTTCGGAGGAGAAAAAGTTCACGAAAGAGTCGTAAAACGATTGAACGCGAAGAAGGAGGCTACGGTGCTAGGAAGGAGACAGAAATCGAGACGGGGTTTCCATTCATGTCCATCACAAGTCTACAAGAAGGAGTTTCACATATCTTCAACAGCGGAAAAGAGCTTACGGTATATTTTTTGTTTTTAAATTGAGTTAAAAAGAATTATTCGATACCAGTGTTGCATCGCAGCGGAAAAGAGCTTACGGTATAGGGAACCAGTGTTGCATTTGGGAACCAATGTGGCGGGTCGAACAACAAGCAGGAAAAAAAGAAAAACTCAAGTACAGGTGGAAGCGGATGAGGAAGAAGATGACGACGAGGGTGATGAGGAAGATGAGGAGGTAGGTGATGAGGAGGATGACGACGAGCGTGATGATGATGATGATGATGATGACGGTCAACCCAGTGATGTACATACTAATCAGTATGGTGTTAGGTTTAGATATCCATCTGCATCATCGTCGACGCCTGGTACTTGTTCATTTAACTCCATACACACTTGTTACCCGTGCACATAAATCTATTTATTTTGTTCTAAGTTCACATATAAATACCTGGTCAAGTTCACATATAACCAAGTGTTTATGTATGTGCAGGCAAGAGTTTAGACAAAGGGAAGCAGAAGAGCAGGGGTTTCGTCAGCAAGGTGAAATCTATATTTACGGGAAAGGGAAAGAAGAAAGGAAGTGGGATTTACATTCCAGGCATTGAGGACATTCAATGATGATCGATGAGTTGATTGTATGACTTCTTAGGTGCTAATGTTAATGTTATGAGATGTTAGTGTAATGGTATGTGAGTTTAATGGTACTATAATATTGTTATGAAGACGGTGTGTTAGTGTAATGGTTTGTACTCGTATGGTTTGTAATGGTTTTGGTTTAATGATAATGGACTATTGTTTATTATAGACTGTATTTGTTTTGTGTATTTTACTGGCTCGTATGTAGTAAAAATTGAGTGGAAACAATTAATTATGTGTATATAAAGTTACCAATAAGCTTACAACATCGGCTATTACAACAGTAAGAACTGCAACGTTCACGAGTACAAACTACAATAATTAAACACGCAAACATCAAATTCAAATTCAAATCAAGATACAACGGAGTTAAAAAACATAACGGAGTTAAGAAACATAACGGTGTTAAGAAACATAACGGCGTTAAAAACCTTAAAGTTGGACGCGAGTAGTCATATCGCTTTATATAGGTGTAAAAAAACAAAACAGGGTTGTGCTATTCTGTCGCTTTAGTGCTTTTTTTACGGTGCTTTGTTAATTGGAAATACCCTGTCCATTCAAGTTCTAGAGATTGTGCTTTGTTAAAAATCAAAATTGGGTCGTCCTATCCTTTTACTTTAGTGCTTTCTGTACAGTTGTCTATTGCAAAAGTGTTGCATTATTACAGTCTATTACCCTGTCCTTTCATATCCTATCCCTTTACTGCTTTGCTAAAAAACATAACTGGGTCGTCCAGTAATGCATTGTTCCAGTCTTCGCCACTGACTCGTCATATCTTGTCCTTTCATATCCTACAACTTTGCTGCTCTTAAAAAGCATCACTGGGTCGTCCTGTCCTATCACTGAGCCCGCTGTCTTGTCCTATCGCTTTAGTGCTTTTCCTATCATCTTAGTGCGTTGACTAGTCTAACGAATCTCAATTATATGTATGTTAGCCCTCATATTTTCCCCTATACAAATATCTATCTTTACTACGATTTAGTTATCTAGAACCAAATTTTTCATCAACAGAAAAACATGCCTTCATGGTCATGGCCCTCATCAATGGATTCAAACTATGATCAAAACTTTCCTGAGCGCTCGCCTTCAACTCCAAGAACAGATATTGATTGGAATATCGAATACCAAGAGCAGCACTACGAGGACCTGCGTCAAAACTACCCGGAGTTGGCACGCCTGACGATTCATCCACCAATTAATCAAGTTCCTGATGTAGGTCATGGACAAGTCCAAACTGGGAATGAAGAACCCTTACGAGCGGCTCCAGTCCCTCGTCCACCGACTTATCAGGATGTTGCTCGTACTCCGCATGTTCAAGTTGTACGTCATCAGGAGATACGATGAGTTTCAATTAACCAGACTCCTTACGAGCAGGAGGTTAACTCCTATCCCGTCTGTTGCTACTGTGGTTACGAGGTGGAGGTAGTAGTACGGGCGGACGGAGAGAATATTGGTCGTAGGATCCATTTATGCTCGCTGTGGCCTAACGGATGCAATTATTTCGAGTGGATCGACGATCGTTTCCCTCCTAGGGCTATTTCTTACGCCAACGAGTTAGAATATGAGAATCGGCGGCTTCGAACCTCTTTAGAATCTCTTCAGAATGAGCGTAATAATTAATGTGTTTGCGTACTGAATTCCCTAGTTTCCTATATTTTACTAGCTAGTATTTAGTTTTCTCTATTGTATCCTAAGTTTGGCCGGTGATATTATATTGAACACCAGTTTTATCGCAAAATCTTTGTATCGTTTTTAATATCTAGCGTATGTTACCAACTTACAACTAGCAAACTGGAGATAAAAACCAAAATAAAAATTGAGTGGAGGTAAAAATTCACAAATAAAAATTTTATCTATAAAACAAGATAAAATTTACATATAAAAAACCAATTTAAATATAAAACAATTTTAATATAAAACTTTAAAATTTTAAATATAATTTTTCAAGCTTAAAAAATCAGTGAATTTAAATATAAAACAAGCATCAAATTTTCGCTGAAACAAATAAAAAAAGTTACTTATGAACTATAAAAAATTAAATAAAATAAATATATTACGTTTAGATAACCACATTCATTAAATCCAGAAAACTCAACATGTTTAACCAAGTACAAAACAAGATACAGTGCAAAAGAATTTGCATTTAAAAAAAAGCACAGTTATTGTATAAACGGTTTTCTGAAAACCGTTTATACCTTAAACGGTTTTCAGAAAACCGTTTAAGGTGTAAACGGTTTTCTCAAAACCGTTTCCATACCGACGCTCAAAATTGGAAATGGCGAGCCTCGCCATTTCCAATTGTCCCCCACGTTGGTCCTGCTTCTGCTGGACAGCGTTAAAACTAATTTCGTCCCCATTTCATCAAAAATCAACGCTGCTGGGAATGCTCTTAGCACAAAAACGAGCTAACAAAAAATTGTTATGAACAGTGACCGTATACAAAAAGTACACAACAAACAGTCCTAACAACCATCAAACCGTGTAGCCGTATAGCATGTTGTGGACTAGCAAGCTGCTCCTACATCTTCGATATGACTTCATGATGTGCCTAAACCTTACGCCATACTGGAACAACATGTATTAACAATGCAATGACATTGAATGATTCCATGAAGCTGTTGAGGAAAAGACCACAGCATCACCATTGTAAAGCATACCATATACTGGTTACATGGTCAGAAGACAAAAAGGCCTGGATCCAAGGAAAAAGCATGGCGAACGATCAATGCATGGAGTAGGCAAAGGCAGGCATACTCAACCATCAAAATCAGCACAGTTTAGTGCTAGGCATCTCATGGCGTGCCGAAGTTAACGAGAGAGCATAAACCCCTGCCGAACAAACCCACACAGTTCAACCAAGGCCAATGACAAAGTGAAGCAACACCAGGAGGCATTAAAACAAGCTTCTGACAACCACCAAACAACCCAAAAAAAAAAAAAAATTCAACACAAACCAATCCAAACCAGAGCCTCAACTGTCATTAATATAGTCATACAAGACGAATTAAACACACACAAGAATAACTAAATCCACCAAGAATTAAACACATACAAGAATAACTAAATCCATCAAACTATTTTTGTATTGACTATCTAATGTTATGACAAATACTTACTGTTAAAGTTACAAGTATAATCGGTCATATATACAAAATGAGCACTGGGCCTGTACCCCTTTAATACTAATGGGCTGTATTATTGTTCAGAGCCCATATTAGTTATCGCACTATATATTACAACTTGTACAGTGTATTAGACATTCAATTTCAGTTCTATTCATTACATTTTTTACTACACTCTCTTCTATATTTTTTTTCACTCAGCAAGAAATATTACAAACGCACTCTAAAATCTTATATGGTATCAGAGCTTCTCGTGCCCAACGGCCATCATCGAAGCAATTCACCGCTGATTGAAAGGGAGAAGTAGTTTGTTGTCTCCTCAGTTTAGTATTCATCATCAGAGAGCTACCTTTCCGATCGCACAACAGCTGTTCTTATCAAGTTTGTGTGTGCCAAGCCGGAATTTGCATTCACAACGGCTACAACAATTGGTTTTCTGATCATCAGAGACTGATATTTCTTCATTTGATCTCCTGTCACAGGCGTATTGATTCTTGCATTCAAAAGAAAGCAAGAACCACCCCTGATCCAGTTTTTCATCTCGTTCTTGCATAGGCTGCTACCCATTCAATCAGGTAGCCTCGCCATACGCTTCTGGTCATCTTTTTTCCTTTCCGGCCATGACAGGATCCAGCAATGATCAATCGACAACCAACTCTGGCGTAGGCAATGTTGAACCCACCCCTCCTTCCCTCATTCTTGTCAAACCAAAGAGTCAAGTTATCACTGTCCCTCTCGATGAAGAGAATTTTCTCCTATGGAAGTTCCAGATCGAAACAGCCTTGAAGGGGTATGACCTTCAAGATTATGTCAATGGAACCAGACCCATGCCACCTGCCATGACAGTCAACAAAGATGGGGTTATGACCAGTAATCCAACATATGTACATCATCAAAAACAAGATAATCTCCTATCATCTTGGTTACCGTCGTCAATTAACACGAATTTACTGTCACAAGTCATAGGTTGCAATACTTCTCATGAGATATGGACTACTATACAACAAATCTTTAATTCACAATTGTCTGCACGAATTATGCACTACAGTAGGGAGTTTCAGAATTCAAGAAAGGGTGACATGTCCATGAGAGAGTATATATCTAAGGTTAAAACTCTATGCGATAAACTTAAGGCAGTGGGACACCAAATTTCTGATAATGAGCAAATTCTCACATTAACAAATGGGTTAGACGAGGAGTATGAATCACTTGTTACCTTTATTGCCACCCAATCTGTTCTACCAGACATTCAAACTGTGTACTCAGCCCTATTAGCCCATGAAGGCAGGGTAGAACAAAGAAAAGCTACCCAAAATGATTTCAGCATAAATCTTGCATCGACTTCAAGAAACCCAAATCAATCAAGAAACATACCTGGCCTGGGGAGAGGTAACAGCCAGGGACAGAGAGGAAATCCAAACCAGAGAGGGAGAGGAAGAGGCAGATCCAACAATGCACCAAGAATCAAATGCCAAATATGTGATAAACTTGGACATGGTGCAAACAGATGTTATTTCAGATTCAATACAGACGTCAATAATGCTCAACAACCTCAGTTTAATCAAAGAAATGCTAATGCAAACTTAGCTCAGGCAAACCAAGTCAGATCTAATGGAGAAACCTCAACCAATGCAAGCAATATTGATGATTCAAGCAAAGTTGAGGATGTCAACAGTGAAGATTGGTTCCCGGATTCAGGTACAACCAACCACATCACTAACAATTTGCAGAACCTGAATCTTGGCAACAGAAATTACTCAGGTACGCAAGTTATTCAAACGTGCAATGGTGAAACCATGAATATATCTCACACTGGAACATGGTTTGTTAAGGGAAAGAGAAAACTCTTCCTTAACAATCTATTTAGGGTACCAAACGTTAAGAAAAATCTAATCAGTGTGTCACAATTCACAAATGATTACAAGGTATATTTTGAGTTTCACCCTAACTATTGCCTTGTTAGAGACTCTCTAAACAAGAACATATTATTACAGGGTAAACTGGACAATGGCCTATACAGGTTCTGCAACTTGCAATCAAAACTGGAAAATGTCAATGATAATTGGTGCTGCAATGCTAACATTCAATTCTCTAGTATCAGTAATGTAACTAAAACTGATAATTCTAAGTGTACTGCTGATAGTAATGATGATTCTAAAAATAACAGTGTTTGTAATGATCTTGATATTTGGCATTGCAAGCTTGGACATCCCAGTTATGATATTGTGACAAGAATTTTAAATGATAATAACATTTCTTATAATCATATACTTGTTCCAAGCACTTGCACACATTGCCAAATTGGCAAAAGCCATAAATTACCTTTTAGCAGATCACACACTGTGTACAGAAAACCACTTGAACTGCTGACTGCAGACCTATGGGGTCCTGCACCAATTTCCTCAAGACAAGGTCACAGGTACTATTTATCTATTGTTGATGCATACAGTCGATACACATGGATTTTCTTTCTAAAAGCCAAGTCAGACACACATGATACCATGATGCAGTTCATTAATCATATTGAAAGACAAATGAACTGCAACATAAAAATCATACAAACAGATGGGGGGAGTGAGTTCTTTCCTTTAAAAGGTTATTTTAACACCAAAGGTATCATACATAGAATCACTTGCCCCTACACGTCTGAACAAAATGGCATAGTTGAAAGAAAACACAGGCACATAACTGAAACAGGTCTAACTTTACTATCAAAGGCTTCAATGCCATTAAAGTATTGGAGTGAGGCATTTGAAACTGCTGTATACTTAATAAACAAAATGCCAACCAAAGTTTTACAATACAAATGTCCTCATGAAACGTTATATGAAAGCAAACCTGATTACAATGTCATGAGAACATTTGGTTGTTTATGTTTCCCATGCCTCAGACCTTACAATACTCATAAACTTTCTTTGAGATCATGCAAATGTACCTTCATTGGCTATGGTAACAATCAAAAAGGTTACAAATGCATTGATAACAAAGGAAAGATCATAGTCTCTAGGCATGTTGTGTTTAATGAAAGTGTGTTTCCTTTTGCAGAAAAGGAAAACACAGATAAGCAAGCTAATGATCAGTCAAAAATGATGATGAGAACCATACCAACTCTATCAGAACACACAACATACATAGGAGAACCTGAAGCATTAAAACCAGCATGTGACACTCTAACTGTATCCAGCACTAGGTCAGGGTACAGCTCAAGTGATCACATGATGGATGATGATCAACCACAAGATGATGACATGAACAATCAGGAAAACCATGGGTATGACACTACAGCTTCTGATGCTAGCAGCAGTGACACTGAAGGGCCACAACCACAAGTCAGACATCACATGATCATTAGAGCTAAAAGTGGCATTTTCAAACCTAAGATCTACAATGCAACCATCAAAGACAGAAATGACATCAAGCAGACAATTGAACCAGTCACATATAATCAGGCAACAAAACACAAGGAATGGTGTAATGCTATGGATGAAGAGTACCAAGCCTTAATCAAAAACAAGACCTGGACCTTAGTTGCTGCACCCAAAAACAGAAATATTGTGGGGGTGCAAATGGACCTACAAGCTAAAGAAGGATGCTAATGGAGATGTGTGCAAACATAAGGCCAGACTTGTTGCTAGAGGATTCTCTCAACAATATGGTTTTGACTTTAAAGAAACCTTCTCGCCAGTGGTTAAACCCACAACTATAAGAGTCATTTTAAGTGTGGCACTCTACAATGGTTGGAATATAAGACAATTGGATGTTTGCAATGCTTTCTTAAATGGAGATCTAAGTGAAGATGTATACATGCAACAGCCAATAGGTTACATATGCCCAGGCAAAGAGAATTATGTGTGTAAATTACATAAGGCCATATATGGACTAAAGCAAGCCTCTAGAGCCCGGTATATGAGACTGAAGGACACTCTCACAAACATGGGTTACAAAGCAACTATTTCTGATAGCTCCTTATACACTAGAATCAGCAATCAAAGTACCACCTATATACTAGTGTATGTAGATGACATATTAATGACAGGGAATGACAAATCAGAAATCAATAGGGTTGTAACTCAATTAAACCAAACCTTTGCTATTAAGGATATGGGAGAAGTGAACTATTTCCTGGGCATACATATTCAGAGAAAATCAAAATCCGAGATATTTCTCTCACAGAAGAAATATGCATCAGAGATTTTAGCAAGAGCAAACATGAACAAATCAAAGTCAATCAGTACTCCTATGACAAGCAATTTAAGGTTATCTAAACATGATGGAGAAGCTATGGAAAATTGCAAACAATATCGTAGCATTGTGGGTGCTCTACATTATCTAACCATAACCAGACCTGAAATTTGCTACAACGTCAACAAGGTGTGTCAGTTTATGGCTAACCCCCTAACTAAACACTGGACAGCCGTCAAACGCATTCTACGATACTTACAAGGGACCCTAGACTACGGCCTAACTATACAAGTAGGCAAAGACATCAATTTAAATGCTTACAGTGACGCTGACTGGGCAGATGATCTAGATGATCGTCGATCAACGTCTGGATACTGTCTGTTCATGGGACCCAATCCGATTTCGTGGTGCACGAAGAAGCAGGCAACGGTTTCTCGATCCAGTACTGAAGCGGAATACAGGGCCATAGCTTTAGCCACCGCGGAAATTGTTTGGGTAGAAGCTTTAATCAAGGAATTAGGGTTACGATCTTCAATGAAGCCGAAGCTCTGGTGTGATAATAAAAGCACTGTCTCGCTTTCTATTAACCCCATCCAACACTCCAGGACAAAACACATTGAAATTGACCTTCATTTCGTGAGAGAGAAGACTGAAGCTGGAGAACTAGAAATTAAACACCTTCCAGCATACTATCAGAAGGCAGATATCTTAACAAAGGCCTTGTCAAGACCTAATTTCGAAAGATTGAGAAAAGAGCTGAAAGTTTTTAGTGGCGGCGCAGAGGATAAATAAAGTGAAACCCTAGCTCATTTTGACGGGGGGTGTTAAAGTTACAAGTATAATCGGTCATATATACAAAATGAGCACTGGGTCTGTACCCCTTTAATACTAATGGGCTGTATTATTATTCAGAGCCCATATTAGTTATTGCACTATATATTACAACTTGTACAGTGTATTAGACATTCAATTTCAGTTCTATTCATTACATTTTTCACTACACTCTCTTCTATATTTTTTTTCATTCAGCAAGAAATATTACAAACGCACTCTAAAATCTTATACTTACATTGAAAATGATTTGGCAATTTTATTTTTAGCTTTTTTAAGAATAGAATTAATCATAAAATGTTTTACATTTTGAAACATATTTGTTATAGTGCATAAAGATGGGATTTCTTAGATAAAACAAATTTTATTAAATAAAAATGTAATTAACTTGTATTATACTCTGATGATCCCTCTACGGTACATGATTCGTTAATAATGAAGTGATATGCAATTTAACGTTATAATCTGGAAATTGCTAAAAATATTAGCAACATATTTCTTAGCATATATATAAAGTACTCTCTTAGCATATATTTTTTGTTAAATTAATGAGCTATTGTTGGAACAAAAAAATATCGAACATCTGAAAACGATTTAACTTATACTTTACTTATTACGACTACAGTTATTTGAATTTCTCGAATGTTCAAAATTTATTAAAATATATAACTAGGATAAGTTAGTTTGAATCGATAAAGCTAGGGTATTTGGGATAGACTTAATAAACCTTGTGATGACTATGTTTAATTATTAACTTCTTAGTGTATTAACCATAATAAAATATTTTACATTGTTAAATGTTAGGCGCCATAAAAATATTATTATTTAATGAAAAGTTTAATAAAATACAGAGACATAAGACACCACTCATAGCTAAGGCTGTCAATTTGAAACCCGACCCGAAACCCGCACGGAAATTAGCAGGTTAACCCGATTCGTTTAGTTGGCGGGTCATTTTCGGGTCAACCCGAATTTGACTCGTTTATAAACAGGTGGGTTTAGGGTTGACCCGCTAACCCGATTTTGACCTGCCAAACCCGATTATATGTTGTATCTCTTCCATACTATTAGTCTTTTATGTATGTTGTTAGTGTTAATTTTTTATGTGTGCGGTAATCAGTATGCTCATATATTCTCGTGTAAGCTGTTATATTTTACTAATTTATTCTTGTATGTTGTTAGTTATATTTTACTTAAACAACTGTATATCTTCCATACTGTTAGTCTTTTATACAAGCAGTATGCTCATATTTTTTTGTATAGAGAATGATTTTTGGATATGATGATTTCATGCTTTATATATGTGTTTCATGTTGGTGATTTTGTAACTTGTTGTCTGTTGGTGATTTTGTAACTTGTTGTCTGTCGGTGATTATATAATAGTGTTGTCTATTGATAATTTGGCTCTTTTGTTGTTTATATTAGTGGACAATGTTTATCAATGGGTCAAACAGGTAAACCCGACCCGACACGACCCGTTTAGTCAAACGGGTTACACGGGTCGGGTCGGGTCAACCCGTTTATAAACGGGTCGGGTTAGGGTTAGGAAAAAATGACCCGTTTAATAAACAAACGGAACCCGACCCGTGTATAAATCAACCCGAACCCAACTTGACCCGACTCGACACGACCCATTGACAGCCCTACTCGTAGCATAACCGAAAGTTAAAACTTAAGAATACAATGTAAAATTTATAACATTTACAACATCAAGTTGTAGTTGTCAAACATATTGTTTTTATAATATTTACTTTTGCTATCTTTATTTAAATCTTTGACGGTATAGTGTACAAGTTATAAAACGTACTTATGACAATGTTAATAATATACTGTTGAATAACAATAACAACAAAAAGTTGTTAAATATAATGTTGTTTATAATATAAAATGAACGTTGTCCTAAATATGAACTCCGACAACAATGTGTTGATGTTGCAAAATAAAAAACCGACAGAATTTACTATAGTTTTTAATTAGGGGAATTTTACCATAAGGGCCTACTTATACCGAACTATTAATTTCTAGGACACGGGTTTAAAATAATTATTTAAGGACAAAATTTTATCCGTTTGTTACTTCCTTCTATTATTCATTTCGTATGCATTCTCGATGCTAAAAAACCCAAATTGATTTCAAATCCTCTTTCTTCTTCATCTTTATACTTTCAAAATCTAATCTACTTCTAATATACTTTCGAAACAAAATCAAATCTGCTGATAATTCATCTTTCTCACCTAAATCAAAACCAAATCTGCTGCTAATATACTATCGAAACAAAATCGCCTTAATTGATTTGTCGATTGGCTAAAGAAATCAAACCGCATCACTTTTCTCAGCTGAACAAGTAAGTAATTGTTTATTTCTGCTGTTTTATATATATCGATTGATTCACCTTTCTTTAGCTGATGTTAATCGCCTCACCTTTCTTTAGCTGATGTTAATCGCCTCACCTTTCTTCAGCTGAAGAAACTATGACGCAATTTCTATTCACTATTTGCAAGATGCGATTTCTGTTCACAAGTTGTTGAATAAGTAAGTACTTGTTTATCTTAATTTGTTGTTTGTTGTTCATTGATTATTTGTGTTTGTGTTTGAATAAGTAAGAAGTAAGTTCAATTTTTTTCTATCTTTGTTATTTATGCATGTACAGTGTTTGTTGTTTTATGATGATATAACATAATATGAAACTGTTTGGTTAATCATACGTATATATTCCGTGGTAGATGTTATTTTGTTTGACAGCTTAAAAATATAAAGGTGTTTATCTTTTGATTTTAATGATTTAAATATGTATTAAACCTTAGTAATAGTTGATAATTACTGATACATGTTAAACATATTTGTTGTTTTTCTTATGATTTGAATTTATTATGATAAAAGCATTTAAGTTTTTTGAATGTGTTGATAATTTAATGTCTATTCAACAGTTTAAGAAGAAAACTGCAACTATCTTTTTTGTTTGTTATTCATTTAACAAGAAAAGTGCATTTATCTAAGCTGTTTGTTATTGTTTACATTATGCTAAGTTAACCATAGTTAGAAAAGATAAAAACATATATATTTTTACCTTTAACAACAACAATATATTTACTTTGCCAAAAAACAACAACAACAATTTATTTGCAATGTTGTACGCTTATTGCTCAAAATACACATTGGAGTCTTACTTGGTATATGTTATAACTTTTTAAATTAGTATGTGTGTATTGCATTTCAAATTATTGTTAGATGCTTATCAGTTTAGACTTACATGAATTTTACATTTGAAATAATTACACAGTCAATTAGAATCCAATGGCTAAAATCTTTTTCAAATCTATAAATCCAATGTCTTACTTTAAATCACACTAGAAAAAGATAAATGCATCTAACATTTTATGGAAACACTTTATGTTTCTTACTTCTACTTACTTATACAAGAAGATAAATTGTTTTATGATTTCATGTTTTTAATTTTTTATTTGTTTCATTATGTTATACATTATTACTTACATATAATTATACATGTTATTTTTGATACAACATAAAAATTGAAAACACGAAGATCCTCTAGGTTGTTTACAAAACATCCACTGTGCATTTTCTTCAATGAAGGAGGACATCAATGCATAAATTTCGGACCTATATCAAGTCCATATTGTGAAGAGCATAGCAAAGAAGAATGCTATCAATAACTTCAGTGGTAATTTTTTTTGCTCTATTTTGTTTTCATAATTATAATACATATATCTTTATTATAATACATTTCGATCATAACAATTTTCCATCATAAAATATTTATACCTCTGTTTTCATAAAAAGATAAATATATTTATCTTTTTCAGAAACTATGAGCAAGGTATAAATAAATTTTTTAAAAACATTATTAACTGTATATCGCACCTTAATTAACAATAAATTAGCAAAAAAATCTACATGAAAGACACATTTTTAACCCATTATTCAAAAAAGATAAATCCATTTATCTTTTGCACAGTTTCAAATGATACCAGCAATATTACTAATTCTATTCATTTATGAAATAAATATGTACGAGAATCTTGTTTTACCAGATGATTATACACGAAACAATTTTTTAAAAATTCTAGAAGGAAAACAATTTTTAAATGTTTATGTAACGACCAGCATTCTACGCATCAGGGGATCGTAGAATATTTCTTTCTTTCTCATGCGAACTCGTATAGCCATGTGACTTTGGGAGACGACTATTGGGGTCATTTCCCATGTTCATGATTTTTGACGATTTTTAAATGACCGTTTTGCCCCTAGCTGATCTTGTTTCGGCCATAACTTTTGATTAAAAAGGAGTTTTGACCTAAAACCACCTCCATTGGATTCGAATGATGGTTTACCTTTCCGTAGAGTGGTCACATGTGAAAAACGGACTTACCGTTTGGGAGATATGGCTGAAACAACGTTTGGAAGGTGAAAAACAGCTTTACTGGGCCTAATTAGGGTGATTAGCAAAAGAGCCCATAACCCATTTCAGGATTAGGGTTATGAGGAGGCTGAGAACAGTTAGAAATCGAATTTTATTTCATTTTTCAGCTGCCTAAAACATTTCCCTAACCCTAACAATGACCTCCACCTTTTAATTTCATCCCAAATTGCTCCTAATCGCTTTCTAATTGAAGATTAAACCAAGCTACGTCAAATCAAGGGGAAATAACATCAAATCAGAGTTGGAGCTGCTGTGTTGCATTAGAATTCGACCCAAAACAAATAATGTTTCAGATCTATAGTTTGTTTGTGGCCAAGGTGAGTGATTACTAATTGCAGTTAATTAGGGTGATTAGTTTTAATTAACGAAATTATACATGATTAAATTCTGGAAAAATATTTAAAAATTTATTTTAAGCCTCTGTTAGAAATTTGGGTTAATTTGGTTAAGTTATGTTAATCCTATCATTAGTTATGCTTAAACATGATTAAGGGGACATGGGTTTTTGGGTATGTTTGATCCATTTTAACATATCATATTGTTATTTTGGTGTTTGTGGTTGATTATACATGTTGCTATGACTATATGGTATGCTTTGTGATTAATTAGAAAAGTTATAATGGTCGAAAACGCCGTCGTATGACGTAAAACAGTCGCTGGAAGAGTTGCAGGAAAATGGTGTAGGAACCGGATCGGATCGCCCCTACCCGACCCCGACCCACTCGTGAATGATGGCACCGAACCGACCATCCCACCTCGAGAGCTCCACGAACCGAACCGCGTCACGAGCTACATGCTTCACGAGCTAGAGCTTGGAGCCACGACCTGGAGTCACGACCTGAACCAGTGAGGGAAGCCGACCCGATCCGATGCAATGATCACGAACCCAGGGAGGCACCACGACCCGAACCGATTTGGAGAGGGTGCTACGAATCGAACTGCTTGATGGCCACGATCCAGAGCTGCTCACGAACTGATGGAGGACCTGAGCCTAGATGATGATTCACGAACCGAATGGAGACCGATCCAGATGAAGACCAAAATCCGAGATGCAAAGGTAGTCCAAAGGAGAAGTTTGTACTCAGGATCCAGATGGGAATCAACGGGTCAACTTCATGAGTTGGGCTTTGTTGCGGGACGTGTGCCAAGGGGTTATCGACGTCCATAGCTTCGATTCACCACTGATACGGATGTTAGGCTACGGATCAGTGCAGTGGGGTAGTTATTACTCCATGGGGCAGAGTGATCGTAGCATGGCTATGAGCCAGTGCAGTGAAGTCGTCATGACTTCATGGGGGCAGAGTAGACACAACAAGGACTAGTGGCTATGGATCAGTGCAGTGGAGTCGCCATGACTCCATGGGGCAGAGTGATCATAGTAAGGATTTGGATGGTCAAAGTGGTGGATATCGTATGCTTTACGCACTGAGTGAGAGATGTGGGGATGGTTGCTATGTTTTATTGTTTGACATCACTATGACATGTACACCCCCTCCCCCATACCTTTACACCTTATGTTTAGTGGCACCTTAGAGTATTGTACGGTATGTGTGCTAACTCTTTGGTTGCAGGTCCAGGTTCAGGTATGGTTTAGTATACCTGTTATTGTTCTGTTTTGCTGCTTATCGCTCATACCAGACTTTTGTCTGATCCAAAGTTTTATGACTCTTCTTATTACTCTGGGTGCTCTTAAACGGGCAAACTAGAGACTGGTTAGGTGGTATGCACGAGTAGCTGCATCGGAGACGAGAAGGAGGCTTCCACATATGATATATATAGATATTCTCCCTGTGTTGTTGCGGGTCACTACTTTGGGCATTAGTACTGCACCTTTTCCTTTACTTTAGAGACAGTATGTTGGAGCTGTAATAAGATGTATTTTGAATTTCCATTGCTGTGTTGATTATGGTTTAGTTTTCAGCTTAAGCACTTCTCGCCTGTTTTATGTCAAGTATGTTATTATTATATTTTATTCCATGCGCTGTGAGATATACTACAGGTTCTTTGTTAGTTCGTTTCCTTTCTTTGGTGACCAACCCGTGCTAGTCGGGCATTGGCACAACGCACATTTCGGAGGAAATGTCGGCTGGTCCGGGGCAGGCCGTCACACTTGGTATCAGAGCTCTTGGTTGCGTAGTTAATATAGGGAAAGACACCAAGGAGATATAGTATACGTATATGGGAGCGTGTATTTTTGATTATTTTGGTTTTCAAAAGCTCTATATATATACTATTAGTATAGATAAGGATGAAGTCGCATTGCACTGGCACCACTATGGAGATGGCTAATCATTTTCTCTTTACAGATTGAACGATGAGCCGATATACGAGGGGTACTGGTAGAGGAGCTAATAATGGGAATGCTCCTGATATGAGAACGATGTTCACTGACTTCATGTGAGAAATGCTTAGGGTTATTCAAGGAGCAGTTCCTAAAGCTGTTAACAGTGGTGGTGCAGCGGTGCAGGCGCCTAGGGCCGATTTCGCCAAGCTCTGTAAGGATTACACTAGCCTTGGTGGAAAGCCGTTCCACGATACGGAGTCGGCTACGGATGTTCAAGATTGGTTGGATAGTTGTGAGCGTATCTTCGAAGACTTGGGTATCGAGGATGCGATGAAGAGAAAGCTAGCATCCCGTCAGCTTCAAGGACGAGCTATGAATTGGTGGAATGCTATTAAGGCAGCTACTCCCGAGGATTAAGTTACTTGGGGTCAGTTTAAGACCCGATTCAGTGGTAAGTTTATCCCAGCTTCTCAGAAATCAGAGTTGTTTAGGAAATTTCTGGAGCTTAAGAAGAATGGTAGGGCAGTCTCGGAGTATATTGCTGAGTTCGATACTTTATCGAAGTATGGATTATCCCTTATTGACACTGTTGAGAAGAACGAGAAGTTCATAACTAGCTTGGATGGGTACTTGGGGGAAAGGCTTATAAACCACATCGATGAGACGTTTGAATCCATTGTGGGAAAAGCATTGCGATCGGAGAGTCTTTACCCTAAGCCAAAGACTGAAGTTGTTGCTGTATCTACAGAAGAGCCAAAACTGCAAGCAGGCGGGGGAGGCAAGAATAACTCTTAGAGTAAGAGGAAGCAGAATCAGACCAAGGACGGTCAGAGAAAGAAAGACAAGAAAGATGTTGAGTGCTTTAGCTGTGGCAAGAAGGGCCACTATGCGAAAGAATGTCGAGCAAAACCGGCGGACAGGAAGTGCTTCAACTGTGATCAAGTGGGATATCACAAGGACAAGTGTCCACAACCCCCTAAAGAGAAGCAGATTGTGAAAGCATATGCTATCAGTGTTGTTCCTTCTTCGTCGAATGCCCCAACTGCGGCGGAGAAAGGAAAGAATGTTGTTATTCAAGGTATGCTTTCTGTTTATGATGTTCCAGTTAGAGTGTTGTTTGATACCGGGGCTTCCCATTCCTTCATATCTAATGACCTGGTAGATAGGTTGGAATTGGAACCCAAGATATTCGATAGACCTTTAGTAGTGACGAACCCGATTGGTGGTTCGACTAGCCTTAGTATGATTTGCCATAATGTGGTCTTATCGAGTCATGGATGTATGTTTGCTTGTGATTTCTTTGTTTTGGGCTTTACTTGGTTTGGCATCATTTTGGGAGTCAACTGGCTCCAAAGATATGAGGTGTTGGTAGACTGTGAGGGCTCTTTGGTGACAGTTAGAGCGGATGATGGGCGGAGGGTAGTGTTTGGTGATCTACCCAGTGATGGGGTAATGGCTAGTTTTTTAAATTCCCTTAACATCCCACATGATGAGTTGTCGGATGTGCCCGTGGCTGGCTAGTATCCGGACGTCTTCGAGGAAGTGACTGGACTTCCACCACACCGAGAGATTGAGTTTGTATTGATTTAGTGAAAGTTTCCAGACCTATAGTGATGCCACTTCGTCGTATGGCACCAAGGGAGCAGCGAGAGCTCTGGGTGCAAGTGAGCGATCTTTTGAAGAAGGGATTTATCAAAAGAAGTGTTTCTCAGTGGAGGGCACCAGTTGTGTTTGCAACCAAGGCAGATGGTTCCCTTCGATTGTGTGTAGACTACCGCGAATTGAATAAGGTGACAAGGAAGAATAAGTACCCTCTTCCGCGGATAGATGATTTGTTTGATCAGTTGAGTGGCGCGAGAGTGTTCTCCCAGTTGGATCTCACAACAAGTTTTCATCAACTTAGAGTGGAAGCTGAGAGTATAGCTAAAACGGCATTTCAGACGCTGTCTGGATTTTATGAGTGGTTGGTCATGCCATTTGGGTTGACCAATGCCCCAGCATATTTTGTGGATCTTATGAATAGGGTATTCAGAGATCAGTTGAATAAGTTTGTTCTTATGTTCGTGGACGACATCTTGGTTTACTCGAGGACAGAGGAAGGACACAAGGAACATTTGAGGATAGTGATGGAGGTGTTGAGAAAACACCAGTTGAAAGCGAAATTTTCTAAGCGTCACTTCTGGAGGAGGGAAGTGAGATTCTTGGGCCATGTTGTTTCAGAGAATGGTATCGTCATGGATCCTGCGAAAGTGGCTACGGTACAAGATTGGTCTACGCCCAAGAATGCAACAGATGTAAGAAGTTTCTTGAGGTTAGCTGGATATTATCGTATCCTAGACTTCTTTAAGATAGCAGCACCGTTGACTTAGTCAGCCAAGAAGAATCAAGCTTTCGTCTGGGACGAAAAGTGTGAGGTTGCATTTAAGAGTTTAAAGGAAAAGTTCATGTGCGCGCCATTGTTAGTCATTCCTAAAGGGAATGAAGAGATGACGGTATACACAGATGCATGTGGTACCCGACTAGATGCTGTATTGATGCAAGGAGGTAGGGTTTTAGCTTACGCTAGTCGACAATTGAAACCGCATGAGAAAAGATATCCTACCCATGATTTGGAATTGGCAGCGATCGTATTCGCGTTGAAGATGTGGTGACATTATCTCTTGGGAGAAAGATTCGAGTTGTTTACTAATCATAAATCGTTAAAGTATCTTTTCTCTCAAAAGGATTTAAATCTTTGTCAGCATAGATGGTTAGAGTTCTTGGCTTCGTATGATTTCGATATCGCATATACACCAGGAAAGGGCAATGCAGTAGCTGATGCCTTGAGTAGGAGACATGCCAGTTTAGGGGCTATGTTTCTTGAATGGAAGCAACTGGAGTATATCGCAGGGTACGATTTCAGACCAAAGTGCGAATTGGATCCAGTAATGTTAGCAAGTTTGACGATCAGACCCACTTTGATTGAGCGGATTGGTTCCAGTCAGAGGGACGATCCTAACCTTTTGGAAATCATCTCCAAGTTAAAGATGGGTATCGACAGTGAGGAAATGAACAAGTATGGGATTGATCGAGATGGATGGCTTCGAAAGAATGGAAGGTTAGTTGTACCCAACGTGAATGAATTGAGAGATGAAGTGCTTAGAGAGTGTCATCACTCAAAACTGACTATACACCCCGGTGGTAACAAAATGTATCGAGACATGAAGCAGACCTACTACTGGGAAGGAATGAAAAGAGACGTTGGGAAGTTTATATCCAAATGCATGAACTGCCAGCTAGTTAAGGCTGAGCAAAAGAAGCCTAGTGGGTTGTTACAACCATTGGAAATTCCCGAATGGAAATGGGAACAAGTCTCAATGGATTTCATTGACGGTTTATTGAGGACTAGATCAGGACATGATAGTATTTGGGTAATTGTAGATCGATTGACCAAGAGTGCAAGATTTATACCCGTCAAGTCGAATATAATGACAGCTAAGTTATTAGAGCTATATATGAAATGGGTAGTAAGATTTCATGGAGTACCCAAGGGCATTGTGAGTGGCCGAGATCCGTTGTTTACTTGTGGATTTTGGAAGAGCTTACAAGAGGTTTTAGGATCAGAACTACATCTCAGTACCGCGTATCATCCTCAAACCGATGGTCAAACAGAGAGGGTGAATCGAGTATTAGAAGACCTCTTGAGAGCTTGTGTATTGTATTTTGGTGGATCATGGGATGACCATTTGTATATAGCCGAGTTTGCATATAATAATATTTATCAATCCAGTATTGGTATGGCTCCATTTGAAGCTTTGTACGGAAGACCGTGCAACTCACCGTCATGTTGGTTAGAAACTGGTGAGAAGTTTGTGCTTGGGCCAGTTGTGATAAGAGAAACCTTAGACAAGATCAAGATCATTCAACATCGAATGAAGGCTGCCCAAGATAGGCAGAAGAGTTATGCTGATAGAAGGAGAAGAGAATTGAAATTCTCCGTTGGTGACTTAGTATTTGTCAAGATCTCTCCATTAAAGAATGTTATTTGATTTGTAGGAGAGGAAAGTTGGCACCAAGATTTGTTGGTCCATTCCCAGTTCTCGAACAAGTTGGGAATTTGGCGTATAAAGTTGAATTACCAGACAAGATGGCGGGAGTTCACAACGTATTTCATGCTTCCTAGTTAAGGAAATTCGTGCACGACCCCGATATGACTATTTCACCTGATCAGATGGATGATGTCGAAGTAGAACCCGAGGCAGTTGGGAACCGCAAGCCGATTCGTATTGTCGAGCACGATACGAAGAAACTTCTAAGAAAAGCGGTGAGTCTAGTCAAGGTTCAGTGGGGCGAGGACGAGAATGACTGTACTTGGGAAATAGAGGAGGGCATTAAGAAGACGTATCCAGAACTCTTTGCCTGGTAAGATTCTAATTGCGATTTAGTTTTCCGCATGTTAGGATAGACTTGTTTGTTTGTTTGTTTTGTAGGTGTGATTGTTGTGAATGGTTGATAGGCATGCAAGACCCTTTTCTTATTTCTTAGTTGAGGAATTTCGGGGGCGAAATTTCTTAAGGGGGAAGAATGTAACGACCCGCATTCTACGCATCAAGGGATCGTAAAATATTTCTTTCTTTCTCATGTGAAGTCGTATAGCCATGTGACTTTGGGAGACGACTATTGGGGTCATTTCCTATGTTCAGGATTTTTGCCGATTTTTAAATGACCGTTTTGCCCCTATCTGATCTTGTTTCGGCCATAACTTTTGATTGGAAAGGAGTTTGACCTGAAACCACTTCCATTGGATTCGAATGATGGTTTACTTTCATAAGTGGTCACATGTAAAAAACGGACTTACCGTTTGGGAGATATGGCTGAAACAAGGTTTGGAAGGTGAAACACAGCTTAACCGGGCCTAATTTGGGTGATTAGCAAAAGGGCCCATAACCCATTTCGGGATTAGGGTTATGGGGAGGCTGAGAACAGTTAGAAATCGAATTTTATTTCATTTTTCAGCCGCCTAAAACATTTCTCTAACCCTAACAATGGCCTCCACCTTCTAATTTCATCGCAAATCGCTCCTAATCGCTTTCTAGTTGAAGATTAAGCCAAGCTACGTCAAATCAAGGGGAAATAACACCAAATCAGAGTTGGAGCTGCTGTATTGCATTAGAATTCGACCCAAAACAGATAATGTTTCAGATCTGTAGTTTGTTTGTGGCCAAGGTGAGTGATTAGCATTATTTTTACACTAATTGCAGTTAATTAGGGTGATTAGTGTTAATTAACGAAATTATACATGATTAAATTCTGGAAAAATATTTATAAATTTCGAAATGTTATTTTAAGCCTCTGTTAGAAATTTGGGTTAATTTGGTTAAGTTTTGTTAATCCTACCATTAGTTATGCTTAAACATGATTAAGGGGAAAACATGGGTTTTTGGGTATGTTTGATCCATTTTAACATATCATATTGTTATTTTGGTGTTTGTGGTTGATTATACATGTTGCTATGACTGTATGGTATGCTTTGTGATTGATTAGAAAAGTTAGAATGGTCGAAAACGCCGTCGTATGGCGTAAAATAGTCGCTGGAAGAGTTGCAGGAAAATGGTGCAGGAACCGGATCAGATCGCCCCTACCCGACCCCGACCCACTCGTGAATGATGGCACCAAACCGACCCGCCCACCTGGAGAGCTCCATGAACCGAACCGCGTCACGAGCTACATGCTTCACGAGCTAGAGCTTGGAGCCACGACCTGGAGTCACGACCCGAACCAGTGAGGGAAGCCGACCCGACCCGATGCAATGATCACAAACCCAGTGAGGCACCACGACCCAAACCGATTTGGAGAGGGTGCTACGAACCGAACTGCTTGATGGCCACGATCTAGAGTTGCTCACGAACTAATGGAGGACCCGAGCCTAGATGATGATTCACGAACCGAATGGAGACTGATCCAGATGAAGACAAAAACCCGAGATGTAAAGGTAGTCCAAAGGAGAAGTTTGTACTCAGGATCCCGATGGGAACCAACGGGTCAACTTCATGAGTTGGGCTTTGCTGCGGGACGTGTGCTAAGGGGTTATCGACGTCCATAGATTTGATTCACCACTGAGACAGATGCTAGGCTACGGTTCAGTGCAGTGGGGTAGTTATTACTCCATGGGGCAGAGTGATCGTAGCATGGCTGTGAGCCAGTGCAGTGAAGTCGTCATGACTTCATGGGGGCAGAGTGGACATAGCAAGGACTAGTGGCTATGGATCAGTGCAGTGGAGTCGCCATGACTCCATGGGGCAGAGTGATCATAGTAAGGATTTGGATGGTCAAAGCGAATGATATCGTATGCTTTACGCACTGAGTGAGAGATGTGAGGATGGTTGCTATGCTTTATTGTTTGACATCACTATGACATGTACACCCCCTCCCTCGTACCTTTACACCTTATGTTTAGTGGCACCTTAGAGTATTGTACGGTATGGTGTGCTAACTCTTTGGTTGCAGGTCCAGGTTCAGGTATGGTTTAGTATACCTGTTATTGTTCTGTTTTGCTGCTTATCGCTCATACCAGACTTTTGTCTGACCCAGAGTTTTATGTATCTTCTTATTACTCTGGGTGCTCTTAATGGGCAGACTAGAGACATGTTAGGTGGTATGCACGAGTAGCTGCACTGGAAACGAGCAGGAGGCTTCCACGTATGATATATATAGATATTCTCCCTGTGTTGTTGCTGGTCACTACTTTGGGCATTGGTAGTGCACCTTTTCCTTTACTTTAGAGACAGTATGTTGGAGTTGTAATAAGCTGTATTTTGAATTTCCGCTGTTATGTTGATTATGGTTTAGTTTTCAGCTTATGCACTGTCTCGCCTGTTTTATGTCAAGTATGTTATTATTATATTCTATTCCATGCGCTATGAGATATACTATAGGTTCTTTGTTAGTTCACCGTTAAGTTTCCTTTCTTTTCCTTTCTTTGGCGACCGTCCCGTGCTAGCCGGGCATTGGCACAACGCACATTTCGGAGGAAATGTCGGTTGGTCCGGGGCTGGCCGTCACAGTTTACTACAATATCTTATTTTATTTTAGATTTAAAAAAGATATTTGCATCTATCTTTTCAAAACTGAATTTCAGATATAAAAAAGATAGTTGAATATATATGTTATGTGTTAATTGTTAGTTGCAAATTTGCAATGTTAATGATAAAGCGGAACTTTTGATTACAAAATTGCAATTTTTTAATTAACATTTTTTAAATGTTTAGTAGAATATCTTATTTTATTTCAGATTTAAAAAAGATAGTTGTATCTATCTTTTTAAAACTGAACTTCAGATTTAAAAAAGATAGTTGAATATATATGTCATGCGTTAATTGTTAGTTGCAAATATGGAATGTTAATGATAAAACCGAACTTTTGATTACAAATTGCAATTTTGTAATTAACAATTTTTAAATGTTTAGTAGAATATCTTATTTTATTTCAGATTTAAAAAAGATAGTTGCATATATCTTTTCAAAACTAAACTTCAGATTTAAAAAAGATAGTTGAACATATATGTCATGTATTAATTGTTAGTTGCAAATATGCAACATTGATGATAAAACAAAACTTTTGATTACAAAATTGCATTTTTGCAATTAACAATTTTTAAATGTTTAGTAGTATATCTTATTTTATTTTAGATTTGAAAAAGATAGTTGCATCTATCTTTTCAAAACTGAACTTCAGATTTAAAAAAGATAATTAGATGTTTAGCTCTACTTATGTTTGAAAATAAATGATACATGTTATATATGTTTAGTTATAACTATCTTTTTAATTGTGTGGCATAAATGTTTAGTTATAACACATGACATATATATTCAATTATCTTTTTAATTTTTTCTCAAGTGAATATGTGTATATATATATATATATATATTCAAAGTAAAGAAGATAAATATATCTTTTTGTTTATCTTTTCTCAAGTGAATCAAACATAAGTTTTCACACAAGATAATATACATATATATTATATCTTTATCATATGTTTTCATATTATCATGACTAAGAGAATTTATCGTATGCTGAAACTAAGAACTTTAGATGATCATATCATTTTAATGTTTATACTATTTTAATAAGATAAACACAGTTATCTTTTTAAATAAGTTATATGTTTTAATAAAAAGTAATATTCATATTAATTTTTTAATGAAAATTGTGAAATTATATTTTTGTATATACTTACATGTTTTTTTTAAATATATATATTTATTTTTTAATATATATATATTTATCATTTTCAACAGTATTTTGTGTAATAAAGTAGACAAAAGATAAATATATTTATCTTTTTAAACAGTTTATGTTTTCTCATACGATTTATGCATATTACTATTTTTATTAAGACTGTAAATCTATTATATTGTTGAAACAGATAAAACCATTTAGCTTTACCTGCATACGATTAATTAACTGCATAGGATAAAACCAATAGAAAACCTACTAAACGTCAGTAATGTACAGATCAGTCACTGTACTTAACTGCTGAAAAAGATGAAACCATTTAGCTTTACCTACATAAGATTAATTAGCTATGTAGATTTACTAATATTTGAAACTAAGTTATACATGTTACACAAGGTTCCTTTTTCATTCATTATTTGAAATTATTGCACACCTTATGAACCTTATTTACTGCTCAAGTAAAAAAGATAAAAGCATTTACGTTCTTATTCAAAAAGTTTAATTACACAAGACATCCCAACACTAAAAGCAGCGATATATCAGTTATATGTATTTCCTTTAAGAATTAACCCCTAATATAAATTAAGCATTTTGTGAATTCCGATTAACTTTTTATTTAACATTATAAGAATGTAATTTACTATTTGCACTCTTAATTTTTCTATTATTACTGAGTTATACTATCTAATAAAAAAACAAAGAAATATGAAATGTAATTAAAGTTTTGTGAAAAAGATAAATGCATGTATATTATTTTAAAAAGATAAACACATTTATCCTTTGTTAACGATATTTTTCGTCAACACCGGAGAATAGGTCGATGGAAATGGATCTAAGGGAGAGATAGGTTGTTTACTCTCCACGAGTTTGAGCCAGGCCAATGTCTCTGAGTATCCGGACCAATCTCACAGAGGAATTTAAACCCGTAGATGGGACCTAAGCTTGCTGGATGGATTTAAGTCGATAGAAGGGGATGCTTCCTCTGATCATCAGTAGAGATTTGGATAAAAGTCAATGCATATATAGGAAGCAAACAGTAAACTGTGACAATAACAATTGAGAAAAATCATGATAAACTCACAGAAAACACCATGGATGTAGATTTGCTCTTTACTAATCTTTTTAGTTTGAATACAGGAACAGGATCGAAGAAATTTATCGATCTCTTTCAGTGCTAGAGTTTAAAGAGGATGAATACAAGAATTCGAGCCAGAGTCTTCAACTAATTTTAAAATTAGGATTTTCTTTAGAGTGGAGAGTCCAAGAATCAGCAAAGCAGTCTCCTTAAGTGTGACCCTGGGGTGTTATTTATATAGGATTTGGAGCCCCTTCTGCTATTGGGCCACCGGACCTGCAAGTGCCTTTGTCAGCTGCTTTTCTCCTGGGTTTCAGATGCTTTTGCTTCCGGTGTCGTGTTAATTATAGCTTCCGTAATGAAGGTCTCGGCTAGTTGATAGTTTCTTTGAGATTGGAATGAGTCTGTTGTTACAGTTGCTCTTCAGAAGGTATCTCGAGTCTCCCGTCGTATGCTTTCGGTGATAGACCTTTGGATATAGGCCTCCGGTTTTCCCGTGAGTACTTAGAGGAGCCTATCCTCATTATGTACGTGGATAGCTGCCGGTTCGGAATCACTGTCGGTGTCTGTGCTAAATAGACCGGTGTGGATAGCTTGTATCTCTTCCGAGGTTCTGGTCTACTTTTCGGTGGGATTTACAGGTATAGCCTGATTCTTCAGAAGGTGGCTCTAGGAGATTTGTCTGATGTTTATCGACGTGACCTTTCAGCATTTATGCAGTTGATGTTTCGGAAACTGGTTCCAGATAATCGTTATGTGTCTCTAACTTGATGCTCTTGGTGTTTTAGCCTCCTGGCATATCGATATTAAGCAGGTTAATACCGAAGGCCCTTTCGGGTCTCAAATGACCGAGCTCATGTCTTTTTCTTTCTTAGTTCCTGTCTTAGGTGGACTTTCGTGGCAGAATTTCCTGTCGGATAGGTCCTGTCGGATGCACTTTGTTGGCATTTTGTAGGCTTTGAGCTTCTTCCCTTCAGGAAGGTGCCGATTTATGCTGCTTTCCAACCATTCTCTCCGGCTTTCGGTTCTATTTGTTGCTTGGCTTTATACTTTCGGAAGACTCTTTTGTGCCTGTATTCTTCCGACACCCCTTCATCGTCAGCTAGTCTCAGAGTTAATTTTGATAGTATCATTTGCCCCCTAGTGAAGGGGTGTTTTCAACTTTTCAAGACAATCTTTTTGTCTTTTCCGAAGTGTCATTTCGGTGTCTGTTGATCTCCCTTGATAGGAAACGTTGATTGGTCTCTGTTTGTACGTTGTGGATTTGAAGTAATTTTTGCATAATTACTATCACTTCTTCTTCTTTGACTTTTACCTGAAACATTAATTTCTCGAACTAGATTATTTGTTCACTGAGAATTGAAAATTTGTCTCAAGAATTTTTCGATTGAACTTCTAGTAAATACTTCTGTTTTAAACTTTAATTAGGTGTTGCATCACTCTGTTTAGTCTAATTTGGGCTTTATGGGTTGAATGTATGTCATTAGAATGTTAATGATTGGGATTAGCATCCATGGCGGGCTACACATATGCTCTTTTCCCCAAATGTCAATTTTTAGGGTTTGAGGTATGAAATTTACACCGAAAAATCAATTTTTTTTCAAAATTAAATGGCGGAAATGGTGCTGTTGGCTCCACCGATTTTGCTGGCATCGGGAATCAATCCGGTTTGCAGTGTTGATGTGGGGGTTAATAACTCTGGTTCAGTCGTTACTCTTCTTCTGAACCCTTTAAGTGTCAACCTTAGGAAATAAAATGATTCCGTCATTGCTAAGGTTTTTTTTGACAAATGTGATATTTGTTGTGTGCCTTATCTAAACTGGTATCTGGAATCTTTTTAATGTGCACTATTTTGGTCACTTATTGTTAGCAGGTTTATGTGTTATCATTCCATGGTATTCCAATGAGCAGAATATGAGTTTTACATGTTAATGGAATTATATCACCTGGCAATGCTATGTTCGACGAAAGGAGTTTTGGTCCATCATCAACTGGTATTTGTGGAATTTCTCGGAGGAGGAAATATTCTACCTTGAAGAATTCTTTGATCTCCTCCCAAGATGAAGTAAACTCCATCCTCGCCAGCTTTGGAATGGACAACGTGGAGGCTATCCCTGCTTCTTATTGTGATAACATCATGAATCCTCCTGAAGGATACTTCGCTTACTCGGCTGCACATATCTGGCATAGAGGTTTCTTCCCTTTCCCATCCTTCATGTTTCGATTTCTACATGACTTGGAGGTTGCGCCCATCCAACTCTTACCAAGCACTTATACGTTGCTCTTATGTCTTGAGGTACTGGCTCTTGAATCGGGCCAAGCTTCTCTTACTCCTAACCTTATTCAACACCTGATGCGTTTTTCAAGAGGTGCTGACTTCCCTATATTCCATGCTACTCCCTTGCGAAAAATTGTTAATGACGGTATGAGTAAGGCTATATCCTGGGAGGATCAGTTCTTCTTCATCAGATGCCCTGTCGGCATTTCAGGCAAATTTGCTGATTATGGTGAATCCTCCAACCCTTTGTAAGCGACTGTTCTTCTCATCGGTGATTTATCTTTAACCGTGTTCTTTCAGATCCTACTTCTAAGAGAGTGCTCTTGACCGAAAGAGAATCCCGTGTATTTAAGCTTATTTTGAAGCTACTCGAAAAGCCGCTAGGTTGGTCTGCTCTATTAACCAAGGACAAGTTGTGTCACTATGACCTCCTTACCAACTGACAGAAGGTTTTAGGGCGTCCACCTATTCTCTTTCCCTGGTTCTAAGCATTTGCTGTCAAGCTCAGAAGTATTTGCAGCCTCCAGTCCCTTATTTCCAAGTATGTTTTGTTGATTCGATAGTTTCTTTATCGAGGTCTCTTTGGTGCCCAAGTTCTGCATTCTCGAATTTTTTTTGCCTAGGAGTTTTGACTTCGGAAGTCTCTACCCTCACCAACGTTTTGAATCGATCTACTGCTGTTGCTGTTAAGAGGTTGGCTGAGTTGCATGTCAACCCGCCAGCTAAAAAACTAAAGTTGGGTTTTCCCGCTTCTGTAACTCCCGAGGGTGCTTCCGGTAGATAAGTAGGAGGTTGTGTTCTTTCGTCATCACTTCCCAGTACATCAGGAGCAGGTGCAGATGTTATGCCGCGTATTCCAACTCCTCAGCCAGCTGAGTCTTCGAGGTCTCTTGATCCTCTTCTTCAAGTACAGTGGATTTCTACCAGCGCTTGATCACCCTACAGCTTAAGGTATAAAATTTCTTTTTAATCTGGACTTTCAATTTGTTGCGGTTGTATACTGAATGCTTCTAATTTCCCAAATTACCAAGGGATGGTACTTGTCTAAGCCAATTCTTTCTTCCTCTGCTACTAAAATAGTTCGTCTTTGAGAGGCAAATGAAGCTTTGAGTGATGGGTGTGAGAGGTTGAAAGCTACCTTGGAACACGTTGAGACCGCTTTAGAGAAAGAAAGGTAGACTAGGGATGTAATCCTTGACAAAGTGTCGGCCTTAGAACATCAAATAGCGGAAGGTGTGGTTACTCATGCCGAAGAGCTACAAAAGAAGGACGAGAAGCATTCACGCGCTGTGTAGATAATTTATGCAGCTGAAGGCAAGATTTCTAATTTCTTGCAAGTTCATCTTTCACAGATTAAGTCCGACTGTTATGAAGATGCCTTGTTTCACCTTCTTTCTGATAACCTTCAAAGTTTTCCTGAGCTCCAAACCACCAAAGTTCCTCCTTTTGTCAGGGATCGAGTTATGGAGAGGATTAAGTTAGGCGAGCAAGGTGTTGAGGTACCACGGAGGAGTGAATCTAAAGTTGAGGACCTTTTATACATGATAATCTTTCGGATGATTTAGATGAAGAAGGGGAGACTTTTGCTTTTGTTGGCAGCAATGGGAAGAATTGCAGCGGTGGTTCCAGAGGTTGTGACCGCCAGGACAAACATGATTGGGATAGAAACGATCCTCCTTTGGGTGCCAAAGCTTTCCATGACTCCTTTAAGAGTGGTTCTGAGGTAGGAGGTTCTCATATTGTCCGCGACCCTGAATCATTACTGCCTAAAGAAGGTGGCTCTTCTGGTTTTTCGGGAGGGAAAAAAGCTGTTGGTCCTGAAACCTCTTTTCGTCGGGTATAATTCTTACTCCGCCAGTGTTTTTCTTTTTCCCTGAATACTTGACTATAATTAATCCCCTGTCATTACAATAGATAAGAGAAAAGTTGTTTCCTGCCTTAAGCAGAGTTAGATAACAGACAGAATGGTTTAAATCGTTCTTATGTAGAGTAAGAGGCACACTTGTAAACTTTATTCAACGATCTATGCAACATTTGTGCGGAGTCCCCTTTACCATGTGCGAGGGCTAATACACTTATTTGCATCATGAAAAAACTTTGTCTGCTATGAAGATGCATTACGTATGACTTGTAGAATGAAAAAGGAGATTCTAACAACATCTACTCACTCTTTCAGGAAAAAGCGTTTTCTTGAGGAACTTAAAAGTGTTTACACTGAATTTCTCCAGCTGTCTTTTAGCTTTCTGAGTGGAGATCATGAAGTAATACTAAAGGGTTTAAGGATTAAACATGCTTAGATCTTTTGTAAACAATAAATGTATCGATCAAGTGAAAATGACCTTTTTGTAACTCTCCTTTTATCTATATGCTATGGTAGACTGGTTTCACGGAGTTTTATGTAAGAATAGAGTTTTACTTTTTGTAGATCGAAAAAGACATAACCAGGGCTATTTTCCTTTGTTCTTGCAAGTAGGCATATCATCATGAAGATTTTCCACCTCGGGGTGAAGCGCCCTTGTCAAAAGAACAAACTTCTATGTCTCAAGGAAGGCAGATTTTTCATCAGAGCTTAACTATAAAGTATTTGAACGAGAGAATGAATGCCTTGAAAGACCTGTTAGGAGAAAGGGATAGGACTATTCTTGGATTGAGAACATATATAAGTACTAAACCCTCTATCGAGTTCGAGGATGAGCTAAGGAGCTTACGTTAACGTATCATCAACTTGGAAATTGACTTAAACAATGTTACTACAAAGTGCGAGTCGTGGGAACATTGTTTCAAGAATACTCCTATAATGACGGGATCGTCATCTTCTGGTGTTGCGTCAGCTCGCAAAACCCCCGCCCTTCAGAAGTATTATTAATTGAATAACCCTCCTCCGAGGTTAAAGGAATCAGCTATTTTTGAGTGGTGTAAAGGAGTGGTAGCTGAGATGAAAGGAATTTATGATACTAAGTTAAGAAGCATTCTCACGACCGCGTCGGTAGGTATGCTGATCAAATTAGGCATTTGCGAGAAGAAAATCATGATTTGCGAATGAATGTTTTCGAGTTGGAGAAAAAAAAATCTCTTAGGGCCATGTGTAGATCTTATAACAGAGCTTTGAAGCTTCAGATCAAGCCTTATGACCATCAAGATGAAATGAGTAGAAAAGTTCGAAAGCTTGATAAACTACTAAGCATCGCGCTTCGTCATGCCATTGACCCTCCCTTACCTGATGATGGGGAGGATCTAGCTACATGATGATATTTTGTAATAGTGATATGTAACTATATTCCTATTTGGGCCATTGAGAATTAACCTTTGTGAATGAAATTGTGTATTGTTAATGTTTATTACGTAAAATAGCTGTTGATATAAAACATGAATAACAATTCCTTGCATATAAATAACTTAGAAAGCTTCCCTGAATAAGAGGAGAGATAACCCTTCTCCCGTGAATACATTTATGGTTGTTCCAATTTGAGATAATTACTTCGAAGCTTTTCGGTTGGTGAATTATCATCTTTTGGATCCATTTTAATTCAAGGTTATTCAGATTCAGGTATCGGTATAAGATCGGGAATCCTCTTCTGGCGTTTGATGTAAGCTGGATTAACCCAGATTTGGATATTTAAAGTTTGAAGACCGGAATCCCTTCCGGCTTTTGTGAAGAGTCGAACCAACCCAGATTCAGGTATTTAAAGTTTAAAGACCGGAAACCCTTCCGGCATTTGTGAAGAGCTGAATCAACCCAGATTCGGGTATTTAAAGTTTGAAGACGAAAACCATCCCGACATTTGTGGAGAGCCGAATCAACCCAGATCCGGGTATTTAATGTTTGAAGACCGGAAACCCTTCTGGCATTTGTGAAGAGCCGAATCAACCCAGATACGGGCATTTAAAGTTTGAAGACTGGAAACCCTTCCGACATTTGTGAAGAGCCGAATCAACCTAGATTCGGGTATTTAAAGTTTGAAGATCGGAAACCCTTCCGGCATTTGTGTTTCGGTTGTTCCCTTGGATATAACATGTGAAGCAAAGGTTGTACGTGCTTCCTGAGCCATCTCTGGGCTTTTGGTGTCAAAGCAGAGGATGTACGTGCTTTGTTGGCCACTCTCTGGGCCTGTGCATTTGGTGCGCTTGGCTAGCTTATCCACAAGTAGGGCCCAAGGACTTACCCGTCCTCCCTCCAGGAGGCACCTTATCCTGACCATCGTAGGTAGTGATAAGGTCTTACAAACTTAGACGCGACCATTGTAGGCACAAAACTAAGGTTTACTCTTTTGACACTCTATACTGACCATCGTAGGTACTGATAGAGGCGTACACTCTACCCCCCTCTGAGGGGTGCCCCATCCTGACCATCGTAGGAGATGATAGGGGTTTGCGTTCCTTTTTGCGGGTAACGCGTAACATAAGCAGAGGTAGGACGTGCTCTTCTGCGAGTAGAGGTAGGACGTGCTTAGTTCTAGCAGAGGCAGGGCGTGCTAATTTTTAGATGCACCGCCACGACCATTTCTGGTGTGAAACGGAGGCTTACGCTTTTGATGCTTTAACCTAGCCCCCTCTGATTCGGGCATGGAGAAAGACTAACACACCACCCCCCTTCGGAGGATGCTTCGCCCTGACCAATTTTTGGTGGTGACAAGGGTTTTTCCTTTTCTTTTATCCATTTATGGCCTGATCTGTTCTTGGTCATTTCAAGTTTGTGAGTATCTTTTTCTTTGCAATCAGGCAGAGATCCTTTTTCCTTTCTAGAAAATATTGTCGGTGCAATTTCCTATGCTTTCTTTACATATCTTTGTAGTTTTCCTTGGCCTAAGAAGTTGACGATCATTCCCTCTAAGACTCTGCAATGGTTTATTTTGTGTCCGTTTACCAAATGGTAGTGGCAATATGGCCCTTCCCTTTTAGCTTCATTTTTGGGTTTCTTCTATAATGATGGCCAAAAGTTTAACTCCTGTCTAGTTAGGAAGTAGATACCCTCAATTGACGTCGTGAGCTTACAACCTTTTGGCAATCTGGACTCGAAAGCTCTCTTTCGTTGTTGCATTTTGGCCTTTTTACCACTTGATTTTGTTGTTCCTTCTTCGTTTCTAAACTTTCTTTTAACTGCCTTTCGACATGGGGGTATATCTTTTTTGGACCTTTTGTTGGTAAGAGGGGTAGAAGCCTTCTCGACCTTTTGTTCGAATATGGTTCCTTTAGCCTTTGTTAGGATAGCTTCCTTAATGAAGAGAAAGGAGTTATATCTTTCCATTAAGGGCTGATTTAGGGCAAAAATTGGAGTTGGTCCTAAGTGGGAAGGGGTTAATGCTCCACCGATCAGGGTCATATGGTTCTACATCTTTCTCTTTCACTTGGATATGCAGGGTTTCTAACCTGAACCTTTCGACCGCCTACGACTCGCCAATACTCGTCCCAACTATGGGAAATCCATTAGTAACTGATAGAGACCTTTTACTCATAATGTTCACCTCTTCAAATCCTTAGTCCAATCTGGGACGGAACAATACATGTAGATATGTGGTAGGGTTAACTAAAGGATCGGAGGTTCAGGCCCTCCTTCTTGCGCCAAAATGTTAACGATATTTTTCGTCAACATCGGAGAATAGGTCGATGGAAATGGATTTAAGGGAGAGATAGGTTGTTTACTCAGCACGATTTTGAGCCAGCCTAATGTCTCTGAGTATCCGGACCAATCTCGCAGAGGAATTGAAACCCGTAGATGGGACCTAAGCTTGCTGGATGGATTTAAGTCGATAGAAGGGGATGTTTCTTTTGATCAACGGTAGAGATTTGGATAAAAGTCCATGCATATATAGGAAGAAAACAGTAAATTGTGACAATAACAATTATGAAAAATCTTGATAAACTCACAGAAAACACCATGGATGTAGATTTTCTCTTTATTAATCTTTTTACTTTGAATACAGGAACAGGATCAAAAAAAATTACCGATCTCTTTCAGTGCTAGGGTTTAAAGAGGATGAATACAAAAATTCGAGCCAGAGTCTCCAGCTAATTTTAGAATTAGGATTTTCTTTAGAGTGGAGAGTCCAACAATCAGCAAAGCAGTCCCCTTAAGTGTGACCCCTGGGGTCTTATTTATAGAGGATTTGGAGCCCCTTCTACTATTGGGCCGCCGGACTTGCAAGGGACTTTGTCAGCTTCTTTTCTCCTGGTTTTCAGATGCTTTTGCTTCCGACCGCTTTGTCGTGTTAATTACAGCTTCCATAATGAAGGTCTTGACTAGTCGGGAGTTTCTTTGAGATTGGAATGAGTCTGTTGTTACAGTTGCTCTTTGGAAGGTATCTCGAGTCACCGGATGTATGCTTTCGGTGATAGACCTTCGGATATAGGCCTCTGGTTTTCCCGTGAGTACTTAGAGGAGCCTGTCCTCATTATGTATGTGGATAGCTGCCAGATCGGAATCACTATCGGTGTCTGTGCTAAGTAGATTAGTGTGGATAGATTGTATCCCTTCCGGGGTTCTGATCTGCTTTTCGATGGGATTTCCTGGTATATCCTGATTCTTCAGAATGTAGCTCTAGGCGATTTGTCTGATGTTTATCTACGTGACCTTTTGGCATTTGTGCAGTTGATGTTTCGAAAGCTGGTTCCAGATAATCGTTATGTGTCTTTAGCTTGATGCTCTTGGTGTTTTAGCCTCATGGCGTATCAGTATTAAGCAGGTTAATACCGAAGGCCCTTTTGGGTCTCAAATGGCGGAGCTCATGTCTTCTTCTTTCTTAGTTCCTGTCTTAGGTGGCCTTTCGCGGCATAATTTCCTGTCGAATAGGTCCTGTCGGAGGGACCCTATCGGATGCACTTTGTTGGCATTTTGTAGGCTTTGAGCTTCTTCCCTTCGGGAAGGTGTCGGTTTATGCTGCTTTCAACCATTCTCTCCGGCTTTCGGTTCTATCTATTGCTTGGCTTTATACTTTCGGAAGACTCTTTTGTGCCTATATTCTTCCGACACCCCTTCATCGTCAGCTAATCTCGGAGTTAATTTTGGTAGTAACATCCTTTTAAATAATTTATATGTTTTCACACAAGATAATATACATATTATATCTTTATCATATGTTTTCGTATTATCATGACTATGAGAATTTATCATATGCTGAAACTAAGAAGTTTAGATGATCATATCATTTTAATGTTTATACTATTTTAATAAGATAAACACTATTATCTTTTTAAGTAATATTTATCTTTTTAAGTAATATGTATAATATTTATAATCTTACAAGTATACTTATAAGATGGTGAGTTCCTTTTATTTCACTGGAAATCATCACTTTAAAAGATATAAGACAAGTAGACGAAAAAGATAAATATATCTATCTTTGTGAACAATAATGTTTTTTATTAGAAGATTTGCATATTAGATTTTTATTAAAATTTATTCAATAATTTCCGTGCATTAGATGATTTAACACATTTATTTTAGCAAATGATTAACATTTTTTTCTTATAAAAAACAAAGACAAAAAAGATAAATGTGATTATATTTTTAAATCAATAATTCATGTTAAAAAAATAGATGTAAATATGATCGAACTATTTAGGAAGACATGTTTTAATATATTTATCCTTGTTAGATTAAATAAAATAAAATACTCTATAAATACCATTGGTATACGGCCAAAATACAGTCTAACCCTAATCAGAAATAACAGCCGCCACTATCATCGAACCTATGGCCGATTTCATCCGATTTAAACCCCATAACCATTTCAAATCCATCTACTTTTATTCAAAACTGCCTACACGAAATTAAAGAGAATATCACAAGCAAGAAATCCATACGGTTATGATAGGGTTCAAGTTTTTCTGGTGATCGAATTTTGGGTTCCAATGCGTTGACTTTAGGCGTGGATTGGGTGGTGGGGACCCCACCGAGCTGGGCGGTTTCAAGGGCGGAGGTGGCTTGTTCGTCGGCGGTCGGAGTGGTGTGACCTGATCGGGTCCAAGTGGCATCAAAAGGCGTGCGACAGGAGGATAAAGGCGGAGCAGTTCTTTTTGTGAAACCAGAAGTAGAATGCGACGGGGAAGATGGGGGTAATTGTGGAAAACAGAAAATTAATTAAATTATATGTTTTAAATTTCTTAACTATGTCGTTAGCATTTAAATTACGATAACTTCCTCATACATCGACGAAATCGAACGAAACTGAAAACGTTGAACTCGTATGGATCAGATCTACGCTATGAAGCTGACTAGAGCTGAATCCAAACACTTCAAAAATTCAGATAGAAACCAATGTGAGATTTCTATATTTAAAAACAATTAAAATTTTAATTATTTCTCGTTATTTAAATTCCATGCATGTGTGTTGATTTATTCAGATCTGTGATGTACGAAATTGTTGTGTATTGGTAATGATGATTGTTTGTGATTGTGTTAAACCAAATCACCGTGTTGTGTTATTAGGTTTGTTGATTAAAGATTGTGATAAATCAGATCATCATGTTGAGTTATTAGATTCGTTAATTCAAGAATTAACAATTGTGTTAATTATATTTGTCGATTCAAAAAGATTAACAATGGTGTTGATTTGAAATATGGTTAAAACAAATATATCATATTTGTTAAAATGAAATAATTGAAAACAAATATGTCATCTTGATATTTTAAAATTGTTGTAGACAATTTCATCACTTTTGTTATAATAAATTAGATAAAACAAAAATAGACATTTTTGGTTTACATTAAAAGAATTAAACAAGATTTTCATTTCATTCTTTTTCAATAAAAAGAATAGATCTTGTTAAGCATTCTTTTTCAATAAAAAGAATAGATTTTTGGTCAAAACATGATTTTGAAATAAGAATAACCTTTTTTGTCAAAACGTGATTATTGGGATAAAATAACATTTTTGTGTTAACATGCTAGTGAAATAGAAAATGAACCTTTTTGTACTTTAAAAAGGAATTATACAAAAATGAATATTTTTGTACATAAAAAGGAATTATAAAAAATGATCATTTTTGGTCAAATTATAAAGAATGAATATGAAATGCTCATTTTTGCAAATTAAAAAGAATTAAACAAAAATGTACCTTTTGTTCATTTATAAAGGATGTAATAAGAATATACATTTTTGTGTTAAAATATGTTAGTGTTAATAAAAATAACTTTTTATATAGAAATGTGACATTAGATAAAGATGACATTTTATATAGCGATGTTACACTAGATTATAGTCAGGTTACATTAAAATGTCGTATATTTGGGTTATGGTCCCATTATATAGAAAATGTCATTCATGTTAGTATTAAAAATGTCATTCATGTTAGTATTAAAATCATTTATGTTTGTAGTAAAAATGCCATATTAGAAAATGTCACTTATGGAAAATGTCATGTTATGATAATAAAATAACATTTTTTTGTTGTTGTTATAATCAGTCATGTTAGATAAAATAACATCTTTGTTAGATTATGTCACGTTAGGTAGAAATATACTTTTGTTATAATTTGTCATGTGAGATGGAAATACATTTTTGGTTGGAATTTGTCATGATTAGCTAAAAATAAACATCTTGTTAGAAATGCACATTAGAAATCAAAATATCATTTTTGTATAAAATGTACATTAGAAGAAAATTGACATTTTAGTTAAAAATGTCGCATTAGAAGAAAATTAACATTTTTGTTAAATTAGAATTAGATTAAACAAAATTAACATCTATGTTAATTAGATTAAACAAAATTATCACTTTGTTTATTATGTTGTTGAAATTAACATTTCTGTTAATTAGAGTTGGGTTCAAACAAATTATCATTTGGTTTACATAAAAAGGATTATAGCAAAATTCACATTTTGTTTACATAAAAAGGATTAAACAAAATCATCACATTTTGTTACATTAAAAAGAATTAGACAAATTTGTCATTTGTTTACATTAAAAGGATTAGACAAAATTTATCAATTTTGGTCATTTTAAAATAATGAATTGGAAATGTTCATTTTGCAAATTAAATAGAATGAATTAAAAATATACATTTTTGATCATTTAGAAGGATTAGTTAAAAATATACATTTTTGTATATTAGACAAAAATTTACATTTTTGTTTATTTAAAAGGATTAGACAAAAGTTTACATTTTGGTTAGTTTAAAAGGGATTAAACAAAAATGTCATTTAAATGTAAATGTATACATTAGGATTACATTCAAAAGGAACATATTATTCAAATGTAAATGCATACATTAGAATTTGTATGCAAACAACAATGACATATATGTTTATTATAAGATGCCATTATGATTATTAAATGACATGCATATTAATTATAAACGTGATATTAGATTTAAATGACATTTTGTCGTAAATTGTGTCATTAGAATAAAATGACATTTTATTATCATTTGTCATTAGAATTGAAATTATAGATTTTTATTGTCATTTGTTCACAACAAAAAGAATTGAAATATATGTCTGTGATGTTGAAATGTGCGATGTGTTAAATATATTGTTAGTATATTCAAGTTTGAATATTACACTCCCATTCACAAGTTACCCGACTTGTTTATGTGATTAGGACGATAATTTTCACATATCGCCCAAGTGCACAAATAATTTATTATTTGGTTGATGGATGAAACCCCACACGGGTATTGGGATGATATTAGATACACACTAATCCCAATATTTAGTTATCTTTCAATCGATGGATTGACAGTCTGTGATGAGCGTTAGTTTTTACTTTAATGCTCACACAGTTATAAAATCCACTCTGGTTGTTATTTGGATGTTTGATGATTATTTATCATTATTGTTGATTACATACAATATATGGTTGTTGATTGAGTCACATTCCAATAAAGAATATTCTAGAAAAAGAATATTTTAGAATATAATTTAGAAAAAAGAATGTATTTTAGAAAAATATATTTTTATTGAAATGAACTAGTTATTAACTAGAATAAATCATTAAATTTAGATTTAATAAAGTTTTCCAATTTGTCAATATTTAATTGAAATTAAATTAAATAAATTGGATTTGGGTTTGTCGTGAATAGTGTCTTAAATAACACTATTCTTAAACCCCGTATGAAAAGAATAATCTTTTACTTTAGATTATTAAAGTTTTCAATTATATTTAGTAATTGAAATAAGATGAAATGTGAGTTGGGTTTATTGTGAACTGTGTTTTAAGTGACATATGTTCTTTAACCCAACTGACAGTGAAAATATGATTTAGAATATATAAATCTTTTATTAAGATTTAAATAGAAAACTTCCAAAAGTAAAGTTTTCCAATTTAATATATTAAATTAGAATTGAATAGAATTCGAATTAATTATAACCGAGATAAGCTTCTGTAAAAGAAGACAGATACTACATATGGAATTTAAGTGGCCTCGCCGCTATTCCATTTATATTATTGGTTGGATACAAAAATTTATAACGATTATATATTGATTTGATTTCTGTGAAGATTCCGTATTCTATGGAAGACGATTTTGGGTTTACCGTGAACTACGTTTTAAATGACATTAGTTCTTTAACCCAGTTAAGCATAAGATTAATTTCTTAATTTAAGTAATCATTGAATAATGTTTTTTGATATTTAAAACCGAATTGGGTTCTTAATAAATCTTTAAAAGAAAGATTTAAGAGTAAATGTAAAGAATTTATCTTTGATAGAATAATTTGAATATTTTATTTAAAAGAATATTTTGAATTGGGATGAGATGTTTGATGTGTTTTATAGCACTTGATTTTTATTATAAAATACGCGAGTTATTCGGAAAGACCGGGTTTTAACCCATTCCGAATAATCACTACGACGATGAAGAGTCGAAGTTGAAGACGGTGATTGAAGACCGACGATCTTCACATCGAATGGGTGTGTTGCTACTGAGACTCTTGATGGGAGTAGCTACCTTGAAGGGGCTTCAGTGGTGGCCGTCAGGACTATAGTTGATTGTTCGGATTTGGTTTTTGCTCAGACCCAGAGCATAAGCTAGTAAATGGATGCGTGTCTGACATTGGATTTCGTTCCATGTGAATTAAACCGATTTCTGTTAATGTATGTCTGTTTGGTGGTGGAGGATTTATTCTCTACTTAACACCCTGGTATATATTAATAGTGATTGATCGCATGGCGTGAATTGTCAATGTGGCACGCCAAGATGCAATTGATCAAGGCTTTTGTTGAAAAGCAGGGCCTTGTGGGATGATCAAGTATAGCCTATTACGGCATAGCTTTGTGTATATCGTGACTTCGCGAGCCTCACACCCCGGTATGAGTCAAAAACGGGATATGGACCGTAGGGAGTGCACACGTTTCTTTCTAGCTAGTGGTAGTGTCAGTGCTTAAACTGGCTGGCATTTTACTTATGTGGATGATGGATTTTGAGGCACCTCGGATTTTTATAGGCCGTTAGTGGTCATACTGTAGGTTCAAAAGAATCGGGAAGCGTGTGTTCAGGCATAACTAATCCACTACCGATAGGCGGGGACCGGCCCTACCGCTCCAAGGGTTCACTGCGGGGGATCCTGAGGCATTTGCTAGAGTGTCTCGAATCGGAGAGGAGCTTGCCCCTAGCCTCGACTCATGATGGAAATCCAATTTCCAATACGACATTGCGGTTTTGATTGTAGAATTAGTATAGCGACATGATATATGGTACCCATGCCGTCTATGATTGATATATTATGATTGAAATGGTTTTTAAAACATATACTCACTAATATCAAATCCATTTTATCGTATCAAGCATCTCTTGACCATTATAAGGTAAAACCATATCCTCCGATTTGCGTTGCATTGTGTGATGGGACTTGGGTCTAATAATGGTTTCATTTTTCTAAAAAGCATGGTGTTATTTAACGATTTACCTTATTTTATGCACTGGCAATCCAATGGAGTAAACCCGTTACGCGTTAGCGACGTGGTCCTGTGATTAGCCTTTTTATTAGATAAGTCTAGTTAAGATTTCTCATACCAGTCCCATGACTGACCTGTAGTTTGTTTCACTGGCAAACTTGGGTGCCCATATTTTCCACACGGGCAGTCGAGTAGCTTTTTGCAGATATATTTATAGGATCCTGGTTTACAGCTGAAGCGGTATTCGGAAATCTCTGTATCCGTGTATTCCTTTCAGTTGTATATTTGTATTATGTTCCGCTGCTATTTAAATGTAATTTAGAACTCTGATATTATTGTATTCCTATTATGTAATAAGTATTCATACTCTGTTACATTCTTGTACTCTGATGTAATTGTGTAATCAGTAATAAAATGTTCTTCAGTTTGTGTTCAAATGTGTGTTGTTCTCAAAGCAATCTAGCCTTTCCTTTACTGGGAAGCTTGGGTCGTTTCAGCCCAACTGCACAAATAAAATCTGTGTTTGTTGATTGAAACCCCACATGGGTATTGGGATGAAATTTGACATACATTAATCCTAATTGTTTAGTTGTATGTCAATCGATTGGTTGACAGACTATTGTAAGCGTTAATTATTTATATTTAATGCTTATGCAGTTGTGTAATGCACTCTAAATGATGGATGATTGTTTATCATTGTTGTTTTATACATGCGATGTATGAAACCCATATAAAGAACATTATATGGTAATTGACTGTGTCTGATTCCAATTCAGGAAAAACGAATATTTTAAAATAACGAATATTTTAAAATAATATTCAGTAAATGATTAAAATCTGAATTGGATGTCCGATTTTGGATGGACACACAAATATTGAAATGTGCGAAGCCGTATTGATTAGTTATGCACTATTTGAACGCAAACGATATTTATACCGATTTTATTCATTTTTAAAATGAATATCAAAAAGGAAATGATTTCAAAATCTGATATTTTGAAAATATTATCATTTATATATTAATGATATGGAATATTCAGTTTTGATTTAAAATTGAAATGGAAGTGGGAATCGTTTTTAAAACGAATTTATAAAATACTTTTTGAACGATATATATATATATGTGTATATATATATATATATATATATATATATATATATATATATATTAATGGCTTGAATAGAATGCGCCGCGCCGCGACCGTTCGTGAATTTCAACCATTAACTTCGAATTGACATTACAGGAGATCCAACCATCGGATTATCCAAAAACTAAAACCGTTGGGTTCGTATCGAAAAGAGCTTTCCAATGAATATTAGAGATTTAAATTTGAATGGTTGGATTTGTAGATACTTCCAAATCAAATTTGGAAAAAGGTAGCTATGAATGCAGTTCGGTGGCCGTTATTAGAAACCGACTGTACGGGCCTTGATAAAATTATTAAAAATATTAATAATTTGTGTTAAATCACAATAAATGATTTGGAAAGAATTTGGATGAAAATTTCCACGTTTGTAAAGATAAAAATATATTTTTATCAAAATGAACAAGTTAATAACTAGAATGATAATCCAATGGTTTTAAATAAATAAATTGGGTAGGGAAATGGTTTTAATTTAAACAGGATTTTCCAATGTATGACTTGGAATGAATTTGAATGGAAATAATCTTTGGGATATGTCTTTATTGGATTCCGTGACTATACGAATATTGTTGAGGAATTTGGAAGATACAGCTACTGTTATTCCTAATACGATATTTGTTGGTTTCAGAATTTGATGTTGAACATAAGCCGATATAATTTCTGTTCAGAGCCTTATATTTAATATCAAATTGGATTTTGGGTTCGTCGTGAATGATGTCTTCAGTAACACTGTTCTTAAACCCCGATGAGAAAAGAATAAATCTTTAAAATAAGATTTAGGGAAGTTTACCAATTAATTAATATTTAATTGGAATTGAATTGAAATTGGATTTCTGGGTTTATCGTGAACTGTGTTTTAAATAACATTCGTTCTTTAATCCAATTGACAGTGAAGATATGATTTGGAATTTATAAATCTCTTATTAAAATTTAATGGAAATTTTCCAAAGTAAAGTTTTCCAATTTAATAAAATAAATTGGAATGGAATGGAATTCGATTTGGTAATAATTGAAGTGAACTTCTATGGAGGAAGACTGTTACTATATATGGAATTTAAAAGGCTTTGCCGTTATTCCATTTATATTATTGGTTGGATATGGAAGTTTATATCGATTATATATATTGATCTATTTTTCGCGAAGATTCCATAATTAACGGAATGTGATTTTGGGTTTATCGTGAACTGTGTTTTAAATAACATTCGTTCTTTAACCCAATTAACAGTGAAGATATGATTTGGAATTTATAAATATTTTATTAAGATTTAATGGAAATTTTCCAAAGTAAAGTTTTCCAATTTAATAAAATAAATTGGAATGGAATGAAATTCGATTTGGTAATAATCGAAGTGAACTTCTGTGGAGGAAGACTATTACTATATATGGAATTTAAAAGGCTTTGCCGTTATTCCATTTACATTATTGGTTGGATATGGAAGTTTATATCGATTATATATATTGATCAGTTTTCCATGAAGATTCCATAATTAATGGAATGTGATTTTGAGTTTATTGTGAACTGCGTTTTAAATGACATTGGTTCTTTAACCCAGTTAAAGGCAAGATTTATTTCCTAAATTTGAATAATCATTATATAATGATTTTTGGGGATTAAAACTAAGTGGAGTTTTAATGAATCTTTAATTGGATTGGAACGGGAATGTGATAATTTAAATTATCAAATTTGGGAAAATAATCGTGAATGGAGTTTCACCAGTTTTGCTCCAAGCGATAGTTAAGTCTTTAATTAGATTTGAACGTGAAATGGTAATTAATTTTACCGATAACACCGCGGGTGTTAGATATGGAGTGCTACCAGTTTTTCTCCATGGGATGAATATGTCGGAATTGGGAAATAAAATAAATGGTTACTTCGGTAAGGTTCGCTAATCCCGACTAGTTTGGAAAACCTAAATTTGGTTTAAATGGTGAAAAGAATATTTGAATAAAAGAATATTCTGGATTGGAATGAGGCGTATGTTAAGTTTTTATGGCACTTGTTTATACGATATGCGAGTTATTCGGAAAGACCGGGTTTATCCCATTCTGAATAATTGATACGACAATAAGTCGACGATGAAGACGGTGGTTGAAGACCGGAGATCTTCACATCGTTTGGATGATTACTGATGTCTTGATTGGGCTGTACACTCGAGACAAGGTAATAAGTGGTGATCGTCCAGACGTACTTGGAGATCAATGTGATATGCAAGGACCTCTCTCCTGTATTGGACATATGGGACGAGGAATAAGGTGCCTCCGGTTTCGTTCAGACTCAGAACGTACTTATAAATGGATGTGTGTCTGGCATTGTATTTTGTTCTATATTCGTTGATCTCTACTAAATATATATCTGTTTGGCGACAGAGAATTTATTATCTTGCTTAACGCCCTTATCTGAGACGTACGAGCTCAGAGGTTATATTTCGGTAGACATCAATGGTATGGTATAGATTTACAACGTGGCATGCAGAGATGCAGTGATCAAGGCTTTTGTTGAAAAGCAGAGTCCTGTGCTTGATGATCAAAGCACGACTTGAAATAGCAAAGCTTTGTGTATAGCGTTAATTTGCGAGCCTCACACCTCGGTATGAGTCAAAAACGGGGTCGTGACTACAGGGAGTGCACAACGTTTCTTTCTAGCTATGGGTGGTGTCATGGTATGGAGCCCAAACATTTATATTTTTTTTACCTATGTGGATGTTGGATTGCGAGGCGACTCGGATATATCGGTTACTACGGAGCCGATGGATAGGTTCGATAGGACCGGGAAACGTGTGTTCAGGTATAATTAATCCGCTAAGTGTGGACCGGTCCTGAAGATCCAAGGGTTCGCCAGCGTCCGAACCCTGAGGCATTTGATAGAGTATCTCGAAGCCGGCGAGGATGATCCCTTGCCTCGACTCATAGATTGAATCCAATTTCCAATACGTGACATTTTGGTTTTAATTGCAGAACTAGTATAGCGACATAGTAGCATGGGATACTATGTTGTCTATGATTGATACATTTATATTTGAAGTGATTTTGACACTATACACTTATAGTAATATCAAAATGATTTGTTTTAAACGTACCAAGAACGTTTGGCTATTATAAGGAAAACTCTACCCTTCGGCTTGCGTTGCATTGTGTTATGGGACCTGAGTCTTATAATAGCTTCATTTTTCAGAAAGCATTGTGTTGTCTATTAATTGTTTTATGCATTGGTATTCTTGGGAGAAAACCCGTTCCGTGCTATACGGCGTGGTCCCTTGATATACCTAACTTCAAAGTAAAGTTTTAAATAAATTTTTTACTTCTCACACCAGTCCCACGAATGATCTGGAGTTTATTGTTTTAACCTAAACTCTGGGTGCCCCTGTTTTCCACACGGGCAGCTAGTAGTTTGTTTTTTGCAGATATTTCTTTTTCAGGATCCTGGATTTACAGCTGGAGCTATATTCGGAAAGCTTTGTATCCTTGTATTTCTTTTAGTTGTGTTATGCAGTATTTTTCCGCTGCTATGTAATGTATTTTAATCTCTGATATTTTTCTGCTATATGTTATTCGTTTACACTCTGATATCTTGTACTCTGATGTAGTTGTTGTAATAGCAATGAAATGTTCTTCTCTTTGTGTTCTGATTGTCGTGTTCTCAACTTAATCCGGGCTTTCCCGTATGGGCGAGTTTGGGTCGTTTCAGACGTGGTATCGGAGCTTTGGTTTACAGAGCTCGAGAACAAGACACATTCGAACCAAATGAATGAATTCATCAATGATTGGATTAGTAATATCCAATAAGAATGACTCATTAGAGATGGGATCAGTAGTATCCTAGATTGAGTTTCAAAGAGTGTTATTTTTAAAATAAAAATGAAAACAAATTTTGTTTTGAAAATTTAATTTGTATCATATGTATTTGAATATTTATTTTATTTTGAATTTGGACTATCAGGTATATGAAGATTTTGCATATACGCCTAGCTAGCGTGTGTACGAAGTCTCAAATATACTGGATAGATATAGAATCACATTCTAGTCGCCCAGAGATAATTCTGGTGATGACCATGACATCATCAATATTTATGTTTGAGTTTCGAAAGTGGGATATCTATATATTTCCAATTGACTGGTGTGAGAACCAAAACTTAGTTAGGTTTATGTTGTGATTCGACATTGAAATATGATTTTTGAGTATATATATTAAAGATATATGTTTGTAAAGCTAATCAACTAATTGATTGCTGGTTGTGTTGTTTGACTATTAGTTTAACTAATAAAATTGTTGAAACCAATGTGCAAATGAAAGTTAAATTTACCCAAATCGAATCAGATATTGAACAAAATTGAAAATTGATTGAAATTGCACACATGTACATATATATGTGTGAACAGGTCATGGCATGGAAGCTAAGAAGAGGAATAAAATTGTATTCCGACAAATAGGTACATGCTTACTGTATTCTTTCGGTTCTGATGATTTTATGAGCCGCTTGGCTTTTTCTTTTTCTTTTTGGTTGATGAGGGCCCTGTGAGGCAACTTGCGATTTTAAAGGTCTCCCCATACAAAGGAGGTTATGGCGAAATTTTTCAAAAATTTAGGGTGTTAGCCAAATTTTTGAGAAATTGGAAAATTTTTAGAAACTGAAAAGTTGAAGAATGAAAGGCAGAATGAAAGTTGTCAGTTAAACAACTTTCAGTTCCGTTCCTTTTCGAGGACGAAAAGATTTTAAGTAGGGGAGATTGTAACTACCCGGATTTTCAGAACCAATTTAATTTTTTTTTATTTTAGCTATTCTAATGGATTTTGATTTTTTTAAATGAATTATTTTAAATAATAACGGCTAAAAAATTATTTTGAACATGGTTAGAATAGCGCGGTAGTTTGAAAATTCGATTTCAAATTTCAAGTAAATGTACAGGATTCAATATAAATCAGATTTCAGTAAAACCAGAAACATTTGAATCTGTTTAATTATATCTTTCTAATGAATGTGAAAAATCCAGACTTCATAATGTAAATTGAAAGTTATGACCAGTTTAAAATTTAAAATAGTCGCTATGGAATATATATATATATTAATATAATATATAGCCCTTAAAAATACCATTTTGCGAACGACCTCTGTTTTCGACGAAACCACTTTTGTTGGATCTAGAATGTCAAATTATTGCTAGATTCTAATTTTCATAATTTTTGGAATTAATATGTGAGCATGGTAAATTTAAACGTGTTTAGTACTTTTAGTTTGAATTTAGTCCAGTGGAAAATGACCATTTTTCAAGCGGTCTCCAAATTCGACGAAATTAGTTTTGTTAGGACCGTATCATCAAAATATAGCTAGATTTATTTTTGTGTAATTTTTGGAGTCGGTATGTGGCCCCGATAAATTAAAATGTGCATTCAAATTCAATATATATTAATTTATATTTAAGGTAAAGAAAAACCGATTGAAATGGTCGAATAGGCTTACAGGACATATCCCATTGTGTCTGAAATGGGGGTATTTAGCTAGGGGCGACAATCGTTGGGTTCGATTTGAAGTCTGAACGAAAAGGTAACATTTTGGAAATGAAATAATAATTATACATATACACCCCTTTTTTATTTCTAAACCCTAAATCAAAAGAATCGCGCCCTCAATTTCAGAAGCCTGTCACCGCCGCCACCCTCCAGAGCCCACCATCGTCGCGCGCACCCCCACCGCCGCGTCTACCTCCGCCTGACCCCCCTCTGACCCGCCGCCCCTCCACCTTCTCTCTCCCCTTCAAAACCCGCACCCCATCAGAATTCGCACCACCGACCACCCTAGACCCCACCAACAGCCATCCGCCGCCTCCCCCTGACCTGTAGCCCCACGCCGACCATACCCAGCCACCACCTCTGGTGTGGGCCTCGTTTCGACCAAAAACCCAATATCCACTAATTTCAGTTTTTGCAATTAGCACCCTGACCTGTTTCAGCCCATATCTCCCAAACCGAGCCCCTATGACCAAAACTCCATAATGCCAAAATCAAAGAGCACGTTTTTCTCTTCGATTTGAGTATATGGAAGTCAAATTTTGGATTGCAAAGTTGTTAAGAAAACGCATCCAAAGTTTGCTATCCAAATACTGTCTTTTCGCAATTTCTGGCGAAATGGACCAATTTCGGAAGAAATGCCACTAGGCGAAAGTTATCCGGAATGGCACGCTTGAGCTAGAGAAAAGGACCATATGAAGATTGGAGCTCGTTTACAAATTTTGGAACCAGAACAGAAAATCAAAGCGATAGAAAAGCACGGCGGATTGGATCCCAATGTGAGAACACCTTCTCACTCAAACTATTTTACAGTTACAAATATACTAGGTTGCATACGGAGCTTAGTAGCTCCCGACACTATTTATTGTACAAACCATGGATGTTTGTTTGGATTGAGTTTTGGGAAAATGGATTGTATTATTGAAAATTGACTGTATTGTGATTTAGGTGAATTGATTGATATGTGTGTATGGCGCGAGCCAGTATCAGGAGAGGGGAAATGCTGGACATTACTCCGGTTCTAATATCGCACCGTTATAATGACGAAATTTTCTAAAATAAAATGCATTCAATAAAAATACCATTTTTATTGTATTTATGAACTAGTAAAAATATTCATGTGTTGAAATAAATATTTAATCGTTAAAAATATATATTTTAACGTATAAATGAACGTCATGAAATTCTCCTGAAATGAAATGAATATTCATATACAAATCGGACGATTTGTTTATGTACACACATTTACCTGACATTGATTGGTACGATAAATTTTACACATCGCCCAACTGCACAAATAAAATCTGTGTCCGTTGGTTGAAACCCCACATGGGTATTGGGATGAAATTTGACGTACACTAATCCCAATTGTTTAGTTTTATGTCAATCAATTGGTTGATAGACTGTTGTAAGCGTTAATTATTTATATTTAATGTTTATGCAGTTGTGTAATGCACTCTAGATGATGGATGATTGTTTATCATTGTTGTTTTATACATGCGATGTATGAAATCCATATAAATAACATTATATGGTAATTGACTATGCCTGATTCCAATTCAAGAAGAACGAATATTTTAAAATAACGAATATTTTAAAATAATATTCAGCAAAGGATTAAAATGTGAATTGGATGTCCGATTTTGGATGGACACGAAAATATTGAAATGTGCGAAGCCGTATTGATTAGTCATGTGCTAATTGAACGTGAACGATATTTATATCGATTTTATTCATTTTTAAAATGAATATCGAAAAGGAAATGATTTCAAAATCTGATATTTTGAAAATATTATCATTTATATATTAATGACAAGGAATATTCAATTTTGATTCAAAATTGAAATGGAAGTGGGAATCGTTTTTAAAACGAATTTATAAAATACTTTTTGAACGAAATATATATATATATATATATATATATATATATATATTAATGGCTTGAATAGAACGCACCGCGACCGTTCGCGAATTTCAACCATTAACTTCGAATTGACATTACGGGAGATATGCCCGTCGGATTCTCCTAAAACCAGAACCATTGGGTTCGTATCGAAAAGAGCTTTCCATTGAATATTAGAGATTTAAATTTGAACGGTTGGATTTGGAGATACGTCCAAATCAAATTTGGAAAAATGTCGCTATGGATGCAATTCGGTGGCCGTTATTGGAAACCGACTATACGGGCCTTGATAAAATTATTAATAATTTGTGTAAAATGACAATAAATGATTTGGAAAGAATTTGGATGAAAAATTCCACGTTTGTAAAGATAAAAATATATTTTTATCAAAATGAACTAGATAATAACTAGAATGATAATCCAATGTTTTTAAATAAATAAATTGGACAGGGAAATGGTTTTAATTTGACCAGAATTTTCCAACGTATGACTTGGAATGGATTTGAATGGAAATAATATTCGTGATATTTCAATATTGGATTCCATGACTATACGGATATTGTTGAGGAATTTGGAAGATATATCTATCGTTATTCCCAATACGATATTTGTTGGTTTTAGAATTTGATGTTGAATATAAGCCGATATAATTTCTGTTCAGAGCCTTATATTTAATATCAAATTGGATTTTGGGTTTGTCGTGAATGGTGTCTTCAATAACACTTTTCTTAAACCCCGATGAAAAAAGAATAAATCTTTTAAATAAGATTTAGGGAAGTTTACCAATTAATTGTTATTTAATTGGAATTGAATTGAAATTGGATTTTTGGGTTTATCTTGAACTGTGTTTTAAATAACATTCGTTCTTTAATCAAATAAACAGTGAAGATATGATTTGGAATTTATAAATCTTTTATTAAGATTTAATGGAAATTTTCCAAAGTAAAGTTTTCCAATTTAATAAAGTAAATTGGAATGGAATGGAATTCAATTTGGTAATAATCGAAGTGAACTTCTGTGGAGAAAGACTGTAACCGTATATGGAATTTATTAGGCTCTGCCGTTATTCCATTTGTATTATTGGTTGGATATGGAAGTTTATATCGATTATATATATTGATCTGTTTTCCGTGAAGATTCCATAATTAGTGGAATGTGATTTTGGGTTTATCATGAACTGTGTTTTAAATAACATTCGTTCTTTAACCCAATTAATAGTGAAGATATGATTTGGAATTTATAAATATTTTATTAAGATTTAATGGAAATTTTCCAAAGTAAAGTTTTCCAATTTAATAAAATAAATTGGAATGGAATGAAATTCAGTTTGGTAATAATCGAAGTGAACTTCTGTGGAGGAAGACTATTACTATATATGGAATTTAAAAGGCTTTGCCGTTATTCCATTTACATTATTGGTTGGATATGGAAGTTTATATCGATTATATATATTGATCTGTTTTCCATGAAGATTCCATAATTAATGGAATGTGATTTTGGGTTTATCGTGAACTGCGTTTTAAATGACATTGGTTCTTCAACCCAGTTAAAGGCAAGATTTATTTCCTAAATTTGAATAATCATTATATAATGATTTTTGGGGATTAAAACTAAGTGGAGTTTTGATGAATCTTTAATTAGATTGAAATGGGAATGTGATAATCTAAATTATCAAATTTGGGAAAATAATCAAGAATGGAGTTTCACCAGTTTTGCTCCAAGTGATAGTTAAATCTTTAATTAGATTTGAACGTGAAATGGTAATTAATTTTTCCAATAAAAACCTTGGGTGTTAGATATGGAGTGCTACCAGTTTTTCTCCATGGGATGAATAGGTTGGGATTGGAAAATAAAATAAATGATTACTTAGGTAAGGTTCGCTAATCCAGACTAGTTTGGAAAACCTTAATTTGGTTTAAATGGTGAAAAGAATATTTGAATAAAAGAATATTCTGGATTGGAATTAGGTATATGTTGTGTTTTTATGGCACTTGTTTATACGATATGTGAGTTATTCGAAAAGACCGGGTTTATCCCATTCTGAATAATTGATACGACGATGAAGATGGCGGTTAAAGACCGGAGATCTTCACATCGTTTGGATGATTACTGATGTATTGATTGGGTTGTACACCCGAGACAAGGTAATAAGTGGTGATCGTCCTGACGTACTTGGAGATCTACGTGATATGCAAGGACCTCTCTCCTGTATTGGACATATGGGACGAGGAATAAGGTGCCTCCGGTTTCGTTCAGACCCAGAATGGACTTATAAATGGATGTGTGTCTGACGTTGTGTTTTGTGCTATATTCATTGATCTCTACTAAATATATATCTGTTTGGTGACAAAGAATTTATTCTCCTGCTTAACGCCCTTCTCTGAGACGTACGAGCTCAGAGGTTATATATCGGTAGACATCAATGGTATGGTATGGATTGACAACGTGGCATGCAAAGATGCAGTGATCCAGGCTTTTGTTGAAAAGCAGAGTCTTGTGGTTGATGATCAAATCACGGCTTTAAATAGCATAGCTTTGTGTATAGCGTTAATTCGCGAGCCTCACACCTCGGTAGAGTCAAAAATGGGATCGTGACTGCAGGGAGTGCACGACGTTTCTTTCTAGCTATGGGTGGTGTCATGGTATGGAGCCCAGGCATTTATATATTTTTTACCTATGCGGATGATAGATTGCGAGGCGCCTCGGATATATCGGTTACTACGGAGCCGATGGAATGGTCCGATAGGACCGAAAAACGTGTGTCCAGGTATAATTAATCCGCTAAGTGTGGACCGGCCCTGAAGATCCAAGGGTTCGCCAACGTCCGAACCCTGAGGCATTTGCTAGAGTGTATCAAAGCCGACAAGGATGATCCCTTGCCTCGAATCATAGATGGAATCCAATTTCCAATACGTGACATTTTAGTTTTAATTGCAGAACTAGTATGGCGACATGTTAGCATGGGATACTATGTTGTCTATGATTGATACATTTATATTTGAAGTGATTTTGACACTATACACTTATAGTAATATCAAAATGATTTGTTTTAAATGTACCAAGCATGTTTGGCTATTATAAGAGAAAACCTATCCTCCGGCTTGCGCTGCATTGTGTGATGGGACATGAGTCTTATAATAGCTTCATTTTTCAAAAAGCATTGCGTTGTCTATAAATTGTTTTATGCACTGGTATTCTTGGGAGAAAACCCGTTCCATGCTATACGGCGTGGTCCCTTGATATACCTAACTTCAAAGTAAAGTTTTAAATAACTATTTTAGTTCTCACATCAGTCCCATGACTGACCTGGAGTTTATTGTTTTAACCTAAACTCTGGGTGCCCCTATTTTCCATACAGGCAACCAATAGTTTGGTTTTTGCAGATATTTCTTTTCCAGGATAATGGATTTATAGCTGGAGCTATATTCGGAAAGCTTTGTATCCGTGTATATTTTTTAGTTGTGTTTTGTATTATTTTTCCGCTTCTATGTAATGTATTTTAATCTCTGATATTTTTCTGCTGTATATTATTCATTTATACTCTGATGTAATTGTTGTAATAGCAATGAAATGTTCTTCTGTTTGCGTTCTGGTTATCGTGTTCTCAACTCAATCCGGGCTTTCCCGTAAGGGCGAGTTTGAGTCGTTTCAGTGTGGCTTATCAGTTGGGGCTAGGGCCTTTTGGGGAACCTGCGTCGGATACAACTGCCACCACTTTCGACGCTGCTTCTGCTGATATTACTGTTTTTGATCCCAAGGATTCTGTTGCGCCCCATATTGATTCCCCTGCTAGCTTTTGGGGTCTAGCGTCTCTTCTAAAGACGGGAAGAAGAAAGAACAGGGCTTTTGGCCATTTACTTTGACCAGATGTTTTACGAGTGCCTGCCCTTGCTTATGCTTATGAACTTTTTTAAGACTTGCTTTTGGTGTAATGAAGCCGCTTTTGCTTGTTGTACTTTAGCTTTCACTTTCAGCTTTGTCGTACTTTTCTGTCTATGCACTTGTTTTATTAATGTTTTGGAAGTCTTCTATATTACAAGTCTTTTCTTTGTGTGTGTGAAGTCGTGACAAGCTTGTGGTATGTACTATGAGCATTAATAGTCCATCTTAATGCGGTGGTGATGCCCCCATACCAAAGGTTGTCACAGACTTCTTAGGACGGGTGTAATCAACTTTACTGGGTTTCCTTGGTTATGGCTAAAATACTGGAAGTTCCTGTTTTAATGGTTTAGTCTCTTGCTTTTGCCATTATGATCGAAACTTCTCAGTTTGCCTGGTAACGAAGAAATTTAGCTTGGTTGATAAAACTCCTGCCATTGATTGAAGGAATTTTCAGCTTTCATGCCCCTACTTGGGAGGTCTTATATTTTGGCCCAATGTTTGTCTGCCATTTTGCTAGTCATTTCTAGTATTGGAGACTTTCTTCTGCAGTTAAACTGATTGACTCTAGCATTGGTGACTTCACTAGGTGCCCTCGGAGGGGTCTTTTAGGTCCACCAATCGTCGCAACTCAAAATCTCTGGGCGCTAACCGAACTGCTGGACGCCTCCGAAAAGGTTTTCTAAGTCCAAAGGTCGTCGTAACCCGAGACATTTGAGCGCTGACCGAACTAATGGATGCCTCCGAAGAGGTTTTTGGATTCCGTGCCCCCACTTGGGAGGTCTTGTATCTAAAATGCATTCAATCATTTAACTCACTAACCTGGCAGTCCAGGCCCTTTGGAGATTAGATTGAGCACATGCCCCCGCAGAGGTCTTAGTTTTGAATTCAATCCAATGCTCGCCTTGTCTGACTGATCGATCAAGACTCAGAGAGACTACATTGGATACCCCCTTTTGGGTCGGGATTTCTGTTTGTGCTGGTCTTTCCATCTTGGGTTTACTGATCTTTCTAGTATTTAATCCGTTGTTTATTTCCGTTTTCGTTGGATAAATCCAACACCGTCGAAACTAAACCGATACCCACGTTCAACGAGCCCAAGCTTTAGCTTTCCTCCGACCTTTTAAGCCAGGCCTTGAAGGGGCTAATTGGACATCGCCTACCGGCCAGGATTTCAGTATGTGCTGGTCTTTCCAGCTTGATCCTAGGGTCAGCTTTCCTCCGACCTGTTTAACCAGGCCTCAAAGGAACTACCATGGACACCCCCGTTCAGCAAGCCCAAGTATAGCTTTCCTTCGACCCGTTGAGCCGAGCTTGGAAGGAAGTAACCTGAAGGCTACCTACCGGCTAGGATTTCGGTATTAATTCGTTGTTTGTTTCTCCTTCCGCCGGATAAATCCGACCTCGTCCAAAGCAAACCGAACACCCCCTTTCGGTTAGCTCAAGGTTATCATTCCTCCAACCCGTTAAGCCAGGCTTCGAAGGAACCAACCAAGACGTCTCCTTTCAGCGAGGATTTCAGTATGTGCTGGTCTTTCCAGCTTGAACCCAGGGTCAGCTTTCCTTCGACCTGTTAAACCAGGCCTCGAAGGAACTACCATGGACACCCCCGTTTAACAAGCTCAAGTGTAGCTTTCCTTCGACCCGTTGAGTCTAGCCTGGAAGGAACTAACCTGGAGGCTGCTTACCAGTTAGGATTTAGGTATTAATCCGCTGTTTGTTTCTCCTTCCACCTGATAAATCCGACATTGTTGAAAGAAAACCAAACACCCCCTTTCAGTTAGCTCAAGGTAAGCTTTCCTCCAACCCGTTAAGTTAGACCTCGAAGGAACCAACTAGGACGCCTCCTTTTGGCTAGGATTTCAGTATGTGTTGGTCTTTCCAGCTTGAGCCCAGGATCATCTTTCCTTTGTCTAACTAAACAAGGCCTCGAAGGAACTACCATGGACACCCCTGTTCAGCGAGCCCAAGTATAGCTTTCCTTCGACCTGTTGAGCCGAGCCTGAAAGGAATTAACCTAGAGGCTGCCTACCGGCTAGGATTTCAGTATGTGCTAGTCTTTCCAGCTCGAGTTCAAGGTGATCTTTACTCTGACCTGTTAAACCAGGCCTCGAAAGAACTTCCTTGAACACCCTCGTCCGGCTAGGAATCCACTGTTTGCAGCACTTCCTGCCAAATGAATTTGACATTGGTGGAGCTAAATCGGATTCCTCCTTCCGGTGAGGTTTTCTTATGGTGTTGTATCGCTCCACAAGCTTAACGCCAGTCATTCTACCAGTCGCTTTGACTTGGCAAGCTATCATGATTAGGGAATCGAAGTCCTGGACCTTACACTTGGGAAGATGCCCTTACGGTGGAACTTACAACCTCTTGTTCTTTGGTTTGGTTGGGTCTCTTTCTCTTCCTCACTGCTTCTTGGGGGCAGGAGCCACTCTTTTTACTGGACGTTTATCTTGGCATGCACACGCAGCTGGTGATTCAATGTCCTTAACTCCTCACTTTGGGAAGCGTCCTTCTACTTGAAGCATGCAGATTTTCGCCCTTGTTGAGCTTTTCATCGTTTAACTCTTAGTGACTCCCTCTTTTGATTTGCAAGGCAGTGCTCTATAACTTCATGTTTATGCAGTGTGATGCTCCCAGCACTCAACACCTGAGTTGTCCTACCGGGGTATGCCGGTAAGGGTCACCAGGCCTTGTTAGACCGTGAGTCAGTAAGTACTCTTCTGATAGCCTGCAATGTTAAATCGATTTTTGTGACTTCTGATCCATTGGAATAATCGAAATAAAGCAAATGCAGACTTCTTATTATATGGAAATTGACATAGTAATTGCTTAGTTACAATCCCCCTTTTACCATAGGAGGTTAATATTTGTAAAAGAAAGCATAACAATTTTTCATAAGAACTAAGAAGTGCTTTATGTCAAATGTTGACACAAGCGGTCTTTATTCTAGATTCCTGGTATTGAAACTCCATCGAAAGTTGAAATTTGTAGATGCCATCTAGAAGCTTTTGACTGATGACATATGACCCATGCCACTTAGGCTCAAATACTCTAATAACATCCTTTACTGAGCTTTGGAATGGAAGTGCCTGGCGATCATTGGATGAACAGGAGCTTCTAATTCCATAGGAGCCATTGCTTCTGTCGGACTGTACTCCGGAGCATTTGCGTAGCTCTGCATCTTCTCCCAACTTTTATCGGCTGAACGAGAACTATTTGCTATAGTATTGAACATCGGCTTTGCACTATTCCCTGTTGGAGCCTTTCCATCTGGGCCTGGTCGATTGGCGGGTATGCTTTGCCCTTGAGGAGTTGGAAGAGGATTTGCTGCATTTGATTTCCTGACATATTGTTGTAGCTTGCTCTTCCTAACCAACATATCGATTGAGATTTTTAGATGTCTACAATCATTAGTATCGTGGCCAAGCTGATTATGATATCGGCAGAAACTTCCAGACGTCGCTGCTTTGCTCGAGATCTTTAATATTGGCGGTGGCTATGGAAAGAACCCTGCACCTTTGGTAGTAGAGAAGATGTTTTCAGAGGTATCGTTTAGTTGAGTTAACTCTTCAGACTTGAAAAGGTGAAATCTCTTGTTCCTTTTTTCCTCTTTGTCTTCATATGCCCTTTTTTGCCGCTCGACATCCTTCTTGTTGCTTTCCGGATACATGGGGAAGAAAGGTCACTTGGACTTGTTTCCCTTACTATCGTGATGACCACACTTCACCATGTGAAGATCCGAAGCAGTCGGTTACGTGCATCTTTCTACACCAAGTTGTACTACGTGGTTTATGAGACTGGCTTGAGCGACTTCGAGATCCCATATTTGATCCAGTAAAATCTCATTCGAAGCATCTTTTTTCTAGTACAAATTGGTCATAACGGCAACAAACTCTTTTCGAGTTACATAATCTCTCAGAGTTTTATTCGCGGTTAGATTATTGGCTTGGGAAGCAACGGAAGCATTCACAACAGCATTGTTAGAGATCCCTGCAAGCTTAATGTTAGTTTCCAAGATATATTCCTTATCTTTACGTTGTCCTATGAGGCGAACATCGGCCCTTTTCTTTGACATTTGTTCGGGCAAGTAATGGCAGCTAGCAAATTGAGGCCTTGTACTTCCAGTTTGGAGAGATGCCCCTTCATTAGGACTTGCAACTTTCTGGGAAACATGCTGTTGTTTGAACAATTCGAGATTAGCTTTGGAATCTTCAACGTTGGTTTCATTTCCACCATTCGACCGATCATTAACTTCCTTTACGTCGTGATCATGATTGCGATCTAACACCGATGAGTGCACATTCCCATTTAGGTCGATCTCAACTTTATGAAGTGCTAGATTGGCTTGAGCAACGAGGAGAGCTTCCATCTTATCCATCAAAGCTTTATTTTGCTTATTGAAATTGGTGACAATAGCTTTCAACTTGCCATGGGTTATTTTAGCTTACACAGTTTCAGCGACAGTCGGGTTATTGGTTTGTGGAATGGCGGGGACATCCTTACAAATTTATCGCATTTTTGCGAATCGACTTTTAAAGATACGAGATTTGTTTGAGTGGCCAGAAGCATATCAAACTTATCCATTAAGGTTTTGTTTGAAATCACCATTTGTTGATTCAAGTCATCCACAACTGTATCCAACTGATCTCGAGTTATGCCAATTCCAATTCCCAAGGATCGATCAATATTTGGAAGATTAACTCGTGGAGTGGTGATGGCTTCATGATCGACACTCCCCGAACTTCCGGCGGACTTGCTGTCGTACTTCTTCGGTAGAGACATAACTTTGTGCAACTCTTCTAATTTTTGTAGAGATCTTTTGAACGGCCTGACTTCTAGATCGTGAAGATCTATCGTAGAATGACAGGCTTCAATCTGACACTTTAGCAATCCCCACCAAGGCTCTTAACCTTGTGGTCATGGGTTCGAGCCCCATGGTGGGTGCCAAAAATGTTAATGCAAAAAGTAGCACTAACACCCCAAAATGCTTATCAACACTTCAAAATGTAATCAAACACAAAGCTAAGAATGAATAAGGCTGGGAAAAGTAAAGTGCAAACGATTTAGAGTGGTTTGGTCTAATTTTGACCTACGTCCACTATAGAAGGAGATTCATTATCATGGAGATTACAAAGTACATGGTTTCACTCATTTAATTCATTTCTTCTCTTTTACAAGTATTTTCTCTCTATTTTCTCTCTTTTTGCTCTTGATCCACTTGAATTTATGAAAGCATGGATGAGATCTCTTAAATGGTGATGGCGGTTATGTAGATCTTCAATCACTTACTCACTTAGATGATCTTCATTGGTTCTATGATGATTTTGTGTTGGATCTAGGCTTAAGAAGGAATTAATGGAGGTTGGAGAGGATTAGAGTGGGGGAGAAATGAATTGGACAGCCCTTCAGGGTCCAAAAATCGGTCCCCAAAATATGTGTGGAGATAGGGTATTTATAGGTGAAATTCGGGTGCAGTGGTAAAACTGTAATTATGTGTGCGCAGGCTATGGGTCTTACGCCCGACCCATCAATATTACAAAAATGCCACTAAGTTTGTGCCCGACCCGCATAAACATAAGTGCTGAACGACCCATATAAACATTGATGAGCGGCCCATTCTTATGTGTACGTGATCGACCTACATGTTTGCACGACCCATTTAATTACTACTTTGCCACTATATCATTATTTATGACCGATCTATCTGAAGGCACACAACTCACTTCTTATTCTCTTATAATTAATTGTTTAAGGAATCCATTTAAATATATATGTTTCTAGCCCATTCAACTAGTACACTTTGCATGTATTACGTGATAATTCTTCCAAGCGATTCATACAGCACCTTCAAAATGGCTAACTTATCATATTTACAGAATTGCCACCATAAGGAAATCATGACCGACCCGTGTACTTTTTGATGTTGCTCGACCCATCACCATGGATACTGCTCGACCCTTCATCACAGATGCTGCTCAACCCGTGGTGATGTGGCACTGCTCGAAACATCATGATGGAGGCTGCTCGACCATCAATGTGGTGCTCGACCCATCAGTGTGGCAACGTGCTGTTCGACCCTTCAGATGGTGCTCAACCCATCAACGTGCATGAAGACCGCTCGACCCATGGTCTTGGAAAATGTGAACGAGCCATCAGCAAAGCGAGATGCTCGACTCACGTGGCACTGAAGCGAGAAACTCGTGTTGATGGAAGTGAGCGAGCGACCCATCAGAACTTGTGAGCGACCCTTCCAACTGACCGACCCAGTCAATACTGACCGATCCTTGTATGTAGGGTTTGGCGTTACTATATATTATGACCGAATCACGGTATGCATAGTAATATTTCTATTCCCATACTTAGTGTTTGATCCATATAATTTACATGCTTGGCGCTGTGTTATGTCTGATCCACCTCACACTTGCTGAAGCCAATCCATAGCTGCTGACGTGGCAATGATCCCAGTATTACGACTTGAGTTGTATATTTGAATGGAACAACTTATCGTATATTGCAACTTGAAGCCATGCAACATACTGCTTTGGAGCTTGCCATTTTTGTATAATTTGCATGTATCACATATATAACACGATCTGATGGTTATGGAGAACAACCCAGTCTGTATGCATTTGGTACGTCACCTTATTTGTATGGGAAAGAATCGAGTTGATCCATCGTCGTTAGCTATACAACCGGTCTATTGCATTTCTACACCGTCAACATATTATTTTATGAACTGCATTTTCACAACGGGGTTAACATGATGCTTGGCAATATCTTATTTAACCTTATTCTTTATTTGTCTTCAGTGTATAAGAGAGCATATGTAAGTTACGAATTTTGTTGGATTGCCTAATATTTTTATGCTGTTGTACTTCATTGAAAACCATTATTACATGTTATTCCAGTTTGGAAAGTTGACAATTCAACCATGAGTTTTCTAAGAAGATGAATAGTTGACAAAAGTTTAACTTTTTTCTTCTGTTTCAACAAATATGACTGTGGAATGTATATCATCATGAACTTGAGAAATTTTACGCATGGAAGACCTATGATAGCAAGCATAGAGTTAATTTTGCATCTGGTATACTGCAAGACGAACCATACCACTGGATGTTGGAAAAGTTGAATGCCTCAAGTTGAAAGATTTGCAAAACAATTTTAGATAATAATACATGTAACATAGATAATTTTAGTACTGCTAATTGGAGGGATCTATATGTTGTCTGATTTAAGAATCTGTATATAGTTTTCAAATCTTCTCAAATTTTATTTTGGGGTCAAATATGTCATACAATACCATGCTGATTAGATATTTGTTGCTAAATTATTGTGTATTGTTATCGTTGATATATCAATTGTGCATTATTGTGTTTATTTCAAATCTTCTCACTGTTGTATACTCTTGGGTTTGCTATTTAATTATTGTGTTTATTTCCCAAACTTTACATCATAAGAGGTTCAACTTTAACTCAAAGAAAATATTAAAAAAACTGTAATGTCAGGACTTTATATTTTGTTGTATTTGCAAGTGGAAAAAAAAGATTAAGCAATTTGTAAAACCGCAACTAAAATCAGTCACCAATCACCTGTTCACTTTCAGTTACACATAAAGTTCGTTTCAACAGATTTCAAGTCTTGGTACATCAGTTCACTCGAACAAGGGTCAGCATAAAATCCAAATCATCAGTTTAAAAATATGAAAACGTTTGGCCTTATCTTTTGTTGTCAACATTAAACAACCTATGAAAGTCAGTACATACAACAAACTTAAAATATTGCCTTTACATGAAAAGATAAATGCGATCATCTTTTAAAACCTTTGCTGCCGAAAAAACCAAATAATCATTCAACAAAACACAACAAAAAATTCACAAGGCCAAATAACCAAATAATCATTCAACAAAAGAACAAGTTGCATAATATAAAATAAAAAGATAAATTTGAATATCTTTTTAATCACCTAAGCCACAACATATAACAAAACATAATCTAGCATAATTTAATCAGTTCTTAACATTAATCACTGCTAAAAAGCAACATTCATCACATCCATATAACCAAAAATTCATCTTACTACAAAATTCAACTGTAACACTAAATGTAAAATAATTAATCAAATACATTGAATTAAAAAAAAATCAATCATTCAAAAAACAACTTCTTCTATTATGTCCTAGTTTTTTACACTTTCCACATCTGTTTTGTTTAGCATGAAAATCAACACCTTCAATTCTATTCACTTTAGGCCTACAAGCTCCACGAATAGCTTTAGGAGGAAGAACAATAGATGATTCTTCAGCTTCAATTGCTTCTTTATCAAAAGTTGGAATTGGATTTATTGCATGTGAGTAAGCAATTTGATAAGACTCAACAGTGAAGTAATGCTCAGTGTAATCATAAACAAAATTTCTTGATAAAGATACACAATTCAAAGCATGTGCACAAGTTAAACCCTTCACTTTCCATTGATTGCAGCAGCAACTGCGATTTTTAAGATCTACTTTTTTTTGTTGGAGAATGAACTTCAAAAATATATCTGCAAAGTTCGAAATAAGACATGTTTAAATAAATAAACATTTTACATTGATTGAGAACATACTAACCATATAGCATACTGACCATTTAGGATACTGACCATAAACACTATAAACATTTTACATAACTTAATACATCGTTTAAAAAAAATAACATACTGACCGTATAGCAAAATGAAAAAAGATAAATGCATGTATCTTTTTCAGAAACAGTTTGCATCATAAAAGAAAACTTTGTTAACTGTTTACATCATAATCTGAAAAGAAAAAAACATACCTAGATGATTTAGAAACACTCCATCCAAACCCTTCCACCTTCGATTTCAACAGACAATCTTCCATTTTTGGACAAAGTACACAGTCCACTTAGCTGCCTCTTCTCTTCAATAAAATTCAATATTAAAATCACTTAAACAAACATGAGCGTATGGTAAACATATTTGCTACCAATTATTGCATTAATCACTGAAATCATATTTGGAGTTTGCACTAGTTATTTTATTAGAATAATATAATCCGCATTTAATGTAATCATATTACTGACGCAAGGAAGAGGAATTCTTGTTTTTATCAATTTTATCTTTTTTAAAATCATATGATCATATAAACTTCTTTATTTTAATAGAGGTAGTCTTTAACTCTCGAATATAAAAAATATCAAAGCATAATGGAATAAAATTATTTCACTCCTCGCAAATCATATTCCTAGCAAAAGAAATAGAAGCATCCAATTAAAAACGAGCATTAAAACAATTTTTATTGAAATCAAACACAACTATAACGAATGAATCATATCTGCAAAAAAAATGTAAACAAATAAATATCTATATAAAACTTATCTTAATTAGAAACTAATAGCATAAAATACTACATAAGAAATCATTTTATGTCCCACTTTTCGAAAAAAAGATAAAATCAATTATCTTTTACATATAAAACACAGATAACCCATGAACATCCACTATATTCATCACCTATACATAATAGAAAATTTACTTGGTTGTACATTGAAAAGTTAAACATCGAGGAGAATTACCATATATGCATACTAGAAAAACACTTCCACACCAAAACATAAAAATAAAATTATTTATCTTTTTGTTTAAAAGCTGATTTTATCATTTCAAACAATTTACATGTTTTCACACAATATAATATACATATTATATGTTTTTATATTATTACGAGTAAGTGAATTTATCATATGCTGCAACTAAGAAACTCAGACAATCATATGATTTGGATATGTTTATTATTTTAAAACGATAAATACATTTATCTTTTTACAAAATTTATATGTTTTCATGTAATATAATATACAAGTTTTATCATTTAGTAAAAGATAACTACAGCTATGGTGTTTACAATGTCATTCAGAAATTTTAGCAAGAACTTTACCTGCATGAATGGAGTTCACATCTAACCAAACAAAATAAAAAGAGAGAAATTTTTTGTAAGTTTGTGTGCCAGAAAACTTTTCGAATTCGAATAAATACACAAACATAAATCAACTAAGATAAAAGTGATATTATATTCAAGAGTTGATTCACTTCCATGAGCAGATTAAAGTAATTACACAATTCACATAACTTACAAAAATTGAAGTCAATTTGAATCGAACTGATGGAAGGGGCAACACGCTCCAACCTTAAAGAGAATCACATAAAGCAACGCATTTTTTGATACAAATCATTTAGAGCTCACCATGTTTTTTTGCCTTTAAGAATCTCCATTTTATTTCAGATCTAACATGAACCGAAATCGCCATTTTACTTAAGCATACATTTCAGATCTGATATGAACCTCACCTCAACACCTCGTCGCCTTCCTGCATCAGTCACACACTCGAGGCCAATCCTTCCCTGAATAAACTGCTTGAGAAGATCGCCTCAAAGTATTAAGTGAAAGCCGATTTGATTTGAGAAGAAATGATTGCATTTGATTTGAATAAAATGAAAGCAAATTTGATTTGAGAAGAGAACGATCGATTTTGTCTTGGAAAATAATTGTTTTAAACCCGCGTCCTTAAAATAAATTGGACCGGACTAGTAAGCCCTTCACGCAAATTTCCACTTTTAATTGTTGCTCAACTTTGAGCTTGAAACATTTGATAAATATTGTTGAAAACGTAAATTTACAATGTTTAAAAAAAGTAATTTATTATATTTCAACAATATGACATTTATATTATTAAAATTGTAATAAAATACAATATAAAAAATTTGTTAAAAATTACGTTCTATGATAGTTTAAACAACATTGTAAAACTATATTTTTTCAACTTTTGTACTTAAAATATTTTTTGGAAAAATCCATTACAACATTTTTTCTATAAATGTTATGAAAGATCTACCTAGTTTACAACACTTTGGTAAATTGTTGCAGAATTAGTGTTGTAAAATAGTGTTTTTGTTGTAGCGATCAAGTCAAAATATCATCCGGTTATAACCAAAAGAAAAATAACATGGAATTAATGTAGTTTGAGGAAGGGAGCAGAGCCGACCTAAACATCAGGTTGCCCAAGCCCATTTATATTTCATGCAAAATTTTAAAGCATAAGAAACACAGTTGATCCTCGGACGTTAGACACAACTATAGTAATCACAGCCAGCAACTACAAATCTCAACATAACACAACTGGTTCCTTTCCCTTAGAATATGGTATTTCCGCATTTTTAAAGTAGAAATTGGTTTCAGTTGCCCCTAGGATTTCCTAAGCCCATGAGCCTGGTTGGTGTAACAACCAGACCATGCGCAAATGGGTAAAGAGAGTGGAGGAAGAAAATCTCACTGGAACAGGCAATGGAGGTGATCACAACATGAGGTCAGCAGAGAATGGCAGGGGATCATCAGAGAAGTTGCTAGAGAGTGCCGTGCAGTTGTCAAAGTCTGTGGGTGAAGAAGATATGGTTTGAGGAAAGAGATTGAAGCTTGTATTAGTGTGCATGCTTGTGAACTTACACACCGATATATTCTATTTTATAATTGTTTTTGGGCCTGAGTTGAATATTGTGTAATGTTGATTGTTAAGGGAATTAATGGGCCTTAAAACAGGATTGTATCATGATGATTAATGTAAAGTTTGGCCTGTTAAAATTCTGAGGCAATTCGTTCATTTGTTAAGATGCTCAAAAGTCATATTCTTCTCTTTAATGTCCAATCCAAATTCGTTATCAATTTATTTTAGTTCCTTGTAATTATTTCCTGCATTATATTAGTTTTTGTAGTTGATCATTCCAGTTTATATTTTTGAGAGAAATTTGGCTTATAAGTTGATTAATGGGTGAAGTTTGTTAAGATTCTTGGTTACTTTATGCATTGAGTTTATGTTGCTTATTGATTTTTTCTTGGTTTATTCATGTTGATCAGTGAAAATAGCCTGATCTTGCTCTTCTTTTTGTGCCCGATCACATCAGAATTGCTCCAAATTCATTAAACCCAATTCTTGAACCCCTTGTTGAATTACAACCTACTAATTCCTGTGACAAATCCACCTCCCAGTTCTTGAATCCCCATTACCATTAAACCTCCATTCATTAAACCGATCAGTTCCAGACCTAAAAAATTCTTGTTAGGGTTTTTTCAGCATTTCACCGAACACCTATCCAAATCTTGATTCACTCCATTTTGTTGGCAAATTTCTTGATAACTACCATTAAAACCACGAAGACAACCCACCTCATCTATCTCCTGCCACCTCAGCACCTCCTTCCATGACATTCTAAAATAACGCAAGTGTTCGACGAAATTACCTCCTCCTAAAAACTCACTAAAAATGCATGGTTATCGATCACTTGACCCTTCCAAATTGGTATCAGAGCAACTTTTAAAGATAGGCTCCACCGAGGGTCACCACAATCCTAGCGATCTTCCCACCTCTGCCCGAAATCTAGATCCAGACCAAGAATTATGGCAGAGACAAGATGAAGCCAATGAGAATATGGAGCAAGGCCTCGAGTATCTTTGGAATGAAGTAAATCGGAGATTTGAAGATAAGAATTTTAATAGAATTGATCATAAATTCGAGGATGTTGATCGAATTTTGGATAGAATTACCACTATGATGGGGTATGTTACTCGCAGACTTGATCACACAGACATGCAACCCCTCCCCGATATTCAACCCCTTGCACTACCAAATATGCCATTAAGACCCTTGCCAGCACCTCCTCTACCTATTCAACCATATATTCTAGCTCTAAGACATGTACCTCAACCACCTCGACATGCATCAATGAACTTTAATCATCCCCCGTTCCCCCTCAAGAACCAAGAAACTTCCAACAACCACCAGAATATTCACCTTATCATCCATATCCATATCCATATCCATATCCATATCCAAGCATACCTCCTAACCAATACCCTCATTATACCATAAAACTGGATTTTTCCTACATTCTATGGGGAAGAAGATGTGTCAAACTGGTTATGGCAAGTTGAAAAAATTTCAGGTTTCATAAAACAAAGGAAGTTATGTGGGTAGAGATGTGCACTTTTGCATTGAGAGGGGAAGCATTAAAGTGGTACTATTGGTATATTAGAACATGTTGGGGGCATAGCCTATGTTTTAGGAAGAGATACTTGTTTGATTTAACCCTGAGGATATGGAGAGACCCTACGAAACTTTATTTAGATTGAAGCAACTTACAACTGTGAGTGCCTACCTAAGTAACTTCGAGCAGCCGAAGGGTGTTCTTAAAAACCTACCTCCTTAGTTCTTGTTAGACAGATTCATTGGCCGAATTAAAGAGATAAGATTTGATGTTATGATATCTAGACTTCGTGATTATAAGGAATCAATATCCGAAGCCAAAATGTTCAAGACCAAGTATTTACTATCCAAGAAACATGCGAAGAATTCCCCACATCACAACTCCACCTCCAAAAATCCAAACCCTCCCCAATCAAATAAACTTAATACTCCAGAGAACACTCCCCAAGGATCCCGAGAGAAATCTCTAGAAAGCGATGCCAAAAGCAAGGGACTGACCCCCAACCAATTGATAGAAACGAGGAGACAAGGTATATGTTACAATTGTAAGGAGAAGAGAATATGTGATCATAAATGCAAAAGTCCACATGTGTATGTGTTAAAGGGTAGCATGCCTCTATGTGAAGAAGAAGTTGATTACATTGCAAAATTGGAAGCCCATGATGCTGAAACAGTGAAACAACCCATCCAAGAAACCCTATCCATTACCCTGCAGGTCCTTTATGGTATCCTTGCTCTCTCCACCATCAAAGTACAAGGAAACATTTGAGGACAACTCATGCAAATCCTAATAGATTCTAGATCTACCCATAGCTTCATCAATGAAAATTTGGCCAAGAAGATAGGGTTAAAGATAGATGAAACCAAAGTATTCGAGGTGACAATAACTAATGTGAGAAGAAATCATGTTCAGGAATATGCAGAGGTGTCATGCTCAAATGTCAAGGGTATGTAATGACAGTGGACTTGTTTCTCTTTCCACTGGAAGGCTGTCAGGTGGTGTTCGGTACTCAGTGGATGAAGGGGCTAAGTGAAGTAACTCTTAATCTGGAGCAGTTACTAGTCAGGTTTCAGTATAATAATAAATTGTATACATGGCAAGGAGTAAAGAAAGAGGAAGTGAAGGTTGTTGATAAGAGGAAGTTGAGTAATGAATATAAGCAGGAGCAAGTAGTTATGATGTTGTGTTTGCATTCTGTCACAGTTTTCCATCTACACAAAGCAGGTTCCCCTACCATCCCTCATGAAATAGCAAAAACCCTAAAGATTACCCCTCAATCACTGATCCAACCCCTTCCTTACCACCTCCAAGAACACATGATCATAAAATCCCCTTACTTCCCCACTCACAACCTACTAGTTTAAAACCATATAGGCATTCATACCACATTAAGAATAAACTAGAGAATATTGTCGAAGAAATGTTGGAGACTGGCATCATCAGTCCAAGCAACAACCCTTATTCTTCTCCTGTTGTCATAGTGAGGAAGAAAGATGGCACATGGAGGATGGTTTTTGATTGTAGGAATTTAAATGCCCAAACAGTCAAGGACAAGTTCCCTATCCATCTGATTGAAGACCTATTTGATGAGTTGAATTTCTCTAGGTTTTTCTCAAAATTGGACTTGAGGTCTGGTTACCATCAGATCAGAAGTGTATAAACCAGACGTTATTAAAACTTCTTTTAAGACACATGAAGGACACTATGAATTTGTGGTATGCCTTTTGGCTTAGTGAATGCCCCATCTACCTTTTAATCCCTCATGAATGAAATCTTTAAAACCCTATTTAAGAAATTCTGTTTTGGCAGTTCTTGATGATATATAACTAGTCAAGGAGTGAACATGTGGAACAACTTAAAATTACCTTCCAAAACCTAAGCCAAAACCACCTGAAAATCAAGCTTTCCAAATGTCAGTTTGCCAAGACTACCATCCAATATTTAGGTCACATTATTTCAAGTAAAGGTATAGCATATGATCCCAGCAAATTTGAAGAAATACAAGAAAGGCCATTCCCTAAAAGCATTAAGAGGCTTTTTGGGCTTTGCTGGGTACTACAAAAGGTTCATAAGAGGATATGAGGTGATTGCTAAACCATTAACAAATTTATTGAAGTAGGATGCATTTAATTGGAGTAAAGTAGCCACAACATCATTTGAGAAATTAAAGCATTGCCTCATCAACCCCCCAATTTCGGTCCTCCTTGATTTCACCTTATCTTTTACACTGGAATGCGATGCATGTGGCAATGGTGTTGGAGTAGAGTTAACACAAGGTGTTAGGCTGTTTGCATTCCTGAGCAAGGAATTGCATGAAAGGTATCTGAACCTATCTACCTATGAGGAAGAATTGTTAGCCATCATTATCGCTACTAAAAGATGGAGCCAGTATTTGATAAGGGAGAAGATTCATTATTAAGACTAATCATCAAAGCCTTAAATACTTGCTTTTCCAGAAATTAACCACTGGTTTGCAACATAAATGGATGGCTAAAACGCACGGGTTTGATTATGTTATAGAGTAAAAAAGTGGAAAAGAAAATGTAGTGGCTGATTCTTTATCAAGAAGGGATGGTGATGGAAAAGAAATAATGCAGATTAAAGAGGTGACTGTTGTGCAAACTCCATGGCTAGATGAGTCGAAACAAGCCTTAAATGATTCTAAATGGTATTAAGGGAAGCTTCAAAAAGTAATAAGAAATGAGTTACCAGAGAAATGTAAGGCAGTAGAAAATCTGATTTATTACAAAGGGAAAATATTCGTTGATCACCATCTCCTCCTATTGATCCAGACTTTGATTAGTAAACATCACTCAACTTCACTTGGTGGTCATTTAGGTGTGAAGGCAACAACGAAGAAGTTAAAGAAAGTTTTTTACTATAGTAAGATGAAAAGGCATGTAGAGTAGTGTGTGAAATCTTTTGATGAATGCTAGAAGAATAAGCATGAAAATGTGATGTATTCAGGACTATTGCAACCTCTTCCCATCCCTGAAAGAATTTGAACCAATTTGTTAATGGACTTTATTATCCCCAAAAGCCAGAAGTTCACAGTAGTATATGTATGGTAGACAAATTGAGTAAATATGCCCACTTTTTCCCACTTTCCCATCCTTATACAACCAAATATGTGGCAGTGGTATTCTTCTATGGTGTTTTTAAGTTGCATGGAATGCCTAAAACTATTGTTAGTGTTAGGGATTCTATTTTCATGAGTAAGCTTAAGCAAGAATTATTCAACCTACATAGAATTTTACTTAAGTACAACACTACCTACCATCCTCAGAGTGATGGCCAAACTGAAGTTGTGAACAAGATTCTGGAATGTTATTTGAGGTGTTTTGTGTGTCATAAGCCTAGTGAATGGGATAAATGGTTGGCATTGGACGAATATTGGTACAACACCGTTGACCAACTTTTTGGCAAAAAGCCATTCCAACCCAAAGTCGAAGCCTTCCACGAGACATCGGCCCACTCCAGACCTTAAGGGATGATTGTTATCTTAGCTCGACCAGCTATAAGCTGACCCGAAGCCACAACAACATCCTCCCAAATAAATCAAACTAGTCGGCCGAGTCATCAACAGATCGACCGATCCGTTCTTGAAAGATCGGGTCGAGCTGAAATATCAGAGCAGAAGTATCTAAGTAAAATTATCTCCTACAGAGTCGGGTCAGAACAGGTTATATGCTATCAAACAGATTCCTATTCCCAAGGCCTGAAGCAGCGGATAAGTTTGACCAGCTCTTCTTTTTACATGCCATATACTTGATGCCACGCAAGCCCACCAATTTCGAGGAAGAATTATTCATGAGCAGTACTGGGTCCCGCCGCCTATAACTACTCAGACGGATCGAGCTCCATGTGTAAAAGCCCCAGAAAAATGTATGCCATGCCGCATACAAATCTGGCCCACGAGCTCGCCTATAAATACAACTATCTCCCGAAGTGGAAAGGAAATTCTGAAATCTCTGAAAAATCTCTAACTCGGCTTATCAGAAATTGCATTCCATGTTCTCTAAATTAAACACAAAGATATTGTGTTTAAATCACTCTTTTTTCTACTTTCTTCCACTGAAAACTCATTGTAACCTGTAATCAACAATGTAAACAAAGATTATAAGTGGACGTAGGCACCGATATAAGCCGAACCACTATTAAATATCATGTCTCCCTAGTTTATCTACCATTTCTTGCATCTCTATGATTGTTTTTCGCGTGTGTTTAACACATGTTGGGGGTTGATCGTAACTAGACCAACTTTTAACGTCAACACTTTGGCGCACCAGATAGGGGCACGTAGATATACCCTACGACCTTCAGCAACTCTTAAGGAAGCAATGACAAAGCGAAAGAAGGACATATGACCTTCTCACTCTCAATCTCGACCTGCTGACACAATAGGAGCAGAAGCAATGGAGGTAAGCCTTGAAGCCTCCTCCCATGGAGACCCGTCCCAATACCTCACCAGGGACGACATGGATAAAATTTTGGCTGAGTTCAGAAAGCAGATGGCATCTCAGGGTGAACTTGTCAAACATCAGCAAGAAGTGATGAACAACCTCCTTGCTCAGATGGAAAGGGATCCCACATTCCAGTATCATTTCCTGCATCGAGAGTGGCTGGGGCAACAATTGATCTTCGGTCTGCGGAAATCCAAGCCCCAGATCGGTCCACACCTTTGCTTCCTCCTGGCTCAACTTCACTCCCCGATCGACCAATGCCAGGATCGTCACTTCCAGCATTAAACAGATCTTTGGTAGCTGTAGATTCACAGGTTGACCCTGGCCAAGTTCAGGACTAGTCGACTAGTTTGCCTCCGGTTCAACGATCAACTCAACTCCCTGGACAAACAGCTCCTGATCCAGTTCAACATTTGGATCGACCATAACCAGGAACGTTGTCGCATACGGTTCGACCCAATGTCTTACTGCAAACTTGTCTCATGCTGCCTCCCCTTCAACGAATATCTGGGGACAACAACCCTATGTGTCACCAAGACTACTCTACCATACCGCTCCCCAATGTGACGGAGTGAAACGCTATTGTAAACCACTCTAACATCGCTCCAAGCGGGACAATACCGAGCCCCATATGGGTAAAACTCACCTGAGCCCATCACTTCCAACAGGAGCGGACATGGTTCGGTCCAACAATAACCCAGCGAATTTAGCCATGTCCGAACCATGGCCTGAGGTTAGGATACACCCTCATCCATACTCACCTTCACTCGACTCTCGAAGGTCAAACCCAACCAACCTTTCGACTTTCAAGCATACTTTCGCCGGATCCTAGTACTGGGATTCTCACCCATGTCCCCAATGCATAATTGGATTCGTGGCAACGACTTCTTGGATATGGAAGCTAGCTTGCAAGCATCATCAAATGATTCACCCGAGGCATCTCTTCTCAACAGGATGTGATGACAACCATCGCAGTTCGTTCACACGGGAAATCAGAAATTCCAGAAATCCTCCAAAATTCAAGCTTCCGGTCCTGGAGCCCTACAGCAGCAGGACCGACCAGACCATCCATCTCATGCGATACATGCATCACATGGAAGTACTTTCTACATCGACCAATGTCATGGCCAAGTGCTTCCCTCTCTTCCTCACCGACATAGTTGGCATGTGGTTCCGGTTGTTAACAACCGAGTCGATCAACAGCTGGAATATGTTGGTTACCCACTTCATCGAGCAGTTCAGAGTTCACATCTCCCGACCAAAGAGCGTCATGTTCCTTACCTCCATCAAGTAGTGGTCCGGCGAGACCCTCCGATCCTTCTTAGAAAGATTTAAAGCGGCCATGGCATCAGTTGATAGACCCGAGCCATAGATGGTGCTTATGGCCGCCATTGCTAGTGTTCAGAACCGATTAGAATTCAGGATCTCTTTAACCAGAGACCCCACCAAGGACATTGAAGATTTCTATGCCAAAGCCGATAAAATCCTCCGGCAAGAGGATGCTAGCATCGAGATGGAAAGTCTTGAGGTGCTTGCTACCAAGGACGAAGGTCCATCAAACACCAATGGCCAGAATAAAGGAAAAGTCTCGGAAAAGAATGATCGAAACATACGACTCCGGAGAGAAAACAAGTATAATCAATACACCGAGCTCAACTAATCCCTGTTCGACATATACCTTGATGTACGAGGATCTTTACCTTTCCCTAAGCCTCCTCGAAGGGAGCAGGCCCAAAAAGAACTCGATTGTGGAAAGCTTTGCATGTATCACAACATGGCATGCCACAAACACCAGTGAGTGCTGGCATTTGCGCGATCTCATCAAGGATAGGGTTAGGCGTGGAGAACTACCCGAGTACGTCAAGAAACCTACATTGGCCGCGCCGCCACAACCTTCTGCCCAAGCTCCTTAGGTCAGTCCTCAAGCTCCTCAAAACGTAAAGGACTCTGAGCCCAGCAAACATGGCATCATCATTAATTAATCAAAGTTAGATCATCATGGATTTTACCTATTTCTTAAGATATAAGAAATGTACTTTTATTATTTTTCAATAATGTGCTTTTGCTGAAGTACACACGTATGGGGTTAGGATTTAGCTCCCAGGCGTGCTCTGGATTCAACTACCACCCTCTTAGGATTTGTTTTCATTTTTCTGTAATAGCTCTTTATCAGTCATAAACTTTCCTTTTCGAACATGGATTATGTTAGAACAATTCAAGTCGAGCATGATTGACGCTCGTCAACCTTAATATGGTCAGTGCTAGCCACCATCTCTAAACCGAGCATGGTCGACGCTCGCCCCATATCTAAACAATTCCGTAAGTCGAGTATGGTTGATACTCACCAGTTATATTAGCTGAGTATGGTTAACACTCGCCAATTATTTAAGCCGAGTATGGCTAATACTCGCCAACTCCAGAAGCCGAGTACGGTTACTCGCCAATTCTTAAAGCCGAGAATGGTTAATACTCCCCAACTCCAAAAGCCGAGTATGGTTGATACTCGCTAATTCTTTAAACCGAGTATGGTTGATACTCGCCAACTTTACAAAACCGAGCATGACTTTTGCTTGTCCCTCAGACAATACCGTCTTACCAAGTAAAACCGAGCATGTTCAATGCTCGAACTCCAGTCCTTTGTAGGTATCATTTAATTGGCGGGATCTCGGTTCTTCTGTTCCTGTTAAGACCAACTCAGAATGGTCGACTTATTTTCTAGCATTCGCAAGTTATTAGCCTTAATACGGTCGTCAATGATTATCGGTTTCCCGGCCTAAATACGATCCTCAGTGGTCATTGGACTTCTGGGCTTAATATAATCATTGTCGATCGTCGGTTTTCTGACCTTAATATGGTTCGGTGTAACCATGGTTTCTTGGATTTCTGCTATTCAACATTCTTCAAAAGATCCATAACACATCTCCTTTCCTCAAGAAGATGTGTTCTGGGGGGTAAGTGTTGACTGGATTTTTGGCAAAAAGTCGTTCTAACCCAAAGTCGAAGCCTGCCACGAGACATCGGCCCACTCCATACCTTAAGGGATGATTGTCATCTTAGGTCGACCAACCATAAGCCGATCCGAAGCCACAACAGGATCCTCCCAAAGAAATCAAACTAGTCGGCCGAGTCATCAACAGATCGACCGATCCGTTCCTGGAAGATTGGGTCGAGCTAAAATATCAAAGAAGAAGTATCCAAGTAAAATTATCTCCTATAGAGTCGGGTCAGAAGAAGTTATAAGCTATCAAACAGAGTCTTATTCCCAAGGCCTGAAGCAGTGAATAAGTTTGACCAGCTCTTCTTTTTACATGCCATAAACTTGATGCCACACAAGCCCTCTAATTTCGAGGAAGAATTATTCATGAGCAGTACCGAGTCCCACCGCCTACAACTACTCATCCGGATCGATCTCCACATGTAAAAGCCCCAGAAAAATGTATGCCATGCCGCATACAAATATGGCCCATGAGCTCGCCTATAAATACAATTATCTCCCGAAGTGGAAAGCCAATTCTGAAATCTCCGAAAAACCTCTGGCTCGGCTTATCCGAAATAGCATGTCGTGTTCTCTATATTAAACACAAAGATATTGTGTTTAAATCATTCTTTTTTCTACTTTCTTCCACTAAAAACTCACTGTAACCTGTAATCGACAGTGTAAACGAAGATTATAAGTGGACGTAGGCACCGATATAAGCTGAACCACTATAAAATATCGTGTTTCCCTTGTTTATCTACTTTTTCTTGCATCTCTACGATTGTTTTTCACGTGTGTTTAACACACTTTGGGGGTTGATCGTCATTAGACCAACTTTTGACATCAACAAATACAACCTGGAATAACACTACAAACACTGCTCCCTATAAGGCTATACATGGAGTTGATGCCCCTACATTGTTAACATATGTACCCCACATGACCAAGGTAGAACAAGTGGAAGAGGACTTGTACACAAGATACATTATGATCCAGTTTTTAAGGGACATCTTAAGGCTAGCTCAAGAGAGAATGAAAAGGTTTATAGAGAGCAGTTTTGATGTAGGAGACTGGGTTTTCTTGAAGTTATAACCATGAACAGATTACTGCTAGAGAACAGAGCACTCATAAACTTCTCCTAAGTTCTATGGGCCATATAAGGTGACTGAGAAGACATGATAAGTTGCCTATAAGTTGCAGTTACCATCTCATGCAAAGATCCATCTTGTTTTTCATGTTTCACACTCAAAAAGAAAGTGGGAGACGTAGTAGTAGTCCAGCAAGACCAAGCTTTGTTGAAGAAAAGTTCAATAGCCTGAAAGAATTCTTGATAGAAGGATGATACCCAGAAATAATAAGCCAGTGGTGCAGATTTTCGTACAATGGATAGACAAACCTGAAAAGAGGCAACTTGGGAAGACTACCGGCCATTGATAAGGAGATACCATACCTTGGACCTTGGGACAAGGTCCATTCGTAAAGGGGAGGGGGTTGTAACAACTAGGACATGCTCAAATAGGTAAAGAGAGTGAAAGAGGAAGAAAAGCTCATTGGAAAAGGCAATGGAGGTGATCACGACATGAGTTCCATGCAGCTATTAGAGTCAGTGGTGATAAAGACAAGGTTTGAGGAAAGAGATTGAAGCTTGTATCAGTGTGCATGCTTATGCACGTGCACATTGATATATTTTATTTTGTAATTGTTTTTGGTTCTAAGTTGAATGCTATGTAATGTTGATATGTTAAGCAAATTAATAGGCCTTAAAAATGGATTTCATCATGATGATTGGTGTAAAGCTTGGCATGTTAAAGAACTGAAACTGCATGTATAAATATACCAATATGTTGCCTGTAAAATGATGATAAAGTGATCAAAATTGTGAGGCAATTCATTCATTTGTTAAGTTGCTCAAAATCCATATTCTTCTCTTTAATTTCCCGTCCAAATTAGCTAATCAATTTTGCTTAGTTCCTTGTAATTATTTCCTGCATTATATTAGTTCTCATAGTTGATCATTCCAGTATATATTTTTGAGAGAAATCTGGCTTATAAGTTGATTAATGGGTGTAGTTTGTTTAGATTCTTGGCCCTTTGTGCATTAAGTTTATGGTGCTTGTTGATCATTGATTTTTTCTTGGTTTACTCGTGCTGATCAGTGAAAATAGCCTGATATTGCTCTTCTTTTTGTTCCCAATCACATCAGAATTGCTTCAAGTCCATTAAACCCTTGTTCCTGAATCTCTGGTCGAATTACAATCTGCTAATTCCTGTGACAAATCCACCTCCCAGTTCTTGAATCCCCGTTATCATTAAACCTCAATTCATTCAACCGATCAATTCCAGTCCTAACTAATTCTTGTTAGGGTTTTTCTAGCATTTCACCAAACACCTATCCAAATCTTGATTCTCGCCATTTTGTTGGCAAATTTCTTGTTAAACTACCACTAAAACCACGGAGATGACCCACGTCATCTATCTCCTTCCACCTCAGCACCTCCTTCCTCGACATTCCGAAATAACACAAGTGTTCGATAAAATTACCTCCTCCTAAAAGCTCATTAATAATCCATGGCTACCGATCAAAACCCGCTTGACCCTTCTAGTTGGTTGCCCTCTGGGCCAGACCTGGATATAAGCCACAAGAAAAACAAAGCAAAATGAATTATACCAAAGTAAAAAAACCTTAGTCCATACATTGAATAATTTTTAAACGTGATTAAATAGTAATCAAATCAAAAAAATATTATAATAGCCTCCATCAAAAACATAACTCACCACATCCTGCTTTAGCAAATCACTTCCAAATTTGAGGGTTATTCGAGCAAATTCGACCACTGTTGAGAAGCAGTTGAGAAAATTCAAGCATCCTAAAGAGCTTCGACCAAATACGAACAAAGGAGTTTAGACCAAACTCTATTAGAGGAGATAAATTTCAAAAAGAGCTAAGACAATTTTTGCAAAGGAGCTTCGCCCAAGTTCGAACATCACATTTTGTTTATTTTTGTACGAACGAAAAGCCGCAAAGTAGAACTAATGTAAGTGGAACTACCTGGGATTAGGGTTGTTAATTGGGGGACCGGACCGGACAGTGGGGTGTTCATGTCATGTCCTGTATGACTTTCGGACGTACATGGACCGAACGAGAAGTTGACTCAGGCATTGTTCGTACGAGCTGGACAATAGACGAATAATGTTCAGACAATAGAAAAACATCAAACATTTTCGAATGGACATATTTTCATATATATTTTCTTGTCCTAAATGAGAATCATATGAACACGGACCATACACCTTACCTCTTCAGACTGAGTCGTACAACGGACTGTCTTGTCCTATTGACACCCCTACTTGGGCTGAATAATTATTAGACCGCTGTAAATCCAAAGTCATAAGAGACTATTACATTGGAAAAATAGATGACATTTTTATTTATTAAAAATATACAATACGATATAAAACAACTTTTCTTTATGGACTCTGTATAACGTTAGAGTAATATAATTTGATATTTAGCATAATCAAAATTAATTAATCTAGATAGAATATGACACTTCCTTTGAATATATGTCTTCAAAATATTGGATGTTCACATAATAACTTGAAGTTGCCCTTATTAATCCCTTGATTATTATCTTTCTTGCATATACCTATCTAGTTAATATAAATATTGTCTATTGCCTCGTTAAAAACCTCAGTTAGGAAAATTCAACTGAAAAAATTTTAAAATGAGAAAAATAGTGCAAATTGTAAAATCATGGATATCATATTAAAAATGATATTTCTTTTAAAGAGCTTGATACTTCAGGATCAATATAGTACCTCATTAAAACCTTCTGAAAAAACTCAGTGGGAAAAACCATAGTAAAGAAAAAAGAGTACAATTACATATATTAATATCTTATTTTATCAAAATAAGTTTGATTCTTCTAGAGCAAGATAATGCATCATTAAAAAGTATTATTAAGAAAACCACAGTGTAAAAATATCTTAGTAAAGAAAAAATAATATAGTATGACATCTTTAAATAGTTTACTACATCAAAAGATGTTTGATACTTCTGAATCAAGGTAGCTAACTTGTTAAAATCTTACTAAAAATTCCAATATGGAAAAGATTAGTTAAGGAAAATAAATACAATATAATATGTCATATTTCAATAGCTTACTATATCAAATGGAGTTTGATACTTTAAGATCAATGTAATGCCTCGTTAAAACTTCAATAAGAAAACCCTATGGGAAAAAATCTTAATGAAGAAAAAAGAGTATGTTATGATATACCTATATATACTCCTTGATTTTATAATTTGTCCTCTAGATTTAAATACACATTTTGGTAGCTCAAAGCTATAAATACTTCTAGTTCATATAGCTTAAAAAAGCATCAAGTAACTAAATTGTAAAGGATTTTATAATTTCACTTTATGCAGCTCAGCTGAAGTTAACCCTTGTCAACTTTGTTGATAAGAACCAGTGGTTGATTAAATCCTTATTGACATAATCAATAAAAACATCTCATCGAAACTAGTCCCAATCGACATAGTCTATATGGAAGTGTCGTTGATTATACTGATACCGATATGATACATCTACTGACTTGATCAATAAGGTTCATCGCTTGAGAGTTACAAGTACTATGGATCAAATAGTTTGTATTGAACCCATCAATAAAATCTTTATCCTACCTACATGTTATTGTATTTAGATAAAACTTACCGGAAAGGCATTTCTTTAAACACTTGGTGTGTATAACCAACGATTTAAGGTTGAATAAACCATAACTCCTAATACAAGTCAGGAGCTCATGGATTGATAAGCTAAGTCATATTCAATAAGAAAATTAAAATACATTTAGAATCAAACCTAGATATTTGATAGATCCGTATACGTGAGACAATATGATATAGTTTGGTTATGTTTGTAATTGCAATTAGATAGGAAGTTAAAGTGCGCAACTATATTTGTAGACTAGGAATATAAGGTAAAGGGTAAAGGGCTTCAACACAAATTAATGGCTCAGATGAAATTGTCATAAGTACTCTACAAAAGAATAAATCATACATATCAACTTCAAAATCGACAAGCATTTATACAAGGCAGCTAGTGTTACACCATAATTACTATATCACTATTGTCTACATAGTTGATAACAATGTCATTATCATCAAGGTTGTCATTTACCTCTTACCACTTATCACCTGCCCTTTGTTGCTTATTGAATGTAGTTGTCACTTATTGACATGGTCAAAAAGTTAGAAGCCAAATATCACCCGCTTGTCACCATAGTCATGCCGCTAATTTAAGCTTATTGATGTGGTCAATAAGGAAGCTTCACCTCCAACTACCATCTTTAAATATCCGTGTCGATTCAGTCGACAAGTTGGATTGTTGACATGATTGCTAGTCTTTCTTCCAAGCTTTATTCCTAAGCATATCACACAAGATGAAAGTTGAATCTTGCCGCATAGGTAGCATGTCACAATCATCCCTAGGTCTTATCGCTTTCAACCTTGCCGCCTTCATCGACAAACCACCAAAAGTTATGCCACAACGAAGACTTCCTGTTCCGAATAGTCTAAAAGTACAAAAGGAAAGAGATATCAAGGTGATGGAAGAAAGCTTATCAACTTGGACGTCAAGAACATGTGTTAAAGTAAATCAACCATTGATAAGTGGAGAAAAGTTTGGAGAAGAAAGTAACCTCTTTCTTTATTAATCGGAAAAGTAAAGTGAAGTTTTTGTACAACATTGGTTTTATATACAACCTACAACTTAACCAAACAAAAACATACACGTGGCAAGAACAAAACAAGAATACTGAATACTAATATATCAACACCCTGCCTCAAGTTGGAGGATATCAAGAAGTTATCCCCAACTTGGACAAGATACTATGGTGCTGCAAACCAGTCAAAGACTTCATCAAAATATCAGCTAATTGCTCCTTCGTTGGCACATGTGACAAAGAAATCAACCCTTCGAGAAACTTTTCCCGAACAAAATGACAATCCAGATCAATATGTTTGGTTGTTTCATGGTAAACTGGATTTTTTGCAATATAGATTGATGCTTGATTGTCGCATTTCAGATTTATAGGAGTAATATCTTCTACTCCCAATTCATGCAAAAGCCTGCTCAACCAAGCCAATTCAGCACAAACTCTTCTCATAGATCTATATTCAGCTTCAGATGAAGATAAAGATAATGTTTGTTGTTTCTTCAACTTCCAAGAGATAGGACTTTGACCCATGAATGCAATAAATCCACTAACCGACCTCCTTGTATGCGGGCAAGCAGCCCAATCTGCATCACAAAAAGCCTGCAGCTTGAAAGAAGGTGAATCATTAAGCAAAATACCCATTTCCAAAGTTCCTTTCAAATATCTTAATGTATGAATAGCCGCATCAAAATGAGGTTGTCGTGGAGCTTGACGATATTGACTAAGAAATTGAATTGTAAAAGCAATGTCTGGTCTTGTATGAATCAAAAAATTTAGTTTACCAATGAGTCGTCTATAAACTGACGGTGCAGATAAAAGTTCTACATTATTATGTGATAGTTTGCAATTTAGCTCCAAAGGTGTAACCAATGGTGTTGCTGAAGCACAATCAAACTCATCCAAAACCTCTGCAATATATTTTCTTTGTAACATGATTATCCCTTCTGAATGAGCCATAAATTCAATTCCCAAAAAGAAATGAAGGATACCCAAATCTTTTATCCTGAATTCAGCATCTAGAAAAGTTTTCAAAGTAGCAACTTCCAATGAATTATCACCAGTCACCAATATATCATTAACATATATTACTAGAAAAACCGAAGATGAAGATGACTTTTTATGGAACAAGGAATAATCATTGAATGATTGATGATATCCTCGTGATCTCAATGCCAATGACAAACAAGCATACCACTGTCTTGAAGCTTGCTTTAAACCGTAAAGTGATTTTTTCAATTTACATACCAGATTTTGATTCGAAACTGTCAAGCCCTGTGGAAGCTTCATGTAAACCTCTTCATGCAATTCCCCATGAAGGAATGAATTATTCACATCAAGCTGAAATATACTCCACCCTTTTTTAGCTGCAAAAGCAACCAGGCTGCGTACTGTTGTCATCTTCACAAAAGGAGAAAATGTCTCTGTATAATCTATTCCCTCTCTTTTCGTTTAACCTTTGACCACTAAGCGAGCTTTTAATCTTTCTATGCTACCATCTGCTCTCTTCTTGATTTTATAAACCCATCTACAACCTATAGGATTTTTACCCTTAGGTAATGGCACCAAATCCCAGGTCTCATTAAGTTGTAAAGCTTCAAATTCTTGTGACATTGTAGAAATCCATCTAGAATCGAGAGCAGCCTCTTCATAATTGACGGGTTCCCTCTCTAAAGAAACAGAATTAGTTACAATAGTATGGAAGGCAAATCATTAAGGATAAATATTGGGTAGTGTATGAGGACAAAGAGAAGGCGATGATTGTGAAATGGTAGTGGAACTGCAGACATAGTTGTCTAAATATGAAGGTGGATGAATGACTCTTGTGGTCCTTCTAAGAGTGGGATTGTAAACAGGTAAAATACGTGGTTCAGCTAGAGAAATGGATGGAGTGGCATGTTCATTATGGGAAGTAAATAGGGAAGTATGTAAAGTAGGATTTTCAATTGGATTAATGGATGAAATGAAAGGTTCTTCTACAGTAGAGGATTGATAAGGGAAAAGTGGTGTTGGACATGATGTCTTGTCTGCAAGGAAAGGATAGATGGATTCATGAAATATCACATCTCTGGAAACAAACACTTGCTTGGATTCTAAATTGAGAAGTTTATATCCTTTCTTTCCAAATGGATAGCCTAGGAAAACCCATTTCACTGCTCTAGCTTCAAACTTGTCTCTCCCATGTTTCAAAGTAGAAGCATAACCTAAGCAACCAAAAGATTTAATTGAATTATAATCAGGTTTGGTTCCATAAAGTACCTCATATGGTGAATGGTCCTTTAGAAGCTTGAAAGGAAATCTATTGATCAAATGTGTAGCAGTCAAAACACATTCTCCCCAATAAGATAAAGGAATAGCTGACTGATGTAGAAGTGCTCGTGATGCCTCCAACAAATGTCTATGTTTCCTCTCTACAACACCGTTTTGCTGTGGTGTAGCTACACAAGAAGTTTGATGTAAGATTCCCTTTTTGCTTCAAAAACTCGGAAGATGCAAAACCGGAACCAAGCTCCAAAGCATTGTCTGATCTTATAATCTTGACTTGTTGTCCAAATTGTCTTTCAGTCATTGCAACAATTTTTTTGATAATATCAAAAGCACTACCCTTAGTACTTAGTAGAAATGTCCAAGTTGCACGACTAAAATCATCAACAATAGTTAAAAAATATCTGTATCCATTATATGTAGATATATGATAAGGTCCCTCATACATCTATATGTATAATCTGAAAAACATGTGCAGTATCAATTCTACTCAAAGAAAAAGGAAGTCTATGTTGTCTTGCCTTTGCACAAACCTCGCAAGCAATAATAGAATCCATATCAAAATTATTAACAAAAGTAAAATGCTCCAGTTTATATGTTGGAAGATGACCAAGTCTAATATGCTATAAAAACAATTATTTGATGACTTATATATACTAGATATAATGGCAGAGCTCGACACTTGTGCAGATGATGAGCCAAGATGCAACAGGTATAATCCATTGATAGCTTTACCAATTTCCAGTTGCTTCTTCACTGAAAGGTCCTGTATAACGCACCCATGTTTTGTAAACAACAAGCTACAGTCATTTTGTTCAACGAACCTTGCAACTGACAATAGGTTGAACTCGAAGAATGGAACATATAGAACATTTTCAAGCACAACTTTATCAGATAGATTAACTTTCCCTTCATATTCTACCACTAATTTATTTCCATTTGGCAAAATAACAAAATATGGAACTTGAAGTTTAGTGGTAGATGAAAATAAGCTCATATCACAACACATATGATTACTAGCTCCATTATCTATAAGCCAGGATCCAATGCTAGTAAAAGTAGAAGAAGTTTTATCAGCCATAGTGAATTGAGCATATGATTTGACAACATCAGCTGATCCAGAGATAGCTTGATTGTTTGATGAATTCAGCATATTCAAAAGTTGAGCATACTAAGCATTTGTGAGGCCTGGAACAGTAATAGCCGCTGCTTCTCCTTGAACTGCAGCTGCTGTCTTAACTTTGGATTTGGTGAACTTGAAATCTGGTGGAAATCCATGAAGCTTGAAACATTTCTCTATCACATGTCCAGTTTTCTTACAATAATTGCAAACCCTATTGTCTTTAAATATCCGATTCACTGATTGCACTACAGCAGCAACAGTGTTATCCTTACGTGTATTAACACAAAAAGATGAGTTCTTGGTCATGATTTTGGAATTAGCACTTGCTCCTCTTTGCTCTTCTTCTGCAGCTAGAATGGAGTATGCATATGAAACTTTAGGTAGAGGTCACATCATGAGTAAATTTGCTCTAGCAGTTGCATACGCATCATCTAGCCCCATAAGAAATTGAATCAGACGTTGTTCATCATCTTGTTTACTCATGTCTTGAACAACACCACATCTATGACAACAAATTTTTTGTTTCAGGCTTGCTAATTCATCCCAATATGATTTGATCCTGGTAAAATAAGTAGAAACTGAAGCTGAACTTTGTGAGATTCTTCCTAATTCTCTCTGAATAGAATACAGTTGAGCTCCACTCGATACTCCAAATTTACTTTCTAACTCAACCCAGATCTCTTTAGCTAGCTCTAAGTAAATCACACTACTACGAATTTCTTGACTAAGACAATTCAACAACCATGAAATTACAAGATCATTACATCTCTCCCAATTTTTCACTAGATCTGATTCTGGACCAGGTCACGCAAAAATTCCATCAATGAAACAAAGTTTATTTTTCGCAGACAATGCAATTTTAATAGATCTACGCCATTCGCTATAAAATTTTCCATCAAAAACTTGAGAAATAAGAGGAGAACCTGGATGATCTGATGGATGTACATACAGCAGATTGCTAGTATCAGTAATCGAGACTCCAGATCCAGATCGAGGCACTTCACTTTGAATGGAATTGGAATCTCCCATAGATGCTTGGATGCGATAAGGAAAAATAAAGGAAATGATAAGAAGAAGAATCAAGAGCTAATGGATCTAAGCTCTGATACCATGTTAAAGTAAATCAGCCATTGATAAGTAGAGAAAAGTTTGGAGAAGAAAGTAACCTCTTTCTTTATTCATCGGAAAAGTAAAGTGAAGTTTCTGTACAACAGTGGTTTTATATACAACCTACAACTTAACCAAACAAAAACATACACGTGGAAAAAACAAAACATGAATATTGAATAATAATATATAAACAACATGTGAGACACCGCTCACGACTTAGCCTTTATATACATTAAGGCAGTAGGACCTCATTTTAGTGGGGTAACTCCTGAATTGATAGTAAATGTAATCCCAATTTCTTTATTGTAACTCCAGTGTGCAAAAAGGAAATAAGGAGTACTTATTTTTTACATCACACTTAATTACTTATTCTTTAATCTAACATTCTTAGAATCAAATTTTGACCTAAAGATCCTTTTGATTAGATCGACATGCATTTGTTGACAACCTCCAAGAAGTTCATTCCCCTAATCCAAAGAGACCACGATCCTTATCTATTGACTTGATGAGCCCTCCAGGTTATAATCTACTCATCCTTGCCACTCCACACTCTTAATCCCTTTAAATAGCACAAATTCCATTAAATTATATCGACAAGATGACATCCACTCTAGATCAGATCAACTACTGAATCCTGTTGGTTTCATCGATAAGTTCTCATTGACTCATCCGACATGCTGCTCTAAAACCTGAAATTTTTTCTTAAGCGACCTAATTACTCTGATCCCCTTAACCTTGCTTGGTGCTTCAATAAAACTATTTCTTTAAGCAGAAGTAATTTGAATCACATCTTGTCATCTCTTGTTGACCTGGTCGATAAGCTATCCCCTACTTTTGGTTTATGAATGATTTTTGTTGTTAATATAAACCCTCTAGCAGCTGGCGGTTGGAATAATGAGTAGGACGTTAGAATTGATGATGGCAAACGTATATGTATAAAATAAAACTTCAGATATAAAGAAGGGAATAATGAGTAGGACGTTAGAACAAATCAAATCCCCTATACCAAAATCCTCTATCCCCTGTATCCAACCGATCAGCACCCATAATTTTCACCTTTTTGAAATTAAGCTCACTTTCTCTCTCTGACTTAATTGCAAAAAGGTGAAAATCAGGAATTCTGATTGTTTGGATACAGAGGACTGAGGAATTGGGGATTGTTAAAGGGACTCCACTTTTAGTTAAGGGGAGTACCATTTTCAGTTTATTTTAAAATTGTTCAGGGGAGGTTAAAATAAATTAGCCTCCCCTTAAACATATTAATAAAATTTCCAATACTAACACTATAATTTTCATTAATGCAACCATAAAACATAAACTCTAATTTAATTCTGCACATAGAAAAATAATAATACATGAAACATAAACGTTCTGCACACATGAAAATAACATATTCAAGCATTGTTTACTTTAGTTTTCACTATCAAAGTAAGCATGGAACACAATAACAACAAATAAACACACACAAAACACACTAGCCACAAATGAAAAAAGAGAGTAACAACATACACATACGCTTAACACAACATGAACATAAGCATAAATTCACTTAACAAACATTTGTTTTAATGTTGGAATATGTACATTGTTTTAGTGTAATTACTTTTGACAAATCATCTCATAGCGAGCTTGTTTTTCTTATCAAACTGTAAGATCTAATCCGTAACACACTGTATTCACCCTCGAACAAAATCCAAACTTTCCATGACGAACTGTATTCATCATTCGTGCAAATGAACGAAATTCATCCGCTTTGTACAAATTGTATTAATCTTTTTCAACAAAATCTATAATTTCAAAAAAGGGATTTATCAATGTTTGATTTTTTTTACCTCGCGGCGTGTTTGGATCGAACTGGGATTGAATTTTGATCGACAGGGTTTAAGGGATGATGAGGTCGGAGAACTTTAGTCTATATTTTATTTTATTTCTAAAATTCCAAACCCCCACCTTAACAAATAAAAAACAAGATGGGGTCCCCTTAAATTTATCCTTCCCTTAACAAAAAATGGAGTTCCTTTAACAATCCCCAAGGAATTTGGGTCGACGTTAGAATAGATGATGACAATGATGGGAGGCAATAATTACAAGATTGAATAAAGTAATATAGTAATGGAAAGTTTTGAACTAGTCTGAATGCTTCCTCATTCACACGCATTCAATAATGTTAGAATAGACTATATACATATGGTTATCGATTTGACATTCCATATTTTAATTTTAAATTATTTTTACTTTTGCCATTTTAAGGATACTAATCCCAATTAACCGATATATTATAAAACAAAATTCAAACCGCTCTACAATCCAAATCGAATGTCCAAACAGATGAAATAAAATATAATTTCCCCAGCGCATTGATATGAGTGAAATAAAACACAAAAATTCTAAATTTTAGTGTTTGTGTAAAATTTCATTATACCTGTTACATATGCTTTAACTGACTATTAACCTTTATTTGAATTCATTTAAAATTCGACAAAACAAACACTTTTAATTATAAATGAAACGACCCAGACTTCCCCGATTCCTGAAGCACGGATTGCTTTGAGAACACGACTCATCGGAACACAAACAATAGAACATTTCATTGCTATTACAACAATTTACATCAGAGTACGAATAAAAATTACACAACAGAAAAATAATATCAGAGATTTAATTATTTACATAGCAGCGGAAATAAAAATGTATAAATACAATGTACAGCGGAAATACATCAACTACCACAACTGAAAGAAAAATACACAGATACAAAGCTTTCCAAATATAGCTCTAGTTGTAAACCAGGATCCTGTTAAATAGAAATCTGCAAAACCAAAACTACTGACTTCCCATGTGGAAAATATGGGCACCCAAAGTTTAGGTGAAAACAATAAACTCCAGGTCAGTCATGGGACTGGTGTGAGAAATTAAAACAATTATTAAAATTTTACTTTAAAATAAGGTAAATCAAGGGACCACGTCGTATGTCACGGAACGAGTTTACCCCGATGAATACCAGTGCATAAACAACAACCAATAATAGGCGTATGGATCTACTATGCGTCAAACAACACGCTATTCCTCAATCTACCCATTCAGGCTTACTCCTAAATTTAGATTTTTCGAAATCCATTTCACTTTACAGAAATTATTTCTTGGGACTTTATTCCCGAATTCTTATTTCAAATCATTTGAAATACATGTCTAGCTTTTATATCAAAGTAGATTTCACTTTGGGATCTCAAACCAAAATCATTTGGAAATATGAATTCCAAAATACCACAATGCATACAAACAGTATGCAACCAAATATCGGGAGGTTTCTCCCATCAACAAGGCAAAGGGTCGCTTTCCTTAGTCACTCAATATATATATAGGTGCACCTCTCACACATGGAGCAAGCAACACCGTCCAATGCACCTCCCATGCCCTCGGGGAACTACATTGTCTTATGCTCATACTTTTAGTCGCATGGATTACCCGTATCTTTAGCCACATACTAAATCAATTTATATCCCGAAGTAGGGAAAATCATTTCACAATATAATAATCACAAGTACTTTCAATATATAGTACTTTACATTAGCAATTCACATATATGATCAGCCGCTATTAATCACATAACCTTTGAGCTCGTACGTCTCAAAAAAGGGTGTTAAGCTAGAGAATAAATTGTCCGCCACCAACAAATATATCATCAATAACAACAAATCGGTTATGTGTTGAACTACAATGTAAAACCATAAAACATTTCCAAATCATTTCGAAATCATCGGGTTTAGCCCTCGAAATCCTTTCTGTTTTATAAAACATTTTTATAAAACATTCCCTGTCCAAAATCGGGAAAACACTTCTTTTCACTTAAGAAAATATAATTTCAAGATCATTCATTAAATTTTGAAATAAACATCTCTAACACCTCATAGTCAAATCCTGAAGTGTTTCACCAGGTGTTAGCATGCAAATAATTCAACCCAACCTAATGCTGAATGTAAAAGCATATTTTGCTCATAAACTGGTCGAGCACAATCCAAACAATCAATCAATCACAATTAATATCAACAACGAAGAATATTTGGTTTATACCACATCTCATGTTTTGGTAAATTTAATTACCATTCATTCATTCAGATCTACTTAAAGATTTATTAAAACTCTACCTTGGTTTTAATCTCACAAATCATTACTTAATGATTGTTCAACTTTAGGAAAATTAATCCCGTCTTTGACTGGGTTAAAGTACCAATGTCATTTCAAAACAAAGTTTACGATCAACCCAAATTAGCTTCCATTAACTATGGAATCTTCATGGAAATCATAATAGTATATAATCGATATAAATTTCCGTATCAAACTAATACTATAAGTGGAATAGCGGTAAGACCTTTTAAATTCCATGTATAGTAATGGTCTTCCTTCCCAGAAGCTCATCTCGATTATTACCAAATCGAATTCCATTCAATTCCAATTTAACATATTAAATTGGAAAAGTTTACTTTGGAAAATTCCATTAATCTTAATTGAAAGATTATAAATTCCAGATCATAACTTCACTGTTAATTGGGTTAAAGAACGAATGTTATTCAAAACATTGTCCACTATAAACCCAAAATCCAATTTGATATTAAATATAAGGCTCTAAATAGAAATAATATCAGCTTATATTCAACATCAAATTCTGAAACCAACAGGTATCGTATTGAGAATAACGATATCTATATCTTCCAAGTTCCTCAATGATATCCGTATAATCACGGAATCCTATATTGAAATATTGCAAAGACTATTTCCATTCCAATTTGTATGGAATTCCTGGTTATGTAAAAATCCAATTTTCAATCCAATTTATTATTCCCAAAAATAATTGGATTATTATTCTAGTTATTAACTAGTTCATTTCGATAAAAACATTTTTTAATCTTTTCAAATATAGAAATTTTCATCCAAAATCTTTCCAAATCATTTATTATGATTTTACACAATTTTTTCATATTTCTAATAATTTTATTAAGGCACTTATAGTCAGTTTCCAATAACGACCACCAAACTGTATCCATAACGACCTTTTCTGAAATTGATTTGGACATAATTTAAAATACAACCGTTCAAATTTAAATATCTTATATTCATTGGAAAGATCTTTTCGATACGAACCCAATGGTTCCGGTTTTAGGAGAATCCGACAGTCGGATCTCCCGTTACATCAATTTGAAGTCAATGGTTGAAATTCGCGAACGGTCGCTGTGCGGCGCATTCAATTCAAACCATTTATATATATATATATATATATATATAAGATATATCGTCGATTTCCATTTAAAACGTATTTTATAAAATGTTTTAAATTCGTTTTAGAAACGATTCCAACTTCCATTTCAATTTTAAATCAAATTTGAATATTCCATTACATGACAATTTTATACAGTGCATATATATGTTAAAAATTATATTTTTAACAATCCAATAATTATTCCATTACATGACAATTTTATATATCTCATATATAAGCTAAAAATATTATTTTTAGCCAACCAATATTTATTTCAATACATGACCATTTTATATATCTCATATATGTGTTAAAAATAATATTTCTAGCGAACAGATAATTATTTTTATACATGACCATTTTACATATCTCATATATAAGCTAAAAATAATGTTTATTTCAATACATGACCATTTTATTCATTGCATTTCAGAAAATTTCGCCATTATAACGACGCTATTTTTAGAACCGGAAGAATGTCTAGCATTACCCATCTCTTGACTAAGCTCGTGCCATACACAACAATTTCATCCAACAAATCAATAATAGGGTTGCCAAACCCATATTCAACAATTTTTCCGAATCACACAATCAATTTTCGCTGTTTAAATTATAAATGGATATTTATAATTTAATTTCAACAACCACAATAATATTAACATTATTTTTAATATGTTAATCATCACAATCACAACACAATACAGTCAATTAAATCATCCATAGTTTTCAAACAACAATGAAGTGAGCTAACCGGCACTGTACAACATTTTTGTGATAATTAAACAAATAAAAATCAACACTGACAATCAATACATATATTTTTAGTTATAAAATAAATAACCGTACAAATATTTTAGTGAGAAAATTCTCACTTTGGTTCCACTCCGTCATTCTTTATTGAGGATTGTTTTAATAAAATTAGACCGAACGTTTAACTTTATCAAAAACTACAACAGCTTCCGTTTCCGTTTTGATCAGTTCCATGTCGTAGAGTTCATTGTTGCGAATTCAACGCAACTGAAATCATCGGATTTGGACCTCATATGAAATAAATATGACAATTTAAACATTGATTACAAAAATTTGCTAACTAATATAATTAACTTTTCATAATTACATTTTAGTCCCCCCAAATCATCTTCCATGCTCTAGACCATGAATAAACACCGTAACCCATTCCTCAACCTCTCTCTCCCCTCACGCACCTATGGAGGACCCACCTGACACCCATCATACCACGCCATGACAACGTCGACGCCATCCTCCTTCGCCGCTGCCGGTGGCTCCGAGCTCGCACTCCCAGGTGCTCCGAAAATCGGGTCCGAACACAATGCCTTTGAGCCGCAAATTCTCTCCAATGATAACACGAAATTCGATCTCAACCGTTCACTTTGTAGAACACACTGTCCTCTACCATTTTGCTTTAATAAGTGTTGAATTTCATTGATTGGATTGAACGGAAATCAGGGAGAATGTGGGGAAGTTGTAATCGTCGGTTATGGGAGATGCGGTTGGAAGAGGCATTGACCTCACGGCTGAAATTGACTTAGGCTTTCGGAATTGTAGGGTTATATAATATTATTTTATTAATATTTAATTCATACTCAACTTAGTTTATAGCTCCGAACTCCAAATCAAACCCAACAATTGTCGTCCCTAAACAAATACCCCCATTCCGGACACAATGGAATATATTTTGTAAGCCAATTCGATTGTTTCGACTAGTTTTTATCAAAATTAAAATATAAATGAATATAACGGTCAACATTCAATTTGAACGTACATTTTAATTTACCAGTGCCACATACTGACTCCAAAAATTATGGAAACTGAAATCTAGCTATGTTTTAACGATACGGTCCTAACAAAATTAATTTCGTCGAATTTGGAGATCATTTGAAAAATGATCTTTTTCTAGTCGATTAAATTTACAGTTAAAACTGAACAAGCGTTTAAATTCACCACGCACACATATTAATTCCAAAAATTATGAAATTTTAAACCTAACTAGTTTTTGACATTCCGAATCTAACAAAAGTGGTTTCATCGAAAATGGAGGTCGTTTGTAAAATGGTTATTTTTAAGGGCTATATATTATTAAAATATATACAAATTCCATATCGACTATTCTAAATTTAAACTGGACACAACTTATTATTTATAAAGTGAAATCTCAGTTTCTTACCTTCGTTAGAAAATTACAGTTCAAAATATTCCAACATTTCTTGTTTTACTGAAATCCGATTTATATTGAATTCTGTACATTCATTTGAAATTAAAAATCGATTTTTCAAACTACCGCGCCATTTCAAGTTTGTTTTAATTAAATTCTAAATTTATACGTTCTAACTTCGATTTAAATAAATTTTAAATCGTTAATTCTCAAAATAAATCATATTAAATTAAAAAAATCCATTAAAAATAAAATTTAAATTGGTTCAGAAATTCCGGGTTGTTACAATAATTTTTTCTTAAATAATTAATGTAAAATATTTATATTTCAAAATCCAATATTTTATCATTATATGTAACGATCTGCCTTTTCAACCGCTTCAAGTCAGTAATTAAACTAACTCAAAACGTTCAAAACGATATATAGTTATTTAGCTTGCAGAGTTTAAACAGAATATACACACGGCATAAACAACAATATCTCACAGTGGAATTTATTACAAAAATATCGGAGTTTACAAAATTTTATTATACAGCGGAAGATTAATATATATACATTTAGATTAAAATAAATTACAGAATTTACGAGCCCAGAACGAGCATCTTCACCACTCTAACTTCGATAGTTGAAGTATTTAAATCTACAACACTCGGGTCAGACCTGAGCGTTCCATGCAAAACATAAAACACTCGAGTCAGGATTAACTTTATTCATGTCAGTCAACGTAGTGTTTGTACTATATCAGTGTTTAAGTCAAGTATAGTATTTACGCATATCAGTTTTTATTTCAGGGACAAGCGGTCACATGAGCTTGCATATACACACGTGTACATGTACACATGTGCATTGCCTTATCATCCCGGAAACAAGCATGGAAATAAATGAAACTAATGTACAGTAGTTCCAAAATGGACTGATTCTTATACAACTTAAGTGCAACCAGCAGGGAACCAATACATGCATAGGGAAAATATAAAGGTAACATAAGGCAACATGGTTAGGGACAAATTTTACAAGGTTAAATTTAAGAAACTTATAATACCAAGTTACATGAATTCCAATACATGTATACATATATAACATAAATAGTGGAAGTGCAGAAGTATATGTGCTTCCAGATTTACAAATGTGGCATAGGGGGATGCATTATTTCTACATGAAGACAAATAGGTATCCAAATTTCCAAATCAGACAGCAAAGCTCAAAAACACAGCAGGTATTGTATACATGGTCAAAACGCAAATACATATATACATTCCAATTTTAAACTAGGTAGTATGACATTAAAACAGTATGCATCGCATATATATATATATATATATATATATATATATATATATATATATATATATATATATAGTTCCAGTTTATATAAGACCCGATAGGCTTAAGGGTAGCAGGTGGAAATATGAATTTCGAAACATAACAAGGTGAATCCAAGTCAAAAATCTAGTGCCAGGCAACCAATGAAATATGCTGCTGAATATATATATATATATATATATATATATATATATATATATATATAGAGTATCTAGGGGGAATCTTAAGTAAGTAGAACAAGTAAACAAACCCATCACATAGAGCCAAATTTCATGCGTAGGTAAGAAATCTGAGTATAAAATTTCAGGAAAAAAAACCAACTTGTAGTAACACGTGAACAACAAGTGTTCCAAGTTAGGCAAGTATGAACAAAAGTTGTTTCCAGGTTACACAAAAATACGAACAAAAGGTACATGTACATAGTATTGGCATGGCAGTTCATAACTTGCCACCAATGATTCGACCGAACATGGCATAGAGGGTATGTGCCTAAAAATCAAGAAAGCTATGCAACTGACAAAGGACAAGGGAATGCACCAATGGAAAGGATACACACGTGCAATAGTGAGTACCAGGTGCTAATGGAACAAAATACAAACCAAGGCAATGCATGTAAGATGACCAACAAGGAAAAATACCCAAACAATGGCAAACAAGGTACTATGGTCAAGGATAAATGCGATAATGAAATCCAATAGCCAATCACATATATGAACAACCGAGCAATAACTATTTTATTCTACTTCTACGAAGTTAAAATACTTGAAAATAAATTTACCATGAGCATAAACTCACCTACAACAACAGACAAGGCAGCGGTGAATCCAGGGCAGGCGACGGATTAGGGTGACTGACAAGACGGAGTTGTATATTGCAATGATCTTTGCTCTTCTTTTATTCTCGGTGGAGATGGGTTTCAAGAAAGGAGAGGCAGCAAATCCAGGTGAGACCAGGAGATGCAGTTGGTTGGAGTTCACAAATGATGGTGGATGCAACATAGCAGCGGGTGACTTATGATGGGTGGCGTGATTTTAGGCCGTGGCGAGGGAGGAGGCTTGGAGGCGAGGCAGATTGTAACACCCCACCTCCGCTAGGGTCACTCACAAAGGAAATGCACTAGTTTTGGAGGAGCGTTATCGAGGTAAACCATCACAGAAACATTATAAGACAGACATAAAGAAACAGCGGAAGAATCAAAAGACAAATTTCATTACTGTCAAAATAGTCAAAGCCTTTTTCATCCAAAGTACCAAATAACCAAAGTCATCATTTTCCATTACAACATATTCTGTCTTGCATAAATAAAGAAGCATAAAAACTTAAAATAGCAAAAATAGCATAATTCCCCAAGATAGCATAAATGCAGCCATAGCAGAGCCCAAGACCAAACCGTACATGAGCTGAACTGAAAGCAAGAGAAATCCAAGCTAAGTGATAGAGTTTCCTCCCTGAGAACCTAGGGGGGGAATGAAAGAAAAAGAGGCGAAAGAAAACGGGTCAGTCATAAAGACTGGTAAGTCCTAGTGACTTTCAACATAAAAACAAGTAAAGGCAACATGACATGTATAAACCGAAAGTAAACATAAGGATGCTGTCAAGATGGATAACATGATAAATCAAGTATAAATCAAGTATAACATCGCATATCCAAGATTCGCTGCACCAACTGTAATAGTATCCCAAACCCATGTCATATATTAATCATGAAATGATCCCTTGGCCCAATATCATGAAATGCCCCATTTCAGGGTCCTAGGAACGATCCATTAATCGATCGGCTCCCTACAAGTTCTAGCTCGTCATGTGTCTGTGTCATACGGACCTATCACGAATGTAGTCACCTGTGCTAGGTCCACCATAGGGTGTATCAAGACCTAGGGTGCCAACCACCGACACGAATCAAGCACGCACAATGTAAATCTACTGATGCCCAATGCCTGCTTTTTCAACTCCGGACTACGTGCACGACCATAGTCCACCTGAACCTACAATGGCGCACCAACTCAGCCGTCGTTCTGGTCGCTTACAGTCATCCCAGTAATCGTGCCCCAACCTGCCTATTCCTAGGGTATCATGATACATCTATGTGGGTTACTGCTGAAATGGACCGCATAACTAGGGTTTCCGTCTAATAGGTTAAGTGTTGTCATTTAAATTCGTGACTTAACCCTTACAAATCATGTGTCAAGTTGGTTAAGTGTTGTCTTTCAAATTCATGACTTAACCCTATCATGTCGCATTAAATAAATTAATGCACCCCAACCTCTCACATTAGACTTATTGTTGTGGTCACTGGATATGCCGGGCGGTTCCGGGCAGATTTACACCACAACCTAGTCTAACCTCGGGTTTTAAGCGTGATATGACCAACTACCCACATTGGATCCTATTGTTTGCAGTCACTGGATTGTCGGGCGGTTCCGGGCAGATTTACACTGCAAACTCAACACAACCTCGAGATGGCCATGTTCAAGTTCATTCTAAGTGTCATGTCCATGTTCAAGTTTCATGTCAAATTCATGTCAAGTTCGTGTCCATATGCAGGTTCAAGTTATAACAATGTTCATGTTTCAAGTTCATAACCAATTCATGTTTTGCCTAATCTACCCAAATCGTATTCCCATCGCACGTAAACTCGAATCGATCCAAATTACGAATAAATCTAGATCCAGAATAAGGGAATAACATCAAAAGGACGAGCATAAAGTGATAAAAGGGATTACAAGTCTAGCATGATATAACTTGAGATAATTGGTTACAACATCACTGGCATATGGATTAATAGTCGCAAAACAGTAGGATTTTAAATATAGCATAATAAGGTGATAGTCATGATAAAAGTTGACATAAGGTGATAGTCCCAAACTTGTGAATAATAACCGATTCAACATAACATGCATGATAATATTATGGACATGAAAGGTTTTGATTTACAACATGAATAAGTCCAAGCTGATTTCATAGCAATATTCCCAAATGTCAAGATCCAAGATGGAAACTAGAATAGATGTGAATCAATTATCATACTTAAGTCAATTTCACTTTATCTCATGTCCAAATTACAATTAACAAGTTTAAATCTCAAAGTAACTAGAACTTACAGTGCGTGGATCGAGAACTAGAAAGTAGAATTTGATTGTTGAATCTCTATTTGATTAATCGTGTTCTAATTGAAATCCCCCAATTTGCAAATCTCTACGCGTAGTCTTGATGGAGAAGAAGTAGTCCTTTTCCCCTTAATTTCAACTAGAATTTGAGCAGCGTAAGGCTAGAGAGAATTGGTGTAGAAAGAATAAGGCCAGGGGGCTGTTTATATAGGTTTAGGCGAACGAATCTAGACTGAAAACGAGACCAAAAACATCAGAATGAACCCAGGCTCAAAATTGGGTTTCAGCACCAGGTCGACCACAAGGTCGACCTGGCCCCTGGGAGGTTGACCTGGTCCTGGGATGGAAAATTCCCGCCCAGTCTGCCTTGGGGTTTTGAATTCGAATTTCGAATTCGAATTTCGTGCTGTTTTTGACTCTGAAAATTCCTGAAACTTCGGAGGGTCATATCTCCCTCATACGGAATCCGTTTTTCGAAAACTCGGACTCATTTCCAAGTAGAATTTCGAGACGAACGTAATGGCGCAACCTGTTTCCCTTGATTCTTATTTTAAAATTTAATTCTGCCTTGATTTATGGTTTTAATATGCTATTAAAATACGGGTTGTTACATTCTCCCCTCCTTAAAGGATTTCGTCCCCGAAATCTCTAAGTTAGGAAGAATGTATCCTACCATCCAATCATCCATCTACTCAACCATAATTCACAAGCAACCATTGTCCTTAAAAGATTTCTAGTGCTGTATGAACATATGCAGAAAGTGTGTGTATATGTACTTATCTAATGCAAAAGATCAGGCGGTTACTGATTCAGTAGATCTCCTTAATGCAAAATATGTTAGTGTAATGTGTCCAACATGTATGCAAATTCCTAACATACTTTATAATCTCTACATGAGTGCACAAACATTCATTCATATGCAACATCCAAGTGATAGCATATCATGTTTCCATCCATGTACAAGTATTAGCACTCATGCATATGCAACATGAGAAATGTGACTGAGCCGATCTAGTGCCTAATGTGTGTCATGCAACTACTAGCAACCACTTGCAAACACTTGCAACCATTTGCAAACATCAACCATAACATGTTTCAATCACATGTTTACATCCATAGGGTTCTACCTAAGGTTCTCAAGATAGGATCGAGAAGATAACAAGACAAACATCGATTGCAAAAGGATGTACATGATATGCAAACTTATAGGAAAAGAGATCGAGAATGTACCCTAAAAAAAATGGGTATAGCACACGTATCTTCTCTTCAGTTTCCCAAGTTGCGTCTTCTTGGGCTTTACTCCACTGTACTTTAACTAGCTTGACTTCTCGATTCCTTAGCTTCTTGATCTCTGTTCCTAAGATACGAGTCGGAACTCACCTCAATGTTGCTTCTCTTTCCACTTCTACGCCTTCAAGGATGCTTGGCTCAACCACTTCGACAGACTCATGTAAGCACTTTCGGAGATGCGAGACGTGAAAGACATTGTGTACTCCGGCCAACCTCTCAGGTAACTCTACCTTATAGGCCATCTGTCCAATCCTCTCAATGATAGGGAACGGTCCTACGAACCTTGGTGCTAACTCTCCAACCGCTCCAAAACGAACCACATTGCGTAAAGGAGAAACTTTTATAAAGACCATATCTCCGACTTCGAACTTTAGGTCTGTCCTTCTCTTGTCCGCGTAGGATTTCTATCTATCTTGGGTTGTTTTCATCCGTCTTCGTATCAACTCAACCTTCTCGGAAGTGTCCCTTATCATGTCGGGCCCAAGTATAAGCTTGTCTGTCGTCTCCCACCAACAAGTTGGTGACTTGCACGGTCTTCCATACAAGGCTTCGAACAGTGCCATTCCTATGCTAGCTTGGTAACTATTATTATACGCAAACTCCACGAGAGGAAGATGATCTTCCCAAGTACCACCAAAGTCAAGAATGCGTAGCCTCAAAAGTTCCTCTAGTACCCTATTTACCCTTTCGGTTTGTCCATCCATCTGTGGGTGATAGGCCGTGCTTAAACTTAGTCGTGTACCCATTGCTTCATGTAGACTATTCCAAAACTGGAAAGTGAAAATCGGGTCACGATCACTAACTATAATAGAAGGAACCCCGTGCAACCGTACTATCTCTCGAAGGTAAATAGATGCTAGCCATGATGCGGTCTTCTTGCTCTTCATGGGAATGAAGTGAGCTGTTTTCATGAGTCTATCTACTATAACCCATATGCTAGTATTTCCCTTCCTTGACTTAGGCAATCCATCCACGAAATCCATCGAGATACTCTCCCGTTTCCATTGCGGAATTTCCAAAGGATGTAATAGCCCACTGGGCTTCTTTGACTCGGCCTTTACTTGTTGGTACACCATGCACTTTGAAACGAACTCTGCCACGTCCTTTTTCATTCCGGTCCAAAAGAAAACACGTTTCATATCTATGTACATCTTATCCCCTCCGGGATGTATGGTCATCTTCAAGTGATGCGCCTCCTCGAGAACTTTCCTTACTAAGTCTCCCACTTGTGGGACACATAGCTTTCCATCGCGCCTTAGCCATTCCTTGTCATCTATGGCATACCTACCGAGGTGACTTGATGTCTCACCACTAATCGACTTGTCCATGATTTCGACTATCTGTGGGTCTTCCTTCTGTGAAGTCCCTACTTGATCTAGAAGTGTAGGTCTTAACTCAAGAGATGCTAACGTAACAGTCAATGACTCAAAAGCAGGTGTAAAATCAAAGGTTGCTATAAACTCTAGACTTTTCCTTTCAACAAACAAGGGGCTCAAAGTCAACCTTTTCCTACCTAGCGCATCCGCCACCACGTTACCCATGCCAGGGGTATAAGCTATATCGAAGTCATACGATGCCAAGAATTCCATCCACCTCTGTTGCCTTAGATTCAAATCTTTTTACGAAAAGAGGTATTTAAGCGATTTGTGATCGGTATACAGCTCGAACTTTTCACCTAGAAGATAATGGCGCCAAGACTTAAGCGCAAAAACAATCGTGGCCAATTCCAAGTCATGTGTGGGATAGTTTTTCTCATGAACATTAAGTTGTCTACCCCCGTAGCATATCACTTTCCCTTCTTGCATTAGGACAGCGCCTAATCCCGTGCCGCACGCATCTGTGTACACCGTCAACATCTTACCCCCGCCGGGTAATGCCAAAACTGGAGCTATGGTAAGGGCTCTCTTAAGCCTTTGAAAAGCAACGTCACACTCTATGTCCCATGCAAAAGCTAGGTACTTCTTTGTTAACCTAGTAAGAGGGGCTGAAATCTTAGCGAAGTCCTTAATGAACTTCCTATAGTAGCCCGCCAAACCGAGAAAGCTTCTCACTTCCGTTGCGTTCTTGGGAACTTTCCAGTCTTGCACTGCAACTACCTTTGTGGGGTCCACAGCTATACCTTGCTTAGAAACTACATGTCCAAGAAACCGAACTTCCTTCTTCCAAAAATGGCATTTGGAGAACTTAGCCTTTAACTCGTATGCTCTAAGCATATCCATAACTTCCTTGAGATGTCTAGCATGTTCTTCCTCATCCTTTGAGAAGATCAAAATATCGTCCACGAAGACCACCACAAACTTGTTAAGGAACTCCCTAAACACCCTACTCATTAAATCTACAAAGTACGCGGGTGCAATTGTTAAACCAAACGGCATGACGAGCCATTCGAAGAAACCATCTGGAGTCCTAAACGCAGTCTTGTCAATGCTATCCTCAGCCACTCTAAGCTGATGGAATCCTGTTGCTAGATCGAGTTGAGAGAAAACAGATGCTCCTACAAGCTGGTCAAACAAATCGTCGATTCTTGGCAGTGGGTGCCTATTTTTCTTAGTCAGCTTGTTCAACTCACAATAATCTACGCATAGACGAAGCGAACCATCTGCCTTAGTAGCGAATACCACTGGAGCACCCCATTTAGAAATGCTTCGCCTTATGAAATTTTTCTCAAGCAACTCCTTAACTTGTTTACTAAGCTCTTTTCTCTCTCGCGGAGCCATGTGTCTAACGGGCAATGAAACTGGCTTGGCATTATCAACAAGATATATACGGAAATCTATCTCGCGTTTAGGGGGTAACCCCTTCACCTCATCAAAGACATCGGGATATTCTCGGACCACTCTTACAGATTGCAAATTATCGATGGATGAGTCAAGAGATTCTAGATAACAGAACATGACCGAACCCATAGGGTTACAAGAAATTTCAAGGGTATTCCCAAGGCGAGTCACGAGTCTCACTACCCTTCGTTCACTATCAAGAATGGCTCCATTATTGGACAGCCAATCCATGCCTAGAATCAAACTGTATCCCAAAAATCCGAGAACATAAGCATTACACGTGAATTCTACGCTTAAGATAGAAATCCTCAAATCCACACAAATCATAGATAAATGAGCAGAGCCCCCAATTGGATTTGAAACTATAATGGGATCCTCAACTAGACTAGTACTTAGGTGCAAAGTTTCAACAATATCAGAAGAAATAAAAGTATGCGATGCACCAGAATCAAACAAGGCTCGAACAGGAAAATCAGAAATGTAAACAAGGCTTTCTACAGAAATATTACTACCTCGGTCAAGTGCTGGAGTGGTGTCGAGAGCATGCAACTGGCCTCTAGAAGGTCCTGCTCGCTGGGCCTGCCCTTGCCCCTGCCCTTGCTTCTTAGGGCAATCCTTGCTGATGTGTCCAGTATCTCCACAATAAAAGCATTCACCCAACTTTCTCTTCTTGCTTCTACAGTCCTTAGCTAGATGTCCCATAATACCATAAAAGTTGCACTTCCTTGTCTAACGTGATTTGTTATTATTATTGTTGTTCTTGTTATTCTTGTTGCCTCCCCTCTTGAAGTCCACCTTCTTATTCTGAGTCTCATTAGGCTTAACCTCCTTCTTGCCATTCTTGTCTTCCTCATAAAGTAGGGCCATATCCACCAAGCTCTCAAAGGTCGCCCCCATGGGTATATGAGTCATGGCCAAACTGTGTAGTGGCTCGTTTAATCCTCGAGCAAAGCGTAGAGCCTTCTTCTAAGCCATGTTAACCAAGTCCAATCCAAACCTAGCAAGCGAATTAAACTTATTCACGTACTCCCTAACAGTCATGTCCCCTTGCTTGAGTGCTAGGAACCTCTCCATCTGAAGATTCTCTTCTGCTGGCGATAAAAACTTAAGCCCAAACCTCCTTCTAAAGTCTGCCCAAGTCTCAACCGGCCTGGTAGCGTTGGTGACTTCCCACCAAAATGCAGCTTCCTCTTTCAACAACCATGCTACCAACTGAACTTTCCTATGATCCTCTACATCAAAGATAACAAACAAGTCTTCAGTCTCCTTTAGCCAGTTTCGTGCTTCAACGAAGGTTTCAGTTCCAACGAAGTTCTTGCCGCCCATCGCTTTAAAGTCTTTGCATATCTTCGCGAAAGCGTCTACTCGTGGAGGTTGAGGAGGAGGAAAAGCAGCCTCGACTAGGGGAACAACGTTAGCTTGTCCCGCGGCTGGTGTTGTGGCCTCTAAGTACCTACGGAACCAACCGGGTATTTGCACGCCTTCGGGCAAGTTGAGATCCACAGACATGCTGAAAAACGAAAAGAAAAAGATTCAAATGAGGAAACAAAGGAAAGTGCTAATGGATTTTGGGGAATAACCTTTTTAAAAATAAAACTTTTATTGAAAATTGATTCTTTATAAATGGTTTTGAAAATAGTTTTAGAAGGTTTTTAAAACTTTTGCCCCGTCTGGTAACCTTCTGCTCTAATACCAAGTGTAGCACCCCACCTCCGCTAGGGTCGCTCACAAAGAGAATGCACTAGTTTTGGAGGAGCGTTATCGAGGTAAACCATCACAGAAATATTATAAGACAGATATAATGACAACAGCGGAAGAATCAAAAGACAAATTTCATTACTTTCAAAATAGTCAAAGCCTTTTTCATCCAAAGTACCAAATAACCAAAGTCATCATTTTCCATTACAACATATTCTTTCTTGCATAAATAAAGAAGCATAAAAACATAAAACAGCAAAAATAGCATAATTCCCCAAGATAGCAGAAATGCAGCCATAGTAGAGCCCAAGACCAAACCTTACATGAGCTGAACTGAAAGCAAGAGAAATCCAAGCTAAGTGCTAGAGTTTCCTCCCTGAGAACCTTGGGGGGGAAAGAAAGAAAAAGAGGCGAAAGAAAACGGGTCAGTCATAAAGACTGGTAAGTCCTAGTGACTTTCAGCATAAAAACAGGTAAAGGTAACATGACATGTATAAAACGAAAGTAAACATAAGGATGCTGTCAAGATGCATAACATGATAAATCAAGTATAACATCGCATATCCAAGATTCGCTGCACCAACTGTACTAGTATCCCAAACCCATGTCATATATTAATCGCGAAATGATCCCTTGGCCCAATATCATGAAATGCCCCATTTCGGGGTCCTACAGAACGATCCATTAATCGATCGGCTCCCTACAAGTTCTAGCTCGTCATGTGTCTGTGTCATACGGCCCTATCACGAATGCAGTCACCTGTGCTAGGTCCACCATAGGGTGTATCAAGCCCTAGGGTGCCAACCACCGACACAAATCAAGCACGCATAGTGTAATCCTACTGATGCCCAATGCCTGCTTTTTCAACTCCGGACTACGTGCACGACTATAGTCCGCCTGAACCTATAATGGCGCACCAACTCAGCCGTCGTTCTGGTCGCTTACAATCAGCCCAGTAATCGTGCCCCAGCCTGCCTAGTCCCAGGGTATCATGATACATCTATGTGGGTTACTGCTGCAATGGACCGCGTAACTAGGGTTTCCGTCTAATAGGTTAAGTGTTGTCATTTAAATTCATGACTTAACCCTTACAAATTATGTGTCAAGTTGGTTAAGTGTTGTCTTTCAAATTCATGACTTAACCCTATCATGTGGCATTAAATAAATTAATGCACCCCAACCTCTCACATTAGACTTGTTGTTGTGGTCAGTGGATATGTCGGGCGGTTCCGGGCAGATTTACACCACAACCTAGTCTAGCCTCGGGTTTTAAGCCCGATAAGACCAACTACCCATATTGGATCCTATTGTTTGCAGTCACTGGATTCATCGGGCGGTTCCGGGCAGATTTACACTGCAAACTCAACCTAACCTCGAGTTGGCCATGTTCAAGTTCATTCTAAGTGTCATGTCCATGTTCAAGTTTCATGTCAAAATCATGTCAAGTTCGTGTCCATATCCAGGTTCAAGTTATAACAATGTTCATGTTTCAAGTTCATAACCAATTTATGTTATGCCTAATCTACCCAAATCGTATTCCCATCGCACGTAAACTCGAAACGATCCAAATTACAATTAAATCTAGATCCGGAATAAGGGAATAACATCAAAAGGACGAGCATAAAGTGATAAAAGGGATTACAAGTCTAGCATGATATAACTGGAGATAATTGGTTATAACATCACTGGTATATGGAATAATAGCCTCAAAACAGTGGGATTTTAAATCTAGCATAATAAGGTGATGGTCATGATAAAAGTTGACATAAGGTGATAGTCCCAAACTTGTGAATAATAACTGATTCAAAATCACATGCATGATAATATTATGGACATGAAAGGTTTTGATTTACAACATGTATAGGTCCAAACTGATTTCATAGCAGTATTCCCAAATGTCAAGATCCAAGATGGAAACTAGAATAGATGAGAATCGATTATCATACTTAAGTCCAGTTTCACTTTATCTCATGTCCAAATTACAATTAACAAGTTTAAATCTCAAAGTAACTAGAACTTACAGTGCGTGGATTGAGAATTAGAAAGTAGAATTTGATTGTTGAATCTCTATTTGATTAATCGTGTTCTAATTGAAATCCCCCAATTTGCAAATCTCTACGCGTAGTCTTGATGGAGAAGAAGTAGTCCTTTTCCTCTTAATTTCAACTAGAATTTGAGCAGCATAAGGCTAGAGAGAATGAGGCCAGGGGACTGTTTATATAGATTTAGGCGAACGAATCTAGACTGAAAATGAGACCAAAAACATCAGAATGAACCCAGGCTCAAAACTGGGTTTCAGCACCAGGTCGACCACAAGGTCAACCATATGGTCGACCTGGCCCCCGGGAGGTCGACCATAGTGTCGACCCCCAGGTCAACCTAGTCCTGGGCGGGAAAATTCCCGCCCAGTCTGCCCTGGGGTTTTGAATTCGAATTTCGAATTCGAATTTCGTGCTGTTTTTGACTCTGGAAATTCCTAAAACTTCGGAGGGTCATATCTCCCTCATACGGAATCCTTTTTCGAAAACTCGGGCTCGTTTCCAAGCAGAATTTCAGGACGAACGTAATGGCGCAACCCATTTCCCTTGATTCTTATTTTAAAATTTAATTCTTCCTTGATTTATGGTTTTAATATGCTATTAAAATACGGGTTGCTACACAGATGAAGGCAGATCGGAGAAGCTCGATTTAATTTCGGGTGCAGGAAGCCACTGGCGGCTGTGGTGGAAGCGATTTGATTTTGGGAAAGGAGGACATTTTAATTTTCGAAGAGGGAAAGGGATTTTCTCTTGGCTAAAATAAAAAATGGACTGAGGAAGAAACGAGTAAAAAGGGGGAAAAGGAGAAACCAAAGAGGAACACATGGTATGAATTTCAGAAATTAAGGGACAAGTGTAAATTTCTAGTAAGCTTTCTACAAGTGTTAATATTACAGCCCAAATTGTACAAGTGGCAAAATTTATATTAAATAATTATTTCACAAGAGTATATACAATTTTAATATACTCTAAGCATACAAATATAAGTGTATTTCTACCAATTTTAAATACATACTTCTTAAATTAAATTAAAACCAAATTCAAAATAAATAAATAAAAATATAATTCTCAGGATAAATTTATAATTCAAAATCTACAAATATTTGAACAACTTTTTTCAAATAGTTTAAAATATTAATAACTTTAAATTTTAATCAAACCATTTAAAATCAAATATCAAAATTAAATTTAAACTCACAAACTCATTCAAAATAAATTAAAATAGACTACACTCAAAATTATAAAAAATTTCAAGTATAAATATATATTTTAAATACTAGATTCAAATTAAATTTCATATTTTAAAACATTGAAAATTCTGGGTCGTTATAATCTCCCCCATTAAAACTTTTCGTCCTAGAAAAAGAGAAATTGTTAAAATCATACTTATATATGCGAAATACTCATATAATACATAATTTAGTTTAAAAAAAATAACAATAGGATTTAAAACTTGAAAATTTCTTATAAATTAAATTCTTCAAAAATATTTCATTAAAACTCAATTTGCTTAAAAATTTGAAGTCAAAGTATAAATAATTTCTTCGACCTAACATCCCGTTTTATTTTCAAATCATTTGAAATACTACATTTTATTTTCATATCGAATCATACTTTACTTTGGGATTTCAAAACAAAATCACTTTTGAAAATTTCAAATATTTCATGATAAAACGATGTAACAACATTTATGTCCCAACTCAAGAGGTTTCTCCTAATGACAAGGCCACTAAGCACGTCCTACGCACGCATCGATATCAATAAATGATGTCTCTCTAGACCCCAAAGCAGACCATCTTCAAGGGTTTATAACACACGTCATACCTTTCTTTAGCCAAGGGTTACTCGAATCTTAGTAACAAATCATTTCATATCCCGAAGTTATATAACATTTCGCAATAATAATTTTACAAATACTTTTAAATGATATTATTGTTGCTTTCAAAATCCTTTAAAATATCGGGATTTAAGTCGTCGAAATTTCCTAGTTTATAAAATTCTTTATAAACCATTTATCACATTCCAAATAATTGGACAATCAATTTCATTCAATAATAGGAAATCAAATTTGATCAATTGAACATACGATTTTCAACTTTCACATATACAAACTCAAGTTTTCAAAATTTCAAACTTAATGGTTTTATTCAAACATTTCAAGCTTTTCAAATTTCCTAAATCAAAGACTTTAAAAATCATTTCAATTTATAAATCATATCAAGCTTCATGAAAATAAATTTCAAATTATTTTGAAACATCGTTAAAATAAAATTTCCAGCAATTACACATAAGGTAATATTTTCCAAAAGATTCATAAAATCATATAACTTTCCTTTACAAATTTCATTTCCAAAATCCTTGCACAAAAATATAGGATTTTATTCATTCTGGTTTCAAATATTTAAATCTCGTTTGAAAAAGTTACATTTTTGAAAAAGTTACATTATTCGAATAGTCGGAAAATCTCTTGAAACAATTTTACTTGAAAATATCTTCACACTTATGTTGCGTTACTCTGATCTAGTATATACATATTTCAAACTAATTTGTTCCGAGATATTAATTCTAAAACATTAGAAATCGATTTCAAAAAATTTAGGAACCAAATTCTCAAATATTTCTTTTCAAAATCCATTATAAGTTGGATTCTATATTTTCCCAAAACATTCAATTTATCTTGCAAATCTCATTTATTAAATACTTAACATAGTATCTTGGATAAATTCAACACTTGAAATTCATTTGTACCCATTCAGAAATTCAAAGTAAGAGATAATTCAAAATACTTGTTTTCAAACCCAAAACTATGTTATTAATCCAACTTGTCCTTAGATTTGTCAAGGGAAGAAAAAGGGTTCAGGGATAAGATTGGATAATTTCAAAATTCAATCATGAATAGATCGAATAAATGATGATAAATAAAAGATGACGACAGGTCAAGGAAAAACAAAACACAGGAATAAGCGAATGGGTAGTATCATATTTTCAAAACACTCAATTCTATTCCAATTTCATTCAAGTTATTTCCTATTGCAACTTAATTTATTTGCTAATTCAATGTATACCTCACAAGCAATTCTCAAAGTAGTAATTTTATTTAAATTTTGCTTATCTATTCCAGTTCATACTAATTTACTAAAAGGTTTTATTAAAATTTATCCAAACATTTTCAAACACTTATCTAAACGGTTTTAAGCATTTCTCGACGTTTCAATCGGAATCATATAGTCGTCCCACTTTTGAAACTCGAAAACAAAATCTAATGATGTTGCAATCATCATCAAAATTATCTTCAAGTGACTAGAATGTGATTCTATATCTATTTGGTACATTTAAGACTTCGTATATACGTTAGCTAAGCGTATATTCAAAATCTTCATATACTCAACAGTCTAAATCTAGACATCCAATTATCTCAAAACTCTTTATTATATATTTCAAAATAATTATGTTTTCAAAACGATTTATTTAATTTCAAAATAATTTATATTTTCAAAATATGCTCTCTCTAAAGTGATTCTAGTGACAATTCTACTGATTCTAGGATATTGCTATCCTATCTCTAATGAGTTTTTAAACCCGATAAGCTAAGATTTGTCAAACCAAAGCTCCGATAACAAATGTAATGACTTGCCTTTTCGACTGCTTCAAGTCAGTAATTAAACTGACTCGAAACATTCAAAACGATAGATGTTATTTAGCTTACATGGCTTAAATAAAATGTACACGCATAGAATCACTGACACATAATAGACAATGCAACAATATCTCATAGTGAAATTTTATTACAAAAATATCAGAGTTTACAAAATTTTATTTTACAGCGAAATATTAATATACATACATTTTAGATTAAAATAGATTACGTAATTGACGAGCCTAGAGTGAGCGTCTTCACTACTCTAACTTCGATAGCTGAAGTCTTTAAATCTGTAACACTTAGGTCTGACCTGAGCGTTTCATGCAAAACATAAAACAATCGAGTCATGATTAACTTTATTCAAGTAAGCTAACTTCAAATAGAAACTAAATCTAATAGTTTATACTAACATCAAATATATGTCATACGCAAAATATTGAATGATGTAGTGTCCGTACTGTATCATTGTTTAAGTCAAGTATAGTATTTGCGCATATAAGTTTTTATTTGAAGGACAAGTGGTCATAGGAGCTTGCATACACACATTTGTACATGTACACGTGTGCACTGCCTCAGCATCTTGGAAACAAGCATGGAAATAAATGAAACTAATGCATCGTAGCTCCAAAATGGATCGATTCTTATACAACTTAAGTGCAACTAGCAAGGAACCAAAACATGTGCAGGGCAAATATAAAAGTAACATAAGGCAGCATGGTTTTAAAGACACATGCATATTCAGGGACATGCATATTTTATAGGGTTAAATTTAAGCAACTTATAATACCAAGTTACATGCATTCCAATACATGTATACATATATAACATAAACAGTGGAAGTGCAGAAACATATGTGCTTCCAGATTTACAAATATGGCACAGAGGCATGCATTATTTCTACATGAAGAGAAATGGGTATCCAAGTTTCCAAACTAGGCAGCAAAGCTCAAAAACGCAAAGGCAACAGGTATTTTATATATGGTCAAAGCGCAAGTACATATATACATACCAATTTTAAATTAGGCAGTATGGCATTAAGATAGCATGCATCACATATACATAGTTCCAGTTTATATAAGACCCCCTACGCTTAAGGGTAGCAGGTGGCAAACATGAATTTCGAAACATAACAAGGTGAATCCAGGCCAAAAATCTGGTGCCAGGAAGCCAATAAAATATGCTACTTAACATATATATATATATATATATATATATATATATATATATATATATATTTCGAGTATCAGGGGGAATCTTAAATAAGTAGACCAAGTAAACAATCCCATCACGTACAACCAAATTTTTATGTGCAAGTAAGAAATCTGAGTATAGAATTTCAAAGAAAATGAACTGGTAGTGACATGTGATCAACAAGTGTTCCAAGTTAGGCAAAGTACGAACAAAAGTTGTTTCCAGGTTAAACAAAATATGAACAAAGGTACAGGTATACAATATTGGCATGGCAGTGCACAACTTACCACCAATGATTCGACCCAACATGACACTGAGGGTATGTGCCTCAAAATCAAGCAAGGCATGCAACTAACAAAGGACAAGGGAATGCACCAATGGACAATATGCACATGTACAATAGTGAGTACTAGGTGCTAGTGGAACGAAATACAAACCAAGACAGTGCATGCAAGATGACCAACAAGGAAAAATACCCAAACAATGGTAAACAAGGTACTATGGTCAAGGATAACTGCAGTGACAATCCAACAACTAATCACATATATGAACAACCCAACAATAACTATTTTATTCTATTTCTACGAAGTCAAAATACTTGAAAATAAATTAATTGTGAGCATAAACTCACCTACAACAACAGATAAGGCAGCGATGAATCTAGGGCAAGCGATAGATTGGGGTGACTGACGACGTGGAGCTTCATATTACAACAATCTTTGCTCTTATTTTCTTCTCGGTAGAGCTGGGTTTCGAGAAAGGAGAGGCATCAGATCGAGGCGAGCCCAGGAGCTGTAGTTGGTTGGAGTTCACAAACGATGGTTGAGGCAACACACCAGCAGGTGATTAGTGATAGGTGGTGTGATGTTTGACCGTGGCGAGGGATTAGGCATGGAGGCCAGGCAGATGAAGGTAGATCGGAGAAGCTCGGTTTAGTTTCGGGTGCAGGAAGCCTCTGGCGGTTGCGGTAGAAGCGATTTGATTTCGGAGAAGGAGGACATTTTAATTTTTGAAGAGGGAAAGAGTTTTTCTCTCGGCTGAAATAAAAAAAATGGATCGAGGAAGAAACGAGTAAAAAGGAAAAAAAAAGAGGGAAACCAAAGAGGAACAAATTGTGTGAATTTCAGAAATTAAGGGACAAGTGTAAAATTTCCAGCAAGCTTTCTACAAGAGTTAATATTACAACCCAAATTGTACAAGTGGCAAAATTTATATTAAATAATTATTTCACAAGATTATATACTATTTTATTATTCATAAGTATACAAATACAAGTGATTTCATACCAATTTTCAATACATGCTTCTTAAATTAAATTAAAGCCAAATTCAATTTAAATAAATAAATATATAATTCTCAAGATATATTTATAATTCAAAATCTACAAATATTTAAACAGCTATTTTTAAATAGTTAAAAATATTAATAACTTAAAATTTTAATCAAACCATTTAAATTCAAATATCAAAATTAAATTTAAACTCACAAACTCATTTAAAACTAAATTAAAATAAATTAGATTTAAAATTATAAACAGATTCCAAGTATAAATATAAAATTTAAATACTAAATTCAAATTAAATTTATATTTTAAAATGTTAAAAATTCTAGGTTGTTACATTATATTATCAACTGAATTTACATCAACAATTTAAAATCGAATAAATCTTCATTTTTAACGATCTTCTCAATTTCTTTACTTTAAACTAAATGCATGCAACCTAATTTTTATATTCAATTTTTAAAATTTCTTTCATTTCAAATATAATTCTAAATTTATTATTGAAATAATAAAGACCCGTGTCGTTACACTACGGGTAAATTTCTTATGGTCTGTCCTAATGGCGATGTGAAAAGTATAGTCTGAAAAGAAAATAAGTGGCTAGTGATAGTTATAAGAGAAGTCCAATCTAGGTGGTTCGAAGATAACTTTAAATTTGGCATAAGAGGCCACGATGGTTGGTTTGGACTTGGCGACGTTTTGAGATGAATGCCAAAGTAGGCAATAATAGACTTAGTGCTCCTTGCGATGACAGTTATTTATATATATTGACACACATAGAAATATTTAACTGCAAGACCCATGAAAAATGTGGCCATATGTAGAGGAATATCTCAAGATAGAGCCTGTAGTATAGACAATGGTGCAACCTATCAAGGGTTTGAGTCTGCCTCATGTTATCAAGGATATATTACCAAGATTATTCTAGGTAATCTGAAGGGTCGAGGGTTGGCTAGATAAATTATGAAACGGGGGCGCGCGGGTATCGACCATTAAAGATACTCTACATAGTTATTGGGTCATCATTAGCCCAATGGTTAGCAGAAAGGACATGGGTTACACATTAGTCGAATGATCTTGCGCTATTGAGGCATTCATGTAGGTTACACAATGCCATGGTTCTTTACTTAGATTTAATTTTGAGGCAGTGCTAGTTGACCCATATATAGATTGTTTCAAAATAGGGTGGTTTGCGGATACACGAAAATATGAGCAAAATAATAGAAAATATATGATTATTTTTACACAAACATAGGCATTGGGCAGTCTACTTGCGGAATTTAGATCATCCATGATTCAAGCACTAGACAACCCATTACAAATGTATATTATATGTACTTATCAGTGACATTGGCATAGGACGATCTATTGCAGATGTACCATATATGTGGATTTTCATGACGTAGGCATAATGCAGTCCACTGCGGGTGTAACTTGCTTGTGCTCGTGATACATGATGACGGTGTTGTGACAGGGAAAGATCGTTGATTCCAACTGTTGACGACAAAAAATGTCGTTAACACAAAAGATTCCCAATTACTAGGAATTATAAATATGGTCGCACAGACAAGAACATAAAATAGAACATAAGAAGTAAATAACACAAGGAATTTATAGTGGTTCGGCCTTAGTGAGGGCCTATGTCCACTTTGAAGAGTCATTGGAATTTTATTGATCACTTGGAAGATTACGAGGTTGAAACTATCTCATGATATCTCATTACATCCACTTTTCATGATATATGATGTCATAATCATCATATATTGAATAAATAAGGAAAAAGACAATTTAGTCTTTCTTCTTCCTCAAAGAGGAGATGCCATTAATGAAGCTCTATGGAGGTTTCCAAGCTCAAGAATCCAACCCTTTTGAGGTGTGAGTCCATGGGGTATTTATAGGAAGTGGTTAGGTAGGAGTAGGTAGAAATGGGGACCATCTACCGGAAATTCGTGCCTCTAGCTATCGACCACTGAAAATTCGTACCTGGGCAGAGGTGCGAAATTTCGCACCTACCAGATGCGAAATTTCGCACCTACCAGATGCGAAATTTCGCACCTGCCTGGTGCAAAATTTCGCACCTGCCTAGTGCGAAATTTTGCACCTGTAGGTTGCGAAATTTCGCACCTGGCTTGGTGCGAAGCATAGTTGGTGGGGGATGTGTACGAGGCTCGTTGGCGCGATCTCTCTTCGGTCTTCCTCTTGCACTTCCTGAGCTTCGCCCTCGGCCCTGTCTTCACGCGATGTGTCGAGTCGAGCGTGTCTTAAGTATTTTTGGTAACCGGACCAAAAGGCCAGTTAACATTTGCCCCCCAAAGTATGTCTTGTCTTGACATGATGTGCTTTGGAATGAAAGCTGAGATGGTGGTTGGGTTGCAGATTTATCCTGCAAGTTATAGAAGAAAACATATTGGCTAGCGGGCTCGCTCGTTAGGGGAAAAGTGAGCGAGTCGCTTTTGGTTTGGTGTCGCACACGCGTTGCTAGGTATTCGCATGGTGTCATCGTCGCGCATTTCAAGCGATTCGACACTTGCGAGGAATAGGCATACGCAAGTGTGATGGTCGAGAGGACCCCCCTTTTTTGGGGTATGAAGTTCCAAACTAGTGTGGTTCGAAATTTCGAACCATAGAGGCTCGAATTTTCGAATCGTTGTGGTTCGAAGCTTCGAATCGCGAGGCTCAAAATTACGAACCCTGGAGGTTCGGAATTTCGAGCCCTTGGTTCGAATTTTCGAGCCTAGGGTCGAAATACGAAGGGACTTTTTTTCCATTTTATTATAAATAGGCCCCTCCCCCCTTTATTTCTCTTCCTTCTATTTTACGTCATCAGCTGCCACTATTCTGAAAGCTTCGGTACTTGACCCTTTCGAAAGAATTTTTTAGGTAATGGACTCGGTCGATGGAGGAAAGGAAGAAGGGAGGTCGAAGGAGGCTCGAGATTTCGAGCCTGATAGGGGAGGTTCGGAAATTCGAACCTGATGGGGCTCGAATTTCCGAACCCCATGGGGTTCGAAATTTCGAGCCTTGGGCTCGAAGTTCTGATCTCCAATGCCCAAGATTTTTCGAGCACTGGGGTTCGAAACTTTGAACCCTAGGCCTTGAAATTCCGAACCCCGAGAGCCCGAAAGTTCGAACCAGGGGGGTTCGAATTTTCAAGCCGCTGTGGTTCGAATTTTCGAGCCACCTAGGTTCGAATTTTCGAACCCAGAGTGGTTCGAATTCTCGAGCCACCCAGGCTTGTATCTTTGGACCTAAGTGGTTATAATTTTCGAGCCCGGGGGCGAGCTTGATTGTGTCGCCTTGTCTGGATACCGGTATTGCCGCTTCGAACTTCGATTTCCGGACTGCCTATCCTTGGACCTATATACTTCCTATTTGATTGCATGAATGTACAAAGGCACACATCAGTAACTGTACGGACAGGGACTCAAATCTTTCACATAGGATAGAGCATATATCTGGACTGTAGCCGAACTGCTAGGGTCTTTAAATTTTCTGTGTACATTCTGATTCTTGTATGACACCGCGCACACTTGTTAATTTTCACCAACGCGAGGGGTACAGGTAATCTTACTGCAATGTCTAATACTGGTTTATTAAAGTATAGCGAACCATGCAAACAAGATCGAGGACCGGGAAACTTCTAGAAGCCAAGTCTTCCCCGCGATCGTCTCACCCTTCTAATTCTACGAACAATGCCAGCTCCGGAAGCAACGAGCTTGAGACTACCGAAGAGTTGGTTCCTTCCTAGTCGGAGAGTTCGCCTGAGGTGTCGGAGCACGGGGGACATGTTGAGAGTCTACATTCTCCAGTCGTACATGCCGAGATGGAGAATGTGGACATTATGGATGGTGGCGAGCCGCCTACCCCAGTAGATCCGGACATGCTACCTAACGCAGTTATTTTGGACAATCTACCGGACTCGGTGCCATCGCGTTTGGATGCCATGACAGTTAGGAAGTTGGCATTGCGGTTTAGCATCCCGGACGGAGATTCTCATGCCTCTGGAACGAACGAAAGGGCCCATGCGCCACCAGAGGCCTTTACTGCTTGGAATTGACATTCTTGCTTTGCGCGGTGCATGCCCCCGGACAATGACTTCATTCAGAAAATGCTATTATACTTCCGCCTTTCCCCTTCATAGCTAAACCTGAACGCTTATTCTTTGCTCTTTAGTACTTGTGTTCTTTACCGAGAATTTCTACACCGGGACCCTACCGGAGAGGATTTCAGGTATCGCTTTCATTTTAGGCGATCAACTAGTGGATCATCCTCCCAACGGTTCTTGGAAGCGTCTCCCACTACTAGATTCTTTGTTGGAAATTGGCCCAGGCCGTCCGTGATCAAGTATGATTGATTCTTCGTTCGATGCCCTCCCGGGTTTGCGAGGAGGTGGATACAAGGAAGTGAGTACCCTCGATCTCTTCTTATACTTCTGTCTGGTTCCGCATCTCACTGTTTTCTTATTGCGGCCGGAAATCTCGAGGTGCCTTCTGGTGATGAGTATAGGCAACACCTCGATGCTTTGCGGGCTATTCCTGAGGCCTCCCGCAAGACGGATGCTGTGGTAGATCAGGGCCGCCTTCGGCGTGCTGGGTTGCTTCCGGCCAACCGGACCATAATCAGGCCTGTCGTGGCGAGTGGTGTATTAAAAGGGAAAATGACCGAAGGCCCTGTTGTTTCTGATTTGGAAAGGAAAATAGCTTCCAATGGACCCGGACCAAAAAAGGCTGTCAAGTTCCAAAAGGATGCCGGCGGTGGCAAAGCTGGAAGCGCGGAGACAACTGCTCAGGATGAGGGGCTAATTGACGCTTATGTCCCGTCCCCTGTGGAAGGGATGGGAGAAGAAGCGTTGGCTAGCCCTTATTCTCCTACGACCTCTCTAGACACTACCACTTCCCTCGAAAAAGTGGATCAGTTCGCTGGTCTGGGTACCGTCCCTGTGGACCTGTCTCTATGGCCGAGCGCAGCTAGTATGGAGGATCTAGCTTATGCCGCGGAGGGGCTAGCTCCCTCGGTTGGGGAACCGTCTGGTCTATTGAGAGAACACTTAGGGCATACACTTATACACACCACATTGCATAGAAGAGTGCCCGTGCGTGTTGCTTGACTGATTTCGCTTCGTTTCTTTGACAGGTGACATGGCCAGAGGAAGTGAAGGACGAGGTCGTGGAGACCGCCATCACCCCGAGAGCTCTTTTATCAGCTCCTTCAGGAGGGGAGCTAGTTTATATGGCGATGTTCCGCCCCCATGGGGTCGCGGAAGCAGGAGTCAACACCAGGATAGGTCTCACTCTTTTACGACTCCTCCCCCTCCTCCTTCGATTCGGGCGCCCCGAGGAGATTCATAGTTTAATCTAGGTGGTCGAGTCATACGTCTTCAGCAACCCCGTCCATCGCTGCTCCGGTGGCCCTGTTCATACTTCAAAGGGGAGGGAGACACCGCTTGCCTAGCCGAGGTTGGATAGGGCGACTATAATAGAAATGCAAGATCTGACGGAGCCCCAAGTCCAAGAGCTTTCCGCAGAGGAGAAGATGGCGTTCTTGAAGCATCACTTCCCTCAGCTTTACTTTGATGAGCTGTCGTCTCTCCCTGATCTTCGCCCAGCTCCTAATAGGGCATCTGGAGAGATATGGATGCATGTGGAGGCCACGTATCACTAGGTCAATGAGCTTACCACATACTCTCACCACCTATCGGACCTGACAAAGCAGAAGAACGTGCACCTCCTGAACCATCAACTAACTATTGATGCTGAGAAGACATCTGTTGCTAACCTGAATACGGAAATTGGTAGGTCTTCCTTGTTCCCCTCCTTTCCTCTTTATTAGAAGTCTTTTGTTCTTGTTTCTTTGAACACTGGCTTACGGGTCCCGTGGTCTTTCAGCGGAGCTAAAGCGGGGGTACGAGACGCTCAAAAAGAAGGCCAATGACTCTTGCTCTATGTTCACAGAGACTATAACCGACTTAACCACCCAGAACATGACCTTAAAGAAGGAAAAGGATAAGGTGGACCAGGCTTGCATTGAATTGGAGAAAGAAAACGCCAAGGCCTTCCACCTTCAGGAGGATAACAAAGCCTTACAAGTGGAGAATGACCGCTTAAAGAGGGAGCTTGAGGCGGCGGAGAAGGCGAAGGAGGACGCGGAAGATAGTAATCGGGATGTGCTAGGCACCGTAGAAGGATCAAAAGCTGAGTTCTAGAGAGAGGTGGAGCAACTAAGAGACGAGTTAGCGGATGCAGAGTACCGGGCACAATCATCTATGGAGGAAGACATTAAGGACATGCTCGTCAAGGTCCTAAAATTTCGTGGAATCTCTTGGATGGATGACTACTCCCGTGAGCTAGCTCAAACCTTAGAAAGGTTAGTTCAGTACGAGGCCTTCCTGCGCGAAGTGGATGTGGGGACTTTGGATGAGCGACAACTTATGATTGACCTCTTGACCGAGGAGAAGCGCAAGAAGTTAGAGGAGGGTAGGAAGTTGCTGCTCGAAGATGCAGAGAGAGAGGTTAGAAAGGCTTGCTGCCGAAAATGGGAAGTTTGTCGTGACTGAGAGTGTTGTGATAGCGAAGGATCCTACGGAGGGAAGTTCTTATAGGTCCTCCGCTCCTGAGTCAGTCACGGCAATTGACCCGATAGTCCTGACTCGGGTTTAGACCAAGCATAATCCTGAGCATCTGGAGCCGAGAGAGAGACTGTATTTACATTGACTATTGCACCAGATGCCCTTTCTGCTGTTCCCACGCCGTCCTTGGCCGGAGGTAAATTTCCTTTACAAGGCATCCCCGAGGATGACGTGATTACCGAGTTGCAGACTAAAAGATTGTGTTTTCATTGTGCAGCCCCTTCTGGACTAACAACGGCATTGGGCCCTGCCCCCGCGATTCCCCAAGTGACCGAGTCCAGGCTAGGACTCGAAGGGATATGGTTTGGAGAGAGCGGAGATCAGCTTGATACCTTCTCGGGGGTAGGGATAACTCCCAACCTCTATGAAGGCCTTCTTGACGAAGGAGAGGAGGTAGATGGTCAAAGTGCGGGTGCCCGAGGTCTGGTGGAGGAAGGATCGAGGCAAGGCGATGCTGCTGGGCAGGAGGTTGTAGCAAAGACCAGAGAGGATATTGTGGAGAGGGCTGTTGTGACTGTTGCCCAGGAGCCGACTGATGAGGGAGCAGAGAGGAAAAGGGTGGATGATGAGTCTCTGAAAAAGCGGGAGGATGAAGAGGCACAGCGGAGGGCCATCGAGACTCGGGAGAGAACCAGGGCTGGTGATCCAGAGCACAAGTCCAAAATACTCATTGAGCAACAAGCTGCTAAGGAAGCAGGGGAGAAAGCTAGGAGGGAAGGGAAGGTGATTATGGAGGTGAGCACTGTAGTGATAGGTCTAGCTGTCGGAGATGTCCCCAGGCCTTTGCCGCCTATTGCCGCTGCTGATGTCACCAAGATTTCCAGCGGCGATGGGGCGGACGAGAGGCGTCTCCCAACTTCTCATGGGTCAACCACCTCTCAAAAGAGTTGAAGCGGAAAAGGTGGGTCTGGAAAGAAAAGGCCCAGCTCCAAGGTCGAACCGTCGAGTGCCAAATCTGCAAAGAAGAAGCACAAAGACAAAAAGAAGAAGCATGGTTAGCGTTAGTTGCTTAAGTGTAGGTTTAGCGATCATTTTGGTATTGTAGGCCGGTAGTTTACGCGAGTTCAGCCCTCGCTTTTGGTTTTTCAAGACATGGTATGGTTCTCATGTACACCCTATCATTAGAAAGGAAGATATTAGTTGTGTAGTTGATTGTAATGTGTGTGTGTCGTAATGAAATGTGAATTAGTAAAGGTCGCTTTCTATGTTAAATGTCCGGGTGTTCTTCCCATGTGTTCGGGCGTCCCGTACTTACATAGGCCTACTTATCGATACATGTAACAAAAAATGCGACTGTGAGTGTTGTGCCCTAGATCGATGGTTCCAGGGAGGAGTGAGAGTGCGTAGGCTTCTAGTAAGTTTCCCTCAGCTCAGGAAACCCGTAGTTTGCGTAGCTAGGCTAAGTGCCCTACCGTATTTGGGTTGCCCGAGGTTAATCCCAAGTGTAGCGAAGGCGTATGACGTCGCGTTGTGCGGTCCGTCCGGTGTAGGCTCTCCCGTCCTTCATCGGGTTGAGGCGAGCCTATAGGCGTTGTTGTTCGCCTAGGAAGAGAAGCCCAGATCATCAGCCCGTAGGGTCCGATCGTGGCCGTGGGCTACCCCTTAGCCTTGAGAGCTTCGGGGAAGTAACGATTTAAGGGTCGGTCTCAGTGCTGCGCCAAGATTCGACCATCACCCGTAGGTCGGGGGGAGTTTGTATCGCCCCGTCTGGCTGTTGGGTAGTTGAATGATTTATCCTCGGCCTCGGCACTGGGCCGAGGTTCGAGTTCGAGGTTATTTATACTCGGTCGCGCCGCGGGCCGGCGACTCGAGTAGCGTTGCCGGCTCCCGTGCTCGGGGTGCTGGTCGGTGCCAATGTGATTAGGCAGCGAGGTTGGCTCGTGGCTCGAACGACGATGTCAGCCCTTTACTAGAGGTCGACACAGCGATCGACAGTTTGCACGAAAGCTAGCTTGTCAGGATTAACCAAACATGTCACGCGAGGAGTAAACACAGAAGAAAGAGATAGAAAGATAAACATCATTTCCATTAATAACTCTGGCATGAATAGCCTTTACAATGCCTTGAATTGTTACAAAACATCGCGGGAAAGCGTGAACAACCATATACTAAGTTATGTGAAGTAGCGGCTGAGATGTTCACTGTTCCTCCCAACTAGGAGCGAGGCCTGTTGGCAGGGGGAATACCCGTTTTAGGATGAGGTTGCCGATGTTGAGGTCCTAGTGGCGGACTCGAGAGTTGAAGTACCGGGCAACTCGTTGTCGTTGGGCAGCGGCTCGGAGGTCGGCTTCGTTCCTCTTTTCTTCAAGAAGGTCGAGTGATCCCATGAGTAAATTTTGGTTCGTCTTTGGATCAAAATAGGTGACTCGATGAGTCTGAAGCTCGAGCTCGATGGGGATGACGGCTTCGGGCCCGTAGGCGAGGGCGAAGGGAGTGTGCCCGGTTGTTGTCTTGTGGGTTGTCCGGTAGGCCCATAGGGCTAAAGGAAGTTCATCTGCCCACATGCCCCCGGCCTTCTCGAGGCGCTTCTTAATGATGGACTTGATAAATTTTTTAACTGCCTCAACTTGTCCGTTAGCCTAGGGCTGTGCTACGGCTAAGAATCTTTTTTCGATGTCGTGCCGTTGACAGAAGGATTTGAACTCTGCACTTTCGAACTGAGTGCCGTTATCTGAAATGATGGCCTATGGGAAGCCATATCGAGTGATGATGTTGCATACAACGAAGTTGATCATTTTCTTGGTAGTGATTGTGGTGAGGGCTTCGGCCTCTGCCCATTTGGTAAAATAATCAACAACAACGACATCGTATCGTGTCCCATCTCTGACCATGGGAAGTGTCCCAATGATGTCGATTCCCTACATGGCGAATGGCTATGGGCTATTCATTTGTGTTAGTACTGCTGGCGGGGCTCTCGGGATCCTTGAGAAACATTGGCACTTGTTGCATTTGCGAGCATAATCCGTGGCGTCTTAGTCGAGTGTGGGCCAGTAGTAGCTGTGTCGGAGTATCTTCCTGGCCAGGGTTTGCCCCCCGGTGTGGTCACCACATTCTCCTCCATGTACATTGACTAGAACCTTGATGGCATCCTTATGGGCCACATATATGAGTAAGGGGACGCAAAAATCTCTTCGATAGAGTATCCCATCCATAAGGAGATAACGAGTTGACTGACGGGTACATCTACTATGGGCTCGACAGGAGTAGGTCTCTCGTACTCGGGCTCTTCGTCTTTCCTTGGATAGAGGTCATCGGAAAGACAGGAGTGGCGTCTGAGCGATGGCCCAGACGCCATTGGTTGCTATGCGGAGGCAGTCTTGGCGCAAAAGGCTATGGGTGCAACTTTTCCCTTCTCCTTATTGAATGCATTCTTCCATTCTATTGCAAAATATTCTCTAGAATTGACTTGGTCGCCTCTGATCGTTCCGATCCCGTTTTCTGTTGGGAACTTCATTAGGAGATAAAATGGAGATAGATAAACGCAAAATTTTGTGAGGAATGAACGCCCAAGGAAGACGTTATATGGCGAGATGATGTCGATAACCACGAAGGTGAGGATTCGGACTCGGCTCCGATCCTTCGTACCAAGTTCGACGGGTAGGTCGATGACTCTCACCAGACAACTGGATGCCCCATTAAAGCCGTGGATCGTGGAGTGGCATGGTTTGAGATATCTTGCCTCTAATTCCATCTGGTCATAGGCGACTTTGAAAATGATGTTGATCGAGCTTCCTGAATCGACCAATATTTTTCGAACTGTTGCGACGCCAATTTGGGCAGTGATGACCAAAGGATCGGTGGTTGGGATTTCAATTTCCGTGGACTCCCTTCCATTGAAGATAATGTCGTCCCACATGGTTTTCCAGAGCTTAGCCGGGATAGACTCATCGGGAGCGGAGCAAGACTCATAGGTTGCGTGCTTAATGGAGCCCACATATTCCTCAATCTTTCAGAAGTTGTCATGCGTGGGGCCAGGCCAACCACATATAGTGTTGATCATGATTCCTCGTCTCACATTAGACGGTCCTGGGCTGTCTTGGCGGCCGTCTGAGGAGTTGGCGCTGGAGGTTTTGGATTCGGTTCGGGGGAAAAGGCTCTTGGATGTATTGTTCAAGTAGCTTTTCTCGGATAAGCTTTTTAATTGCATCCCTTAGCAGGTGACATTCATTCGTACTATGCCCGTACATGTCATGATATCGGCAGTATCTCCCCGAGTTCTTCTCGGCATCGGTTGATTCCCTGACGCAGGGTTTCTTGTACGGCAAAGTGTTACATGCCTCTAGGTAGATAGTTTCTGGATCTTCGTTTAGCGGAGTGCATGTCTTGTAAGCTTTGTACAGGACAGGCTTCCTCGGCTCTGTCTGGACCTGATTGTTGCTTCGGCCACCTTGCCCCCCAATGTTTGGTCTTTGTTTCGGGGGTCCTGCCCCTGATTTTGGATTGGAGGGTCCTCCCGCTTCTCGCCCCCGAGGACGGTTATTGGCGGAGTACGCTCAAAGGATATTAGGGCGACTAGACTCGGAGATGCGGTTCTGTCTTGCTTCTTCTTGGCATAAGAACTGCCTTGCTTTCTCATTGAAAGCATCGAGGCTCTTTGGTTGTTTTCAGTCGATCCATTCCCCAAATTCAGAAGTTGGAAGGACGCCTTTAGCTAGCTGGAAAAGTACGGTGCGTGGATCTGGATCCTCGACCTCGGCGAGGGTGATGTTGAACCTGGAAAGGTAGCTTTTGAGTGACAATGAGGGCCCTTGGTATAGGTTGGAAAGGGTGAGGTCATTCTTCGGAGTCAGGATATGCATCATGAACTGCTTAAATAACCGTGTCGCCAATTGGTCGAAGTTGTTGATGGAGTTAAGCGGAAGGCGAGAGAACCATAGTAGAGCAGTCCCCGATAGGAAGACTGGAAAGCATTTGCATTTGACCGGATCGTCGCCTCTGCTCGAGTCCATTTGCCATTCATAACGGTTCAGGAAAGCACAAGGGTCAGTGGTGCCATCATAGAGCGGCATCTGCGACATGCTGAAGCGTCGCGACCATTCAGCTTCATTGACTCTTCGAGTGAAAGGGATGCGCCTAATGTGCGCTTCCCATGAATCGTGCACATTCCCTCATATTTCCCTCATGATCCTTCGGACCATGTCGGGGAGATAGGTCGGATGGGGGTCCGCCATCGGGACCCATGGGTTTTGGCGAGGTTCCGGAGTTCTGGTACGAGGGCGTCTTCTAGGGTGGATGTCAGGATCGTCTTCTTCCATGTCCTTGACATCTATAATGGGATCCTGATGTGCATGATGATGTGGAGAGGGGTCACGCGAATCTGGTTCCCGAATGGCAGGGGCCGTCAAAATAATAGGTTCATTGTCTTGACGGGTGGCGGTTGAGTTTTGTCAAGAAGGAGGTTGGTTAGTAGGATAAGGTCCTTCATTGATGACTAAGTGATGATGGTCCCGATATTGGGCGCCCTCGCTATAGGTAATCGTGGTCCGGTCGCCATTGTCGTTGGCATACCCATTGCCATGGCCGTTGTCGAGGGCGTTTGTTTTGACGGCGACTTTGTTGATGAGACTAAACCTCCTTCTTTGGTGCGGGCCCCTAGACTCGAAAGAGGAAGTTTATGATGCTGGTGGTCGGGGTCGAGCATTGTTCCGAGCTAATTGTAGTCGAGCGACGACGCGCTGACTTTCCTGGAGTTGCCACATAAGGTCGATGTTATTTCTTAGCGCTTGGTTAAGCTCGATAGTTGTATTTTCATACTTCTCACTAAGTGCGAGGACTTGCGCTTGAGTTGCGGGCACTTCGGGGTCCGTAACTGGAGGTTCACTTTCATTAATGGCCGGGATGTCCGTCGGTCGAGGTTGTTGAGATGTACCGGCCTCGGCTGCGGCTGAAGAGCCGATCATTGCGTTCTTTGACTTTTTTACCATCGTAAGCGGACTCGACGGCAGGTTAAGCAAGGAACCTTAAGCTTGGCGAAGTCGAGATGGTAATGTGCGAGAAACACGCAATATCCGAATTTTCCCAGATAAAGCACCAAATGTTGACAGCAAAAAATGTCGTTAACACCAAAGATTCCCAATTACTAGGAATTATAAATATGGTCGCACAGACAAGAACATAAAATAGAACATAAGCAGTAAATAACACAAGGAATTTATAATGGTTCGGCCCCAGTGAGGGCCTACGTCCACTTTGAAGAGTCGTTGGAATTTTATTGATCACTTGGAAGATTACAAGGTTGAGACTATCTCATGATATCTCATTACATTCACTTTTCATGATTTATGATATCATAATCATCATATATTGAATAAACAAGGAAAAAGACAATTTAGTCTTTCTTCTTCCTCAAATAGGAGATGCCATTAATGAAGCTCTATGGAGGTTTCCAAGCTCAAGAATCCAACCCTTTTGAAGTGTGAGGCTATGAGATATTTATAGGAAATGGTTAGGTAGAGGTTAGGCAGGAGTAGGTAGAAATGGGGACCATCTACAGGAAATTCGCGCCTCCAGCTGTCGGCCATTGAAAATTCGTACCTGGGCAGAGGTGCAAAATTTCGCACCTGCCAGATGCGAAATTTCATGCCTGCTAGGTGCGAAATTTCGTATCTGGTAGTGCGAAATTTCACACCTACCAGATGCGAAATTTCGCACCAACCAGATGCGAAATTTCGCACCTGGCAGGTGCGGAATTTCGCGCCTACCACGTACAAAATTTCGCACCTAGCTTGGTGCGAAGTATAGATTGTGGGGGATGTGGACGAGGCTCGTTGGCGCGATCTCTCTTCGGTCTTCCTCCTGCACTTCCTGAGCTTCACCCTTGGCCCTGTCTTCACGCGATGGGTTTAGTCGAGCGTGTCTTAAGTACTTTTGGTAACCACGCCAAAAGGTCGGTTAACACCAACGAAGCGCTTGCAAAAGATACTTGGGGATAATATCCAGGTCCAAGGTGAATGAAGGGGTGTGTTTACTTACTTATCTATATATTAACGGTAAGTCTAATTGGAAGCAGATGGGTGTGGTTCGTACGTAGTGGTGGTGTCTGAATGACTTAAACTATATGTTACATAACAAAAATGGTTGACAATCGACATATGATAATGTTATGTGTAATATTTATAATTTACCAATCACCAGAACATTGTTTTGACCCTATCCTCATTACAACCCGGTGGGTAACATAAAGAAAATACTGGTATTTTGGGTAGGATTGGTGGTGATAGGGGTACTTGACTTAAAAATATCAATTTATGGTAAGTGCTTCTTTAGTATTGTATTCTAAATTATTCTGGGCTGTGAGTTACCTACATGTTCTCTGATGAACATTATTGTTTACTCACAGGAAACCAAATAAATGATTCATGTTCCAATGCACTTATATTTTCAGTTTTTGCGAAAATTTGAGCTAACGGTGGTGCGGGTTGTCAGACATACCATCCGACCATCACCATAACTACTTCTACACCCTAAGAAACTTCACCGTCAATCATTCCTTCAACAATCGCTAGAAAACGATCAAAATCGGTTATTTTACCAAAATTATAAATCCAATCCATTCTCAGTTGATATATTCTCAAATCAACATTATAATTCATGATTTCCAATAACTAATTCGACGTCATAATCCTAATATCCAATTATGATGGTCGACTAGGTACCCAAATTTACCTCTTTACATGAAATCCATACACCTCTCAATATACTTAAAAAAATCATGAAACTAATTTTATAGTTAAATACAAAAGATTTGACACACCTTATAAAATTATCAAAAATAAAATATTTTACTCACTCGTAGCACCATTAATATACCACAATTTATATTTACTACTTTAAATCATATCCGAATAATATATTATCTTATGAATGTTATCTTTATTATGCAAAGTAATTAAAACGTAAAAATAAAAGTCCTATTCAAATAAAAACTAAAAATCTGAGAAACGTATTCCTGTTACACTTTCAGTCTCTAGATGAAAAATTTATAAACATAAAGCAAATTCCAAGATTAAATTCCATATTCCCAATTATAAATTAAAAGATTTTTCGATAAATATATATATATATATATATATATATATATATATTGAAAATAAATTAATATTCATGCACTTTAAATTAATAAAATTTTGGATTGTTACATAAACCTTCGACTATGTTATGTAAATAACTTCTTTTAAATGCCATTTAGAAAAATTACTTTCACATCTACTAACCATATTTTTGTAACAATCCTAATATTTAGTACAACATTTTTTAATGTCAAAATTGGCATTGGCACTTGACTAATGCGAAAGCACCAACCCACTCGGGGAAAACAGTATAGATATTATAAAATAAATGAAAAATGAAAATTGAAAAAAAAAATAGAAGAAGAAAGAGAGAACACAAAGTTTATAGCAGTTCAGCTATTAAGGATGCCAACTATTAACCGGCTTTTTGGTCCGATTCCTAAGAGTGCATCAGACACGCTCAACCCAACGTATCGCGTCAAGTTGAGGCTGAGAAGGGACGCTTAGGAATGAAGGAAACAGGATTGAGAAGTGACCACGCCGCTCACAACCTCACAACATCCAGAAAACATCCCCGAACCAAGGCCTCAGACCTCAAAGGAATCACAAGCCTCAAGCGCCTGATCCTGAGACCCTCGCGCCCCTCAGAAGGACTTCGCACCGGGCAGGGCGCGAAATTCGTACCCAGCAGGGTGCGAAATTTCATACCCGTGTCTGGGTTCGAAATTCAGTAGTGTGCATGTGGCAGGTGCGAAATTTCGCACCCATGCACGGGTTCGAAATTCAGTAGTGTGCATGTGGCGGGTGCGAAATTCTACTAGTGGTCACCTATTTCCACCTACTCCTACCTAATCCTACCTACCCCCACTCCTATAAATAGCCCATGGCCTCACACATCAAAGAGGTTGGATTTCCTTCACTTGAGACCTTCCTAGAGCTTCATGAGCCTCATTAATGGCATCTCCCATTTGAGGAAGAAGGAGAATTAAACGTCCTTTTCTCTAAATACTTAGCATATGGCAATTATGAAAGTAAATGTAATGAGCATGGATCTACCTTGTAATTCTTAGGTGATTAATAAAATACCAGCACTATTCCAAAGTGGACGTAGGCCTAATCCGCGGCCGAACCACTATAAATTCTTGTGTCATTTACCGCTTTCTTCTACTTAGTCTTGCGACCGAATTAACTATTCCTTGTAATAGGAATCTTTGGTGTTTACGACATTTTTTGCCGTCAACATTTGGTGCTTTCACTGAGAACTCAACTCAAATCTTGCGCCTTTGTCGCACGTTGTCATCTCGACCACCGATGAGCTTGAGGTTCCTTGCCAAACCTGCCAACTAGTCCGCTTATGATGGCAAAGCGACCAAAGAATGCAATGGTCGGCTCTTCAGCCAAGGCCAGCACATCCCAACAACCTCAATCTACGGTCGTCCCGGCCATTAACGTAACCGTCCCTCCTGTTGTAGACCCAAAACCGCCCGTGACACAAGCTCAAATCCGAGTGCTATCTAAAAAAATATGAGAACACAGCGGTCGAGCTTGACCAAGCATTAAAAAATAACATCGACCTTATGCTACAGCTTCAAGAAAGTCAACGCGTTGTCGCCCAACTTCAACTAACTCGGAACAATGTTCGACCTCGACCAACTGCCTAGAAAACTTCCTCTTCTGAGTCGAGAGCCCACATCAAAGAAGGAGGTTCACCCTTGTCAACAATATCGCCACTCGCACCAATGCCCTCAATAACGACAATTCTCATGCCAATGGCACTGGAAATGGCAGCGGCGACCGAAGTACGGTCACATATAGCGAGGGGGCACAACATCGAGACCGCTCTTGCTTGATCATAAATGACAGACCGGGTCCGACCAACCAACCCCTTCCTCGACTCAACCCCATGGTCGTCGATCGTGACGATGAGCGCGCTACTCCAGCGGCCCGCGATCCCCTAGATCAGGACCCAATTCAGCCTGTACCGCCTCATCATCCGCATCAAGATCCAGTCATCAATGTCAAGGACATGGAAGACGATGACCCAGACATTCATCGTAGAAGGCGACATCGTAACAGGACTCCGGAACCACGTCAAAATCCATGGATCCCGATGGAGGATCCTCACCCGACCTATCTACCCGACGTAGTACGAAGGATCATGAGGGAGATGTGAGGGGGGCACGCGGCTCGTGGGAAGCTCACATTAGGCATAACCCCTTCACAAGAAGAGTCAATAAGACCGAGTGACCGAGGTGTTTTAGCATGCCACAAATGCCACTATACGATGGCACCACTGATCCTTGTGCTTTCCTGAATCGATATGAATGGAAAATGGACTCAAGCCGGGGTAATGACCTGGCCAAATGTAAATGCTTTCCGGTCTTCCTATCCGGTACCGATTTACTCTGGTTCTCTCGCCTCCCACTTGAGTCCATTAACAACTTCGGGCAACTAGCAACGGAGCTAATCAAGCAATTCAGGGTGCATATCCCGACTCCGAAGAATGCCCTCACTTTATCCAACCAATACGAGAGGCCCGCTGAGTCACTCAACAGCTACCTTTCTCGGTTTAACAAAGCTCTCGCCGAGGTCGAGGATCCGGATCCTCGCACCATAATCTTTCAGCTAGCGAAAGGTGTCCTCCCAACTTCAGAGTTCAGGGCATGGATCGATCGGAAGTAGCCAAAAAGCCTCGATGCCTTCTATGAGAAGGCGGATCAATATTTGTGCCAAGAAGAGGCAAGGCAGAACCGACTCTCTTCCAAAAGTCGCAACAATGATCCCCAAGCGGACACCGCAAATAATAATCTCAGGGGAAGGCGAGGCGGGGAGCCCTTCGACCAAAACAGGGGGTCATGTCCCTACTGGAAAAAACCAAACAACGGCAGGTCCGACGGACGAAACAATGGGCAAGCCCCAGCAGAGACGAGAAAGCCTGGCCCTCTTAAAGCTTTTGATAACTACACCCCATTAAATGAAGAAATAGAGACAATCTACTTGGAAACATGCAACACCTTGCCATACAAGAAGCCGCGCATCCGAGATTCAACTGATCGCGAGAGAAATACCGGGAGGTAATGTCGATACCACGACGTGTACGGGAATGACACCAAAGTGCCGCCAACTTAGATATGCAATCGAGAAACTTATTTGTGAGAAACGCCTTGAGCAATATGTCCAATAACCCTTTCCCCCCGAAACAAACTCACAGCCTCCAGCGCTAGCTCCACAAGCAACCACCAAGGCAGCTCCGGGACCTTCTAACCCAAGATGAGGAATCGTGATCAACACCATATGTGGAGGGCCTTACCCCACACACGACAGCTTTCAATAAATAGAGGAGTAGCTCCATAAAGTACGCTACTTACGAAGCCTGCTTTGCTCTCCCTAAGTCCATACTATCCAAGCTACAGAAACCATGTGGGACGACATTATCTTCCGAAAAAAGAATCGACAGGGGTGGAGATCCTGACCACTGATCCACTAGTCATCACTGCTCAGATCGGTGCTGCTTCCGTCCGAAATGTTTTAATCGATTCAGATAGCTTGGTCGACATCATCTTCAAGGCCGCCTACGACCAGGTGAAATTGGAAATGAATGATTTGAATCCATGTCGCGTCGTGATCCAAGGCTTTAATGGGGCCTCTAGTTCCCCCGTAGGGATGATCGACCTACCTGTTGAACTGGGCAAGGGGGACCGAAGCCAAGTCCGAATTCTCACTTTTATGGTTATAGACATCGATTCCCCCTACAACGCCTTTCTAGGGTGCCCTTTTCACACTGAATTCCGAGTTTACATGGCACCATGGTCTCTCCTAATGAAGTTCCCAACAGAAAATGGAATTGGAACCATTAAGGGAGACCAAGTAAGCGCCAGGGAATCCTACGCAATAGAATGGTAGAATGCATGCAACAAAGACAAGGGAAAAACCGTGCCTGCACCTTCTTGTGCCAATAACGTCTCAACATATCAATCAGCGACGTCTGAGCCCTGAGTTAGGTGCCATTGCCGTCTTTCCAATGACCTCAATCCACGGAAGGACGAAGAGCCCAAATATGAGAGGGCTACCCCGGTCGAATGCATAGTGGATGTTCCCGTCAACCTCGATGACCCAACAAGGGCATTGAAGGTACGATCACAACTCCACCCCGTAGACAAAGAGGATCTTATATACTTCCTGAAAGCCAATCTGGATGTGTTTGCATGGACTCACTCTGACATGAAGGGCATCGACCCCGCGATTTCTTGCCACTCCCTATGCTTAGATCCTACGATGCCTCCAATCAAACAGAAGCGCCACTTCTTGGGACTCGAAAGGTCCAAAGCACTCGAGGAAGAGGTATACCATCTTCTCAACAATAACTTCATCCGCGAAGCTGACTATCCTGAATGAGTTTCCAACCCAATTCTGGTTAAAAAAGCCAACGGTAAATAGCGAACATGCGTTGACTTCTCCGATCTAAACAAGGCTTGTCCTAAGGACATTTTCCCGCTCCCAAAGATCGATCAACTAGTCGACTCGACCGCCGGATACCAGCTGTTATCTTTCATGGACGCCTACTCAAGCTACAACCAGGTCCCAATGAATCACCGCGATCAAGATCATAACTCTTTCATAACCGACCTTGGGCTCTACTGCTACCGTGTCATGCCCTTCGCCCTCAAAAATGCCGGTGCCACTTATCAATGAATAGCAATTAGCTCAGCGCTAATATGTCTCAAAGATCGCACCCAACGGCCCGTCTACTACATCAGCAAGCGGCTAACAGGGGAAGAGAAGAATTATCTGAAGCTGGCATTCTTCTTACCGATCTCCTCTAGAAAGCTCCGACCCTACTTCCAGTCTCATCCCATAAAAGTATTCACTAACCAGCCGCTGCGTTCGGTCCTGCAACGGCCCGAGGCATCCGGTCGGTTGCTAAAATGGAGTATGGAACTAAGCCAGTTCGAGATAACTTCATTCCCCGACGACCCATCCTCGGCCAAGCTCTCGCGGATTTCATCGCAAAATTCACAGCCCCCGAGGAGGCTCCCACAGAGAGCGCTATGGCCCCTGGCGCCCAACGGAAGTTGTTCGTATATGGCTCCTCTAACAGAAAGTGCTCCGGGGCCGGAGTCGTGCTCATAACCCTTGAAGAACGCCCGATGTATTACGCATTGAGGCTAAATTTCCCCGCTACCAACAACGACGCGGAATATGAGGCCTTGATCGCCGGTCTTAGAATCGCGATCGAACTCAACCTAAAGACCGTCCACATCTTCTCCGATTCACTGCTTATCGTCCGACAAGTACTGGGGGAATATCAAGCGAAAGAAGAATGGCTGGCCCAATACCTGGCCCGGGTACAGGGGCTACTTTCCTAACTCGATCATTTCACCATCACCCATGTCCTGCGCGAGTATAATGAAAAGGCAGATTCTCTCGCCAAGATGGAAAGCTCCGAAGATCCGCAACTTAACGGATTCGCCCCAGTCGAAGTGCTCAACTCTCCAAGCATCAAGCAAGGACACGACGAGATGGTCATGAGCACCAACCCCGAGCCCGAGTCCTAGATGAAACAGATCAGAAATTACCTACAGCACGGGACCCTACCAGGACACTATAAGGAAAGGCACACGCTCAATCGCTAGGCGGCTCGTTACCTTCTTATGGACGGGGTACTCTACCGCAGAGGTTTTTCTATTCCCTTGCTCCGATGCGTAGACCACATAGACACCGTCCGAGAGTTAAGCAATGTGCATGAAGGCGAATGCGGCGACCACACTAGGGGGCAAACCCTGGCCAGAAAGATACTCTGACATGGTTATTATTGGCCCACACTTGAACAAACGCCGTAGACTATGCTCACATGTGCGACAAGTGCCAACGCTTTTCCAAAATCCCAAGATCCCCGCCTACCGAATTGTCTCAAATGGTCAGCCCATGGCCGTTCGCCATGTGGGGTATTGACATCATCGGAACTCTCCCGATGGCTAGAGGCAGGGCACAATACACCATCGTCGTAGTAGACTATTTCACCAAGTGGGCAGAAGCTAAAGCCCTCGCCATATCACTACAAAGAAGATGAACAACTTTGTTGTCCGCAACATCATCACCCGCTATGGGATTTCCCAAGCTATCATCTCCAACAGCGGCACCCAGTTTGAGAGTGCCGAGTTCAAAGCCTTTTGTCAGCGCCACATCATCGAAAAAAGATTTTCGGCAGTGGCTCACCCCAAAGATAACGAGCAAGTCGAGACGGTTAATAAGGTCCTCAAATCCATCATCAAGAAACGTCTGGAAAAGGCTGGAGGCATGTGGGTTGACGAACTTCCTCTGGCTCTATGGGCATACCGGACCACCCATAAGATGACTACCGGACACACTCCCTTCGACCTCGCTTACAGATCCGAAGCCGTTATCCACATTGAGCTCAAGCTTCAGTCCCATCGAGTTACGTACTTCAATCCAAAGATAAACCAAGATTTATTTCTAGGATCACTCGGCTAACTGGAAGAAAAGAGGAACGAGGCCTACATCAAAGCCGCCGCCCAACGACAACGAGTAGCCTGATACTTCAATTCCACGGTCCGCCATAAGGACCTCAACGTCAGCAACCTCATCCTAAAATGGGTTTTTCCCCACCAACAGGCCCCGCGCCTCGCTGGGATGGCCCGTACTACATACAGCGAAAGCTTAACGATGAAACTTTCAGACTCACCACCGTTGACGGAGCTGAACTCCCAAGGGCGTAGAACAACGAACATCTCCACTGCTACTTTTACATAACTCAGTTCACGGTTGTTTATGCTTTTCAAACAATGTTTTGTTTTTCCAGAAATTCAAGGCACTGTAAAGGCTGTTATTGCCAAAGTTATCAGTAGAAATGATGTCCAGTTTTCTATCTCCTTGTTGTTTACTTCTCACGAAATGCATCTTGTTAGTTCCGACAACTCGCTTCATTCATGCCTACGACCGCTGCATCGGCACCCCGGGCACCGTCCCAACCTCAAGGCAACATCGAGAATAAAACACTTAGCTACGCTCGGCACCCCGAGCACAGGATCCGGCAATGCTACTCGAATCGCCGGCCAGCGACGCGACCGAGTATAAACAGCCACTAACTCGAACCTCGGCCCAGCGCCGGGGCTGAGGATAAATCGTTCTACGTCCTAGTCCAGGCGACTTGGTGCCACTCAGAGGCCGACTAAGATCGATGCAAATCTCTTTTCGTCGATTGTGGGTGCAGGTCGAATCTTGGCGCAGCACCAAGACCGACCTTAAATTGTTTCTTCTCCTTAAGCCCTGAAAGCTTAGCGGGCAGCCCATGGCCACGATCGGACCTTACGAGCTGAAGATCGGGGCTGAATACTACGCCGGCGAATAAATGACGTCTGGCAGCTTGCCTCAACCCGATGAACGACGGGAGAGCCACCCACCTGGCGGACCGCATAACGCGACGCCCTACGCCTTCGCTATACTTGGGTTTAACCCCGGGCCACCCAAAACAGCTAGCACACAGCTTGGTTTGGCAAACTACGAGTTTCCAGAGCTGAGGGAAACTTACTGAAACCAGTGCTCCATCTCACCTCTCTGAAATAATTTACCCAGAGACGGCCCCTAATCGCTTTTGTGACAAGTGTAATGATAAGTATGCTTATGCAAGTACAAGATGCTGGAAAACATAAAAAGAACATCCGAACACTTGACATAAACAACGATCTTTACTATTTCATATTTTATATTTCATTTTCACACGCACACACACTAAACAAACTATGTGACTAACACTTTTACTTTCTAATGACAAGGTGTACATGAGAACCACACCGTGACTTAAAAAACCAAAAGCGAGGGTCGTACTCGCGTAAACTATCGGCCTAAACTACCAAAATAATGGTAACCTCTACTTAGGCTACTAACACTAATCGTGTCTTTTCTTCTTTTGCTTGTGCTTGTGCTTTTTTGCAGACTCAGTGCTCGACGGTTCGTCCTCTGCACCAGACCTCTTCCTGCCCGATCCACTCCTGCCTTCTCGACCCTTTGGAGCAGTAATTAATTCGTGAGTGACGGAAAGGCGACGTTCCCCAACACCATCACCGTTAGAGATTTCCGTGACATTAGTAATAACGGTGGGCGGCGTAGGCATAGGGGCACTCCTAGCAGCCAAGCCCATCACGACCTTGCTCTTCTTCGGGATCTCCTTTCCTTCCCGCTTAGCTTTCTCCTTAGCCTCTCTAGCGGCCGGTCGCTCGGCGAGCTTCTGGATTGTGCGGTATGATGTCAGCAGCCATGGTCTTCTCAAAGGTCTCAGTGGACCTCCGTTGGCTTCCTCGTCTTCACTTTTCTTCTGGGCATTGGCAGCAGCCCTCTCTGCCTCCTCCTTCTCTCACTTGGCCACCATTTTGGCCTTTTGAGTCGCCACCATAGCCGCCATCGAGGATACTTCCGCATCCACTGGGCCTCTGGCAGCGACACTCTGTCCATCGGCCACCTCTCCTTCCTCGTTAAGAATGTCCACCATGCTAGGAGCTACTACTATATCAGAAAAGGTGTCGAGTTGATCACCACCCTCTCCAGCTTGTGTTCCTATGAGGCCTGGCCCAGATTCAGTCACTTGTGGGATCACGAGGGCAGGGCCCGCTGCCGTCGTAGGCTCAGGAGGAGCTGCATAGCAAAGAGACAACCTTTTTAGTCTGCAAATTCGGTTATCACTTCATCCTCAGGAATGCAGGGTAAAAGGAATTTACCTACGGTCAAGGATGGCATAGGAATAATAGGAAGAGTGCTTGCGGCGGTAGGCAAGGTGAAACCGGTATCTCCTAGTGCCGGGAAGTCAGGATTGTAGTCGGCAAAGGTTTGGGCTAAACCCCCAGGACTGCTCACCATAGCATATTCGAGGGCCAAGGGATGATGAGAACTCCCCCCTTCAAAGTTTTTTGCAACAACCACACTCTCGGTCATCACAAACTTCCCTTTCTCCTTGGCAAGCCTAGCCAACCTTTCATTCTCGGCGTCCTCCCGCAGCAACCTCCTTCCTTCCTCCAGCTTCTCGCGTTCGTCATCACCCAGCAAGACATTCACAAGCTGGCACTCATCTAGAGTACTCACGTCCACTTGACGCAGGAAGGCCTCATAAGGTACTAACCTCTCCCAGGTTCTGGCTAGCTCACGGGGATAGTCCTCAACCCATGAGATTCCTTGGAATCTCAGAGCCTTAACATACATATTGTGCATACTCTCCTCGAAGGAGGATCCAACGCGAAACTTCGCATCACTCAGTTGTCCCCTCAACTGCTCTATCTCCCTTAAATACTCGGCCTTTATGCCCTCGGACGCACTCTACACGTCTCTATTGCTATCCTCAGCATCCTCCTTCGCTTTTCTCATCTCCTCCAGCTGCCTCTTCAACTCAGCGACTTTGGCATTCTCAGCCCGCAACATTTCGTTTTCCGCCTTCAAAGCGGTATTGTCATTCTGGAGCTGAGTAACTTTCCCAATCTCCCTTTCCATGTCGGCGCACGTTTTAGACCACTCATCCTTATCCCTCTTAAGGGCCGAATTTTCAAGGGTCAAACGGCTAATTGTGTCGCTAAAAGTTTCACGGTCAGCGCGGCCTCCGTCTTTAAAATCGCATAGGCTTGCTTCAGCTCCGCTGCAATAACATGGTTACAAGTTAAAACCGAAAAACACTTGGGATAGAGATTAATTAACCGCGATGCAATAAATGGGCCTACCTATCTCAGTTTCCAAATTGGTAACCGAAATCTTCTCACTATCAATAGTCAATTGTCGATTAAGGAGCTCCAGGTTCTTTCTCTTAATCAACTCAGAAAGATGAAGGGAACACTTGTTAAGTTCGTTGGCTTGGTGATGCGCAGCTTGTACATGCATCTATATATCTCCGGATTCTCTACTGGGAGCAGGGCGGTGATCAAGGAGAGACTCCAGCTCATCAAAGGGATATTGGGAGAAGTACAGCTTTAGAAACGCCCTCCTCTCCTCTACAGAAAATGCTCGAATTTGGGACTCTGCCGGATTTTTCATTCCGTCACAACCTCCATACCCGGCCATAACTGACCAAACAACAACTCCCTTCCCTTAGCAGGCTGAGCAGGAACCGGAGGGGTGACAGGCGGGGGAACTATCGAAGGCAAAGACCGGGAGCTGCCTATGTTGAGCCGAGAGTCTCCCACGGACACATGAATAGGAGGAGGTGGTGTTGGAGATCGCCTAGATTAATCCCGGTCACGATGCCCGCTGCGTCGTTCTGGCGGAGGTAAGACACGTACAAACTAGTAGATCTTTGTAAACTTTTGAAGGAATTACTTTGGGGATGCTGGCGGCCCCCACGACTGTATCCTCGTCCACCGCGTTCTCTTGCCATATCACCTGCCAAGGGAACAAGCCAAAGTTAGTCAAGTCACACACATTGACAAACATCTATGATATGCAGTGTTATGGATGAATGCCCTAAATGTTCTCTCAACAGACCAGATTGTGGCCCGCTCAAGGGAGTTAACCCATCCACAACACAAGTAAGTTCTTCCAGGCTCGTCATATTAGGCCATGGAGCCACTACTAAAGCAAGTCCCTTTACCCATCGAATTGGACCGTAGGTTCGAACAAGGTGGTGGCCCTTGAGCGAGTCGCAGGAGATTGCGATCTAATCGGCAGTCCCTCTCCCCGGTCAGAGGCGTGACGGGAGTGCTCAGCAATCCCTCGTATCTAGCGACCTCCTTGGGGGCCATGAGCCTCGACTTCGCACACGTCTCTTTGACGTTGAGCAGTCTCATGTAGCTCTCCTCCCGCCGGGGGCATTTTCCTCTTCCACCCAGTAGTGGTTTGGTCTGCCGCAACTCCCTCTATTGGCGCACTAATAGCAACTATGGGCCTGATCATAGCCCGGTTGTTAAGTAGCAACCCAGCGCGGCGAAGGCGATCCCGACTTGTCATGGCACTAGTGTCGCGGAGATTCTCTGGTATCGCCCGTAAAGCGTTAAGGTGTTGCCGATACTGGTCACCAGTAGGCGCCTTTGGGTACCCATCCATAACCCAATTAAAACCATCAATAAGGGGAGAAATCCAAGAGTTTACGGCAAGGAACGAGGTTAGAGAAATACTTACTTCCTTCAATCCATCTTCTGGCAAATCTGGGAGGGCAGTTAACGAAGAACCACTCGCGCTTAAACACTGACGGCCTGGGCCACGTTCCGACAAAGAATTTGGTGGTAGCTGTCGCTTCCAGAAACCATTGGGGGGGAGGCATTGCTTGTTTTCCTTAAGTGGAAAAAATATCGAATATCTTCTCCGGTGGGTTCCCGATGCAAAAACTCATGGAATATAACATAAGTGCCCAAGAGAGAAGCATAAGCATTAGAGTGTAGTTGTGATGGCTTAAGACAAAAATAGAAGAGCATATCCCGAATGAAGTTATTAGCCGGGGGCACACACCCGGCGAAGCAAGCCAGTCGGCTCCAAGAAGTAAGACCCTCGGGCGGCGCATGGGCTCTGCCATCTCTCCCAGGGGCATGGACATCACCCGCCAGTATGTTAAATCGCGCCGCCATTTTCCGGACTACGGCAGCATCGATACACGATGGTATTGAATCGATGGGGGTTCTCCAAAATCACCACATCATGCAGCATGTTCGGAGCTACCGGCGGCGCAGGTGCATCCACACCCATAATATCCACATTCCCGGCCTCCTCAGTCACGACCAGGGAATGTTGTCATTCAGATTTCTCCCCATGCTCAGATACTTCGGACGAGCTGGTCGTATGAAAAGGAGTTGATCCTTTGGTAGTCTCAAGCTCGCTGCCGGATGGGCTCCCGCTAGGGGTAGAGTCAGATATGTATGATGAGGGTTGGGAAGCCTCGACTTCCATGGTTTTTCCGGTCTTTGATCGTGTCTGCATCTCTAGCTATACTTTAATGCATCAGTATTAGAACGGGCAATATAGTGACCTGTACCCCTCGTGTTGGTGACAACTAACATGTGCGTGTAATGTCATGAAAAGATAAGCTACATAAAGAAAGTTCGGAATAGCTCAACAGTTCAAGTCCCAGTCCGGTTTTTTGCTCTATCCTATGTAAAATATCCATAATCCTGCTCGCGCAACTTCCAGCACAGGCATCAACGATCAGTGCAAAGTTACGCGCTAAATATGCAAATCTGAAGACAGGCGGTCAAGGTCCAACAGCAGCAAAGAATGAAAACCCAGGACGCCCAGGTCCGGATTCCCAAAACCTCTCTAGGCTCGAAATTTCGAACCTGGGGGTTCGAAAATTCGAACCCATCTAGATTCGAAAATCCGAAGCCGCCCAGGTTCGAAAATTCGAACCCCTGAGGGTTCGAAACTGGTTGGTTCGGAAATTTAACCCGCGGGCCCGAAGTTTCGCACCAACAAGGGTTCGAACTTTCGAACCCACGAGGGTTCGAAGCTCTGAACCCAGCTAGATTCGAACCTCGAGGTCCCCACCGTGGCCCTTTAACCTCCGTCCTCCTCACTCTCTTGACCCCAGGCCCTACCTAGCTCAAGTTAGAAAATCTTCGGTTCGAAAATCTTGGGTTCGAAGCTTTCAACAATGGTGGCCAGAGAAGAAAGAAAATAGAAGGAGAGAAGTGAAGGGGTCTATTTATAAAAGAAAAAATGTCTCTTCGAATTCCAGCACGGGTTCGAAATTTTCGAGCCTACTGGGTTCGAAATTTCGAACCTCTCGGGTTCGAAATTTCGAACCTCAAGGGTTTCAAAAATTCAAACTTCATGGGTTCGAAATTTCGAACACCCCAGTGGCTCGAAATTCTGAACCCCTGGGATCGAAATTTTGCTCCCCTTGGGCTCGAAATTTCGAACCTCTTGGGGTTCGAAAATTTCCGACCCAGGTTCAAAAAAAATGATGATCACACCTCCGGGTTCAAATCGCCGTGCCACACTCTCTCGTATACGTACTCCATGCATGTGCATACCGACTCACGTGCATCCACGGAGGCGACTCACTATGGATACTTAACGATTTGAGTATGGCGCGTCCTCCAACAACGGCTCATCCGCACCACCAGGGGGAGTTAGCCCAACAACTAACGCTTATTCGCCTTCTGAATTGTAGGAAGAATTAATAGCTTAGCTACTGTCTCAACCAACGCAAAGCACATCATGTCGAAGACAAGACGTACTTTGGGGGGCAAATATTAACCGGATTTTTGGTTCGGCTCCCAAGAGTGCATCAGACATGCTCAACCCAACGTATCGCGTGAAGCTGAGGCCGAGAAGGGACACCTAGGAATGAAAGAAACAGGATTGAGAAGGGACCACGCCGCTCGCAACCTCACAGCATCCAGAAAACATCCCCGAACCAAGGCCTCAGACCTCGAAGGAATCACAAGCCTCAAGCGCCTGATCCTGAGACCCTCGCGTCCCTCGGAAGGACTTCGCACCGGGAAGGGCGCAAAATTCGCACCCAGCAGGGTGCGAAATTTCGCACCCGTGCCCAGGTTCGAAATTCAGTAGTGTGCATGTGGCGGGTGCGAAATTCTACTAGTGGTTCCCTATTTCCACCTACTCCTACCTAATCCTACCTACCCCCACTCATATAAATAACCCATGGCCTCACACTTCAAAGAGGCTGGATTTTCTTCACTTGAGACCTTCGTAGAGCTTCATGAGCCTCATTAATGGCATCTCCCATTTGAGGAAGAAGGAGAATTAAACGTCCTTTTCTCTAAATACTTAGCATATGGCAATTATGAAAGTAAATGTAATGAGCATGGCTCTATCTTGTAATTCTTGAGTGATTAATAAAATACCAACACTATTCCAAATTGGACGTAGGCCTAATCCACGGACGAACCACTATAAATTCTTTTGTCATTTACCGCTTTCTTCTACTTAGTCTTGCGATCAAATTAACTATTCCTAATAATAGGAATCTTTGGTGTTTACGACATTTTTTACCGTCAACACCAACATCCACGTTAAACATTTTTATTTCTTGATTCTCCATGCCGAATTACAATGCTTTGAATACTAATGGTTTTTTAATCTCCAAATAAAGCCTATAAGTAATACAAGTACTATGAACTATTAGAGTAGATCACGATAGTCTACTTGGGTGAAGCAGTCTTGCTATCTCTAGATCTTGCATTGATTGTTGAGATGATTTGGTAGAGTTTAGACAAGAAGAATTCAGTTTTCCTCTTTTGTAGGAGGTTCTAGGGTATTTATATGAGTTTCAGGAACAATTGTGGCGAGTAACATTGCCAGAAGGCCAATTTATACTTCACTAGTCCATGCAAGAAATTTGAGCACCATATGAGTATGTATCATGGATCAGTACCTGTCCATGGACTATGGACCAGTACTGGTCCATAATGTTAACTTATTTTGACTCCTTGACTTCATGCTACACTTTCTTATGCTATTCCTATGCTCTCTACAAAGTATAGTTCGGTTTAGGCTTGATTTGCTTACACTTGCGAGTCACCATATAACACGTAAGTTTTTTTTTAAGAAATTAGGCACCTATATATATACAACTTTGGTAATATATACCATACTACCATGATAAAGGAGTTCAACCGTAATTGAACCCGTGACCTCTTGAATCCTACCTCAATGCCTTAACCAGTTGAGATAAGGATGCTTGTCAACACGCAAGGTTTTAGTTCAGTAAATCATATTATATGAGCTTAGGGAGGCTGGTTGCCATGGATCTTCGTGCATGGGTTAGAAGGGATGTATCGATCATAGTGATATGAGAGTTTCCCACTATTAGCTTGATATATGGATCGGTACCGAACATATTTGTCTTTTCCACCGTAGCATTAGTCACTTTCTATTTTGAACTCATGCTGGTATTTTCAATTCTTAGTCGAATAATGAGATCCTCCGTTGTTATTTCCTTGCATTTGTGCTTTACATGGTTTTTGAAGTCTTTCCATGAAGGCGGTAGTTTCCCGGTAGCTTTAGTTATTTTAAGTGATTCACTCACTGACATGCCTTCATTGTGGATTTCGTGTATCATTACTTGCAATTTTTTTATTTGACTGATAATGGTTTTTGTTGTTACCAGATTTTGATACTGAAATTAAATAGAGGTAAAGGGTTATCGGGATGAAACCATCATCAGAGTGGAAACCAGGAAAGCCTATAGCCGATACCGAGACATCAAACAAAACTGATACCAGAAGAAAAAAACAAAAAGACTTGGTCCACATGCTATCGGTACCAACATAGGTAGCAGAAGCTTGGGGCCTGTTAACAATATTTTTCGTCAACACCGGAATAAGGGTATGGACCTAAGCAAACTTTGGGATTGTTTAGTTCCTACAAACTTGATTTAGTTCACTGTTTCCTAGATATCAAGGTCTTAATCTCGAATATTAGTTACTCTTCCTTCAAGATCTGAGCATCACGCTTACGAGACTTGAGGACCAACGGCTGTCTTAGGATATGGGTTTTGTAAGCTCGTCGCAAGTGGAAAACTAAACGGTGTAGGAAGGGTTATTTTGGCCATTTGCAAGTATAACAGAACACAGTCAGAAGCATAATAAAGTACAACAATATGCGAAAATATAAGAACACAACGATTTATAGTGGTTCGGTTTGGATTGAACCTAAGTCCACTTTAAGGGCTTTGATGATTTTTTTGTATGGAGATAGTTACATGAGAAATCCCCAATTTGATTTACAAATTAGGGTTTGAGTTCTTGGAAATGAGTACAAGATTGTGGAACGAGGAAATGTCCCCAAAATGAGACCCCTGGAGTCATATGTATAGGCATATTAGGCCCCCTTTGGTAGCATTCAAGTAGAAAGCCCAGTTCTACTAGAACCTGTCGTTGTCGGCTAATCTTGGTGGCTCTCGGTTTTAGGACCATTGGTTTTGGTTTGTTTCCGCACTTCTTGGTTTCGGTGCCGAAGTTCTGTATGTGCTTGGGTGCAGGTTTGATTATCTCCTTTCCCTTACTCTCAGCTTTCGGTATCGAATGAAATTTGGTCCCGGTTGAGCTGCTTTCGTTTCCTTATGTGCTTGGCTTTATCTCCAATCACTATCGTCTTTTGCCATTCAGTTCTACCTTTGATGTTTGTCGTTCTAGCAAGTATAGGTCTTGCCCATTTCTATCTGTAAAGACCCACTATTTTTAAAGGTCCAAAATCAATTATAAACGTCATCAAACACGCTTACAACTAATTTTAGATATTAAAAGTAGTGGACCTTAAGTATATAAGATTTAAAAATGCTAGGAACAATGAATAATATGGAAGATCTCATGATGGAATAATTTACATAAATAAATCATCATAATGCATTTTATTACATCAAAGATCCATAGAACAAAACAACAGCAATACATAAGAAGTGAATTTAAAATAAACAACCTGTAGATCCAACATGCAGGATAAGCTCCATTCTGCTTCTTCTTTTTGCAATCTCACATCTTCTAACTTTACAAATTCTATACAAAAAGAGAGAAAAAAAGAGTTTCAACTATATTTGGACTGCGCCTAACCCTATACACCCCAGCCCAACCTAAGGGATCCGGTGGCTATTGCATAGGAAAAGATTGCATACGTACTACTTTTTGAGAGATCAAGCCCACATAGTTCTATCTCCTATTCTTCTCCTGCATCTAAATACTCATTAGTACATTAAAATCATTTCATCCATTCAACTGTTGCAATCCATGTAATTCAATACAATCGATGTAAACATTACAATCAACATAATTAATGCCATCACCGTAATAACACAATCAAATAAGAGTCAGAAAATATTATCCAAACAAATCACCATATGAAATTAACATGCAGTTCTCAAAAACCAACCACATCCAATGTAAATTCCAACTTATAAAAGAAGGTAACAACATAAATATACTTACACAATTATTATTTATCAACCAATAATTGTACACCATCAATGTAAGCATAAACCATTTTGTGTATACAAATCACTCCAAACTGGTAACACGGTCATCAAGGCATGGTAATCCAATCAATATTAGTAACACAACATCCATTTAATAACCATTATTGACTACGCATCAATTTGTAGCAAACAATGGTGAAACAACGCATTAACATTCTTACTGCGGTCCATTATCAAGAGACAACACATATAATAAATAAAATCAGTTACTAATCATATAATTCAATTGTTCAATCATACTTTAATTATTATATTTTTTATTTCGTTACTTATCATCTATCTACACTGTAAATTTCTTCATAGGGAGAATGGTTTGTATGGTATTTGTAACTACAAGGAATTATTTTTCCTTCCTTTTCTTTTTATGTGCATTCCTTGTTATTCCCAACATTAAACTTTTATTTAGTTCATCTAGACAGTATGTGAGATTCGTAACATTTCATATTTTAATATATTAAAATATAAGAAAACCTAAAGATCTACAAAATTTCTCATTTCCATTTTATTTATTTCACTAAATAAAAACAAGCTTTTAAATCTTTATGCAATTACAGAGATAATTAATTACAGATCTATAGGAAAGAATGACATTCTCCAGCATTTTATATACATAGAAAAATATTATTTCAGTCCATCAATTTTAAACCTATTCAGAATATTTGGTCTAAGATAAAAACCTAGAACTTATTTGCAAAAATGCATAATCATATAATTTTACAAATAAAAAGGTTTCAACAAGTTTTAAAGTCAATTTTTAGAAGAGATCTTAGATTTACAACAATTTGTAAATATGAAATTTTCAATCACTTTTTTCCGTAGTGAGAGATCTTTCCAGATCTGAAATGGAACAATCAACTAAATGGATTCCTTCCTCCCAAAAGCTGTAGTTCTTTCTTTTTCTTTAGTTACAGATCCGAGGGATATTTTCCAGAAAGAAGATAGATGTCTGGATGCCATATCATTTAGGTTTAGCTTGCTTATATATGAGTTAGGGATTGATTTTGGCCTTTAGATTAACCCTAAAAAATATTTAACTAAATCACAGTCTCTTTTCTAATTACTTCGTAATGAAGTAATATCTTTACATGCATCTCATATGTCTATCATTATTCTCTTCATACAACACATGACAAAAAGATATTTGAATACCGTTTAAAAAGGATAATAAATGAATAGATTTTAAGACCTACTAATAAATTACCGTTTATATAAGAGAATAATTTTCCATCTTTAGGAAATAAATCTCTAATTTAACAAATTAATTGACATATATGTCAATTAATGTCTACTAAATATTCACATACAGAATTAATCAATTATTACTCCACTGATACATAAAATTACAACATTTATGTATTATACATATATAGGGAAATTCATGTTTACACTCATTAATGTTTAATAACTACAAGATATGCAGTAAATGCCTACAACTATCCATAAATGAAATATATTGTCAATTAATGCACAATTAATTGCTATAATATTTTCAAAACTGAAAATCTAGTGTATATTCCTTCTTCTTTTTCACTACTTTCCCTATAACATGCAAAGTCACTGCATAATCAAGTTGCATACATGCATACATATATATATATATATATATATATATATATATATATATATATATATATATATATTTATGTACATACTCACATAAACAAACACACATAGGATTTGAATAACATGTTAATTAGTGTTGTTAATTCACAACAAATGAAATTAATGTTTTGTAATTTGAAAACAACATGCACCCATATATATATATATATATATATATATATATATATATGAATACATACATACATACATATATATATATATATACACACACATATAAAATCTTTCCTTATTTGCAAATTTTGATCCTATATGTCTCCCATACTATACACACATACTTCCTTCTTGGGACATGCATTTTTTTTTGATTGTTTGACTTAAAATTTAAAAATATGTCATTGACGGAATTCGAACTCATGACTTCATGTGTCAACATCCACTCTCTTAACCACTATACCAAACACAGTTTTTGTTCTCAAAATTAAAACATTAAAAATGAGTGGTTTCATGTGTGCATCTTCCATTCTTAAAAAGTTTAATACTTGGTAAACCATAATTCCAAATATAACAAAATTATATATCAAACTGATTGTTTTTGAAAGACCTTTGTAATGGTTATAGGTACGACATCCGGTTTATGCTCTAGTAAAAATTAGTTCTTAATTACTTAATTCTTAGAACCATAAAAGTTGTGGGATGTTACAATATCAGTACCAAGATTTTTGGTACTGATAGCTTCTCCTTGCCCTATTTTACTTGTTTTTAGCCCTTTATCTCCTCTGATGAATCCGTTTTCGGCTTCATGATTTTTATCTTGAATATTCAGTGTCGGTATTGATACCAAGCATATGGGTATCAATTGCTCTCTGCTCTCTACTATCTGGGCTTTATGTTCTACTTTAGTGATTCCAGGTTTTAGTGTTGAATCGTGTGCATTCGAGATCGAAACCAGATTGTTTAATCTCGGTGGCGGCACTACATTTTCTCTTGATTGTTCCTTGCTCTTTCGTTGCTTTTTATGTTGCGTTGCTGCTATCTTATTTAGATCGACACCAAGCTTTACCTCTTTTGTTGGTGCCGATAGCATTCTGACTAGGTCCTTTTCCTTCTGCTTTCAGTATCAACTGTCTCAGTGGTCTGGTATCGATTATGTGCTTCCTAAACATCCTTTATGTACCAGTATTACGTCTTGATCTTATATCCCTTTCGATGTTGGCTTTCTGGATGTCACTTTCATAAGTTTGCCTTCTTGTTCTGCTACCGATACCAAGCTAAATTGTTCATTGTCCAATGGTATTGATATCTGGTCTCTATCTTCTTCTTCACTCTCTCGGGAATCATTGCTATAGTTATTCCTTTCTAACCTCTTTGTTGTCTTGGTTTTGGTGTCGTCACCAGGATAGTAGTGCATCATATGCTGGTGCTGACACCATATTTTCCCTCTTTCTTCATTGCTATTGCTTCTTCTATTCTTCTGCTATTAGTGTCGGGTTGGTATCCTTGTGTTCTGGTGTCGACTCTTATTCTCACAGTCTTCCTTCCGAACCTCTTTGCTACTAGTGCCAGCCTTCATCCCACTGCTCTTGGTGTCGACATAACTGTCCCTAATACTCTTTCTATTTGGTATCGGTCCTCAGCTTTTGGAGCTTTCTTTCGTTACTTGGTTTCGATTCCACTACCCGACACCCCCTTTTCTTTTCTTGCTTCGGAGCTTCTGCTTCTTTATATTTGGCCGATGCAAATTTTGGTGTTAATTGTTAGCCCACCTAGCATAAATAGGCTTTTGTTCTTTAGGACAAAAATCCAATAGTTCCTGTACTGCTTTTCTATAACTCAATTAGCATTAAAGAAATTTCTGGTCATTAGTTTTGTATACTTCAAAATAAGGATATAAAAAATAACATTAAATTTTCGTAGATGGCAGCATTGGGTATTAAGTTCCAAAATCATGAACTTTTAATGAGTTTAAATGGGCAACATTGTAGTTCAATAATGTAACCATGTGGGTCTTTATACTGATAGCTTAAAAACTTAAGGCTTTTCTATTAATGGGAATGGAAAACCCAAAACTTTTACATGGGTATTCAGTTATAATGAGTTCATCTTTTGAAAATGTGGAATAGCAAACTCAAAATCCAGACAAAGATACTTGTAATAGAAATTCAAAGGTCCACAATACAGATCTCAAAGCCTAGGCTTAGTCATTTATAATTCGAAAATTAGAACCTCGTTTCTGAGGAACTGATTTGTTAATAAAAGTAATATGATTTGCAAAGCATTCAATATTTCACTTATATTGTGTCAAGCATTGTTTTGATCAAAAAATACATAGAAATGAGGTTAGAGGTAAAGGTAACACAAGTTTAGAAAACCTCCCAATGTGAGGTGTTAAGAAACTATAACCTTAGTTTGTAGATTTTAAATACAAGACTTGAGGCACCAAGCTGAGTACTTGATTTAAACGTTCTCTTTTTGTAAATAAGGTTGTTGTCCTAAATTCCATACTTGGGCATGGTGATAGAAGCCCAAAACTTCTTACCTAAAAATGAGAATACAAAATTCGTAACTAGATTCAAGTGTTAGAATAATGTAAATATACAAGTTCATTTCTAAAAGTATTATAAGTTCAGAATGTTCATCTGGAATAATGAGGGAAAGGTCCAAAACTTTGATTTGAGTTAGTGTAATAGAATTCCTTTTAGCAATAATAGAAGTCCAATACCTAAATCCGGGTATTTATGATAGATGGTCAGAGCCCTGCAAACTGAAATTAGTAGAAACCCCAAGACTCATACTTGGGTGAATAGAAAATCAGAAATTCACATTTGAAATTAGTAGAAACCTCGAGACTCGCACTTGGGTAAATAGAAATCAGAAATCCACATCTGAAATTAGTAGAAACCCCGAGACTCACACTTGGGTAAATAGAAATCAGAAATCCACATCTGAAATTAGCAGAAAACACCGGGACTCTTGCTCGAGTAAATAAAAAATTAGAAATTCATATCTGAAATTAGTAGAAACCCCGGGACTCACACTCGGGTAAATAAAAATCAGAAATCCACATCTGAAATTAGTATAAACCCCGAGACTTATGCTCGAGTAAATAAGAAACCAGAAATTCATATCTGAAATTAGTAGAAACCCCGAGACTCATGCTCAAGTAAATAAGAAATCCAAAATTAGTAGAAACCCTGAGACTCACACTCGGGTAAATAAAAATCAGAAATCCACATCTGAAATTAGTAGAAACCCCGAGACTCACACTCGGGTAAATGAAGATCAGAAACCCATATATGAAATTATAGCTTAATTTGAAGTCACCATTAAATGTCATAGTTAAATAAAATGCCTTAATAAAGGTACAGAAGAATTATCGAATGCTATTCAAAAATCGTCCAATAGAAGCATCAAGAATTATTCAAAGACCATCTATGTGAATTAATGTTTGAACAACAGAAACATCATTAAAAGTGATCAAGAAATCATGAATTATGTGTGGGTTTCTCGGAGGTCCGTTCAGATAAACACATGGACGAAAGAGTCTTAAATATCCCGAGAAGTAATTTTCGAATGTGTATATATAAAGGACTGCTTTCGGAATAAATTAACCCTATCCTGAACAGATTAGTCATTCGGCAGTAGTTCTGTTTGATTATTCGGCTATTGAGTATCTAACGTCTAGCCTTATTCCTAACCCATAGGGTATGAAAATGCATGAATACTCTCTAAGAGAGTGACACTGGTCCCTTTATGGGTAGATGCATGCATAACTAGCCCCACTTAGGGGGAAACTCCACTAGCTGGAGGTGGAAGTATTTAGCCCTACTTCAGGGGAAGCTCCATTGTAGAATTGTGAGAGTGTTTTAGACCTACTCTGAGCTCTATTGTAGAAGAATGAGCGTGTTTTAGCCCTACTCTAAGGGCATCTCCGTTGTAGAAGCACGTGAATTTGGTGGCCTCTCTTCTTAGGGATTTTATTTGTTGTTGCTTCTCCTCTCGAAAGCTTTGTTCGTGTTACTTCTCTTCTCGGAAGCTTTGTTTGCGTTGCTTCTCTTCTCGGAAGTTTTGTTCGTTGTGGCTTCTCTCAATGGAAGCTTTGTTTGATGATGGTTCTCTCCTCGGTCGCTTTATTTGATGGTGCTTCTCTCCCTAGAAGCTTTGTCTATTGTTCCTTAACTTCTAAAGGCTTTGTTGATTCATCTTTTCTCTCAAAGGCTTTATTGATTCACCCTTCCTCTCTGAAGGCTTTATTGATTCGCCTTTTCTTCCAAAGGCTTTGTTGATTTGTCTTTTCTTCTAAAGGCTTTGTTGGATATCTTTTATCAAGGGTAGGTTCCACACCATTCATAGAAACATTCAGTTATATTGGTATAACACATTTGATGAGAAATATTTATGAAATTTTCAAAATAAAGGAGATAAGATTTTAAGCAATCTCATTTAAGTCAAGAAATGATCGACATTTTGATCGCTTCTTCGTGGTATATTTCTTTGGGTGCTTTTATCGAATCTTGTCATTCACTTAGCTTTTCCATGATCTTATCCAAGCATTGCATTCTTTAAGTGATCCTATTTGAGCTTTCGTTCCCTCCCGTGAGATGAGGCATAAACAGAAATTGGACGTGCTTTAAGTGCTCCCCTTGAGTTTTTGTTCCCTTTCGTGGGACGATACATAAGCAGAAGGTGCTCCTTTCGAGCTTTCGTTGTATTCACAAGTTTAGGCAGGGTTTGGTTTTTACCTGTAATAGCACTTAAACTTGTATTAATATTTGTTTGATCATAAGTAAAAAGAAAAAGTTAAACGACTAATAAAAGTAATAATTTGAGATAGGAAACTTATTTTTAGAATTCTAATCCCATGTTGTAGTGTCTCACAATGCTTTTCTAATGGTTATACTCCAACCTTCTCAATTATCCTTTCTTTGTTTTTCGACTTAGTTTCTTTTCCATCAAACCATGACACTGACTAGTTTTGTGTCCTTTTATCTTGTGATAAGAACAATAATCTTTCCTTTTATTTGATTTTGTAGAACCTTCTGCAAGGGGATTGGAACCAAGCTGTAACAACCCGTATTTTCAATAACCTGTAATAACATAAATCGAGGCAGAATTTAATTCTAAAATGGGAATCAAGGGAAACGGGCTATGCCATTGTGTTCGTCTCGGAAAAATACGCGAAATAGAGTCCGAGTTTTCGAAAATCGGAGTCCGTATGACCAAGATATGGCCTCGCGAAGTTTCACGAAAATTCCCAAATTAAAGTATACTTAATTAAGTGAAATGGGTTGTGTAGATATATATATATATATATATATTGATATATATATATATATAATTGAAAATTTAATAAATAAATATGCAAAAATGCTCAAAACAGCGAATTGGGAGAGGGGAATAACCGAACCGGCCGATTTTTGAAGTCGACCCGAGCCCACTGGGTCGACTAGGGGTTAATCCAGGGTGTTTGGCTGTCAACCCGTGGGCCGATTCGCTCAAGTGCAGATTTTGCATTTGAATGGTTCTCATGGTCCATCTTTAATCTAAAGGCCCTAGATGGTTCCTACACTTGACTTCTTCCCCAAGACATGCTTTGATGGCTTGGATTGAATCTAGGGTTAATCCTATGGCCTAAAACACTTGCCTAATCTATAAATAAGACCCTAACCTACCCTAATTCATTCATAATTAAACCTAGTGACTAAACTATGGCAAAATGCTAGCTCTCATGGCCTCCACTAATTTTATGAAGAGGGTTGCATACTAATCACTCTCTAATCAACTTCTAATCCCTTCTTAGCATCTTAATCTTCTTCATTTGGTGTTCAAAGTTGCTAGTTGTGAGTTTCTATCACTTTGATGATCTTTTGGTAAACTAATTAGATGAGATGTGATGAGATTTATGGTTTTGTATGTGGGTTAATGAGCTTTGAATCATATGATATGATGTTAGCATTAATCTTATGTTTATGCATGTTGAGTATGTAAGCTTATGCAAGTTTAATATGATGTATGTTATGTTTGCATGATGCTAAATATGCAAGTTGTGGGCTATGTAATCATATGCATGATATGCAAGTTCATGGTAATATGCTATGCAAGTTACATGTTTGTTAATATGCAAGTTACATGTTTGTTAATATGCAAGTTACATGTATGTAAATATGCAAGTTACATGTTTGTTAATATGCAAGTTACATGTTTGTTAATATGCAAGTTACATGTAAGTAAATATGCAAGTTACATGTTTCTTTATATGCAAGTTACATGTTTGTTAATATGCGAGTTACATGTATGTAAATATGCAAGTTACATGTTTATTAATATGCAAGTTCATGATGACACATTATGCAAGTCTATAAGCTAATATGCAAGTTTGTTATGCAAAATGAATATGTAAGTTATGTGACATATTATATGCAAGTTATGTGACATGTTATGCAAGTTCATATGCAAGTTATGTGTTTGTTAATATGCAAGATGGCACCTTTGAAACATGTTCATTCATATGCAAGTTGACACCTTTTATATGTGTTATATCATGAACGAAATTACGTGGGAACGATGGGGTAATTAAATGCATAAGTTAATAAGATTGTGTGAAATTAATATAATTATGCATAACACAAAATAAATAAACATAGTATGGGAATTTGCCTATTTGGTTAGGTGTACCCATACTATGTGTTGGGAATTTACCTATTGAGTTAGGTCTACCCCATGGGAATTTACCTATTAAGTTAGGTCTACCCATGTTAAGAAAACTTGATTAATTAGGGATAATTAATATAAAATTATGAGGGTGATTAATTAGGTGTAATTAATTGACTAAGACACGAGGTTGGACTCAGTTGTAGCGTAAAACTGCCCGGACCCAACCGGCTTAACCAGTTGCTACAAATGTTAGCCCAATGTGAGAGGTCTTAGGCACAAACTAAATACGTAATTAATGTAAAGACACGAGGTTAGACTCTGTTATGACATAAGGCTGCCCGGACCCAACCGGCTTAACCAGCGGTCATAAAAGACAGTCTAATGTGAGAGGTCTTTACAAAGGTTACGTTCTTAATTAATTAATTAAGAAACACTTAACCACATTAGCATGTAGAGGGACATGAGGGGTTAAGTGGGTGCCTCGGGTGGCATGAGAAAATCTAGTGGTTGCCTTGGGTGGCAATAGAAAATACGATTAGAATACTTAACCAAAATAGAACATGTAATTAAAACATGATTAAAGGGTTAAGTGGGATATACTAGAAAAAGGGACAAGCTTAGGTGGGTAGCTTGTGGAGGCCCATTTCAACCAGTAACCCATACGTATCTTTGTGGGCTCGACCCATGTCGAGGACGGGACACGCATACTGGGCTTGACTGTAAGAGGCAAACGGGTTAGCGGTGGCAACGCAAGTCCAACGGGCTTCATATGCGTGAGTGGGCCCGGGCTGGTAGGTAAGCCGTTGTTGCATCGAGTAGATATAAGCCGTGCACCTTTAGTTTCATCAGGTTGCCACATTGGGGAATGATACATCCCACGGTGGGGCCAGCACGGGTATCTACGTTAGGGAGCCGATCGAATGGGAAGTAGTGTGTACACCTAGTGGATTGTAGGGCCCCGTGGCGCCTACTTGGTCACCTAGGGGTACGCAGGTACTAATTAGTAAATTTTATAAGTCCTTGGGTGGGATCAACCTTTAAGTTAGGAACGACTGGTGTGGTGCAGTTTAGTAATTTACCTTAGGGAGGGTAGATGCGTCTTTATCCTTTATCTTCGTTTAGTTGACTGCTTAGGGTAGCCATTCATCCCTATATGTTACCGTATATCAGTTTATGTCTTCTCTGGTTACTTTAACGATTGTATTGTTAAAGTTATAGGACTCGCTCAGACTTATGTCTGACCCTGTTGTTTTTATCTTTTTCCCAACCCTCAGGTCCTACGGTGGATCCTAGCAGTAGTGGAGCTTGATCGGATTGCTGTTCCAGTCTTTAGGAGCTTGGGTAGATGTAAAGCTCCAGTTATCCAGTTATCTTTCCTTTTGTTTTGGCTATTGTATGAGAGTGGGATTATGTACTTCTTTATCTTGATGGATATTGTACTTGACTTTTATTGTGAGTTTATGATGTAACCAGACATGTTTTACTTCCGCTGTTATGAAATGATGTTTTAAAATTTCAAGTACTATTTATATCTGTCTAGTTGTAATTTTTCTGTTCTATATTCACTAAAATACTCCACCGATGTTATGGCATTCCCATTGTGAGTGATCATAGCGGGAGTGGGGTGTTACACGTGGTATCAGAGCTTAAGGTTACCAGAACAGATAAAATTTTTGAGAAAAACTACTTTCTAAGAGTATTTTCGAAGAAAGTATTTTTAAAAGCATGTCTTCTAAGAGAAAAAGTTTTTGAAAAAGAAAAGCATAATCCCCAATAGCCATATCTTTATCTTTCGGAATCTCCTTTTTGAATCTTTCCTCTTTCGTTTCAGCATGGCTGAAGATCTTAACATCCCGGAGGGTTTAGTTATACCACTATGGTATAGGAGGTTGCAAGAGGCTAGGGCCGCGGCTGCGGGTCCGGCCAATGCTACTACACCAGAGACAACCGCTCCTCCTCCTCAGCCTAGAGTGGATAATTTTGCTAAGGTTTGCAAGGAGTTCAAGGCTATAGGAGGAAAACCTTTTCTTGGTTCAGAGACTTTCGTAGAGGCTAGAGATTGGCTTAAGGAAGTGGAAGAGTTGCTAGATATCTTTGAAGTGGAAGAGGGAAAGAAAGTCAAGTTGGCGGCTTGGTTAATGAAGGGAGAGGCCTCATTCTGGTGGGAGGTCACTAATGGAGAACGCCCTGTTGACTCTTGGGCAGATTTTAAGCAAAGGTTTGGGGCTAAGTTTCTCTCAAGGGCGGAAGAGAATCTGTTTATGGAGAAGTTCTTGAATTTGAAGCAAGGGAATCTCACGGTGAAAGAATATGTCAACAAATTCAATCAATTAGCAAGGTTTGGCATAGAGTTGGTGAATACACCGGAGAAGAAGGCTTTGAGGTTCGTTAGAGGCTTGAACGAACCATTGCAAGGAATAGCTATGACTCACATTCCTATGGGGGCCACTTTTGAGAAGCTTGTCTACATGGCACTTATGCATGAGGATGATAAGAATTCTAAGGCACCAGAGAAAAAGGGGGATCAGAAGAAACCGCAACAGCAACAACAAGGCAAGGGCGGAAAAGGCAATGGTGACAAAAAGAAGACGAAGAAGAAGTGCTTCAATTGTGGAACACCAGGACACCTCAGTAAGGATTGTCGCAAAAAGAAGAAGACCGGTTGCTTTCATTGTGGTGAAGCAGGGCATCTTGTGAAAAACTGCCCAAAGAAGGGGCAGAAGACGGGGTCTACCTCAGGAGGCCAGGTGCAAGCTCTTATAGCACCACCTCAGTCAGGGGGGCAAGTTCAGGTTCTCTCAGTTCCACCGATTCAGCAGAGAGGTAGAACTATTTCCGTTGAAAGTCTGGTTTTTCTGTTTGATCATCCAGTTCGTACTTTGTTTGACTCTGGCGCATCGCATTCTTTTATCTCATCATCGTTAGTTGAGTCACTGCACTTAGACACCAGTCTAGTTGATGATCCCTTGGTTGTCTCAAACCCAATTGGGGGCTCCATATATCTGTCTATGATATGTTTGGGTTTGAAGATTTCTATACTTAGCGTTGAGTTTAGATGTGATGCTTTTGTATTGGGCTTCACGGGCTATGGGTTGATCTTGGGCATGGACTGGTTATCCAGTAATGGTGCCGTTCTTGATTGCGAAAGGAGAGTTGTCAGGCTCATGACCCGCTTGGGTAACACTCTCGAGATCTCTTGCAATCCCATGGAATCTGTTTTGCTAAGTTATCTTGAATCGCTCGATGCTTCGGTCGAAAGTTTGTGTTCTGTCAGAGTAGTCCGGGAATATCCGGATGTGTTTGAAGAAGTAAAGGGTTTGCCTCCGAAGCGGGAGATAGATTTCCGAATTTATTTGGTGGATAATGCCAAACCAGTGTCTTTGCCAGTACGCCACATGGCTCCTCGTGAGAGAAGAGAACTTCATAAGCAAGTAGGGGAGTTGCTTGAGAAGGGGTTCATAAGGCGAAGTATATCGGAGTGGGGAGCTCCAGTAGTGTTTGCCACGAAGGCGGATGGGTCCCTCAGACTTTGTGTGGATTATAGGGAACTTAATAAGCTCACGAAGAAGAATAGACACCCATTACCGAGGATAGATGATCTCTTTGATCAGTTGGTTGGCGCGTCAGTATTTTCGCAGATGGACTTAGCTACAGGGTTTCATCAGTTAAGAGTGGCGGAGGACAGTATAGAGAAGACTGCTTTCCGGACTCCGGATGGTTTTTATGAGTGGCTAGTGATGCCATTTGGGTTGACAAACGCCCCCGCATACTTTGTTGATCTCATGAGTAGAGTGTTCAGAGAGTATCTGAATAAGTTTGTAGTAGTTTTTGTGGATGACATCTTGGTCTTTTCCAAGAATGAAGAAGAGCATGCCTTACATCTCAAGGAAGTGTTGGAGACTCTTCGAGCGCATAGTCTTAAAGCTAAATTCTCTAAATGCCATTTTTGGAGAAGAGAAGTGCGATTCTTAGGGCATGTGGTCTCTAAGGAAGGGATAGCTGTGGATCCCGCAAAGATAGTATCTATCCAGGATTGGAAAGTTCCTAGAAATGCTACCGAGGTAAGAAGTTTCTTGGGGTTGGCAGGATATTATAGGAAGTTCATCAAAGACTTCGCGAAGATATCAGCCCCATTAACCCGCTTGACGAAGAAGAATCTGGTTTTCTCATGGGATGTAGATTGTGATGATGCTTTCCGACGGTTAAAGAGAGCTTTGACCACCGCTCCAGTTTTAGTGCTTCCAGATGGGAGTAAGCCGTTTGTTGTTTATACCGATGCTTGTGGAACAGGATTAGGCGCAGTCTTGATGCAGGAGGGAAGGGTAATAGCCTATGGAGGGAGACAATTGAGAGTGCATGAGAAGAATTACCCTACCCATGATCTAGAGTTGGCCGCGATTGTTTTCGCACTTAAGTCTTGGCGCCATTATCTTCTTGGTGAGAGATTCGAGTTGTTCACCGACCATAAATCATTGAAGTACTTATTCTCTCAGAAGGATTTAAACTTAAGACAGCAAAGGTGGATGGAGTTCTTAGCATCCTATGATTTCGAGATAGCGTATACCCCTGGTAAGGGTAACGTGGTGGCAGACGCCTTAAGTAGAAAAAGGCTATCTTTGAGTCCATTGTTCGTGGAACGACGAAGCTTGGAGTTTCTTTCTTTGTTTGACTTCAGACCTTCTGTTGATTTTGTACCTGGTTTGTTGGCATCCTTGGAGGTTAGACCTACTCTTTTGAGACGGATTGGCGAGGCTCAGCGAGACGACCCACAGTTGGTTGTGTTGGTAGAGAAGCTTATAAGAGGGGAGTCGTCCAGCCATTTGGGTAGATACACCATAGATGATAAGGGATGGTTGCATAGAGACGGTAGACTTTGTGTACCGCAAGATGAGGGTTTGAAGAAGGCTATTTTGGATGATGCACATCGTTCAAGAATGACTATTCATCCCGGTGGAGACAAAATGTACCAAGACATGAAGAGAGTTTTCTTCTGGGCCGGTATGAAGAAAGATGTGGCCGAGTATGTGGCTAGATGCTTAGTGTGCCAACAAGTTAAAGTGGAGCAAAGGAAACCCGGTGGGTTGCTACACCCATTGGAAGTTCCACAGTGGAAGTGGGATAGTGTCTCGATGGATTTCATCGACGGGTTACCGAGATCGAGGAAGGGCAATACGGGAATTTGGGTTGTGGTAGACAGACTTACCAAGAGTGCCCATTTTATACCCGTAAAGAGTAAGAGGACCGCTCCATGGCTTGCTTCAGTCTATGTTAGAGAGATTGTTAGATTGCATGGCGTACCATCCAGCATTGTGAGTGATCGAGATCCTATTTTCACTAGTGAGTTTTGGAGAAGTTTGCAAGAGGCGGTAGGGACTCAGTTGTGTTTGAGCACCGCATATCATCCTCAGACGGACGGTCAGACCGAGAGGGTGAACCGTATCTTAGAAGATCTTTTGAGGCTTTGTATCTTGGATTTTGGAGGTACATGGGAAGAACATCTTCCTTTGGTGGAGTTCGCATATAATAACAGCTTTCAGTCCAGTATTGGTATGGCTCCTTTCGAAGCTCTTTATGGAAGGCCTTGTCGATCTCCTACATGTTGGTGGGAATCTACGGATAAGATCTTGCTTGGGCCGGATATGGTTAGAGAGACTTCAGAGAAGATTGATTTAATTCGAAAAAGGATGAAAGCAGCGCAAGATAGACAGAAATCTTATGCGGATCGGAGAAGGACGGATCTTGAGTTTGAGGTTGGGGACATGGTTTTTGTCAAAGTATCTCCATTGAGAAATGTTGTTCGCTTTGGGTCCGTAGGGAAGTTAGCACCGAGATTTGTTGGGCCGTTTCCTATTAAGGAAAGGATTGGACGGATGGCATATAGGGTGGAGTTGCCCGACAGACTTAGTGGTGTTCATGATGTATTCCATGTATCACATTTGAGGAAGTGCTTACATGAGACCGCGGAGGTGGTAGAGCCGAGCTTGCTTAGAGATGTAGAGGTAGAGCGTGATGCGACGATTCGACGAGCTCCTACTCGCATCCTTGGGTCAGAAACTAGGAAGTTGAGGAACAGAGAAGTTCAGCTAGTTAAAGTGCAATGGGGAGATGACGAAAGCAATGCTACTTGGGAGACGGAAGCAAAGATGCGTTCTTTGTATCCATTTCTTTTTGAGAGTATGTCTTTTAACTTCTCCTTTATTGCTTGTCTAGTACTTATCTTATCTTTAGTATATCCTCTCGCTAATACCTATGACCTTTAGATAGGGTAAAACCTATGGTTGAAACATGTGTTTGAAACATGTTATGGTTGATGGATGCATATGGATGCAATTGTTTGCTAGTGGTTGCTCGTGGATGCATATACACACACATTAGGCACTAGATCGGCTCAGTCACTTCATGTTGCATATTGCATAAATGGATGTGGTAGTTAGATTGATGGATGTATCATGGCTGTGTTATCATATGGATGATGCATTTTTGTGTATGGTTGTGCACGCATGTAGAAATTTGTATGTGTCAATAGGGTTTCGCATACATATTGGATGCATGGCACTATCATGGTTTGCATTAAGGAGGTTTACTGTATCAGTAACCGCCTGATTTTCGCATTAGGTAAGTACATATACACACACTTTTGCATATATCCATCCAGCATTTAGAATCTTGTAAGGACAATGATTGCTCGTGGATGATGCTTTGATTAGATGGATGATTGGATGGTAGGATACGTTCTTCCTAACTTGAAGATTTCGGGGACGAAATCCTTTAAGGAGGGGAGAATGTAACAACCCGTATTTTCAATAACCTGTAATAACATAAATCGAGGCAGAATTTAATTCTAAAATGGGAATCAAGGGAAACGGGCTATGCCATTGTGTTCGTCTCGGAAAAATACGCGAAATAGAGTCCGAGTTTTCGAAAATCGGAGTCCGTATGACCAAGATATGGCCTCGCGAAGTTTCACGAAAATTCCCAAATTAAAGTATACTTAATTAAGTGAAATGGGTTGTGTAGATATATATATATATATATTGATATATATATATATATATAATTGAAAATTTAATAAATAAATATGCAAAAATGCTCAAAACAGCGAATTGGGAGAGGGGAATAACCGAACCGGCCGATTTTTGAAGTCGACCCGAGCCCGCTGGGTCGACTAGGGGTTAATCCAGGGTGTTTGGCTGTCAACCCGTGGGCCGATTCGCTCAAGTGCAGATTTTGCATTTGAATGGTTCTCATGGTCCATCTTTAATCTAAAGGCCCTAGATGGTTCCTACACTTGACTTCTTCCCCAAGACATGCTTTGATGGCTTGGATTGAATCTAGGGTTAATCCTATGGCCTAAAACACTTGCCTAATCTATAAATAAGACCCTAACCTACCCTAATTCATTCATAATTAAACCTAGTGACTAAACTATGGCAAAATGCTAGCTCTCATGGCCTCCACTAATTTTATGAAGAGGGTTGCATACTAATCACTCTCTAATCAACTTCTAATCCCTTCTTAGCATCTTAATCTTCTTCATTTGGTGTTCAAAGTTGCTAGTTGTGAGTTTCTATCACTTTGATGATCTTTTGGTAAACTAATTAGATGAGATGTGATGAGATTTATGGTTTTGTATGTGGGTTAATGAGCTTTGAATCATATGATATGATGTTAGCATTAATCTTATGTTTATGCATGTTGAGTATGTAAGCTTATGCAAGTTTAATATGATGTATGTTATGTTTGCATGATGCTAAATATGCAAGTTGTGGGCTATGTAATCATATGCATGATATGCAAGTTCATGGTAATATGCTATGCAAGTTACATGTTTGTTAATATGCAAGTTACATGTTTGTTAATATGCAAGTTACATGTATGTAAATATGCAAGTTACATGTTTGTTAATATGCAAGTTACATGTTTGTTAATATGCAAGTTACATGTATGTAAATATGCAAGTTACATGTTTCTTTATATGCAAGTTACATGTTTGTTAATATGCGAGTTACATGTATGTAAATATGCAAGTTACATGTTTATTAATATGCAAGTTCATGATGACACATTATGCAAGTCTATAAGCTAATATGCAAGTTTGTTATGCAAAATGAATATGTAAGTTATGTGACATATTATATGCAAGTTATGTGACATGTTATGCAAGTTCATATGCAAGTTATGTGTTTGTTAATATGCAAGATGGCACCTTTGAAACATGTTCATTCATATGCAAGTTGACACCTTTTATATGTGTTATATCATGAACGAAATTACGTGGGAACGATGGGGTAATTAAATGCATAAGTTAATAAGATTGTGTGAAATTAATATAATTATGCATAACACAAAATAAATAAACATAGTATGGGAATTTGCCTATTTGGTTAGGTGTACCCATACTATGTGTTGGGAATTTACCTATTGAGTTAGGTCTACCCCATGGGAATTTACCTATTAAGTTAGGTCTACCCATGTTAAGAAAACTTGATTAATTAGGGATAATTAATATAAAATTATGAGGGTGATTAATTAGGTGTAATTAATTGACTAAGACACGAGGTTGGACTCAGTTGTAGCGTAAAACTGCCCGGACCCAACCGGCTTAACCAGTTGCTACAAATGTTAGCCCAATGTGAGAGGTCTTAGGCACAAACTAAATACGTAATTAATGTAAAGACACGAGGTTAGACTCTGTTATGACATAAGGCTGCCCGGACCCAACCGGCTTAACCAGCGGTCATAAAAGACAGTCTAATGTGAGAGGTCTTTACAAAGGTTACGTTCTTAATTAATTAATTAAGAAACACTTAACCACATTAGCATGTAGAGGGACATGAGGGGTTAAGTGGGTGCCTCGGGTGGCATGAGAAAATCTAGTGGTTGCCTTGGGTGGCAATAGAAAATACGATTAGAATACTTAACCAAAATAGAACATGTAATTAAAACATGATTAAAGGGTTAAGTGGGATATACTAGAAAAAGGGACAAGCTTAGGTGGGTAGCTTGTGGAGGCCCATTTCAACCAGTAACCCATACGTATCTTTGTGGGCTCGACCCATGTCGAGGACGGGACACGCATACTGGGCTTGACTGTAAGAGGCAAACGGGTTAGCGGTGGCAACGCAAGTCCAACGGGCTTCATATGCGTGAGTGGGCCCGGGCTGGTAGGTAAGCCGTTGTTGCATCGAGTAGATATAAGCCGTGCACCTTTAGTTTCATCAGGTTGCCACATTGGGGAATGATACATCCCACGGTGGGGCCAGCACGGGTATCTACGTTAGGGAGCCGATCGAATGGGAAGTAGTGTGTACACCTAGTGGATTGTAGGGCCCCGTGGCGCCTACTTGGTCACCTAGGGGTACGCAGGTACTAATTAGTAAATTTTATAAGTCCTTGGGTGGGATCAACCTTTAAGTTAGGAACGACTGGTGTGGTGCAGTTTAGTAATTTACCTTAGGGAGGGTAGATGCGTCTTTATCCTTTATCTTCGTTTAGTTGACTGCTTAGGGTAGCCATTCATCCCTATATGTTACCGTATATCAGTTTATGTCTTCTCTGGTTACTTTAACGATTGTATTGTTAAAGTTATAGGACTCGCTCAGACTTATGTCTGACCCTGTTGTTTTTATCTTTTTCCCAACCCTCAGGTCCTACGGTGGATCCTAGCAGTAGTGGAGCTTGATCGGATTGCTGTTCCAGTCTTTAGGAGCTTGGGTAGATGTAAAGCTCCAGTTATCCAGTTATCTTTCCTTTTGTTTTGGCTATTGTATGAGAGTGGGATTATGTACTTCTTTATCTTGATGGATATTGTACTTGACTTTTATTGTGAGTTTATGATGTAACCAGACATGTTTTACTTCCGCTGTTATGAAATGATGTTTTAAAATTTCAAGTACTATTTATATCTGTCTAGTTGTAATTTTTCTGTTCTATATTCACTAAAATACTCCACCGATGTTATGGCATTCCCATTGTGAGTGATCATAGCGGGAGTGGGGTGTTACACAAGCCCCTCTGCCTTTTGTTCTTGCTTCAAGCTTTTCCTTGCTTTAAGTATTTCTTCCATACGAATGAATTTATCGGCTCTAGAATACAAATCATTCAAGCTTTTGCATTCATTTAAGATAAGCTCCTTCTAAAAGGGGGATGGTACAAGCAACCCTGATCGTACAATTCTTAGCTTCTCTCTATCCGTTGCGAATTTCACTTTGAGCGACTTATTATGGAACCGTTTCAGATAGCAGTTAAGCGATTTCTCTGGACCTTGTTTGTTTTTAGCTAAATCATAAATACTATTTGCCGAATCCTTTTGCATAAGGAATTGTGAGCTAAATGTGGTGGATAATTGCTTCCAAGTTGTGATGATCGGGCCATGATAATGCTTGCTCCATTTAAAAGCTCTTGCATGAAGAGTTGTCAGGAAGACTTTGCATCGAAGGGATTCAGAAGCATTGTACGTATCCATGTAATTCTCGAAAATGGTAAGGTGTTCTTCAAGGTCTCTAGTCCCATTGTAACGACCCGAAAAATATCAATCTTGGTTATCCGATATAAAACACATATCGAACATCCAAGGATCGAAAATACTGGTAGTTAATGAAAGAAAATAGAGGGTGCGAATAGATAAGATAGAAACTTAGAATAGAAGAAGAAGAACACAACATCAGAGTAACACGAACCTCGCAGCGGAACGAATAACATATAATATATATCAAATTTTGAAATATAAATCTGTACTTGAATATACATATCATTTCCAAAGTACAGAACTTACAACACAGCGGAAATAAACAATAGTTATATGATCCTGAAGCCTCCTGCTCCAGCTCTCCAAGTTTCTGTATATCCCGACTACTTGACTGCCCATACAAAATTGGGCACCCAAAAGTTTAGGGAAAAAAAAAACTCTGGGTCAGTTATGGGACTGGTGTGAGTAAAACAGTTTGATCCATTAAATGATATCTTATAAGACCACGCCGTATAACGGAACGGGTTTTTCCCTTATGAGAATCCAAAATATCTTTATATCAAAACCTTTTGATATTATAATAATGTCTATCAACCACAATATAATAATCATCTAGCAGAAACGCTTTCATCTCACGTTCTACATATATAGTATACAATCAAAACCGCAAGCACATATTGGGTAATGGATTTCCAACTATGACAAGGTATGGAACCACCTTTCGCTAGTGTACCACTAGAGAGGAATACACTGGGTTCAACAAGAACATCTTGCAACCTGGCCACTCATGACCGACCACTCATTTCGCTTGAGTGTATCGAATGTATATCACCAATGGTTGGGATCTGCAACCGTTTCCCGATAAGGGACAACATTAATAGATTTAATAAGCAAATGAATATTCTCTAGATAGGTGATTATACACCCTAATAGGTGCGACCTACACAGCCACGCTGCCTGCCCGATTTTTGTCATCTCCCGGATGTGAGGCTAGAGGCCACGCTTATCTCTGACTGATCACATGTTTATTCACTTTGAATGTCACATCGTCATACCCGCCAAATCACAAATTGATTTCCCTAAAAATACCACGGGTATATATCTAAGAGAAACGAATTCCTCTGCCACCAAATGTGAATACGTTTGAAGAGATCAACTTACGCTATCTATTAGATATACTCTGTCAGACCTTCTTCCATACAAGTTGTCCTGGGACTGCAAAAACCGAAGGCACTATTCAGTACATCCATGTTAGGCAATTGTTATCTAAGATTTATACAACAGCCCTTGCACTTTACTCCGTCTTCAATTATCTTTGGCATATATGATTCGCAAGGCTTATGCCAATAAGAGCGATTCTTCGGATAATAATCCAACCGTTCTCTCCATATTAACAACGTTAAAATGGTCGAAAACTTCAATAGTCGGTGAGTTAACTATCAAAGAAAAACACGTGTGCAAACAATAATATCATTTCCAGATGGAAATCATATCGATCAATCATCATTTAACATTTATCTCTTTAGTTCATTAATTTACTTATCTCCTGTTTCCATATATTCAAAATTCTTATTTTCTCTTTTATCAGAAAATTTTCTGATTCTTATTTGGAAAACATTTCCAAAACTCCTTCACGATCAAACATTACCATTCCTTAGTTAAGAAGGAAGTCACTCAATTTGGGGTATAATTACCTCTCAGACCTTAACTGAGCAATGTTTTAACTTCGAAATAGTCAAAGTTTATCTTTTAAATCTTTAACAAACTTCCTTACGAAACTCACGGATTCTATTTACGAATCCCCTTCCTTTATAAAACATTGGTTATAACGATAACGTTAAAATCCCTACTTTTGACATTTCTAACTTCAAATATAACTCTTATTCCTTAATTTGAATAATTAACCTACTCTAATTTATTTATAAATAAATAAATCTTGATTTAAAAACTGGAAAGTAAATAATACTTTCCCGAATTCGAAATAATCGAATTCGACGACTAACTCTCTTCGAATAACTAATATTCGATTTACTCTCTTCGAATAACTAATATTTGATTATCTCTCTCGAATAAGTAAATTCGATAAACTCCTTTCGATTAACTAAAATCGATAACTCCTTTCGATTAAACTAAAATCGATAAACTTCCTTCGATTAACTAAAATCGATAACTCATTTCGATTCACTAAAATCGATAAACTCCCTTCGGTTAAACTATAATCAATAAACTCCTTTCGAATAACTAGATTCGATAACTCCTTTTAACTCGATTCGAATAACAAATATTCGATAACTCCTTTTAACTCAATTCGAATAACTAATATTCGATAACTCCTTTTAACTCGATTCGAATAACTAAAATTCGATAACTCCTTTTAACTTGATTCAAATAACTAATATTCGATTAACTCATTTCGATTAACTCTTTTGATTTAACTTCTTTTGATTTAACTTCTTTTGATTTATTCCTTTTCTATTTGTTTACTTAACAAATAACAATTCCCTTTTCAATTCTATTTATTTAACAAATAAATATTTCTTTTATCTTTTCTGTTTATTTAACAAATAAATATTTCCTTTTATATTTGTTATTCACAAATATCTTCTTTTATATTTGATTTCACAAATATTTCTCTTCCTATTTTATTTATTTAACAAATAAATATTTTCCCTTCAATTCTATTTGTAAGTTTTTACAAATATTTCCTTTAAATTCTTATTTGGCTTTCCAAATATTTCCTTTATAAAGTCCTTTGATTTTATAAATAGTTTCTTTTATAAATTTTATTTATAAATAAATATTCCTTTTATAATTTTATTTACTTTCTAAGTAAGTATTCTTTTTATCCTTCTATTTACTTTCTAAGTAAATATTCTTTTTATCCTTCTATTTACTTTCTAAGTAAATATCCTTTTACAAAATTCTTTTTGTTTTATAAATACTTTATTTCAATGCACAATTTGAAATCTTCCTTCTATATAAAATCTTTCGATTTTATATAATATTTTATTTCAATATTTCTTATGGTATTTAACAGTACCAAATAACCAGACCATTGTCACTATAATTAATCTCAGATTATACATCACATCATATAACACAATATATGAACAAAACAATATTATAAATATTAAGGCACCCAGTTGGGTCCCTCCAACCTGTTTCCCTACATCACATATGTTAAACAACACGAATATTAAATATTCTGATAAACAGAATCAATATTTGATTAACGATTTATATATATCATTATCTATATTTTCAACCAATAAATTAGCAGTTAAATCCAAACAGTTAACACACATCAATCAACAGATAATTATCAGTTCTAAGAATACGTTATAAAATATAGTTGTTTAGAGTTGGTGAGTTTTACTCACATTTTGCGTTAACCGTTAAATAACGATTTGTGTCTGTTTATTCAGACGGACAATTTATTTTGCAATAAATTGTAACGAGCTTCGATTCATTCCCAGTCAAGTCCACGTTGTAGTGTATGCACCTACGATCCCAACGGATCTTGTTTCGTGAAATTCTGATAATGCATGCATGAGATATGGTATTTTAAAGTTAGTACGCTATATTATATTAAATCAAACTTAACAAAAATATTTAGTTGGGCTTTAACCTTTTATTCGGCCCATCCATGTACATCAAAACCAAGTCTACTCCATCCCTAACTCGATCGGTCCCTTTAACTCCACATCCACAGCATCTTTACCAATTAAAATATTTTTTTGCTTCATTATTTCTACATGGCCCAAGCCCAACCCTAAATAAGCCCAACCTTCCATCCATCTTCTCCTAAACAATGAAATGATTCTCGTCCTCCTGCATGTATTATTCCCATGCCGTGCCATTTTAAATGATCACCTCCGCAGCATTTATTTCATCCAACTTCCAGTCTCATCACGTAAGCTTCTTTCTAACGGTGGCTCCTCCCATTTTCCGATCTTCATAAACGTTGTAACAACCCTGAATTTTGGGGCCAATTGAAAATTTTATTTTAAGTTATTTTAATGGGTTTTGATATTTAAAGTAATTTATTTTAAATCATAATTACTAAAAATTTATTTAAATCAAAGTTAGAACAAATAATTTTAATTTAATTATTAAACAAGCCTGAAATGGCACGGTGGTTTGAAATTTTGAATTTAAACTTTAACTTGATGTACAGGATTCAAAATAAATCAGAATTAAGCGAAACAAGAAATATTTAAATCTATTTAATCATATCTTTCTAACGAATGTAAGAAATTGAAATTTCACTTTAAAAGTTGTAAGTTATGTCTAGTTTAAATTTTAGAAAAGTCGCTGTAGAATTTATATATATTTTTATATAATATATAGCCCTAAGAAATAACCATTTTGCAAACGATCTCGGTTTTCGACGAAACCACTTTTATTGGATCCGGAATGTCAAAATATGTTTAAGTTTAATTTTTCATAATTTTTGGATTTAATTTGGGACCGTGGCAAAAAGATTTCAGTTTTGTCAATTTTAGTAAATTTTAGTCGACTTGAAAAAAGGCCAATTTTCAAACGGGCTCAAAATTGAACAAAATAAATTTTTCTTGGTCCGCAGCGTCAAAACATAGCTAAATATATTTTTCGGGATTTTTCGAGGTTAAGTTGTGGCCCCGGTAAATTTATTTGTACGGTTTAATTAGGAATAAAAGACTTAAAATTTTAAAATAAAGAAAACTGGGTAAGATTATCGTTTGGGCCTGCGTAACATAGCTAGATGAGTCCGGAATAGGGGTTAATAGGTAGGAACGAAAGTCGTTGGGCTGAAATCGGAAAAAGTGGTTTAAGGGGCCTTAACGGGTTAATTAATAATTAAAAATAATATAAAATAGGTTAATCTAACACTAATACTACAGTAAAAGAGGGGCCGCCATCGTCTTCAACAAATTCCATGGCCAGAAAAGCTCGAAATTGTCCTCCTCAATAACTCCTCCAATTCTCAACGAAATCCTCCGCTCTAGTGCAACTTTTTGTAGAGATTTCCGAGACCTTCCCATCCATACCAGCCGCTCCACCCCTCACTGCCTGAATCGCCCCCACCGACGATGAGAAGTCGCCGCCGTTCGGGCTCCGCTGGGCCAACCAGGCTACGCCGAACCACCCCCACCTCTTGGCCACGTGTGCACCTCCAAGCACCCCGGCGTAGTGCAATCGGATCTCGAGTTCATACAACGGGTTTTGAGTTTGAACGATCTGAAGTTTTGAACGTTTTCTGAAAAACACGGCCTTAATTTCTGAGGTATAATCTAATTCAGTCCTAACACTAATAAGCGTTGCAAATTGTAAAGTAGATTATAAAATTCATATTATATTCGTATGATTTCAGAATTGAACGAATTCAGAGTCATTGGAACCATGTCGTCGAATACAACATTTTAGATCTGGTTTGAACAATTTCTGAGTCATCCTTGATTTTAGATCTAACCAAATAGCAAGGTGAGATTTCTATCTTAAAATTTCTATTTTATTCCTTGATGCTTGAATTTCATATGTACGTATTTATTTAATTGAATCTGTGATCGTTGTACTTAAAATTTTATTGATTGTTGATGGTGACTGTTTGTACTACTCATGTGTGATAGATCTGGTTTTGTTAGACCAGAAATTCCCCTTTTAATTTAATCTAAGTTGTAGATCGGAATTCTATTCTGAATCCATGTATGTAAAATATTCGTTGCGTTTATAAATATTAAAAGATTTTAACTTTGTTTGTTTTTAAAATAAAAGCTTTCATTTTGTTTGTCTTAAAAATAAAGAGTTATCACTTGTGTTTGTGAATAAATAGAAATCACTTTTGTTTATGAATGAAAAGAAATCACTGGTGTTTTGAACGAATAAATCACTTGTGTTTATGAATGAAAAGAAGTCACTTTTGTGGGTAAATCAATAAAATTCACTCCTGTTTGCAACTACATAAAATCCACCTTTGTTTGTAAATTAATAGAATTCAATTTTGTTGTGAACAAAGGAATTACTTTTTTTTAATTTAAAAAAAAATTACTTTTGTTTTAATTAAAAAAAAGAAGGAATTTCCACCGTCACTTTCGTCAAAGTACAAAAGTGATATTTTCACCGTCATTTTGTCAAATTAAAAAGATGGATTTTTCACCATCATTTTTGTCAAATAAAAATAAAAATATTTTAATTTTATTAATAAAAAGATTGTAACTTTATTAATAAGAAGATTGTAACTCTGTTAATAAAAAAGATTTTAACTTCGTTATGTAAATTAAAATGATTTTATTTTCTTTTATTTTGTTGTAATTCAAGGACACAAACAAAAGATTTCACACATTATTTGTATCGTTTTGTAAATAGGGAAAAGTAACATTTCTAGTGTATGAAAAGTTAACATAATAAAATCTCATTTTTATGTACAAAATATTAACATAGGAAAAAGTAACATTTTTATTTTATAAAATGTTAAGATTAGAAAAATCTCATTTTATGTATGAAATGTTAACATTATAAAATCATTCTTTTTATTCTTTAAGATGTTAGCATTAGAAAAAGATCATTTTTATTATATAAAATGTTAGCATAGAAAAGTAACATTTTTATTTTATAAAATGTTGCGTAAGGAATAAAGGTTCATTTAGTGTAAAATGTTGCATAAGGAATAAAGGTTCATTCAGTGTAAAATGTTGCATTTAAAAGAATTAACATTTCTAGTGTACAATGTGGCATTAGAAAAAGAATTACATTTTTAGTCAAAAATGTTGCGTTAGGAATAAAGTAACATTTTTGTTAAAAATGTCACATTAGTATAAAAATATCATTTTTGTTAAGATGTCACACTAGTATGAAAATAACATTTTTGTGTTAGAATATAAGTGTCGTATTACACCATCATTGGTTAGATAGAAAATCGACATTATTTACACCGTCATTTGTTAGAAAAGAAATCGACATTATTTACACCGTCATTTGTTGAATATGAAAAATAGGACAATGATTTCATTGTCAATTAGATTAAAAGTGAAAAGTTATACTTTTATGTGATTAGTATTTAAAGAAGAAAATTACATTTTCATGTAATTAGATTTAAAGTAAGTGAAATTTACATTTTGATGTAAATAGATTTCTTTAAAAGAATTTAGAAGTGAAATTTACATTTGATTGTAAATAGATTTCATTAAAAGAATTTAGAAGTGAAATTTACATTTTATTGTAAATAGATTTCATTAAAAGAATTTGGAAGTGAAATTTACATTTTTATGTAAATAGATTGTCAATAAAAGAATTAAGAAGAAAATTACATTTTAATGAATTGGATTACCATTAAAAAGATTAAAGATACGAAATTTACATTTTTATGTAAATAGGTTAACACATAAAATATATTCATTTGTGTAGAAATGAGGTTGACACCAAAATGTATTGCATTTTTGTTAAAGATTGAAATGGTACAAAATCTTCATTTTTGTTAAATTAAAATGACGCACTAGAAGTTACCTTTTTGTTAAATTAGATGGAACACAAAAACACTCATTTTTGTTGAAATTTGAATGATACACGAAATATACAATTTTTTTGTAAATTGAATGCTGAAAGAAAAATATACATTTTGTGTATAGGATATGTATGGAAATTGAAAATAAATAAAAAAAGGTGTTGTCTGTTATGATATATATCAATATTGGATATAAATAAGAATATGTGTTGTTAGCAAGATATAGTGTAGTAAGATACATTTCATTACACATTATAAACATATCGATACGTTGTGAAAAAAAACATTCATTACTTGTTGTTTTAATTACGTTAATGAAATGGATGAAGGAATTATATAATTACATATAATTATATATATATATATATAAATAAAAAATAAATGAATCGAGCGCGGTAGTTCGCGTTTTGGAATTGTACTTTTAATTGATTATACTGAAATATCCGACTGTCGGATTTTCCCAAATCTGAAATCGTTAGGTTCGCCTTGGGAAAATCTTTCCAACGATATGTATTGTGTTAAATTCCAACAGTTAGATTTAGGGAAATGTGTAAAACAAATTTGGATGAAAACAATGCCAAGGTCGCCTATTGACTTGAAGCGTAGTTAAATGGAATTTAATTATTTTATATAAATAAAAATAAAGATTGATCGTTATAAATTAATATTAACGATATGAAATGATTTTTAAATTTTATATATATATATATATATATATATATATATATATATATATATGCGAGGATCATTTGAAAAGTCCGAGTTCAATCTCATTTCAAATGATTATACGTCGATCTAAGTCGAAGAGTTGAAGACGGTGAATGAAGACCGACGATCTTCACATCGAATGGACGACGACTGCTGATTCCCGTGATTGGAGTAGCTACCTTGAAGGGGCTACAGTGGTAGCCGTCCGGACGTATTTTCTGATTGCACGGATATGCAGGTACCTCCTTCTCGTACTGGACACACGGGACGAGGGTATCTCCAGTTTCGTTCAGACCCAGAACGGGCTTATAAATGGAATGTGTGTCCGACATTGTACTCCTTTATATTGTATTTATTAATTTTCTGCCGAATGTATGAATGATTGGTGGCGGAGAATTTATTCTCTTGCTTTACACCATTTTGTATATTTTGGCAAAGGATTAATAGTATGATATGAATTGGATTGACAGTGTGGCATACCAAGATGCAATGATCAAGGTTTCTTGTTGAAAAGAAGAACCTTGTAGTGATGATCCAAGCACAACTTGAATAAGCATAGCTTTGTGTATTACGTAGCTTCACGAGCCTCATATCCCGGTTGAGTCTAAAACGGGAGAAGGGAACACAGGGAGAGAAGCACGTTTCTTTCTAGCTAGATGTGGTGTTTGGGTTTTACACGGCCTGACATTTTACTTATGTGGATGATGGAATGAGGCGCCTCGGATGTTAGGTCCTATAGGACCAGGAAACGTGTGTTTAGGAATTGCCAATCCGCGAAGTTGTATGTGCGGACCGGCCCTACAGGATCTAAGGGTTCACTACAAGGAATCCTGAGACATTAGCTAGAGTGTCTCGAATCGGTAAGGAGCTCCTCCCTAGCCTTGATTCATGACAGAAACCCAATTTCCTATACGACCCTACGGACTTGATTGTATTACTAGTATGGCGACGTGATATATGGTACCCATGTCGTCTAGGATTGATACATTATGATTGAAATTGTTTTTGAAACATATATACACTAATAATAATATCAAATATGTTTTTATCGTATCAAACATCTTTTGACCATTATAAGGTAAAACCCTATCCTCCGGTTTGCGTTGTGTGATGGGACTTGGGTCTTATAATGGTTTCATTTTTCTAAAAAGCATTGCGTTGTTTTACGATTTACTTATTTATTTGTTCAGTCAACTTAAGTTATGCACGGCAATCCATTGGAATAACCCCGTTCCGCGTTAGCGGCGTGGTCCTTGGATTTGCCTTATTATTATTAGATTAGCTAAGAATTCTCACACCAGTCCCATGACTGACCTGTTGTTTGTTTCCACCTTTGCAAACTCGGGTGCCCTCTTTTCCACACGGGCAGTCGAGTAGTTTGTCTACAGGTCCTTATCTCGAGCAAGATTCTGGATTGAAGCTTAAAGTTATGTCCAGAGCATTGTTGTCTTCCGCTGCCTTAGTTATTTTATTTCCGCTACACTGTATTGTATTATAATATTGTAATTTATCTTCCGCTGTAATTTTTGTTCAATGTACTCTGATATTCTATACTCTGATGTAACATTATTATGATGTTTATAAAAGTCTGTTGTTGTTGTTCTGATGTTGTTGTATTCCCAGAGTTAACGTATTCGGGTTTTGAACGGTCTTGGTCGATTTTGCGATCGATCGGGTCGGGCGAAATTCGGGTCGTTACAGTTGGTATCAGAGCTCTGGTTAGCTCAAATCCTTGGGGTACAACTCATTAGAACAGAACAAAAGACTCATCAGAGATTGGATTATTATATCCAATAAGAATACTCATTAGAGATAGGATCAACAGTATCCTAAAATGAGAAAACTCATTGGAGATGGGGTTAGTAATGCCCTAGAATGAGTTAAGAGTTACAAGCTTATAATTAACGTATTTGTGATTATATATAATCTATTTTAGAAAATATGATTTTTGAATATATAAAAGTTATATATTTTAAAAGCTAATCAACTAATTGATTGATGATTGTGTAGTGTAATTATTAGTTCAACTAATAAAATTATAGAAACGAATTAAAGAATGAAAGATGAGTTAAATAATTAAATAACTTTTAGTTTCGTTCCTTTTCGAGGACGAAAAATTCTTAAGTGGGGGAGACTGTAACAACCCTGAATTTTGGGGCCAATTTAAAATTTTATTTTAAGTAATTTTAATAGGTTTTGATATTTAAAGTAATTTATTTTAAATCATAATGGCTAAAAATTTATTTAAATAAAAGTTAGAACAAATAGTTTTAATTTAATTATTAAACAAGCCTGAAATGGCACAGCAGTTTGAAATTTTGAATTTAAACTTTAACTAGATGTACAGGATTCAAAATAAATCAGAATTAAGCGAAACAAGAAATATTTAAATCTGTTTAATCATATCTTTCTAACGAATGTAAGAAATTGAAATTTCACTTTAAAAGTTGTAAGTTATGTCTAGTTTAAAATTTAGAAAAGTCGTTGTAGAATTTATATATATTTTTATATAATATATAGCCCTTACAAATAACCATTTTGCAAACGACCTCGGTTTTCGACGAAACCACTTTTGTTGGATCCGGAATGTCAAAATATGGTTAAATTTAATTTTTCATAATTTTTGGATTTAATTTGTAACCGTGGCAAAAAGATTTCAGTTTTGTCAATTTTAGTAAATTTTAATCGACTTGAAAAAAGGCCATTTTTCAAACGGGCTCAGAATTGAACGAAATAAATTTTCCTAGGTTCGCAGCGTCAAAACATAGCTAAATATATTTTTCGGGATTTTTCGGGGTTAATTTGTGGCCCAGGTAAATTTTTTTTGTACGGTTGAATTTGGAATAAAAGACTTAAAATTCTAAAATAAAGAAAACTGGGTCAAGATGATCGTTTGGGCCTGCGGCACATAGCTAGATGAGTTCGGAATAGGGGTTAATATGTAAGAATGACAGTCGTTGGGCTGAAATCAGACAAAGTGGTTTAACGGGCCTTAACGGGTTAATTAATAATTAACAATAATATAAAATAGGTTAGTCTAACCCTAATCCTATAGTAAAAGAGCGGCCGCCATTGTCTTCAACAAATTCCATGGACAGAAAAGCTCGAAATTGTCCTCCTCAATAACTCCTCTAATTCTCAATGACATCCTCCGCTCTAGTAAAACTTTTTGTAGATATTTCCGAGACCTTCCCATCCATACCAGCCGCTCCGCCCCTCACTGCCTGAATCGCCCCCACCGACGACGAGAAGTCGCCGCCGTTCATGCTCTTCCGGGCCCACCAGGCTGCGCCGAACCACCTCCACCTCTTGGCGCACGTGCGCCCCTCAAAGCACCCTGGCGTGGTGCAATCGGATCTCGAGTTCATAAAACGGGTTTTGAGTTTGAACGATCTGAAGTTTTGAACATTTTCTGAAAAACACGGCCTTAGTTTCTGAGGTATAATCTAATCAAGTCCTAACACTAATAAGCGTTGCAAATTGTAAAGTAGATTATAAAATTCATATTTTATTCGTAGGATTTCAGAATTAAACGAATTCAGAGTCATTGGAACCATGTCGTTGAATACAACATTTTAGATCTGGTTTGAAAAATTTCTGGGTCCTCCTTGATTTTAGACCTGACCAAATAGCAAGGTGAGATTTCTATTTTAAAATTTATATTTTATTCCTTGATGCTTGAATTTCATGCGTACGCATTTATTTAATTGAATATGTGATTGTTGTACTTAAAATTTTATTGTTTGTTGATGGTGACTGTTTGTACTAGTCATGTGTGATAGATCTGGTTTTGTTAAACCAGAAATTCCCCTTTTAATTTAATCTAAGTTGTAGATCGGAATTCTATTCTGAATCCATGTATGTAAAATATTCGTTGTGTTTGTAAATATTAAAAGATTGTAACTTTGTTTGTTTTTAAAATAAAAGCTTTCATTTTGTTTGTCTTAAAAATAAAGAGTTATCACTTGTGTTTATGAATAAATAGAAATCACTTTTGTTTATGAATGAAAAGAAATCACTGGTGTTTTGAACGAATAAATCACTTATGTTTATGAATGAAAAGAAGTCACTTTTGTGGGTAAATCAATAAAATTCACTCTTGTTTGCAACTACATAAAATCCACCTTTGTTTGTAAATTAATAGAATTCACTTTTGTTGTAAACAAAGGAATTACTTTTGTTTTTAATTTAAAAAAAAACTTTTGTTTTAATTAAAAAAAAAAGAAGGAATTTCCACCGTCACTTTCGTCAAAGTACAAAAGTGATATTTTCACTGTCATTTTGTCAAATTAAAAAGACGGATTTTTCACTATCATTTTTGTCAAATAAAAATAAAAAGATTTTAACTTTATTAATAAAAAGATTGTAACTTTATTAATAAGAAGATTGTAACTCTGTTAATAAAAAAGATTTTAACTTGGTTATGTAAATTAAAATGATTTCATTTTCTTTTATTTTGTTGTAATGCAAGGACACAAACAAAAGATTTCACACATTATTTGTATTGTTTTGTAAATAGGGAAAAGTAACATTTCTAGTGTATGAAAAGTTAACATAATAAAATCTCATTTTTATGTATAAAATATTAACATAGGAAAAAGTAACATTTTTATTTTATAAAATGTTAAGATTAGAAAAATCTCATTTTATGTATGAAATGTTAACATTATAAAATCATAGTTTTTATTCTTTAAGATGTTAGCATTAGAAAAAGATCATTTTTATTATATAAAATGTTAGCATAGAAAAGTAACATTTTTATTTTATAAAATGTTGCAAAAGGAATAAAGGTTCATTTAGTGTAAAATGTTGCATAAGGAATAAAGGTTCATTTAGTGTAAAATGTTGCATTTAAAAGAATTAACATTTCTAGTGTAAAATGTGACATTAGAAAAAGAATTACATTTTTAGTCAAAAATGTTGCATTAGGAATAAAGCTACATTTTTGTTAAAAATGTCACATTAGTATAAAAATATCATTTTTGTTAAGATGTCACACTAGTATGAAAATAACATTTTTATGTTAGAATATAAGTGTCATATTACACTGTCATTAGATAGAAAATCGACATTATTTACACCGTCATTTGTTAGAAAAGAAATCGACATTATTTACACCGTTATTTATTGAATATGAAAAATAGGATAATGATTTCATTGTCAATTAGATTAAAAGTGAAAAGTTATACTTTTATGTGATTATATTAGAAGTGAAAAATTACATTTTCATGTAATTAATATTTAAGGATAAAATTACATAAGATTAAAGGATTAAATTACATTTTCATATAATTAGTATTTAAAGAAGAAAATTACATTTTCATGTAATTAGATTTAAAGCAAGTGAAATTTACATTTTGATGTAAATAGATTTCTTTAAAAGAATTTAGAAGTGAAATTTACATTTGATTGTAAATAGATTTCATTAAAAGAATTTAGAAGTGAAATTTACATTTTTATGTAAATAGATTTTCATTAAAAGAATTAAGAAGAAAATTACATTTTAATGAATTGGATTTCCATTAAAAAGATTAAAGATACGAAATTTACATTTTTATGTAAATAGGTTAACATATAAAATATATTCATTTGTGTAGAAATGAGGTTGACACCAAAATTATTGCATTTTTGTTAAAGATTGAAATGGTATAAAATCTTCATTTTTGTTAAATTAAAATGACGCACTAGAAGTTACCTTTTTTTTAAATTAGATGGAACACAAAAACACTCATTTTTGTTGAAATTTGAATGATACACTTAATATACAATTTTTGTGTAAATTGAAAGCCGAAAGAAAAATATACATTTTGTGTATAGGATATGTATGGAAATTGAAAATTAAAAAAAAAAAGTGTTATGTGTTATGATATATATCAATATTGGATATAAATAAGAATATGTGTTGTTAGCAAGATATAGTGTAATAAAATACATTTCATTACACATTTTAAACATATCGATACGTTGTGAAACAAAACATTCATTACTTATTGTGTTAATTACGTTAATGAAATGGATGAAGGAATTATATAATTATATTTAATTATATATATATAAATCAAAATTAAACGAATCGAGCGCGGTAGTTCGCGTTTTGGAATTGTACTTTTAATTGATTATACCGAAATATCCGACCGTCGGATTTTCCGAAATCTGAAACCGTTAGGTTTGCCTTAGGAAGGTCTTTCCAACGATATGTGTTGTGTTAAATTCCAACGGTTAGATTTAGAGAAATGTGTAAAACAAATTTGGATGAAAATAGCGCTAAGGTCGCCTATTGACTTGAAGCGTAGCTAAATGGAATTTAATTATTTTTATATAAATAAAAATAAAGGTTGATCGTTATAAATTAATATTAACGATATGAAATGATTTTTAAATTATATATATATCTATATATATGCGAGGATCATTTGAAAAGTCTGAGTTCAATCTCATTTCAAATGATTATACATCGATCTAAGTCGAAAAGTTGAAGACGGTGATTAAAGACCGACGATCTTCACATCGAATGGACGACGACTGTTGATGTCCGTGATTGGAGTAGCTACCTTTAAGGGGCTACAGTGGTAGCCATCCGGACGTATTTGCTGATTACACGGATATGCGGGTACCTCCTTCTCGTACTGAACATACGGGACGAGGGCATCTCTAGTTTCGTTCAGACCCAAAATGGGCTTATAAATGGAATGTGTGTCCAACATTGTACTCCTTTATATTGTATTTATTAATTTTCTACCGAATGTATGAATGATTGGTAGCGGAGAATTTATTCTCTTGCTTAACACCCTTCTGTATATTTTGGCAAATGATTAATAGTATGATATGGATTGACAGTGTGGCATGCCAAGATGCAATGATCAAGGTTTCTTGTTGAAAAGCAGAACCTTGTGGTGATGATCAAAGCATAACTTTGTGTATTACGTAGCTTCACGAGCCTCACATCCCATTGAGTCTAAAACGGGAGAAGGGAACGCAGGGAGAGCAGCACGTTTCTTTCTAGCTAGAAGTGGTGTTTGGGTTTTACACGGCCCGACATTTTACTTATGTGGATGATGGAACGAGGCGCCTTGGATGTTAGGTCCTATAGGACTGGGAAACGTGTGTTCAGGAATTGCCAATCCGCGAAGTTGTATGTGCGGACCGGCCCTGCAGGATCCAAGGGTTCAATGCGGGGAATGCTGAGACATTAGCTAGAGTGTCTCGAATCAGTAAGGAGCTCCTCCCTAGCCTTGACTCATGACGGAAACCCAATTTCCAATACGACCCTATGGACTTGATTGTATTACTAGTATGGCGACATGATATATGGTACCCATGCCGTCTAGGATTGATACATTATGATTGAAATTGTTTTTGAAACATATATACAATAATAATAATATCAAATCTGTTTTTATCATATCAAGCATCTTTTGACCATTATAAGGTAAAACTCTATCCTCCGGTTTGTGTTGCATTGTGCGATGGGACTTGGGTCTTATAATGGTTTCATTTTTCTAAAAAGCATTGTGTTGTTTTACGATTTACTTATTTATTTGTTCAGTCACCTTAAGTTATGCACGGCAATCCATTGGAATAAACCCGTTCCGCGTTAGCGGCGTGGTCCTTGGATTTGCCTTATTATTATTAGATTAGCTAAGAATTCTCACACCAGTCCCATGACTGACCCATTGTTTGTTTCCACCTTTGCAAACTCGGGTGCCCTCTTTTCCACACGGGAAGTCGAGTAGTTTGTCTACAGGTCCTTATCTCGAGCAAGATTCTGGATTGAAGCTTAAAGCTGTGTCCAGAGCATAGTTGTCTTCCGCAGCCTTAGTTATTTTATTTCCGCTGCACTGTATTGTATTATAATATTGTAATTTATCTTCCGCTGTAATTTTTGTTCAATGTACTTTGATATTATGTATTCTGATGTAACATTATTATGATGTTTATAAAAGTCTGCTGTTGTTGTTCTGATGTTGTTGTAGTCCCAGAGTTAACGTATTCGGGTTTTGAACGGTCTTGGTCGATTTTGCGATCGATCGGGTCGGGCGAAATCCGGGTCGTTACAAACGTTTAAGGTTTCTGCTACACAAACATTACTACAAACAGAGCACCACTACAAGCACCTTACCACGTGTTAGTGTGGTATCTGGGATCATCAGGTTTATAATAGAGCATGCAGAGATAGTCACCTTGTTGTATTGGGTCAACTCCACGTTAAAACTGACGTTGGCAATCACTCCTTAATACAGACAATCCGCTCCTCCATACACTTATATATACATAGCACCAATGTTGAAAACCCAGAGTCCAGACTGCTCCAGTACTTCCGCCATGTCCTTCCTGTTTCGTCACTCAACATGCCGAACTCCCCCCTATCCCACTCCACGCAGCTCTCAGACCTTTACCTCCGCTCCACTCTTCTTTCCAGTTCACTAAGAATTTTAAAACAGAAAACACCATCTCCTTCTCACTGAAATCTCCTTATACTCCTAGCCCATGCAACGTGATGGACAACCGCACCTGCTACTCCCCTCTTCGTGCTACATTATTTTTCCTTTTCCATTACCGCACATGAACAGACCTTATCCTCTTCAAATGATTCATCCCTACCAGATCCGTTTTTCAGATTTATCCTTGAATTAAAACTCACTATTTCAGTTTCCTTTTAGTGGCGGCTCACCCTGATTCGTTGAAACTAGAAAATGAATGCCTTTCTGTGATGTTATTTATCAGAGAATATTTAATGGAGAAGGAGTAGACAACAGTAGGGTATGTATATGTCTTTGTTGTTGAAACGTGGAATCACAAGTGCCATCGTTTGGGAGTGTATTTAAAAATAAAAGGATGCTCAAAACTTAAGGCAATACAATCGGCCACCTAGCGCGAGCATCAACCATACGTTTGCATTGAGTGTACCATGTTGCGTAAAATTCTACTTACGTACGGACATAAATAAAAATACCGTTGTGTCGATCTCAGTGCCCCGATCCCAAAAATATAATAATACCGGTAGATTAACTCATATTTTGAAACTTCAAAATGTTGATTACAGGGTGCAAAATACTTCAAATAAAAGGTCGCTCATTAAATTAATTAAAAATTACAGTAAAATTCTAAAAATAAAATTATCACTTTGTCCCAAAAGAACCTTGTCTAAATTCAAAACCGATATTCAAATATATTTGAGTAACCGTTATGGCCACGAATGAATATACCGCTGTTTTTCTGAATATTTAATTTGGACATAACTAAAAATCTACACGACGAAATCCCGATTTTTCTCTTCCACTAGAAAAATATACTTCACCAGCTCCTAACGTTTCTTGTTTCACAGAAATCCGATTTAAAACGGCTTCTGTATATTCGTTTAAAGTTCGAATCGCCAAATTACGAACTACAGCGCCATTTCGAGCTCGATTATAATTATATTATAATTCTACGTTCAAACTGTCGTTTATATAATATATTCGTTATTCAAATCAAATCCCAAGCTGAATTATAGATTATAAATAATCCCATTCACACGATATTGTGAATTCCACCATTTTTTATTATTTTTGAATTTAATATATTATTCTACTATTTTAATTTAATTAAATATTCACTTTATTTAATTAAACAATGATTTAATTCCCTAAATCACTATTTTAAATAATTAAATAAATTAATTATTACCCGTAAAAATGCGGGTCGTTACATTCTTCCTCACTTTAAATAATTTCATTCTCGAAATTGCTAAGGTAGAAAACAAACCCTATCGACTGGCTAGACTATATTGTTCACTTCTCAACTTCAGTTTCCCTTGACTAATTTAATTTCAATTAAATTATTAATTTAATTCTATTAACGAATATTTTCAAAAATACTGAAAATTTTCTAACACCCGAAATTTCTGAAAAATTTCGTCAGCACCTCCTTTGTACTGGTCAATAGGTCAAATTCCAACTTGCCACTCTAGGCCATCTCCAACCCAAAAGAAAATCAAACAGCCAAGCGGCTTGCCAATTCGGCTCATAAAAATCTCGTACCCAATATAAATATAAACTTGTACCTTTTTGTCGGGCATATCATAATATTCTTTCCTTCAGCTACCAATTCAACATATATAAATGTCATTCCAATCAACTTATCCTCAAACTAAATCATTTGGTTTTATCCATGCCAAATTCCATTCAAACTCCAATTTCAAACTTTTAACTCATAAATCTAAATCCCATTTCAGATTATATTTTTCTTTTTCTAAGTTGAATTCAAATTTATTTATCCACTTTCATTAATTTAACCTATTTACTTCATAAGTTAAATTTTTATTCCAGAATTTAAATTCCTGGGTTTATTTCAAATAAAGATCATAACGCCAATTCAAAACCTTTGAATTTCTAAACAACTTGTTTTCGCAAAACATTTCAAAAATAAAATCTTTGGTATTAATCCATCACTTGGAAAATCGAAAATGAGCACTGATGATGTGACCACACTCATCAGGGTTATTTTCCAGTGATACAAGTGAGTTCAATACTATATGACTTTCAAAAACCATTTCTTAAACTACTTCCATTTTGAAATCAGTTCAAAATATCCTTCACAATCCTTTTGAAAAACAATTTAAAATCTCCCAGGATTTTAAAATTCTCATATATCATACTTATATGAATCCTGATTGGATTTTCTATAACCATTTCACTTTTTATAATCTTATTCGATTATAATAACAACCAACACATCCAATATATATTATAATTCCAATATATATACTTTCCTTATACTAATATATATTTTGGGTAAAACTATTTCATTTACCCTCTTTTCAAAACATACCGTGTCGGTCCATCGTATTCAAGCGTTTAGAAACTCCTACCGATACAGTGGATAAAACTGATCGACTAGAGTTCATAACCCACTCAACCAATAAATCTCCACAATATAAAACCATTTTATATTAAATAACATATACGCGCTCATATATATACACTCAAACTCAATCTAGGGTATTACTAACCCCGTCTCTACTATGTTACGGAACAGAGCCAAGGTATAACTTAACCTTTGCTCTGATACCAACGGTAACGACCCGTAAAATGTCGATCTTGGTTATCCGATATACAACACATATCGAACATCCAAGGATCGAAAATACCAGTAGTTAATGAAAGAAAATAGAGGGTGATAATAGATAAGATAGAAACTTAGAATAGAAGAAGAAGAAGAACACAACATCAGAGTAACACGAACCTCATAGCGGAACGAATAACATATAATATATATCAAATTTAGAAATATAAATCTGTACTTGAATATACATATCATTTCCAAAGTACAGAACTTACAACACAGCGGAAATAAACAATAGTTACATGATCCTAAAGCCTCCTGCTCCAGCTCTCCAAGTATCTGTAAATCCCGACTACTTGACTGCCCATACAAAATTGGGCACCCAAAAGTTTAAGGAAAACAAAACAAAATAAACTCTGGTTCAGTCATGGGACTGGTGTGAGTAAAACAGTTTAAAATAGTTTGAGCCATTAAACGATATCTTATAAGACCACGCCGTATAACGGAACGGGTTTTTCCCTTATGAGAATCCAAAATATCTTTATATCAAAACCTTTTGATATTATAATAATGTCTATCAACCACAATATAATAATCATCTAGTAGAAACGCTTTCATCTCACGTTCTACATATATTGTATACAATCAAAACCGCAAGCACGTATTGGGTAATGGATTTCCAACTATGACAAGCTATGGAACAACCTTTCGCTAGTGTACCTCAAGAGAGGAATACACTGGGTTCAAGAAGAACATCTTGCAACTCGGCCACACATGACCGACCACTCATTTCGCTTGAGTGTATCGAATGTTTATCACCAACGGTTGGGATCAGCAACCATTTCCCGATAAGGGACAACATTGTTAGATTTAAGAACCAAATGAATATTCCCTAGATAGGTGATTATACACCCTAATAGGTGCGACCTACATAGCCTGCCTGCCCGATTTTTGTCATCTCCCGGATATGAGGCTAGAGGCCACGCATATCTCTGACAGATCACACGTTTATTCACTTTGAATGTCACATTGTCATACTCGCCAAATCACAAATTGATTACCCCAAAAGTACCACGGGTGTACAGCTAAGAGAAACGAATTCCTCTGCCACCAAACGTGAATACGTTTGAAGAGATCAACTTACGCGATCTATTAGATATACTCTATCAGACCTTCTTCCATACAAGTTGTCCTGGGAATGGACAAACCGAAGGCACTATTCGGTACATCCATCTTAGTCAATTGTTATCTAAGATTTATACAACATCCCTTGCAATTTACTCCGTCTTCAATTATCTTTGGCATATATGTTCGCAACGCTTATGCCAATACAGATTGGTTCTTCGGATAATAATCCAACCGGTCTATCCATATTAACAACGTTAAAATGGTCGAAAACTTCGGTAGTCAGTGAGTTAACTATCAAAGAAAAACATGTGTGCAAATAACAATAACATTTCCAGATGGAAATCATATCGATCGATCATCATTTAACATTGATCTCTTTAGTTCATTAATTTACTTATCTCCTATTTCCGTATATTCTAAATTCTTACATTCTCTTTTATCAGAAAACATTTCTGATTCTTATTTGGAAAACATTTCCAAAACTCCTTCACGATCAAACCTTACCATTCCTTAGTTAAGAAGGAAGTCAATCAAGTTGGGGTATAATTACCTCTCAGACCTTAACTGAACAACATTTTAACTTCTAAATAGTCAAAGTTTATCTTTTAAATCTTTAACAAACTTCCTTACGAAACTCACGGATTCTATTTACGAATCTCGTTCCTTTATAAAACATTGGTTATAATGATAATGTTAAAATCCCTACTTTCGACATTTCTAACTTCAAATATAACTCTTATTCCTTAATTTGAATAATTAACCTACTCTAATTTATTTATAAATAAATAAATCTTGATTTAAAAACTGGAATGTAAATAATACTTTCCCGAATTCGAAAAAATCGAATTCGATGATTAACTCTCTTCAAATAACTATATTCGAATTACTCTCTTCGAATAACTAAAATTTGATTATCTCTCTCGAATAACTAAATTCGATAAACTCCTTTCGATTAACTAAAATCGATAACTCCTTTCGATTAAACTAAAATCAATAAACTCCCTTCGATTAACTAAAATCGATAACTCCTTTCGATTAACTAAAATCGATAAACTCCCTTCGATTAAACTATAATCGATAAACTGCAACGACCCAGAAAATCTGAACCAATTTAAAATTTTTAAATTGGATAAAATAATGGATTTTAAATATTTAAAATAAATATTTTAAATAATGGCGATGAAAACTGAGTTTGAATCGACAATTGAAAACGAATATAATTAATTATAATTATAAACAAGGCCTGAAATGGCGTGGTAGTTTCAAAAATGGAATTCAAACTTTGTCGGACTGTACCGAGTGCAAAACAATCCGGATTTTAGTGAAACCAAAAATATTTAAATCTGTTAGTGAATATCTTTCTAACGAATCTGAAAAATCTAAATTTGATAGCGGGAATCAAAAGATATGTCCAGTTGAAAATTCTGAATAGTCGCTATGGAATTCAGGCCCTTAAAAATGGACATTTTGCAAACGACCTCGGATTTCGACGAAACCACTTTTGTTGGGTCCGGGATGTGAAGTTATTGCTAGGTTTCAAATTTCATAATTTTTCGAATCAATATGTGAGCGTGGCAAAGGAAAACGCGTTTGACCAGTTTTAGTTGATTTTAATCGATTGGAAAATGGCCATTTTTCAAACGGTCTCAGAATTCGACGAAACTAGTTTTGTTAGGACCGTATCGTCAATACGAAGCTAGAAAATATTTTTCGAGAATTTTTCTAGTTAGTATGTGACCCCGGTAAATTGAAATGCACGTTCAAATTCAATATATTGAATTATATTTTGTTTTTGACGAAAACTGATCGAAACGATCGAATCAGCTTACGATTCATATCCCATTGTGTTCGGAACGGGGGTAATTAGCTAAGGACGACAGTCGTTGGGTTCAGTTTGGTATTCGTATGTAAAATCTCACTTTAACGTAATCAAACATTATTAAAATTATAAAATATATTTAAATTAAGTGTCCAACCCTAGGTCAAAAAGGGAAGTCCACGGTCAAAGCTTCACTAGCCGCCTCTCTCTTACGATAATGGCTGGGAGCCTCAAATTTTCTTTCGATTAAATCTCCCAATTCGTTTCGAAATTCAATCCAAACCCAACCGAAAATCGAAGACCTCTCAATCATCTTTAAATCCATACAGCTGAGATCGGAAATCTCGATCTCTATTGGCCGGGTTACTCCTTGAAAGCTCCGTCGTTCGCAATCAAATCAGGGACGGAGGGGGGCATCGGCTCTGGCACTGACACAGGCGATGGTGGAGGAGCTGAAGCCGGAGGTTGTGGAAGTGTCAGATCATGGTTTAATGCGTTGAGATGCGTGCGGTTTTGGGATTAAAGGATGGAGCTCATGGGTTCTTCGATGCCTGTAGGAGACGATGGAAGCAGCTTTACAGAACAAAGACACAGTGAGTTGATATTTATTGTTTATTTTAATTTAAATAAATATAAATGCAGTTTTAATAAATATAAAGGCAGCTTTTATTTTCATTTTTTTAATATAAATATATATAGCATTATGACGATAAAACTAGAAAGGTTTTAAAATAAAATACTTTCAAATCAAAAATAAAATTAGCATATGGTTTTCAAAAATAAAATTAGCATATGGTTTTCAAAAATAAAATTAGCATATGGTTTTCAAAAATAAAATTAGCATATGGTTTTCAAAATAAAATTAGCATATGGTTTTCAAAATAAAATTAGCATAGAGATTTTTGAACTAAAAAATTTGCTTTGTTTTGAACTATAAAATATACATTGTTTTTAAAAATAGAAGTCGCAGAATAAAAATATGATTTTTATTGAAATAAAGAAGTAAAAATTCGATTTTTATATATGTAGAGAATACGGGCAGTGAAAAGTGACAAGAGGTAGAACGACGAAGATTTCTACCTAAGAAGTGTCGGGGAATTGAATTAGCTATTCGGTGAGAATTTCTCACTCTTCAATTTCTTTTTCTAGCTATATATATATATGTGTTGAAATAAAAGTGAATTGCTATATATAAATATAAATATATATATATATACGCCCCTCGTCCACAAACCATGGACGATATTTATTGGTTGAAATTGGGTGAAAATTGATTGATAGCGAATGATTGTTTGGGATTGTTTGGGGTTGATATTGATTGATTGAGGTTGAAAAATACCCGTTTGTGGTTGAGAAGCATTTGGTTGAAACCACATAGGATTAGTTTGTGGAAATGAAATAAATATATACATGCCGCCTGCGTGCGAACTAGATGCATGATCCCCATTGTCAAAAACCGCGAGGTTTTAAGGTAGAGCGAGGAGCCGTACTAGGGACGGTCCCGGTTTTAACTACCCTGCCGTTATGCTGCCGAAATTTTGAATAATTTTCGTGTGTTTGAATTATTTTCATTTGCTTAAACTATATTTATTCATTGAATAGAAAACCTTCATGTGTTGAATTGATATTCATTCATTGATTAGAAATTCATGTGTTGAATGGTATTCGCGTTTTAAATATAAAAATCACATTTCTATCTATACATAGAAACTATAGAAAACCTTCATGTGTTGAATCGATATTCATTCGTTGAATTGAAATTCATGTGTTGAATGGTATTCATATTTTGAAATAAATTGTTTGATAATAAAAAATCATCTTTTATCGACTATATGAACTATGTAAAATAATCTCGTTTTGAAAGAAATTGTTTTATGATAAAAATCCTATTTTATCACCAATATGAAATATATCAAAATAATAGTGTTTTGAAATGAGTTGTTCTACGATAAAAATCACATTTTTATTGTATGCATGAATCGTTGAAATGTGAAGTGTTAAAAATAGCCACTTGTTCAAATAAACATATATGAGTTGAAATATTCATTAATTAGCTAATGAAATGATTTGTACCTATGTATGTAACATTCGAATGAATGGTGATTTTAAACCAAATAGAAATCAAATATGAAGTTGAATAGAAAATGATAAATGATAAGAACTGTATATATATATACATCCATATTCACTGAACAGGTTATAGCAAAGGGGCTAGAGAAGAGGAATAAAATTTTGTGCCCGACAAATAGGTACACATTTACTGTTTTGTTTGGGTGATGATTTTATGAGCCTATTGGCTAGCCTCTTGGCTTTTTCTTTTTCTTTTTGAGATTAGAAGGACCGGGAAAGCTATTTGCGATTTCCCGATGCTCCCGGTGCAGGGGAGGTTATGGCGAAATTTTCCAAAATTTTAAGGCGTTAGTGAAATATTTGAAGTGAAAACGATATTGAAATCATTGAATGAGCTATATTTATATAAATATATAAATATAAATAAAATTAAAACGAAACGTAGTCGTGCAGTTCGTGTTTTGAAACCGTGTTTTCAAACAACTAGTACGGGAAATCCGACCATCGGATTTTCCCGAAACCTCAACCGTCGGGTTCGCCTTGGAAATATCTTCCCAACGGCACCAACCTTGTAAAAATCCAACGGTTGGATTGTCTGGAATGTTTAATTCAAATATGAAGAAAAACAGCGCCAGAAGCGATTATATATATATATATATATATATATATATATATATAATTATATATTTAATCGAATAACGACGCTGCAGTTCGTATTTTGAAATCGAAATTTCAAACGATTGTACCGAGAGATCCGACCGTCGGATTTTCCCGAAACTGGAACCGTTGGATTCGTTTTGAAAAGACCTTTCTAATGATGTAAATTTTGTGAAGATCCAACGGTTAGATTTTCAGATATGTGTAAATCAAATCTGAAGAGAAACAGCGCCACGGCCGCTTTATGGCCCGAAGCGTCGTTTTGAATAAATTAGCTATTTTAAAATAAATAAAAATAGCGATAAATAGTTATAAAATATCATAAGCGATATGGAATGGAAATAAACTGAATTTGCTCGATTTATGTGGCTTTTGATGGTTGAATGTGTTTGGTGTGAAAATTACATTAAAGAACAAGATTGGTGTTGTCAAATAATTTAACCATTGAAATAAATTGATTTGAAATTCTAAATATACGTGAATTATTTGAAAAGGCCGAGTTAATTCTCATTTCGAATAATTGACCGACGATTGAAATTCGAAGATGAAGACGATGGTCGAAGACCGGAGATCTTCACCTCGTTTGGATGGTAACCGAGGTCCTGATTGGGAGGCATCCCGAAATATGGATAATGAGTGGTGATCGTCCAGACGTACGTGGTGATCGATGGGTTTGCGAGGTATTTAGTGCCCCCGGTTTCGTTCAGACCCAGAACGGACTTGTAAATGGACTATGTGTCTGACATTGGATTTTATTCTATGTTGATTGATCTCTATTAAATATACATCTGTTTGGCGGCGGAGAATTTATTCTTTTGCTTAACGCCCTTCTCTGAGACGCACGAGCTCAGAGGTTGTATATCGATGGACATCAGTCGCATGGCATGAATTGCCTGTGTGGCATGCTAAGATGCAGCGATCAGGGCTTCTGTTGAAAAACAAAGTCTTGTGGTGATGATCAAAGCACCGCCTGTGTGGCGTAGCTTTGTGTATAACGTGAATTCGCGAGCCTCACACCCCGGTATGAAACTAAAACGGGAGAAGGACCTCAGGGAGGGCATGCGTTTCTTTCTAGCTAGGGTGGTGTCAGTGACCTACCAGCCCTGACATTTATATACTTTTCACCTATGTGGTTGTTGCTGTTGCGAGGCGCCTCGGTTTGATCGGGCAATTCGGGTCCGATGGAGTCATTCGTTGGCTCATTTACACCCCAAAGGGTGGGGAAACGCAGTGTTCAGGAATTTTAATCCACATCGGTGGACCGGCCCTGACGATCCAAAGGCTTGACTGAGTACTTGCCTGAGGGGCGGGCTAGAGCGTCTCGAATTCGGTAAGGACTATCTTTTGCCTTGGTTCATGACGGAAATCCAATTTCCAAATACGACATCGTGCGGTTTTGATTGTATATATATATGGCGACATGATATATGGTACCCATGCTATCTATGATTGATAGTTATGATTTGAAATTGTTTTCAAAACATATAAACACTAGCAATAATATCAAATGCCTTTGTTTTATTCGTATCAAGCATATTTTGACCGTTATAAGGTAAAACTCTATCCTCCGGTTTGCGTTGCATTGTGTGATGGGAACTGAGTCTTATAATGGCTTCATATTTATAAAAAGCATAGCGATGTTTAAAAGAAAGATTTGTTTTAAAAGCACTGGCAATCCAATGGAGAAAACCCGTTCCACGAAAGTGGCGTGGTCCTGTGATTGGCCATATTATATATGTGTTGAATAGATTTCTCATACCAGTCCCATGACTGACTCGTAGTTTGTTTCACTATCAAACTCGGGTGCCCCTTTTTCTACACGGGCAGCCTTGTATTCAGGTTTAGCTGGTTCTTTCTGGATAGCTGGAGCTGAAGATGGATTCTATCATTTATTTCTTTTTATGCTGTTCAGCTCCTATTGTACATATTATGTTTGTTTTCCGCTGTAGACATTCATGTATAGCTGAACTGTATTTGTACTAAGTAAGATCCTGTATACTGTGTAACTCTGATGATTACTTTTATCCAGTATATTTTGTTGTTCATTATCTGGTGTAATTATTTAATTCTGTTCTGCTATTATCTGTTTCTGTGTTATATTCCTAAGATAACCCTTGTCTCCGTTTGAACGGGATTTCGCATGTGGTTTGGTGGCGAACAGTGGGCTCTTACCCCCACATGTCCCTTGCGGGGGTTGGTTGCTGTGTGCTGACAGTCGAGAGGCTGGCCGTAAAACAAGTGGTACTGGGGGACCATTGGGAGCCACGGTGGGTTTTACCTGTTGTACTAGAGGATGAAGGGATGGTTGCAAAGTCTACCGGATTTCGCGGTAACGTCTCATAAACTCCTTTCGAATAACTAGATTCGATAACTCCTTTAAACTCGATTCGAATAACTAATATTCGATAACTCCTTTTAACTCGATTCGAATAACTAATATTCGATAACTCCTTTTAACTCGATTCGAATAACTAATATTCGATTAACTCTTTTGATTTAACTTCTTTTGATTTATTCCTTTTCTATTTGTTTACTTAATAAATAACTATTCCCTTTTCAATTCTATTTATTTGACAAATAAATATTTCTTTTATCTTTTCTATTTATTTAACAAATAAATATTTACTTTTCTATTTGTTTTTCACAAATATCTTCTTTTATATTTGATTTCACAAATATTTCTCTTCCTATTTTATTTATTTAACAAATAAATATTATCCCTTCAATTCTATTTGTAAGTGTTTTACAAATATTTCCTTTAAATTCTTATTTGGCTTTCCAAATATTTCCTTTAAATTCTTATTTGGCTTTCAAAATATTTCCTTTAAATTATTATTTGGCTTTCCAAATATTTCCTTTATAAAATCCTTTGATTTTATAAATAGTTTCTTTTATAAATTTTATTTATAAATAAATATTCCTTTTATAATTTTATTTACTTTCTAAGTAAATATTCTTTTTATACTTCTATTTACTTTCTAAGTAAATATCCTTTTATAAATTTTTTTCGTTTTCTAAATACTTTATTTCATTGCACAGTTTGAAATATTCCTTCTATATAAAATCTTTCGATTTTATATAATATTTTATTTCTATATTTCTTCTGGTATTTAACAGTACCAAATAACCAGACCATTGTCACTATAATCAATCTCAGATTATACATCACATCATATAACACAATATATGAACAAAACAGTATTATAAATATTGAGGAATCCAGTTGGGTCCCTTCAACCTGTTTCCCTGCATCACAGATGTTAAACAACACGAATATAAAATATTCTGATAAACAGAATCAATATTCGATTAACGATTTATATATATCATTATCTATATTTTCAACCAATAAATTAACAGTTAAATCCAAATAGTTAACACACATCAATCAACAAATAATTATCAGTTCTAAGAATACGTTATAAAAATATAACTGTTCAGAGTTGGTGAGTTTTACTCACATTTCGCGTTAACCATAAAATAGCGATTTGCTTCTGTTGATTCAGACGGACAATTTATTTTGCAATAAATTGTAACGAGCTTCGATTCACTCCCAGTCAGTTCAATGTTATAGTCCGCCCCTACGATCCCAATGGATTTTTTTTCGTGAAGTTCTGATAATTCATGCATGAGATATGGTATTTTAAAGTTAATATGCTATATTATATTAAATCAAACTTAATGAAAATATTTAGTTGGGCTTTAACCTTTTATTCGGCCCATCCACGTACATCAAAACCAAGTCTATTCCATCCCTAACTCAATCGATCCCTTTAACTCCACGTCCACAACATCTTTACCAACTAAAATATTTTTTTGCTTCATTATTGCTACACGGCCCAAGCCCAACCCTAAATAAGCCCAACCTTCCATCCATCTTCTCCAAACCAATGAAATGATTCTCGTCCTCCTGCATGTATTATTCCCATGTCGTGCCATTTTAAATGATCATCTCCGCAGCATTTACTTCATCCAACTTCCAGTCTCATCACGTAAGCTTCTTTCTAACGTTGGCTCCTCCCATTTTCCAATCTTCATAAATGTTTAAGGTTTTTGCTACACAAACATTACTACAAACAGAGCACCACTACAAGCACCTTACCACATGTTAGTGTGGTATCTGGGATCATCAGGCTTATAACAGAGCATGCAGAGATAGTCACCTTGTTGTATTGAGTCAACTCCACGTTAAAAATGACGTTGGCAATCACTCCTTAATAGAGACAATCTGCTCCTCCATGTACTTATATATATACAGCACCAATGTTGAAAACCCAGAGTCCAGACTGCTCCTATACATCCGCTATGTCCTTCATGTTTCGTCACTCAACATGCCGAAGTCCCACCTATCCCACTCCACGCAGCTCTCAGACCTCTCCCTCCGCTCCACTCTTCTTTCCAGTTCACTAAGGATTTTAAAACAGAAAACACTATCTCCCTTCTCACTGAAATCTCCTTATACTCCTACCCCATGCAACGTGATGGACAACTGCACCTGCTACTCCCCTCTTCGTGCTATAGTATTTTTCCTTTTCCATTACCGCACGTGAACAGACCTCATCCTCTTCAAATGATTCGTCCCTACCAAATCTGATTTCCATATTTATCCTTGAATTAAAACTCACGGTTTCAATTTCCTTTTAGTGGCGGCTCACCCTGATTTGTTGAAACTAGAAAATGAATGCCTTTCTGTGATGTTATTTATCAGAGAATATTGAATGGAGAAGGAGTAGACAACAGTAGGGTATGTATATGTCTTTATTTTTGAAACGTGGAATCACAAGTGCCATTGTTTGGGAGTGTATTTAAAAATAAAAGGATGCTCAAAACTTAAGGCAATACAATCGCCAACCTAGCGCGAGCATCAACCATACGTTTGCATTGAGCGTACGCTGTTGCGTAAAATTCTACTTACGTACGGATAGAAATAAAAATACCGTTGTGTCGAGCTCAGTGCCCCGATCCCAAAAATATAATAATATCGGTAGATTAACTCATATTTTGAAACTACAAAATGTTGATTACAGGGTACAAAATACTTCAAATAAAAAGTTGCTTATTAAATTAATTAAAAATTACAGTAAAATTCTAAAAATAAAATTATCACTATGTCCTAAAAGAATCTTGTCTAAATTCAAAACCGATATTCAAATATATTTGAATAACCGTTATGGCCACGAAAAAATATACCGCTGTTTTTCTGAATGTTTAATTTGGGCATAACTAAAAATCTACATGACGAAATCCTAACTTTTCTCTTCTACTAGAAAAATATACTTCACTAGATCCTAACGTTTCTTGTTTCACAGAAATCAGGTTTAAAATGGCTTCTATATATTCGTTTAAAGTTCGAATCGCCAAATTACGAACTGCAGCGCCATTTCGAGCTCGATTATAATTATATTATAATTCTACGTTCAAACTGTCGTTTACATAATATATTCGTTATTCAAATCAAATCCAAAGATGAATTATATCTTATAAATAATCCCATTCACACGATATTGTGAATTCCACCATTTTTGATTATTTCTGAATTTAATATATTATTCTATTATTTTAATTTAATTAAATATTCATTTATTTAATTAAATAATGATTTAATTCCCTAAATCACTATTTTAAATAATTAAATAAATAAATTATTACCCGTAAAAATATGGGTCGTTACACCCATCATATGCGAGTTTGTTCTCTTTTATTTCAGATGGAACCTTTACCGTCATTGTTTCTCTGGAGAAGGGGATACCCTGCAACTTCCTATCTTCTATCCATGTTAGAATTTCATTTTCTTCTGAACTGATTACCTCTTTTAATATTTGGTTGCTTCTCCTCGAAACTAGACTGCTCCGTAGATTTAATGAAAATCTAATTTGGCTATAAAGCTTTCGAGGTGCTATCATTTTTGATTCTGCATCATAAGGTTCAACTTTAAGGGACCTTTGAACTAAGTCTTCTTCAATGAATTCTCTAGTTGCATCAATCTGCATAGCCAAGTGTAGTATTTCCAATTCATTACTTGCTCTTTTCGTTAAGGTTGAAGGTCCTCCAATTTCCAGTTTGGCGAAGTTGATGTTGTTTTCTAGAATGGATGATGTGTTGGATCCTTCTCTACTATTCCTTCCCGATTGAATCATCCTTTAATTGATTTTCGGAGTATCTTGTTATGACGGAGTGGGAAATAAGGTCGGAAGGTTTAAGCTAAGTACAAAGGGTTCTCAATAAGGACGTAGGTCCAAGGTTAAACTATTCTTCAAATAGCTCTTGGATCAATGACGTTTGAAGTATCCATTAGGTATTCAGAAGCTCCTTGTCGAGACTCTTTATCTATATTCTTGCTTCTCCAAAGCTTAGTCCAATCCGGGACGGAACAGCTAGGGATATGGTAGGTTATCCAAAGGATTATAGGTTCAAGCCCTCCTTCTAGCACCAAAATGTTAACGATATTTTTCGTCAATACAAGAATAAGGGAATAAGGGTATGGACCTACGGGAACTTTGGGATTGTTTAGTTCCTACAAACTTGAGTTAGTTCACCGTTTCTTAGATATCAAGGTCTTATGCTCGAAGATTAGTTACTCTTCCTTCAAAAGGTAAGTATCATGCTTACGAGAGTTGAGGACCAACAGTTATCTTAGGATAAGGGTTTTGTAAGCTCGTCGCAAGTGGAAAACTAAACGGTGTAGGAAGGGTTATTTTGGACATTTGAAAGCATAACATAACACAGTCAGAAGCATAATAAAGTACAACATAATATGCGAAAATAATAAGAACACAACGATTTATAGTGGTTCGATTTGGATTGAACCTATGTCCACTTTAAGGGATTTGATGATTTTATTCCTGGAAGCGATTACATGAGAAATCCCCAATTTGATTTACAAATTAGGGTTTGAGTTCTTAGAAATGAGTACAAAATTGCGGAATGAGGAAAGTCCCTAAAATGAAACCCCTTGGGTCTTATTTATAGGCATATTGGTCCCTCTTTGGTAGCATTCAAGTAAAAAGCCCAGTTCCGCTACAACCTTTCACTGTCGGCTGATCTTGGTGGCTCTCGGTTTTAGGACCTTTGGTTTTGGTTTGTTTCCGAACTTCTTGTTTCGGTGCTGAAGTTTTGTATTTGCTTGGGTGCCGGTTTGATTATCTCCTTTCCCTCTCTCTCGGCTTTCGGGGTTAAAATGTGATAAACCCAGTGTCGGTATCGAATGCAATTCGATGCCAGTTGAGCTGCTTTCGTTTCCTTATGTGCTTGGCTTTATCCCCAATCACTATCGTCTTTTGACATCCAGTTCTACCTTTGATGCTTGTTCTAGAAATTATAAGTCTTTCCCATTGGTATCAGTACCGATAGCTTCTCCTTGCCCTGTTTTACTTATTTTTAGCCCTTTATCTCCTCTGATGAATCCAGTTTCAGCTTCATGCCTTTATCTTGAATATTCAGTGTCAGTATTGATACCAAGCATATGGGTATCGATAGCTCTATGCTCTCTCCTATCTTGGCTTTGTGCTCTTCATTCGTGATTCCAGGTTTTAGTGTTGAATCTTGTGCTTTCGGGATCGAAACCAGATTATTTACTCTCGGTGGCGTCACTACATTTGTTCTTGATGGCTCCTTGCTCTTTCGCTGCTTTCGATATTGCCTTGCTGCCATCTAATTTGGATCGGCACCAAGCTTTACCTCTTTTGTTGGTGTCGATATCATTCCGACTAGGTCCTTTTCCGTCTGCTTTCAGTATCAACTGTCTTGGTGGTCTGGTGTCGATTATGTGCTTCCTAAACATCCTTTTGTTGCTAGTATTACGTCATGATCTTATATCCCTTTCGATGTTGGCTTTCTGGTTGTCACTTTCATAAGTTTACCTTCTTGTTCTTCTACCGATACCAAGCTAAATTGTTCATTGTCCATTGGTATCGATATCAGGTCTCTATCTTCTTCTTCACTCTCTCAGGAATCATTGCTATAGTTATTCCTTTCTGAGCTCTTTGTTGTCTTTGTTTCAGTGTCGTTACCAGGATAGTAGTGCATCATATGTTGGTGCCGACACCATATTTTTCCTCTTTCTTCATTATTATTGCGTCTTCTACTCTTCTTCTATTGGTGTCGGCTCGGTATCCTTGTGTTCTGGTGTCGGCTCTGATTCTTTCAGCCTTCCTTCCGAAACTCTTTGCTAGTGGTGTCGGCCTTTAGCCCACTGCTCTTAGTGTCGACATAACTGTCCCCAATACTCTTTCTATTTGGTATTGAACCCTAGACTTCAGAGCTTTCTTTCGTTACTTGGTTTCGGTTCCATTGCCCGAAAGCCCCTTTACTTTTCTTGCTTCGAAGCTTCTTCTTCTTTATATTTGGCCGATACAAATTTTGGTGTTAACAGTTCTAATACAGAGAAGATAGCAGTAAGGCGCGGTACCAAAGCCAACATACAATAAGCAGTCCAAGAGTGGTGTCGATACCGACACCTAAAGAAGTCCAATACCAGAAGGAAACAAGGAGGGAAAGCACATGACCAACATGAAGGAAGGTAAAATGCTAACAATGCCAACTAGCTTGGTATTTATACAAAGGCGACATCAGATCTATAAAGGAAGGAGAACGAAAGCAAAGTTGGTAGTGACATGAGGCAGAAGAGAGCTATCCATACTAATGTGCGTAGCGATGCTGAAATGAGAAGCCAGCACATGGGCTCCAACATCTAAAGCAGGTCAACACCCAGAAGTACAAGGGGCAAGGAACCAGAAGTCACTGCCAAAGCCAGAAGTTACTAAAAAAGCCGAAACCCAGAAACCGACTCTAAAGACCACAGATGTGGGTCGACACCAAGAGAACGAATCGAAAGCGGGCTTTCTGCTGAATAACTAAGGGTCTCATTTTAGGGGACTTTTTTCATTTCCACAATCTTTATCCATTTCTTAGAGAGAAAACCCTAATTTGTAAATCGATTTGGGGATTTTACTTTTAATCTTCAATGTACTCAAGCAAGTGATCAATAAAGAGAGAAATTTAGCACAAGTCACATATTTCATTTGTTTTTCCATTGCTTGTTCACGACAAAGCTACTTACATAAGTCTAATTAACAAAATAACCTTTCCTAAGCCATTTAGCTTTCTCACTTGTGTTGAGTTTATAAAACCCTTATCCTAAGGTAACTGTTGGTCCTTGAATCTCGTAAGCGTGATGCTCACCTCTTTGAAGGAAGAATAACTAATCTTTAGGCTTAAGACCTTGATATCTAGGAAATGGTGAATTAACTCAAGCTTGTAGGAACTAAATAATCCTTAGGTTCCCCTAGGTCTACAACCAAGTACCCTTATTCCGATGTTGACGAAAAATAATGTTAACATTTTGGCACTATAAAAAGGGCTTGAACCTCCGATCCTTTGGATAAACTACCACATCCCTAGTTGTTCCATCCTGGGTGGACTAAGCTTTGAAAACATAAAACCATGGATAAAGGGTGTCGAAAAGGATCTTCTCAATTTCAAATGGCTACGTCAAGCATTAGTGATCCAAGAATTATTGATAAACAAAGGCTTAGATTGGAGGCCCTACGAATCAAGAACAAGGATAAGGAAGTAGAACCTTATGAACCTGACCATTGAAGCATTAACCCTTTCCACATAGGACCAACCCCAACCTTTGCTCTAAGAAATTCTACATCGAAGGAATATAACCTATTCACTCACATAAAATAAGTCATTCATGCACAGGCTAAGGAAACTATATTTGAGCAAAGGACAATGGAGGATTTCAATAACATCACCTCAAGATGGTCTAGGAAAGTAGCACCTCAGTCTTAAGACATAGTGAAAAGAAATCTTTAAGATGAAGAGGGACCGATAAAATTAAGTAACAAAAGTGCTAAGTTCCAACGTCGAAAGAGAGTCTTTGAGTAAAAGATTACCCAAAGAATGCAAACTTATTACGTCTATTGAAAATATTTAGTTCCTAACCAAGCATGAGTTTAAATTTTGGCTGTCACTAAATAATAAACCAAAGAATGAAGTCAAATTGGGAGGGCCTTACTACTAGTATCATATGATGAATGGACATGAAAATAATCACTGTAGAGTCCTCTAAGGGATGATCATCAAGTTCTTTGATCAAGGCCAGCTATATAGATATGTAAAAAAGACTTAATCAACTACAACAAAGGATTCTTTGAAGAAAAAACGTCTACATGGTCTAGAGTACGAAACTCCTTAAAACTTGGAACCTCCTAAAATGGGTGAAGCTACCTACAATAGTAGAAAACCCTTGTCCAAGCCAAGATGACCAGGGCAAAGGCACCCTCCGAGGGGAGGGTGCATGTGTAAGCCTTTATCCGCGCTTATATCAGAAAGGGTCTGGTTAAAGCATAAAAATGTAAGGCTCCATCCCCGGGGCGGAGAAACTAAAACCCTTACTGCCGCCTACGATGGCCTGGGTAAGGCACCCCTCAAAGGGGGTGAGTGTAAGCCTTTATTCGCGTCCAAATCAGACATGACCAGGGTAAAGCATCGAAAACCTTTACCTTCGCCTATGATGGCCAGGTTAAGGCATCCCTTTGGAGGGGGTGATGTGTAAGCCTCTATCACCGCCTATGATTCCTAGGGTAGAGCATCAAAATAGTTTGCCTTTATCCGTGCCTATGATGGTTAGGATAAAGCATCTAAGCCCTTATCACCGCCTACGATGGCCAGGTTAAGGCGCCTCCTAGAGGGGGTCAGGTAAGTCCTTGGGCCCTGCTTAAGAATAAGCTAGCCAAGCGCACTAGACACACAAGCCTAGAGAGTGGCTAACATAGCACGTACATCCTCTGCTTTGACAATCCAAAACCCAGAGAGTGGCTCACAAAGCACGTACATCCTCTACTTTGAAAAACAAATCCGAAATAGGTAACAAAACTATAAATTACCACCTGAATTTGGGTTTTGGTTTGGGACTTCTATTATTACCAGATGTGGAAATCTGGTCTTCTATTAAATATCTGAATCTGGGTATGGTTCGGGGCTTCTATTAATTACCAGAAGTGGATTTTTGGACTTCTAATCAAATACCTGAATCTGAGTTTTGGTTCGGGACTTCTATCATTGCCAGAATTGGATTTCTGGTCGTCAAATGAAATACCTGAATCTGGGTTTAGTTCGGGGCTTCTATTAATTACTAGAAGTGGATTTCTAAACTTTTAATTAAATACCCGAATCTGGGTTTCGGTTCGAGACTTCTATCATTAGCCGAAAAATGGATTTTTGATCTTCTATTATGAATACCTAAATTTGGGTTGTAGAGCTTCTGTTTAAACTTCTGGAAGTGGTTCTTTAGATTCCTATCCTAATGCCCTAATCTAGGTCCCAAGACTATAACTTTCATTTCTGATAAAGGATTTGCAAAAACGATGCTAGGGTTAGTATCTCGGGTATTCTGCACTAAAACCTTCAGACGAGTGGTCAAGGTTTCTCATATCTCACACAGGGAGATTCTCTAAGCCTTTATTATGCAAAAACCACTATTCATTATTCTGATAAAGTGTAACATGCAAAAGTTCACCTTAACCTATCATAAAGGTTTATCTACTACCTAGTTACGACCGGGAGGGTGTCTCATATAAACTAAACAAATTATTGTATGCATCCTATTCTAAGAAAAGACAAACACAAGGGTGTTATGTGCAAAACTTTATGCAGAATAATTTAAAAGGAATTCCATATAAAGGTATTCAAAACAGAAGCAAAAATTATACATCAGGCGATATCCATACAACTTACAAAATCATTTTGCAAGCTTATTTATAAAATCATTTCATCAGTTATCAAAATACAAAAGTTAGATATCAATATTACAACCATACCAAATGTCTTAAGAATTCACATTTACATCATCATTAGTCAAGGGTGGGTTAATAGCATGACGAATTGCTACACATAAAAGCTCTTTAAGCTTTTGCTCTTTCCTTCTGATATCATTAGCACTGTCTATGGGTTCAATTTGAAATTTTAGAGCCCTGTTGTAAGCTTTGTTCATGGCTCGTAAAGTTTTGTTCTCTTTCTATAAATCAAAGAGACTATTTCGCAAATCATGTCTCTCCTTCTATAATTGCTGAATTTTGGAGACATAATAGTTAATACGTCGAAGCACGTCCTCATTGCGTTCTTTATCATAAAAACACTTTATTTTGGCTTTGACCTTTCTGCACCACCTGCAAACGACTGATCCATATAACCCGCGAGGGGGGTTTCTCAAATGAAAATGTCTTTCTGAAGCTTCAGGCTTAGGTGCAGCTTGGGAAATCTTAGACACAAATATGCTAGTAGTACATCCAAAAGTAAGTTCCTAAGTTTTGCAGCTTGCTCGTGCGCCATCCAGGTCAATTTCAAAGTCGGCAATCTGCTGTTGCAACGTAACTATCACGTCATCGAAATCAATAGAGGGATTGGTTTTTTGCCTCTCTCTTTAGCTCAAGGATAGTTTTATCCTTATCTTTCAATCGACCATCCAGAATATTTATTTGTTCATTCAAATTCTTAATAGTTAACATTTGAGTAAGATTGTTCTCCCTTAAGTCATACCGGATATCTCTTTCAAAGCATTCCTCCATTCTGCAATTGTTAATGATTCATCCCTTGAATAAGAGAATGAATTTTCGAGCTGATTTCCCTATTTATAAAATGAGATACAATCATACCCAAACCTTATTTTCAAAAGGTAATACAGATGACATCATATTTTGCAAAAAGGTTTATTACATAAACTCCCAGATTCATCTGAACTCCCAGATGACATCATATTTTGCAAAAGTCATCTCCTAAAGTGAGAACGATTTTTTGGTTATTTGGAAAGAAGAAAACAAAATCATTGTTCGCATAAGAACAAAAAATGGAAGAAATTAAAAGAAACAAAACTTTACCAAAAGCTGTTGCATAAGCAGCGATTGTCGAAAACTCATCAAGTCCGAAAATGAGAAGGGCAGTGAAATGTTGGTAACATCATTAGAAGAAAGTGCAAGTCTTACGATTTCATCAAAATCCTGAGTCTAAAAGAGAGGCTTCGAAAGACTAGCACGATGAGGATACGGGAGTGGGGTTAGATCATGCCCCCTCAAATCTAAAGCTCCCAGAGAGTTAGATACCAAAACACCATCCATGAAATACCCCTCGGGGTCACTATTTGGGAGGAACTGACATTGGGAGTAATGCCAGTAGAGAGAGAAATGGGACCCGGAGTCTGTTGCACAGTGGTCGCAATAATGATTTTGGAGGAGGAGGTGAAAGTTTCACCCTTATGCCTCTTAGAATCTGGGTCTTTAGTAGTGGAAGCAAGTTTTTTCTTAGCTGCAGCATTAGATCAAGCTATTGAAGCTATGGTAGATGTCTCATCAGAATCCTGGGCATCTGATCAAAGTAATGATATCAGATAAGCAGAACTACGAAAGCTAAAAACATGAAATGAGATTTTGAAGTCGCTCTAGAAAAGCAACCTTACTCGAAGCACTCAGAAACAAAGGAGTCAGAGGAGTGAACAAGTCAGATGTCGGAATTAATTTTTTTGCACCAGAGAAGTGGAAGGGTAGTTGCTACAATATATTTTTCCCCAAGGGAAGAAGGGCATGCTTGCGAAGGTTGTCCAAAGTTAACATGATAGATCGTTGTCTCTGCTCTTCGGCTGCCATATAAATGACATCGACAACTTGGTCTTCCACATCATTTAAACTTTTCCTATAGGGAGTCGAAGTTGGAAAGAAATGTAACACCCCATAATTTAATACACTGTGATTGTATAATAAGGATAACAAAATGGATATTGCTTAATTAAATATTCAGAATGAAGTAAACCAGACCTTACCGTTGTGTCTGTTACAAAATTTTAGTTTAGAAAGACTCTTAAATTTCTAAAATCAGAGTTAATATAAAAAAAGATATGGGCTTAAGAAATTTTAACGAAATACAAATAGAATATATATAATTTAAAATATATAAACTAAACATTCTGGAGTAACGGTCATGGGGCGACCCAAGTTGACTGGATCGACCCACGGGTCGGTATAGGTCAAGGTGGGTCGACCCATTTAGATGCTGAGATAGATTCCTACGCCTTTTTTTGGACTGAATTCTTAACCAAGTTCGTTCGCTGACTCAGCATAGCGTGTATGGTCAGATTGGAAAACCTAAATCTAGCGGTAGGGAATTATCCTAGGTAACCTATATAAAGGCTGGCAACCTCATTGTTCTCCACACATAAATCTATTCTTCTCCAAAACTTTTTCTAAAAATAATATATACATGGAGATACAGAGGTGCTTCCCAAACATAATTTAGCAAGGATAATTCTGACTACCCTGCAACAACAACAATATAAAAGTGGATGTGCTTCTACAATAGCATATATATACAAAAGAGATATTTTCTTCTTCTCCAATCCAATCACTGTGGGTTTCATATCATTTTTAGATCTGTTATTTTAAACAGTTTTAGGCAGTAAATTATTGGATCTGAAATAAATAGTACCTCTAAGTTATTTCTTATATGTTGTCATTTTACTGTTAAATCACCTATTTCAGACTACTGTTATCGTATGCTCATGTACACTTCTATCTTCCTTATCACTATTCTGTCTTTTATTTATTTGCAGTCTTTTATATGCCATTTTATTCAGTTTGAGATATGTTTTCTCCCTTTTTCCTATTTATTTACACTGAACCTAGGCTACTAAAAGCCTAGTCTAATACTGTTGAACTGCGTATTAATGACATTAAAATGAAGAAACTTGGGCATATTGCAAATTGGGAACCCTTGATTGTAAATATGGGTTAATTACATTAAAGAAAGAATATGCGACATGTCAGTCTGATAGATTAGACATAATTTAAGCTTAAGTATAACATGTAAGAAGGTATGAGTAACAAATGTAAAAAATTACGTAAAATGAATTATTGTAGTCTTAATATACATCGGGCAGGTGTTTGTTTGGGAAAAAGGGTTGTACACAAATAACATTTAGGATAAATGTCATTTACAACTAGGCTTATTAATGAACTTAAACCTGCTAAGTTAAACCTATTAATTAATAAGCTTATTGGTCCCGTGTTTAGTTGTTTATATCAAGTTTTGAGACTCTTAAATCCTAGTTACTTGGGCACACAAGCCTAGGGGGTGGCTTGTGTCAAGTTGTGTGGAACCCATATCAGTCCATATCCCTGTTGGTATCTTAGGAGGGGCCTCGCACTAGGTAGAGCCCAGGGTGAAACACCCCCCCTCTGTTAAGGTCACTCACAAAGGGAATGCCTTAATTTCGGTGGAGCATTATAGGTAAATGACATAGATAATTTACAAGAAAGATATATATAAGCAGCGGAAAAACAACATTTATTTCATACGTGGTTCATAACAAAACATTACAGCAGACTGTCTCAAAACAACTTCCAAACCATTACATCAAAATCCCTGTCTTGATTAAAACATAAAGAAGCATAGAAAAAAAACAAAATAGCATAAATCCCCATTGAGAGTATATCCAAAGCCATAGCCCAAGGAAAGAGAGTCCAAGCAATACATCTACTTTCTTCAAGTTTGCAAAAGGTCTGACTAAGCTGAAGTATTCCCTCCCTGCGGACCTGGGGGGAAACGGAAGAGAAGAAGACGAAAGAAAAATGGGTCAGACATAAGTCTGGTAAGTCTAGTGATTTTTCAGTGTGTGAACAAGGAAAAGCTCATGATAGGAATAAACTGAAAATAAGACATCACCAGAACAACAAGCTAACATAAACCAAGATAAGGCAGTTTAAAACCGCAAATATTATCGCATCCATTTCTACTTCTCTACACCTATTTATACTTGTTCCAACTAGCGCCCCATATTCATGGTGAAGTGATCCCCTTTTATCGATCGACTCCTACACGCATGCATTCATCACGTGTGTAATTCGGCCCTCGCTTGATTGTAGATACGTGTGCAAGTCCCACCACAGGGTGTATCAAATCCTATGGTGGCAACCCGACACGATTTAAGATGCACAATGTATAACTACTGATGCCCAGTGCCTGCTTTTTCCACTCCGGAGTACGTGCACGCCCGTACTCCGTCGGAACCTACACTGACGCACTACCCGCTGTTGTTTTGAACGCTTATAATCAGCCCAGTAATCGTGCCCTACCCTGCCTAGTTCAGTGTACCATGATACAACTATGTGGGTTACTGCTGAAATGGGTCCCCGTTACTAGGGTTTCCTAATCAACATGTTTAATTGGTTAAGTGTCCAAATTTACCTAACCCCAACCATCAGTTAAGTTAACATGTTGAATTGGTTAAGTGTTACCTTAATTGTCTTAACCCTACCAATCTTGACTTAGTTTTAATTAATTCATTAAAGCACCAACCACTCACATTAGACAGGTATTGTTGCGGTCACTAGATGTGCCGGTCGATTCCAGGCAGCTTTACACCGCAACTCAGTCTAACCTCGGGTTCTTTTGGGCTCCATGCGCTAACCTCTCACATTAGATCTATATTGTTACGGTTGCTGGATGTGCCGGGCGGTTTCGGGCAGTCTTACACCGTAACTCAATATAACCTCGGGTTAGGCATATTCGTCTTTTTCTATATTTACATATTTATCCTTTTATGTTTATATATAAATTTGTCAATAATTTATTGTCATGGCCCACTTTCCTTCTAAATCAAGTTCATAATTTTAGGTATAAAAATTATACCATTACATGCCATAAACCATTACATGATTATGAGCCAAATATGTCAATTACATGTAATTTCAACATTTCCCCCCCAACATTACCCCCGTTAAACGTTCGCATAAATTACATAGAATGTTTAGGCTTCGCAATTTAGCCTATCTCAAAATCAAAAGGGGAAAAAGAAGAAACATGTAGCATTCAACAAACATAATATTGATCCAACATATGTCACACAATATTTGGCATAGAATCAATATACATGAACTTGCAGTTTTGAACCTAATCGACATGAACCATAAGCATATAATTGGGAGTTTACATAGAACTACACAAATTAAACTTGGCATGTGAAGGTGAACTTGCATTGAATTGGATCTAATTAACATGGATCTAAACATAGTGTTATAGATCTAAATATGTAGGCATATGGATCTAAACATTTAGGCATATATGAATATTATTTAGACTAAAAACTTCCATGTATCATAACACAATAGCATCGCCACACTTACATATAACATAACATGATAGTATCACTAAACTTGCATATAACATGATAGTTTCTGATTCCCAAATTCCTATACAACATTATAGGTTCGTTCACCAATTTCTATATAACATGATAGGTTCGATAAACCACAATAGTTCATAGGCATACATTATAGAATAGACATGAACAAACATGAATCAGCATCACATACAACTTGGTACAATTCTATTTTATATTTCATTACAAATCATGTCTTTAATTTATTCACATCTGAAAGATAACTACACTTACAAACAAAAGGAAATTCTTGATTTCCGGGATCTGTATTCTGAAACTGAATGGCGCTCCTTTGATGTAAAATAGTTGTTGTTCTAAATTAGATTAGATTTGATTCGATTCTTTAAGCTTTTATCTTGCCTTCTAGTTGATGGAGAATGACGGCTACTCTAGGTTCACCATTGACAGCATGACGGCTCTTCGTATGAATTTGTGTGATTTAGGGTTGAGGGTTAGGGTTGTTTTTATAGAGGTTTAATTAAATAAGAGCCGTTAGATCAACCTAGAAGCAATCAAGACCATCCAGACAAGATAGAATAGCCACATCCGCCCTAATGACTCAGCAAAGAGTCAAAACTGTCAGTTTTCCAGATCTGCCCGAGGGGGGTAGGTCGACCCCCAGGTCGACCCCCTGGTCAACTTGTATGGGGGGAGATCGACCCCCTGGTCGACCTCCTGGTCGACCTGGCCTTGGGCGGGAAATTTCCCGCCCAGCCTGCTTCTGCTTCTGAATTTGAATTTCGAATGTTTTGAACTTTAATCTGAGCTGTTTATTTAAATTACTGAAAATTCTGAAGGTCATAACTTCTTCATATGAAGTACAATTCACGCAAACTCGGACTCTACCTCAAGCAAAATTCCGAGACGAACGCAATGGCATAACCCGTTTCCCTTAATTCTCACATTTGGAATTAAGTATTCTTTAATTCGTTACTTTAATGTTAACAGAAAATACGGGGTGTTACATTCTCCCCTCCTTAAAGGATTTCGTCCCCGAAATCTTCAAGTCAAGAAGAACGTATATCCTACCATCCAATCGTCCATCTACTCAACCATCAAACACAGGCGTCCATTGTCCTTAAAAAGATTTCTAATGCTTCATGATCATATGCATAGTATGTGTACATGTCCTTATCTAATGCAAAATCAGGCGGTCTACTGATTTAGTTGACCTCCTTAATGCAAATTATGTTAGTGTCATGAGTCCATGATGCATGCAATTTTTCTTAATCATACTTTCTACATGAATGCACAATCATTCACACAAATGCCACGTCCATATGATAACGCATCAAGTTTCAATCATATACAAATACATATATGCATATGCAATATGAAAGTGACTGAGCCGATCTAACACCTAATGTGTGTGTATATGCATCCACGAGCAACCACTAGCAACCACTTGCAACCATCAATCATAACATGTTTCAAATACATGTTTACATCCATTGGTTTCTACCAAAGGATAAAGAATAGGACCGAGGAGATATACTTAAAAAGATAGATACAAGCATAAACTTAAGGAAAAAGAGATCAAGGATGTACCCTAAAAAAGAAAAGGGTAGGCTGCGCGTATTCTGCCCTCATTTTCCCAAGTCGCGTCTTCCTCAGCGTCGCTCCATTGAACTTTAACAAGCTCGACTTCATGGTTGCGTAGCTTTCTGACTTCTGTTCCCAAGATACGAGTTGGAACTCTCCTCATAGTTGCTTCTCGTTCTACTTCTACTTCCTCTAGTATGCTTGGTTCCACCACTTCCGCAGACTCATGTAAGCACTTTCGTAGGTGAGAAACATGAAAGACATTATGAGCTCCTGCCAATCTTTTGGGCAACTCTACTCTATAAGTCATCTTCCCAATCTTCTCAATGATAAGAAACGCCCTACAAATCTTGGTGCCAACTTTCATACGGATCTAAAGCGAATGACGTTCCTTAAAGGAGATACCTTAAGGAACACCTTGTCTCCAACTTCAAACTCAAGGTCGATCCTTCTTTTGTTTGCGTAGGACTTCTGTCTATCTTGGGCAGTCTTCATCCTTCTTCGTATCAAGTCCACTTTCTATGAAGTTTTTCTGATCATGTCTGGTCCAAGTATGAGCTTGTCTGTAGACTCCCACCAACAAGTTGGTGATCGGCATGGTCTTCCATACAAAGCTTCGAATGGTGCCATGCCTATGGTGGCTTGGTAGCTATTATTGTAAGCGAATTCCACCAAAGAAAGATGATCCTCCCATGTTCCTCCAAAGTCAAGAATTCATAGCCTCAAGAGGTCTTCTAATACTCTGTTCACCCTTTCCGTCTGACCATCGGTTTGGGGGTGATAGGCCATGCTTAAGCATAGCTGTGTGCCTACAGTCTCTTGCAAACTCCTTTAAAACTCGCTCATAAAGATAGGGTCTCGATCACCCACTATGCTGGAGGGTATCCCATGGAGTCGAACTATCTCTTTAAGATAAATGGATGCTAGAGATAAGGCAGTCCTTCTACTCTTGACGGGTATAAAGTGAGCGCTTTTTGTGAGCCTGTCCACTATTACCCAAATATTGGTATTGCCCCTTCTTGAGCTAGGCAACCCATTAATAAAGTCCATCGAAATGCTATCCCATTTCCACTGTGGGACCTCTAAAGGATGAAGCAAACCACCAGGCTTCTTCTGCTCTGCCTTGACTTGCTAACATATCATGCACTTAGAGACGAATTCAGCAACATCCCTCTTCATGCCATTCCAAAAGAAAACCCTTTTCATGTCTTTATACATCTTGTCTCCACCGGGGTGTATGGTCAACTTGGAATGGTGTGCTTCTTCGAGAACCGTCTTCACCAAATCCCTTGCTTGTGGGACGCATAGTCTTCCATCCCATCTCAACCATCCCTTATCATCGATGGAGTATCTATTAAGGTAACTAGAAGTCTCACCCCTAATTAGCTTATCCATCACATCAACCAGCATTGGGTCTTCACGTTGCGCGGTCCCTATTAAGTCCAAATGAGCAGGCCGTACTTCTAGCAATGCTAACAAACCAGGTACAAATTCTGAGGAGGGTCTAAAGTCAAAGTTGGCTATGTACTCCAGGCTTTGCCTTTCTACAACGATAGGGCTTAAGGTCAGCTTCTTTCTACTCAAGGCATCTGCTATTACATTGCCCTTGCCAAGGGTATAGGAAATCTCAAAATCATATGAGGCAAGAAATTCCATCCATTTTTGTTGCCTCAAGTTAAGATCCTTCTATGACAAAAGATACTTCAACGATTTATGGTCAGTATACAATTCAAACTTCTCACCTAGCAGATAATGGGGCCAAGACTTAAGCGCAAAGACGATGACCGCCAACTCTAGGTCGTGGGTTGGGTAGTTTTTCTCATGTACTTTCAACTGCCTTCCACCATAAGCTACTACCTTCCCTTCTTGCATCAAGACAGCACCTAACCCTGTGCCGCATACATCCGTGTACACTGTAAACATCTTGCTCCCATCAGGCAATGTCAGAACTGGGGCTGTTGTTAGAGCCCTCTTCAAACATTGGAAAGCAACATCGCAATCCAAATCCCAAGTGAAGGTTAGGTACTTCTTCATCAATCTTGTAAGTGGAGCTGAGATTTTTGCAAAGTCTTTAATGAACTTTCGGTAAAAGCCCGCTAGCCCGAGAAAGCTTCGGACTTCGGTTGCATTCCGTGGAACCTTGCACTGCAACTACTTTTGCGGGGTCCCCAGCTAACCCCTCTTTGGACACCACATGTCCAAGAAACCTTACTTCTTCTCTCTAGAAGTGGCATTTGGAGAATTTGGCTTTTAGCTGATGTGCGCGGAGAGTATCCATGACTTCCTTTAAATGCAGAGCATGCTCTTCCTCACTCTTCGAGAAAATCAAAATGTCGTCCACGAAGACCATCACAAACTTATTGAGGAACTCACTGAACTCCCTGCTCATCAAGTCAACGAAATAAGCGGGTGCATTTGTCAAGCCGAAAGGCATGACTAGCCACTCGAAGAAACCATCCAGAGTTCTAAACGCGGTCTTATCAATGCTGTCTTCAGCCACTCTTAGCTGATGAAACCCGGTAGCCAGATCTAGTTGGGAGAAAACCGATGCACCTACAAGATGATTGAACAAGTCATCTATTCTTGGAAGTGGGTGCCTATTTTTCTTGGTCACCTTGTTTAGCTCCCTATAATCAACGCATAGCCGAAGCGAACCATCCGCTTTGGTTGCAAACACTACTGGAGCACCCCATTCAGAAATACTCCGCCTTATAAGCCCCTTCTCAAGAAACTCTTTAACTTGCTTGCTGATTTCTTTTCTCTCCCTTGAAGCCATGTGTCTAACGAGTAAAGCAAAGGGTTTTGCATTATCAACGAGGTATATGCGGAAGTCTATCTCTCGCTTTGGAGGTAAGCCCTTCACCTCTTCAAAGACATCCGAGTATTCACGGACTACTCTTACAGACTGCAAATTCTCAACAAACGTATCAAGAGATTCTAGATAACTAAGCATAACAGAGTTCATGGGATTACAAGAGATTTCGATAGTGTTACCGAGGCGAGTCATGAGTCTAACCACTCTCTTTTCACAATCGAGGATGGCACCATTACTAGATAGCCAATCCATGCGTAGAATCAACCCATAGCCCGTGAAGCCTAAAACATAGGCATTACATCTAAATCCAACGCTTAGTATAGAAATTTTCAAATCCAAACAAATCATTGACAAATAAGCTGAGCCCCCAATTGGATTTGAGACAACCAAGGGATCATCTACTATACTGGTGTCTAGGTGCAGAGATTCAACTAAAGCAGTAGATATAAAAGAGTGTGATGCGCTAGAATCAAAGAGTGTACGAACAGGATGATCAAAAAGATAAACTAAACTCTCAACATAAATATTTCTACCTCGTTCTTGCAGAGGTGCTATGAGAGCGTGAACCTGCCCTCCAGAAGAAGACCCGGTCCTTTGCCCGTGCCCTTGCTTCCTTAGGCAGTCCTTAGCCATGCGTCCTGTCTCACCGTAATGAAAACAACCACCCATCTTCCTCTTCGTCGTCCTGCAGTCCTCAACCAGATGTCTAGGAATGCCACAAAAATTACACTTCCTCTTTTCAAGGGGATTGTTGTTCTTCCCGCCCTTCTTTGAGTCTGCCTTCTTATTCTGTGATCCCTCCACTTTCTTTTCTTGAGGCACTTCCACCTTTGCCTCTTTCTTGGAATCCTTGTCTTCATCGTGTAACAGTGCCATGTCCACCAATCTCTCATAAGTCGCACCCATGGGTACATGGGTCATAGCTAGGATGTGCAGTGGCTCGTTCAACCCTTTAACAAAACGGAGAGCCTTCTTATGCGGAGTGTTCACTAAATCCAGTCCGAATCTGGCCAGCTGATTGAATTGGTTGATGTATTCCTTGACGGGCATACTTCCTTGCTTAAGAGATAAGAACTTCTCCACCTGTAGGCTTCGTTCAGCTTGTGAGAGGAATTTCATTTCGAACCTCATTCTATAATCCTCCCAAGTTTCAACTGGCCTCTTAGCATGGGTAACTTCCCACCAATAAGAAGCTTCGTCTTTAAGCAACCACACCGCCAACTGTATCTTCTGCCTATCGTCCACCTTGAAGATAACGAACAGATCCTCAGTTTCTTTGAGCCAGTTCCTTGCTTCCACGAATGATTCAGTTCCATTAAAATTCTTTCCACCCATGGCTTGAAAGTCTCTACATATTTTTGAGAAAGCGTTTGCACGAGGTGGAGGAGGAGGAACCGCTACAGTTGGGGGAGGAGGAATGTCTGCTGGGCCCACGTCATTAGCCCTAGCTTCTAGGTACCGTCTGAACTAGCCAGGTACCGGTACACCCTCTGAAAGGTTAAGATCCCCAGACATGTTGAAACGAAAAAGGAAAGATTCAAAACAAAGTATAGAAAGATAGTGCATATGGCTTTGGGGGATTATGCCTTTTAAAATAAAATAACACTTTTTCTTGAAAAATACTTCTTTTTGAAAAACAGTTTCCAAAAAATTTTATCAGATCTGGTAAACCTTTGCTCTGATACTAAGTGAAACACAACACCTCCATTAAGGTCACTCACAAAGGGAATGCCTTAATTTCGGTGGAGCATTATAGGTAAAAGACCGAGATAATTTACAAGACAGATATATATAAGCAGCGGAAAAACAACATTTATTTCATACGTGGTTCATAACAAAACAATACAGCAGACTGTCTCAAAACAACTTCCAAACCATTACATCTAAATCTCTGTCTTGATTTAAACATAAAGAAGCTTAGAACAAAAACAAAATAGCATAAATCCCCATTGAGAGTATATCCAAAGCCATAGCCCAAGGAAAAAGAGTCTAAGCAATACATCTACTTTCTTCAAGCTTGCAAAAGGTCTGACAAAGCTGAAGTATTCCCTCCCTGCGGACCTGGGGGAAAACGGAAGAGAAGAAGACGAAAGAAAAATGGGTCAGACATAAGTCTGGTAAGTCTAGTGATTTTTCAGTGTGTGAACAAGGAAAAGGTCATGATAGGAATAAACTGGAAATAGGACAGTACCAGAACAACAAGCTAACATAAAGCAAGATAAGGCAGTTTAAAATCGAAAATACAATCGGACCCATTTCTACTTAGCTGCACCTATTTATACTTGTTCCAACCAGCACCCCATATTCATGGTGAAGTGATCCCCTTTTATCGATCGACTCCTACTAGCATACATTCATCACGTGTGTCATTCGGCCCCCGCTTGATTGTAGATACCTGTGCTGGTCCCACCACGGGGTATATCAAATCCTATGGTGGCAACCTGACACGACTCAAGATGCACAGTGTATAACTACTGATGCCCAATGCCTGCTTTTTCCACTCCGGAGTACGTGCACGCCCGTACTCCATCAGAACCTACACTGATGCACCACCCGCCATTGTTTTGACCGCTTATAATCAGCCCAGTAATCGTGCCCCACCCTGCCTAGTTCAGGGTACCATGATATAACTATGTGGGTTACTGCTGAAATGGGTCCCCATTACTAGGGTTTCCTAATCAACATGTTAAATTGGTTAAGTGTCCAAATTTACCTAACCCCACCCATCAGTTTAGTTAACATGTTGAATTGGTTAAGTGTTACCTTAACTGACTTAACCCTACCAATCTTGACTTAGCTTTAATTTATTCATTAAATCACCAATCACTCACATTAGACAGGCATTGTTGCGGTCACTGGATGTGTCGGTCGGTTCCGGGCAGCTTTATACCGCAACTCAGTCTAACCTCGGGTTCTTTTGGGCTCCATGCTTTAACCTCTCACATTAGATCTATATTGTTACGTTTGCTGGATGTGCCGGGAGGTTCCGTGCAGTCTTACACCGTAACTCAATCTAACCTCGGGTTAAGCATATTCGTCCTTTTCTAAATTTACATATTTATCCTTTTATGTTTGTATGTAAATTTGTCAATAATTTATTGTTATGGCCCACTTTCCCTCTAAATCAAGTTCATAATTTTAGGTATAAAAATTATACCATTACATGCCACAAACCATTGCATGATTATGAGCCAAATATGTCAATTACATGTAATTTCAAGTTTTTCCCCCAACGTTACCCCCGTTAAACGTTCGCATAAATGACATAGAATGTTTAGGCTTCGCAATTTAGCCTATCTCAAAATCAAAAGGGGAAAAAGAAGAAACATGTAGCATTCAACAAACATAATATGGACCCAACATATGTCACACAATATTTGGCATAGAATCAATATACATGAACTTGCAGTTTTGAACCTAATAGACATGAACCATAAGCATATAATTGGGAGTTTACATAGAACTACACAAATTAAACTTGGCATGTGAAGGTGAACTTGCATTGAATTGGATCTAATTAACATGGATCTAAACATAGGGTTGTAGATCTAAACATGTAGGCATATGGATCTAAACATTTAGGCATATATGAATATTATTTAGCCTAAAAATTTGCATGTATCATAACATGATAGCATCGCCAAACTTACATATAACATAATATGATAGTATCACCAAACTTGCATATAACATGATAGTTTCTGATTCCCAAATTCCTATACAACATCATAGGTTCATTAACCAATTTCTACATAACATGATAGGTTCGATAAACCACAACAGTTCATAGGCATACATGATAGAATAGACTAGAACAAACATGAATCAGCGTCACATACAACTTGGTACAATTCTATTTTATATTTCATTACAAATCATGTTTTTAATTTATTCACATCTGAAAGATAACTACACTTACAAACAAAAGGAAATTCTTGATTTCTGGGATCTGTATTCTGAAACTGAATAGCGCTCCTTTGATGTAGACTAGTTGTTGGTCTAAATTAGATTAGATTCGATTCTTTAAGCTTTTATCTTACCTTCTAGTTGATGGACAATGACGGCTACTCTAGGTTCACCATTGACAGCATGACGGCTCTTGGTATGAATTTGTGTGATTTAGGGTTGAGGGTTAGGGTTTTTTTATAGAGGTTTAATTAAATAAGAGTCGTAGATCAACCTAGAAGCAATCAAGACCATCCAGACAAGATAGAATAGCCACATCAGCCCTAATGACTCAGCAAAGAGTCAGAACTGTCAGTTTTCCAGATCTGCCGGAGGGGGTAGGTCGACCCCCTGGTCGACCTGTATGGGGGAGGTCGAACCCCTGGTCGACCTGGCCTTGGGCGGGAAATTTCCCGCCCAGCCCGCTTCTGCTTCTGAATTTGAATTTCGATTTTTTTGAACTTTAATCTGAGCTATTTATTTAAATTACTGAAACTTCTAAAGGCCATAACTTCTTCATATGAAGTCTAATTCATGTAAACTAGGACTTTATCTCAAGCAGAATTCCGAGACAAACGCATTGGCGTAACCCGTTTCCCTTTATTCTCACATTTGAAATTAAGTATTCTTTAATTTGTTATTTTAATGTTAACAGAAAATACAGGGTGTTACACAGAGCACGCTTTACTGATATGGATTGTAAGAGGTTCAAGGTTGGGGGTAGGCACGAGTGCGTTCCGATGAAGTCATGAGCGTGCATGAGTCCAATTAGGGGAAACTAAGATGATGTAACACCCACGATTAGGTCTGTATCATATAAGATGTTGGGCTAGGGACGGATACACCTTACTGTCGGGGCTGGCACATGATATTCGGGTAATAGGGGCCGATCACATGGGTAGTAATTTAGGTAATACGTATTATTTTTAATACTAGAAATTGGTGCAGTAACTTGATTCTTGGGATATGAATGAGAAGTTTAATCTACCTTTGTCTTTTTTTGATATCTCGTGTACCTCGCGCTTACATATGTTTTACTATACTTTCTCATCCAGTATTATTTATCTGTCTTGACACCTTTTTCTTATGCTTATGTTAAAAATCAATGGAACTCACCAGACTTTATGTCTGACCTATTTTGTTTCCCTTCTCTCTCTTCCTTAACCCCTCATGTTCTCAGAGTGGGAGTGGACAGTTGCTAAGCTCGTGATCTTATCTTGCTTGGAATTCTTTTGATTCATGTATCATCTTGATTACTATTCTATTTTGTTATGGCTCCTAAGAAAGGATATGGATTTACATTTTTTCACTCTGATGTTTGAATTATAAGACATATGGTTTTATTTGAGGTTTTGGTATTTGAAACAATATGATGTTGTAACTGGTTCGAAACAGTGTTTTCTTTATTAATAAAAGTTGAGTTTTCCACTACATATTTATATCTGTCTTGTGAATTTTAGTTGTTGTTTACCTATTGTGCTTCACGAAACTTAATGCATTCTCATAAGAGCGACATTAGCGGACATGGGGTGTCACATTTGGTATCATAGCCTAGGGTTTCAATATCAGAGAAAAGGTTTTTTAAATGCGTTTACAAAATAAAGGATTTTCAAATAAAAACCAACTTTTGGAAAATATGTCCCCTCAGGTCATTTACAATATTCCTTCGATTCTCTTTCTGAATTATAGTTTCGTCCTTTTTTAGCATGTCTAGGGGCCCTAATTTTCCCTAGGGCATTCCCATTCCTACATGGTTTCATAGAACGTAGAAGTTACAACACCTGTTGGAGTGCAAGAAAATATTCCTCCCCCAACTACAACCGCAGTAGTTCCATCTCCTCCTCTTTTACTCAACTTTTCTAAGCTTTGTAAGGACTTCTTCACAATGGGAGGCAAGCCATTTCGTGGCACTGAGAGTTTTAAAGAGGCACGCAATTGGCTTAGAGAAATGGAGAATGTATTCAACTTTTCGAGCTCAATGATAGGAGGAAAATCCATTTAGCTGCTTGGCAACTAAAGAATGGAGCATCGTACTGGTGGAAAATAGTTCAAACCGAACAAGAAGTGACTACTTGGGATGACTTTAAGGCTAGATTTGAGGCAAAATTCTTGTCGAAAGCAGAAGAAGGAATGCAAGTAGAGAAATTTCTGAATTCGAAGCAAGGAAGCATGACTATAAAGGAATATGTCAACAACTTCAATCAACTAGCGAGGTTTGGATTGGAGTTAGTAAAGATTCTCACAAAAAAGGCCTTGAAGTTCGCAAAGGGATTGAACCAACCACTCTAAGACTTAGCACTGACGCATGTACCGATGGGGGAAACTTTCGAAAGACTAGTTGACATAGCCTTGATGCATGAGGATGGAAAAGAAGGGAAGAAAGAGGTTAAGACTGAGGAAGATAAACCCATGATTGAGAAAAAGAAATGGTGGCCCAAGAAGAGCATGGCTAAGAAAGGGGGAAAGGCCGATAAAGCTCTGATCAAGACAGAAGTTAAATGCCATGGATGCGGTGTTTTAGGACACTTTGTGAAAGATTGTAGAAAGACGAAGAATGCTTGCTTTGTTTGTGGTCAGGTTGGACATTATAAAGGACAATGCCCTAACAGGCAAAAACAAAAGGCTGGATCGTCTGGAGGACAAGATAATGCTTTAGAGGCTGGCGGACTGGATCGTGGTAGGAAAGTCACAGTTGAAGGTTTGATTCTCTTTTAGACTATCATATTAGAACTCTTTTTGATTCCGGTGCTTCTCATTCATTCATATCCAACTCTGTGGTAGAAAATATGCACCTAGATACTAGTATTGTTTTTGATCCTGTTATAGTCTTAAACCCCGTAGGAGGAACGACTCATTTATCTATGATATGTAGGGGTTTGAGGATTTCTGTTTTAGGCATCGAATTTGAATGTGATGCACATGTTCTTGGTTTTATGGGTTACAGATTAATTCTAGGAATGGATTGGCTAGCCATGTATGGTTCCATTCTTGATTGTGAAAGGAGAGTTGTTACACTTCTTACTTGCCAAGGTAGAACTCTCGAAATTTTTTGTGACCCACGGGGGTCAGTTATGCTTAGTTTCCTAGATTCTCTTGATGCTTCCGTTGACGATCTTTTATCAGTACTCATAGTTAGTAGATTTCCAAACGTGTTCGATGAACTTAGGGAATTACCTCCATGGCGTGAGATAGATTTCTGGATTTACTTGGTGGAAAATGCAAAACCTATCGCTTTACCAGTATGCAACATGGCTCCTAAGGAGAGGAGGGAGCTTAACAAACAAGTAGGTGAATTGCTGGAAAAATGATTCATTATATGGATCATTTCTGAGCGGGGAGCTCCAGTCATCTTTGCAACCAAGGCAGATGACTCTTTCCGTCTATGTGTGGACTGTAGAGAATTGAATAAAGTCATCAAGAAGAATAGGCACCCACTTCCGAGGATTGATGACTCGTTTGACCAACTAGTAGGTGCTTCAGGTTTCTCATAGTTGGATCTAGCTATGGGATTTCATCAGCTTAGAGTGGTGGATGATAGTATTGACAAGACGACTTACAGAACTACGGACGGTTTCTTTGAGTGGTTGTTCATGCCTTTTGGGCTGACCAATGCACCTGCTTACCTTGTAAACTTAATGAGTCGGATGTTTAGGGAGTATCTGAACAAATTCATGGTGGTTTCCATGGATAACATTTTGATCTTCTCAAGGAGCGAAGAAGAACATGCCCAACGCTTAAAAGAGGTTCTCAGTACACTCATATCACATCAACTTAAAGCTAAATTTTCTAAGTGTCATTTCTGGAGGAAGGATGTAAGGTTCCTAGGGCATGTAGCCTCCAAGGATGGGATAGTGGTGGACCCCGCTAAGGTAGTCGCAGTTCAAGACTGGAAGGCCCCTAAGACTGCGACGGAGGTAAGAAGTTTCCTTGGATCGGAGGGTTATTATAGGAAGTTTATTAAAGACTTTGCACGGATCTCAGCTCCGCTCACCCATCTGATAAATAAGAACTTGGCTTTTTCTTGGAGCATTGATTGTGAGGATGCATTTAAGAGAATGAAGAGGACTCTAACAATAACCCCTTGTCCTGACTCTTTCCGATGGTAACAAGGTGCTTACCATCTACACAGATGCTTGTGGCACAGGATTAGGCGTTGTATTGATGTAAGTAGGTAGGGTGGTCTGATATGGAAGTTGGCAAGTAAGAGTTCATGAGAAGAACTACCCCACCCATGACTTACAGTTGGCTACTATAGTGTTCACACTTGATTCTTAGTGACACTATCTTCTTGGAGAGATATTTGAGCTATATACGGATCATAAGTCGCTCAAATATTTATTCTCATAGAAGAATCTCAACTTGAGGCAACAACGGTGGATGGATTTCCTAGCGTCCTACGATTTTGAGATAGCTTATACCCCAAAAGGGTAATGTAGTGTAAGACGCATTGAGTGGGCAGAGGATGACCTTGAGTCCTCTATTCGTAGAGAGACAGAGCATGGAGTTCATCCAGACGTTCGATTTTAAGCCATCTACGCATTTCACATTTGGATTATTAGCATCATTGGAGGTGCGACCTACTCTTATGGAGCGTATTGGATCTATGCAACAAGTGGTTAGCGGGCATCTTGGATAGACTCGGTAAAGGAGAAGCTTCTAGTCACCTAGCTAGATATAATATGGATGAGAAAGGGTGATTAAGACAAGATAGAAGGATATGTGTCCCTAAAGTTTAGGAATTTCTAAGAGCAGTGCTTGAGGAAGCTCATCACTATCGGATGACTATCCATCCGAGCGGTGACAAGATGTACTGAGACATGAAGCGTGTTTTCCATTGGACTGGCATGAAGAAAGATGTAGCAGAATTTGTGGCCCGATGTTTGACTTGCCAATAAGTTAAGGCTGAACACAGGAACCACAGTGGATTGCTTTAGCCCTTGGATATTCCATAATGGAAGTGGGAGAGTGTCTCTATGGATTTCATTAATAGACTGTCCTGGTCAAGGAAGGGCAACACGTGCATTTGGGTGATATCGAACAAACTTACTAAGAGCGCTCATTTTATTCCAGTCAAGGGCAAGAGGACGGCAGCTTGGCTAGCTTCGGTATACCATAGGGAGATCGCCCGACCACATGGGGTACCTTCAAGTATAGTAAGTGACTGTGACCCCATATTTACTAGTGAATTTTGGAGGAGCTTGCAAGAAGCCCTAGGTACATGGTTAAGACTTAGCACAACTTATCACCCTCAGACCGATTGAAAAAAATGAGAGGGTTAATAGAGTTCTTGAGGATCTACTAAGACTGTGTATGCTAGATTTTGGAGGGACTTGGGAGGAGCATCTCCCATTAGTTGATTCCGCATACAATAATAGTCATCGATCGAGCATAGGGATGGCACCCTTCGAAGCATTATATGGACGACCATGCAGATCACCGACGTGTTGGTGGGAGTGTATCGACAGACTTCTACTAGGGCCAGATATGGTGAGAGAGACTTTGAAAAAGATATATCTCATTCGAAGAAGGATGAAAGCTGCACAAGATTGACAAAACTTATATGCCGATAAGTGAAGGACTTACTTAGAATTCGAAGTAGGAGATATGGTCTTCATGAATGTATCGCCTTTAAGAAATGTAGTTTGATTTGGCTCGGTAGGGAAATTGGAACCAAGCTTCGTAGGACCATTTTCCATAGTAGTGAGGATAAGCCAAAGGGCCTACAAAGTTAGACTATCGGAGAGACTAGCAGGAGTTCATCACGTATTCCACATTTCCCATTTGAGGAAATGTATTCACGATTCAACGGAGGTAGTGGAGCCTAGTACACTTGAAGATGTTGAAGTCGAGAAAGAGGCATCAGTTCGAAGAGTTCCTACTTGTATTCTTGAGACGGAAGTTAAGAGGCTATGCAACAAAGAGATAAAGTAAGTAAAGGCGCAATGGGGAGAAGATCAAGATGGCGCGACATGGGAACCAAAGGACAAGATTCATGCTTCTTACCCTTTTCTCTTTGAGAGTACGTTTTAATTTCCTTTTCTAGCTCTTGAATTTGAAATTGTTCATCTCTATCATTTTGAATCATCGGTCCTTAAGATAGAAACTTATGTTTGGAAATGTAACAACCCGTGTTTCTATTAACATTAAACTAACGAATTAAAGAATAATTAATTTTAAATGTGAGAATTAAGGGAAACGGGTTAAGCCATTGTGTTCGTCTCGGAATTCTGGTTGAGATAGAGTCTGAATTTGCGTGAATTGGACTTCGTATGAAGAAGTTATAGCTGTCGGAAGTTTCCAGAAATTTTAAAATATAAAAACAGCTCATTCAAAAATTCAAAATTCAAACCAAAAGTGCAGAAGTGGGCTGGGCGGGAAATTTCCCGCCCATACCCAGGTCGACCAGGGAGTTGACCCTAGGGATGACCTCCCCCCTACAGGTCGACCTGGGGGTCGACCTGGTCCCTCGGGCAGATTTGAAAAATGCCCAATTTTGAACTATTGTTGAGTCAGATGGCAGTTTGGATGGCTTTGGTTGCTTCTGTGATGATCTAATGGTTTTAATTAATCCTAAAACTCTATATAAACACGTGCAGACTCAACTCATAAACCTAAACTAAATTAGAACAATGGCCGTCATGTTGTCACTCCAAAACTTAGAGTAGCCGCCACCAATTAGAAGCAAATTAAAGCAACTCTAATCAACTCAATTCAATCCAAACAACGAATTTGTCTACTTCAAAGGCGAGCTAATTCAACTACAAAATTCAGATCCCAGAACTCAAGACCTTCTTTGAGTTGTGAGTTCGATTTCATTAATAAGATAATTAACAAGTTAATTAGGTTGAGTTATAAATTGGGTTATTTGGCTATGTTTGTGAATCATTGGGAAATTTGTGATATTTTGTGAATATATGTTAGTTGTTCATGATGATAATTCTTGTTTATTTGTGTTGTGGATCACTTTGTATATACCCAATCACCGATTTTCAATTTGATTCATGTTTGACATAGCTTATGCAAGTTTACACCTTTGTGGTTAGATCTATGACATACATAGTTTATACAAGTTTACACCTTTGTGGTTAGAACTATGACATACATAGTTTTATGCAAGGTTACACCTTTATGGTTGGATCTATGACATATATAGTTTATACAAGTTTGTGACTATTGCCTATGCAAGTTTGGATGAAAAACTTTATTCACACATGCAAGTTCACCCCTTTTATGTTCAGATCTATATGCCAATTTATGTTGTGACTATAATTCACAAGTTAGATCTAAGTTATATCCTATGCATGTTGTGATGTTTCTTTTTTATTCCATAAGTTAGATTATTCGAGTCTAACGTATATTTCACGTTAACAAGCGAACGTACAACGTAGGGCAATGGGATAATATTAAAATATTTAATATTAAGATTTGGCATAAATGCGTTAAAAAGGCATATAATTAAATTAAGGTGTTAATTAGTATAATTCATATACCATAAATGGATGGACACAATTAAGTTGTCAATTATATAGTAAATTTGTGATTGATTGGAAATTTGAATAGGTATATTAATTCAAATTGGGGATAATTATTTATGTGTAATTAATCGTCTAAGACATGAGGTTAGACTCGTTTGTGGTACAAGACTGCCCGGACCCGCCCGGTAAATCCAGCAACCACGAACGCCAGTCTAATGTGGGAGGTCTTAGGCATAAATTAAATGCATAACAAGTTGCAAAGACACGAGATTAGACTCGTTTGTGGTATAAGACTGCCCGGACCCTCCCGGAAAATCCAGCAACCACAAGTGCCAGTCTAATGTGAGAGGTCTTGCAAGGGTTACGGCCTTAACGAATTAAGTAACACTTAATCAAAATGAACATGTGGTGGGACATGGGGGTTAAGTGGGTGCCTTGGGTGGCTTGTGAAATACGATTAGTAACACTTAACCAAGTTGAACATGTAAGAAGGACATGCTTGAGAAGGGGTTAAGTGGGAAACTTTAATGGGGACCAAGCTTAGGTGGATAGCTTGAGTCAAGTAATGGGGTCCGTTTCTACCAGTAACCCATAAGTATCTTTGTGAGCTCGACCCAAGTCGAGGACGGGACATGCTTACTGGGCTTGACAGTAAGAGGCCAAAACGGGTTAGCGGTGGAAACGCAAGTCCAACGGGTTTCATGTGTGTGCATGGGCTCGGGCTGGTAGATAAGACGTTGTTGCATCGTGTAGGTATAAGCCGTGCACATTCTGTGGTATCGGTTTGCCACTTTAGGGAGTGATACACCCCACTGTGGGGCCAGCACAGGTATCTACAAGTTAGGGAGCCAATCGCTTGAGGGTAGTGGGTACACCTAGTGGAGATAGGAGCAGCCGGCACCTATGACAGCAGCTAGGGGTACACGAAACTACCATTATTATATTCACTTATGTTTAGTAGACGGGATCAACTTTTAAGGTGACTGGTGATAGCGGTGCAGTGTAGTAATTATCCTGTAGCGGTTAGATGCGTAGTTAATGATATCTTTGTTCACCTTATTTCCTTAGTTTGCTTAGACTTGCCCTTTTATTTACAGTCATTCCATTATTTTCCAGCTTATGCCTTACCCTAGTTACTTTAATAATTATATTGTTAAAGTTATTGCACTCGCCAGACTTTATGTCTGACCCCCTTTGTTTCCACCTCTTTTCTTCCTTTTTCCCCCCAGGTGCTTAGGGTGGGACTAGCACTAGTGGAGCTTGATTTGGACCGATTTTATCTCTTTCTTTTGGAAGTTGCTTGGATTGCTGAAGAAAAGTTCAGCTTATCTCATTTATGGCTATTTTATGTTGGGGTTTATGTCTTTTATTTTATGAACTCAGAACTTGTTTATCAAGATGGATAATAAGTGTATTTGGTTTTGTAGTTGGTTTTGACATGATGTAATCAAACTATTTCTCCGCCGCAATGAAAGTTGTTTCTCTTCATTTCCAAGTACCAATATATATTTATCTATCTTGTTTACTTTTCTGTTCTATGCACAATAAACGCTCCACCAAAGTTAAGGCATTCCCTTTGTGAGTGACCTTAATGGAGATGGGGTGTCACACGTGGTATCAGAGCTGAAGGTACCGGAACAAATAAGAAATTTTGAAAAATTATTTTTCAAAAGCATTTTTATAAAGAATACTTCAAAAAATATGTTTTAAGGAGAGTAATTTTCAAGAGGAAAAGTTTGTTTTAAAAACATAACCCCTAAGTGCCATATTTCCTTCCTTCGATTCTTTTGTTTTGAATCTTTCCTTTTTCTCTTTTTTAGCATGTCTGGGGATCTTAACCTTCCAGAGGGCGTGTCGATACCTGGATGGTTCAGGAGGTACCTTGAGGCTTGGGCCGCCACTCCAGGCCCAGCAGACGTCCCTCCTCCCCCAGCTGCACCCGCTCCTCCTCCCCATCCTCGCGCTGATACTTTTGCAAAGACATGTAAGGATTTTCGGGCGATGGGTGGAAAACCTTTTCACGGGTCAGAGACGTTTGTGGAAGCCCGAAATTGGCTTAAGGAGGTAGAAGAGTTGTTAGGGATCTTTGAAGTGGAAGATGGAAGGAAAGTCCAATTAGCTGCGTGGCTTATGAAGGATGAGGCCTCATTTTGGTGGGAGGTAACTAGCGGAGAGCGTCCAGTTGAGACATGGGCAGATTTCAGGCATAGGTTCGAGGCAAAATTTCTCTTAGGGGCAGAAGAGAACTTATACATGGAAAGGTTTTTGGCGTTAAAGCAAGGGAATTTATCAGTAAAAGAATACGTCAACAAATTCAACCAGTTGGCAAGGTTTGGCTTAGACTTGGTGAACACGCCTGATAAGAAGGCTCTGAGATTTGTTAAAGGCTTGAATGAGCCGCTGCATGGGTTGGCTATGACCCATATTCCTATGGGGGCCACCTTTGAGAAGCTGGTTGACATGGCACTTATGCACGAGGAAGAGAAAGGCGCTAATACTAATAAGGCACAGGAGAAGAAAGGGGATCAAAAGAAATCGCAACAGCAAAATAAGAAGGGTGGAAAGACAATAATGGCAAAGGAAAGAAAAGATGCTTTAACTGTGGGACACCAGCCCATCTGAGCAAAGACTATAGAAAGAAAAAGAAGACTGGATGTTTTCACTATGGCGAGGTAGGATACCTAGTTAAGGACTGCCCGAAGAAAGGACAGAGGGTAGGGTCTACTTCGGGAGGGCGGGTTCAGGCTCTCATGGCACCGGGGCAGGTAAGAGGGCAGGTCCAGGCTCTCATGGTCCTGCCGCTGTAAGAACGAGGTAGAACAATTTCTGTTGAAAGTTTAGTTTATCTTTCTGATCATCCTGTTCGCACACTCTTTGATTCTGGCGCATCGCATTCTTTTATATCAAATGCTTTAGTTGAATCACTGCACCTAGATACCAGTATAGTAGAGGATCCCTTAGTTGTTTCAAATCCAATTGGGGTCTCAGCCTATTTGTCTATGATATGTTTGGATTTGAAAATTTCTATACTTAGCGTTGGGTTTAGATGTGATGCTTATGTTTTGGGCTTCACGGGCTATGGGTTAATCTAGGCATGGACTGGTTATCCATAAATGGTGTCGTCCTCGATTGTGAAAGGAGAGTGGTTAGGCTCATGACTCGCCTCGGTAACACTCTCGAAATTTATTGTAATCCCATGAATTCTGTTATGCTAAATTATCTAGAATCGCTTGACGCGTCTGTTGAGAATTTGCAGTCTGTTAGAGTGGTCCAGGAATACTCGGATGTGTTTGAGGAAGTGAAGGACTTACCTCCGAAGTGGGAGATAGACTTCCGCATATACCTCGTCGACAACGCAAAACCCGTCGCTTTACCCGTTAGACACATGGCTCCAAGGGAGAGAAAGGAGCTTAGTAAGCAAGTCAAGGAGCTGCTAGAAAAAGAGTTTATAAGGCGGAATATTTCTGAATGGGGTGCTCCAGTGGTGTTCGCAACCAAAGCATACGGTTCACTTCGCCTATGCGTTGATTATACGGAGCTAAACAAGCTGACCAAGAAGAATAGGCACCCACTACCACGAATAGATGATTTGTTCGATCTGCTTGTAGGCGCAACACTTTTCTCCCAATTAGATCTGGCTACCAGGTTTCATCAGCTAAGAGTGGCTGAAGATAGCATTGATAAAACCGCGTTCAGAATCCCGGATGGTTTCTTTGAATGGCTTATCATGCCTTTCGGCTTGACAAACGCACCTGCTTATTTCGTTGATTTGATGAGTAGGGTTTTCCGGGAATTCCTCAATAAATTTGTGGTGGTCTTCGTAGACGACATTCTTATTTTCTCAAAGAATAAGGAAGAGCATGTTTTACACCTAAGGGAAGTAATGGATACTCTCTGTGCGCATAAGTTGAAAGCAAAATTCTCCAAGTGCCACTTCTGGAAGGAAGAAGTAAGAATTATTGGACATGTGGTGTCCAAAGAAGGGTTAGGTATGGACCCCGCAAAAGTAGTTGCGGTCCAGGATTGGAAGGTTCCAAACAATGCGACCGAAGTCCAAAGTTTCCTTGGGCTAGCAGGCTTTTATTGCAAGTTCATTAAAGACTTTGCGAAAATCTCAGCTCCACTTACGAGGTTAACGAAGAAGAACCTGACTTTCACTTGGGATTTGGATTGCGATATTTCTTTCCAATGATTGAAGAGGGCTCTGACAACAACCCCAGTTTTGACATTACCAGATGGGAGCAAGATGTTCAAAGTATACACGGATGCATGCGGTGCGGGACTTGGCGCTGTTTTGATGCAAGAAGGGAAGGTAGTAGCCTAGGTGGAAGGCAGTTGAAACTGCATGAGAAAAACTACCCAACCCACGATCTAGAGTTGGCAGCCATCATTTTTGCGCTTTAATCTTGGCGCCATTATCTCTTAGGTGAGAAATTTGAACTGTATACTGACCATAAATCATTGAAGTACCTTTTCTCGCAGAAAGACCTCAATCTAAGGCAGCAAAGGTGGATGGAGTTTCTCGCTTCATATGATTTTGAGATCTCTTATACTCCTGGCAAGGGCAATGTAGTAGTAGATGCCTTGAGTAGAAAGAAGCTGACTTTAAGTCCTCTCTTTGTGGAAAGGCAAAATTTGGAGTACATAGCAAATTTTGATTTTAGACCCTCTGTTGATTATGTGACTGGCTTGATGGCATTGCTAGAGGTGCGACCTAATTTGTTAGACTCAATAGGAACCGTGCAGCGTGAGGACCCTTAGCTAGTTGATGTGATAGAAAAGCTGATTATGGATGAGACTTCTAGTCACCCCAGTAGATACGCCATTAATGATAAAGGTTGGTTGAGGCGAGACAGAAGACTATGCGTCCCACGAGCAGGGGATTTAGTGAAGATGGTTCTCGAAGAGGCACACTATTCCAAGATGACCATACACCCAGACGGAGACAAGATGTATATAGACATCAAAAGGGTTTTTGTAACAACCCGTATTTTTATAACATGTTAAAACAAGAAATCAAATCAAAATTAAATCTTAAAGTCAGAATCAAGGGAAACGGGTTGCGCCATTACGTTCGTCTCGAGATTCTGCTTGGAAACGAGTCCGAGTTTGCGAGAATCGGAGTCCGTATGAGGGAGATATGACCCTCCGAAGTTTCAGGAATTTTCAGAATCAAAAACAGCTCGAAATTCGAATTCAAACCCCAGATCAGACTGGGCGGGAAAATTCCCGCCCATGGACCAGGTCGACCTGGGGGTCGACTATAGTGTCGACCTCCAAGGGACCAGGTCGACCATAGTGTCGACCTGGGGGTTGACCTGCCTCCCGAACCCACTTCTTGAACCAGATGCATCTTGGCGTATTTAGACTCATTTTCTGTCCAGATTCGTCTGCCTAATCCTATTTAAACAGCCCCCTAGCCTCATTCTCTCCACACCATTTCTTTCTGTCCTTATGCTGCTTCTAAGATAATCAAATAAAAAGGAAGATAAAGGACTGCTCCTTCTCAATCAAGACTACGCTTAGGGATTTGAAAATTGGGGGATTTCAATTAGAACACGGTCGATTAAATAGAGATGCAACAGTCAAATTCTGCTTTCTAATTCTCGATCCACGCACTGTAAGTTCAAGTTACTTTTAGATAAAAGCTGTAAACTTAATATCCATGTTGTAAATTGGAATTGGATCTATGTATGGTAATTGATTCGTATCTATTCTTGTTCGTCTTGGATCTTGACTTTCGTGAATATTGCTTTGGACCTATTCATGTCGTAAATCAAACTCTCTCGTGTCTATAACCTTAACATGCCTATGACGTGGAAACTATTGTTAATAGACAAGGACTATGACTGAGAACATAAGACTGCTTATGCCTAATATGACCATGCCAATGATTATGACGGTGAACATAAGACTGCCTATGACTAATAAGACTAAGCCTATGCCTATGACGGTGAACGAAAGACTGTTGCCTATGACTATGACAAGGACAATTGTAGCTAATCAACTAGGACTCTTGACTATGAGAATTATTATCTATGATTATGAACATAAGGCCATTATCTATGACCACGACTTTGAAACTATTACTGTTAATTGCCTATGACTATTGCCTAGAACTATTTTGGATAATTAACCATGACTATTGTGATTAATCGCTTAGGATTCTTAATTATGAGATTTCTACCTATGACCATGACTATGACTATCGGGGTTAATTACCTGGGACTATTATAGTTTATTGAAACCCATGTTGTATACCGAATTTGCAGTTTGTTGGATCTCATACCGAGGGTGAGACTTGCTTCGTTTATTCGCTATTATGTACACCAAAACCATTGGATCCATTATTCTTGTATTTGGCTTGCCTTTGCATGCCTATTGTTTTATGTCAGCGTTTACCATGACTATCACCTTATCTTGCTAGATTTGAAATCCTATATGCCAGTGATGTTGTAACCAATTATCTCAAGTTATGTCATGCTAGCCTTGTAACCCCTTTTATTTGCTTTATGCTAGTCCCTTTTGCCTATCATAGTTTTGATGTTATTCCCTTTATTCTGAGGTTTGGGTTTATTTGTGGTATGGATTGATTCACGTTTACGTGCGATGGGAATACGATTTGGGTAGAATAGGCAAAACATGAATTGGTTATGAACATGAATTGGTTATGAACATGAATTATGAACTCGATAATAGGCAAAACTTGAAACATGAACGCTGTTATAACTTGAACCTGGATATGGACACAAACCTAACATCGACTTGATATGAAACTTGCCTTAAAATCTTGACACGATTTGACATGAAACATGACATGAAAACTCAACATGAATTTTGACGTGAAAACTTGAACATGGTCATGACACTTAGAATGAACATGAAAATGGCCAACTCGAGGTTGGGTTGAGTTTGCAGTGTAAATCTGCCCGAAACCGCCCGGCAAATCCAGTGGCTGCAAACAATAGGATCCAATGTGAGTAGTTGGTCATACCGCGCTTGAAACCCGAGGTTAGACTGAGTTGTGGTGTAAGTCTGCCCGGAACTGCCCTGCATATCTAGTGACCACAACAACAGGTCTAATGTGAGAGGTTAAGGTGCATTAATGAATTAATGCCACATGATAGGGTTAAGTCATGAACATGAAAGACAACACTTAACCAACTTGAGACATGACTTGATAGGGTAAGTCATGAACCGCTTGAATATACTTAACCAATTTGACACGATGACTTGATAGGGTTAAGTCATGAACCGCTGGAATATACTTAACCAATTTGACACGATGACATGATAGGGTTAAGTCATGAACCGCTTGAATATACTTAACCAATTTGACACGATGACTTGATAGGGTTAAGTCATGAACTGCTTGAATATACTTAACCAACTTGACACATGATTCGTAGGGCTAAGTCATGAACTTAAACGACAACACTTAGCCAATTAACATGACACGTAGACAGGTTAAGTCTCGAATTTAAATGACAACACTTAACCTACTAGACGGAAACCCTGGTTACGCGGTCCGTTTCAGTAGTAACCCACAAGATGTATCATGGTACCCTGGAACTAGGCAGGGTGGGGCATGAATACTGGGCTGATTGTAAGCGACCAGAACGACGGCTGTGTGGGTGCGCCAGTGTAGGTTCTAACGGAGTGCGGGCGTGTACACACTTCAAAGCAGAAAAAGCAGGCATTGGGCATCCGTAGGTTTATCTGTGCGTGCTTGACTCGTGTCGATGGTTGGCACCATAGGGCTTGATACACCCTATGGTGGACCTAGCACAGGTGACTACATTTCGTGATTGGGCCGTATGACACAGACACATGAACGAGCTAGGACATGTAGGGAGCCGATCGATTAATAGATCGTTACGTGGAATTCGTTAGGTAGCGTAATCCCTAGTGGTCCTAGGTGGCATAAACCCTAATCGAATCTAGAAAACGTTCAATAGGTAGCATAATCCCTAGTGGTCCTAGGTGGCATAAATCCTAGTTGAACACGTGATAGCTCATGATAAGGTAACCTAACCAGAACAAGGGTGGCGGTCCCAACGATTTCAAGAATGGTGGCACTATGTTGAAGTAGTATAGAAACACGTGATGAATCTCGTACGATATACGGCAAGGGACTGTACATACACATGGAAAGGATGATACGGGTTGGGATGCTAGTACAATTGGTGCATAGGATTTAGGAAATCAGAGTAATTAGATATCATTTTAATGGTGAAGCAGAGAAATCTTGCGATGCTTGATAAAAATCTTGCGAAACTATACTTAGTTCATCCTGAATGGGAACCTTGAAATGTTATACATGGCAGAAATCCTATGATGTTATTCTTAGTTATCGTGCCTGTAGCTTATCTTGTCATCATGCTTATGTTTACTTTCAGTTTATTCATGCCATGTTATCTTTACCTGTTTTTATGCTGAAAGTCACTAGGACTTACTCAGTCTTTATGACTGACCCAGTTTGTTTCGCCTCTTTTTCTTCCGTTCCCCCCCTCCGGTTCACAGGGTGGGAACACAACTTAGTTCGGATCTTACCGAGCTCCAAAGCTATCTCATGAAGGCTTGGATTGCTCTTGGCTATGGCTTGCTTTGCTGCTTTATTGGGGAATGATTTATAACTATGGTTTTATGCTTCTTTACTATTGCAAGACAGATTTCGATGTAATGGATTTAGTAGCATTTTGATGTAAAAGGCTTTAGACCTTTCTAGATTTTAAAGCAATGAAATTTGGTTATTCTTCCGTTGTTTTATATGTTTTGTCTTGTAATATTTCTGTGTATGTTTACCTAGATAATGCTCCCCCAAAGCTAGTGCATTCCCTTTGTGAGTGACCCTAGCGGAGGTGGGGTGTTACATTTGGTATCAGAGCAGAAGGTTACCAGACTGGGCAAAAGCTTTTAAAAACCTTCTGAAAATTATTTTCAAAACGTTTACAAAGAAGCATTTTTCAAGAAAAATCTTGTTTTATTTAAAGGCTATTCCCCAAAGCCATATGCACTATCTTTTGATTCTCTCCTTGAGTCTCTTCTCCCTATCTTTTTCACCATAGTTTGTAGGCATGCGACACATGTCGGAGGGCAAATTAGTGTCCAACCTCCATCTGCAGCCACAGTAATTTTTACTTGTGACTAATCTTATCTCAAGCTTTGTAGGGTTGTCGTGCGATGGAAGTAGCTTTCGAGAAACTTGTCAACAAGCTATACAAGGATAGCAAGAACAAGGATAAAGAACACAAGCCTAAGGATGAGAAACTTGTTGATAAGGCGTAATCCACGAAGGAGGAAAAGGTGAAAAGGGAAGAGGTCAAAGTAAAAGAACAATAAAACCCATGACAAGAAAGGACATCATTGGTAGGGTAAAAAGGGACATGTAGTTAAGTATCATAGGACAAGGACAAGGGCAAAGAACAAGATCGTCGAGAGGGCAAATTGTATGCTCTCACTACTAGCATACCTAAGAGAGGTGGTTACGTTTCTGTTAAAAGTTTAGCTTCTCTTTTCTATCATCCCGTTAGAACTTTGTTTTTATACATCGCATCCTTTTGATTCTGCCTCGATAGTTGAGTCTCTGCACCTTAGTACTAGCGTAGTGGAGGATCCCATTTTTGTCTCAAATCCTGTTGGGGAATCGGCTCATTTATTCATGACTTGTTTGGATTTGAGAATGTATATGCTAAGTGTTGAGTTTAGAAGTAAAGCTTATGTTTTTGAGCTATGGGTTGATTCTAGGGATGGAGTGGTTGTCCAGAAATGGTACCATTCTCGAGTATGAAAAGAGGGTAGTTAGATGCTTGACTTGCCTTGGTAATGCCCTCGAAGTCTAGTGTAACCCTTAGCGTTCTGCCATGCTTAGTTACCTAGAATCTCTTGATACATTTATTGATCTGCTCGAGTAGTGTTCGCCACTAAGGCGAATGGTTCATTTCGCTTATGCATGAGTTATAGGAAATCACCTTAGTAAGTACATTTGACAACATGGTTGGCATTTGTTTATTTTCAAGAGAAATTTCATTTATGTGGAATACCTTCTAGTAAGTGAACGAGATCCGAAATTCACTAGTGAAGTTTGGAGAGCTTGAACGAAACCATGAGTACGCAGTTACGTTTGAATCGGGTATACTAGAAAGAGAATAAGTGAAAGTGGAACGAGAGGCGACAGTGGAATGAGTTTCAACTCATATTCTGGGAACAAGAATTAAGGAACTACGAAATTGTGAAGCTAAAGACGGTCAAAGCACAATGGAGTTAAGCTCAAGGAAATACGACTTAGAAGATTGAAGACTAGACACGCGCATCATATCTCTTTTTACGAATATATCCTTGATCCCTCTTTTCCTATAAAGCTTACTTGTATGCTATCTTTTAAGTATAACCAGTCGGTCCTTTTCTCAATCCAATTTCTATTGCAAACCCCATAGGGAGTATGACTTATTTATTAGTAATACATGTTGGGGCTTGAGGGTGTCCGTTGGGTTGACTAAACTTTTTGGGTTTTATAAGATATGGGCTGGTGCTTAGGGAGTTCTTCTCCTATTCAGTGACGTAGATTTCCAGCTTTGACATTGCCTAACGGGCACAAAGTTTTTACTTGCTTCTATCATTCAGCTATATCTTTAGGTAGGAACAACTGGGTGAAACATGTGTTTGAGACATGTTATGATTGATGGTTGCAAGTGGTTGCAAGTGGTCGCAAGTGGTTGCTCGTGGTTGCATAACACACATTAGGCACTAGATCGGCTCAGACACATTTCCATATTGCATATGCATGAGTGTTTATACTTGTTTATGGATGAAATTGAATGTGTTATCATGTGGATGTTGCATATGGATGGATGTTTGAGCACACATATAGTGTTTATGTGATTAAGGCTATTTGCATACATGTTGGATTCATGGCACTAAACATATTTTGCATTAGGAAGATCAATATGGCCTGATCATTTGCATTAGATAAGGAACATATACACACACTTTCTGCATATGTTCATACAGCATTAGTAATCTCTTAAGGACAATTGATGTCTGTGATTGATGATTGAGTATATGGATGATTGGATGGTAGGACACATTCTTCTTAACTTGAAGATTTCGGGGATGAAATCCTTTAAGGAGGGGAGAATGTAACAACCCGTATTTTTATAACATGTTAGAACAAGAAATCAAGGCAGAATTAAATCTTAAAGTCAGAATCAGGGGAAACGGGTTACGCCATTGCGTTCGTCTCGAGATTCTGCTTGGAAACGAGTCTGAGTTTGCAAGAATCGGAGTCCGTATGAGGGAGATATGACCTCCGAAGTTTTAGGAATTTTCAGAATCAAAAACAGCTCGAAATTCGAATTCAAACCCCAGATCAGACTGGGCGGGAAAATTCCTGCCCATGGACCAGGTCGACCTGGGGGTCGACTATAGTGTCGACCTCCCAGGGACCGGGTCGACCATAGTGTCTATCTGGGGGTCGACCTGCCTCCCGAACCCACTTCTTGAACCAGATGCATCCTGAAGTATTTAGACTCGTTTTCTGTCCAGATTCATCTGCCTAATCCTATTTGAATAGCCTCCTAGCCTCATTATCACCACACCATTTCTTTCTGTCCTTATGCTGCTTCTAAGATAATCAAATAAAAAGTAAGATAAAGGATTGCTCCTTATCCATCAAGACTACGCTTAGGGATTTGCAAATTGGGGGATTTCAATTAGAACACAGTCGATCAAATAGAGATTCAACAGTCAAATTATGTTTTCTAATTCTTGATCCACGCACTGTAAGTTCAAGTTACTTTTAGATAAAAGCTGTAAACTTAATATCCATGTTGTAAATTGGAATTGGATCTATGTATGGTAATTGATTCGTATCTATTCTTGTTTGTCTTGGATCTTGACTTTCGTGAATATTGCTTTGGACCTATTCATGTCGTAAATCAAACTCTCTCGTGTCTATAACCTTAACATGCCTATAACGTGGAAACTATTGTTAATAGACAAGGACTATGACTGAGCACATAAGACTTCCTATGACTAATATGACCATGCCAATGATTATGACGGTGAACATAAGACTGCCTACGACTAATAAGACTAAGCCTATGCCTATGACGGTGAACGAAAGACTGTTGCCTATGACTATGACAAGGACAATTGTGGCTAATCAACTAGGACTCTTGACTATGAGAATAATTATATATGATTATGAACATAAGGCCATTATCTATGACCACGACTTCGAAACTATTACTGTTAATTGCCTATGACTATTGCCTAGAACTATTTTGGATAATTAACCATGACTATTGTGATTAATCGCTTAGGATTCTTAATTATGAGATTTCTACCTATGACCATGTCTATGACTATCGGGGTTAATTACCTGGGACTATTATAGTTTATTGAAACCCATGTTGTATACCGAATTTGCAGTTTGTTGGATCTCATACCGAGGGTGTGACTTGCTTAGTTTATTCGCTATTATGTACACCAAAACCATTGGATCCATTATTCTTGTATTTGGCTTGCCTTTGCATGCCTATTCTTTTATATCAGCGTTTACCATGACTATCACCTTATCTTGCTTGATTTGAAATCCTATATGCCAGTGATGTTGTAACCAATTATCTCAAGTTATGTCATGCTAGCCTTGTAACCCCTTTTATTTGCTTTATGCTAGTCCCTTTTGCCTATCATAGTTTTGATGTTATTCCCTTTATTCTGAGGTTTGGGTTTATTTGTGGTATGGATCGATTCACGTTTACGTGCGATGGGAATACGATTTGGGTAGAATAGGCAAAACATGAATTGGTTATGAACATGAATTATGAACTCGATAATAGGCAAAACTTGAAACATGAACGCTGTTATAACTTGATCCTGGATATGGACATGAACCTAACATCGACTTGATATGAAACTTGCCTTGAAAACTTGACACGATTTGACATGAAACATGACATGAAAACTCGACATGAATTTTGATGTGAAAACTTGAACATGGTCATGACACTTAGAATGAACATGAAAATGGCCAATTCGAGGTTGGGTTGAGTTTGCAGTGTAAATCTGCCAGGAACCGCCAGACAAATCTAGTGGCTGCAAACAATAGGATCCAATGTGCGTAGTTGGTCATATCGCGCTTGAAACCCGAGGTTAGACTAGGTTGTGGTGTAAGTCTGCCCGGAACCGCCCGGCATATCCAGTGACCACAACAACAAGTCTAATGTGAGAGGTTAAGGTGCATTAATGAATTAATGCCACATGATTGGGTTAAGTCATGAACATGAAAGATAACACTTAACCAACTTGAGACATGACTTGATAGGGTTAAGTCATGAACCGCTTGAATATACTTAACCAATTTGACACGATGACTTGATAGGGTTAAGTCATGAACCGCTTGAATATACTTAACCAATTTGACACGATGACTTGATAGGGTTAAGTCATGAACCGCTTGAATATACTTAACCAACTTGACACATGATTTGTAGGGCTAAGTCATGAACTTAAACGATAACATTTAGCCAATTTGACATGACACGTAGACAGGTTAAGTCTCGAATTTAAATGACAACACTTAACCTACTAGGCGCAAACCCTAGTTACGCGGTCCGTTTCTGCAGTAACCCACTAGATGTATCATGGTACCCTAGAACTAGGCAGGGTGGGGCACGGATACTGGGCTGATTGTAAGCGACCAGAACGACGGCTGTGTGGGTGCACCAGTGTAGGTTCTAACGGAGTGCGGGCGTGTACACACTCCGGAGCAGAAAAAGCAGGCATTGGGCATTCATAGGTTTATCTGTGCGTGCTTGATTCGTGTCGATGGTTGGCAACATAGGGCTTGATACACCCTATGGTGGACCTAGCACAGGTGACTACATTTCGTGATTGGACCGTATGACACAGACACATGAACGAGCTAGGACTTGTAGGGAGCCGATCGATTAATAGATCGTTACGTGGAATTCGTTAGGTAGCGTAATCCCTAGTGGTCCTAGGTGGCATAAACCCTAATCGAATCTAGAAAACGTTCAATAGGTAGCATAATCCCTAGTGCTCCTAGGTGGCATAAATCCTAGTTGAACACGTGATAGCTTATGATAAGGAAACCTAACCAGAACAAGGGTGGCGGTCCCAACGATTTCAAGAATGGTGGCACTACGTTGAAGTAGTATAGAAACACGTGATGAATCCCGTACGATATACGGCAAGGGACTGTACATATACATGGAAAGGATGATACAGGTTGGGATGCTAGTACAATTGGTGCAAAGGATTTTGGAAATCAGAGTAATTAGATGTCATTTTAATGGTGAAGCAGAGAAATCTTGCGATGCTAGATAGAAATCTTGCGAAACTATACTTAGTTCATCCTGAATGGGAACCTTGCAATGTTATACATGGCAGAAATCCTATGATGTTATTCTTAGTTATCGTGCCTGTAGCTTATCTTGTCATCATGCTTATGTTTACTTTCAGTTTATTCATGACATGTTATCTTTACCTGTTTTTATGCTGAAAGTCACTAGGACTTACTCAGTCTTTATGACTGACCTAGTTTGTTTCGCCTCTTTTTCTTCCGTTCCCCCCCCCCCCCAGGTTCACAAGGTGGGAACACAGCTTAGTTCGGATATTACCAAGCTCCAAAGCTATCTCATGAAGGCTTGGATTGCTGTTGGCTATGGCTTGCTTTGCTGCTTTATTGGGGAATGATTTATGACTATGGTTTTATGCTTCTTTACTATTGTAAGACAGATTTCGATGTAATGGATTTAGTAGCATTTTGATGTAAAAGGCTTTAGACCTTTCTAGATTTTAAAGCAATGAAATTTTGTTCTTCTTCCGCTGTTTTATATGTTCTGTCTTGTAATATTTCTGTGTATGTTTACCTAGATAATGCTCCCCCAAAGCTAGTGCATTCCCTTTGTGAGTGACCCAAGCGGAGGTGGGGTGTTACAGTTTTCTTTTGGAATGGCATGAAGAGGGATGTAGCTGAATTCGTTTCAAAGGGCATGATATGCCATCAAGTCAAGGCGGAGCAGAAGAAGCCTGGTGGTTTGGTGGTTTGCTTCATCCACTAGAAGTTCCGCAATGGAAATGGGATAGCGTCTCAATGGATTTTGTTGACGGTTGCCTAGGTCGAGAAGGGGCAATACTAGTATTTGGGTTATAGTGGACATGCTCACAAAAAGCGCTCACTTTATATCTGTCAAGAGTAGGAGGACTGCCTCATCATTAGCATCTATTTATCTTAAGGAGATAGTTTGACTCCATGGGATACCCTCCAACATAGTGAGTTATCGAGACCCTATCTTTACGAGCGAGTTTTGGAGGATTTTGCAAGAGGCTGTGGGCACACAGCTATGTTTAAGCACGGCCTATCATCCTCAATTCGATGGACAGACGGAGAGGGTAAACAGAGTTCTGGAAGATCTTTTAAGACTGTGCAGGATCTTGGGAGGATCATCTCCCTTTGGTGGAATTCGCTTATAACAATAGCTACCAGGCCACTATAGGTATGGCACCCTTCGAGGCTTTATATGGAAGGCCACGTCGATCACCAACTTGTTGGTGGGAGTCCACAGATAAACTCATACTTGGGTCGGACATGATTAGAGAAACTTCTGAGAAAGTGGACTTGATACGAAGAAGAATGAAGACTGCCCAAGATAGACAGAAATCCTACACAGACAAGAGAAGGACCGACCTTGAGTTTGAGGTTGGAGATAAGGTGTTCCTTAAAGTATCTCCTTTGAGGAATGTCATTCGCTTTGGGTCCGTAGGAAAGTTGGCACCACGATTTGTAGGACCATATCCTATCATCGAAAGAATTGGGACGATGGCATACAGAGTAGAGCTACCCGAAAGACTGGCTAGAGTTCACAATATTTTTCATGTCTCTCAGCTACGAAGTGTTTACATGAGTCGGCATAAGTTGTGGAGCCAAGCATATTAGAGGAAATCGAACTGTGAGGAGAGTCCCAACTCGTATCTTGGGGACAGAATTCAAAAAGCTACGCAACCATGAAGTCAAGATAGTTAAAGTTCAATGGAGCGATGCCGAGGAAGACGCAACTTGGGAGACTGAGGCCATAATACGTGCAGCCTACCCTTTTCTTTTTGAGGGTACATATTTGATCTCTTTTCTCCTTAAGCTTATTCATGCTTGTATCTACCTTTTTAGTATATCTCCTCGTTCATATCCTTAGGTAGAAACCAATGGATGTAAATATGTATTTGAAACATGTTATGGTTGATGGATGTAGTGGATGCAAGTGGTTGCTCGTGGATGCATATACACACACATTAGGCACTAGATCGGCTCAATCACTTTCATACTGCATATGAACATGTGTACTTATTTAGGTAAATGGATGTATAATGGTCGTGTTATCATATGGATGCTGCATTCAGATGAATGGTTGTGCACGCATGTAGAAATAATATGTACCATTAGGGATCTTTCGCATACATAATGGACACATGACACTATCATGATTTGCATTAAGGAGGTCAATTGAATCAGTAGACCGCCAGATTTTGTATTAGATACAGACATGTACACACACTGTGCATATGAACATGAAAGCATTAGAAGTCTTTTAAGGACAATGGATGCCTGTGTTTGATGGTTGAGTAGATGGACGATTGGATGGTAGGATATGCATTCTTCTTGACTTAGAGATTTCGGGGACGAAATCCTTTAAGGAGGGGAGAATGTAACACCCCGTGTTTCTGTTAACATTAAACTAACGAATTAAAGAATAATTAATTTTAAATGTGAGAATTAAGGGAAACGGATTACGCCATTGTGTTCGTCTCGGAATTCTAGTTGAGATAGAGTCCGAATTTGCATGAATTGGACTTCGTATGAAGAAGTTATGGCTGTCGGAAGTTTCCAGAAATTTTAAAATATAAAAACAGCTCATTCAAAAATTCAAAATTCAAACCAAAAGTGCAGAAGCGGGCTGGGCGGGAAAATTTCCACCCAGACCCAGGTCGACTAGGTGGTCGACCCTATGGTCGACTTCCCCCCTACAGGTCGACCTGGGGGTCGACCTAGGGGTCGACTTGGGGTCGACTTGGTCCCTCAGGCAGATTTGAAAAATGCCCAATTTTGACTTGTTGCTGAGTCAGATAGCAGTTTGGATGGCTCTGGTTGCTTCTATGATGATCTAATGGTTTAAATTAATCCTAAAACTCTATATAAACACGTGCAGACTCAACTCATAAACCTAAACTAAATTAGAACAATGGCCGTCATGCTGTCACTCCAAAACTTAAAGTAGCCGCCACCAATTAGAAGCAAAGTAAAGCAACTCTAATCAACTCAATTCAATCCAAACAACGAATCTGTCTACTTTAAAGGCGAGCTAATTCAACTACAGAATTCAGATCCCAGAACTCAAGACCTTCTTTGAGTTGTGAGTTCGATTTCTTTAATAAGATAATTAAAAAGTTAATTAGGTTGAGTTGTAAATTGGGTTATTTGGCTATGTTTGTGAGTCATTGGGAAATTTGTGATATTTTGTGAATATATGTTAGTTGTTCATGATGATAGTTCTTGTTAGTTTGTGTTGTGGATCTCTTTGTATATACCCAATCACTTAGGTTCAATTTGATTCATGTTTGACATAACTTATGCAAGTTTACACCTTTATGGTTAGATCTATGGCATACATAGTTTATGCAATTTTACACCTTTGCGGTTAGATCTATGACATACATAGTTTATGCAAGTTTACACCTTTTTGGTTAAATCTATGTCATACATAGTTTATGCAAGTTTACACCTTTGTGGTTAGATCTATGACATACATAGTTTATGCAAGTTTACACCTTTGTGGTTAGATCTATGACATACATAGTTTATGCAAGTTTACACCTTTGTGGTTAGATCTATGACATACATAGTTTTATGCAAGGTTACACCTTTATGGTTGGATCTATGACATATATAGTTTATACAAGTTTGTGACCATTTCCTATGCAAGTTTGGATGAAAAACTTTATTCACACATGCAAGTTCACCCCTTTTATGTTCAGATCTATATGCCAATTTATGTTGTGACTATTATTCACAAGTTAGATCTAAGTTATATCCTATGCATGTTATGATGTTTCTTTTTTATTCCATAAGTTAGACTATTCGAGTCTAACGTATATTTCACGTTAACAAGCGAACGTACAACGTGGGGCAATGGGATAATATTAAAATATTTAGTATTAAGATTTGGCATAAACGCCTTAAAAAGGCATATAATTAAATTAAGGTGTTAATTGGTATAATTCATATACCATAAATGGATGGACACAATTAAGTTGTCAATTATATAGTAAATTTGGGATTGATTCGCAATTTGAATAGGGATACTAATTCAAATTGGGGGTAATTATTTATGTGTAATTAATCGTCTAAGACACGAGGTTAGACTCGTTTGTGGTATAAGACAGCCCGAACCCGCCCGACAAATCCAGCAACCACGAATGCCAGTCTAATGTGGGAGGTCTTAGGCATAAATTAAATGCGTAACAAGTTGCAAAGACACGAGGTTAGACTCGTTTGTGGTATAAGACTGCCCAGACTCGCCCGGAAAATCCAGCAACCACAAGTGCCAGTCTAATGTGAGAGGTCTTGCAAGGTTACGGCCTTAATGAATTAAGTAACACTTAACCAAAATAAACATGTGGTGGGACATGGGGGATAAGTGGGTGCCTTGGGTGGCTTGTGAAATACGATTAGTAACACTTAACCAAGTTGAACATGTAAGAAGGACATGCTTGAGAAGGGGTTAAGTGGGAAACTTTGGGGACCAAGCTTAGGTGGATGGCTTGAGTCAAGTAATGGGGGCCCGTTTCAACCAGTAACCAATAAGTATCTTTGTGAGCACAACCCAAGTCGAGGACGGGACACGCTTACTGGGCTTGACTGTAAGAGGCCAAAACGGGTTAGCGGTGGCAATGCAAGTCCAACGAGTTTCATGTGCATGCATGGGCCCGGGCTGGTAGATAAGACGTTGTTGCATCGTGTAGGTATAAGCCGTGCACATTCTATGGTATCGGGTTGCCACTTTGGGGAGTGATACACCCCACTGTGGGGCCAGCACAGGTATCTACGAGTTAGGGAGCCAATCGCTTGAGGGTAGTGGGTACACCTAGTGGAGATAGGAGCAGCCGGCACCTATGACAGCAGCTAGGGGTACACGAAACTACCATTATTATATTCACTTATGTTTAGTAGACGGGATCAACTTTTAAGGTGACTGGTGATAGCGGTGCAGTGTAGTAATTATCCTGTAGCGGTTAGATGCGTAGTTAATGATATCTTTGTTCACCTTATTTCCTTAGTTTGCTTAGACTTGCCCTTTTATTTACAGTCATTCCCTTATTTTCCAGCTTATGCCTTACCCTAGTTACTTTAATAATTATATTGTTAAAGTTATCGCACTCGCCAGACTTTATGTCTGACCCCCTTTGTTTCCACCTCTTTTCTTCCTTCCCCCCCCCCCAGGTGCTCAGGGTGGGACTAGCACTAGTGGAGCTTGATTTGGACCGCTTTTATCTCTTTCTTTTGGAAGTTGCTTAGACTGCTGAAGTAAAGTTCCGCCTGTCTCATTTATGGCTATTTTATGTTGGGGTTTATGTCTTTTATTTTATGAACTCAGAACTTGTTTATCAAGATGGATTATAAGTGTATTTGGTTTTGTAGTTGGTTTTGACATGATGTAATCAAACTATTTCTCCGCTGCAATGAAAGTTGTTTCTTTTCCTTTCCAAGTACCAATATATATTTATTTGTCTTGTTTACTTTTCTGTTCTATACACAATAAATTAACGCTCCACCAAAGTTAAGGCATTCCCTTTGTGAGTGACCTTAATGGAGATGGGGTGTCATAGGAAACATATGATTGAGACATGTTATGTTCGATGATTGCAAGTGGATGCAAGTGGTTGCTAGTGGATGCCCGTGGTTGCTAGTGGATGCCCGTGGATGCATATACACACACGTTAGGGATTAGATTGGCTCAAGCACTTACATATTGCATATGAATGCGTGTGCATTTTATTTTTCAATGAATGAAAAAAAGTAGTTGAACCATCATACGGATGTTGCATTTCTATGAATGGTTATGCACACATATAGAACTTATATGTATTATTAGGATTATTTTCACACATGTTGGATACATGGCACATATATAATTTCATTAAGGAGGTCAACTGAATCAGTCGACCGCCTGATTTTCGCATTAGCTTAAGTACACATACACAACACTTTTCATATGTTCATATAAAGCATTAGAAATCTTAAGAACAATGGATGCTTGTGGATGATGGTTGAGTAGATGGGTGTAGGTTTAAATAGTAATATTCTTCTTAACTTAGAGATTTTGCGACGAAATCCTTTAAGGAAGGGATAATGTAACACCCCCATAATTTAGTACACTGTAATTGTATAATAGGATAATAAAATGGATATTACTTAATTAAATATTTAGAATTAGGTAAAACAGACGTTACCGTTGTGACCGTTTTGAAATTTTGGTTCAGATAGACTCTTAAATTTCTAAAATCGGAGTCAATATGAAAAAGATACAGGCTTAAGAAATTTTCATGAAAATACAAGCAGATTATATATATATAATTTAAAATATATAAACAAAACGTTTTGGAGTAACGGTCATAGGGCGACCCAGGTTGAGTAGGTCGCCCCATAGGTCGACACAAGTCAAGGTGGGTCGACCCACCTGGATGCTGAGACAGATTCCTACGCCTGTTTTTGGACTGAATTCATTACCAAATTCGTTCGCTGACTCGACATTGTGTGTATGGTTGGATTGGAAAATCTAAATCTAACGGTAGGAGATTATCCTAGGTAATCTATATAAAGGCTGGCAGCCTCATTGTTCTCCACACACAATTCTATTCTTCCTCCTTCCTACTCCAAACCTTTTTCTGAAAATAGTATATACATGGAGATATTGAGGTGTTGCCCAAACATAAATTAGCAAGGATAATTCTGACTACTCTACAACAACAATATAAAAGTGGACTTTCTTCTACAACGACATATATATACAAAAGAGATTTTTTCTTCTTCTCCAATTCGATCACTGTGAGTTTCATGTCATTTTCATATCTGTTATTTTAAAAGGTTTTAGACATGAAATTTTTGAATCTGAAATAAATAGTACCTATAAGTTATTTCTTATATGTTGTCATTTTACTGTTAAATCACCTATTTCAGATTACTGTTATCGTATGTTCATGTACACTTTTATCTTCCTTATCCCTACTCTATCGTTTATTTATTTACGGTCTTTTATATGCCTTTTTATTCAGTTTGAGATATGTTTTCTTCCTTTTTCCTTTTTATTTACGCTGAACCTAGGCTACTAAAAGTCTAGGCTAATACCATTGAACTGCGTATAAATGACATAAATTGGAATAACTGATTAATGACATTAAAACGGAGAAAATTGGGTATATTGCAAATTGGGAACCCTTGACTGTAAATTTGGGTTAACTACATTAAAGGAAGAATATGCAACATGTTAATCTGATAGATTAGACTTAATTTAAGATTAAGTATAACATGTAAGAAGGTATGAGTAACATATGTAAAAAATTAAGTAAAATGAATTATTGTAGTCTAAATATACATCTAGGCAGGTGTTTGGGAAAAATGGTTGTACACAAATGACATTTAGGATAAATGTCATTTACAACCAGGCTTATTAATGAACTTAAACCTACTAAGTTAAAGTTGTTAATTAATAAGCTAAGAGATCCCGGGTTTAGTTGTTTGTATCAGGTTTTGAGATTCTTAAATCCTAGTTACTTGGGGACACAAGCCTAGGAAGGTGGCTTGTGTCAAGTTGTAGGGAACCCATATCAGTCAGTATCCCTGTTGGTATCTTAGGAGGGGCCTCGTACTAGGTAGGGCATGCTTTATTGATCTGGATTGTAAGAGATTCAAGGTTGGGGCTAGGTACGGGCGCATTCTGGCGGAATCATAAGCGTGCATGGGTCTGATTATGGTAAACTAAGACGTTGTAACACCTACGAGTAGGTATGTGTCCTATAAGTTGTTGGGTTAGGGACTGATACACCCTACTATCGGGGCTGGCATAGGATATTCAGGTAATAGGGAGCCCATTGCATGGGTAGTAATTAGAGTAACACCTAATCTTGTTAATACTAGTAATTGATGCAGTAACTTGATTCTTGGGAAATGAATGAGAAGTTTAATCTACCTTTATCTTGTTTTGATATCTCGTTTACCTCGCGCTTATATATGTTTGACTGTACTTTCTCATCCAGTATTATTTATCTGTTTTGACACCTTTTTCATATGTTTATGCTAAAAATCACTGGAACTCGCTAAACTTTATGTCTGACCTATTTTCTTTTCCTTCTCTCTCTTCCTTTCCCCTCTCAGGTTCTCAGAGTGGGAGTGGGCAGTAACTGAGCTCGAGATTTTATCTTGCTTGGATTTCTTCTGATTCATGTACCGTCTTGACTACTATTTTATTTTGTTATGGATTCTAAGAAGGGATACAGATTTACATTTTTGTACTTTGATGATTGGAATTATATGACAGATGGTTTTATTTGAGGTTTTTGGTATTTGAAACAATATGATGTCGTAACTGGTTTGAAACAATGTTTTCTTTATTAATAAAAGTTGAGTTTTCCGCTGCATATTTATATCTTTCTTGTGAATTTTTGTTATTGTCCTATTGCACTTCACGAAACTTAATGCATTCTCACAAGACTGACATTAACAGACGTGGGTGTCACAAGAAACAACTTATACTAAGTGTAAAAATGACATAATAGTTGCAAAATGATAAGAAACTCACTAGGATTGGAAAAAGTGCCTGAAATACTGGGGGCACCTGATGTAGAAAAAATGGGTCTCCCAGTCTTTAAACTTATTAATGCTATCACTGATCAGTTTCTTCGAAGGATTTGCTTGAAGTATAATTGAATCTGCTCCTTTAGAAAGACGTAGCAAATGATAAAGTAGATTGGCATTATGGGAAGGTTATCCCAACTCAATAGCTAAAATTTCGAGGCATAGAAGGAAGGTGTTACATTTGGGGTTAACTGAATGAGAGCAATTTGCAGGTGAGGCAAAAGCCTAGAGACGAAGTCTGGGAAGGGAAAGAAACTGCCATGCCAGATATGAATGGCCGAATATACAAAAAATCCCCCTAGTGGATTCTTAATGGCATCTTGTTCGGAGGCAGGAATGACGTCAAATTCAGTCATACCAAAGCTTTCAAGGATTGCGTTCACTTCAGTCTGAGTTCGAATAAGAGAATGTTGTGGGACGTTTTCCTTCTTTGGCCGGGGAATCATAACTGCCTATCTTCGGTTTATCAGCACCTTGCTTCTCGGACATGATGTTGCTGAAAAGGTCGGTTGTGTACGACTTGTGCAGGATCTACAATATGGCTATGTGGAATGTATGTGATAACTTAAGCTATTCAATAGTTATGCGAATAAATATTCGCAAACAATATATATATCACAAATAACTATAAATGCAGTAAAGTAAAGTAAAGTAGAGTAACGACACCAGGATTTTTGTACTGGTTCGGACCTCCAGTCCTACGTCCAGTCCCGAAGCTTCTCTTCGGCTTTTCACTAAACAACACCCTCGCTTCACCCGGAGGAACAGGTTCACAACTACTTGATTTACGGGCTACAAGTTTACCCACTTGATTTCACGGGCTACAAGCTTACCCACTTGATTTACGGGCCACAAGCTTACCCACTTGATTTCACGGGCTACAAGCTTACCCACACAGGACAATTACAAGAGTTTGACTTCTGATTGTGTTCTTCTTTCAACACTGATTTGCCAACGATTGATTACACCCTTCCTATAATCTTATCCTCAAGTATATGATTTGAATGCAAAGATTTAAGGAAGAAAGATTGCTTGTTGAATCAAATGATATAAAACTGATTCAAGGATTCAACAAGTATTGAATATTTGAGAGAGCTTTTAGAATGCAAGAGAGTATAGAGTTAAGATCAGAAAATAGAAGAAGATTCGGTTATTTGAATGATTGCAAATTTATGTATTTATAAAGATCGAGTAGTTGCAATTATTGGTGAAGAGTTGCAATCAAAAGAAGTGATTATTCATGAGAAGAAGAGAAAGGAGATGACTTTTCACAAAAATTCAAAAAGCTGTTGACCTATGAAAATCTATAGGTCGACATGTTTTTAGCCGTTGTAATTCAAAAACCTGTTGACCTATAAAAATTTGTAGGTCGACCTATTTTTGACCGTTACATTTTAAAAACCTGTTGACCTATAAAAATATACAGGTCGACATGTTTTTGGCCATATGCATAAAAAAATGCTTTTATAAGAAATATTTTAAAGCAATTAGAAGTATGATCATTTGAGGATAGATTTTAACATTTTATAACTCTAAATAATCGACTTCTAACCTATGAAGTCATCTTGTCTTCTTTTTGTCGATGTAGAAGCTTCTTCTTGTCATAAATCAAAATAACCATCGACGCTTCGACTCAACATTCTCCCCCTTTTTGATTGATGACAACATGGCTTAATATAGTTATCTCTCCTTGTATATATGCTCCCCCTGTATATATGCTCCCCCTGAATTATATATATAATCTATGAAGTCATCTTGTCTTCTTTTTGTCGATGTAGAAGCTTCTTCTTGTCATAAATCAAAATAACCATCGACGCTTCGACTCAACATTCTCCCCCTTTTTGATTGATGACAACATGGCTTAATATAGTTATCTCTCCTTGTATATATGCTCCCCCTGTATATATGCTCCCCCTGAATTATATATATAATCTGCATAACAGTCGTTAGTAATATTTCTCCCCCTTTGTCATCGACAAAAAGGGTATATAGTATTGCAAAAATGATAGTAACAACAATATTACTATAAGGTTTTCTCCCTCTGAATATAAAGCTCCCCCTGAATTTCTGCAACATTTGTTATAATATAAATAATCTTACCTTTTGATTCCTGCATTAACAAATGTTAGCATACATATACTTTTACCATATCAAGCATATAATTTTTAAATAGTATATGCAGCATGAATGATATGAATAATCATAAGAGAAAATATTTCTCCCTTTTCTTTTTACGAAACCGGTCGACAGGGTTTTTATCTTCGGTCGACAGCTTTGCTTGATGGTTTCACAAATTAGAAACAGAAAACGGTCGACAGGAGGAATAGAGCGATCGACAGTAAATGTTTCTGTATGAAAATAAACTGTTTTAATATATAGCCGGTCGACAGGAAAGATAGGACCGGTCGACAGATTATTTCTCTGGCTCAATAAGTATTGAGAAATGCTTAACCGGTCGACAGAATATAAGACCGGTCGACCTGTTATTAACTGGAAAAAAGGCAGTCGACAGGAAAAATAGGAGCGGTCGACCAAAAATTTCTCTGTATTTGCTAGGTGCTAGAACCGGTCGACAGGTGTACATTATCGGTCGACAGGTAAAGTTGGAAATTGTTTTTCTGCCTTTTCAAGACAGATTTCAACCTCAAACAAGACTTTATTATTATAAAATATAATGATCCATGAAGAATAAAACAATATAAATGAGCTCCTTACATACGATATGGTTTTATTTTCTTGGAGTTCTTGAGAATGATGGTATTGGCTCATGAACTTGTTAGAGCGAATAGCCTTCTCTTTGTTGTGGTGTACCTGCAAACAATATGACATATATATATACTTTTGGTACCCACTTGCTTTGTTTGGGTCCATGAGTTAGATGGAAGGTAACCATACTCAAGAGGGTCTAATGGAACCTTTAAAAATATAATTTTCATTATTAACTACTGAATCAAAATAATCATTGATATATTTTTCTCTGTTCTTCAAACTTATAGGAACCCAAATACTTATGCAATCTATATTGGTATTCCTTTTTGTACTTCTAGATTTATTATAAAATTTGCTAGTCATAGAAGTATTCGAATTTCTATAATAATTGGGTCTTGGATGTGTATTAGTACTAGCAGTGATATTCGTATTGTACATGAAAGCATATCTAGTACTATTTCTAAGATTAGTATTATTTCCAAAGTCGCTATTGACAATTTTCTTTTGAAATTTCACAACAGGTTTTGGTTTGGAAGATAAACTAAGATTTTTCTTAGCTTTGTTCTTTTCCATTATTTTCTTCTTTCCATAACCAAGATGCTTCTTAATTTCTTGGTTTTTATATCCCAAACCTTTCTTATTTGAAGTAGATTGTGAATTCTCAATGATCTTTGTCAAATTTTCTCGACCTTTGTTGAAGTTAGAAACATTTTGAGTAATATTTTCTAACTTATTTTGTAAACTAACTTTTTCTAGGTCCATAATTTTGTTCGTTGCTTTAAGCTCATGATTTTCAGTAGTGAGAATATCATTTTTCTCTTTTTGAACTTCAATTTCTTGAGTCAAAAGAGATAGTTGAGAATTAGAATTAGAAAATGATTCTTGAGCCTTTTCAAGTTCCTCTTCTAATATTTTCTTCTCATCTTTTAACATATCTCGTTCTAATTCGGATCTATTCAACATTGTCTTGACTTCTTTTAACTGATATTTTGTATCTTTAAGTTTAATCATTACTTTATCATAAATATCAAGCATATCCTCAAGAGTAGGAATTCGTACCTCATCCTCTGTTGCCATAAAACATACATTTGCTTGTTCAGTGTCTGAGTCACTTTCGCTATCAGATGAAGATGAGTCTAAATCATCCCAGGTTACTGAGAAAGCTCTCTTCTTTGATTTGTCCTTCTTGAATTTTTCGGAATTCTTCTTTTTATCCGGACAATCTTTATGCACATGTCCCTTTTTATGACAATTGAAGCATTCCATATTTGAAGATGATGGTTTATTTGATCCAAACTTCCTTTTGTTGTATCGACTAGCTTTTCTTTGCTTCAAAAACTTCTTAAAGCCTTTTGCAATAAGTGCTAAGTCTTCATCTTCAGAATCTGAAATGTCTTCATCTTTTTCGGCATGAAAAGCGACATTTTTCTTTTCTTCTTTTTGTTCTCTTCTAGCCTGTAAATTTGCTTCATAGGACATTAGATTTCCTATCAACTCATCTGGCTTCATGGTAGAAAGATCATTAGCTTCTTCTATAGCTAATACTTTTCCTTCCCATTCATTAGTCAGTGAGTGTAGGATTGTTGAAACTACATCAAAGTCAGAATATTTTTGTCCTAACCCAATAAGAGCATGATGAATAGTTTGAAACCTTGAATACATCTCATTGATTGTTTCATTTGGCTTCATTTTGAAATTTTGGAATTGACTTTTCAACAAAGCTATTTTTGCTTGTTTAACCTTGTTAGTACCTTCATGAGTTGTTTTTAGCGTTTGCCAAATTTGATAAGCAGTGGTACAGATACTAACACGGTTATACTCATTTTGGTCTAATGCACAAAACAACATATTTATTGCTTTTGCATTTACAGTTGCTGCTGTTTTCTCAGCAGGAGTCCATTCTGCATACTCAGTTGTTGGATTAACTATTTCTTTCTGAGTAGCATTCCAAGCATCATAATTTGTTGATTGCATATAAAAAGCCATACGTGTTGCCCAATAACTATAGTTTAGGCCATTAAAGAAAGGAGGTCTTTGTGTTGATTGACCTTCTGTGTAAGTGGTGTTACTCGTGCTAGTGTTATTTGCCATATTATCAGAAAATATCAAATGACTGTGTTACGGTTATATGATGACCGTGCTCTGATACCAATTGAAAAGGTCGGTTGTGTACGACTTGTGCAGGATCTACAATATGGCTATGTGGAATGTATGTGATAACTTAAGCTATTCAATAGTTATGCGAATAAATATTCGCAAACAATATATATATCACAAATAACTATAAATGCAGTAAAGTAAAGTAAAGTAGAGTAACGACACCAGGATTTTTATACTGGTTCGGACCTCCAGTCCTACGTCCAGTCCCGAAGCTTCTGTTCGGCTTTTCACTAAACAACACCCTCGCTTCACCCGGAGGAACAGGTTCACAACTACTTGATTTATGGGCTACAAGTTTACCCACTTGATTTCACGGGCTACAAGCTTACCCACTTGATTTACGGGCCATAAGCTTACCCACTTGATTTCACGGGCTACAAGCTTACCCACACAGGACAATTACAAGAGTTTGACTTCTGATTGTGTTCTTCTTTCAACACTGATTTGCCAACGATTGATTACACCCTTCCTATAATCTTATCCTCAAGTATATGATTTGAATGCAAAGATTTAAGGAAGAAAGATTGCTTGTTGAATCAAATGATATAAAACTGATTCAAGGATTCAACAAGTATTGAATATTTGAGAGAGCTTTTAGAATGCAAGAGAGTATAGAGTTAAGATCAGAAAATAGAAGAAGATTCGGTTATTTGAATGATTGCAAATTTATGTATTTATAAAGATCGAGTAGTTGCAATTATTGGTGAAGAGTTGCAATCAAAAGAAGTGATTATTCATGAGAAGAAATGGATGCAACTCTTAGAGAAAGGAGATGACTTTTCACAAAAATTCAAAAAGCTGTTGACCTATGAAAATCTATAGGTCGACATGTTTTTAGCCGTTGTAATTCAAAAACCTGTTGACCTATAAAAATTTGTAGGTCGACCTATTTTTGACCGTTACATTTTAAAAACCTGTTGACCTATAAAAATATGCAGGTCGACATGTTTTTGGCCATATGCATAAAAAAATGCTTTTATAAGAAATATTTTAAAGCAATTAGAAGTATGATCATTTGAGGATAGATTTTAACATTTTATAACTCTAAATAATCGACTTCTAACCTATGAAGTCATCTTGTCTTCTTTTTGTCGATGTAGAAGCTTCTTCTTGTCATAAATCAAAATAACCATCGACGCTTCGACTCAACAGTTGCTAGGTTATATTATTCCATAAAAAAATAGTAGCATAAGTTAATATGAATTGTTTACAAGTCTAAAACCATTATGAAAAGTCCTCACCATTAGTCGTCTAACATTAGAGTAGAAATCATAACATATCATGAATCACTAGAATTCGATTCTCAACAGAATTCACACGTTATTAAGCACTATATATATGCTTAAAAATGGTTGAGTTATCAGTATTGTACACATTGTTACGACATTGAAACCAAAAAAGACTTAAATTTTAGTATCGAGGGGGTCGGGACCAAAGCGGCCCAAGCTTTCTTCTAGTACCGATAAAGTCGAAACCAAACATCTTGTTATCGATACTAAAAACTTAGCTAACAACTATGAAGTTTAAAGCCAAGTACTGATGAGATCAAAATCAAAAATACTTTAGCATCAACAGTAGCCAAATTGATTTTGAAATTTCGAGTTTTTTCGATACCGAAATAGAAGAAAGTATGGCTTTTGATATCGAGTATACACTACTTCGATATCAGTTAAGTCAGAGCCAAAGGCAAGCATTAATCTCGGCATCGATAAAGCCGAAAGAAAAAGGAATCGATAACAAACTGATATTGAATTCATCGGTACCGAAACGGAATCCCATTTTCATGACAAGATTTAGGGTTTATCAGAGAAGGAATTCTGCACTTTGAACCCTGAAAGATATATCAAGAACAATGGATGATAAATTCACATTATCCACCATTAATGTTCATGCAAGCTAACCCCTGCTATTCGATGTCATAGGAAATCAAAAGGGGAATTATACAATAAGGGCGTCCTTTAGTTAAACAATTAGTTTTAGGACACATGTTCAAAACAATTATTTTCCAGGACAAATTTCCACGGCCGCGTCCATTTCTACCATCTTCTTTTTTACGATCGTCTCCTATTTTTTGATGATCCACCACAAATTTTTTTGGGCTGATTTCTTCTCTTTTTGATGATCGTCTCCTATTTCTCAAAACAGTCGATCTTCAAAAACAAGAGCTAAGCCGATTCGTGAATCCCTTAATCCCTAAGACCTAAGCCAATTCATAACTACCTAAAACCATAAATCCCTAAGTCGATCTTCTCAAAAAAATCGATCTTCTCAAACAAGTCGATATTCTCAAACAAGCTAAAACGTCTCTAAAACTCGATAGGTATGAATCTACGTTTTCATCTTTTAAAGTTTGTACATATGTTTTGTTCGATTACAGATTGTTGTTCATCGGTTGCTTTAGTTTGCGATTTTCATTTAATGATTGCTGATTGAAGTTGTTGTTCATCAACTGTTTGTATTCACTGAGTACTGAAATTAAACATGTAAAAAATATATTTGTAGTGCATTAAACATGTAAAAAGAGCTACTAATATAACCTTACTAGATAGTTTATCAGTTTAAAAAGATAATTTCACATTCATTTCAATGTTGTACGTATATTTCATTCAATAATTTAAAAAGATAAATGTATTTATCTTTCAAGGTAAATGAAGCAGCATTAACTAGTTTATTAGTTGGATATATTAACATGTTCTCTGACATATGAAGCAGCATTAACTAGTTTATATTTTACTAGTAATCAATATAAATTTGCTAGTCATCAATATATTAAAAATATGCTATTGAATATAACAAAATTTATTAGTAAAATGTACTATAAAAGAATTTATGTGTGTTTAATAATATTATGAACCAAGTGAATACATATGTGCGTACAAACCTGGAAATGTGTATATATATAATATTGACTAGGTATTATGAATCAAGTGAATACATATGTGCGTACAAACCTGGAAATGTTTATATATATATACATATAAGTATTGGTTTTGTTTTTATAACCAATAGAAGGACAATGTGTTTTTTCAAGGTTGTATATATATATAGGCCTTATAGGATTTTCTGTTAAAAACCATAAAATTGGTTTTCCGAGAAAAAGATAAAACCATTTATCTTTTTTCTGTTAAAAGTATAAGTTATATGATAACCTGAGAAAACGATAAAACCGTTTACCTTTTTTCTGTTAAAAATGGCTCCTTGAAGTGTTTAATTGCCATGAAATTTATGAAATGAATAGTCCAGTAGTAATGAGGTTGGTTAGATGGTATGCTTACATATGTAAAAGGTGTTTGTTTAGTAAGCACATAATTTGTTATATACATATGTGCTTAAACAGTTTGATATATCCAAAATATGTGTGTTTAGTAAACACCTAACCTGCTATGCATTAGTTTTGACAGTTTAAAAATATGTGTGTGTGTATATATATATACACATGCAAGTAAAAGGTAAACATATGACATACTATGTCATTGTTTGGACTGTTTAGTATATACACAAATTGCATGATGGGAATATGACCTGCTGTTCTTTGGTTTAGACAGTTTATCTAATATGTGCTTTGTTGATAAACAAATATCCAGGCGATAGAATTGTTTAGGTAGTTTTAATTTATTAGAAGGATGACTAGTATAAACTAAGAAATGCCATTGAAATAGTACACTGAACTGTCTATTTGTCAAGTGACATAAGAAATGAATTTTCCAATAGTAATGAGTTTGATTGAATGATTTTCTGAGATAAAGATAAAACTATTTATCTTTATTCTGTTTTTCTGAGAAAAATATAAAACTATTTATCTTTTTCCTGTTAAAAATTGCTTATATAGTTTACTACATTTGTGTTTGGTTTGATGAGAAAATGACCACTGACTATATGTTATTCAGATTTTAAAAAGATAGTTGCTTCTATCTTTTCAAAACTGAACTTCAGATTTAAAAAAAGATAGTTGAATATATATATATATGTCATGTGTCAATTGTTAGTTGCAATATGCAATGTTAACGATAAAAATTAACTTTTGATTACAAAATTGCATTTTTGTAATTAACAATTTTTAAATGTTTAGTATAATATCTTATTTTATTTTAGATTTAAAAAAGATAGTTGCTTCTATCTTTTACTAAAAGATAAAAGATAAGTTAAATTGAATATCTTATTTTATTTCAAATTTAAAAAAGATAATTGCATCTATTTTTTTGAGCTAAAAATGATTACAATTGTTCTATTAATTTACTATTTTCACTTGTTGTTTCATAAAGTCATAAAGGGGTGTCATGATACCTGTTGTATATGATAAGAGTGGTGAGAAATATGAATGTATAAATAGCAAATGTCGCTGAAAAGATAAATGTACGTATCTTCTGTTCTGTTGTATTGTACAACTAATACATATCAGCAACTTCATTGTATAGACTATACTTTTGTTTTAAACAAAATAACAAAAGACATAAGAACTTTTCTTTTATATTATTAACATTTTTTTGAGTTCTTATTTGTTGATCTATGTTGTTTTTGCTAAATTTTATTTTTGGCGTTCTAAATTGATAAAGTGTTTTACCATTTTAATTATATTTTTTATATTGAAATTTTCGTTAATATATATGTCAAAGATAATTGTATTGTTTTGTTAAATATTTTACTTTTTGCTTCAAATTAATTGATCATGCATATGATAATTAAAAATTTATATTAAAGTTGCACTTATCTTATGATATTTGGATTGTCTCATATGAGGTGGGAAACATTCAGTTTAGCTGACTTCTTCGAATGTTCTTGAATCTGGGAAGCCACATGTTCAATGGATTGCTTAGTGTTGTCGAATGGATCAACAAAATCCGAGTCGTCTGAATTGTCATCCTCCACTATTACTTCACTCACCTTCTTATTTTTTTGTCTTGAACAGGTACTGACTGAGTATGGCTAGTAGATTCACATGCAGGAACTTATTCGCTGACACATTGCGAGGAAGATGATTTAACATCAATGAAGCTAGTAGCAATACTTATGTAATTAGTTCATCTTGCAGCAGATGAGAGAAACATGCAAAAGGATTTCTATTAGAAATGAAATTTAATACTGCCATTAATTTTAATTTTTCTATTTGTATATTTTGCTTCCTAAGTAGGACTTTTTGAAGGTTCGGTTGTATATGTACATATGTATTAGTTATCGTATTCACTTCATATTTTTAAACAGCTTGTACTATTTTAGGAATCCGCTTTTTTGTGCTAAAATACAAAAATGTTCACAATGTTATAGCCTTACAATGTACATACGTTGCATGCTTCCGGTTGGTACTTATGCCAACACCATCAATCAAATCGTGTAAAATCACACAAGATAAGTGATTTAACTATGAGCTGCTTGCTCATGTATATATTTTTGATAAAATGGAATAATAGCTTTAGATGTCTGTCATGTATATATTTTTATCTTTTTGAGATAAAGATAAATACTTTTATCTTTTTTAGAAAAGGAAGAACAACTTGCAATAATGATCTAAATCATATTGGCATACTTGAACTTTTTTTGTATACTGTGCACTACAATACAATTAAAATTGCGAACGATGTAGAAGCCGCACATGTATTTTTTTTTATTATGTTTTTCAGATAAAGATAAATACTTTTATCTTTTTCAGACAAAGAAGAACAACTTGTTAAGTAAAATCAATTACTGATTATGACATTTACATACTTTTATCTTAAAAAAAATTGGGCCTGACTAGTAAGCCCTTCACACAAATTTCCACCTTAACTTCGATGTTATAATCCTAAGATTTATTCAAATTTAAGAACATTGATAAAGATAAATACTTTTATTTTTTTCTAGAAAACGAATAACAACTTGCAATCAACGGTCTTGTGAAAAAAGCTCTGTTTTTGGCAAATACATCATTAATGACGACTTGAGATCCACCCTTTCTTCATTCGCACCGCATCTTTCATCCTTCTCCTCCATTTTTTCTTCCCTCTCTCACGTCTCCTCAAAACCATGCCTCTCAAGCTTTCATCACGCATGGTGTTATTTCCGAAAACTGTTCCCTCTTTTCAGATCTGAGCTTTTTCCAGGAATTTTCTAAGCTACAAATCCACTAATATCTCCATCCTCATCTCGACTTCTCAGATTCCCTCTAGAACCAACTCTAATTTCGGTTCTTTCCAGTATTGGTAATTATTCCAGGCAACTTCATGATCTCGTGATATTCAACTGATGGTTACGATTCTGGAAGAGGTTTTGGCGCAAGCGCGGTGTTCGTAAGATGAGCAATAACTCCCCTTAGTCAATTGATTTCACGTCACGATCAAGGTCTGTGATGGGTTGGTTATTAGCGGGTATTAAAAGACGTACATCTAGAGCATTCTCGCCACGTCAACTTAATGCTCGATTGCACAAATAAGTGTCCCATCAAGTTCCAGCTGGCATCCCATAATTCGACTGTTCACGCAATAATGAAAAGATACATCAAACTTCTCGCTCATAGAAAGGGACAATACAAGTCCACCACAACGGAACAATCCTTAAGTTTTGCATGAACGACCCGTCGATGATCCAGGTTAAACCAACCAAACAATGTTGCGATCAACCATGTCAAAGCCAGTAATTTCTTGCTAAAAAAATTACAGACTTCGAGGGGCAAGTGTTAATCCCTTAAAAAATCCATACACACATTGAGTTACAAAGGCTAAGCGGAAGATACAGAACGTACACCATTTGGGTCGGTCGTACACAATGTTATCCGAGGCACTTAAACGACTCACGAAGGATAGGAAGCAACTGCGCAGGACAAGGTCCAAACATCAAATCCAAGACAAGTCAATTGCCCAACACGATCGAGAGTGGTGGCATAATACATTATGAGTAGTGCGACTCAATAAAGATAAAGGTCGTATATCCTATAAAAATCGCCCACAACAGTAGGAGACACTTGACCTAATATCAAAGTTCGGTCGTATGTATCAGAGCAAGAGTCAAGGTCGCGCGTACATTTGACAGCCGCTCATGGATTGCAACTCCTATCGATTGTACATTCTTACTAGTCGAACACCGACACTTTGGTCAGATACCACCTACCGGTCGGTCGTACACCAGTTCTTAGAAAGAGCACATTTACATCTCAAATCGCAAGCCTTAGTCAATCACCTCCAGACTAAAAAGTTCATCGCCTGCTCACTCAGGATCAGACATAGCCGCATCAGGGAACTATGATCATTCGCCCGACTATCCAAGACGCTCATTCCTTTTGCTCGCGTATGACACCTGGATGCAGCTGTCAACAGTTGGCTATACTCAGGCGGTGGCATGATTGTAATTAATGGAATGAGCGATACATAGCTAGCATATATAGACTTCAGATCACTTCCTAAAGGGAGCTCATCTATAAATACGCCATGGCTGCTAGTGTAACAACCCATATTTTTATAACATGTTGAAGTCATAAATCAAGGCAGAATTAAATTTTAAAATAAGAATCAGGGGAAACAGGTTGCGCCTTTGCGTTCGTCTCGGAATTCTGCATGAAATCGAGTCCGAGTTTCTGAAAATCGGAGTTCGTATGACCATGTTATGACCCTCAGAAGTTTCAGAAATTTAAATAAAATAAAACAACTCGAAAATAAAGCCAGAAATTCGAAATTCAAACCCAGAGAAGGCTGACGGGAAAATTCCCGCCCATATACCCAGGTCGACTGGGGAGTCGACCCCCCCTCCCCAACCAGGTCGACAAGGGTGTCGACCTCCCCATGACCAGGTCGACTGGGGAGTCGACCTGGCCCCTTTTTCCTGATCCGAGTCTTTTTGTATTTTTCTGAATCTAGATATATTTTCTGACCATATTCGGGACTCTAATCCTATATAAACTCACCCCCAGCCTCATTCTCTGCACACCATTTCATTCTGTCCTTATGCTGCTTCGGAGATAATCAAAATAATAAGATTAAAAGGAAGAAAAAGGACTGCTTCTTCTCCATCAAGACTACGCTTAGAGATTTGCAAATTGGGGATTTCAATTAGAACGATCAATCAAATAGATATTCAACAATCAAATTCTGCTTTCTAATTCTCGATCCACGCACTGTAAGTTCAAGTTACTTTCAAATAAAAATTGTAAACTTAATATCCATGTTGTAAATTGGAATTGGATCTATGTATGATAACTGATTCATATCTATTCTTGTTCATTCTGGATCTTGACTTTCGTGAATATTGCTTTGGGCCTATTCATGTTGTAAATCAAACTCCTTCATGACTATAACCTTGACATGCCTATGACGTTGAAAATATTGTTAATGGCCTAAGACTATCCCTGTGCCTATGACCGTGAACATAAGCCTATGCCTTTCGCCTATGACTGTGAACATAAGACTATGCATGTGCCTAAGACTGAAACATAAGACTATGCCTATGCCTATGACGGTGAACGTAAGACTGTTGCCTATGACTATGACAAGGACAATTGTGGCTAATCACCTATGACTCTTGACTATGAGAATTATTACCTATGATTATGAACATAAGGCCATTACCTATGTCCATGACTTTGAAACTATTACTGTTAATTGCCTATGACTATTGCCTAGAACTATTTTGGATAATTAACCATGACTATTATGATTAATCGCTTAGGGTTCTTAATTATGAGATTTCTACCTATGACCATGACTATGACTATTGGGGTTAATTACCTGAGACTACTATAGTTGATTGTTTATGCCCATAGTTGAAACCCATGTTGTATACCGAATTTGCAGTTTGTTGGATCTCATGCCTAGGGTATGACTTTCTTAATTTATTCGCTATTATGTACACTGAAACCATTGGATCCATTATCCTTGTATTTGGCTTGCTTTCGCATGCCTATTCTTTTATGTCGACTTTTATCGTGACTATCGCCTTATCCTGCTAGATTTGAAATCCTATATGACAGTGATGTTGTAACCAATTATCTCAAGTTATATCATGCTAGTATTGTAACCCTTTTTATCACTTTATGCTCGTCCCTTTGGCCTATCATAGTTTTGATGTTATTCCCTTCATTTTGAGATTTGGATTTATTTGTAGTATGGATCGATTCACGTTTACGTGCGATGGGAATACGATTTGGGTAGATTAGGCAAAACATGAATTGTTTACGAACATGAATTATGAACTTGATAATAGGCAAAACTTGAAAAAATGAACATTATTATAACTTGAATCTAGATGTGGACATGAAACTTATCATTGAAACTTGACACGAACTTGACATGAATCTTGAACATGGACATGAAACTAGAATGAACATGAAAATGGCCAACTCGAGGTTGGGTTGAGTTTGCAGTGTAATTCTGCCCGGAACCGCCCGACAAATCCAGTTACTGCAAACAATAGGATCCAATGTGGGTAGTTGGTCATATCGCACTTGAAAACCCGAGGTCATATTGAGTTGTGGTGTAATTCTGCCTGGAACCGCCCGGCATATCCAGTAACCACAACAACAGGCCTGATGTGAGAGGTTGGGGTGAATTAATGAATTAATGCCACATGATAGGGTTAATTCATGAACATGAAAGACAACGCTTAACCAACTTGAGACATGATTTGATAGGGTTAAGTCATGAACCGCTTGAATATACATAACCAATTTGACACGATGATTTGATAGGGTTAAGTCATGAACCACTTGAATATAATTGACCAATTTGACATGATGATTTGATAGGGTTAAGTAATGAACCGCTTGAACATACTTAACCAACTTGACACATGATTCATAGGGCTAAGTCATGAACTTGAACGACAACACTTAGCCAATTTGACATGACACGTAGACGGGTTAAGTCACGAACTTGAATGACCACACTTAACCAACTTGACATGTTAGACTGATGGGGTTAAGTCTCGAATTTAAATGACAACACTTAACCTGCTGGACGGAAACCCTAGTTACGTGGTCCTTTTTAGCAGTAACCCACTAGATGTATCACAGTACCTTGGAACTAGGAAGGGTGGGGCACGATTACTGGGCTGATTTTAAGCAACCAAAACGATGGCTGAGTTGGTGCGCCATTGTAAGTTCAGGCAGACTATGGTCGTGCACGTAGTCCGGAGTTGAAAAAACAGGCATTGGGCACCGGTAGGTTTACACTATGCGTGCTTGATTCATGTCGGTGGTTGGCACCCTAGGGCTTGATACATCCTATGGTGGACCTAGCACAGGTGACTACATTTCGTGATTGGGCCGTATGACACAGACACATGAACGAGCTAGGACTTGTAGGGAGCCAATCGATTAATAGATCGTTACATGGAAAAAGGGTGTTGTTCGTTAGGTAGCATAATCCCTAGTGGTCCCAGGTGGCATAAACCCTAATCGAATCTAGAAAACGTTCAATAGGTAGCATAATCCCTAGTGGTCCTAGGTGGCATAAATCCTAGTTGAACACGCGATAGTTCATGATAATGAAACCTAGCCAGAACAAGGGTGGCAGTACAAACGATTTCAAGAATGGTGGCACTGTGTTGAAGTAGTATAGAAATACGTGATGAAACCCGTATGATATACGGCAAAGGACTGTACATATACATGGAAAGGATGATACGGGTTGCGGTACTAGTACAGTTGGTGCAGAGAATGTTAAACATGCGATACTATACGTAGTTTATCTTGTTACCGTAGTTTATCTTGTTATCTTAGTTTAACTTGCCTATCTTGTCATCATCCTTATGTTTACTTTCAGTTTATACATGTCATGTTACCTTTACTTGTTTCTATGCTGAAAGTCACTAGGACTTACTAGTCTGTATGACAGACCCGTTTTGTTTCGCCTCTTTTTCTTCCGTTTCCCCCCCAGGTTCTCAGGGAGGAAACACTACTACTTAGTTTGGACTTCTTTCTGCTTCAAGATCATCATATATGGATTGGACCTTTCTTGGCTATGGCTGCTTTACTGTTTTACTTGGGGAATGATTTATGACTATGGTTTTATGCTTCTTTACTATTGCAAGACAGATTTCGATGTAATGGATTTAATGGCATTTTGATGTAAAAGGCTTTAGACCTTTCTAGATTTTAAAGCAATGAAATTTGGTTCTTCTTCCGCTGTTTTATATGTTCTGTCTTGTAATATTTCTGTGTATGTTTACCTAGATAATGCTCCACCAAAGCTAGTGCATTCCCTTTGTGAGTGACCCTAGCGGAGGTGGGGTGTTACATTTGGTATCAGAGCAGAATGTTACCAGACTGGGCAAAAGCTTTTAAAAACCTTCTGAAATTATTTTCAAAACGTTTACAAAGAAGCATTTTTCTAAGAAAAGTTTTGTTTTACGAAAGGCATATTCCCCAAAGCCATATGCACTATCTTTTGATTCTCTCTTTGAATCTCTTCTTTCTCTCTTTTTACCATAGTCTTGTAGGCATGTGTCGGAGGGCAAAGGAGTGCCCAACCTCCACCTGTAGCCGTAGTAGTTTTACTTGCGGCTTATCTTATTTCAAGCTTTGTAGGGTTGTCGTGCGATGGAGGTAGCTTTCGAGAAACTTGTCAACAAGCTATACAAGGATAGCAAGAACGAGGATAAAAGAACACAAGCCTAAGGATGAGAAACTTGTTGATATGGCTTAATCCATGAAGGAGGAAAAGGTGAAAGGAAAGAGGCCAAAGTGAAGGAATAATAAACCCATGACAAGAGAGAGTATCTTCAGTATGGTAAAAAGGGACATGTAATTAAGTATTATAGGACAAGGACAAGGGCAAAGAACAAGATTGTCCAGAGGGCAATTGTATGCTCTCACTACTAGCGTACCTAAGAGAGGTGGTAACGTTTATGTTAAAGGCTTAGCTTTTCTTTTCTATCATCTCGTTAGAACTTTGTTTTTGTACATCGCATCCTTTTAATTCTGCTTCGATAGTTGAGTCTCTGCACCTTAGTACTAGCATAGTAGAGGATCCCATTTTTGTCTCAAATTCTGTTGGGGAATCGGCTCATTTATTCATGACTTGTTTGGATTTGAGAATGTCTATGCTAAGTGTTGAGTTTAGAAGTAATGCTTATGTTTTTGGGCTATGGGTTATTTCTAGGGATGGAGTGGTTATCCAGAAATGATACCATTCTTAGGTATGAAAAGAGGGTAGTTAGATTCTTGACTTGCCTTGGTAATGCCCTCGAAGTCTAGTGTAACCCTTAGGGTTCTGCCATGCTTAGTTACCTAGAATCTCTTGATACATTTATTGATCCGCTCGAGTAGTGTTCGCCACTAAGGCGAATGGTTCATTTCGCTTATGCATGAGTTATAGAAAATCACCTTAGTAAGTACACTTGGCAACATGGTTGGCATTTTTTTATTTTCAAGAGATAATTCATTTATTTGGAATACCTTCTAGTAAGTGAATGAGATCCAAGATTCACTAGTGAATTTTAGAGAGCTTGCATGAAACCATGAGTACGCAGTTATGTTTAAGCTGAGTATACTAGAAAAAGAATAAGTGAAAGTGGAACGAGAGGCAACAGTGAAATGAGTTCCAACTCATATTTTGGAAATAGGAATTAAGAAGCTACGAAATTGTGTAGCTAAAGACGGTCAAAGCACAATGGAGTTAAGCTCAAGGAAATGCGACTTAGAAGATTGAAGACTAGACACGCGCATCAGATCTCTTTTTAAGAGTATATCCTTGATCCCTCTTTTCCTGTAGAGCTTACTTACATGATATCTTTTAAGTATATCCTCTCGGTCCTATTCTCAATCCTATTTCTGTTGCAAACCCCATAAGGAGTATGACTTATCTGTTAGTAATACATGTTGGGGCTTGAGGGTGTCCGTTGGGTTGACTAAACATTTTGGGTTTTATAGGACATGGGCTGGTGCTTAGGGAGTTCTTCTCCTATTCAGTGTATATTTGACGTAGATTTCCAGCTTTGACATTGCCTAATGGGCACAAAGTTTTTACTTGCTTCTATCATTCGGCTATATCTTTAGGTAGGAACAATTGGGTGAAACATGTGTTTGAGACATGTTATGATTGATGGTTGCAAGTGGTCGCAAGTGGTTGCTCGTGGTGGCAGAACACATATTAGGCACTAGATCGACTCAGACACATTTTCATATTGCATATGCATGAGTGTTTATACTTGTTTATGGATGAAATTGAATGTGTTATCATGTGAATGTTGCATATGGATGGATGTTTGTGCACACATATAGTGTTTATGTGATTAGGGCTATTTGCATACATGTTAGACTCATGGCACTAAACATATTTTGCATTAAGAAGATCAATTAGGCCTGATCATTTGCACTAAATAAGGAACATATACACACACTTTCTGCATATGTTCATGCATCATTAGAATTCTCTTAAGGACAATGGATACCTGTGATTGATGATTGAGTAGATGGATGATTGGATGGTAGGACACATTCTTCTAAACTTGAAGATTTCGGGGATGAAATCCTTTAAGGAGGGGAGAATGTAACAACTTGTATTTTTATAACATGTTAAAGTCATAAATCAAGGCAGAATTTAATTTTAAAATAAGAAACAGGGGAAACAGGTTGCGCCATTGCGTTCGTCTCGGAATTCTACATGAAATCGAGTCTGAGTTTTCGAAAATCGGAGTTCGTATGATCAAGTTATGACCCTCAGAAGTTTCAGGAATTTAAATAAAATAAAACAACTCGAAAATAAAGCCAAAAATTCGAAATTCAAACCCAGAGAAGGCTGACGGGAAAATTCCCGCCCATATACCCAGGTCGACTGGGGAGTCGACCCCCCCCCCCCCAAACCAGGTCGACTGGGGAGTCGACTTGGGGGTCGACCTGGCCCCTTTTTCCTGATCCGAGTCTTTTTGTATTGTTATGAATCTAGACCTATTTTCTGACCATATTCGTGACTCTAATCCTATATAAACTCACCCCTAGCCTCATTCTCTCCACACCATTTCATTCTGTCCTTATGCTGCTTCTGAGATAATCAAAATAATAAGATAAAAAGGAAGAAAAAGGACTGCTTCTTCTCCATCAAGACTACGCTTAGAGATTTGCAAATTGGGGGATTTCAATTAGAACACGATCAATCAAATAGAGATTCAACAATCAAATTCTGCTTTCTAATTCTCGATCCACGCACTGTAAGTTCAAGTTACTTTCAGATAAAAACTGTAAACTTAATATCCATGTTGTAAATTGGAATTGGATCCATGTATGATAACTGATTCATATTTATTCTTGTTCATCCTGGATCTTGACTTTCGTGAATATTGCTTTGGGCCTATTCATGTTGTAAATCAAACTCTTTCATGACTATAACCTTGACATGCCTATGACGTTGAAACTATTGTTAATGGCCTAAGACTATGCATGTGCCTATGACTGTGAACATAAGACTATGCCTGTGCCTATGACTGTGAACATAAGACTATGCCTGTGCCTATGACTGAAACATAATACTATGCCTATGCCTATGACGGTGAACGCAAGAATGTTGTCTATGACTATGACAAGGACAATTGTGGCTAATCACCTATGACTCTTGACTATGAGAATTATTACCTATGTCTATGAACATAAGGCCATTACCTATGACCATGACTTTGAAACTATTACTGTTAATTGCCTATGACTATTACCTAGAACTATTTTGGATAATTAACCATGACTATTGTGATTAATCGCTTAGGGTTCTTAATTATGAGATTTCTACCTATGACCATGACTATGACTATTAGGGTTAATTATTTGAGACTATTATAGTTGATTGTTCATGCCCATAGTTGAAACCCATGTTGTATACCGAATTTGCAGTTTGTTGGATCTCATACCTAGGGTGTAACTTGCTTAGTTTATTCGCTATTATGTACACCGAAACCATTGGATCCATTATCCTTGTATTTGGCTTGCTTTCGCATGCCTATTCTTTTATGTCAACTTTTATCGTGACTATCGCCTTATCCTGCTAGATTTGAAATCCTATATGACAGTGATATTGTAACCAATTATCTCAAGTTATATCATGCTAGTCTTGTAACCCTTTTTATCGCTTTATGCTCGTCCCTTTGGCCTATCATAGTTTTGATGTTATTCCCTTCATTTTGAGATTTGGATTTATTTGTAGTATGGATCGATTCACGTTTACGTGCGATGGGAATACGATTTGGGTAGATTAGGCAAAACATGAATTGGTTACGAACATGAATTATGAACTTGACAATAGGCAAAACTTGAAAAAATGAGCATTGTTATAACTTGAATCTGGATGTGGACATGAAACTTATCCTTGAAACTTGACACAAACTTGACATGAATCTTGAACATGGACATGACACTAGAATGAACATGAAAATGGCCAACTCGAGGTTGGGTTGAGTTTGCAGTGTAATTCTGCCCGGAACCGCCCAGCAAATCCAGTTACTGCAAACAATAGGATCCAATGTGGGTAGTTGATCATATCGCACTTGAAAACCCAAGGTCAGACTAAGTTGTGGTGTAATTCTGCCCAGAACCGCGCGGCATATCCGGTGACCACAACAACAGGTCTGATGTGAGAGGTTGGGGTGCATTAATGAATTAATGCCACATGATAGGGTTAAGTCATGAACATGAAAGACAACGCTTAACCAACTTGAGACATGATTTGATAGGGTTAAGTCATGAACCGCTTGAATATACTTAACCAATTTGACACGATGATTTGATAGGGTTTAGTCATGAACCACTTAAATATACTTAACCAATTTGACACGATGATTTGATAGGGTTAAGTAATGAACCGCTTGAACATACTTAACCAACTTTACACATGATTCGTAGGGCTAAGTCATGAACTTGAACGACAACACTTAGCCAATTTGACATGACACGTAGACGGGTTAAGTCACGAACTTGAATGACCACACTTAACTAACTTGACATGCTAGACTGATGGGGTTAAGTCTCGAATTTAAATGACAACACTTAACCTGCGGAACGGAAACCCTAGTTACGCGGTCCTTTTCAGCATTAACCCACTAGATGTATCACGGTACCCTGGAACTAGGCAGGGTGGGCACGATTACTGGGCTGATTGTAAGCGACCAAAACGATGGCTGAGTTGGTGCGCCATTGTAGGTTCAGGCGGACTATGGTCGTGCACGTAGTCCAGAGTTAAAAAAGCAGGTATTGGGCACCGGTAGGTTTACACTGTGCGTGCTTGATTCGTGTCGGTGGTTGGCACCCTAGGGCTTGATACACCCTATGGTGGACCTAGCACAGGTGACTACATTTCGTGATTGGGCCGTATGACACAGACACATGAACGAGCTAGGACTTGTAGGGAGTCAATCGATTAATAGATCGTTACGTGGAAAAAGGGTGTTGTTCGTTAGGTAGCATAATCCCTTGTGGTCCTAGGGGGCATAAACCCTAATCGAATCTAGAAAACGTTCAATAGGTAGCATAATCCCTAGTGGTCCTAGGTGGCATAAATCCTAGTTGAACACGCGATAGTTCATGATAAGGAAACCTAGCCAGAACAAGGGTGGCAGTCCAAACGATTTCAAGAATGGTGGCACTGCGTTGAAGTAGTATAGAAATACGTGATGAAACCCATACGATATACGGCAAGGGACTGTACATATACATGGAAAGGATGATACGGGTTGGGGTACTAGTACAGTTGGTGCAGAGAATGTTAAATATGTGATACTATACGTAGTTTATCTTGTTACCGTAGTTTATCTTGTTATCTTAGTTTAACTTGCCTATCTTGTCATCATCCTTATGTTTACTTTCAGTTTATACATGTCATGCTACCTTTACTTGTTTCTATGCTGAAAGTCACTAGGACTTACCAGTCTGTATGACTGACCCGTTTTGTTTCACCTCTTTTTCTTCCGTTCCCCCCCCCCCCAGGTTCTCAGGGAGGAAACACTACTACCTAGTTTGGACTTCTTTCTGCTTCAAGATCATCATATATGGCTTGGACCTTTCTTGGCTATGGCTGCTTTACTGTTTTACTTGGGGAATGATTTATGACTATGGTTTTATGCTTCTTTACTATTGCAAGACAAATTTCGATGTAATGGATTTAATGGCATTTTGATGTAAATGGCTTTAGACCTTTCTAGATTTTAAAGCAATGAAATTTGGTTCTTCTTCCACTGTTTTATATGTTCTGTCTTGTAATATTTCTGTGTATGTTTACCTAGATAATGCTCCACCAAAGCTAGTGCATTCCCTTTGTGAGTGACCCTAGCGGAGGTGGGGTGTTACAGCCAGCATAAAGGGGATCGAATCTTTTTAATCACAAAGTGTTGTTAAATTCTTTCCTCAGTCACTCCTTAAGCATTTGGAAGTAATGATCATCTTCACCACTCGAAGTTCCATCACTCATTTGGCCATGGCGTCATGTACAACCTGTAATTAGGGGAAACAAAGACATCCTCCTTCTCAATCATTCACCCATCCTTCTCCTCCTCCTCAGACTCTACCATTCTCTCATAAAATTCTAGGATTGAAATGTATGAATGAGAGTATATTGTGTGGATATAGAGATGTATGAAAAAAAAAGAGTTTATGTATTTTGCAATCCCTGTTATAAGAATGCAAGCTATCTTCATAGTGGATGTAGGACTAATATAAGGTTGAACCACTCTAAATCTTGTCTCTATTTTATCTTCCTTGCATTTTTATTTTCAATTGTTGTCAATTACGGCTCCATTTATTTCCTTACCATTTTGGTGAAGTACAATTTTAGTACCTATGGTGTTTAAGCCATTTTTTGGTGAAAACAACTATAAAAACCGGTCGGCTATGCCAAAAGAATAATAACTTGCAAGAATGACCTATGTCATACTGATATATTTTAACCTTTTTTGTATACTATGCACTTACAATACTAGTACACGGTATACAAGAAAAAGAATAGCTAAATATGTATACATTATTTTTTTTTAAGAAAAAGATTAATATCTTTATCTTTTTCAGACAAAGAAGAACAACTTGTTAAGTGAAATCAATTAGACATTTCCGTATTTTTATCTTATAGACAGTTTCAACATGTATTTATACACACAGCCAATTTATCATTTGTATATAAAATAGCACCCATATGGAAAACTCATTCATTGGTTGATGTTTTATGTACGTTTTTAATCATGATTACCAGTTTAATGTAATGATAAACAGTCTGACCAAACATAACAACTCATAGCTTTTTCTGTTTGTAGCTATCGTTTAGTTTAGCAAGGTCCAGACCATCATCTTCTACTAAATTTTCTTCCTATGTCACCGTGCATTTGAAATCGAACAAGCTTATAAACATATAACCTGATACACGCAATCAACTGACAAAAACATGACTAAAAATTGAACAACTGATTCGTTTGAAGCGTGAGATGTTGTTGACCTAAAAGTTAAATATACTCCAACTCGTTTGAAGCATGATATATTGCGGCTGTAGAAATAAAGTCAAATCGTTCAATCTGTTTAGTTCACGAGTCGATTTTGAAAATTGCCTATTTGAAGAAGATCGACTAGGGCAAACGATGTTGCGAAATAACGGCCGCGACATTTTTTGTCCTTGAAACTTATTATTTCAAAGTCGTGTCCTTTAAACTAATTGAGCTACAATCGGAAGCCCTTCATGCAAATTTCCACAAATCAAAAGCTATTGAACCTCGACCGGTTTCATAATCGAATTGGAGATAACAATTTTTGAACCTTAACCAAAATTGATCTCTAAAACAATTAAAAACTTACAGAGAAAGGATTAAATTTATAGTTCTCGAAAGCTAGTAGAATAACGAAGAACAATAATCTTGTTTGAGAATAATTTCTTGCAGGAGAAGAAAAAAGAGGGAGAAGAGGATCCTTTATACTAAAGAGCGTGATGCATCAGATCCGTACATACAAGTACAAGTCAACGTTTCAGATCAATCACTGAAGACCAAAAGGTTGGAAAATTATGTACTTTCGAGAAAGAACAAAGTAAAAGCGCGGACCACTGACTTAAAAAGTCGGAAATACCCCTTCACCCAGGGGGCTAATGTTACTACATGATTTCGATACCGAAACCAAATAGAGGTGAAGGGGTATCGGGATAAAACCAACATCAGAGTGAAAACCAGGAAAGCCTATAGCCGATACCGAGACATCAAAGAAAACCGATACTAGAAGCAAAAAAGGAAAGACTTGATCCATATGCTATCGGTACCAACGTAGGTAGTAGAAGCTTGGTACCGATATAGGGAAGATAGAAGCAAGATTTGATATCGAAACCAACATACAATAAGCAACGCAAGAGTAGTGTCGATATCGACACCGAAAGTAGTCCAACACCAGAAGGAAACAAGGAGGGAAAGCACAAGACCAACATGAAGGAAGGTAAAATGCTATCGACGCCAACTAGCTTGGTATCGATACCAATACTAAAGGCGGCATCAGATCTACAAAGGAAGGAGCACGAAAGAAAAGTTGGTAGCGACACGAGGCAGAAGAGAGTTGTCCATACTAATGTGCTTAGTATCAATACTTATATGAGAAGCCATCACATAGGCTCCAAAGTCTAAAGTGGGTCGACACCCAGAAGTACAAGGGGGAAGGAATCAGAAGTCACTACCAAAGCCAGGAGTTACTAAAAAAGCCGAAACACAGAAACCGACATCGAAGACCACAAATGTGGGTCAACGCTAAGAGCACGAATCAGAAGCGGGCTTTCTACTGAATCACAACCAAATGGGGCCCAATTTGTCTATAAATAAGACTCCAGGGGTCTCATTTTGGGGGACTTTTCTCATTTCCAAAATCTTGTATCCATTTCTTAAAGAGAAAACCTTAATTCATAAATCCATTTGAGGGATTTTACTTGTAATCTTCAATGTACTCAAGCAAGTGATCAATAATGAGAGAAACTTAACACAAGTCACATATTTCATTTATTTTTCCATTGCTTGTTCACGACAAAGCTACTTACATAAGCATAATTACCAAAATAACCTTTCCTAAGCCATTTAGCTTTCTCACTTGTGTCGAGTTTATGAAACCCTTATTCCAAGGTAACAGTTGGTCCTTGAGTCTCGTAAGCGTGATACTCGCATCTTTGAAGGAAGAGTAACTAATCTTCGAGCTTAAGACTTTGATATCTAGGAAACGGTGAATTAAATCAAGCTTGTAGGAACTAAATAATCCCTAGGTTCCTCTAGGTCCATAACAAAATCCCCTTATTCCGGTGTTGACGAAAAATAACATTAACAGTTTTGACATCTATCATTTCAAAATCGAGAAATTTTCCAATAGTGAATTTTTTTCATTTCAAAATCATCAGTCTTGGATTTTATCTAATGATATCTAGAGCTCATTCGAAGTTTTCGACGTGCAATCACATTTTACAGATTATTATCCAATTCATTCAACATGCAATTTTTATAGATAAATTCGAATTTTTCCCATACATTGAGTGCTTCAACTTTTGTTGCATCTGGCTCTACTCTTGGAGAAGGCTCTAAAAGATATTTGTCAGATCCAGTTTTGTCAAATAAAACAACATTTTATGTTGCCAACGCTTAAGACGGTGAATTTTTTTGGTCTTCCACCATGTGATAAGGTGACCATTATTGTTAGAACCATTGTTCTGTTCTAAGTGGTGGCGGTGGCTGCTATTGATTTTGTTGAGGAGGCGTTATTGTCTTGAGTCGTTGTCTGGAAGAAAATGACGTAATTAGCAACAACCAACAGATATCAGTTTCATGACTGTTACTTCTTATAATGTAGCTAGGTACATAATTCAAGAAATGAAAGAGCAACACTAACCATAGTGGCGATTCGCACTAGTTTATTGTTCGAGTTCGGTGAAATCAATGTTTATTTGAAACGCTATTGCTCTCTCTTCAGCGTTGAATGGTGAATGAACAACTTTGTTTAACACGAAATGGACCAATCTTTGCAATGTCGCGCTAATAATTTTATGGTGACAACAAACTCAAGAATGATTAGATGTGTTAAGTGCCTACAAAACAGCGCAAACATATATTCGTACTGGTAAGATGGTGCATTCCTTATGGTACACATGGTGATACATTCTCTGTGTCCAATAAGAATTATAGAAGTGTTCTCTTCTTGGTATGTAACTATATATTTTGTTAATTATATGCCCAAAGGAGTGGGCTAACCTTATTTTGTGTGGCACTTGTAATATATGCCTTAAATTTTTCTATACTTCTTTCACATTTGTAACAACTTCATCATTGAAAAAAAAAAAGTGTTCCAAGTTCCAACACGACATTTTATAGGTAACAATAAACCAGTTATATACTTTATTTATTTGATATTTATTTTATAATGTACAACAAGGTTCACGTAATAATAAACAGTTACAACACTTATATTATCTTCATTCTCACTGGATAAACAAGTATGTTACATATTTTTATTGCAATTTAAACATTATTTCCCATTGCTGCTTTATATATCTTCTCAAAGGATTGTTCCATGCAAGATATGAGAAGTTTATGGTCTATGAATCCTTTCTCCACTCCTAAAGCCACCTTCAGTATTCCCATATAGCTGACTATTGTAATTGTAAGGCTCTGTTTCAAAACCAAACATTTATATACCTTGATAGATTAATAAAATTTTGCTAACTTTTAAATATCAAAGAAGGTTAATAAAAAAAGAATATAACTTAAATTTAAGGAGGAATGTACTATAATTGTGGTTTGTACCTGGGGCAAACCAACAGACATAAAATGGAAGCTTTTAACAGGATGACCTGCAATTAGCAATTTCTCCATAGGACCAGGCAGGTTCGATATTGTCATGCTTGTGTTATTCACAGTAGTATGTATATACTTTGATGTCCCCTACAATATGAATAAAATGGCTCAAATATTAGAAATATTTGCTCTACATGTAGGTAAAAAGTACCACATACTTCTGCACCAATGAGCCTTCTTAACATTTCAAGCATTCTACCGGTAATGTAAACAGCAAGGGAGTTTTTCTTCTGTTTAAGAATATGCCTTACTTCTTTAGCAAACTGAAGTGGATCTACCTCATATGCATGCCTAAAATTTAAAGGCAGTGGAACATGAGTGTACCCGAACTGGTTTCCCCATGGAGATTTGGAGTCGTGCTTAGTCATTTCACTAAGTGGCTTATAATTCTCTATGTTTCTTGTGTTCAGTAACACTAATGCAGTTACTTGTGTTGCTTTCGTTTGGCTCTTCTGTGCTGCTTGCATGTAAAGTTGAGTTCCATAGAATATTATTCCAACAATCACATCGTTTACAGTCTGTTAGGAAGAGTATTAAATCCAGTCAAATAAGAAAAGAAAAAAGGTAGATTGTCCCCAAAGGATAACTAAGCTCCCGCCTAGGCCCTGCCTAGACAGACACTTGCAGGCATCGTACACACACACATATATATGTATATGTATATATATATATATACATACATATATATATACATATACATATATATATACATATACATATATATATATATATATATATATGGGAAATTCTATTGGGACACAAAATTTAGACACAATTGGTGACACAACTAATCTCCACCATTGGATCACCCCATGAATTACACCTCTCTACATAAAGACAAAAAGATCCAACGGTTAAGGCTTTGTGTCTCCAAGTTTGTGTCTAATTTTGTGTCCCAATAGTCGTTCCTTATATATATATATATATATATATATATATATATATATATATATATATATATATATATATATATATATATGAGAGCGGTTATAGGAACACAAAATCAGATATAAATTTATGTACACAAAATCTGGACCACACGATTTGTTTGTCTTTATGTGTGAGGTGGAATTCAGAGGAAGATTCAATGGCTCAGATTTTGTGTATTTAATTTTGTGTCAACATTTTATGTCCTTTTAGACTTTCTCTATATACATGCATATATATATATATATATATATATATATATATTTTTTTGAAAATTAATATACATGCATATATATATATATATATATATATATATATATATACACATATAGTGTTCTGCTACACCTTTTATATTGCACGTGAACTCTCACCCTAGATCCCAACCATTAATTCTACCACTCATTCTCTTATAAGCATCAAATATTGTCTCTATTTAGAAATGTAAGCGTCTATTGTAATACAAAGTTAAACCCGCAAATTGTGAACCATTAAATTTATTTGTCTTCACATGGAAGGTGAAATGTAGAGAAAATTTAATAATTGACATTTTTGTGTCTAAATTTGTTTCATCATTTTGTGTTGAAATAGACTTCCTATTTTGAAATTGGCTTCATAGTTGCTTCCGAATCCAACCAAATCTATGATATCCCATCATCAATTGGTTAATGCTAAACAAAATACTAAAATTTTATCCAAAATGCATGAGTTAATCAAATGCATCTACCTTCAATTAATCCTTGGTTAATCTCCATTTAGGCAATTAATCCTTAACTTAGGCATGATCTAAAAAAATTAATTTTACTAAAGATATGGTTTATAATCTGCTTTTTTTTTTTATTAACTTCACTAGGTAAAAAGGCATGGGTGGTGACGATGTGTTGAATGCACTTATCATTCTTTAAAAGTTTACAAACATTGTAAATTTAACATTAGTTATCCATACTATAAAACGAAGTAAAGTGAAACTTACTCCTCCAATCTTCATCTTAATTTTGCAAATGTCATCAAGGGAAAACTCAACACAAGCAATTTCAACAGGCATGAGCTCAACTCCTTCATTTCCAGACCTAATAGCGCTTTCATCGTCCTTCAACAAATTACTCTTCACAATGCTCCACCCAAAATCCTTAAGAGTATTAACACAAACTGACATGCCATGCAACACATTTCCAAACACGTTCATTAACAATCCATTCTTTGCTAACTTAAGCTTAGATTTAGAAGGAAATGTAAGTGGCAGTGAAGGGTCGTCAGCTCGTTGAAGAACAGAAAAAAGAGCTGCCATTAAAGAGAAGCCGTCGCCTAATGCATGGTGAAGCTTGAAGACTAACGAGCCTTTTGATCTGCTTGTAGGGTATTTAATGATGTGTAAGTTCCATAGTGGTACATTTTGTGCGAAACTTTCCATTGCTATTTGCGAAATGTAGTTTGATATGAGTTCGTCGTATGATTCTAGTTCGGGTGGAAATGTAGGGGTATGAACATGGTCTTCAAGTTTTATGTCTACCTTCTTCCACTGTTGTATTCCATTTTCATCTTTCACCTACAAAGATTTAAACTACTCTTGAAGAAATGCGGATCAAGAAAATATGTTTAAAAAGATGAGTAAAAAAATTACCATGATGGAGGAAAACCTTGAGCTAATTGGCAAGAACAAGTTCTCAAGTGTTGATAGTTTTGGAGAATCATCAACTGGAACTTCTAGCTCGAACACAACTAAAATTGCAACTGAAAGAGCTGAACTGTGAAGGTACTCAGCCATTGGACTTACTGGTTCTTCGTATTGATGTGCATGTACATTTACAATGTTTTTGGTATCAATTTTGAGCATTTTGGCCATAACTTTTTATGTCTTCTCCTTGTACTCTTTTACTTTGAATTAGCTTTCTGATATAGCTTGCTTAAAGTATACATACGACCATATTTAAACTTGTTGACAGTTTGGTAGTTGTGCGAAGTTATTACTTTAAGTTTCTTGATCCTAGCTGTAAATTCCACATGACTGTGACCATAGTAAATGCAAATTGTTATATGAAGCATAAAGTTGCTTGAGAAAATCGCAGATGATTTTGGGTGCTACATTCTAAAGAATACTTAAAAAATGATCAAATAAAGATATCAACTATTAAGACATTAGTAAAACATATTATAACTTAATTATTGACTAATTGAGGACTTACATGGTCGATAAATTTGCTTCATTCAAATCAATATTTTTGATTAGCTTCAAAAAAAAAAAAAAAAATATATATATATATATATATATATATATATATAGACAGTGGGGATTAGAATGAATGGTGCAGACAAGTGCAAGAATATTTACTTCCGTAATCTTCTTTTTCCCGTTCGCTTTTTCATTTTCTTCATAAATTCAGCATCTAATCCCACTAGGGTTCATTGATTCGTTGTAAATTTAAGGTGATGATATGTTATGATCCTAAATTCAGAGTGACCATTTCTACCATGATAATACCACGTACTACACGGTACATATGGCTAAACAATATCTGGTATGTATGATGAATTTGTAGGACAATTTAATATGAATGATGCCTCCAATGCAATTACTAATTGCTGTTTTCAACATCATGGGAAGCAATACTCCAAGATACATTTACATCCATGTGGGTATAAATTTTACCAATTAAAGCATTCATTTACAGGCAGTACAAGTAACATCTACCCACTATGACATTCAATCATCACAAACTTTCTTCCAACTCCAAAAAAAATTCAAATTTTATTTTTAAGATAATGTAAATATTCAAAATTTTCATATACACTGCCTGGCCTTGAAAGCCTCACTTCTAACAATCCTATGCAAAACCTTTCCAAGCCTAAAAGCACCTTTTCCGGGCCTCAACTTTTTAGCATTCTTAACTTTTTCACAAGTACTTTCTTTACCACACCAACCACTAGGCACGAAATCTCCATTCGTTCTGCCAAGAAGCTCACCGTCGATCTGGTTGAGGACAGGATCGTCTTTTTCGAACTTCCTTGCAAATGGAACATTGCTTTCGACCATTTTTTCAAAGTCTTCTAGACGAAGCCAGTGCGGGTGCTGCCCGGGCATCCTGTCCCATGCAATGTAGTGAAGGTCGTGGTTCATGACTGTCTGAGAGTATTCTTCGGTGTTGCAGATGACGCTCTGGAAGTAGCCATCTGGGGTCAAAAGAAAGTTTGTGTAGTACATTAGGAGCGTACGAGGGAGGTTGTTGTAGCAGATGATGCAGTATTCAAGCTTCTTGATAGCATTGTCCATGCCGATCCTAGAAAGTATAACATTTAGATTAACATGTAATTACTTAGCAACGATTAATGCAACATCCAAATATGGTTAGACGGATAAACACTACGGTGTTGTTTGGTTTGAAATGATTGTGTTTTTCACTTTCAATGTGCAGTTTAAAATGCATAAGAGAGAAGTAAAAGGTATAATATAGTCAATTTGAAAAATAGTTCATCATACAAAATAGAGAATAAATTTTCCAGTGTTCCGCATTTTGAGAAAGATTTTTTTTTTTTTTTTTTTTAATCTTTTCTTCCATGACATTATACGTATTGAAAATTCGAAACACAAACTTATCAAACCGACCGTTAGAGAGGTTTGCCTACTGTCACTGGATCAAAATCAATTTTTCCGAAACCAAAAAAACATGGAACATGTCTCCTTAAATCTCTTTAATTTAATTCACTTAATTCTCTCAACTTTTATCTCTTTGGATCTCTCTAATTTTAAGTATTATCTATCACATTATTTTTTGATGATCAACTAGGATTAAAGAAAAAAAAAGTAGCTATTTTTTACTATGCAGTCTAACGGTCAGTTCCTCACGGTTATGCGATTGTACTAGTTTTACAAGGCAAACACTATACAAATTATTGAGCGGAGGGACCGATTTGAAGTTTGGACAGTTTCAAATATACAGATTTATGTACGAATTAGGATTAATTCTGTGAATCCTTCCTTTTTTTTCCTCATAATTTACGTATAAGGAAATTTTGAACCAATGAAAATACAAGTGCATTTGGATCAGCGATACCTTTGTTGTTCATTAATTAATGATGACCTTATGTGTATTTTACAAAGGTAACGATTCATCCTATCATGCAATCCAGAAATAATATATGTTACGGTTACTAAATATTTTATGGTTTATTGGTATTTACCAACAAAAGCAGAGGATTAAAAATCAAGACAGCAAGTATTTTTAGGACTTGCATGTGATTTTTAAAGATGTCTTGCTCACTATTTATGGGTATTTGGGAATTGTTGCTATTCGTCACGATCACAATATGTGGCATGACCTGATTAAAAATCAAGACAGCAGGTATTTTTAGGACTTGCATGCGATTTCTAAAGAAGTCTTGCTCACTATTTATGGGTATTTGGGAATTGTTGCTATTCGTCACGATCACAATAAGTGGCATGACTTGATTAAAAATCAAGACAGCGAGTATTTTTAGGACTTGCATGTGATTTCTAAAGATGTCTTGCTCACTATTTATGGGTATTTGGGAATTGTTATTCGTCACGATCACAATAAGTGGCATGATAAATGAATCCAACACCAACAAAGTATATTTATCTTTGCCCAAAATAATGATTTTTTAGAGGTACAATTAAAACTTGGGATACAGGATATAACGACTTAAATATGAATGTTAGTGTTGTCGTTTGATGCTCAATTTACTTTCTTGTTTTGTGTGGTCATGCATTTCTTAGAACCATTCACTGAGAATAACATATAAGTGGCCCAAGCTATAAAAACCAATGGATAAATAAATGACAACACGCACATATGGAAAACTTACACACATACTCACTATGTGTCCTTAACTTAGTTTATCAATGTAAGATCTAAGAAATATAAGAACCTTTGAAAAGGGGTAGATAGTTTTATATGTTGCAAATGGCGTCGTTATAGCCATGTGCTAAGAGACTATCCTAAGACCTTTTGTAATGGAGATGAAGTATGCATGCATGCATGAAAATGTAACAAATAAATGGGACATGAGTGCATAGGATTATGTGTGGCTCAAATGGTGGACACACTCAACATGCCTATATAGATATATGAGATGTTAAAGTATACACCCTAAGATCGGAGACCTTGTAATATAAACATTTTACTTGTATATAAAATGATGATAAAACATTCAGTTCGATGGCGTGATCTCATTGTGACTCATGTAGTGAACTATTGTATACTAATATTATTCATACCCCCTTAAGCCTGATAGTAAAATTTTGTTTTCCACTTAAACTTGGGTACGCACTATTTGAGTATGACAAATGTTGAACTCTTAAATTAAGATATTTTGCAAATAGCTCATGAAGATAACAGCAAGAAACATAATTTTTTTCAATATAATTTTATTCTGTAAGAACACTAGGCAACTTTAGTTGCTCCTAATTTTGTATAACTTTGATCATTTATAGTGGTATTTTCATATGCCGTTCATCTAATATTTTGTTCCTATATTATAGTTTTTCCTTATGGTGGAATAAAGTGTAGTTTAGTTTCGAACAAAATGTTGAAAGAAATTTGTTTAAGTGCTATGTCTTGTATTATTTGCGTGAAAAAAAGCAGATCTCATGTTCTCAATTGAAAATAAGATTTTTGAGACTTAAAATGATAGAGATTACAATATAATTTTCTTTTGAATGATAATGCAAATAAACAATTGTCATACCAATAAACGGTGTTAATATCTTAAGTATCAATTTTCATCAAACCGACCGTTATAGAGATTTGTTTACTGTCATTTGACCAAAATCAACTTTTTCGAAACTAAATAAACACGGAACATGTCTTCTTAAATCTCTTCAATTTAATTCACTTAATTCTCTCCACTTGTCTCTTTAGATCTCTCTAATTTTAAATATTATCTATCACTTTATTTTTGATGTTCAACTAAGATAAACAAAAAAACAAACTAGTTTTTTTACTATGCAATCTAACGGTCAGTTCCTCACCGTTATGCGATTGTACTAGCTTTACAAGGCAAACACTATACAAATTATTGAGCGGAGGGACCAATTTGAAATTTGGACAGTTTCAAATATACAGATTTATGTACGAATCAGGATTAATTCTGTGAATCCTCCCTTTTTTTTTCCTCATAATTTACATATAAGGTAATTTTGAACCAATGAAAATACAAGTGCATTTGGATCAACGATACCTTTGTTGTTCATTAATTAATGATGACCTTATGTGTATTTTACAAAGGTAACGATTCATCCTATCATGCAATCCAGAAATAATATATGTTACGGTTACTAAATATTTTATAGTTTATTGGTATTTACCAACAAAAGCAGAGGACTAAAAATCAAGACAGCAAGTATTTTTAGGACTTGCATGTGATTTCTAAAGATGTCTTGCTCACTATTTATGGGTATTTGGGAATTGTTGCTATTCGTCACGATCACAATAAGTGGCATGACCTGATTAAAAATCAAGACAGCAAGTATTTTTAGGACTTGCATGCGATTTCTAAAGATGTCTTGCTCACTATTTCTGGGTATTTGGGAATCGTTGCTATTCGTCACGATCACAATAAGTGGCATGACTTGATTAAAAATCAAGAGAGCAAGTATTTTAAGGACTTGCATGCGATTTCTAAAGATGTCTTGCTCGCTATTTATGGGTATTTGGGAATTGTTATTCGTCACGATCACAATAAGTGGCATGATAAATGAATCCAACACCAACAAAGTATATTTATCGTTGCCCAAAATAATGATTTTGTAGAGGTACAATTAAAACTTGGGATACAGGATATAACGACTAAAATATGAATGTTAGTGTTGTCGTTTGATGCTCAATTTACTTTCTTGTTTTGTGTGGTCATGCATTTCTTAGAACCATTCATTGAGAATAACATATAAGTGGCCCAAGCTATAAAAACCAATGGATAAATAAATGACAACACGCACATATGGAAACTTACGCACATACACTACGTGTCCTTAACTTAGTTTATCAATGTAAGATCTAAGAAATATAAGAACCTTTGAAAAGGGGTAGATAGTTTTATATGTTGCAAATGGCGTCGTTATAGCCATGTGCTAAGAGACTATCCTAAGACCTTTTGTAATGGAGATGAAGTATGCATGCATGCATGAAAATGTAACAAATAAATGGGACATGAGTGCATAGGATTATGTGTGGCTCAAATGGTGGACACACTCAAAATGCCTATATAGATATATGAGATGTTAAAGTATACACCCTAAGATCGGAGACCTTGTAATATAAACATTTTACTTGTATATAAAATGATGATAAAACATTCAGTTCCATGGCGTGATCTCATTGTGACTCATGTAGTGAACTATTGTATACTAATATTATTCATATCCCCTTAAGTCTGATAGTAAAATTTTGTTTTCCACTTAAATTTGGGTACGTACTATTTGAGTATGACAAATGTTGAACTCTTAAATTAAGATATTTTGCAAATAGCTCATGAAGATAACAGCAAGAAACATAAATTTTTTCAATATAATTTTATTTTGTAAGAACACTAGGCAACTTTAGTTGCTTCTAATTTTGTATTACTTTGATCATTCGTAGTGGTATTTTCACATGCCGTTCATCTAATATTTTGTTCCTATATTATAGTTTCTCCTTATGGTGGAATGAAGTGTAGTTTAGTTTCGAACAAAATGTTGAAAGAAATTTGTTTAAGTGCTATGGCTTGTATTATTTGTGTGAAAAAAGCAGATCTCGTGTTCTCAATTGAAAATAAGATTTTTGAGACTTAAAATGATAGAGATTACAATATAATTTTCTTTTGAATGATAATGCAAATAAACAATTGTCATACCAATAAACGGTGTTAATATCTTAAGTATCAATTTTCATCAAACCGACCGTTAAAGAGATTTGCTTACTGTCACTTGACCAAAATCAACTTTTCCGAAACTAAAAAAACATGGAACATGTCTCCTTAAATCTCTTCAATTTAATTCACTTAATTCTCTCCACTTTTGTCTCTTTAGATCTCTCTAATTTTAAATATTATCTATCACTTTATTTTTTGATGTTCAACTAAGATAAACAAAAAAACAAACTAGTTTTTTTACTATGCAATCTAACGGTCGGTTCCTCACCGTTATGCGATTGTACTAGCTTTACAAGGCAAACACTATACAAATTATTGAGCGGAGGGACCGATTTGAAGTTTGGACAGTTTCAAATGTACAGATTTATGTACGAATCAGGATTAATTCTGTGAATCCTTCCTTTTTTTTTTCCTCATAAGTTTACATATAAGGAAATTTTGAACCAATGAAAATACAAGTGCATTTGGATCAGCGATACCTTTGTTGTTCATTAATTAATGATGACCTTATGTGTATTTTACAAAGGTAATGATTCATCCTATCATGCAATCCAGGAATAATATATGTTACGGTTACTAAATTTTATGGTTTATTGGTATTTACCAACAAAAGCAGTGGATTAAAAATCAAAACAGCAAGTATTTTTAGGACTTGCATGTGATTTTTAAAGATGTCTTGCTCACTATTTATGGGTATTTGGAAATTGTTGCTATTCGTCACGATCACAATAAGTGGCATGACCTGATTAAAAATCAAGACAGCAAGTATTTTTAGGATTTGCATGTGATTTCTAAAGATGTCTTGCTCACTATTTATGGGTTTTTGAGAATTGTTATTCGTCACGATCACAATAAGTGGCATGATAAATTAATCCAACACCAACAAAATACATTTATCTTTACCCAAGATAATGATTTTGTAGAGGTACAATTAAAAATTGAGATACCCTACAAGATAAAACGACTTAAATTATGAATGTTAGTGTTGTCGGTTGATGCTCAATTTACTTTCTTGTTTTGTGTGGTCATGCATTTCTTAGAACCATTCATTGAGAATATCATATAAGTGGCCCAAGCTATAAAAACCAATGGATAAATAAATGACAACACGCATATACGGAAAACTTACGCACATACTCACTAAGTGTCCTTAACTTAGTTTATCAATGTAAGATCTAAGAAATAAAAGAACCTTTGAAAGGGGGTAGATAGTTTAATGTGTTGCAAATGGCGTCGTTATAGCCATGTGCTAAGAGACTATCCTAAGACCTTTCGTAATGGAGATGGAGTATGCACGCATGCATGAAAATGTAACAAATAAATGGGACATGAATGCATAGGATTATGTGTGGGTCAAATGGTGGACACACTCAAAATGCCTATATAGATATATGAGATGTTAAAGTATACACCCTAAGATCAGAGACCTTGTAATATAAACAATTTAATTGTATATAAAATGATGATAAAACATTCTGTTCCATGGCGTGATCTCACTATGACTCGTGTAGTGAACATTTGTATACTAATATTATTCATACCCCCTTAAGCCTAATAGTAAAATTTTGTTTTCCACCTAAATTTGGGTACGTACTTATTTGAGTATGACAAAGGCTGAACTCTTAAATTAAGATATTTTGCAAATAGCTCATGAAGATAACAGGAAGGAGCAGAACATTTTTCAGTATAATTTTATTTTCTAAAAACACTAGGCAACTTTAGTTGCTTTTAATTTTGTATAACTTCGATCATTCATAGTAGTATTTTCATATGTCGTTCATCTAATATTTTGTTTGTACATTATAGTTTCTCCTTATGGTGGAATGAAGTGTAGTTTAGTTTCAAACAAAATGTTGAAAAAAATTTGTTTAAGTCCTATGGCTTGTACTATTTGTGTGAAAAAAAGCAGATCTCATGTTCTCAATTGAAAATAAGATTTTCGAGACTTAAAATGATAGAGATTACAATATAATTTTCTTTTGAATGGCAATGCAAAAAAACAATTGTCATACCAATAAATGGTGTTAATACCTTAAATATCAATTTCATCAAACCGTCTGTTAGGGAGGTTTGCTTACTGTCATTTGACCAAAATCAACTTTTCCGAATCCAAAAAAACATGGAACGTGTCTCATTAAATCTCTTCAATTTAATTCACTTAATTCTCTCAACTTTTGTCTCTTTACATCTCTCTAATTTTAAATTTTATCTTTCACATTATTTTTTGATGTTCAACTACGATAAACAAAAAAAAAAAACTAGTTTTATATACTATGCAATATAACGGTCGGTTCTTCACCGTTATGCGATTGTACTAGTTTTACAAGGCAAACACTATACAAATTATTGAGCGGAGGGACCGATTTGAAGTTTGAGCAGTTTCAAATATATAGATTTATCATTTATGTACAAATCGGGATTAATTCTGTGAATCGTTCCTTTTTTTCCTCATAAGTTTACATATAAGGAAATTTTGAACCGTTGAAAATACAAGTGCATTTGGATTAGTGATACTTTTGTTGTTCATTAATTAATGATGACCTTATGTGTATTTTACAAAGGTAATGATTCATCCTATCATGCAATTCAGAAATAATATATGTTAACCGTTACTAAATATTTTATGGTTTATTGGTATTTACCAACAAAAACAGAGGATTAAAAATCAAGATAGCAAGCATTTTAGGACTTGCATGCAATTTCTAAAGATGTCTTGCTCACTATTTAAGGATATTTGGGAACTGTTGTTATTCGTCACGATCACAATAAGTCGAATGACCTGATTAAAAATCAAGACAACAAGTATTTTTAGGACTTGCATGCGATTTTTAAGGATGTCTTGCTCACTATTTATGTGTACTTGGGAATTGTTGTTATTTGTCATGATCACAATAAATGGCATGATAAATGAATCCAACACCAACAAAGTACTTTTAGCTTTGCCCAAAATTATGGTTTTGTAGAGGTACAATTAAAACTTGGGATACCCTACAAGATAAAATGACCTAAATTATGAATGTTAGTGTTGTCATTTGATGCTCAATTTACTTTCTTATTTTGTGTGGTCATGCATTTCTTAGAACCATCCATTGAGAATAATATGTAAGTGGCCCAAGCTATAAAAAATGAAGAAATAAATGACAACACGCATATATGGAAAACTTACGCACATACTCACTACGTGTCCTTAACTTAGTTTATCAATGTAAGATCTAAGAAATAAAAGAACCTTTAAAATGGGGTAGATAGTTTTATATTTTGCAAATGGTGTCGCTATAGCCATGTGCTAAGAGACTATCCTAAGACCTTTTGTACAAGGCCGGCCCTGAGTTCTACGAGGCCCAAGACAGTATTATATTAGAGGCCTATTACATTAAACATTAAAAAAATGATAAAAACAACATGATTCAACAACGTTACGTAAATAAGTTGCAACAAATCTTCTATATGAACTTTAACCTTCTTACATTTTGACTTACAAAAGAATTAAGTAATCCGCTTAAATCAAGTGATTCCAATAAATTTTTCACGATAGATATCTTAGCTAATCCATTCAATCTTCCCTGTGACATACTCGCTTGAAGAAAATATCTTCATCTTCATTAGTGTTTCTCTCAACAACAAAATTTAAAATAAGTTGGAAAATTAATAGCCCTCATTCAAATTTCCTACCCGACATGAGAATAACCATTGATAGCCTTGTAAATATAGGCAATATTTAAAATAAGTTGGAAAATTAATTCAACGGAAATGCTCCACATTTTATTAAAATGAATCAAACCAATTCACCTAAACTGTTAGTGGTAATGATAAAAAATAATAAAATAAATTCTTTAAATCTAAAATGAATAAAAGAGCAGAACATTGTTCAATATAATTTTATTTTGCAAGAACACTAGGCAACTTTAGTTGCTTTTAATTTTGTATAATTTCTATCATTCATAGTGGTATTTTCATATGCCTAAAATTTAAAGGCAGTGGAACATGAATGAACCCGAACTGGTTTCCCCATGAAGATTTGGAGTGGCGTTTAGTCATTTCACCAAGTGGCTGATAATTCTCTATGTTTCTTGTGTTTAGTAACACTAATGCAATTACATGTGTTGCTCTTGTTAGACTCTTCCGTGCTGCTTGCATGTAAAGTTGAGTCCCATAGAATATTGTTCCAATAATCACATCTTTTGTCATCTGTTAAAAGAGCATTAAATTCAGGTTCAAATAAGAAAGGAAAAAAGGGTAGATAGCATTCAAAGTATAACTAAGCTCCTCCCAAGGCCCCGCCTAGACACTTGTCTGGCCTAACCGCCTAGGGTTTTGACTAATCCTCCTATATTTGACTTACTTATGATAACTAAGCATACAAATATATTTATAAGCATCACACACACACACACACACACACACACACAGATATATATATATATATATATATATATATATATATATATATATATATATATATATATATATATATATATATATATATATATATATGCGCTCCTATATGTAATAATTTAGACTTAATGTCTTTTATAAACATCAAATTGTCTGTAAAAAATGTAAGCAGCTATTGTAACACAAAGTTAAACACGCAAATTGTGAAATGTAGGCAATATCTAATAGTTGACATTTTTTGTGTCAAAATTTATTTATCATTTTGTGTTGAAATAGACTTTCCGTTTAGAAATTGGCTTCATTGTTGCTTCAGGATCCAACCAAATCTATAATATCCCATCATCGATCGGTTAATGCTAAACAAAATGCTAAAATTTATCCAAAATGCACGAGTTTATCAAATACGACTACCTTCCATTAATCCTTGGTTAATCTCCGTTTAGGCGATTAATCCTTAATTTATGCTTAACGTCTAGCATCCGTCTAGCGATATTTACAATCTTGATTTCAACTCAAAGAGTTAAAAGGGAAACTAGAAGTGACACAAGCATACAGAAAAGGCAAAAGGTGCATTGAGAGATGTTTACAGTATTTATGAAGAAAGAGAACTATAAAAATATATCAGAATTCACTTGCAAAAATGTATTGGCATGATCTAAAAAATTAAATTTTACTAAAGATATGGATTATAATCTGCTTTTTTTTTATTAACTTCACTAGGTAAAAAGACATGGGTGGTGACAATGTGTTGAATGCACTTATCATTCTTTAGAAGTTTACAAACATTGTAAATTTAACATTAGTTGTCGATACTATAAAAGTAAAGTGAAACTTACTCCTCCAATCTTCATGTTAATTTTGCAAATGTCATCAAGGGAAAACTCAACACAAGCAATTTCAACAGGCATGAGCTCAACTCCTTCATTTCCAGACCTAATAGCGCTTTCATCGTCCTTCAACAAATTACTCTTCAAAATGCTCCACCCAAAATCCTTAAGAGTATATATTAACACAAACTGACATGCCATGCAACACATTTCCAAACACGTTCATTAACAATCCATTCTTTGCTAACTTAAGCTTAGATTTAGAAGGAAATGTAATTGGCAGTGAAGGGTCATCGGCTCATTGAAGAACCGAAAAAAGAGCTGCCATTAAAGAGAAGCCTTTGCCTAATGCATGGTGAAGCTTGAAGACTAACGAGCCTTTTATCTGTTTGTAGGGTATTTATTGATGTGCAAGTTCCATTGTGGTACATTTTGTGGGAAGCTTTCCATTGCTATTTGCGAAATGTAGTTTGATATGAGTTCGTCGTATGATTCTAGTTCGGGTGGAAATGTAGGAGTATGAACATGGTCTTCGAGTTTTATGTCTACCTTCTTCCACTGTTGTATTCCATTTTCATCTTTCACCTACAAAGATTTAAACTACTCTTGAAGAAATGCAGATCAAGAAAATATGTTTAAAAAATGAGTGAAAAAAATTACCATGATGGAGGAAAACCTTGAGCTAATTGGCAAGAACAAGTTCTCAAGTGTTGATAGTTTTGGAGAATCAACAACTGGAACATCTAACTCGAACACGACTAAAATAGCAACTGAAAGAGCTGAACTGTGAAATTACTCACCCATTGGACTTACTGGTTCTTCATGTTGATGTGCATGTACATTTACAATGTTTTTGGTATCAATTTCGAGCCTTTTAGCCATCACTTTCAATGTCTCCTCCTTCTACTCTTTTACTTTGAATTAGCTTTCTGATATAAGCTTGCTTAAAGTACACATATGGCCAAATTTAAACTTGTTGGCAGTTTAGTAGCTGTAAATTCCACATGTCTGCGACCATAGTAAATGCAAATTGTTATATGAAGCATAAAGTTGCTTGAGAAAACCGCAGATGATCAAAAATGAATCAAATAAAGATATCAACTAATAAAACATCAGTCAAAAAATGACTAATTGACGACTTACATGGTCAATAAATTTGCTTCATTCAGATCAATCTTTTTAATTAGCTGTTGCTTATAAAGAAAAAAAAAAAAAAAAAAAAAAAAAAAAAAAAAAAAAAAAAAAAAGCAGTTGGGGTTAGAAAGAATGGTGCAAACAAGTGCAAGGATATATTTCCGTAATCTTTTTTTTTTCCTTCCCCTTTTCATTTTCTTTATAAATTCAGCATCTAATCCCATAGAGTTCATTGATTCGTTGAAAATTTAAGGGGACGAACAGTATGATGATGATATGTTATGATCCTAAATTCAGACTGACCATTTCTACCATGATATTTATACATACTACACGTACATATGCCTAAACAATACCTGGTACGTATGATGAATTTGTAGGACAATTTTATATGAATGATGCCTCTAATGCAATTACTACTTGCTGTTTTCAACAGCATGGGAAGCAATACTCCAAGATTCATTTACATCCATGTGGGTATAAATTTTACCAATTAAAGCATTCAACTACATGAATAGGAATTAGCTGGACACTGCAAATTTTACAGGCAGTACAAGTAATATCTACCCATTATGACATTCAATCATCACAAACTTTCTTCCAACTCAAAAAAAAAAAAAAAAAATCAATTTTTTTTTCAAGAAAAATGTAAATATTCAAAATTTTCATATACACTGCCTGTCCTTAAATGCCTCACTTCTAACAATCCTATGCAAAAGCTTTCCAAGCCTAAAAGCACCTTTTCCAGGCCTCAACTTTTTAGCATTCTTAACTTTTTCACAAGTCTTTTCTTTACTACACCATCCTCCAGGCACGAAATCTCTGTTCGTTCTACCAAGAAGCTCATCGTCAATCTTGTCGAGGACAGGATCGTCTTTTTCGAGCTTCCTTGCAAATGGAACATTGCTTTCGACCATTTTTTTCGAAGTCTTCTAGACGAAGCCAGTGCGGGTGCTGCCCGGGAATCCTGTCCCATGCAATGTAGTGAAGGTCGTGGTTCTCGACTGTTTGAGAGTATTCTTTGGTGTTGCAGATGACTGTCTGGAAGTAGCCTTCTGGGGTCGAAAGAAAGTTTGTGTAGTACATTAGGAGTGTACGAGGGAGGTTGTCGTAGCCGATGATGCAGTATTCAACGAAGCTTCTTGTTAGCATTGTCCATGCCAATCCTAGAAAGTATAACATTTAGATTAACATGTGTTTATTTAGCAACTATAAATGTAACATCCAGAGATGGTCAGATGTGGTTAAACACTAAGGTGTTCTTTGGTTTGAAATGATTTTGTGTTTTCACTATCAATGTATAGGTTAAATTGCATGAGAGAGAAATAAAAGGTATAAAATAGTCAATTTGAAAATTAGTTCATCGTGCAAAATAGAAAATGAATTTTTTTAGTATTCAGCCTATTGAGAAAGATCAAAATTTATCTTTTTCTTCCATGACATCATACATATTAAAAATTCGAAACACAAAACTCATTTACAAGGCAAAGTGGCAAACACTACACAAATTATTGAGAGGAGGGACCGATTTGAAGTTTGAACAGTTTCAAATATACAGATTTATGTACGAATCAGGATTAGTTCTTTGAATCGTTCCTTTTTTTTTTTCTCGTAAGTTTACATATAACGAAATTTTGAACCAATGAAAATATAGTGCATTTGGATTAACTTTGTTGTTCATTAATTAATGATGACCTTATATGTATTTTCCAAAGGTAATGATTCATCCTATCATGCAATCCAGAAATAATGTATGTTACAGTTACTAAATATTTTATGGTTTACTGGTATTTACCAACAAAAGCAGAGGATTAAAATCAAGACAGCAAGTAATTTTAGGACCTGCATGTGATTTCTAAAGATATCTTGCTCACAATTTATGGGTATTTAGGAATTGCTGTTATTCGTCACAATCGCAATAAGTGGCATGATAAATGAATCCAACACCAACAAAGTATATTTATATTTGCCCAAAATTATGGTTTTGTAGAGGTACAATTAAAACTTGGGAGACCATACAAGATTAAAAGAATTAAAATATGAATGTTTGCGTTTAATGCTCAATTTACTTTCTTGTTTTGTGTGGTCATGCATTTCTTAGAACCATTCATTGAGGAAAACATATAAGTGGCCCAAGCTATAAAAACTGATGATGAAATAAATGACAATGCACATACTCACTACGTGTCCTTAACTTAGTCTGTCAATGTAAGATCTAAGAAATAAAAGAACTTTCAAAATGGGATATAGTTTTATCTGTTGCAAATGGCGTCGCTATAGCCCATGTGCTAAGAGACTATCCTAAGACCTTTTGTAATGGAAATGGAGTATGCACACATGCATGAAAATGTAACGAATAAATGGGACATGAGTGCATAGGATAGACTGGGTGAATATGATCACTGGTTTAGAAAATTGACACCTTAAAACCAAAATGAAGTGAACAATCAAAATGAAATGAACAACCAAAATACTAAAATTGATATGAATGATTGGCTCAAGGTAGCGTCTTGTGTCGTTGCTTCAATGCTCCAAAGTATCACTATTAGGTGTTAACCCCAAAATGAATCAAATAACTTTCGTTGAATTGTTAGTTAGGCACAAATGACATGTCCGTCCAAAAGACTCGAAAATAGAGATGACTGAGAAGTTGCCTTGGACTGAAACAAGTAAAACTCTTTATTTAATGTGTGAGTCAAATGGTGGACACATTCAAAATGCCTATATAGATATATGAGATGTTAAAGTATATAGCTCATGATCAGAGACCTTGTAATATAAACAATTTACTTGTATATAAAATGAAGGTAAAACCTTCAGTTCTATAACGTGATCTCACTATGCATCATGTAGTGAACAATTGTATACTAATATTATTCATAACCCCTTAAGCCTGATAGGAAAATTTTGTTTTCCACTTAAATTTGGGTATGTACTTATTTGAGTAAGACAAATGCTGAACTCTTAAATCAAGATATTTTGCAAATAGCTCATGAACATAACAGCAAAGAGCGAACATTTTTCTATTTAATTTTATTATGTAAGAACACTATGCAAGTTTAGTTGCTTTTAACTTTGTATAACTTCGATCATTCATAGTGGGGATCATTCATAGTGGTATTTTCATAATGTAATATTTTGTTCGTATATTATAATTTTTCCTTATGGTGGAATGAAGTGTAGTTTAGTTTTGAACGAAATGTTGAAAGAAATTTGTTCAAGTGCTATGGCTTGTATTATTTATGTGAAAAAAGCTGATCTCAAGTTGTCAGTTGAAAATAAGATTTCCAAGTCTTAAAATGATATATTACAATATAATTTTATTTTGAATGATAATGCAAATAAACAATTGTCATACCAATAAATGGTGTTAATATCCTAAATATCAATTTTCATAACAAAATTATATACTGAGTTTATTCCAGCACATGAACAATTTTCAAATATATCATGGAGATATTATACAAAGATGAACAAGACAATCAATGAATGGAAACAAAGAAATGAGTTATACATGCATGCGTACATACTTAGACAAGCATGCACACACGAAGAACGGATTCAAGCAAATGAAAAATATGTTTAGCTAAAGGCCAATGAAACACAAACATTTCAAAAATAAAGATACTAGAAGCCTTCAATAGGTAAATCGAGCAATAGATTTTTTGTTAAACACCCCATAGCAATATCTTTTGAAATTTTACGTTCATTTAACTTTATTTCATCTCCAAACATCCTCATATGAACACGGTGTGAGGTTTAAACTTTAAAGTGTATGTCTCTATTAGAAAAAGAAACTAAAATATAGGGCAGGTATGTCCACATATCCATTGGGAATATGTCGATGACAATTATTTGTTTTATAAAATTCAAATGTAAGCATTGTTCGTACCAACTCTTCATGAATTGACACGCCTTCATCTTATATTTTAAGAAGCGTAGAAAATGAAAATTAAGAACTAATTTCGTGAGTTTTCAAGGATTTGTAAATGTTAAATATATATGTAACAGAAACTATTACACTTATATGTGGAAATACGTTTGTAAAACCTTTGTAAAACTGTGTCTACTTGCAGAACTATTTGCAAAGACTTTGCCAAAAAAATTTGTATTTATATAAAAGCAAGTAATATATAACATAAGAGGAAAACAAAGAAATTAATCCGTGATGGGGATTCTCAGGCTTGCCTTCAATCGAACAACCATGCAGTACCGCGCACTTGCACGACTGTCTTCAATCGAACATTCTTGAGGTACCGTGCCAAATAACTTGCACATTGCACATTGCTTTTTAATCTAATAAACAATAACATTGCATAAACCCTACAATCAAATTCATAGGGTACTACTGAAATGAAGAGTTGCAACAACAACAAAAATCACAAATGGTAATTTCAGAGTAGTGCATTATCGATGATGGCGAATAGTTTGTTTGGCCAGTTGGTTTAAACGTTGATATATTTCCAAAGTATACTTTCCAAAATAAATAAATTATATATAAAAAGTAGATAAAACAACAATGGAATAAACTTTCCAATCCAAAATATTAATGGACATGGTAACAGAATTTTATAAAAATGGAAAGTGAGATTAAACAAAACGGCTCAAAGTTACATTAATAATAAAACTTCAGTAGGGGATTATTTCCCTACTGCAATAGTCAAATCTACTACTTGGATAATAAATATGCTAATGAATAGGTCTATTTTAAACCAACGGGAAGCATATGGCTACACGTTGCTGAACGGCTAGCAATAGTGCTTAAGACTATAAAGTATAGATATACACCGATGGAAATCTTTTTCCATAGCAGTAATTATATTAGACAATAATGCAATGACTTAATTTTTGCAATAAGAGCACAAATTGTATTCCAAGTCCTATATCAATCAATGATGCCTGGAATAAAGATTGCATATAAAAAGCATAAGTAAATGAGAAAAAACCAAGCATAGCAATTTTTTCATAAGACAATTGTATATTAGCAAGCAAGAAACTCCAACAATGCATAAGCTAATATAAATAATAGAACAAATATCAAACCTTTGTAGACAGTCCAAAACATATTGCAGGTTAAGATCCATTTACAGCACTAAAAGTACAATTTCAGGAAATGTACACATAACTAAAATCTTGAAAGCCAACCACATCAGAGAAGGTTCGACTACATATTTATGTCCCTAGCTTCAACACTAATCAAAATGTCAAACATACTTCTTTAATCAAATATTTCTCCCCTGTAATTGCACCCATGCTGATTTTTCCACCGACGCATATCTTTGTTACGTATACTATCTGCATTAAACTAATAAATTTTAGTTAAATTACAGTTATAATATACTAAGTAAGAAGGTTTAAAAAAACGAAATAATGGGCAATAAATACAAAGTTTCCTTTATTTCGAACCCAAAGAAAAAAAAAACTTAGACAATACAAAATTGAATGGATATAAAATAACCATATAATAAATGATTATGATATAAGCTTAGCATTCTTTTTCTAGCAAACAACCATTAACTTGGATGAAGTTGATAAAAAATGGGTATATCAACAATCAATCAAAACTATATTTTCCTGGTTTCATCAAGGGAAAATAACTTATAATAATTGACATTTTTCGGCTTAAAAAAGTTATTGCAAACATGATGCGTCCCCAGAAATATGAAATGTCCCCAGAAATATGAAATATCTATTTATGAATATGGAAACAAATTTTTAATAGATCATGTAGCCGTTGTCATAGTTTTGGTGATGGTTCCAACATATTTCATGAATTAGGTAAAAGAAATAAACATTTAATAATTATTTTAAACCAACATAAATTACAATACCACAACACAGTAATAGAAAATCAATCAAATATACTAATAATATAGTTAAATTAAGATACTAAACACTGGTCAATCAAACTGTAACGATCCAAAATGATATAAGGAATAAAATCTAATTATTTTGAATTTTTAATCAAGGCTACAAATAAAGGATGAATCAAAGAGCTAGCAAAATTAATTTTTTACATTTGGAAACTTTATGTTCATACCTAAACAGAGAAGCAAATAAAGAGTGATAGGAAGAAAATAATTGCATTAATGTACGAAATGGGATGGCAAAAACCGAGCGAGCGCGCGCGCGCGCACACACACACATATATAGTGAATGTCAGTCAAGAATGTGCAAATTATAGAATAAAGATAAATAACTTTTGAGAGGAAAATAACTATTTTTTCAAAAGAAAGATCCATGCTTTTAGACTAATCAGGAAACAATTTACCAAATTCATTTACTAAGACCAAAACCATGTTAAATCTTCAAATTCATAGTAATATCAAAAAGTGTGCATTATAGTTTTGAACTGTTACGTGCCTATAATTGTTAGGCAATTTCAAAATTAAGATACCATGTTATAAATAAGCCAAACTTGCAAAAATGGAAGGATATCAATTAAAATTTGCTGTTAAACGGTCCATATCATCTTTTAAAAACAGCAAGAACACATGCTTACCATGTTTTCCAAGCACTGTAAATATGCATTATCAGTAAACTAAGCCAAATTAAGTCCAAAAAAAATCACTTAAATATGTCAAAAATCCATTTAACTCGTATCAACAAATAGAATCTCATTTATATTTTAATCTTCCATATTATATACATGTTATAACAAAACCATAAAACAAATGGATAAAAAGGGATAGAAATATTTGTCCAGCTGGAAAAACAAAATTTCCGTTCTATAAAGAAGAGATTTATTTCAACTACACAATAATTGACATGTGCAAAAAAAATAAAAATCAAATTTTGCACATTAATTAACATGTAAAGAAAGTGAATTGGCTATGGTATTCATATCAATGTTTAAATAGAAATAATGTAACTTTGGATTTTTACCTCAAATAGAATGTATGATTGGTTGAAGTTGGTCAGACTGTTATTGAATTGACCAACAAAAACACAATCTGCTACATATATGGAAACCAATAAAAATAAAATCAAACTACTATGGAAACCAACTGAAAATCCTCAATTCAAATATGTAACTGAAAATTCCGAATTTTTGCTCCTCTTAATGCTTTGGAAAATGTTAATAAATTACACGTCCATATTTATATATCTGTTCTATAGCACAGAAATTATCCAGCTTTATTAAAAATCATGCTTTTTTGTGCATACTTAGCTACTACGAAACAATTTAAGTATAATCGTTTGAAACACTATCACAGCAGAATTTCTATTTTCATAATCGGTGTAGCAGTTATGAACGATCGATAGACCGAACATTTGATTTTTCTTCTAAAAATTTGAAGATAAAATATTTATGTAAAGCAATTACAGTATGAAATGAATGCTTATGTGAGGATATGACTTATGCGATAGATAATAGTCTTTCACAATCAGCATATGAGTTTAAAATAGATTTTTTTCCTAAAAGCACTCTGAAATATAAAGGTAATCATTTGGAATTAAAATTTTTGATCAAAGGCTTACTGTAGTCTAATTATTTCTTAACCAATAACTTCCATAAAACTACACCACTTAGGCATGAAACTAAGTTTTCTTTGAGCAAGAAAAACCTTTAAAAATTGTACCGAAAGGGACAGAAATATATGCCTAATAGCAAACTGTTTAGGAAAGCTAAGGGTTATTTCAACTGCACATTAATTACACATGTGCAAAAAAACAGAATCCATTTTTGCATTAAACCTAAGTACCAAAGGCAGAAATTGAATTATTATGGTATTCATATCAATATTCAATGAAAAAAAGATAACTATGGATTTCACCTCAACAGGATATATGATTCTATTAAGCAAGGCTCAACAAAAACACACCATGCAATATATATGGAAACCAATAAATACATTCAATCAACTATGGCAACGAATCTAAAATTCACAGTTTAAATATGCAACTGAAAATACTTAATTCAAATGTCAGTGAAGAAGACATAAACCCTTTGATAAGCTGGCATAGTTGTGGCCAAAGTGCTTTTATCACATGGCTTTTAGATCAATGTTGATATGAAATAAATTACCTGAATATACGTTCCTCTGCGATTTTTTTTACCTTGATGGGATTTTTATGATTACAGTCATAATTCGGTCAGGCATTTGTTCCTCTACAGTTTTTCCTATAAGGTGGTTCATCTCCGTGCATTTCTTACCATAGATAAATGTACTTTCACTACTTCCATGTCCTCATTATAAATCCGCTCATGGCGGATGACACACAATGTGAATCTAATGCTAGCGCAAATTAGTATAGAAAAGTCATGGTTTAACAACTGAACATGAAATATAGCCAAACTATTAATTCTCATAAATTAGTATACAAAAGTCGTGGTTTAATCCTAGAGTCATGGCTTAAAGGCACAAAGGTTTTAATTTAGTTATTGCCCAAAGTTTATTTACTAATTATTCCTCATCTAAATAAAATCCAAGTTTAGTTGCATTAAGTAAATCAAAGACAAACCGAACATTTGTATAAAGAATCGTGGAAATAAAAGGAAAAAATAAAATGATTTTGGTTTCAAGGTTTATTAAGTCATTACCACATCGACATTTTTTTAAAGTGATGTATGGTTGTCAATTATCTTTTATTGTTTGCTGAAACATTGAAAACTGACATTAAATTCAATTTTGATCATAAATCAACAACACCAATTAAAACAGTAAAACAACAAAGAAATATGTTAAATTCAGGATTTTACCTTAATGGCTATGGTTTATTGGATCTTTGTGCAGCCCCTGTAATAACAACATTTAAGCTGGAATTAAAACTTGAGATACCAATAAAGAAAGGGAAGGAAAATACACAAATAAGGTTTTTTTACTTGCACAAAATATGAAACATGATTGCTAACAATACACTTAAATCAGAAATTAAGAATGAATTAAAGTTCTCATAAATTTTTCCATATCACTTTAAATCTATTCCCATTGTAGACAAAATATATTAAAATAGAAACCTTGAAAATACTTTATAAGTAACAATACATAGAATGTGAAAGATAAACAATAACATGCAAAACTTTGAAACTACTTCAAGTTGCCAGTTCATACAGTATAAAATAAGAAACTATTTGACTTAAATCACCAGTTAAGCACAAAGTTATTAAAAATAGTAGCATTATACCTATCAAAAATCATTGTGCTTGATATCAAGAATTCAAACATATTAGTACATTACAATCCTATTTTAATATAGTGTGTTGCTAAAAGCACCCAAGAAAGTGCTTCCTAATACCAAATTATAATATTAATAATTTCCTAATCCCAAAAATTAATATTATATAAAAAAATTATATTAAGATTTCATGTTCACTACATATTATAGTATATTTAGTTTCATGTGGATTTCAAACCTATTTTAATATGATATTAGGGGACCTATGAAACTTCTCTTATATAATTAAGTTTGAAAGTAGGCATCCAAAGAGCTATTATTCTATTGTATTTTCAGGGGTAGGATGTATTGAATACTCAGTATTGATCCAACACTCTATAAAAACACGACGTGGGTTTGATTCATTTGGGTCAAACAAAAGTAGTTTTTGTAATATATGCATGTGAATAATGCATGAAGTCCTTAAAGAACTCAAATGTGACAAATCATTTACTTCGAAAATTATATCAGATAAATTCAAAGTAGGTTATTGCCTATAAAAATAATAATTTGTTAATAAATCTAAAAAATATAAGGTGCATAAAACTTCTCAATTGTAAAACTAAGAACAAAGATAGTCGGTATTAAAATTTATGGGAACGTCTCAAATAAGATAATTAAAATTTTAAATTGTTAACAAAAGAGAATACCCAATTGCCTAAAACATTTTTTTAGATCATCTCATTGTATAGTTTAGTTGGTCATATTAATAATTGTAAATACATGCATTTGTCACTCTGTCCACGCCTGCAGATATTACCCAGTGGAAAATGATAATTAAATACAATGGCATAAGTAGGACCAACAATATCACAACAATCTTTTGTTCACCAAAGTACATATAAATTCTAAAATGCACGATTGAAAGGAAAAATGAAGTAAATGTATCTATTTCATTACGCAATATTTATCATAACATGGAAATCTTATTACGTTCTTCTAAATGACTACATCCCCTTCGCTGACATGTAAACATGTATTAAATGATGAAGTGTAACCTATCAAATATTTAAACTGATAATTAAACATAAACAACAAATCATACTTAAAAAGTATATAAATTCTAACTAAATACAAGTTAAATCACATTTTAACTAATACATAACCTTTAACTGATAAAAGCCAAAAATCAATAAACTCATCAATGGATGTATGGAGGGAGGAATCAATGGAAATATTTTTGAATATAAGTTAAGGGAGCAAGTCTTATATTCGTAATTTTTACATCTAAGCTTAATTCTAAACATATGTTTTCCAAAACAGAAGCTCCAAATGAGTCTTAAGGATATTAATTTTGACTACCTTTTCTTATTCAAGTGAAAACAAATCGAAAGGTATGTTAAGAACCTTGAATTCCAAAGAGGGTTAAGCTTTCAATTGTAAGCAACAAAGAATCCATCCACAAGATTTGAACTTACCTGTTCACAGTAGGTTATAAATCAATGGAGAGTTTTGTTCATGTTATTATATAAATGAATGATTTTCTAAGTTTAGTTTATGAACAGGTCACTATGATCTTCATATGTAAATATATGAATAAACTAAATTCACTTAAAAATCGGAATGCTTAAATTATGTTCAATAAATGATCAAAATTTCATATTGAAACAGCTTATTAGTTATTACTCATGTACCTTTTTTTAACAAAATTGGTAGGATACATAGAAACTACTGCCGTTTTAAAGCCGAAAACTGTTGAAATAGCAGGAATGCTAATCATAAGTGCCCAAAAATGCAGTTTAGCTAACTGTAGAAATAGCAGGAATACTAATAGAAAGAGAGAAAAAAATAGGAGAGTACGAAGAAAACCTCATACCCGTAGCACCGGAAGTTAAGGGGTACGGGTTCAGCGATCTGGGAGGAAGGGGAGGAGTTGGCAGAAGTCGGCATACCTCATAATGCCACAAATACTAAAGCACAGAGACGGAATGATGGTCGATGGGTTAGGGTTCGCCGAATTAGGGAAAAAAGGGAGGAGATGGAAAAACCGATAGGGAAGCAATGGGATAACCAAGGGTTAGGGAGCAGGGGAAGAGGTAGAGGACAATGATGGGCGGCAGAAGCCATTTGCAGGGGTTAAGGTTTAGAGATCGTCACGAATGCTGGAAAATTAGAACGGCACGATGGCTGATTGAATACAGACAAAGGAAAAAATAAATCTCGCAAGTGTTGATTTTCAGAATATTGAGAATGCCCGTGCCTGCTTGCAAGTAACTCAGTAATTATAACGGATTTGAGGGTATGATAATATAAACGATGAAAATCAGTTAGGAAGATGATGAAGAAGGGACTGGAATTAAAGAAGGGGATTGTTAAGGGGGACGAATTTTAAGTCGGGATACAAAATAAATAAGTCTTCCCTTAAACATATTAATTAAAATTTCGATATTAACCCCTATAATCCTCATTAATAAAAATCATAAAATCTAAATTTTAATTAATACCTACAATCTAACACTGCACGTAAAAATAAAAAATGGATATAATTATTGTAATGGAGACACAAGAAAGTCCCATGGGAGATTGGAAGGCATTAAATCAGCTAATTAATTGTAATTTCATATTGAAATTGATATGTTCAATTTAAATTAAATGCAGAAACAAAAATTTTGATATAACGTGCTTCATATTTTATATTGTTATTTATTTTGTCAATGATTTTTTTTTTAATTTTTTTATTTCAAGAAGCACGCTTTTGTATTTTGCGTTGAATTTAGTACGTTATACATTAACATAAGTGAAGAGCCAGGGGCATTTAGGTCTCTTTTCCCTTTTCTTTTAAAATAATCTAGACCCCCCTTAACAAAAAAAATTTAAGCTGGAGTCCCTTTAAAATTATCCCCCCCTTAACCAAATGTGGAGTCCCTTTAACAATTCTCTTAAAGAAATGAGAAAAGGTAGGGCACTGAGAAGAGGAGAAACGGTCATTCAATATCGAGTAATAATGGACAAATAAAAAAAGAAGGGAAATTCTATTGGGACACAAAATGTAGACACAATTGGTGACACAACCAATCTTCACCATTGGATCATCCCATGAATTACACCTCTCCACATAAAGACAAAAAGATCCAACGGTTGAGGCTTTGTGTCTCTAAGTTTGTGTCTAATTTTGTGTACAAATAGTTGCCCCCAAAAAAGAATTGGTAAGGGCAACTCCAACAAAGGCTCAATTCATACTCTGGATCGAATCATGAATTGAGCCCAAACTCCATCTCCCTCCCCACTTCCCCCTCCCACCTCCCCTCCAACAGTCCTTCCCCTGAATACAAGTGTGTAATCCGTGTGTTGCACACGTAATTTAAAAAAAAAAAAATTAACTATTAGTGATTCAAAAAATAGCTTATTATGCATTATCTGATAATTCAACCGAACATACATTACTTATCAATTTTACTGAAAAAATTATCTAAAAAATAAGTAAATGATTTTGGATATAATTTTTTAAAAAATATGGTGTATAATTTTATATTATACATCTTACAGTTTATGTTTGAGAGTGAGCAATTTTTGTTTTTGTTTTTTCACTTATTGATCAAGTGATTTTTTGAAAATATATTACATTTTTAGTTCTATTATAGGTTTACGTAATGGATTCAAATGTAGATGGTAAGATAAAGCAAAGATCGAATTAGTAGAAAATTAATTAATTTAATACTATTTGTTATGTATTTAATAAGTTTTTATATTTCATTTAAAATTTAATTTACCCTTTTCGTTGCAAACTGGATTTGTCAATTTTAAAACAATATAGCAAATAAATCAGTATTGATAACATAATTACTTTGAATATTTAACACTTTATCATTTCTAGTTAAATAAACTATATGTATGTAAAATGGTAAAATTCAAAAGTGAGTTATCGAGAATATTCTTAATTTAAGCTGGAATCTGGGATTTAAAAGGCAGTCCTTAATTTAAAAAAATATGTATATATATTTCATTAATATTGACATTTTATGTTTACAAAAAATATCACAATAGATGTTTTGAAATTTTATTAGATTTTTGTTCATAATGATTTTCCATTTCTAAAATAAAAATAATAATAATCAAATAGTAAGTTTAAAATATTTTATAAAAAGAAAGGTATCTTTATAAGCTAAATAGATTTGTATAATTTTAAATACAACATTAACATTATTTAACTAATTGATAACTTTATTTGTATTACTATATTACCTTAATTGCATAGTAGTACATTGAAATGAAAATAATAAAAAATCATCCAGAAATTAATTCCAGTTCATAATTAAGTTTAACAATTGACTTCTTAGCTAATCGCATTTTTAATTTATGTTAGTAGATTACAGAAAGCATGGAAAGAAAATTAATTAATATATATATATATATATATATATATCTTCCCAAGTTGTAAGGATTTGGAATGAGAAAAATTGTTATAGATCATTTTTTTAACAAACAGGTACTTATATTACAAAAGGAGAAAGACAAAAGTTTTTAGCTGGTATAAGTTACAACAACTATAAAACCGATACTTTACAATAACCTTAAAACCAACTAAAAAAAAAAAAAAAAAATACATTCCCAGTTAACATAAAATAACAAACAACCCGAAAGAAGAAACCAAGCTTAGATTCACATCAATAAAGCCCAGAACAACTTAGCTTAACATCAACATCTAAATCTGGAAAGCCCAGCCCATAACAGATAAATAATATCCGGTTATCAGAATAACATGTAACATGCAAAATTCGTACGAAAAGGAGATGACATTCAAATTTTCTAGTCGAACGTATGAAATGTTAGCATTAAAAAACCGTGAGGGGTAAAATTGGAAATTCGGCAATTGAGAAGGAACAAAGGAAACCCTAGACAATTCACCGCCTTTCCATTCTCAGGCTAACATCAGCCGAAAATAATGTCTGCTGCCCCGAATCTCTAAAATCAACCGAAATTAATGGTGAACATTCATCGTAAACGGCAGTCGCTGCGCAAATCAACTCAATTTCAAAATGGTAATGGTTTTATTTGCTGATTTTATCTTAGATTCTCACAGTAAAACCAACTTTTCAATCTATTATAAATTTGTGTATTATGCATATATATTGAACTATCTAAAGCTAGAATTTGGTATCAGTGATTGCAGATAAAATAGTTCAGTCATGCCGAATCAGTGAAAGTAATTAAAAACGCAAAAACTTTTCTTATTTCATTGTCTCCTTTCATTGTTCCTACCTGAAATAGGTGAAAGAACGCGGAGAACCGCGAGCTGCTTGAAGACATGAGTGGAAGCTTTTGAAGGTGAAAACAAATTTCAAACTCTGTGTTAATTTGAGATTAATCAATTATTTATTTGTCATATTTCGTTTTCTTTCATTTACTTGATAATCAAGTTAAATTCACATTTTTCTGTTGTAATAAAACTCCTGTTTTGGTTGAATTTGAAAGGCAAAGAAGATTACAACTTTTATTCTGGATCGAATTGATTTTTGACATCCTGTTTGTATTCTGAGTTTTGTTAAATTTCTGTATTTAGGGGAAATTTAAGGTTTTGCGGGCAAAATAATATAATGAACAAACAGGTAATTTGTTCAGATTATTAGTTGCACATTACAGTTGTTTTGCCTTTATAACTATGATGATTAGCATGTAAAGATATGAACATGCCAAGGCGCTAGTTATTAACATACCACGATGCATTGATGAAATAATTGAATAGGACAATGTCTTAGCAAGTGCCAACTATAAGTTTATTGGGAATGAATAACGTTTTTCAAAAAGGAAAAGTGGTACTTGCATTAATTTAAGTGTAATTGTTGAATTTAATTCACATACATGTTATCAAATTGACGTATGTTATCAAATTGAAAGGCACTCAGAAAGTTTCTAGAATTGCAAGCCAGTTGAATTTAACTTGAATGGATGGATAGAGTTTTAAGCATAATCCGGGAGTAACTGCTGATCAAACATGTCAATTGACATGAGGAGGTTCTCCTGAAAGGATTTTCCTTTTCACCAAAATAACAGAAGTGTCACTGACACTTCATGTGGCATGGATTGGTTTAGTTGTGAAAAGTATGTTGTGATGACTGCATGAATGCTTTGTGTTTTGGTAATGAAACTGAAATAATTCAGTGACAATGACTAATCGTAATAGCTAATCAAGATCAGTAGAGGGATAAGGTATGATTAAAAAAAGAAAATAGTTTGGCAATTTAACTTTGATACTATGATAGAATTTTAGAGAATATGAAAGTCAATTTGGCACTTTATTGAGGGTTGTTTTGTATATTTCCACATTCTCTTGTGATAAAACCAGCATATCGCATTTGACATGGCATTGATAATGATGTCTTTCTCCAACAGCCGCTAAACATGGTTGTTTGGAGAGATTATCGGATTTTTAATAAAAAGCAATCAAAAAGGATATTTTTCATTGCTGTTATGCTTTTAAAACACTTGGTATGGGTTCTATGGGATCGGTATTGTGATTTCGAATTGTGATTCAGACCTGTTTCAGTATGGAAATCATTGTAGATTAATTTGACTATTGTTATATTAAGGATAATAACTATTCATACTTGTATTTGACACTGAAACAGGTCTGAATGGAAATTATCATATTTAGTGATATATTTCATTGGTATAGTGACACCGAAACTGGTTTGAATGTATTTGACATGGCAACCATAACCCAGTTTGCAGCTAAATAATATTCTTTCTTATTTAGTGAACTTAATGGTCTTATTTTAATTTACAGGCTAGCGTCATTTTGGAGGACTATTGATGATGTAAGTAAATATTGCACTTTGTTTATTATTAAATGTATATGATGTACTGTTAGCAACTAATAACTATTTTTTTTCCCGAGGTATGTCTACAAAAATAATCAAATTAGCAAATCAGCTCAAAAAACATAAAATCCGTCGATTGAAAGGTAATATCATCTGTCTTCTTATTAGATTTCCAAATTAATGTCTACTTTCAATCTTGAATTAATTTTCGTTGTATAAGTAATTACTTAAGTACTACTATAAATTTGTACTTTGTTATCATAGTTTGTGGTAGACATTCTTAGAGATAAAAATTTGCGCATTTCCAACAATTTACTTCTTGCTTATGACATTTGTCTCTGTCATTTCTGTTAACAATTCAATAGGCAACGAATTTTTTGTTCTTTTGTTCTATTTTTGTTGAATTTGTTCATCTGTATGTTATTGTCTATTGACCACCATAGAATTTGAAATTTTGGTTAAACTTGATTTATTTCTATTTTATCTAAAATGTTTATAATATCTCCATTAGTTGAAGACTTAAAATTTAAAGCTAAGTGAGAATGACAGTCAAATTGAGATTCTATTGAGGCTTCTTTAGTATATTTCCACATCCAACTTCTGATTAAACCAGCATATTGCATCGTTATACCATGTATAATTTTTTATTATATTTTAGATGGGACTATCCACACGGTAATGATTTTTCTTTGGAGATTATTATGAAGGGTACTAAAGAGTAAAATGAGTAGGTATAATATTTTTTGGTTTTGATACTTAATGATTCTTATCTATGAATTAATGATCGTTTTTGTTCGGTATCGTGTGTTCCTGGACACTATAAATAGGGCCGCAACCATGTAATAATTAGTTGATTTTGATATAAAATTTGGCACATCAATTCAGTAGGTATTAGGTAAAATTTCTATTAGTGTACTTAAAACTTTGTTTCTCTTTATTGCTACATTGTCTAATTAAGTCATGAATATCCCTATTCAGTGATTCAGACTTTTTATTGTCTTTCCACAAGACTTCTTGATAAATGAGAAGTTTTCTTAGTTTTATAATATTAATGTACCAAAGAATAATATATTTGCATTGGTTTGCATTAATTGATTATGTGTCATTATTGATTGCGAATCAGCTTAATTCTATGTGGTTAGTTTAGCTATTTTATAAGGCAAAGCAAAAATATTTCACATGCAACTTCATCGTTAAATAAAAAGTAATACCCTATGATGTAGTCAATACTGGATTATGTTTATTTTATTTTGAATAATGTAGAAATTTTTATTTTTGTTTCTTTTTTCAGTAATAAATTTTAAATTTCATCAGTTTGAGATAACCTAGATAATCTATCACCAATTATTCCCTGATTTTATTGCCTTCGATTTCAATCTTATATGTGAAATACATATGATTTAACTTCATTGTGTCGGCAACTGGTAATTGCTTTATTGTGATTCGAGATGTTAGATAAGTGGGCTTTGAAATTAATGAAGTGGCACAGCCTAGAATTGCATGCGGTCCACATCGGCACTTCTGCAAAAGCTATCCAACCACGATATGGGTCCAGCCAAAATGATTTTGTGAGTATGCACAATTTCAAAGTATATGATTTCAGTTATCTATTTTAGGCAATGTATTATTATTATAAATTTGTAAGGTCAACATTATCAAATTTCTTTGGATTGCTGTATTGGTCAAAAACACACGATGTTCGCAACAATTGGGTGAAAAGATGCTTTTTTGAGTAAAAACATTGGAATAACAGGTCTGAATGTATTTGACATGGCAACTAAAACCCAGTTTGCAGCCAATTAGTGTTCTTTTATATTTAGTGCACTAAGTGATCTTATTTTAATTCTAGGCCAAATTCAGTTTGGAGGATAATCGTCGATGTAAGCAAATATTGCACTTAGTTTATACTTAAATGCATTTGATTTACTGTTAGCAGCTATTAACTAATTTCTTTTTTCCGAGGTACATGTACAAAAAATTTCAGATTTGCAAATCAGCTTTAAGAGCATAAAATCTGTCCATTGAAGGTGATATCTTCTGTCTACTTATTAGATTTTCATATTAATGCCTACTTTTCATTTTCAGTTTGTTCAAGTAATAATTTTAGATAATATCTCTGCTTTATTGCCATTCAAAATGTTAGATAAGTAATAAATTTATCTTAAATACTATACAATTATTTGTTGCTGTTTTTTAATATTTTCTTTTTAAATGAGCAGATTTTGTTTATGTGTGTTAATCACTTTTACTACCTTTAGATGAATCTTTTATTGTGTGTTAATTTCTTATTGCACCGTTGTATAAATATTATAATATATTATAAATGATTTCATTTTTGCCTTCAAGGTTGAACTTATGTTGAATTCATATATTTTCGATATATTGAAATACGTAATGTAGATTGAATAAATACGTTTGAAACAAAAAAATGTCAAACACATCAAAGTTAACCAAAAAAGAATAGTATTAAGGTAAAAGTAATATTTTGTTCTTAAGAGAATCCAATTAATTAAACAAACAGAAAAACGGTTTAATCTATAACTTGCAATTTCAATATCAAGTTATAAATATGATGTCCCTCTGTAGAATTTATGGCTTTGATACTGTACTCGTTGATGTAGCCATTTGGTTGTAGCAAGAAGTATAAAGATGAGCCATACTCCAGTAAACCTTTAATGTTGTTAACCTGTTTAAATAAATAAACATTCTGAATTTGGAAATTAAATTATAATGAATAATCGTTTTATCGAAGTAAGAATTTTTATAGAACATAAATGAAAATTTACGCATTACCTTTAAGGTTGTTGAAAATTTCTTTGTAGACAATATTTCTTGTGTAGTCCTTTCTTTCTCCATCTCCATTTTTTATTAAAATCTTCAACCCCTTTTGTGTTGTCGTGCGAGAAACGGCAACATATAACTGGCCATGAGTGAATATAGGACGTGATAAATAAACTCCAACATTTTCTAATGCTTGACCTTGACTTTTGTTGATTGTCATCGCAAAACATATTTTTATTGGAAACTGACGACGCCGAAGAATAAAAGGCCATTTTGTGTCCGCTGAGGACATCACTATTCGTGGAATTAAAACCTTAGTTCCCATATTATTTCCAGTTATTATTTCTGCCTCTATGACTTTGGTTGCAAGCTGTGTTACAATCAATCTTGTTCCATTGCAAAGGCCTAAATTTTTATTTAAATTACGAAGAAGCATTATTGGAACCCCAACCTTTAGATAGATTTCATGGTTTGGTATTGATGTTAGCTTTAGAGTATTAAGGAATTCCACAGGATACAATAGATTTTGTTCTTCAATTCCTTCCGACATAGGGCTGATTGAGTCTGCACTTAGATAGGTGCACATTTCACCAGGCATTTTGTCAGTAATAAATGAATTCACTTCGTCCACACAGTCATTTGTCGTTGCTAATATACAACGATTTTTTAAGTAGTCTTATTCGTTAAGCCTTTCCCCAAAATCAGGATAAATACAATCAACAATCTTTTGTATAGGATTATCATCCCATGCAATCAAATTTTCTTTAGGAATTTTCACCCATGTTGGCTCCTCGTTATCATACATCGCCACCGTCGGAAGCAATCCATCTCCCACGTCTAAAATCCACTTGCTAAAATTTGTAATTTGAATCATCTCCTCGTTACTTACGCCTTCACTTGCAAGGCGCATGTTTTGTGTAAGAGTAAAATTTTTACATTTGCTCCATAAATGTGATCGGTTTATCGATGATCCAACAATTGTCTATCTTCCACCTTTATCGACTACTGACAGTATTTGTCTAAAATCGCCACCAAGTATGACAGTTTTTCCACCAAAAATTTCACTGTCATTTCCATGTTCTTCCATTACATCTCGCAAAGTTCTTTCTACTGCTTCTAATGCATTTCTGTGTGCCATTGGTGCTTCATCCCAAATAATTAGATCAGTTTTTCTAATTAATTCGCCCAGTGAAGACTGTTTTGCAATATCACAAATAGAATCCTCATCTAAATTTATTGGAATTTTGAAACGTGAATGTGCAGTTCTACCACCCGGTAGTAATAGTGCTGCAATGCCTGATGTTGCAACTGCCAATACAATTTTACCTTCTGAACGAACTTTTGATATTATTGTTTTCCACAAAAAGGTTTTCCCAGTACCTCCACTGCCATGAACAAAATAAAGCCCACCTAATTTTTCATCAACTGCATGTATAACGTCATCAAATATTTCCTTTTGCTGAAGATATATGCAACATGACATATTTACGTAATCTTCATATAGTGCATCCTGATTGTACATTTGTTCCTCTATTATTAATCTGTTTTGAAATCTTTCAAGAAACATCAAATCAGGAAAAGGGAACATAGGATACTCTTTAGAGATCTATTGCTCATATTCATGATTTTTTCAATTTCTAGAAGTGTGTAATTTTGCAATTGACATTGTGTTAAAGTTAGCATATTGTCTTGAAGAACTCTTCTTTGCATCCATAGGATATCATTTGATAACAACTCTCAATGGTTGTTCCAAAGGTCAAGAGGATTTGAAATTTCACAAAAAAATAGTAAGATAACAAACATTTCCCGTAGGGATTTGGCCGAGGACCATCTTCCAGCTTCGACAATAACCTCGTTCCATTCATTGTCATCTTCCAACAAACCTCGTGCCATACAAGCAGTCTTAAAATCATTGAAAATTACCCTATTAAAGGTTCTTATGTCTTCATAATTTGTAGGTCCTTTCACTATGTTTAACAACAAACGCAAATAGAATCTTTCCCCAGAAGTCGGATGTGCATAATAAATTCTTCCAATTGTATTGCCTTTTTGTCTTCTTTTCCATTTTTTATATTTTTTATCCCATACCCATTTTGTTGGGAAATCAACATATGTGAGGTTTCTTGCATTTTCGTTCAATCTATTTGTTTCCAACCACTCTGTAAATATTGACTTGTCAACATTTGGTCGATTTGCAATTTCTTCCAAGTCATCTGTATCACGAAATATAATAGATTATTCATCAGGTAAATGAAATGAAAATCGTTGCACTGCAGGTTTCCGATATTGAATATCAAATTCAAATATACGCCAAGTAGATTCAGAGGCTGAAATATATCGACAATCAAGGTATGTTTTAATTTCATCCACTTCTCGAACATTTCATCCACCACCTTCGCAATTTTCTTCAATCACAACTGTAGCACGATCATACCCCTTATTGATGTATTTGAACAAATACTTTACAGATCGTGTTCGATTGCATATTTCCACATTTATATGTGCTTGAAATTTTACAATGAGATCTGTGTTGTGTGGAATTACCCACCTGTTATCAAACTTCATGCCCATAGCTGCTACATACCTATCATTTACTCTTCTTCTATAGACGGGGATTCCATTATCATCAAATGTTGTTTCAGAGCAATTTTCTTTAGGGTAATGTTTTGAGCATCTACCTTTGACCATGCAAGAATGTTGTGGATTAGCCGCACCACATGGTCCATGCATCATAAACTGTGAGACAGACTGGTACGCTAGCGGGTCTACTTCGTTATCTGGTATTTCAGCCGTAATTATCTTATCAACGTCTAAAGTTGTTTTAGGCTTATCATTAGAATGTAGGAACAATAATATATGAGCATGTGGTAGTCCTCTTTTCTGATATTCGGTTGTGTACACCGCTGTAAAGACATGCAAATATACAACCAAAAATAAATAATTGAATGGTAATGTTATAATATCTAATTTTGTCAAAAAACTGAAATTAAATTTTGTATTTATATATAATCGCGCTATTGCTAGTTGATTACAAATGAACAAAGCATTCATCATTCACTAATGTACACATCATAGTCTATTTGTTTGTATATATGCTTTTCTTTTCCTTTCTACATTTATTCTCTTGCGTCCTAACAATTTTTATGAACAGTGTACGGAGTTATTCATAATGGCAATGAATTTTTAATTTTACAGCATATCCTTGGGTGAGAAAAGGGGGAGAAGCATCAGAGGTTCCCTTAGATCAGATTTCTCTTATATACATCAATTTGTCAAGTACAGCCGCTTAAGCAGTTTTCTCTGCAGGTATGGAAGTACACTTTGGAAATGTTCAAACTATTTTTTTTAAGTGTAATTGACTTATGTATTGATGATTGTTGATCACATGAACATAGTGAATGATCAGTGAGATAATGTTCAGTCATACCATGATATATATATATATATATCTTTATACTAAAAACTGTTTTATAATGTCAATGATTATTAACAGTATAAAGTCTGTTTATGCTATGACTGTTTTATGCTTTGATGTATATAAATGAAACTGTTAGATTTGGTAAAAATATACATATATAGTATAATGGTCTTTATACAAACTGTGCTACATAGTGACTGTTTTATACTGTGATATATATGAGTGAAAAAGTTTTATAAAGGGTTTATGTATGAATTAGTAGTATAAAACAGTCATATCATGAAACCGTTTTGTACTGTGATTGGTCATTAAGATCATAAATATTTATGTTTCAATACTCTTTTAAACATGATTGGTAAAATCTAAATATTTTGCATAGGACCAATCATGACTTCAGAACTTTTAGTAAAACGGTTATACATTTCATGAAGGCCTTATGTTCGATCGAACATACTCATTTGGTGTATATTTTGTAAAACAGTTATACATCGAATCTAAATATTTTTCATACGACCAATTCTGAAACAGTTATAAATCAAATTCTGAAACAGTTATATATAAATTCTGAAAAAGTAATATGACAGTTTAAATCTAAATTGAATATGTCCGAAATCTAAATTGAATATGACTACTATATAACAGTTATACTAAAATTAAATTCAATATGTTCGAAATCTAAATTAAATTGAATATGACAGTTATATAACACTTTGATATATCAAATATGAATTGAATATGACAACTTATATATCAGATTGATTTGTAACTGTTTGAATTGATGTATGAAACAGTTATATGACAATTTATATATAACAATTCTGAAACTGTTATATGAATGACAATCAAATTCTGAAACAATTGTATATAAATTCTGAAACAGTTATACAAAGTATAAAACTATTTTATACAAAATATTTAAATTTGATGTATGATTGTTATTTTGTAAATTTGTAAATTTTAGACACACACATGCCCAGTAATGTATGCAGGCATGTGGAGTGATTCTGCCACATAGTTAACAGGGTAATCAATTGAAGGGTGAAGGACTGTGCATTTTATTTCTTATCCTCCTTTACCATTTGATAATGTTTTTTCATTACAAAAAAATCTTGCTTGCAACAAATCTTATTTCTATGTATTCAGAGCATTCTTAAATTGAACATTCTAATCATATGTCTTAAATGTAATACCATTTAATTTAATTGAAGTCATTTAATTATTATTAGGACAATTATTTTGTAATGAAGAATACAAAAATATAAATACCTGCGTGAACAGATCCAAAATGTTTCCCTCCTCGTAAATCATCCATTAGCTGATTGAGTTTGATTTTGAAAACTCTAGCTATAATATCTGGTCTATTTTGTACAGTTTGCCCAGGTATATGGGATACAAATTTTTTAATCTCTATCCAACTAGGATTGCATGTGAAAGTAATGAATAAATCAGGTTGACCTGCTACTCTACAAATTGCAATAGCATCTTGATAATTTTGTATCATATATCGAGGACCACGGGTAAATGAGGAAGGTAAGACCATTCTTTTTCCAATCGAGGCAGCACTTGTATCACCTGCTGTTACAGCGTCTTGGAGACCTTTATATAGTTTAGATCTAATGGTAGACTGATTATTGCGTACCCATCTTAGTCTGTCTTCTTCTATGCATGTATAGGCATCTACTAAAAATTGTTGAAATAATCGACCACCTCGAAGCAAGGTTTGACCTTCATTTGCTCTTTACTGGATGCGAAATGCATAATATTCTCTCATAGTAAGCATTTTCTCGTCATTTTGATCACTTTCGTTTGTTATTTCTTCATCGTCTATGAATCTATATAGAATATTTAATCTGAAGCCATCTTCACCGTAAGGAAATAATATAGGATATTGCATTGCCATAAAACTTGGATGCTTTTCAGTTATTCTTCTTAAGAGTCCGCTTTTTTCTTCTATTACGATGTCCCTGTATGCATCATTTTGAAAACCATCACCTACTATTAATGCCGCTATCTCAGAAGATGTCAGCATATTATACATTCTGCCATCTGTTTGTTGTGAATTAATCAACCGTAGTCTTACAGGTTGAAAATTTGTTCCCTTAAATCGGTCTCTTGCCATCCTGAATGCTTTAGTTAGTTCATTGCATCGATCGAACATATTAATTAGTTCGCTAATTACACCTTCATCCAGTTCTGTAGTAGTGTTTGTTCCTACTACATTCATTCTATTTGACAACTCATTTTCCGTGTCATAAATATATAGTTGTGCAAATTTTGGTTGGTTGTCTACTGGAAGAAGTGAACCGATTTTGTGATGGTTTTGGCCATTTATCCGAAAGACATACGGGCCACGACCATTGTTTATGGTGTTGTCAACATTACCTCCCATCGAGGTGAATGCAAACATAGAGTTGTATAGCCTTATTTTTTTTATAAATCTTGCTGCTCATGGCCCACCGTTATAATCTAATAAGTGTTTCAGAAAAAAGCGGACAGTCTTTCAAGATAGGAAGTTGAACTTTTCCTAACCGACAACATAGGGTAAAATCTGGATTAGACGTAGGTTTCGATTTTGCATTCCTTTCTTCATACCATAGAATGGCGTTTGTAACAACCCGGAATTTTGGAGCCAATTTAAAAATTTTATTTCAAGAAATTTTATTAGAAAATACGTTAGAATTTAAAAAATTCCATTATTAAATAAAAATAAATAATAATAATAATAAATGTTTTTAAATAAAATTAAGACGTTGTTAATGAGATTTATAAATATATGTTGATAAGTTGATTTATAAATATATGTTGATAAGTGATTTATTAATAATATGTTGATAGGTCCGCTTTAATACTTTCCTTGCCTATTCCAAGTTTAACGTTCATCAATTAATAATTATTATTTTTTAAATATGAATAGTTGCATTCGTTTTCAATGCTTTCCCCTCATCTCTATTTTCTTAATGCAGCATTCATGTCTTTTCTTAATTATATTAAATTTGTTTTTCTTTATTTATTAATTTATTTCCTTCACTTTTACATTCATGCATATTGTTCCATTGACATGTTCTCTTTCCTTATCTTTTCATCCCCTTGTTTCCTTTCCCCTTCTGTTTCCCCATTATTATTTTTCTTCCAAAATCAAACAATACTCACATATATATTTTTTATTCCCTTATATATATATATATATATACACTCTTGTTTACATATAATTTATGAAAATCAATTAGAAAATCTTACAAAGAAACACATCTTCAGCAAATTAGATATGAAATTCTAATATAATAAATTGTGTAATTAAGAGTACATAAATGTGAGAAGAAAAATACATGTTAATAATAAATTCTCATTTTTATCGTAAATTAATAATGATCATTATTTGGTATAGAAAAAATTGTTTAACAATAAAGATATATTTTTATTGTACATATAGAATGATCATACTATGAATAGAAAAATTATTTAACAAAAAGATTACATGTTATTTTTCATATTTATGTAACAAAAGAAAGATTAAAATGACTACAATTTTTTTGTATGATAGAATGATTAAAAAGATTCGTGGCTTACAAAAAAAAATGTGTTTACATGAAAAGTTACATTTTTAATGCAAATAATGTGTGTAATTAAAAGGTAGATTTGAATTTGAAATTTTTAATGAATAAGGACGAAAGGATTTATGGCAATGAATGTAAACGAATTAATTACTAATTGCAAATCAGTGACTTACTAGTAAATGTCATAATAGATGCTCGTTAGTTATTGTTGACAAATGTGTCATTATAGCATGTAATCAAAGAGGATTTAAGGAATTAGAAATGAGAAACATGTCACCTCAGCCAATTTTCTTTATAACATACAAATATGGATAAATGAGCCTTTTGGAATAAAAGAATAAAATAATATTAATATATATATATCCTAATATACTAAACCCTAATTCATTTCATAACCGTCGCCTCCATCTTTCATCAATGGCCATTCAACTCTGAATTTCAATCCCTCTTTTCTCTCCATTTATGCAATAAAATCACATCAAACCAAAACAAAAAAATCGAAGAAGAAAGTGAGCTCTACGATGTGGACAGTGGAGATCGAGTATGGGTTGATGGATTGGGAGGACTCCTTCCTAGAAGCGGCGCCGTTCGGGCACCAATTCCGAGGCGACGGCAGCCGCGAGATGGACCACACCGCAGGCGCAAGGAGGCGGTGCCAGGGTCTTCCTCATGGTGGCGGTAGATGGTGGTACGGTTGCGAGATGGGAGGCGCGCATGTGGCTTTCACAATCAAAGTTGGGTTCGTATTTGGTTAACAGGGAACGACGATAAAAAGAGGGAGAACGACGTAAACAATTTTGAACGCGAACATAAATTCAAACCAATCAAGGTGAGAATTCTGATTTATAAATTAAATAAAATCTAATTATTGTTGTGAATGATTATGATTCTGATCTGTGATGTGATATTTAAATTTGTTGTTTGATGATTGGGTTGGATTATGATGCTCACATTTTGTTAGATCCGACAAGGATACTTCTTTATTTCGTATTCGTGAACATAGATCTGATAAAGATCCTCCTTTTACCTAGATCTATGGAATTCAATATGGTTTGGTAATAAAGTTTTAATCTTTATTGTTGATTCTTAAACAATGAATTGATTTCAATGCAAAGGTCATATTTTTCACATCGAATAATTTACATACAAAAAGATACAATTTATAATGTTTTACATTAAATGGAGACAATTCTTACTGTCATTATTGTAGATTAAAAGGTTAACATAGATAAGAACCATTTTTGGTTGTCATTCTCTTTTTGTAAAAAAAAAAAAAAAAAGAACAAATTTTATTGTCATTTTTGTTTCAACAAAATATTACATGTTTTTAATGTCATTTTGTTTCTACTAGAAGTATTACCATTTTTAGTGTCATTTAATAAGAAAAATAAAAGAATACAAGATTTTGTCTTGAAACAAAGGAATACATTTTTGTCACTTGAAATGAAATAACATTTTCTTATAAATGTTACAGTAAAATAAAACACATTTTGTGTTAAAAACATATTAGAGAAATAAAACAACATTTGTGATAAAACATATTAGAGAAATAAAACAACATTTGTGATAAAACATATTAGAGAATTAATACAACATTTGTGATAAAACATATTAGAGAAATAAAACAACATTTTGTGTTAAAAACATATTAGAGAAATAAAACAACATTTTGTGTTAAAAACATATTAGAGAAATAAAACAACATTTGTGATAAAACATGTTAGAGAAATAAAATAACATTTTTCATTAAAAATGTTTATTTAAAATAAAAATAACATTCGTGTTAGAATTGTTAGTTAGAATAAAAATAACATTCGTTTAGAATTGTTAGTTAAAATTAAAATAACATTTTTGGTCAAAACTTAATTAGTGATTAAAATAACATTTTTGTGTCAAAACTTGGTTAGTGAAATAGAAATAACATTTTTGATTTGAAATTTGTTATGTAAATAAAAACCACATTTTATTAGGAATGTGCTTTGCAAATTAAAATTAACATTTCTTGTTAATTAGATTTATGTTAAAACAGATTTGTCATTTAAGTTAGATTAAAACAAATTTGTCATTTATATTATATTAAAACAGATTTGTCATTTATGTTATATTAGAATAAATTTGTCATTAATGTTATATTAGAACAAAATGTGTCATTTTGCCATTAATATTATGTTGGAACAAAATTTGTCATTAATGCTATGCTAGAATCACGCCATGTTAGAATAAAGATATCAATTTGTTTTTAAAAATATCATGTTAGAATAATGTCATGTTAAAAATGTCGTTTATGCTAAAATCAAGTTTAACCAATTAGAATTGACGATTATAATTGTCATGTTATATAAATTAGAAAACAAAGAAAAATGTTAACATATGAAATATTCTTTTATATGATATTAGAGAACGTAGAAAAGAATACTATTTTATATGTTATTAGAACACATAGAAATGGTAAACAAATAAAAATCCTTTTTACTTGTCATTAGAGTACATAAGAAAAAGATATGGAAATAAAGGGATAATATTAGTTGAAAACAAATGTACAATTTGTCAAAATAAAAGGGTTAAAAACGAAAACTACATTTTTGTTAAATAAAAGAATTAAAAACAATTTTGTCAAATTAGAATCGTTGAGACCAAAATGAACATTTTGACAAATTAGAATAGTCGAATTAGAAAAGTGCATTTATTTACATTTTAGATATAAATCAAAACATAGAAATAAAAAGGGACATCTTTATTTACATTTTTTTAGATGTAGATAAAAAGAATAAAAATAAAAGAACAAATAGGTGAGTAGGATTTATTTACATTTTCTTATGTAAATAAAATAAAGAACAAAATTTGATGTTACATTTATCAGGTAAACAAGATATAAAAGATAAAAGAAAATAATATGCTTAACCCGAGGTTGGATTGAGTTGTGATGTAAACCTGCCCGGACCCGCCCGGCTGTCCAGTAATCACAACAATACCTATCCAATGTGGGAGGTTAAAGCATATTCGTCTTTTCTAAATTTACATTTTATATATGTAAATTACTACAAATATTTAGTGTAAATAAAATAAAACATAGAAAAGGAAGACATTTATTTACATTAGACAAATAAAGGATTAAATAAAAATCACATTTTTATATGTAATTAAAGAACATATTTTTACATTTTAAATAAAATTACATTTCTATGAAATCAAGATTATAAGAATAAATATGTGAGTAAGGATTATTTACATTTTCTTTTGTAAATAAAAAGAATAAATTATGTGGATAAGAATTATTTACATTTTCTTATGTAAATAAAAAAGGATAAAAAGAATAATTAGGTAAATAAGAATTATTTGCATTTTCCTATAAATAGAATAAAAAGAACAAATATGTGATTAAGAATTAATTACATTTTCCTATGTAAATAAATAGAATAAAAAGGGACAAATATGTGGATAGGATCTATTTACACTTTCTAAATAAGATAAAAGTAAACATTTATTTACATTTAGTGTAAATAAATAAAATAAAAGTAAAAGATACATTTATTTACATTTAGAGTAAATAAATATAGAAAGAGAAGAATATATTTATTTACATTTAGGTAAATAAACAAGATAGGATAAGAATACATTTATTTACATTTAGGTAAATAAATAAGAAAAAGATAAGAAAACATTTATTTACATTTAGGTAAATAAATAGGAAAAAGAAAAAGATTACAATTTATTTACATTTAGTGTAAATAAAATAAAAGATAGATAGAGTACAATTTATTTACAGTCAATGTAAATAAAAACAGAATAGAAATAAAGATTATATTTCTATCCTCATTTTATATGCGATAAAAAGAATAGACTTTTATAGTTGAAATCGCCAAACGATTTATATTTATATATATAAATATAAATATAAAATTTAAGGAAACGCGCGCGGCAGTTCGCGTATCGACAATCGTAACTTCAAACGGTTATACCGAAAGATCCGACCGTCGGATTTTCCCAAAACTGGATCCGTTAGGACCGATTTGGGAAGACCTTCCCAACAATACAAACTTCATCAAAATCCAACGGTTAGATTTCAAGATATGTGTAAATCAAATTTGGTTGAAAACAGCTCCAGGGTCGCCCATTGACCTGAAGCGTCGTTTAATTGATTTAAGTTATTTATATATATATATAAATAGCGATAAACCGTTATTAAATACTATTAACGATATAAAATGATTTTAAACTATATATATGCGAGGATCATTTGAAAAGTCCGAGTTCAATCTCATTTCAAATGATTATACGACGTTCTAAGTCGAAGATAGAAGACGATGTTGAAGACCGGCGATCTTCACGTCGAACGGTCAACGATGATTGAGACCTTGGACTGACTTGCTCCCAGGAAGGGGTTGATGTAGTAGTTGGCCGGTCATATGGGTTGATTGTCCGGATAAGCGAGAACCTCTCTGGTATCTCCGGTTTCGTTCAAACCCAGAACGGACTTGTATGGACGCGCGTCCGACATTGGAATTCGTTTCGTGTAACTAAATCAATTTTTATTAATGTATGCTTGTTTGGTGGTAGAGAATTTATTCTCTGCTTAACACCCTGGTATATGTTAGTAGTTATCGATAGCATGACGTGAATTGTCAATGTGCCCCGCTAAGATGTGAATGATCAAGGTTTTATTGAAAAGCAGGCCTTGTGAAAAATGATCAAAGCACGACCTGTTTAGGCGTAGCTTTGTGTATAGTGTAACCTCACGAGCCTCACACCCCGGTATGAGTCAAAACGGGATACGGACTGCAGGGAGTGCACACGTTTCTTTCTAGCTAGAGTGATGTCAGAGACCTACCAGCGCTGACATTTTACTTATGTGGATGATGGATTTTGAGGTACCTCGTTGTTTATAGGACGTTGGTGGTCACATTATAGGTTCAAAGGAACCGGGAAGCGTGTGTTCATGCATAACTAATCCATACACATATGTGTGGACCGGCCCTGAAGATCCAAGGGTTCACTGCGGGGGATCCTGAGGCATTTGCTAGAGTGTCTCGAATCGTAGAGAAGCTTGCCCCTAGCCTCGACTCATGATGGAAAACAATTCTCCAATACGACATTACGATTTTAGTTGTATACTTATATACGGCGGCATAATATATGGTACCTATGTCGTCTAGGACTAATACATTTATATTGAATGATTTATGAAAACATACACACACTAATAGTAATACGTTTGACGTATTTATCATCTTTTGATCGTTATAAGGAAAAACCCTTTCCTCTGGTGTGCGTTGCATTGTGTGATGGGACTTGGGTCTTATAATGATCTCATTTTTCTTTAAATGCATAGCGTTATTTAAACGATTTACTTAATTATGCACTGGCAATCCAATGGAGTAAACTCGTTCCACATTAGCGGCGTGGTCCTGTGATTAGCCTTATTTTTTTTTTAGATTAGTTAAGTTAGATTTCTCATACCAGTCCCATGACTGGCCTGTACTTTGTTTCACTTTGCAAATTCGGGTGCCCTCTTTTCTACACGGGCAGTCGAGTAGCTTTTTGCAGATATATTTACAGGATCCTGGTTTACAGCTGAAGCGGTATTCGGAAAGCTCTGTATCCGTGTATTCCTTTCGGTTGTGTATTTGTATTATTTTCCGCTGCAATTTAAATGTAATTTAAACCTCTGATATTATTGTATTTCTTTTGTGTAATAAGTATTCATACTCTGTTATATTCTTGTACTCTGATGTAATTGTTGTATTCAGCAATAAAATGTTCTTCAGTTTGTGTTCAATTGTGTACTGTTCTCAAAACAATCCATGCTTTCCCTTACTGGGAAGTTTGGTTCGTTACAGCGTTGCAGTTTGAACATGTTTGTTTTGGTTCACCACAGTCCCATATTTCAAACATTTTTCCTGCAAAATGCTTATATGTTATTAATTAAAGTAGAAAATGTATGATGTACACAACTAAATTATTCTTATAAAATCTTCACGTACTTGTAACTATGTCATGGATTGATGATGATTCCATTATATGAATTTGTTGACTTGGATCATTTTGTACAGCGGACGAATGATTCAACGCGGAAATTTGAGATGGCTGTTGCGTATTTGTGCCACTGCTTTCAACTAATAATGAAGAAGTTATGTTATATGATGAAATATGTAATGTGCATATATATTAAACTTCTCGTTAAATCAGGACACATTTTGGTTTTCATATTGAGTTGAGGTTATTGGCACTTTCAAATTTTAATTACTTACATCCAAGCTTTTATCTTTTAACACAATCTTATATTTTGCTTCTTCCAGGTATATACTGTTTTTTTGAATGTGCTCCATGGAATTATGTATATTTTGTGGGTGTAGACAGGTAACAGATTGACTTATACTCTATAGTGTAGTCTTAGATGTACTGTACTTGAACTATTTCATACCAGTACTGCGGTTTCTATTTGCAATCCTACGTTTGTTGTCCAGGATTCGACGTCTTGTTTGACGATTGTGCCATTGAACTGTTGTAATCACAAGCAAGGTTAATACTCTAATAAACGATTATTATATTCAATTTACTGTTTTTACAATATAGATAATATGTATCTTTTCTTTTTCTAATCACTGCAGCTATTTCAATGGTCTGATCAGAATACGTAGTTTGCAATTCTTCATCTATTCTTCCAGTTGTCAAAACAAAATTGTTTGTTTCTATGGCTGAAGCAATAGTTGGACCTAATTTTGGAACTTCCTTGATCAGGTACATTATATAAGAGATAAGAAATATTTTACGATGTCAACTCAATATATTTAATTTAAAGCATCTCTTACGATCATGAAATATTTGTTTTCCCTTTCGTTTGTTGTAAAGGATATGACGTCTTTCTTGCCGTCGTTGTTTTTGGGCTGCGATGGAAATTTGTATCAAAGATCAATGTTTCAATACATGAAATTCAGTTAAGAAATTACACACGTATATTAATTATTTTACCTGCTTTTCTAGTGGCTGAATCTAGTTCAATGGCATCGAAATTTAAAGTAGAGAAAGATTTAATTGAATTCTTTGGCCCTTTGAATCATTCATTGGTAAGGTTAGTACTGCAATAAATGATTATCATATTTGGTTTACTGTTTTTACAGTATAAATAACATTTACCTTGGCTTTTTCTAACAATCGTAGGTGTTTCAATTGTCTGATCAGAATAGGTAGTTTGCATGCCTTCATTTATATTTTCAGCTGGTGAAATAAAAATGTTTGTTTCTATAGCTGAAGCAACAGTCGGACCTAATTTGAAACTTTCATGATCAGGTACATTAAATAAGAAATATTTTACACTATCAATATTTATCAAATTTAAAGCATCTCTTACGATGATGAAGTATTTGTTTTCCCTTCCGTTTGTTGTAAAGGATACGACGTCTTTTTTGCCTCCTTTGCTGTTGGGCTGCAATGGACATTTGTATTAAAGCTCAATGTTTCAATAAATGTAATACATTTAAACAATTACGCTCATAGATTAATTATTTTACCTGCTTTTCTGGTGGCTAAATCTACTTCAATGGCATCGAAATTTAAAGTAGACCAAGATGTAATCGAATTCTTTGGTCCTTTGTATCGTTCACGGGTATGGTTTTGATATCTCTGTTCATTTTCTTCCATATTTCCTTCTTTATTGTTGTTTAAAACTTTGCCTCGCTTCCTTGCTACTTGGTCTTTGCCTCCTTCAACAGATTTAACCATTTATCTGTATTTAATAGATTGTATGAGATAGAAGTAGTTACAGTTATATATGTATGGAAATATGTTACCAACATGTATTATCATGATTTTTGGGTAATTTGGCTTATTTAGTTCACTTATTATTATTATTTCTTCATATTATTGAAAATCCTTTTATAGATATCCTAGCAAACACCTAACATACCCAAATTTAACTGTTATATTCAAACAAATTATACACACCTTTTATAGATATCCTAGCAAACACCTAGCATACCCAAATTTAACTGTTATATTCAAACAAATTATATACACACCTTTGTTAGAGGATCCCTTCAATCAATGGTAGTACATGGACTGGAGAAATATAATCTGCGGTTTTGAAAGGAAAAATAGATATAATAGTTTATATTTGTATGGATAAAAAATATAATTTGAGGTTTTGCAAGGAGAAAAAATATGTTTTGTTTATATTTGTATAGGAAAAGAAAATATTATATGAGGTTTTGAGATGGAAAAAAACGTTTTATTTTTATTTTTCTGTAGGTAAATCAAAGTAATATCATTTGATAGTAATCTGGAAATATACTTGCATCTCTTTAATCAGTTGTAGTGCATGGACAACATAAATAAATAAGGTTTTGAAAGGGGGAAAAAGATTTTTTTTGTTTAAATTTCTATACAAAAAAAATATAAAAAGAGAAGTAATCAACATAGGGAGACTAAGTACAAAAATTGACAGTAAAAATAGGGTATTTAAAATCTTGGTCCAAGGAATAAAGCAATTAAGATATTTTAATTACTTGAATTAGTCATAGAATGGGTAATAAAATAAAATCTATTTGTACACTCTTTTATTTTTTGTATTAATTTATAATACAATTTTTAATACAAACTTTCTAAATGCAAAGTCTGTCAGCAAAACAAACTATTGATTGTGAACCCAAAGATTGTTGATGGATTCAGGAGTGTTCTGAATGACTGTAGTTCGGATAAAGTATGCTTTATATACAATCTGAAATTACCGTTCACTTATTTATCCAAAAAAATACCTGCATAATAACACTGATATAAATCCTATTGGTTTGTCAAGGATTTCTAGGTTACGAACTTTATTTGCTTAGGGAAAAAGCCTTCAGCTCCAGTTTCCTGCTGAAGATCTCGGTTTCGGGTGAGTACGATGCAGCTTCTAAATTTAGATATAGGTTGAAGTTACTTGCTAAGATCAAACTTAACTTTGTAGTTGGAATATTTGCACATAAATGCATAAACAAACTGAAACCCTGACAGCGTAGTAATACTTCATGCAACAAAATTCTGTATTTTATGTCTTGTTATACTTATATACAAATAATTATTGCAAATTCCGTGATGGTTCTCAAATAATGTAACTGGTATTATCATTTTTTTGTAATTTATTGTACCAGATATATTGATGCTGCTTTAGTTGCTGCAGTGACAAACCGGTTACTGATAAATCCGATTCTAGCAAAATAAGGGGACCAAGGGAATATATTCCTTAAGCAAAACCTGTTTCAAAGTTGCCGCATGTGAATCTGAGGATATTAAATGGATAAACTGAGGTATTATCCTAGTTATGGTATTTTACTTGTGTACTTTAGGAACCATTTATTTATTTCAGAAGATCATAGCAGGATTCATGAAACCATTAAAGGTGCTTTAGTTGATGGCAGTGACAAACCGGTTACTGATAAATCTGATTCTACCGAAATAAGGGCACAAAGGGAATGCATTCCTTCAGCAAAACCTGGGTCAAGTTTGTCGCATGTGAATCTGAGGATATTAAATGGATCAACTAAGGTATTATCCTAGTTATGGTATTCTACTTGTGTACTTTAGGAACCATTTATTTATTTTAGAAGATCATAGCAGGATTTGTTAAACCAATTTACTATCTGGAACTTGTTAAATTTGTCATTTGCAGGATGTCATAATTCATATGCGCTTTTTGTTTTCTTTTTAACTTCAGAAACTGTTTCATCTAATATAATCATAATTCAGAAAATAAAAAGTAGCACATGCGATGAATTATGACATTTTGGATATGATTGTTCTCCGAGTTGCAAGAGAAGAATAATGGCAGAAAGAAAGAGCATAAATAATATAATATAACTTGCAAATGGAACTACCAATTGGTTATTGAATAAATAAAATGCCTTGAAATAAATGGTAAAGTACAAAACAATAAATTTATTCCGAAAAACATACAAACAAATCTAAAATAAATCTAAAACAAATCTAAAACAAATCATAAAAACAAATCTAAAACAAATCTAAAACAATTTCATGATTCTATGGTACGCCTCTGCAATTTTTTTTGCCCGTAGTTGTGTCCTCATCGATGTTCTCTTCTTCCATTGGTCTTTTCAAATTGTGTATCTCAGACTCGGTTACCTGAAAGAAAATTAAAACAGTCATGTCATTGTCTGTGATTTGAGACATGATCTTACTTGGAATGTTGTTTTACCTTTTTCATCTCTTTTGCTGTGCTAAATGTTTTCTGATCAACAGTGACTCTTTGAATTTTATTTGCAGTTAATTTCCTCTTTTCACTATTCTTTATGCAGTAGTCCGTCTTTTTAACTTGGAAGATTATTTTTGTTCCAGCCAAGTCATTGAAAAAAGAAGCAATCGTTTCCTTTCCATTTTTCTGTTTTTCCACAATTAAACTTCAACTTTAAATGGGATTTAAAAAATATTTTTTGTACCGAAATAACGATATATGGGACTTAACCTTTGATTCAAGGTCAGTTACCTCTTTCACTGTATGTTTTATTAAATGTTCAGCTTCCTTCTCAAATGCAATCAAATCGGCTAATCCGGAATCGTCACTAATTAGCATATTGAGTTTGTACCTAAAAGAAAGTATATAAGTGAACTGTATGTTAAATTTTGAAAAACGTGAAGTTTAAATATATTTTTTACCGTAGAATTGGGCATTTGGTTTCAGCTTCACATTTGATGCAGCAAAATACTTCATCTGTCTTTTCCACCGTCTTCCTACATTTTGGGCAAGACAAATAGCTCCAACCATATTGATCATAGATTTGTAGTATAGTGGCATGGCAATCAAACTTGGTTCCCTAAAACAATGCAAAACAAATAATTATATTCACTGGAATTGTTAGTCAAAACAAAATTTGGGTTTTGGATGATAATTTGTACTTTGTTGTCTGAATTTTTCATTTCAACCAGTAGTTCTTCCAAAGTTTTTTCTCTATAGTTGCCTCTTCAATATCATCCTTTTTGTTGATTATTTGTATTGGCCAATCATTTGAAGCAACCTCTTCTCTGAGATATTTCAAAAAGTGTTAACTTAAATATGCGTATAGGATTAAGCATTAAATTAAAAAAAAACTGTATTTTATCCTGAAACATACGTTTTTATCATGGCTGAAACTTCAGGCACTTCCAAGTTAATATACACCTTGGTAGCATTCGAGGACTGTAAGAAATATGTTCCTGTTTGTAGACAATAGTAGTTTAGCCATGAGTATTTATTGGTGTACGTAAAACATTGGAATATGATAGGTAATTTCTTTTTTACCTCCATAATTTCTGACAGAAGTCGAGGTAACTATCAGGACAATAGTTCCATTAATTTTTGGTATATTTTCTTCATTGCATTGTTGAGCTACATCGCCCCATAAGGTAATTTTAACTTTTGTACCACTGTAAAAGGAGAAAATAAAATAGGATTTTATTATCAGAAACAGAAAACAAAGAAAGAAAAAACAGCCTGAGCAACTTACATACCAGTTTTATTATCTGATAGAGAACGATGGAAATAAAAGACAAATGTAAAAGTTTAACAAATTTTAATATGTAATTATGTTTTAGCATTAAAAAAACTTGATTTTTAAAGTTGTAATGAAGGTTGCATTTATAATATTTGACTGAATATAAAATTTTAAAATAAAACAAATCGCATTGATAATGAAAAGGATAACTACTACTTTGAATCTGCAATGATGATATCTCTCTTCAAACTTTTTCCTTGGTCAAACTTGGTTCTTTGTTCTATATGTGACATTGAACATAATTTACCAATTACATCTGAAAAATAATATTAATGTATTGTTAACTAAACGGTATAACAATAATATATTGATATGTTGATATGTTTGTATAATCACACCTAATGTGCATGTGTCGTTTCCGTATCGAGAATCTATTTGATCCAATGGGAATAAGCCAAATTTGTATTTAAGAATATTTGTTTCATCAGTGAACACTTTTATCATGCACGTGTTAGCCCGAAATTCAATGTTGTAATCTGTTTCCACAACCTGATAAGTCTTCTTTTGATTTTTTATGGCAAATTTGTTGATTTCAAAAATTGCTCCCTCTGTAACTTTAGATTGAAACTTGTTCATTAAAAATTTTGGTATAACTGCAACCATTTGAAAGCCCTGATATAAAAAAAGCAGGATTTTAGTATGTTAAAATAATATAGTGTAAATCGTTGTGGCATTTCTATGTTTACCTCTTTATCAATAAGCAACATACTAATTGCGAAACTTTCATTGTTGTTCAAGTTAATGGATCTCCATACTCTAGAAGCTCTCGCCTTTATTTTGCAGTCTCTTGTGTTTAAGTCTAGGGATTGTAAACGGCAAAAGTTGGAATTCATCTTTCCAGTTACCTGTGAATAGAAAAATTGTCAAAGTTTAGCTTAGAAAAGTAAAAGAAAGGATAAAAAAATTGAGGATTAATTGAAATAGTAAATTAAAAAAACAGAAATCTTACTGAAGCAATGGTTTGAATGTAAGTATTGAGTTTGAATATAAGTAGTGAGTTTGTATATTTATATAGAAAAGGTGATAAGGTCAAAAGATGTTTAAATTGGGATAATTCCATTGACTAGAAAAAAGTGGAAGACTGGGTTGTATAATTGGATTTTTAGGAATTTGAAGGAAGTAGAAATTCAAATTGAAGGATTTTAAATTCAGCAAAAAGTGGAAGACTGTAGATACTTTCATGCTTTTCTTTTATTATTACTAAATAAACTAATAAGTTTGTTATATTTTTCAGGTAGATGGATTATATGCAGACTGGGTTATATTCTTTCTGCTTTAGGCAACTTTCATGCCATACGGGTTATATGCAGACTGTGTTAAATGCTTCGTGCTTCAGGCAACTTTAAGGGGAAAATTGACATGTTTTGTAGATGTGCCATATAGTAGGTATAGATGTGTGCTATAAATTTGCTGTAATATGAACAGTTTTGTTATATTTTGTAATACAAATTTGTGAAAGTGCTATAAATGTGCGATATTATCCCAGTTTGGATTTGCTGTATGCTGTAATTCGGATTTGAATTCCTGCGCATGTTGTTGTTGGGATTTTAAATATCTTTATAATTTATATTGGTGTATTATTTTAATTTAATAGAAGTATTTTCAGAGTTTTAAGAAGAATTGAGAGAATTAAGGAGAGAGCAAGAAATTATTCTGCTTTACTATTATTTAATAGATTCAGGGGAATATTACGGGGTCAATTCTGAATTGGCTCCGCGCGCCGATTTTATCGGCTCTTCATGTGGCGAGTCGATTTTATTGGCGAACGCCGAAGAAATCGGCTCGCCACGTGAAGAGCCGATAAAATCGGCGCGTCATCTTCCCAGCTTCCCAACGCCTGATAACAGTTGCATATTGGCTAAAGAATAAGAAAACGATCTTATTTCCCCAACGGCTATAAAACGGTCAAAACTTTTCAAACGACTATATTTTCAGTTATAAATTGGTTCCATTCTACATCACAACATATTCACAATTTCTTTCTATCTCTTTAATCTAAACAAACTTTTATACTTTATAATGTCGTCACCATTCGGGAATTTTTCACATCCGACGATGGACGGAAGCCAGTTTTCGCAAGGCAACACAAGCAATTTATTGGGAACTCAGTCAAGCAAGCAAGGAACCATTCCATGGACAGACGAAAAGGATATCGATCTATGCACCATCTATTGTCATTTCTGGCAAGATTCGGCAACGGGGAACGACCAATCAGCAACTACGTTTTGGAAAAAAAATTAAGACCACCTTCGTTGAGAAGCATTCAGAATGCCTACGGACGTCATCGACGATTCAAGGCCATTTTGGCAAAATAAGTCATCAAACAACGTTTTATGAATCACAAGTGTACAAAATAAAGATAGCGAATCCAAGCGGCATGGAAGGAGAAGATAATCTGATATATTTTCTTACTACTTACGTTAGTGGTTGGTAGATTGTTTTTTTGATTCATGTTCCTTTTTTAATTAGAAACGGATGGTAAACGAGGAGTTCAAGAAGCTTTTTCCTAAAGAAAATGGCACGAAAAGGCCACAATATTATCAGTTTATGCATTGTTATGATCTGCTTACTAGTCAATCAAAATGGAACTCAGGACTTGCTAAGAGCCTTCGCGATGTTCAAACTGCTAGCAAGATCAAGAAAAAACTTCTAAATGTGGGTATTCTTCCAGCCCAAGCAAGTCAACTGCCAAAATTTCTCAATGTGAAGGGAAAAACCTACTTTATGAGTTCAATGCCACGATTGGCGAAGATTTTAGACTCGAGGGAGTCAAAGCTGCGAAAAGAAAGGGCAAAACAACGGTTGAGCTTGAAGGAAACGTGAACGCATGCCACGAAGAACACAGTTGTAGAGTTGAAGCAAGACGAGCAGAAGCCAAGGAAAAAATAGAAGTTATGAAAAGGCTTGTTGATCTGAAAGAGAAGAAGCTACACATTCTAGCGGAGGAATTAGCATACAAGAAAGAGCAAGTAGCGTATAAGAAAGAATAAGAACAGAATGCTATCATGAACAAAGATCAGACTGGAATGCCTCAATTGGAGCTGGAATTTTGGATGGGAATGAAACAACGTATCTAATGTCATGGATTCCTCAGTTATAAGTTGATTGTTCACCACTATCTGTATTACTAGTTGCTTGTATTATGTTGTTGCAGTAACCTTATATTTTATGCTGTAGTAACGATTTTCTTATAAATGGAATGTGTGCTTTTTTTATATTGCTATTGTTTCCCTAAGTTGATAGGTTTATACTGTGTACTAAAGTATCAAATTAGACGAACTCCATATTTTACGTAGGATCATCAAATAAATGAAAGATTCAACAGCTAGTAAACAAAACCATTAGCCTATTCAGCACCATATCGGGTTAGCCAACTATAACGCAATTTGTAGGCTTCGTGCCCAACAAAATTAGTGTCGTACTCTTCAAGGTAACGAGAATCAAAAGTTGTCTTAGTTGTTTTAAATATGTTTTCATCTTTAACTGTCTGTATAATGTTCTAGTATCGTTCACAAGCTTCAACGAACCGCCGATGAGCCATATGAATTTCAATAGACGTTCGTGTAGTAGTGTAGGTACGATAGTTGTTATATAATATTGTTATCATGGACCAAAATTCTTCATGGTTTAGACCTCCTTCATTTTGCATCAGTAGCAAATCTCTTTTATCAACTTCGATATAGGATTTCACGAGTATAAGTAAGTCCTTAGGAGAGAATTCTGTTGTAGTAGCACTGGAGCTAGCATTACTTTGGTTGTGATGATTATGATTAACCATTTGCCTCGCTATGTTTTTTCATGGACGTGCTTTTGGTTTCTGAACTTCAACTACTTGTTGAGTACCATGAATAATATCATTTTGAACTAGTTCGTCTGCCTCTTCTACTTGTGTATCTGGAAGGAATCCACCCTCTTCCTCCTCCTCCTTGTTCCGTTCATACTCATTAAACATTTTATCCATTCCCAATCGTCCATTTAAGCTACACAGAAACAAAAAATGTATTATATATACAAAGAAGTACTTGAACACATAGAAGCAAAAAGAGTAATAGTTTCTCACCTTAATGTCGTAGTTGATGTAAAACACACAAATAATAGTTATGGTCGGGGGACAAAGTATGAACTATTTAAACAAGTAGGGGTGATTGTTGATAAAGCTCTGTCATCATTAGTTGAGTTGTAGAATAGAGACATATGACATGATTACACTCTGTCCTCAACAGTTGAGTTGCTATAGCTCTGTCGTAAAACAGTTGATGTTACTACACTCTACAACACTAGGGTAAAGTGCTAAGGTTGTCCAACGAATAGAAACAACATGACTTGACAAGTCGTACTGATTAAAGATGACATGTCCACTGCTTTAATAAAGCAAAGCACGAAATCAGGGGACTTGTCAACCTTTACGACCACTCATCCCTCTTCCTTTAAATTAAGCACTTTTGAATTCTTAGGCTTGTCAATTTATTCATTTTATCTAGCAGTGACTTTTCAAGTAGTTCAACATATCTTCTTGGGAATTGGATGATGAAACCATGGTCGAAATGTACGATTAATATGAAAGAAATAAGCAACTAGTAACACCCCGTAATTTTAACAACATTAAAGAAGATAAATTAAATAATAATTAATTTAATATTCATAATTAAGGGAAACGGACTATGCCATTGCGTCCGTCTTGAAATTCTGGTCAAGATAGACATTTGGTTTGCGTAAAACAGACAATGTATGAAGAAGTTAGGAAGGTTTGAAGTTTGTATACGCGTAAGAGAATTATATATATAATTAATCAGAAAATCAGAAATCGTTTAAAAATAAAAACTCTGGAGGCGGAAAAATTCCTGCCCCAAGGGAGTCGACCCCTGGGTCGACACCTCAAGGGGGGTGTCGACCCCCTAGGGCTGAGGTGGCAAGTCGAATTCTGGGGCTGGCAGATATAAATATAGGCTCATTTCTCTTGTTTTCTTCACTGAAAATCAATAGAGGCCTAAATGCTGTTGGTGCCTGGACTGGATCGAATCTCTTTCTTCTTCAATAATCAAAGTCTAGCTATTCAAGTGTAGATCTGTGATTCAACCTTCGCCTTTCTCCTTCTGTTTTCTAGATCCGAACACTATGAGTTTAAGTTACCTTTAGATTTAAATAACTAAAAGTAAAACATGATATGACCGTAATTTGGATCTCTCCCTGTGACTGAATCATATCAAATCTATTGTAATTTGTGAACCCATGATATTCTGAATTATCTATGACTTGGATCTCAACCTTTATCATGTTAGATCTACTTTTGATTATAGATCTAATTTATTATTTAGATCATCTTGTACCTATCATGTTGTGGTTAATTTGGATCTGTCATTAGTTAGACATCTAAATCTTTGTTTAGATCTAATCATGCCTGTTATAACATCCCTACCATGTTAGAACTAGTTTTATTACCGCAAGTTCACCAGATCTATTCTTATATGTCCATCTTAACATTATGCCAATAAATGTTTATGTCAATTTTGCTAGAATAATCCTCTTTGTCATCTTCCCTTCACCCCTGTCCCTTTTATTCTATATATAGCCAGGCTACTCTCGAGCCTAGGCATGCCGTTAAATTATGTGAATGCGTTAGTTTGGGAACGAGGGGAAAAACATTGGGAATTTGGGCATAATTGGTAAAAAGGGGGAAATTGGCATAACTTGAATCATGTTTATGTATGTGAATTTGGACATATAATTCACTATGAACATAACTGGGGAAAAAGGTGCAGGAAACCTATAACCTATAACGACATAGGTAAAATTGGTTAATAATGAAATGCCTAGAATTACAGAAATTAGAAACTATAACTTCGTCTAGATACGAGGTTAGATTACACTTGTGGTGGAAGTCTGCCCGGAACCGCCCTACATACCCAACGACCACAAGTGGTGAATCTAATGTGAGAGGTCTAGGTGCACAAATACGAGACGTGCTAAGACACGAGGTTAAGCCCGATTCATGGAATAAGTATGCCCGATCCCGCCCGGCATGTCCAGCATCCACAAATGGTAGGCTTAATGTGGGAGGTCTAGCATACTGTAACCATAAATAAATATATTGTAATAAACCTTGAATACTTAACCTAATTGAATCCACAGGGATTGTATGAACATGAACTTAAATTGGGGTTAAGTAAATTTAGTTGGACAGTGGGTGAGTTAAATAAATCTGAGGGGGTGGGTAATATTTACATATAGTCCCACAAACTTAACCTGATAGGGTTATGTAATTAAAGACACATAGTGGTAAAACACACTACAAGAAAATATGATATACATAGCATTGTATCATAGCCTTATATTAAAGTGCTATAATAAAATAATTAAAAAAAAGAAAATAATGCATAAATTGTGCTATATAAAAGAAACAAATAAAATAACAAATAAATTATGCTATAAAGAGTTATATTCCGCTGTATTAACATTTATATTATAGAAAAAGCGGAAGCGAAAACAAGCGCGGGACAAAATAAAACGTAAGGCGGCGAAAGTAGAAAAATTCACCTCCATCACTTCCATTTGTACCAAACTTATCCCTAACCCTAAAATTTTCGATTTTTGATTCACTAGAAGTCAACCATCGTTGATTCAATCCAACATCCGAGTCATCCATCTCCGACCTAATCGACAGTAAATCTACAACATCTCGTTGATTCACTCAAATTCTCCCAAATCAATAGTGGAATTTTTGAAATCGGTAATATTTTTATTTCTTTCTTCCTTTTATAAATTGGCTTCACTGGCTAGTTATTGGTTAAGCTACGCTTAGTATAGTTTGTTGAATCTGAAATACTTCTTCTTTTTCTGCTGAATTAGAGTACTATAGGGAGGTCATTGATCGATTGTTTACACATACTGTATTATTATTTTAAATTATTTATTTAGCTATTATTTATTAATGACCCCATTTTCAGATTTAGCAATTATATATTTCATAATAGCACTGTTAGAGTTAGTGGGTAGCTTCAATGGCACTAGTTCCAGATTTATTTGCATAACATACAGGCTCAGTTATTTATTTCGGCAAGCCATCGTTATTACGAATGTATTTATTGAAAGTCATTTACTGATTTTGCATTCTTGTGCAGTAATAAATTAAAATATAAAGAAGAGGGACTTGCTGTAATAAGACAAGATTTAAAGCATACGATTGTCGCACTTCAGTTTCAAAGCTTGGAAGAGAGAACTTAAGGTATTTATGTCCTATTTAATATACTTGCATTATTTCTGAATGTCTTTTATTTCAGTACATTATTTATAGGCATAAATATAACCTTAACTTAATGGTTACCTATGATTCTACTCCTCTAATGTAGAGTAGATCTTACACTTTGATTAAAAGAGAAGAAGACTGGAGTTGGTTATTATTACTGTTAATTTATGGCTCACTGTATTGGGAATTAATGAATTATTGGTAATTGAAGTTGTCCTTTTTTTAGTTCAGTTGATCTTTTCGGATGTTTTTTGGGATTTTGTTTAGGAATTTTTAATTAAGTTGATAAATGCTAATAACAACCTGGGTAAATTGCACGCTACTCTTTCACAGGTTTAATTTTGTTCCAAAGAAAATGTTATATGACCCTTTGAATATTTCGGCTTTGCACTTCATTTCAACTTGGCCTTTGGGTAGTTCAGTGTGGTCAATTCCCATGCTACATTTATCTTCTGATATATGCGCATAGAGATTCGGGTTTCAACAATTGGCATTTTCATAAGCTGCATGTCATTATTTCAAACTACGGTACGAAAAAAAAAACTTTGGTTGTTACTTCTTATCATTTAATGTTCACTATTCATTGGAGAATGCCAAGTATTGGATAAGTTAGAGAAAAGATTTTGCTCTGTCAAAGGTGCCAACTTTATTGCTCATGATAATGAAGCATTTTCAAGTATTTTGCTTCCAGCGAAAGCTTGGTCCCATAGTTCTCCTATCTCATTAAGGTACATTATACCTTTTCACATCTGCATGCTGTATATTTCTCATTTTCAAGTATTCTGCTTCCTGTTACTGGAATGTTGTGAAAATCATAGATTTAATTTGAGAATACATATATGTATTCTTTTTTGTGGAAAAGATACACATGAGAAAGAGATAGTGGACTTCATCCTGATTATTATAGATTAAGATATGAGTGTTGATAGTTCTACATCAGGTTGCACAAAAAAGTTATTAAGAAGACACACATCTCCTTCTTGTTTAAAAGCCTTTAGCCTCAATATGTACTTCTGTTCGCATTTCCTAGTCAAACAAAAGGACACATCAGGTACGGTGGAGTGAAGTAGGCTATCTCTTTCTCCTTTCATTTTTTAATTTTGTTTTAACACATTCAATTCTTAAGCTATTATCAAACCAGACCTTTGAGAATTACGTCAACTTACCCAGGGTCAAATTAATCTGAAATGATTTGTGAATCAGTTAGATTTAACTATTAATTTAATTTTATCGCACCCACAATTTGGCAATTTCACGGTTTAGGTATATGCACGTGGATTATTGATGGGTTGGTAGTGTAAATGGTTATCAATCAATGGTATAACATTTTGGGTTCAAGCCTTTTGTTATCAGATTGTACTACATAATAGCAAACGTTATCGAGTCATATATGCATGGTTGTAGTTCTTTAGGAGTAGAAAAAATAACTATTTGTGGAAAATGAAATAGAGTACCACATGTTGCTTGACGTCCTTTATTTGTGGTAAAAAAAAAAGCAGCATCTCAAATCTCAGTCACTTTAAGATATAAATATATAAAATATATTCTTGGGCAAAAAATTAATTGCATTGGTGGCTATGTATATTCCGAAAATTTGTATATTCTGTGTTTACTGTAAAAGGTTAATTCTAAACTAATAAATTATCCTATATGTAGATTACAATTATACGTAACTAATATTAAATCTGATTTGACTTACCTGCAGTTTAATGTTGTGGAAATTTGGATTTTACATGCAAAGTGGTCAGGTCATGAACACTAATATTCAAAACTGATATTTAAAAGTACAAGTTAACTGAAAGTTGTATTATAAGTTTAGAGAAAGCATTGTAAACAAGTACTAACTTCTCGTAAACTCTTGTAATGCTAGCGGCCAATGATTGTTTTTAGCTATGGTGCAGATTCATGATCAAGTTGCTAATCTCTATTTGTTACTCACCTAGATAAACTATCATTGTAGTAGTAAGTTTGAAAGAGGATATGTGTCAAAAAAATGAACACTAAATTTTTGAAAAAATAATTTTGGGATGGTTTGTAAGCCCATAGATCCTGCAAGCAAAACTACTTAATTTTTGCTTAATGTTGTACTTATCCATTTATGGATGAAAGGTTGTACATGTAACTTGTTTAACACTGACTATTATACTAAATTCTTTATTGCTTGCTCCAAATTGAATATTTCTTTCCTGTTTAGCAATTCCAAATTACTTTCGTTCTAGCTTATAGCCAGAATTTTGAAAAAACAATTTTGGGATCAAATAGTATCAACAAAATGTGCATCTTTAGGTAAGCGGTGACAATCTTGTGCATGAATTAACACGGAGTGGTGGACTGATGAATATGCAGTTTGAGGTGGGGTTGAGGCAGAGGTAATGAATGGTTGCTGTGTTGACTTGGTGGCATTTCGATGCTGATGGCAGGTGAATAGTGATGTGAGCAGTTTTGAAGTGGGAATAGGTTGGATAGGATTGTGCATGATCATTGTGTGGGGTTGGTGAAAGCTCATTTTGAAGAGGTTGCAGCTGCTTGAGGAGTTGAACTTGCATGGTTTCTTGGAGCTTAGATTTCAGGCAATGGAAGTTTTATTCAATGTAGTTAGTTTCTGGTCGTGGAGTTTTTATGGGTGAACAAGTGTGCTGGTAGTTAGTTGAGGGTGAACAAGTGCAATACAGAATTGTGTGTTGATTGCAGACTGGTTTTTGCAGAATACAAGTGGTAATTACAACTTGTATTTGATAGTATAAGAGACCTATTGACTGTTATTTTTATGTAGAACAAGTGCAGCAAGTCAACCAAGCAACAGGGCATCATACAAAAGTTTAGGATGCGGAGCTGAGCTAACATGGGCTTGTGACGCAGGCGATACAACATCGAAAAAAAACCGCGTTTAAGCTATAACCATCAGGTACACAATTTGCTCACCTTTATGAGTAACTGATCTTTGTAACCAGACATATCTTCAAAGACAAGTAGTTATTCAGAATAGATAGTTCATGGACTTTTCGATATCTTGCCTATAATGAATTTTTAATTTTTATACCCGTATTATTTTACTTTTTTTTTTACAAAGAACTGGATTTACAAATCATTAACCTGCTATACATAGAGCATTATACAGTGCATAAAATTGGTTTATTAAGTATTATTTCTACCTTATTGTGCGTAACTGATTAAATAAAGGAACATGCGACAGAGAACAGGGTGTATAAGCACTGACATGAAAGGAAGATGCGCTATGAAAATGTGAAATGGTTTATGTGTAATGTAAGGAATTTATCTTGTTGTTTTGATGTTAACAAAGCTTATAAGTTTGTCAGGAGAAAAGAAGATTTAATTAGCTGTATTTGAACTAAAATGAAGATGTTCAGATTATGTTGGGTAAATTATTCTGGAATGGTACAATAGAGCTTACATGGCAGAGTACCCAAGACAGAATGATTTTATATAGATATAAATTGAACACTTTTAAACATAAGAAGGATTATTATTTCAGTAGATTCAGTAGTAATGGCTGATATTATTGAGGATAATGATCTATAAATATAACAAGTTATATTCTAAAATATTTTAAGAAATACACTTTAATGATGGATGTAAATCTACTTATCAAAACTTAGTGAAGTTAGCAAGGTGGTTTGAATATAGATGAATGCACTTAAGCATATAATTCTCTTCAAAAAGGTTAGGTATAAATTGCTATAAGTTAACACATTTAGTACATAAAGCAGTGCTATACCCAAAAGATAGAAATATGTTGGTTTGTTTGGTATTTGCCTCATTCCCAGTAAGGTGTGCAGTTACTTTAAATGGCCCAACATGTACACAAACATGAGCTTTGGCTGTTAATAAGGTGTAAAAATATATTGTAAGCATTCCAGAAAACTAGTATAATTATAATCTGCTTTTGGATACCAGGGACATAACCTGTATGAAGTCTATCAATATTCTAGTATGGAAACAGAGTACTCAAGTTAGTATGATTTTTCCTAAACGTGTGTGTGTGTGTGTATATATATATATACATATATGTACTTTTGAATATAAGAATGATTATTAATTCAGTAAGGTCAGTAGTAGTAACTGCAGCATTACTGAGGTTATTGATTCATGAATATATAGCAAGTCCTTGAGTGATAATTGTTTACATGGGTTAACAGAGCTTGTTTGATTTATTGATTTTAAATATTCTGTATATTACGATGCTATGAATCACATAGTTCAGGCTACATTAATCTGGACATCATCAAAACCTATGTGGGTAACAGGAAATTATAGGCTAGTATATAAATCAATGACGATACGTGTACATATGAATACTACAGAAAGAAGTATGACTGTATTCATACTTTTACCCCTAATGCTAGTTGTATGCCTATGACAAGTCCTCTCAAGCAAATGGTATTGGAATTCTTTGTAAAGGATACAACTCCAATTTAATAACTGAACATATAAGAATGTTTAGATCTGATTTGGTTTACATAGCACAAGTCTGTGCATGACAAGTCTAAATTAGTTGGAATCTGAGCAACTATATTCTAACTTCGCAATATGATGTTTATGTTGAAGACAAAATTCCATTTAAACAAGAAAATATAGTTTTTTTTTTATATCTTCCTGTTAGAAACCAGTGGGATGTCTAGAAATGCAATCTCCTTGCTATTTTGAACTCAAGTACAAGAAGTATATATAAGTGAAATATGAATGAAACTGTATATCAGTCTTTTTATGGATATATGCCAATAAAGAATATAGAGTGCAGGCTATGCTTAATATATCAAAATTTAAAATGTAACTGCTATTTAAATATTAGCTAAGAACTGTCATGAGTACATAATAGAACTGAGTATGACAGGAAATTGCAAAGTGCAAGAATAAGTGATTTAATTGAATAAGACATAGATTGTATATATATACTCCTGGGTATAGCGTCAGCCTATCCTGATTTGGAATGCTACTGTGAAGAAAAGTTATTATTCTAGATATAAGAGTGAACTATATATATATATATATATATATATATGTGTGTGTGTGTGTGTGTGTGTGTGTGTGTGTGTGTGTGTGTGTATTGAACCTGTATTAATGGAAAGTGATCCTAGTAGAGATGAGTTTTAATAGTTTGCCTAAAGCCAGAAAGATTATGCTTACATGACTTGAATAAGAAGGCTGGCCTATGCTATTTTTGGTACATAATAAAATATTAACAATGTTAGTAATTAGTTATCTATTCATGAATGATTTTAATAAGAAGAAAAACAAGTTAACTTATTCTTGTTTATGTTGTGTGGTGATTAATTGTTTATAATTAATATAATGCCTCTTGGTATTTAATTATAACTCTGATTTAAGCAAAAGAAGACTTGCATATCTTCACATATACAAGTTAAAGTTTGAACTATACTGATATAACTTTATTGGTGATGCTGGATCCTGGTATTGAAGGGTTGGAAGAGGATAACCCTTGAGAAAAGGACCCAGGATAGTGGTAACTTATAATTTAAAAAAGAAAAGAAAAATTGTTTGATAATTGGGGTCCTTTCACCAGTGGTGCTGAGGTAACCAGTTTCTCGAAGTTGGAGGAATTCTTTTCAAAGGATTCGTCTGTAAATATATCAGACACTGTTGTCAAAGACAGCGACATGGAACTGAGCATAATCAGTCTCCTTTTCTCTTCCCCGCTTGAAAGTAGTAGTATTTTTATTTCCATTATATTCTAAACTTGTCCTATGTGCATTCAAATTGTTGATGAGGCTCCTATATCATCATTGTCATTTAGTATAAGTAAACATAAGAAAACAAGCATGTTTCGATCACCTTTATTTTTCCAATCTCATTAATTTTTTATCTTTAAGCGACTAGCAAAGTTATACTCAACTTTTTGTTTTTTTTATCAAATACAGATGGGAAAGAGGATACAAATAGCTTGGTGTGACCATTGATGATAAACCTCGAGTTAGAGTGACACAAGAAATCATGATTAAATACAAATTCAATGGAGTAATCCTTCGTACTAAAAGCTGAATCCTTTTTGTTATTTATATTTTCCATTTTGCGAGCTTTACAGTTCTTTTTATTTCACATAGGATGCTCAAGCTGCAGCAGTCGCTGTAAACAAGCTGATGGGATGCGAGGAGAAGCTTGAGGTATATTTTTTTTCTTAGAATATAGTTTGATAAGTCTAGATATTGATAATAATGAAAATAAACATATAAATATTAAATTGTCGATTTAAAATCATGTAATGTCCTTTTTAACTGGATGCCACTTCATGTTCTCAAGCCTAAAGATTCTTTATAGGTCTGTTTGTATAGGTTTTAGAAGATTCTTTACAGATCTGCTTGCTTCCTCAGAAATATTGCAAATAGCATAGATGAACAAATGAATAATTGTAAGAACTCAAACAAGGGATCTATACTTGGTTACAAGTCTTTGCACATACAATATTTAGTAATCAATAAACTTTGTACAACAGTAGAATTGCACTTCTCCTTTGCCTAGGGAGATTCACTGCAAAAGAGCAGTCCCTAAGAAATATGCATAAATATTCTGTTTAGAGCTGAAGTAATACAAATTGCTCACATTTAAATTATAAGCTAGCCAACTAATGCAGAATCATCTTGCTGGAATTTAAATATTGACATGTGAATTCGGTCTTTTTTCCATACAGGTATCATTTATATTATTTTCTTTTCTTTCTATTTTATTTTTGTTCTTTCTTTCAAGTCATTCAACTTCTTTTCCATATTCTTACATGTAACTATTGATCCTAATTCTACCAATATCTGTCTTTTCTCCTTTTTCTTATTTGAATATCTTTGCCAAATATTCATCTTCGGAATAAAACAAAATTTTATTTTATTCCTATTTTATGCAGAGGTAACATATTTGTATGTGCACAATTAGGGATAGTACAATAGGATGAAGGATGTCAGCAATTAAGTTATTATGTTGGTTATAGTGTAAATGATCCTTAAATCTCAAACTAAATATTGCGTTACTACATACTCTGATGAAATAATCATTGGACCATCCCTCCTTTGCCATCTTTACTTGAAATCTAACTTAAGTTCATATTGGAAAAAGTTATGTCTTCACTTTAAGTGGCTTAGGCAGTAGACTTTCTTATTATCCTTATGCTCCTCCGCTTATTAGGTTATTGAGTCATCTCCTTTGGCATCTTTTTGCCATCTATAACTATAATGATACCAGCCTTAGTATTTTTTATGTGTAAATTTGTTGTTTTTTAAATTTCAGTATCATACAGGGAGTATGTTTGTGTGATAACTATAGTGTGTATCATTTTCTGAAGCGAGAGTATAAACAAAGAGTATGTTTGTGTGGTGCTGATTTTGGTATGTATTGTGTTGTGAACAGGGAGTTTGTGCGATGTTTGTTGATGATGGTGAAGCATTGCAGGGTATGTATTGTAGATTGAAGGCAGTTGCGTGTTAGAAGGCAGTTGTGACAAGAAAGAAGTGACAATTGAAGAGTCTTTATTTCTCGTGGATATGCAGATTTTTTTTTCTGGGTGATGTTTTAAGCTGAAGTAGTATGCGTTTGGGCAAAGCAGGTTGTGAAAATGAGAGTAATGGTGCAGAGAGCGATGGTAACAAAAGTGCAGAAGCACAGAAGTGCAAAGACAGGACACAAATGTGATGTAACTAAAGCACAGAAGTGCAGTCAACTACAACCAGAAACACAGAAGTGCAATCAATAGATTAAAAACAGAGTGCGCGGTTAATTTCTGAAGCAGAGAAGCCTTTCGCTATATACATAGCCATATATCATTCAGATGTTTGTTCTTTGGTAATTTTACAAATTCACAAATCAATGATAATTTTGTTCATTTGATATATAGGATTTGATAGCACCATTAAAAATAAATTTATAAGCTAGCCAGCCACTTAGCTAGTCAGTATACTTCAGTTTGAGCAGCTCAGTTTGGGCTCAGTATGCATCCTTTAATTCGTGCATACTATTTAGGACCACCCTGGGACATTACTAATTACGGTAGTTATCCATATCTGTTTTTCTTGTTTGTATACTTAGTTCTATTCATGTTCCAAATTAGCTTTAGATATAGATGAGATTAGCTACTGTTCCTGTTAATTGTCTTTAGTTTTGTCATTTTCAATTTATGCTATATTCTTGTTCTTGTTATCGTTCTTTTCTTATAACTGCACATTTCTATTGTTTCTTTGTTAAAGCTTGTGTAAGTTCCTTGGCTGTTTGGTTGATTAAAGCTACTGCTAATAAAATTGAGATGACATCAAACACTTTCAATTTTGCATTTTAATTGTGTTTCTTGCATTTTGCTTTGTTATAAGACTGTAATTTGTGCTTGTGAATTGCAGGTTCTAGAAGTTGGACGAGCATACAAGTTGAAGACTAAGTGATTTTTCATGTAATCTATTTGAAACGATGTTTGAACAATACGTATGTTAATTGACTTATTTCTATATTTATTAGACTTGTTAACTTTGACTTTGTAATTGAAATCAAATATGCTTTTGGTATAAATTTTTTGCGATTGACAGTTTTGTCTTGTGAATTTACTGCTTAATTGTTTAAATTGTGCACAAATTAAATAAGAGATTTGCTATATAAAGATCATAGTTGATGTTGCTATATATTAAAAATATTAATAGCGGAAAATTGCTCTTATGAAAATATAAGGTGAATGCTATGTAAAAAATTAAATAATGTGGAAAAACTTTTCATATCATTGAATGTGTGCTACGAAAACACTGATAATGTTATATATACTACAAATATTCATAGCGGAAAACTCCACTTATGGAATCAAAATGTGAAATGCTATTAAATAATGTGGATAACTTTTCATATCACTGAATATGAGCTATGTAAACAATGCTAATGCTATGAAAAATATTTTTCATATCAATGAATATGAGCTATGAAACTATTGATAACGCTATAAAAAATTAAGGTGAGATTTTGGTAAGCAAATATAACTGCAAGGTCTGAACGCTATGTAAAACATTTCATGGTGGTGGATGTGCGCTATAAAATGTATAATACTATAGCGTTTAGATTTGAGCTATAAGATATAATAGGGCTATTATAACATGGCGTCATATAGCGTCGTCACTAATGCTATGGTAGCTTATTATAGCGTTTTTCACGTGCTATTAAAAGCAAAATCTGTTGTAGTGACATAACATGTGGAAATGTTGGAGTTATGTAATTAAAGACACCTTAGGGTAAGCATAACTTGTGGAAATGATAGGATTATGTAATTAAAGACACCTAGTTGTATGCATAACCAGTGGAAATCCTAGAGGGGATACAAGACAAAGGGGAGAGCTTGTATCATATTATGTGGGACCCTTTTCAGTCAGTAACCCTTAATAGGTATAAAACGAGTACTCCGAACTAGGTCGGAGTTGGGGCATGCTTACTGGGCTGATTGTAAGAGATCCAAACGAGGAGGACGGCGTGGGCGACGCAAACCGACCGGAGACATGTGCGTCCATGGGCCGGGCGGAGTGGGCTAAGACGACCGTGACACCAGTAGATATGGTTGTGCACATCACGAAGGGTTGCCACTTTACAAAAGTGATACCTCCTACTGTGGGGCCGTCACAGGGTATCTACGAAGTAGGGAGCCGATCGATTAGGGTAGTAGTTAGGGTACATCTGGACGTATGCCTAAGTCTACCATTTGATAGTTGTTGGGATCGTATCATTTCTGGTTATACTAGTATCAGTGCAGAGTAATCATTAGGGAAGCGTATATACTCTATCATGTTTACCTTGTCATACTTACCTTTTATGATGTTATCTTTCTTATATGTCTGTCATGGTACTTTTACTTATTTACTTGTTAAAAGTAACTAGACTCGCCTGAATTTATGTCTGACCCTTTTTGTTTCCTCTTTTTTCTTCTGTCCCCCCTCAAGGTTCTCTGGGTGGGAATACTCAGATTTAATCAGGACTCGGTTATCATCTTGGTAGGAGATTCTTCTGAAGTATTGCTCAAGTTCTTATCTTTACTACTATGGCTTTGTCTCTTTTTGAGGAATAATGCTTTATATGTATTTCTGTACTCTTATGGTACAAGACAAAAGTTTTATGTTACTGTAATGGTTTTTATGTAGTTCCAGACTTGTGATATTTTGGACGACGATGTTATGAATTATGGTTTAAATAAAATTTTAAATTCCGCTGGTATCTTTTATATCTGTCTTGTAATGTTCTGTATCTGTTTACCTATAACGCTTCACGAAAATTAATGCATTCTCTTAATGAGTGACATTAACGGACGTTGGGTGTCACACTTGGTATCAGAGCTGAAGGTTACCAGATTAGATAAAAGTTTTTGAAAATTATTTTCAAAAAGGTTTTAAGAAAGCATTTTTCAAAAAGAAAAGTCTGTTTTGAAATACATATTCCCCAAAGCCATATGTAATATCCTTCGGTCCTTTGTTTAAATCTCTTTCCTTTTCTTTTCAACATGCCTGGGGAACCTAATATTCCTGAGGGCGTTACGATACCAAGCTGGTTCCGTAGGTATCTAGAGGCCATGGTGCCTACCGGTAGGGGTGAGCAAACCTCGGTTCGGTTCGGTTTTGGCGTAAAACCGGAACCGAAACCAAAAGACCTCGGTTTTAAAAATCGATAATCGAAACTGTAACCGAAGCATCGGTTTCGGTTTCAAAACCTCGGTTCGGTTTTTATCGGTTCGGTTTCGGTTTTAAAACCGATTTAAACAAAAAATATTATAAATTTAAATAACCATAAAATAAATTAAAATAAATTGTTTCAACCGAGTGTATTGAGACACGTGGTACGGAGTACAAACTAATAGACTATAAGTCGTCCAAAGTAGTACAAAGCTAAGCTAGCTAGCTCTGAGCCGAAGACAAGAAACAAAAAAAGGAAATGAGCAAGAGCACTCCAGTGAACCATGCTACAGCAGACCAGCAACAACTTGGAATTCTAGAAAATAGCCTATTGGTATCTCAACTTTCATCTCCAGTTCAAAACATCCAAGAATCTAAAAACCAAGAAATGGACATTTTATGTTAGTCTGCCCGGATCCGCCAGCATGTCCAGCATCCATAAAGAATAGGCTTAATGTGGGAGGTCTAGCATACTGTAACCATAAATAAATATATGGTAATAAACCTTGAATACTTAACCTAATTGAATCCATAGGGATTGTATGAACATGAACTTAAATTGGGGTTAAGAATTTGGTTGAACAGTGGGTGGGTTAAGTAAATCTGAGGGGGTGGGTAATATTTACATATAGGCCCACAAACTTAACCTGATAGGGTTATGTAATTAGAGACACCTATTAGAAAACATAACCTGTGGAAATGTTAGAGTTATGTAATTAAAGACACCTTAGGGTAAGCATAACTTGTGGAAATGATAGGGTTATGTAATTAAAGACACATAGTGGAAATCATAACCGGCGGAAATCCTAGAGGGGATACAAGACAAAGGGGAGAGCTTGTATCATATAGTGTAGGGCCCGTTTCAGTCACCTTAATAGGTATCAAACGAGTACTCCGAACTAGGTCCGAGTTGGGGCACACTTACAGGGATGATTTTAAGAGATCCAAATGAGGAGGACGGTGTGAGCGGCGCAAATCGACCGGGGACATGTGTGTGCATGGGCCGGGCAGAGGGGGCTAAGACGACCATGACACCAGTAGATATGGTTGTGCAGATCACGAAGGGTTGCCACTTTAGGAAAGTGATACCTCCTACTGTGGGGCCGGCACAGTGTATCTACGAAGTAGGGAGCCGATCGATTAGGATAGTAGTTAGGGTACATCTGGACGTATGCCTAAGTCTACCATTTGATAGTTGTTGGGACCATATCATTTCTGGTTATACTAGTATCTGTGCAGAGTAATCATTAGGGAAGCGTATACACTCTGTTATGTTTACCTTGTTATACTTACCTTTTACGATGTTATCTTTTTTATCCATCTTATATGTCTGTCATGCTACTTTTACTTGTCTACTTGCTAAAAGTAACTGGACTCGCCAAACTTTAAGTCTGACCCTTTTTGTTTCCTCTTCTTTCTTCCGTTCCCCCCGGTTCTCAGGTTGGGAATAATCAGGCTTAATCAGGACTCAATTATCATCTTGCTAGGAGCTGCTTTTCAAGTATTGCTCAATTTCTTATCTTTACTACTATGGCTTTGTCTCTTATTGGGGAATAGTGCTTTTTATGTATTTCTGTGTTTTGATGGTACAAGACAGAAGTTTTATGTTATTGTAATGGTTTTTATGCAGTTTCAGACTTGTGATATTTTGGACCACGATGTTATGAATTATGGTTTAAATAAAATTTTAAATTCCGCTGCTATCTTTTAAATCTGTCTTGTAATGTTCTGTATCTGTTTACCTATAACGCTTCACGAAACTTAAAGCATTCCCTTAATGAGTGACATTAACGGACGTGGGGTGTCACACTTGGTATCAGAGCCGAAGGTTACCAGATTAGATAAATTTTTTGAAAATTATTTTCAAAAAGGTTTTAAGAAAGCATTTTTCAAAAAGAAAAGTCTGTTTTGAAAAACATATTCCCTAAATCTATATGTAATATCCTTCGGTCCTTTGTCTAAATCTCTTTACTTTTCTTTTCAGCATGCCTGGGGTACCTAATATTCCTGAGGGCATTACGATACCAAGCCGGTTCCATAGGTATCTAGAGGCTACGGCGCCTGCCAGAGGTCAAGCTGACGTTCCTCCCCCAACTGCACCCGTCGTTCCTCCTCCTCCTCCTCCAAGAGCAGATAATTTTTCTAAGATCTGCAAAGATTTCTGTGCCATGGGAGGGAAGCCATTCCGTGGAACTGAAACATTCGTAGAGGTAAGGAATTGGCTCAAGGAGATCGAGGACTTGTTTGTAGTCTTTGAAGTGGAAGATCGAAGGAAAATTCAGTTAGCTGCCTGGCTACTGAAAGATGAAGCTTCGTTCTGGTGGGAAGTTACCCAAGATGGACATCCGGTGGAGACATGGGATGATTTTAGGTAGAGGTTTGAAATGAAGTTTCTTTCTCAAGCTGAGAAAAGCATGCAAATGGAGAGGTTCTTGGCGCTCAAACAAGGAAACATGTCTGTTAAAGAATATGTGAACAAATTCAACCAGCTGGCGAGATTTGGATTGGAACTGGTGGATACTCCGCATAAGAAAGCTTTGCGATTTGTTAAAGGGCTAAATGAAACCCTTCATGGGCTAGCTATGTCCTATATTCCAATGGGAGCTACTTTTGAAAGGCTTGTTGATATGGCCTTAATGCTTGAGGAAGACAAAGGAGAAAAGAAGGAAGTTAAAGTTTAGGACACAACGCAAAACAAGAAGGTATGGACCAAGAAAGGACAACAACAACAACAAAAGAAGAAAGCCGGAAAGAATGACAAGGCTAAGGATAAGAGGAAGTGTCACAGTTGTGGACAAGAGGGTCACTTAGTCAAAGACTGTAAAAGAAGGAAGAATATTTGCTTCAATTGTGGAGAGGTCGGACACTCTGCTAGGGAGTGCCCGAAGAAATAGGGACCACAGGGACAAGGTCAAAGGGCAGGAGCTTCTGGAGGGTAGGTGCACGCTCTCGCGACCAGTGCTCCAGATAGAGGTAGGAAAATTTCCGTGGAAGATTTGATTTCTCTTTCCAGTCATCCTATTAGAACTCTTTTTTATTCTGGCGCTTTATATTCATTTATATTTAGTTCTGTGGTAAAATCTCTGCACTTAAATACTAGTATGGTAGTGGATCCCGTTATTGGCTCAAACCCTATTAGTGGTTCGGCTCATTCATCCATGATTTGTCGGGGTTTGAGGATATCTATCTTAGGCGTCGAGTTTGAGTGCGATGCATATGTGCTCGGGATTATGGGCTACGGTTTGATTCTAGGGATGGATTGGCTAACCATGTTTGGTTCCATTCTGGATTGTAAGAGGAGGGTTGCTATGCTTTTGACTTGTTATGGGAGGACCCTCGAGATTTCTTATGACCCGCAAGGGTCGGTTATGCTTAGTTTCTTAGAGTCTTTTGATACATTTATCGACGATTTACAATTTGTTCCAGTAGTCCGAGATTATTCTGATGTATTTGATGTGGTTCGGGATTTACCCCCAAGGCGGAAGATAGATTTCCGCATATATTTGGTGGATAATGCAAAGCCAGTTGCATTACCTGTGCGCCACATGGCTCCAAGAGAAAGGAGGGAGCTTAGAAAACAAGTTGGGGAGTTACTTGATAAAGGGTTTATTAGGCGAAGCATATCTGAATGGGGTTCTCCAGTAGTATTCGCGACTAAGGTGGATGGTTTGCTTCGCTTGTGTGTGGACTATAGAGAGTTGAATAAACTCACTAAGAAGAACGAGCACCCACTTCCGAGGATAGATGACTTGTTTGACCAGCTTGTTGGTGCCTAGGGCTGTAAATTTTGTCTGAATGCCCGACATCCGTTCGTGTCTGTGACCGAAATACGTCCGTTCGATTTTCATTTAGGACACGAGTTAGGACAACAAAATTTGTACGATAAAAAATCATGTTCGATCCGAGCTCGTCTGAATTCGTTCGAATTACTTGCAACCCGGCGTATAGTTGAGAGAAAATCTAGTAAAATGTACAAAATGTGATATAAATAGCCATGTCTGACCGAGTCCGATCATGTCCGTGTCCGAAAAACATACGTCTGTGTCCGACCGATTTTATTTAGGACACGAATTAGGATAACGAAATTTGTCCGACAAAAAAATTTGTTTGGTCCGTGTTCGGTCTGATTTTTTTAAGACATAAACTGAACACACCTCCGTCCAGTCCGGTCCGACCAATTTACACCCCTATTGGTGCCTCGGTATTTTCTCAGTTAGACTTGGCCACGGGGTTTCATCAGTTGAGGGTGGTCGAGGACAGTATAGATAAGACCGCTTTTAGGACTCTGGATGGTTTCTTTGAATGGCTTGTAATGCCTTTTGGGTTGTCGAATGCACCCGCCTATTTTGTTGATCTGATGAGTAGGGTGTTTCGGGAGTTTCTAAATAAATTTGTCATGGTCTTTGTTGATGATATCTTGATCTTCTCAAAGAGGGAAGAAGAGCATGCCCAACATTTGAGGGAAGTTTTGAAAACCCTCTGTGCACATCAGCTTAAGGCAAAATTCTCCAAATGCCATTTTTGGAGAAAAGAGGTGAGATTCCTAGGACATGTGGTTTCTAAAGAAGGGATAGCAGTAAATCCCGCAAAGGTGGTGGCAGTTCAGGACTGGCAGATTCCAAAGAATGCAACGGAGGGGAGAAGCTTTTTGGGGTTAGTAGGCTATTATAGGAAGTTCATTAAGGACTTCACAAAGATATCAGCCCCACTCACCAGGTTGACGAAGATGAACTTAGCGTTTTCATGGGATATAGATTGTGATGTTGCTTTACAGCGACTGAAGAGGCTCTGACGACAGCCCTAGTCTTAACCTTGCCCGATGGGAATAAAGTGTTTACAGTATACAATGATGCATGTGATACAGGGCATGGTGCGGTTTTGATGCAAGAGGGATTGGTAGTATGTTATGGAGGAAGACAACTAAGAGTTCATGAGAAGAATTACCCTACCCATGATTTAGAGCTAGCCTCCATAGTATCTGCGCTTAAGATGTGGCGTCATTATTTGCTTGGAGAGAAGTTCGAGTTGTACACTAATTATAAATCTCTCAAGTACTTGTTTTTGCAAAAGGATCTTAATCTCAGGCAGCAAAGGTGGATGGAGTTCTTAGCATCATATGACTTCGAAATCGCTTATACCTATGGCAAGGGTAATGTGGTGGCAGACGCACTGAGTAGACAGAGGATGACTTTAAGTCCTCTATTTGTGGAAAGGAAAAGCTTGGAGTTCATATCGACTTTTGACTTTAGACCCTCCACCGAGCTTTTGCCTGGTTTGTTTGCATCGCTAGAGATACAACCTACTCTTATGGACCAAATAAGAGCTTGCAAGAAGCATTAGGTACACAGTTACGTTTGAGCACCGCTTATCATCCTCAGACCGATGGGCAGACGGAGAGGGTGAACTTCTAGAGGATCTTTTGAGGTTGTGTATCCTAGACTTCGGAGGGACTTGGGAAGAGCATTTTCCTTTAGTGGAGTTCGCCTACAACAATAGTTTTCAAGCAAGCATTGGCATGACACCTTTTGAAGCCTTATATGGACGACCCTGTAGATCACCGACTTGTTGGTGGGAATTTACAGAAAGACTATTACTTGGACCAGATATGGTTAGAGAAACGTCCGAGAACATTGATCTTATTAGGCGACGAATGAAGACTGCTCAAGATAGGCAGGAATCCTATGCAAACAAGAGAAGGACTAACATTGAATTTGAAGTAGGAGATATGGTTTTCATAAAGGTATCTCCATTAAGAAATGTGGTCCGGTCTGGGTCTGTAGGGAAAATGGCACCAAGATTTGTAGGGCCATTTACCATAATAGAGAGGATTGGCCAAATGACCTACATAGTAAACCTACCCGAGAGACTATCTGGCGTTCACGATGTTTTCCACGTTTCTCATTTACGGAAGTGCTTGCATGATACCGTGGAAGTAGTTTAGCCGAGTGTATTAGAAGAAGTAGAGGTGGAACGGGAGGCGAAAGTCATACGAGTTCATTCCCGTATTCTTGGATCAGAAGTTAAGAAGCTACGCAATAAAGAAATCAAGTTGATGAAGGTTCAGTGGGGAAATGACCCAGAGGATGCAACTTGGGAGACCGGAGACAAGATTCGTGCTTCGTACCCTTCTCTTTTTGAGGGTTTGTTCTTAACTCCTTTCCCAAAGCTTTATTTGTGCTTGTTTCTATCATCTAAGTATATCCTATCGATCGAATCTTCGACCTTTAGGTAGAAGTCTCATGATTATAAACATGTGTTTGAAACATGTTATATTTGATGGATGCAAGTGTTTGCTAGTGTTTGCTCATGGATGCACACACACACACATTAAGCACTAGATCTGCTCAATCACTTTCATACTGCATATGGATGTGTGTGTGCATTTTTCTTCTTTTAATGTGTGGAAATGGATGTACCATCATATGGATGTTGCATTTGGACGGGTGATTATGCACCCCTATAGAACTTACATGTTATAATAGGATTGTTGCATACATGTTTGATTCATGACGCTAAGATACATTGCATTAAGGAGGTTGACTGAATCAGTAGACCGCCTGATCCTTGCATTAGTGTTGGGACATATACACACACCTTTGCATATGATCATTTAAGCATTAGAAGCCTTTAAGGACAATGGATGCTTATGATTAGTGGATGAGTAGATAAGTGATGGATGGTAGGATATACATTCTCCTTAACTTGAAGATTTCGAGAACAAAATTCTTTGAGTAGGGGATAATGTAACACCTCGTAATTTTAACAACATTAAATAGGATAAATTAAATAATAATTAATTTAATATCCAGAATTAAGGGAAATAGACTACGCCATTGCTTCCGTCTCAAAATTCTGGTCAAGATAGACATTTGGTTTGCGTAAAACGGACACCGTATGAAGAAGTAAGGAAGGTTTGAAGTTTGTATACGCGCAAGAGAATTATATATATAATCAGAAAATCAGAAATCATTTAAAAATAAAAATTCCGGAGGCGGCAAAATTCCCGCCCCAGGGGAGTCGACCCCTTAAGGGGGTATTCGACCCCTGGGTCGGCCCCTCAAGGGGGTGTCGACCCCTGGGTCGACACCCTAAGGGGTGGGTCGACCCCCCTTAGGCTGAGGTGGAAGGTTGAATTCTAGGGATGGTTGCTATAAATATAAGCACATTTATCTTGTTTTCTTCACTGAAAATCAATGGAGGCCTAAATGCTGTCGGTACCTGGACTGGGTCAAATCTCTTTCTTCTTCTACAATCAAAATCTAGCGATTCAAGTGTAGATCTGTGATTCAACCTTCGCCTTTCTCCTTCTGTTTTCTAGATCCGAACACTGTGAGTTTAAGTTACCTTTATATTTAAATGACTAAATATAAAACATGATATGACTGTAATTTGAATATATCCCCGTGACTGAATCATATCAGATCTATTGTAATTTGTGAACCCATGATATTCTGAATTATCTATGACTTGGATCTCAACCTTTATCATGTTAGATTTACTTTTGATTATAGATCTAATTTATTATTTAGATCATCTTATACCTATCATGTTGTGGTTAATTTGGATCTGTCATTAGTTGGACATCTAAATCCTTGTTTAGATCTAATCATGCCTATTATGACATCCCTATCATGTTAGAACTAGCTTTATTACCGCAAGTTCACCAGATCTATTCTGGTATGTCCATCTTAACATTATGCCATTAAATGTTTATGTCAATTTTGCTAGAATAATCATCTCTGTCATCTTCCCTTCACCCTATCTCTTTTATTCTATATATAGACAGGCTACTCTCGATCCTAGGCATGCCGCTAAATTATGCAAATGTGTTAGTTTGGGAACGAGGGGAAAAACATTGGGAATTTGGGCATAATTGGTAAAAGGGGAAAACTGACATAGCTTGAATCATGTTTATGTATGTGAATTTGGACATATAATTCACTATGAACATAATTGGGGAAAAAGGGGCATGAAACCTATAACCTATAACGACATTGGTAAAATTGGCTAACAATGGAATGCCGAGGATTACAGTAATTAGAAACTGTAACTGCGCCTAGACACGAGGTTAGATTGCACTTGGGGTGGAAGTCTGCCGGAATCGGTCGACATATCCAACGACCACAAGTGGTGAATCTAATATGAGAGGTCTAGGTGCACAATTACGAGATGTGCTAAGACACGAGGTTAAGCCCGATTTGTGGAATAAGTCTTCCCGGACCCGCCCCGCATGTCCAGCATCCACATATGGTAGGCTTAATGCGGGAGGTCTAGCATACTTTAACCATAAATAAATATATGGTAATAAACCTTGAATAATTAACTTAATTGAATCCATAGGGATTGTATGAACATGAACTTGAATTCGGGTTATGTAAATTTGATTGAACAGTGGTTGGGTTAAGTAAATCTGAGGGGGCGGGTAATATTTACATATAGGCCCACAGACTTAACCTGATAGGGTTATGTAATTAAAGACACCTAGTGGTAAACATAACCTATGGAAATGTCAGAGTTATGTAATTAAAGACACCTTAGGGTAAGCATAACTTGTGGAAATGTTAGGGTTATGTAATTAAAGACACCTAGTGGTAAGCATAACCGGTGGAAATCCTAGAGGGGATACAAGACAAAGGGGAGAGCTTGTATCATATTGTGTGGGACCCGTTTCAGTCAGTAACCCTTAATAGGTATCAAATGAGTACTCTGAACTAGGTCAGAGTTGGGGCACGCTTACTGGGCTGATTATAAGAGATCCAAATGAGGAGGACGATATGGGCGGCGCAAACCGACCGGGGACATGTGCGTGCATGGGCCGGGAAGAGGGTGCTAAGACGACCGTGACACCAGTAGATATGGTTGTGCACATCACGAAGGGTGGCCACTTTAGGATAGTGATGCCTCCTACTATGGGGCCGGCACAGTGTATCTACGAAGTAGGGAGCCGATCGATTAGGGTAGTAGTTAGGGTACATCAGGACGTATGCCTAAGTCTACCATTTGATAGTTGTTGGGATCATATCATTTCTGGTTATACTAGTATCAATGCAGAGTAATCATTAGGGAAGCGTATACACTCTATCATGTTTACCTTGTCAAACTTACCTTTTATGATGTTATCTTTCTTATCCATCTTATATGTCTATCATGCTACTTTTACTTATTTACTTGCTAAAAGTAACTGAACTCGCCTGACTTTATGTCTGACCCTTTTTGTTTCCTCTTCTTTCTTCCGCCCTCTCCCCCTCGGTTCTCAAGGTGGGAATAATCAGGCTTAATCAGGACTCAGTTATCATCTTGCTAGGAGCTTCTTTTGAAGTATTGCTCAAGTTTTTATCTTTACTACTATGTCTTTGCCTCTTATTGGGGAATAATTCTTTTTATGTATTTCTGTACTCTGATGGTACAAGACAAAAGTTTTATGTTATTGTAATGGTTTTTATGTAGTTCCAAACTTGTGATATTTTGGACCACGATGTTATGAATATGGTTTAAATAAAATTTTAAATTCCGCTGCTATCTTTTATATCAGTCTTATAATGTTCTGTATCTGTTTACGTATAACGCTTCATGAAACTTAATGCATTCTCTTAATGAGTGACATTAATGGACGTGGGGTGTCACACAACCAGTCGAGTTTGTGCCCGAAACACAATTGGAAGATCAAGTGGAAGCTGGAGAAGTGGAGTCTGAGCTCTTCAATGCTACACAACCGAACGTTGTCGTCCCACGTATTGGACCTCTTCAAAAACCCCATAATGCTCGGTTAAGGGAAGTAATTGCTCGGGAGAACCCAGATAGGTCAAGTTTCAACATGACAGGTCGTTCAGTACTTCGCTACTGCGGAGTGGAATGTAATGTGGTTATTTCTAAAAGCCAAACCAACACAGGTCGTCGCTTTTATGGTTGCAAAGCGTACATTACTGCACTTAACCGACAGGGGTTGCAACGTTGTAATTTTTTCTTATGGATCGATCCACCACTGACGGAGAGGGGCGTCACGTACTGTAACAGCCCGCACCTCCGTTCGCGCAAGATATTGTCCCCAACTTAGCCACCGTATAGGTGTGGGGTTTTGTTCCTCAAAAGTCCTCGGCGTTTAGTAAGAGATGGGCTCTACTATATAAGTACCCACTTCACACAGGCTTCCACGATGTGGGATTTAGGGGTGTTACATTCTCCCCTCCTACAGAGCCCAACGTCCCCATTGGCTCACAGACACCTCACCCAGGCGTTGTAGTCCACATAGGAGCCACAATTCCGGCTGGGTATAGGCTCTGATACCATTGTAACAGCCCGCACCTCCGTTCGCGCAAGATATTGTCCCCAACTTAGCCACCGTATAGGTGTGGGGTTTTGTTTCTAAAAAGGCCTCGGTGTTTAGTAAGAGATGGGCTCTACTATATAAGTACCCACTTCACACAGGCTTCCACGATATGGGACTTAGGGGTGTTACATGTACGCTCTAGAGATGTAAGTAGAGGTAAGTCGCTTAGAACGATTGAATGTATCGGCAAGGGCATAAATGTTGTATGGGTTCTACGGTGCGTCCCGAAACTAGGGTCTTAGTTATATGGTATTATGTCTTATTTCCCTGTATTGTCTTCCACGTTATGTCGTACTTTATCGTAGTTGTATGTTGGGTCGAACATTCACTGTATCATGTATCTTGTATTTTTCTATATTGAAGGAAGTTTGTATGCAAGTTAAAAGGTATTATTTATATTTATGAACTTAAATGAGTCAAAAACTCGGGTCGTCCCCGTTTAAATTAAACATTTCAATACACAAAGGAGTTAAAAAATAGGGTCGTACTCATCCACTTGAATATTATTGCTGAAAAATGCTTTGGAAATCGCATCACGTAAAGCAAAGTGGAACCAGTGACCATTCACATCATGGCAGTATGAAAAGCAGATTCTCTACAGTATTACGTTAGGCGAAATAGTGTCGGACAGCACATAAAGCACAGTCGTAACAGTGACCGGTAACATCATTATTTATTTTATTGATTTGTACACTACGCAACTATATATTTCTGTCAAATTACTCACAACTTACCTCACTCAAACAATTCTGTTCCCATTCTTGTACTACCTCCTCCTTTTATCACTCATTCAAAATGCCTTCTTGGCCATCAGCTACAGAATCCGATGAACATGCTTACGAGCAGATGAGACTACAGGAGCTCAAGGACGAATTCCAGTTTCTAAACCAAATAAGACCTCAGGATGAACCATCGCATGAACAGGGGAACATACATCTTCCATATGAAGCTCCAGTACCACATATTCAACTATTGTATAAACAGGCGGTCGCTCAACCACAACAAGAAGCAGAGGTGTATCGAGTACCACGATATGAACAGGAAGTTAATTATTATCCGATTTGTTGCTAGTGCGGTTATGCGGTTAAAGTTGTGGTTCGAGCAGAGGGCAAAAATATAGGTTGGCACATGCAGAAATGTCCATCCTATCCAAACGGATGCAATTACACAGAATGGATAGACGAACCTTTGTGCCCAAGGGGAATAACATATGCAAACGAACTCGAACGATAGATTAGACGTCTCTAAAATGATATTGAACAGTTGCGATTGAACATAATGAGACTCCCTTGAGCTTGAACATAACATGCAGTTGTCTTAAGTAATTATTTCCTACGTTTGCTTTGATGTTTTAGTTGCCAACTACTATCATTAGTTGTTGTATCTATATGACCTATTTTATCTGTATGCTTATCGTTAGTTTTATCGTTATGCGAAATATTAGTTGTATCATGTTGATCATGACCACTTGTTTCGTTATGAGTATTGCCAATTGTAGCTGAATCTCCTAGGGTTGAACGTAACATCTGGTTTACTTGCATATTTAATTTCCTGCTTTACTTCGGTCTAATAGTTCGTTGTATCATTAAGTGTTTCCAACCATTAAATAACTATATAAGGATTATAAAAATTAATTATCAGCACCACGCTGATTTTATCGGCTCGTAATCTATGAGCCGATTTTATGGCACGCGTCGCGCCGATAAAATCAGTGCGCCCTGTTGGGCAAATAACTTACGGGTCGTAATATTACGACCCATAAGTCTGTTGGAGATGCTCTAAGCTCACTCGCGTGAAAGGCGACTACAACAAACGCGCGGACACGTGTCCTTATCATTTAATAATCAACTACTATAGTTAATATAAAAGGGCTTCACGTATAATTCTGCACACATATTTGTGTTTACTTCTTCACATTTTTACATGAAAATTACACATAAAAGGATTTCACGTATAATTCTACACACATATTTGTGTGTACTTCTTCACATTTTTACATGCAAATTTCACATAAAAGGACTGATTATTAAATGATAAGGACACGTGTCCATGAGTTTGATTGCAGTCGCTTTTCACGCGAATGAGCTTAGCAATTAAGACTCCTCATTTCTCGAGAAAACTCTTGTGCACCCATCTCAGTATTAAATTATTATTATTAAATGGTTGTGAGCCTTGAAAACTAAATCCAATAACAGTTTATTGCTTTGGAAATATATCTCGGTAATAATTAGTTATCCTGAAAACTAAACCCAGTAATATTTTATTGTCTTTACCTTGGAAATCTATCTCGGCAATAATTAGTGTTTTTTTAATTAAATAAAGAGGTGCACATGTATGAAGGGAATGCATTTTGGCGGGAAAACAATTCACTTGGTGTTGACACATGTCCTCAGTGACCTTTTCTTTAGTATTATGTAAGATATGTCTACTCCATGTTGAAAATGACAGTGGATATTTTTAAGAAAAGGAAGAAGATTGAAATTCAAATACGGTTAGTATTCTTAGTGAGAATGACATTCTATGTGGAAAGTGCATGACAAAATGTAAAGATTAGATATTCAAATAAATACAAAAATCCTAGTGACTTTTACTCTTACTCTGCATTTTCTATTTAACTATACATACGTGCTTTTAGTTCTACTACTGATTCAAGTAAATTATTTATATAGTTGCAAGTTAGTTTTTAAATAGTTGACATACACTATCACTTCTTCTCTAGTGTATTTGCAGCGTTAAGATTCATTCTACAATAGTGTGTTGGGTATTCCAAGATTATATTCTTACTACCCTAGAAATAGTCATTATGGCACATTGGATGCTAAGATTGTATTCTTAAGAACTCAAAAATGTATTAATTGAATAAAATATTAACCACTGAAAATTCATGAAAGGGACTGTTAAAAAGAAGGAACAATAAAGATTACAAAAAGTAAACTGACATGGAAAGAACACATTAAAACGATATAAATTCAGGATGGAATACAATGAAAAATAAGAATTCATTAAGTCATCATCGATCTTTTTGGAATACGACATGGATTTAAAAACAATGATAGAATTAAACCACATTTGATTCGGGTAGGGCAATGATTGCAGAAGTCATAAATGATATCCCTTTTTGTTTAATTAATAAAAGGTAAAACACATGTAATTTGTGAATTGTGCTTCGAACGAAAACTGGCCATTTTATTAAGTTGGGGAAAGTCGATAATGTTAGCCGGTCTTTTGGTCCGGTTCCCAAAAGTATGCAAGGCACGCTTGACTCAACATATCGCGTGATATTACAGCCCATAGGTGTTGCCAACATCATCAAGGCTCCAATACCAGAAGACTTGAGTCGGACCACTACCAGATTGTCGCATCCCTCGAATGCGACATACATCAGTAATCGTCCGCAGCCGAGCCGAAGGCGAGCCATGCTCCGAGCCTAAGGCGAGCCATTAGCGGGTCCGGGCACAATGCCGGTGGGGGTCCGGGCCCCACGTCCCGGCGGCGATCGACTCAAATTCAAGGCTCGGCCAACAACTTCCGTGATCCTCGCATCCCTAAAAAACTAGGCCACATCCACATGTCGTACCCCTCTTCCTGAATCCGCGTACCCAACTTCAGTATAAAACTCGTACCCCACTCAGGTAAGAAATTTGCACCATCTCTGGGTACAAATTTCGTACCCCTGGAATGGGGTATGAATTTCCGAGGCGCGATGGGGGGATACGAATTTCTGGAGGCCTGTGCTTCAGGATACGAAAATTGGCTTATGGTCCCCTACTTCCACCTACTCCGGCCTAACCTCTCTACTATAAATACCCCTTGACCTCACACTTCAAAAGGGTTGGAATTTGGTGATTTTACACCTCTAGAAAGCACCAAATAACCACTTTAATGGCATCTCCACATTGAGGAAGAAGACGGGCAAAAGTGTCTTTTTCCAAAATATTAATATATTAGAATTATTACATCATATAACTTAGAGATGTATGTAAAGAGATGTCATGAGATGTTCTCAACCTTGTAACTTTTGGTTATTAATAATATTCCAATGACTCTTCCAAAGTGGACGTAGGTCTCTCACGAGACCGAACCACTATAAATCTCTTGTGTTATTTATTGCTTTCTGCACTTACATTTGCGAACGAAATTATACTTCCTAAGTAATTGGAATCTTGAGTGTTTACGACATTTTTTTCCGTCAATAGACAATTAAAAGTTTTATGGATGAGTATATGCCAACGTATGTAGTGGTTGGATGTCCACAATTTCCAAAAATTGTTTTAGCTTACTCTGTTACATCCATTGATGCCTTATTAGGGTACAAATACAAATATATATTGTATAAAGTCCGCAATTACTGAATGTGGTATATTTACTTTATAGCATTCACTAATGCCTTATTATGCAAAATATTATATCTTAGGAGAAAAAAGTTAAAATTCGTAATAAGTACATAACAATTGGAATAGGGTAAAGAAATAAATGAGTGAAATCATTATAATTCTTTAATCAAATGAATACATGTAATAATAGAAGAACTGTTTAGATTTGAATCAGTTTCTTAACAGGCATAGGTTCAGATCTAGATTTATTAACATGTCAAGGTTACTATTAAATTTTTATATCTAAAAGTAACATGAACTCATAGAGATTGGATCGGTGTACAAGAAATGTCTCAGATATATGTATAGGCTAGTATTGTAGAAGATAGTCTAATTCAATCCAAGCTGAGGCAGCATCTCCTTATCTCCATTGTTTTATTTCAGAATTAAGTTTAAGGGAGGAAAAATGAAGATAATTTAGGTGTAGGAAATAGAAATGTTCGCCTTTATATAGACTATCCTCCACGAACCTGGCTAACGAACACGTCCAGAAACAGAAGAATGCACTGCGCCGGATCGGGTCAACCCATAGGTCGACCCAGACCAGACATGTGTCGACCCATAACGGGTCCAATTCCCACCGGTTGCCGCCCCCTTTTTCCCGCTTCGTCACTTTGATTTATTTTGAATTTCCGGGTTGTTTTATTTACCTATATCCTACTTATATGTATACAAACTTCTAACCTTTATATCTTCCTCATACGATACCCATTTGACGCAAACTCAGAGTTTATCTTAACCAGAATTTCGAGCGGAACGCAATGGTACGACCCGTTTTACTTAATTCCCAATATTTATTTACGTACCCTTTAGTTTATTGTTACTAATGTCCTTCAAAAATTACGGGGTGTTATATTCTCCCCTACTTAAAGGATTTCGTCCCTGAAATCTCCAAGTTAAGAAGATTGTTTATTACATCCACCTACAATCATCTACTCATCCATCATCCATAGGCATCCATTGTCCTTATGGGATTTCTAATGCTTGTATGAACATATGCATAGGTGTGTGTATATGTCCCTATGCTAATGCGAAAATTAGGCGGTCTATTGATTCAGTTGACCTCCTTAATGCAATATATGTTTGTGCCATGAATCCAAGATGTATGCAAATATTCACTGTATATCATGTAAATGCTATATGTGTGCACAATCATTCATCCAAATGCAACATCCATATGATGATACACCTACTTCCATCCATAAAAAAGGAAAAATGAGCACACATTCATATGCAGTATGAGAGTGCTTTGAGCCGATTTAGAACCTAGTGTGTGTATATGCATCCACGAGCAACCACTAGCGAACACTTGTGTGACACCCCACGTTTGTTAATGTCACAATTTATCATAATGCATTATGTTCCGTGAAGCGTTATAGGTAAACAGGAACAGAAACATCACAAGACATATATAAAACAATAGCGGAATTTAAAAACTTTATTCTTCAAACAGAAAACATCATGGTCCAAAATCCAGTTACAACATAAGTCTAAAACACAGAAAACCCATTACATCAAATTAAAATATCTGCCTTGTACTAAAATCATCAGAGTACAGTAATATAAAATCATAGTCCCCAAAAAGAGCCATATCAGAGTAGACAGGTAACCAAAGCGATACATCTAAGCAGCTCCAAATAAAAACAGATGAGAGAATCCTAATCAAGCCTGAGTATTCCCACCCTGAGAACCCGTGGGGAGGAAGAGAGAGAAAAGGAAACAAAATGGGTCAGACATAAAGTCTGGCGAGTCCAATTACTTTTAGCATATAAATAAGTAAAAGAATCATGATAGGCATATAAACTGGATGAGAGAGATAATAGTATTATAAGACAGGTATAACAGAAAGAGCAGGATAAGCAGAATAAACAGAACAAAATATGTTGCACTTCCCAAATACTTTTCTCTGCACCAATACTAGTATAACAGAAACAGAATGATCCCAATAGAAACAGATGGTAGACTTAGGTGTACTTCTAGTGATGGGTTTTACCCCCAACGATAATAACAGGGCAGCCCAACATAAATGACAGGTGTTACCCCCAATGATAATAGTGGGCTCCTAAACAAGCAAGACTAGATGTACCCTAATTACTACCTCAATCGATTGGCTACCTATCCTGTAGATACCATGTGCTGGCCCCATAGTAGGATGTATCACTTCCTAAAGTGGCAACCCATTTTTCTGATAGGCACAACCATATCTATTGATGTCAAAGCGTCTTAATTTCCCGAGCAATTCGGACCTATGCACGCACATGGCTCCGTTGGAACGCGTCGTCAACACCTCCAACCATATGAACCTCTTATAATCAGCTCAGTAAACGTGCCCCTAACCCCCACCTAGTTCGGGGTCCCTCTATGATACCTGTATGGGTTACTGACTGATACGGGTCCCGCACCACAAATGATACAAGCCACCCCCTAGGCTTGTATCCCCAACTACTAGGATTTTGACAGGTTATGCTTAACAGTTTAAGAAGCCCGCATAACCACAACATATAAAACAGGTTAAGTTTGTCGAGTTCGTATAACCCCCCACAGATTTACTTAACCCCCTCATTGATTCAAGCAACTTTACTTAACCCTTACACAATTTGATACATTCATGTAACCCCCACAGATTTAAACAGGTTAAGTATTACATGTTAGCAGGTTAATAATATTTCGCGTTCTTGCAATGTTAATGCACCAGACCTCTCACATTAAGGCGACCACTTGTGGATGCTGGATATGCCGGGCGGTTCTGGGCAGGCTGTGGATGCTGGATATGCCGGGCGGTTCCGGGCAGGCTTCTACCATAAATTTAGGCTTAACCTCGTGTCTTAGTACCGTTACGTGTACATTTACACATTAGACCACTCACATTAGATTAACCACTTATGGATGCTGGATTTTCCGGGTGGTTCCAGATAGACTTCTACCACAATTGTAATCTAACCTCGTGTCCAAGTGCGGTTACAACTTCTATTTACTGTAAATTTAGGCATATTCATTTTTAATCAATTATTCATGTTCATCATAAGTTATGCCCCAAATCCTAGTCTGATTCACGATACAAGTTATGCCCCCAAATCAAAGTCTTAGATCACGGTATAGGTTATGCCCAAATCCCAGTCATGTTTTACAATATAGGTTATGCCCCAATTTATCATTCCCAATCGTTCCCAATTTCGTTTGCATATTTCAGCGATAGGCCTAGGTTCGAAGGTAGCCTGTCTATAAAAATAAAAAGGGAAGGAGGGAGAGAAGAGAACGGAAATAGGAATAATAACAAAACAGGCATATGATGATAGAAATAGGCATACTTAACATAATAGGCATATGGTGACAGAAATAGGCATAGTAGCAGAATGGGCATATGATAACAGAAATGTGCATAATGGAGATAGGCATATAAGAACTAAACATAAGATCTAGTGTACAAGTAAGGTCAGATATGTTTAGTTACGATTCAAGTTATTAACAGGCATAGTTTTTGATCCAAACTTATAAACATGTCAGGATTACATATTAAATGTTTATATCTAAAAGCAACATAAACTCACAGGGACTGGATCTAAAGAACTGAGAAAAGAGTGTTAATGTTGTAGCAGAGATTCCTGTATACGTATAAATCGTTGTTGTAGAAGAATAGGATAAATCAATCTGAGTTGGGGCAGCATCTCGTTGTCTCCATTATTTTGGGTGAATAGAACAATAGAAACGAGGTCCTATTTATAGCCTACCGTCAATGAATCTGGTCAAGAAATAAGTCCCCGTTCAAAGAATGGATCTGCCCCAGATCCGGTGGGATCGACCCTAGTGTCGAAACCCCCTTGTAGGGGTCGACCCACGGGTCGACGCCCATGAGGCGTGGGATCGACCCCCAAGGGGTCGATTTCCCGCGTCTTCCCGCCTTTTGATTTTGATTTTTTTCGACTGGTTTGTATATAATTCTCTTATACGTATACAAACATCAAACCTTAATATCTTCTTCATATGATGTCTGTTTTACGTAAACTCGGAGTCTAGACGAATGCAATGGTATAGTCCGTTTTACTTAATTCCTAATATTTAATTAAGTATTCTTTAGTTTATCATTATAGTGTTCTTTAGTTTTACGGGGTGTTACATTCTCCCCTACTTAAAGGATTGTGTCCCCAAAATCCCCAAGTTAAGAAGAATGTATATCCTAACATACATCATCCATCTACTCATCCACCAATCATAGGCATCCATTGTCCTTAAAAGATATCTAAAGCTTATATGAACATATGCAAAGGTGTGTGAATATTTCTCTATACTAATGCGAAAGATCAGGCGGTCTACTAATTCAGTCGACCTCCTTAATGCAATGTATGTTAGTGCCATGAATCCAACATGTATGCAAATAGTCCTAGTATATCATGTAAATGCTATATGTGTGCACAATCCTCTATCCAAATGCAACATCCATATGACGATACACTAATTTCCATCCATAAAATTTTAAATGCACACATCCATATGCAGTATGAGAGTGACTGAGCCAATCTAATGCCTAATGTGTGTGTATATGCATCCACGAGAAATCACTAACAAACACATGCATCCATCAAACATAACATATCTCAAACACATGTTTACATCCATTGAATTTCTACCTAAAGGTCAAAGATTCGATCGATGGGATACATACAAGTGATAGAAACAAGTACGGATAAAAGCTTTGGAAACAGAAGTTAAGAACATACCCTTGAAAAGTAAAGGGTACGAAGCGCGAATCTTGTCTTCAGTCTCCCAAGTTGCATCCTTAGGGTCTTCTCCCCATTGAACTTTCATCAACTTGACCTCTCGGTTGCGTAGCTTCTTAACCTTTGATCCAAGAATACAGGTAGGAACTCGTCTAACTGTTGCCTCCCGTTCCACCTCTACTTCCTCAAGCATACTTAGCTCAACTACCTCTGCTGTATCACGCAGACATTTTCGTAAATGAGAAATGTGGAAAACATCATCAACACCCGCTAATCTTTCTGATAACTTCACCCTATAATCCATTTGGCCAATCCTTCTTATTATAGGGAAATGGCCCTACAAACCTTTGCACTAATTTCTCTACAGATCCAAAGAAAACGACATTTCTCAAAGGTGATACCTTGATGAAAACCACGTCTCCCACTTCAAACTCAATATCGGTCCTTCTCTTATCTGCGTAGGACTTCTTCTTGTCCTGAGCTGTCTTCATGCGCCTGCGGATAAGATCAATCTTCTCTGAAGTCTCTCTAATCATCTCAGGTCCAATTAGAAGCCTATCTGTAGACTCCCACCAACAAGTCGGGGATCTACAAGGTCGTCCATATAATGCGTGGAAGGGTGCCATGCCAGTACTAGCTTGATAAATGTTGTTGTAGGCAAACTCTACCAACGGAAGATGCTCTTCCCAAGTTCCTACGAAGTCTAGGATACACAGTCTTAATAGATCCTCAAGAACTCTATTCACCCTTTCCGTCTACCCATCGGTCCGAGGGTGATAAGAGGTGCTCAAACACAACTGTGTACCTAATGCATCCTGCAAGCTCCTCCAAAACTCACTAGTGAATATGGGGTCTCGATCACTCACTATACTGGAAGGTACTCCATGTAAAAGGACTATCTCACGAAGATAAACTGCTGCCAATCATGTTGTCGTTCTCTTACTCCTAACAGGAATGAAATGAGCACTCTTAGTAAGCCTGTCAACTATAACCCAAATACTGGTGTTGCCTTTCCTCGATATAGGAAAACCATCAACGAAATTCAAAGAGACGTTCTCCCATTTCCATTATGGGACCTCCAAAGGATGAAGCAAACCACCGGGCTTCCTTTGCTCAGCTTTGACTTGCTAGCAAAACAAACATCAAGAAACAAACTCTGCTACGTCTTTCTTCATTCCAGCCCAAAAGAAAACTCCTTTCATATCTCTATACATCTTATCACCTCCTGAATGGATAGTCATCCTAGAATGATGGGCTTCCTCAAGTACTGTCTTCAACAGGCTCCCAACTCAGGGAACACAAAGCCTTACATCTTGTCGCATCCACCCTCTATCATCCGTGGAATATCTACTAAGGTGACTAGAAGTCTCCCCTCCACCGAGCCTATCCAAGATATCTGCTATTTGTGGGTCCTCTCGCTGCGAGGTCCCTATTTGATCCATAAGAGTAGGTCGCACATCTAAGGATGCCAACAAACCAGGTGTAAGAACCGTATATGGCCAAAAATCAAATGAAACACCCTACCTCCGTTAAGGTCACTCACAAAGGGAATGCCTTAATTTTGGTGGAGTATTATAGGTAGAAGACACAGATAATTTACAAGACAGATATACATATAAGCAGCGGAAAAACAAACATTTTATTTCATATGTGGTTCATAACAAAAACATTACAGCAAATTGTCTCAAAATAACTTCCAAATCATTACATCATAATCTCTGTCTTGATTAGAACATAAAGAAGCATAGAACAAAACAAAATAGCATAAATCCCCATAGAATGTGTCCAAAAGCCATAGCCCAAGGAAAGAGAGTCCAAATCATACATCTACTTTCTTGAAGCTTGCAAAGAGTCTGACTAAACTGGAGTATTCCCTCCCTGTGGACCTGGAGGGGGGAAGCGGAAGAAAAGAAGACGAAAGAAAAATGGTTCAGACATAAGTCTGAGTAAGTCTAGTGACTTTTCAATGTGTGAACAAGAAAAAGGTCATGATAGGAATAAACTGAAAATAGGACAGTATCAGAATAACAAACTAACATAAAACTAGATAAGGCAGGATAAACCGAATATACATCGCACCCATGTCTATTTCTCTGCACCTACTTATACTTGTCCAACTAGCACCACGTGTTCATGGTGAAAATGATCCCCTTTTATCGATCAGCTCCTACTCGCATGCTTTTATCACGTGTGTCATTCGGCCACTACTTGATTGTAGATACCTGTGCTGGTCCCACCACGGGGTGTATCAAATCCTATGGTGGCAACCCGACACGATTCAAGATGCACAGTGTATGACTACTGATGCCCAGTGCCTGCTTTTTCCACTCCCGAGTACGTGCACGCCTGTACTCCATCGGAACCTACACTGACGCACCACCCGCCGTCGTTTTGACCGCTTATAATCAGCCCAGTAATCATGCCCCACCCTGCCTAGTTCAGGGTACCATGGTACATCTATGTGGGTTACTGCTGAAATGGGTCCCCGTTATAAGAGTTTACTAATCAACATGTTAAATTGGTTAAGTATCCAAATTTACCTAACCCCAACCATCAGTTTAGTTAACATGTTGAATTGTTTAAGTGTTACCTTAATAGACTTAACCCTATCATTCTTGACTTGCTTGTTCCTTAGCTTTAATTTATTCATTAAAGCACCAAACACTCACATTAGACAGGTATTGTTGCTGTCACTGGATGTGCCGGTCGGTTCCGGGCAGCTTTACACCGCAACTCAGTCTAACCTCGGGTTCTTTTGGGCTCAATGCGCTAACCACCCACATTAGATCTATATTGTTACGGTTGCTGGATTTGTCGGGCGGTTCCAGGCAGTCTTACACCGTAACTCAATCTAACCTCGGGTTTGGCATATTCGTCTTTTCTAAATTTACATATTTATCCTTTTATGTCTATATGTAAATTTGTCAGCAATTTATTGTCATGGTCCACTTTCCTTCTAAATCAAGTTTATAATTTTAGGTATAAAAATTATACCATTGCATGCCATAAACCATTTACATGATTATGAGCCAAATATGTCAATTACATGTAATTTTCATGTTTTCCCCAACGTTACCCCCGTTGTACGTTCACAAAATTTCATAGAATGTTAGGCTCGATAGTTTATCCTAACTTGTAAACTAAAGGTGGGAAAAGAGGAACTTGCAACATTTCAACATCATACAAAAATATGGATCTCACTACACATGTGTCACATGAACTTGGCATAATATACTTTTAATTATGAACTTACAAACTAGATCTATGCAACATGAATCATAAAATAAGAGTTTTACACAGAACTATCCAAACTTAATTAGACATGTAGTGGTGAACTTGCATAGGGGTTGAATCAAGCTAACATAGATCTAACATAAAGGCATATGGATCTAACATATAAAGTTGTAGATCTAAACATATAGGTTTACATAATCATGTTCAGCCTATAAACTTGCATGTATTATAACATGATATCATCGCCAAAATTACATATATCATAACATGATAAAATCAACGAACTTGCATATAACATGATAATTTCTCATTCCCAAATTTCCTAAACATCATAGCTTCATTCACCAATTTCTAGATAGCATGATAGGTTCGCTAAACCACAATAGTTCATAGGCATACATGATAGAATAAACATGAATAGACATGAATCAGCATCACATACAACTTGATACAATTCTATTTTACATTTCATTACAAATCATGTTTTCAATTTATTCACATCTGAAAGATAACTATACTTACAAACAAAAGGAAAAACTTGATTTCTGGGATCTATATTCTGAAACTGAATTGCTCGCCTTTGATGTAGATCGTTGAATACTCTAAATTAGATTTGATTTGATTTTGATGTAGCTTCTATCTTGCCTTTGAGTTGAAAGAGATGACGACTACTCTAGGTTCACTATTGACAGCATGACGACTCTAAGAATATTTTTGTGTGGCTTAGGGTTTAGATTTAGGTTGCTTATATAGAAGTTTGATTTAATAAGAGCCGTTAGATGAACCTAGAAGCGATCAAGACCATCCAGACAAGATGGAATAGCCACATCAGCCCTAATGACTCAGCAAGGAGTCAAATTCGTCAGTTTTCCAGATTTGCCCGAGGGGGTAGGTCGACCCCCAGGTGGACCTGTATGGGGGGAGGTCGACCCCCTGGTCGACCTGGCCTTGGGCAGGAAATTTCCCGCCCAACCCGCTTCTGCTTCCGAATTTTGATATTCAAATTTTCTGAATTTTATTCTGAGCTATTTATTTAAATTACTGAAACTCCAGAAGGCCATAACTTCTTCATACGAAGTCCAATTCACGCAAACTTGGACTCTATCTCAAGCAGAATTCCGAGACGAACGCAATGGCATAACCCGTTTCCCTTAATTCTCACATTTGAAATTAAGTATTGTTTATTTCATTACTTTAATGTTAACAGAAAATACAGGGTGTTACATTCTTCCCTCCTTAAAGGATTTCGTCCCCGAAATCTTCAAGTCAAGAAGAATGTATATCCTACCATCCAATCGTCCATCTACTCAACCATCAAACACAGGCATCCATTGCCCTTAAAAAACTTTTAATGCTTCATGATCATATGCATAGTGTGTGTACATGTCCTTATCTAATGCAAAATCAGGCGGTCTACTGATTCAGTTGACCTCCTTAATGCAAATTATGTCAGTGTCATGAGTCCATGATTTATGCAATCTTTACTTACTCATAATTCTACATGAGTGCACAATCATTCATACAAATGCGACATCCATATGATAACACATCAAGTTTCAATCCATATTCAAATACATATATGCATATGCAATACGAAAGTGACTGAGCCGATCTAACACCTAATGTATGTGTATATGCATCCACGAACAACCACTAGCAACCACATGCAACCATCAATCATAACATGCTTCAAATACATGTTTACATCCATTGGTTTCTACCTAAGGATAAAGGATAGGACCGAGGAGATATACTAAAAAGGTAGATACAAGCATAAACTTAAGGAAAAAGAGATCAAGGGTGTACCCTCAAAAAGAAAAGGGTAGGCTGCGCGTATTCTGTCCTCAGTTTCCCAAGTCGCATCTTCCTCGGCGTCACTCCATTGAACTTTGACGAGCTTGACTTCGCGATTGCATAGCTTTTTGACTTCTGTCCCCAAGATACGAGTTGGAACTCTCCTCACAGTTGCTTCTCATTCTACTTCCTCTAGGATGCTTGGTTCCACCACTTCCGCAGACTCATGTAAGCACTTTCGCAAGTGAGAAACATGAAAGACATTATGAACTCTAGCCAATCTTTCAGGTAGCCCTTCTCTATAAGCCATCTTCCCAATCTTCTCGATGATAGGAAACGACCCTAAAAATCTTGGTGCTGACTTTCCCGCGGATCCAAAGCGAACGACGTTCCTCAAAGGAGATACTTTAAGTAACACCTTGTCTCCAACTTCAAACTCAAGGTCAGTTCTCCTTTTGTCTGCGTAGAACTTCTGTCTATCTTGGGCAGTCTTCGTTCTTCTTCGTATCAAGTCCACTTTCTCTGAAGTTTCCCTAATCATGTCTGGTCCAAGTATGAGCTTGTCTGTAGACTCCCACCATTGGTGATCGACATGGTCTTCCATATAAAGCTTCGAAGGGTGCCATGCCTATGGTGGCTTGGTTGCTATTGTTGTAGGAGAATTCCACCAAAGGAAGATGATCTTCCCATGTTCCTCCAAAGTCAAGAATGCACAGTCTCAAGAGGTCTTCTAATACTTTGTTCACCCTTTCCGTCTGCCCGTCGGTTTGGGGGTGATAGGCCGTGTTTAAGCATAACTGTGTGCCCACAGCCTCTTGCAAACTTCTCCAAAGCTTGCTCGCAAAGATAGGATCTCGGTCACTCACTATGCTGGAGGGTATCCCATGGAGTCGAACTATTTATTTAAGATAGATGGATGCTAGAGATGAGGCAGTCCTTCTACTCTAGACGGGTATAAAGTGAGCGGTTTTTGTGAGCCTGTCCACTATTACCTAAATACTGGTATTGCCCCTTCTTGACCTAGGCAACCCATCAATAAAGTCCATCGAGATGCTATCCTATTTCCACTGTGGGACCTTTAGAGGATGAAGCAATCCACCAGGCTTCTTCTGCTCCGCCTTGACCTGCTGGCATATCATGCACTTAGAAACTAATTCAGCTACATCCCTCTTCATGCCATTCCAAAATAAAACCCTTTTTATGCCTTTGTACATCTTGTCTCCACCGAGGTGTATGGTCAACTTGGAATGGTGTGCTTCTTCAAGAATCGTCTTCACCAAATCCCTTGCTTGTGGGATGCATAGTCTTCCATCCCGCCTCAACCAACCCTTGTCATCGATGGAGTATCTATTGAGGTGACAAGAAGTCTCACCCCTAATTATCTTGTCCATCATATCAACTAGCTGAGGGTCTTCACATTGTGCAGTCCCTATTGAGTCCAAAAGCGTAGGCCGCACTTCCAGCGATGCTAACAAACCAGGCACAAATTCAGATGAGGGTCTAAAGTCAAAGTTGGCTATATACTCCAAGCTTTGCCTTTCTACAAAGAGAGGGCTTAAGGTCGGCTTCTTCCTACTCAAGGCATCCGCTACTACATTGCCCTTGCCCGAAGTATTAGGAAATCTCGAAACCATATGAGGCAAGAAACTCCATCCATCTTTGCTGCCTCAAGTTGAGATCTTTCTGCGAGAAAAGGTACTTCAACGATTTATGGTCAGTAAACAATTCAAACTTCTGACCTAGGAGATAATGGCGCGAAGACGTAAGCGCAAAAACGATGGCAGTTAACTCTAGATCGTGGGTTGGGTAGTTTTTCTCATGTACTTTCAACTGCCTCCTACCATAAGATACTACCTTCCCTTCTTGCATCAAGACAGCGCCTAATCCTGTACCGCATGCATCCGTGTATACTATAAACATCTTGCTCCCATCAGGCAATGTCAGAACTGGGGCTGTTGTTAGAGCCCACTTCAAACGTTGGAAAGCAATATCGCAATCCAAATCCCAAGTGAAAACTAGGTTCGTCTTTGTCAACCTTGTAAGTGGAGCTGAGATTTTCGCAAAGTCTTTGATGAACTTCGATAAAAGCCCGCTAGCCCGAGAAAGCTTCGGACTTTGGTTGCATTCTGTGGAACCTTCCAATCTTGCACCGCAACTATTTTTGCGGGGTCCACGACTAACCCCTCTTTGGACACCACATGTCCAAGGAACCTTACTTCTTCTCTCCAGAAGTGGCATTTGGAGAATTTGTTTTTCAGCACAGAGAGTATCCATGACTTCCCTTAAATGTTGAGCATGCTCTTCCTCATTCTTCGAGAAAATCAAAATGTCGTCCACGAAGACCACCACAAACTTATTGAGGAACTCCCTGAACACCCTGCTCATCAAGTCAACGAAATAAACAGGTGTGTTTGTCAAGCCGAAAGGCATGACAATCCACTCGAAGAAACCATCCGGGGTTCTGAACGCGGTCTTATAAATGCTGTCTTCAGCCACTCTTAGCTGATGAAACCCAGTAGCCAGATCTAGTTGGGAGAAAACCGACGCACCTACAAGCTGGTCGAACAAGTCATCTATTCTCGGAAGTGGGTGCCTATTCTTCTTGGTCAGCTTGTTTAGCTCCCTATAATCAACGCACAGGCGAAGAAAACCATCCTCTTTGGTTGCGAACACTACTAGAGCACCCCATTCAGAAATACTCCGCCTTATAAACCCCTTCTTAAGCAACTCTTTAACTTGCTTGCTAAGCTCTTTCCTCCCCCTTGGAGCCATGTGTCTAACGGGTAAAGCAACGAGTTTTGCATTGTCAACGAGGTATATGCGGAAATCTATCTCCCACTTCAGAGGTAAGCCCTTTACCTCTTCAAACACATCCGAGTATTCACGGACTACCCTAACTGACAGCAAGTTCTCAACAGACGCATCAAGGGATTCTAGATAACTAAACATCACAGAGTTCATGGGATTACAATAGATTTCGAGAGTATTACCGAGGCGAGTCATGAGTCTAACCACTCTCTTTTCACAATCGAGGACGGCACCATTACTGGATAGCCAGTCCATGCCTAGAATTAACCCATAGCCCGTGAAGCCCAAAACAAAGGCATTACATCTAAACCCAACGCTTAATATAGAAATTTTCAAATTCAAACAAACCATTGACAAATAAGCTGAGCCCCCAATTGGATTTGAAACAACCAAGGGATCCTCTACTATACTGGTGTCTAGGTGCAGAGATTCAACTAAAGCAGTAGATATAAAAGAGTGCGATGCGCCAAAATCAAAGAGTGTACGAACAGGATGATCAAAAAAATAAACTAAACTCTCAACAGAAATATTTCTACCTCGTTCTTGCAAAGGTGCTATGAGAGCGTGAACCTGCCCTCCAAAAGTGGATCCAGTCCTTTGTCCCTGCCCTTGCTTCCTTGGGCAGTCCTTAGCCATGTGTCATGTCTCACCGCAATGAAAACAACCACCCATCTTCCTCTTCTTCTTCCTGCAGTCTTTGACCAGATGTCCAGAAATGCCACAAAAATTACACTTCCTCTTGTCACGGGGTTTGTTGTTCTTCCCGCCCTTCTTTGAATCCTTCTTCTTACTCTGTGATCCCTCCGCTTTCTTTTCTTGAGATACTTCCACCTTTGCCTCTTTCTTTCCATCCTTGTCTTCCTCGTGTAACAGTGCCATGTCCACCAATCTCTCATAAGTCGCACCCATGGGTACATGGGTCATAGCTAGGCTGTGTAGTGGCTCATTCAATCCCTTAACAAAACAAAGAGCCTTCTTATGCGGAGTGTTCACTAAATCCAATCCGAACCTGGCTAGCTGGTTGAATTGGTTGACGTATTCCTTGACCGACATACTTCCCTGCTTAAGAGATAAGAATTTTTCCACTTGTAGGCTTCGTTAAGCTTGTGAGAGGAATTTCATCTCAAACCTCATTCTGAAATCCTCCCAAGTTTCAACTGGTCTCTCAGCATTGGTGACCTCCCACCAATAAGAAGCTTCATCTTTAAGAAACCACACTGCCAACTGTTTCTTCTGCCTATCATCCACCTCGAAGATAACGGACAAATCCTCAGTTTCTTTGAGCCAGTTCCTTGCTTCCACAAAAGATTCAGTTCTATTAAAATTCTTTCCACCCATGGCTCTAAAGTCTCTGCATATCTTTGAGAAAGCATTTGCACGAGGAGGAGGAGGAGGAGGAGGAACCGCTGCAGTTGGGGGAGGAGGAATGTCTGCTAGGCCTGCATCATTGGCCCTAGCCTCTAGGTACCTTCTGAACCAGCCAGGTACCGGTACACCCTCTGGAAGGTTAAGATCCCCAGACATGCTGAAACAAAAAGGAAAGATTCAAGACGAAGGATAGAAAGATTGTGCATATGGCTTTGGGCGATTATGCCTTTTTAAAACAAAATAACACTTTTTCTTGAAAAATGCTTCCTTATACTTCTTTTTGAAAATAGTTTTCAAAAAACTTTTATCTGATCTGATAAACCTTTGCTCTGATACCAAGTGAAACACCCCACCTCCGTTAAGGTCACTCACAAAGGGAATGCCTTAATTTTGGTGGAGTATTATAGGTAAAAGACACAAATAATTTAAAAGACAGATATACATATAAGCAGCAGAAAAACAAAAATTTTATTTCATACGTGGTTCATAACAAAAACATTACAACAAACTGTCTCAAAATAACTTCCAAATCATTACATCATAATCTTTGTCTTGATTAAAACATAAAGAAGCATAGAACAAAACAAAATAGCATAAATCCCCATAGAATGTGTCCAAAAACCATAGCCCAAGGAAAGAGAGTCCAAATCATACATCTACTTTCTTGAAGCTTGCAAAGAGTCTGACTAAGCTAAAGTATTCCCTCCCTGTGGACCTGGAGGGGGGAAACGGAAGAAAAGAAGACGAAAGAAAAATGGGTCAGACATAAGTCTGAGTAAGGCTAGTGACTTTTCAATGTGTGAACAAGAAAAAGGTCATGATAGGAATAAACTGAAAATAGGACAGTATCAGAATAACAAACTAACATAAAACTAGATAAGGCAGGATAAACCGAATATACATCGCACCCATGTCTATTTCTCTGCACCTATTTATACTTGTCCAACTAGCACCACATGTTCATGGTGAAAATGATCCCTTTTTATCGATCAACTCCTACTCACATGCTTTTATCACGTGTGTCATTCGGCCCCCGCTTGATTCTAGATACCTGTGCTAGTCCCACCAAGGGGTGTATCAAATCCTATGGTGGCAACCGACATGATTCAAGATGCACAGTGTATGACTACTGATGCCTAGTGACTGCTTTTTCCACTTTGGAGTACGTGCACGCCCGTACTCCGTCAGAACCTATACTGACACACCACCCGCCGTCGTTTTGACCGCTAATAATCAGCCCAGTAATCGTGCCCCACCCTGCCTAGTTCAGGGTACCATGATACATCTATGTGGGTTACTGCTGAAATGGGTCCCCGTTACTAGGGTTTCCTAATCAACATGTTGAATTGGTTAAGTGTCCAAATTTACCTAACCCCACCCATCAGTTTAGTTAACATGTTGAATTGGTTAAGTGTTACCTTAATTGACTTAACCCTATCAATCTTGACTTGCTTGTTCCTTAACTTTAATTTTTTCATTAAAGCACTAACCACTCACATTAGACAGGTATTGTTGAAGTCACTGGATGTGCCGGTCGGTTTCGGGCAGCTTTACACAGCAACTCAGTCTAACCTCCGGTCCTTTTGGGCTCAATGTGCTAACCACCCACATTAGATCTATATTGTTACGGTTGCTTGATTTGCTGGGCGGTTCCGGGCAGTCTTACACCGTAACTCAATCTAACCTCGGGTTAGGCATATTCGTCTTTTCTAAATTTACATATTTATCCTTTTATGTCTATATGTAAATTTGTCAGCAATTTATTGTCATGGCTCACTTTCCTTCTAAATCAAGTTCATACTTTTAGGTATAAAAATTATACCATTGCATGTCATAAACCATTTACATGATTATGAGCCAAATATGTCAATTACATGTAATTTTCATGTTTTCCCCAACGTACCCCCGTTGTACGTTCGCAAAATTTCATAGAATGTTAGGCTCGATAGTTTAGCCTAACTTATAAACTAAAAGGGGGAAAAGAGGAACTTGCAACATTTCAACATCATGCAAAAATATGGATCTCACTACACATGTGTCACATGAACTTGGCATAATATACTTTTAATTATGAACTTGCAAACTAGATCTGTGAAACATGAATCATAAAATAAGACTTTTACATAGAACTATCCAAACTTAATTAGACATGTAGTGGTGAACTTGCATAGGGGTTGAATCAAGCTAACATAGATCGAACATAAAGGCATATGGATTGTAGATCTAAACATATAGGTTTATATAATCATGTTTAGCCTATAAACTTGCATGTATTATAACATGATAGCATCGCCAAAATTACATATATCATAACATGATAATATCAATGAACTTGCATATAACATGATAATTTCTCATTCCCAAATTTCCTAAACATCATAGGTTCATTCACCAATTTCTACATAGCATGATAGGTTCGCTAAACCACAATAGTTCATAGGCATACATGATAGAATAAACATGAATAGACATGAATCAGCATCACATACAACTTGATACAATTCTATTTTACATTTCATTAAAAATCATGTCTTTAATTTATTCACATCTAAAAGATAAATATACTTACAAACAAAAGGAAAAACTTGATTTCTGGGATCTGTATTCTGAAACTGAATTGCTTGCCTTTGATGTAGATCGTTGAATACTCTAAATTAGATTTGATTTTGATGTAGCTTCTATCTTGCCTTTGAGTTGAAAGAGATGACGGCTACTATAGGTTCACCATTGACAACATGACGGCTCTAGGAATATTTTTGTGTGGCTTAGGGTTTAGATTTAGGTTGCTTATATAGAAGTTTGATTTAATAAGAGCCGTTAGATGAACCTAGAAGTGATCAAGACCATCCAGACAAGATAGAATAGCCACATCAGCCCTAATGACTCAGCAAGGAGTCAAATTCGTCAGTTTTCCAGATCTGCTCGAGGGGGTAGGTCAACCCCCAGGTCGACCTGTATGGGGGAGGTCGACCCCCTGATTGACCCCCTAGTCGACCTGGCCTTGGGCGGGAGATTTCCTGCCCAACCCGCTTCTGCTTCTGAATTTTGAAATTCGAATTTTCTGAATTTTATTCTGAGCTGTTTATTTAAATTACTGAAACTTTAGAAGGCCATAACTTCTTCATACAAAGTCCAATTCACGCAAACTCAGATTCTATCTCAAGCAGAATTCCGAGATGAACGTAATGGCTTAACCCGTTTCCCTTAATTCTCACATTTGAAATTAATTATTGTTTAATTCGTTACTTTAATGTTAACAGAAAATACGGGGTGTTACATCAAAGGTCGATATATACTCCAAGCTCCGCCTCTCTACGAATAGTGGATCAAAGTCATCCTCCGCCTACTTGGTGCGTCCGCTACCACATTACCCTTGCTAGGGGTATAAGCAATCTCAAAGTCATAGGACGCTAGGAACTTCATCCATCTCTGTTGCTTCAAATTGACATCCTTCTGCGAGAGCAAGTACTTGAGAGATTTTTGATCGGTATACAACTCGAACTTCTCTCCAAGTAGACAATGACGCCAAGTCTTAAACGCGAATATTATGGCAGCCAACTCTAAGTTACGGGTAGGGTAGTTCTTCTCATGAACTCTTAAATGTCTACCACCGTAACATACTACCCTTCCCTCCTGCATCAAAACAGCACCAAGCCCGGTAACACATGCATCAGTGTATATTGTGAACACTTTGTTCCCATCAGGAAAAGTCAAGACTAGGGTCGTTGTCAGAGCCCTCTTCAATCGCTAAAAAGCATCATCACATTCAATATCCAAAGAAAAGGTCAAATTCTTCATTGTCAGTCTGGTGAGTGGGGCTGATATTTTTGCGAAGTCCTTAATGAACTTCCTATAATAGCCCGCTAAACCAATAAAACTCCTCACCTCCGTTGCATTCTTTGGAATCTTCCAATCTTGAACTGCAACTACTTTTGGGGGATCCACTGCTACCCCCATCTTTAGAGACTACATGCCCTAGAAATGTCACTTCCTTTCTCTAAAAATGACATTTGGAGAATTTTGCCTTAAGCTGATGCGCTTAGAGAGACTTCAAAACCTCCCTTAAATGTAGGGCATGCTCTTCCTCATTCTTCGAGAAAATCAAGATGTCGTCAACAAAGACCACAACGAACTTATTTAGAAACTCCCGAAACACCCTACTCATCAGATCCACAAAACACTTGGGTGCATTTGTCCACCCAAAAGCCATGACGAGCCACTCGAAGAAACCATCTTGAGTTATAAAAGCGGTCTTGTCTATACTGCCCTTGGCCACTCTCAACTGATGAAACCCCGTAGCCAAGTCTAACTAAGAGAAAACAAATGCACCAATAAGCTGGTCAAACATATCATCTGTCCTCAGAAGTGGGTGCTTGTTCTTCTTAGTGAGCTTATTCAACTCCCTATAATCCACACATAAGCGAAGCGAGCCATCTTCCTTAGTCGCAAAAACGATTGGAGCACCCCATTCCGATACGCTTCGCCTAATAAACCCTTTCTCAAATAACTCCTCTGCTTTCTTGTTGAGCTCTCTCCTTTCTCTCGGAGCCATGTGGCGCACAGGCAATGCAATTGGCTTTGCAATGTCCATCAAGTATATCCGGAAATCAATCTCGCGCCTTGAACGTAATCCCCGAACCTCCTCAAAAACATCAGGATACTCACAGACTACTGGTATAGATCGTAAATCATCGATAGATGCATTAAGTAATTTTAGGAAACTAAGCATGACAGACCCGACCCTTTTAGGTCATAAAAAATCTCGAGAGTCCTCCCATGGCAAGTCAAAAGTCTAACGACCCTCCTCTCACAGTCTAGAATGACACCATACATGGCTAGCCAATCCATCCCTAGAATCAAACCATAGCCCATGAAACCAAGCACATACACGTCACACTCAAACTCGATGCCCAACACAAATATTCTTTGACCCCGACAAATCATAGACAGATGAGTCATGCCCCCAATGGGGTTTGAGACAACAACGGGATCCAAAACCATACTAGTATTAAGGTGCAGAGACTCAACCACAGAATCAGATATAAAAGAATGTGAAGCGCCAGAATCAAAAAGAATTCTAACAGGATGATTAGAAAGACAAATTAAACCTTCAACAAAAACTTTCCTACCTTTATCATGTACACCGGCCACGAGAGCATTCACTTGCCCTCTAGAAGATCCTGCCCTTTGGCCATTTCCTTGCTTCTTCAGGCACTCCATAATAAAGTGTCTGACCTCACCACATTGGAAACAAGCATTCTTCCTTTTTCTGCAATCTTTGCTCAAATGACCCACGCGTCCACAACTATGACATTTCCTCTTTTCTCGGGCTTTGTCGTTCTTTCCGCCCTTCTTTTGCTGTTGTTGTTCTTTCTTGGTACACACCTTCTTGTTTTGTGTCTCATCGATCTTAGCCTCTTTCTTTTCACCTTTATCTTCTTCGTGCATCAATGCCATATCAACGATTTTCTCGAAAGTTTCCCTCGTCGGAATATGAGACATAGACAATCCATGGAGGGGTTCATTCAACCCTCTTGCAAACCTCAAAGTTTTCTTATGCGGGGTATTCACTAGCTCCAAACCTCGCCAATTGATTGAACTTATTGGCATACTCTTTGACAGACATGCCTCCTTGCTTAAGTGCCAGAAACCTTTCCATCTGCATACTCTCTTCTGCCCGAGAAAGAAACTTCATCTCGAATCTCTATCAGAAATCATCCCAAGTCTCAACTAGATGCCATACTTGCGTGACTTCCCACTAAAATGAAGCCTCATCTTTCAGCTGCCAAACAACCAACTGAATCTTAGTACGGTCGTCAACTTCAAAAATCCCAAATAAATCCTCTGTCTCCTTAAGCCAATTCCTTACTTCTACAAAAGTCTCAGTTCCTCAGAAAGGTTTTCCTACCATAGCACAGAAATCCTTTCATATCTTGTAGAAATTATCCACTCACGGAAGAGAAGGAGGAGCAGCGGTTGCAGCTGGGGGAGGGGCGTCTGCTTAGCCTCTGGCAGGCGCTGTAGCCTCAAGGTACCTACGGAACCGAACCGGTATCTGAACACCCTCGAGAATATTCGGTTCCCTAGACATGCTGAAAAGAAAAGGAAAAGGGACCCAAATAGAGAATCGAAAGATATTTCATATGGCTTTGGGGAATATATTTTTCAAAACAGACTTTTCTTTTGAAAATGCTTTCTTTTAAAACCTTTTTGAAAATAATTTTCAATTTTTTTTATATGATCTGGTAACCTTTAGCTTTGATACCAAATGTGACACCCCACGTCCGTTAATGTCACTCTTTATCAGAATGCATTAAGTTCCGTGAAGCATTATAGGTAAACAGGAACATAAACATCACAAGATAGATATAAAACAATAGCGAAATTTAAAAACTTCATTCTTCAAACAGAAAACATTGTGGTCCAAAATCCAGTTACAACATAAGTCTGAAATACAGAAAACCCAGTATATCAAACTAAAATATCTGCCTTGTACTAAAATCATCAGAATACGGTAATGTAAAACCATAGTCCTCAAAAAAAGCCATATCAGAGTAGACATGTAACCAAAGTGGTACATCTAAGCAGCTCCAAACAGAAACAGAAGAGAGAATCCTAATCAAGCCTGAGTATTTCTACCCTGAGAACCTGGGGGGAGGAAGAGAGAGAAAAGAAAACAAAACGGATCAGACATAAAGTCTGGCGAGTCCAGTTACTTTTAGCATATAAATAAGTAAATGCATCGTGACAGGCATATAAAATGGATGAGAGAGATAATAGTATCATAAGACAGGTATAACAGAAGAGCAGAATAAACAGAACAAAATATGTTGCGGTTCCCAAATACTTTTCTCTACACCAATACTAGTATAACAGAAACATAATGATCCCAATAGAAACAGATGGTAGACTTTGGTGTACTTCTAGTGACGGGTTTTACCCCCAACGATAATAACAGGTAGCCCAACAGAAATGACAGGTGTTACCCCCAACGATAATAACGGGCTCCTAAACAAGCAGGACTAGATGTACCTTAATTACTACCCCAAGCGATCAGCTCCCTATCCTGTAGATACCCTGCGTTGGCCCTACAGTAGGATGTATCACTTCCTAAAGTGGCAACCCTTTTTCCGATAGGCACAACCATATCTACTGATGTCACATCGTCTTAATTTCCCGAGTGATCCGGACCCATGCACGCATATGACTCCGTTGGAACACGCCGTCATCACCTCCACCTATATGTACCTCTTATAATAAGCTCTATAAGCATGCCCCTAACCCCCACCTAGTTCGGGGTCCCCCTATGATACGTGTATGGGTTACTAACTGATACAGGTCCTGCACCACAAATGATACAAGCCACCCCCTAGGCCTGTATCCCCAACTACTAGGAATTTGACAGGTTATGCTTAACAGTTTAACAAGCCCGCATAACCCCAACATATAAAACAGGTTAAATTTGTCGGGTTCGTATAACCCTCCACAGATTCAACAGATTTACTTAACCCCCCATTGATTCAAGCAAGTTTACTTAACCCTTACACAACTTGACAGGTTCATGTAACCCCCATAGATTTAAATAGGTTAAGGATTACATGTTAACAGGTTAATAATATTTCACGTTCATGCAATGTTAATGCACTAGACCTCTCACATTAAGCCAACCACTTGTGGATGCTGGATATGCCGGCCAGTTCCGAGCGGGCTTCTACCACAAGTTTAGACTTAACCTCGTATCTTAGCACCGTTACGTGTACATTTATGCAATAGACCCCTCACATTTGATGAACCACTTATGGATGCTGGATTTGCTGAGTGGTTTCGGGCAGACTTCTACCACAAGTGTAATCTAACCTCGTGTCTAAGTGCGGTTACAGTTTCTATTTACTGTAAATTTTGGCATATTCATTTTTGATCAATTATTCATGTTCATCATAAGTTATGCTCCAAATCCCAGTCTGATTCACGATACAAGTTATGCCTCAAATCAAAGTCTTAGATCACGGTATAGGTTATGCCCAAATCCCAGTCATGTTTTACAATACAAGTTATGCCCTCATTTTATCATTCCCAACCGTTCCCAATTTCGTTCGTTCACATATTTCAGCGATAGGCCTAGGCTAGAAGGTAGCCCGGCTATAAAAATAAAAAGGGAAGGAGGGAGAGAAGAGAACGAAAATAGGCATAATAACAAAACATGCATACGATGATAGAAATAGGCATACTTAACAGAATAGGCATATGGTGACAGAAATAGGCATAGTTGCAGAATGGGTATATGATATCAGAAATGGGCATAATGGAGATAGGCATATAAGAACCAAACAGAAGATCAGGTGTACAAGTAATGGCAGATCTGTTTAGTTATGATTCAAGTTATTAACAGGCATAGGTTTAGATCCAAACTTATAAACATGTCAGGATTACTTATTAAATGTTTATATCTAAAACAACATAAACTCACAGGGACTGGATCTAAAGAACTGAGAACAGAGTGTTGATGTTGTAGCAGAGATTCTTATATATGTATAAATCATTGTTGTAGAAGAATAGGCTAATTCAATCTGAGTTGGGGCAGCATCTCATTGTCTCCATTGTTTTGGGTGAATAAAACAATAGAAACGAGATCCTATTTATAGCCTACCGTCAACGAATCTGGTCAAGAAACAAGTTCCAGTTAAAAATATAGATCTGCCCCATATCTAGGTGAGGTCGACACCCCCTTGTAGGGGTCGACCCATGGGGCATGGGGTCGACCCCCAACGGGTCGATTTCCTGCGTCTTCCCGCCTTTTGATTTTGATTTTCTGGACTGGTTTGTATATTATTCTCTTTTACATATAAAAACTTCAAACCTTAATATCTTCTTCATACGATGTCAATTCTTCGTAAACTCGGAGTTTATCTTAAGCAAAATTCCGAGACAAACGCAATGGTATAGTCCATTTTACTTAATTCCTAATATTTAATTAAATATTCTTTATTTTATTGTTATAGTATTCTTTAAAATTACGGGGTGTACCAACTTGCATCCACTTGCATCCACAAAACATAACATGTTTCAAACACATGTTTACATCCATTGGTTTTCTACCTAAAGGTCGAAGATTCGATCGATAGGATATACTCTAATGATAGAAGAAAGTAAGAATAAAAGCTTGGAAAAATAAGTTAAGAACATACCCTTGAAAAGAAAAGGGTACATAGCGCGAATCTTTTCTTCAGTCTCCCAAGTTGCATCTTTGTTGTCCTCTCTCCATTGCACATTCATCAACTTGACCTCTCTATTGTGTAGTTTCTTAACCTCTGATCCAAGTATATGGGTAGGAACTCATCTAACTGTTGCTTCCCTTTCTACCTCTACTTCCTCAAGCATGCTCAGCTCAACCACCTCTGTTGTATCGTGCAGACATTTCCGCAAATGGGAAACGTGGAAAACATCATGAACACCCGCCAATCTCTCTAATAGCCTCACCCTATAGGCCATTTGACCTATCCTTTCCACTATGGGAAATGACCCTACAAATCTTGGCGCCAATTTCCCTACAAATCCAAAACGAACCACATTCCTCAGAGGTGATACTTTGATGAAAACCATGTCTTCTACCTTAAACTCAATGTCAGTCCTTCTCTTATCTGTGTAGGACTTCTGCCTATCCTGGGTTGTCTTCATACGTCGGCGGATAAGATCAAACTTTTCTGAAGTTTCTCTATTTATCTCGAGTCCAAGTAAAGCCTATCCGTAGACTCCCACCAATAAGTCTGTGATCTGCATGGTCGTCCGTACAGTGCCTCGAAGGGTGTCATACCTATACTAGCTTGATAACTGTTGTTGTAGGCAAACTCGGCCAATGGGAGATGCTCCTCCCAAGTGCCTCCGAAGTCTAGGATACACAGGCTCAAAAGATCCTCTAGAACTCTATTCACCCTTTTAGTCTGTCCATCGGTTTGAGGGTGATATGTGGTGCTCAAACATAACTGTGTACCTAGTGCCTCTTGTAGGCTCTTCCAGAACTTACTAGTGAAGATGGGGTCATGATCACTCACTATGCTCGAAGGTACCCCATGTAGACGGACTATCTCGTGAAGATAAACTGATGCCAACCATGTTGCCGTTCTCTTGCTCTTAATAGGAACGAAATGAGCGCTCTTAGTAAGCCTGTCTACTGCAATCCAGATACTGGTGTTGCCTTTCCTCGATCTAGGCAAACCATCGATGAAATCCATAAGGACGCTCTTCCACTTCCATTGTGAGACCTACAAAGGATGAACCAAACCGCCAAGCTTCTTATGTTCGGCTTTAACTTGCTGGCAAACTAAATATCGAGCTACAAACTCCGCTGCATCCTTATTCATCCCAGCCCAAAAGAAAACCCTCTTCATATCTCGATACATCTTATCGCTGCCCAGATGAATAGTCATCCTTCAATGATGGGCTCCTCAAGGATTGTTTTCTACAGACTTCCAACTCAGGGAACACAAAGCCTACCATCTCGACTCAACCACCCTTTATATCAGTGGAATATCTACTAAGTGATTAGAAGTTTCCCCTCTACATAGCCTATCCAAGATGTCTGCTATCTGTGGGTCCTCTCGCTGTGAAGATCCTATCTGAGCACCTCTAAGGAAGCCAACAAACCAGGCGTAAGATTCGTAGATGGCCTAAAATCGAAGGTCGATATGTTCTCCAAACTCTGCCTTTCTATGAATAGAGGACTCAAAGTTATTCTCTGCCTACTCAACGCGTCCGCCACTAAATTACCCTTGCCAGGGGTATAAGCAATCTCAAAGTCATAGGATGCTAGGAACTCCATCCATCTCTGCTGTCTCAAATCGAGATCCTTCTATGAGAACAGATACTTAAGAGACTTATGGTCCGTGTATAGCTCGAACCTCTCTCCAAGTAGATAATGCCGCCAAGCTTTAAGTGCGAACACACAGCCAACTCTAAATCATGGGTAGGGTAGTTCCTCTCGTGGACTCTCAATTTCCTACCACCGTAACATACTACCCTTCCCTGTTGCATCAAGACGACACCAAGCCCTATACCACATGCATCAGTGTACACTGTGAACACTTTGTTCCCAGCAGGCAAAGTCAAAACTGGGGTTGTTGTCAGAGCCCTTTTCAACCGCTGAAAAGCATCTTCACAGTCAATGCTTCAAGAAAAGGTCAAATTCTTCTTCGTCGGTCTGGTAAGTGGGGATGATATCTTTGCGAAGTCCTTGATAAACTTCCTATAATAACCCACCAACCCAAGAAAACACCTCACCTCCATTGCATTTTCTAGAACCTTCCAATCTTGAACTGCAACTACTTTCGTGGGATCCACCGCTATCCCACCCATGAGACCACACGCCCTAGGAATCTTACCTCTTTTCTCCAAAAGTGACACTTGGAGAATTCACCTTAAGCTGATGTGCTCGGAGAGTCCTCAAAACCTCCCCTAAACGTAGGGCATGCTCTTCCTTGTTCTTCGAGAAAATCAGGATGTCATCCACAAATACCACTACGAACTTATTCAAAAACTCCCTGAACACCCTTCTCATTAGATCCACAAAATATGTGGGTGCATTTGTCAAACCAAAAGGCATGACTAATCACTCAAAGAAGCCATCCGGAGTTCTGAAACCGACCTTATCTATATTGTCCTCGGTCACCCTCAACTGATGAAATCCCATGGCCAAATCTAACTGTGAGAAAACAAATGCGCTAACAAGATGGTCAAACAGATCGTCTATCCTCGGGAGTGGATACCTAATTTTCTTGTGAGCTTATTCAACTCCCTGTAATCCACACATAAACGAAGTGAGCCATCCGCCTTAGTTGTGAAGACGACGGGAGCACCCCATTCAGATATACTTCGCCTAATAAACCCCTTCTCAAGCAGCTCCCCTACTTGTTTACTAAGCTCCCTCCTTTCCCTAGAAGCCATGTGGCACACATGCAATGCGACCAGCTTAGCATTATCCACCAAGTATGTTCGAAAATCAATCTCACGCCTCGGAGGTAAACCGCGAACCTCATCAAAAACATCTGACTACTCATAGACTACGGGTACAGTTCGCAAATCATCGACATAAGCATCAAGTCATTCTAGGTAACTAAGCATGAAAGACCCTTTTGGGTCACAGGAAATCTCGAGAGTCCTTCCTCGACAAGTCAAAAGTCTAACGATCCTCCTCTCACAGTCTAGGATGGCACCATACATGGCTAGCTAATCAATTCCGAGAATCAGACCATAGCCCATAAAACCAAGCACATACGCGTCGCACTCAAACTCGACGCCCAACACAGATATCATCAAACTCCGACATATCATAGACAGATGAGTCGTTCCCCAATGGGGTTTGAGACAATAACATGATAAGAAACAATACTATAACTAAGGTGTAGAGACTCAACCACAGAATTAGTTCTAAAAGGGTGAGAAGCGCCAGAATCAAAAAGAGTCATAACTGGATGATCTAAAAACTAAATCAAACCTTCAACAGAAACTTTCCTACTTCTGTCCGGTACACTGGCCTTGAGAGCATGCACACTCCCTCTAGAAGATCCTACCCTTTGGCCATGTCCTTGCTTCTTTGGGCACTCCCTAGTATAGTGTCCGACTTCACCTTAGTTGAAGAAAGTATTCTTCCTTTTTCTGACCAAATGACCCAAACTCCCATAAGCATGACACTTATTCTTGCTTTGAGATTTGTCGTTCTTTCCATCCTACTTTTGCGGTTCTTTCTTGGGCCACACTTTCTTGTTTTGCGTCTCATCAGTCTTAGCCTCTTTCTTCTCAACCTTCCCATGTTCATGCATTAATGCCATGTCAACTAGTCTCTCAAAAGTAGCCCCCATCAGAATGAGAGATAATGTCAATGCTTGAAGAGTTTGATTTAAGTGAATATTAGACACAAGTCCCTATTAAGTTTCAAAATTAGGCTCACATCCGGTCCTAAACTTATTATAAAATAAGTCCCTATTTTTCGAAAATAGGTCAAAAAAATAATTTTTTTACGTAAATTCTTATTTAAATAAAACATGTAAAAAAAACCAGATCAAAAAACCATCGAAAAACACATCAAAAGCCAAAAATACAGAAAAACAACGAAACTGCAGTTAATTGCATAATAGTATGCACGTATTTTGAATTTCATGCATACATCCATGCAAGTATTTCAGTCATGCATCTACGTTGGTTTTCTTGCATACAGGCATACAAGTATTTCAGAAATCTTGCATACAAGTGTGTAAAAATTAACATGTATGCAAATCAATTCATATTTATTTGCATACATGTATGCAGGTATTTCATAATACTTGCACACATGTGTGCAACAATACACATGCATATTTTTCAAAGTGAAACCTTCATGCAATATTTGCATACATGTGTGCAAATATTTTAAAAAGTTGCACACATACATGCAAGAATTCCTGAAGATTTTCAATGTAAACTGCTTTGTGAATACTTGCATACATGTGTGTAACTATTGAGAATACTTGCACACATATATGCAAGTTTTTTTTTGTTGCCGTGGTCTTCTGGGAATATTTGCAGAATTTAGAATTATTTTTTTAGTTGACAACGCGTTTTTTCTGAAGAAAACATGTAATTATAAAAATAGGGACCCGCTTTGAAAGTAAAAGTTACTGTGGATGCCGTTTATATTTTGAAAACTTCCAGGGACGTGAGCCAAAAGAATCCTTGATTTAAACCTCTTGCAAACCTTAAAGCTTTCTTGTATGGGGTATTCACCAGTTCCACCCCAAACCTTGCCAACTGATTGAACTTATTGACATACTGTTTAACGGACATGCTTCCTTGCTTAAGTGTCAGAAATTTCTCTATCTGCATACTCTCTTCTGCTTGAGAGAGAAATTTCGTCTCGAAACTCTGTCGGAAATCAGCCCAAGTTTCTACTGGACGCCCTGCTTGCGTCACTTCCCACCAAAACGAAGCCTCGTCTTTAAGCTGCCATTCAACCAACTGTATCTTCCTACGGTCATCAACCTCAAAAAGCTCAAACAAGTTCTCTGTCTCTTTTTGCCAATTTCGTGATTCCACAACGTTCTCAGTTCCACGGAATGGATTTCCTCCAATAGCACAGATATCTTTGCATATCTTAGAGAAATTATCTGCTCGCGGAGGAGGAGGAACATCGACTGAAGCTAGTGGAAGGGTGCCTCCTTGGCCTCCGACTGGCGTCGTAGCATCAAAATACCTACGAACCAAGCCAGTATCTCAACGCCCTCGGGGAGGATTCAGTTCCCCAAACATACTGAAAAGAAAAGGAAAAGGGATTCAAACAGTGAATCAAAAGATATTTTATATGGTTTGGGTATTATGTTTTTCAAAAACAGATTTTTTTCTTCTAAAATACTTTATTTTTTAAAACAATTTTCAAAACTTTTATACGATATTTACCTTCATCTCTGGTACCAAATGTAACACCCCACGTCCATTAGTGTCACTCTTTATCAGAATGCATTTAGATTCGTGAAGCGTTATAGGTAAACAGAACCATAATATCACAAGACGGATATAAAAATAGCAAACAGAAATTTAAAACTTCATTATTCAGTAGAAAAACATCGTAGTCTCCAAACCAGTTACAACATCAGGCTAAAACACTGAAACCAAGTACATCAAACAAAAACATCTGTCTTGCGCTAAAAGCCATCGGAGTACAGAAATGTAAAATCATAATCCCTAATAATAGCCATAACATAGTAGACAAGTAGTCGAAGCGATACATCAAAGCAAATCCAGATCCAAGTAGAAACAGAAGAAAAAGGAAGTCCTAATCACGCCTGAGCGTTCTCACCCTGAGAACCTAGGGGGAAGGAAAGAGAGAAATAAAAAAGGTTTGACATAAAGTCTGGCAAGTCTAGTGATTTTTAGAATATAAAGAAATAAAAGTATCATGACAGACATATAAAACTAGATGAAAGATAACAATATCATATAACAGGTATAAACAGGATGAACATGATAAGCAAAATAAACAGGATAATATGGACCAAGCTATGCTTCTCAGTTACTTATTACCTTTTCTGCACCAATACTAGTATAACAGATGTGTGACAGGATTAGGCATCTCCTAATTACTTAACAAAAACAGAATGACCCCAACAGAAACATAATGGTAGTTCTAGGTGTACTCTAGTAATGGGTTTTACCTTAACAGAAATAACATGCACCTCAACAGAAATAACGGGTGTTAACCCAACCAGAAATAACAGGTACCTCAACAGAAAACAGACAGGACTAGATGTACCTTAATTACTACCCCTAAGTGATCGGCTCCCCAACTTGTAAATACCTTGTGTCGGCCCCACAATAGGGTGTATTACTCCCAAAAGTGGCAACCTACAGAAGGACACAGACCTATTTACTGGTTCTACAATAGCTTATTTTCCACCATGGACGGATCCATGCATGCCCACGACTACGTTGGAACACGCTCATATACAACCCCTTTTTAGATGAACCTCTTATAATCATCTCAGTATGCGTGCCCTGACCCCTACCTAGTGCGGGGTCCCCTTTTAATACCAGAATGGGTTACTGACTGATATGGGCCCCATGCAGCAGATGACACAAGTCAAACCCCTAAACTTGTGCCCCCAATTAACTAGGATTTTTAACAGGTTAAGCCTTACAGATTAATAGGTTAAGTTTTACAGGTTAACAGATTCATATACCCCCAACAGATTAAACATGTTAAGTATTACAGGTTAACAGGTTCATATAACCCCAACAGATTAAATAATCTTATTTAACCCCATCATTTTAACAGATTTACTTAACCCCACAGATTAAACAGATTTCATAGGTTACTTACTATTGACGATATTTTCCGTCAACACCCGAAATGAGTCATATGAAGCATATATTTAAATAGATTGGTACGACCACGATCTGAGGTTACTGATGGATAATTTAAAGTCAGTGTTTCTTAGCTAAATCATCCATTTCCCCAAAGAAAGATTCATTTAACTTGATGCCACTGGAGCTTTGTGTAATCAGCTTTCCCTTAGATTGTGGGCAAGATGATATGCATTATGATAAGAAGAAAACAGGCTAATGCTTCTTGATTCTCAGATGATAAGGATATCACAACATTATTGACTTAAACGATCTTTTCGCATCAAACCAGCTCGGAGGAGCTTGATTGCATCAGTGATCAAGCTACAAGTTTGCAGTTATCCTATACTCCAGAGCTGAGCTGCATTAGGCTCAGTATGAAAAGCTTGATTCACATCATCAACCCCCGAGGTGAAGGGAGGGAGATTTCGCGTTTCCACAAAGTCTCTCCCCTTTTACGAGGGTTTCGTAATCAGTCCTTTTATACAAAAAGGGTTAATGTTAACTCCCTGTTCCATCATGAATGACACAATATGATTATCAAATCGCGAAAATGTTTAAGCCTTCGATTTCTTCATTCATAAATTGCTGGTATATTACAAGATATGTAGAGATTCCCAATCTGATTAGGAAATCAGGATTTTGTTCCCTTCAAGAAGGAAGAATGAGACTAAAAAGAGGAAATAAATGAGGAAAATTGCAAAAAATCCACCCTTCAGTGGCCTCTGGGGTCCTTTTTATAGGGAAATAGGGACCCCTTCTGTTAGGTTATTGGGCATGTTCGGGCCTTTGTCGACCGCTTTTCCTTGGTCTTGGATCCTTTGCTTCCGGCCGACTTTGTGGTGCCAATTATAGTCTTCAATAGTGAAGGTATCAGTCAATTGGGGCTCCTTTGAGATGATATGGGCTTGTCGACGTGGTAGTTTCCAAATGGTGTTTGAACTTCAGGCAGAAGCTCCTGGGTGTAGGTTTTCGAATGTAAACTTCTAGACGTAGTCTTTCGGCTTTCCCGTGAATACTTAAAGGAGCTTGTCCTCATGATGTATGTAGACGGCTGCCGGTTCGAAACCGCCGTCGGCCTCTGTACTAGGTAGATTAGTGCGAATGGCCTGTATCTCTGCTAGGGTTCCGGTTATCCTTTCAGTAGAGCATTTTGGGATAGTCTGGTTTTCCAGAAGGTAACCCCCGGTGATGCTTATATTTTCTATCAATGTATCCTTTCATTGTTTATGCAGTCGATGTTTCAGAAGCTGGTTCCAGATAATCCTTATGCATTTCTAGCTTGGTTTTCTTGATGCCTTTGCGTGCTGACGTATCGGTATTAAGTAGACTAGTACCAATGACCTTTCCGTTGGTAGAGCTCTTTCCTCTTTCTTTCTTTCCTTCCGATTTAGGTGACCTTTCGTCATAAAATCCTCCTTCTGGGGTTGACCTTGTCGGATAGGCCCTGCCGGAATTTTATACTTTCTGAGTTCCTTTCTTCCTGGGAGGTGTCGGTTTATGCTACTTTCAGATCGTTCTCCCCTGCTCCTGGTTCTTTCCTCAATTTGGCTCTTTGCTTCCGGGAGGTTGTTCAGTGCTTGTGTTCCTCCGATACCCCTTCACTGTTAGCTTACATCAAGGGTTAATTTTAGTGGTAACATTTGCCCCTAGTGAAGGGGTGTTTTCAACTTTCCAAGTCAAACTTTTCTTTTAAAAAATTTCCATTTATCTGTGAGTGGTTTCTTAATGTTGCATTGTGTCGTGGAACTTATGAGGCACTGCTTCTCAGGCCAGCTCTTGCCCTGATAAGTTGAAGATTGAAGAACGAAAGTCTCCTCCCGGCATTCTTGAAGAACTGAATCATCCCATCTTCGCACATCAACATGGATAGAAGACCGAAAACCCATTCCGGTATTTGCGAAGAGTTGAATCATCCCAGATTCGGGTATTAATATAGATAGAATACGGGAAACCCCTTACGGTATTTGTAAAGAGCCGAAGCAACCCAGATTCAGGTATTAATGTGGACAGAAGATCGGAAACCCCTTCGGGTAATTGTAAAGAGCCGAATCAACCCAGATTCAGGTATTAATATAGATAGAAGACCGGAAACCCCTTCCGGTATTTGTAAAGAGTCGAATCAACCCAGATTCGGGTATTAATGTAGATAGAAGACCGTAAACCTCTTCCAGTCTTTGTAAATAGCGGAATCAATCCAGATTCAGGTATCAATGTAGATAGAAGGCCGGAAACCCCTTCCGGTATTTGTAAAGAGCCGAATCAACCCAAATTCGGGTATTAATGTAGATAGAATACCGGAAACCCCTTTCGGGATTTGTAAAGAGCCGAGTCAACCCAGATTCGGGTATTAATGTAGATAGATGACCGGAAACCCCTTCCGGTATTTGTAAAGAGCCAAATCAACCTAGATTCGGGTATTAATGTAGATAAAAGACCGGAAACCCCTTTCGGTATTTGTAAAGAGCCGAATCAACCCAGGTTCGGGTATTAATGTAGATAGAAGGCCAGAAACCCCTTTCGGTAGTTGTAAAGAGCCGAATCAACCAAGATTCGGGTATTAATGTAGATAGAAGACCGGAAACCCCTTCCGACATTTGTAAAGAGCCGAATCAACCCAGATTCGGGTATTAATATAGATAGAAGACCAGAAACCCCTTCCGGTATTTGTAATCAACCCAGATTCGGGTATTAATATAGATAGAAGAACGGAAACCCCTTCCGGTATTTGTAAAGAGCCGAATCAACCCAAATTCGGGTATTAATGTAGACAGAAGACCGGAAACCCCTTTTGGTATTTGTAAAGAGCCAAATAAACCCAGATTCGGGTATTAATGTAGACAGAAGACCGGAAACCCCTTCCGGCATTTGTAAAGAGCTGAATTAACCCAGATTTGGGTATTAATGTAGATAGAAGACCGGAAACCCCTTCCGGCATTTGCGAAGGGACGAATCAACCCAGATTCGGGCATTAATGTAGATAGAAGACCGGGAACCCCTTCCGGCATTAATTGTTTTGGCATCCCTTTTGGATTTGATTTGTGAAGTAGAGGTTGTACGTGCTTCCTGAGCCACTCCTTAGGCTTTTGATGTCAAAGAAGAGGATGTACGTGCTTTGTTGGCCACTCTCTAGGCCTGTGCGTCCGAAGCGCTTGGCTAGCTTATCCACAAGCAGGGCCCAAGGACTTACCCGACCTCCCTCCAGGTGGCTCCTTTTCCTGACCATCGTAGGCGATGATAAGGTCTTAGAAACTTAGATGGGGCCATCATAGGCACATAATTAAGGTTTACTCTTTTGATGCCCTATACTGACCATCGTAGGTTCTGATAGAGGCTTATACGCCACCCCCTCCGAGGGGTGCCCTATCCTGACCATCGTAGGCGATTATAGGGGTCTGAGTTCCCTTCTGCGGGTAACGCGGAACATAAGCAGAGGTAGGACGTGCTCTTCTACAAGCAGAGGTAAGACGTGCTTAGTTCTAGCAGAGAAAGGGCGTGCTTTTCTGCAAGCAGAGGCATGGCATGCTAATTTTAGATGCACCGCCACGACTATTTCTGGTGTGAAACGGAGGCTTATGCTTTTGATGCTTTAACCTAGCCCCTTCTGAGTTGGGCATGGAGAAAGACTAACACACCATCCCCCTCCGAGGGATGCCTCGTCCTGACCAATTTTGGCTATGACAAGGGATTTGATCCTTTTTTCAGCTGAACCCCTTTTGGGTCTCTCTTGAGCTACAAGAAGGGTTTCCGTGCCCATAGTTACGTAAACAACTTTGGACGAAAGTCCTTTTCCTTATTCCTTTATCGTTGATAAATAAGGTCTTAAATGTTCCGAGTTCCATGTTTTCGGAACAAGATCACCATTGGGTTTGCATAGTCGATATGTTCCAGGCATAAATTATTGATGGATGATCAAGGGTCCTTCCCAATTTGGACCGAGAGGGCCATCCACTGGGTTCTTCGTGTTAGCCATAACTCTTCGTAACACTAACTCGCCTTTTGTGAAGGTTCTAGTCCTGACCTTTAAGTTATAGTATTTCATAATCCTCCTTTGATTTTCAGCGGTTTTGATTGCATCCTCATCTCTTAATCCTTGTATTAAGTCTAGGGATTCCTTTCTCAACTCTTGATTGGGGTTAAACGCATATGTTATCCTTCTATGCAATGGGATTTCGATCTCAACCAGAAGCATAGCTTCGCATCCATATGTCAAGGAGAAAGGGGTGTGTCCCGTGGCTGTTTTGGTAGAGGTTCTGTACGCCCAAAGCAATAAAGGCAACTCTTCAGCCCAATTTCCTTTGGCTTGGTTTAGGCGCTTTTTAAGAATGGTCTTTATGGTTTTGTTGGCGGCTTCCACAGATTCGTTGGCTTTCGGATGGGGAACTAAGGAGAAACTTTTGACGATTATATTTTTCTCACAAAACTGGGTGAATTCTTCACTCTCGAATTGTGTTTCATTATCTGATATGATTTTGTGAGGTATTCCAAAGCGGGTAACGATATTTTTTATTAGGAATCTCAATACCTTCTTAAACATGATTGTCGGAAGGGGTTCTTCCTCCACCAACTTGGTGAAGTAGTCGATAGCTACTAAGGCATACTTAGCTCCACCTTTGGAGATTGATAAGGTTATGATTAAATCTATTCCCCATACATCGAATGGCGAGGGGCTTGATATAGTGGCTAGTTCGCTAGGAGGAAGTCGGGGTACCTTAGAGTACTTTTGACACTTATCACATTTCTTAACGTACTCAACTGCTTGACTAACCATCCATGGCCAATAATAACCTTGTCGCATGACTCTTTTGGCCAGCTTAACTTCGCTGGAATGGTCTCCACACCATTCACCATGACCTTCCTCCAACAGGATAAGCCCATCTTCGGAACTTACACATCTTAAGTAAGGGAGCGGATGTCCCTTTTTATAGAGTATATTATCCGAAATCACAAATGTAGGAGCTTGGTGCTTTATCCTTCTCGCGTCTTGCTTACTAAGAAGCAAAGTCCCGCTTAGGAGGTAATTTACTATGGGAGTCATCCATGTAATCTTACGATGACAATGTGTTTCCGTTAAGGGAGGTTTCTCATTGGAGTTTCCCTCTTTGTTTCTTTCGTTTCCCTTTCTCAAGGCTTGTGATCTAGTTAAAAATAATAACTCTTTCCCCATTTCCGATTCCTCATGCTCGATATTGGGCCTTTTCTGATATCCCATGGGAATTATTCGAGTTTCGAGGCCCTCCTGGGAACTGGCTAACTTGGCTAGTGAATCTGCTTGAGTATTCTCCCCGTGGGGTATTTGATGAAGGGAGAAATCCTCAAACTGGGAAAGCATCTTTAATAACCTTTTCATATATAAGATTAGCTGCTCATCCTTGGTTTGATATGTCTATTTTTTTGGTTTACCATTAGTTGTGAATCACTAAATATTTCTATCCAAAGTATCTTCAACTGTAGTGCCAAATTCAAACCATCTATCATTGATTAATACTCGACCACGTTGTTAGTTGCCGGGAACCCTAACTTTATGGCGTAGTGCAAGCAGTGTCCGTCAGGGGTAATTATAACATAACCTGCCCCTGATCCTTATTCGTTAGAAGCTTCATCTACAAAGAGCTACCACTTGGTCTTTAAGTCATTCTCTTTAAATGATTGTTCAAAAATGAGGCTTGTGCATTCATTCACGAAATATGCAAGAGCTTGTCCTTTAATTGCTGCTCGAGGATGGAACTCGATCTCGTATTGGCTAAGCTCGACACCCCATTTGATTAGCCTCCTAGAGGTTTCCGGTTTGCTAAACACTTTCTTGAGGGGAAAACTAGTTAAAACCCTAATGGGGTGAGCTTGAAAGTAGCCTCTAAGCTTTCGCGCGGTAAGGATTAGGCAATACACTAGTTTCTATATTATAGGGTATCGGGTTTCTGCATCCTTTAGCCTTCGGCTAACGTAGTAAATGGGGTGTTGAGTCCCATTACTCTCTCTTATCAAGACTGAGCTTACCACATGTTCTGAAACAACCACATATAGGTATAGCTCTTCTCCCTTCTCGGGACTGGATAAAACCGGAGTCATTCCCATATAAACTTTTAATTCTTGGAATGCTTTCCTACACTCTTCATTCCATTCAAAATTCTTCTTTTTCTTTATAACATCGAAGAAATGTACACATTTGTCAATGGGTTTGGAAATGAACCTACCGAGGGCTGCTACTTTCCCGTTTAGACTCATGACCTCTTTGCTTGTCCTAGGTTCTTCCATGTCTCTTATGGCTTGGATTTGGTCAGGGCTAGCTTCAATCCCTTGCCCACTTACTACATATCCCAGAAACTTTCCGGATTGAACTCCAAAAGAACACTTTTGAGGGTTTAGCTTCATTTGGTAACTCTTTAAGACATCGACCATTTCCTCCAAATCCTTTAGATGGTTCTCTGTTTTGGTGGACTTCACTAGCATGTCATCCACATATACCTCCATATTGCGCCCTATTTGTTCTTGGAACATCCTGTTTACCAGTCTTTGGTATGTTGCTCCCGTGTTCTTCAACCCGAAGGGCATCACTTTATAGCAAAACATTCCCCAATCAGTGATAAAGCTTTTATGCTCCTTGTCGGGTTTATGCATCGAAATTTGGTTGTACCCCGAGTAAGCATCCATAAGGGATAGTATCTTATGACCACTCGTGGCATCAACTAATTGGTCAATCCGTGGAAGGGGATAGCAATCTTTCGGACAAGCCTTGTTTAAATCCATGTAATCAACACATGTCCTCCACTTCCCATTGGACTTCTTCACTAGTATGGGATTGGCTAACCATCTCGGGTAAAGGACTTCTCGAATAAACCCATTAGTTTCCGACCTCTTGACTTCCTCTTTCAAGTCCTCTATCCGATCTTTATTATATTGTCTTTTCTTTTGCCGGACCAGGGTTACTGAAGGGTCACTGTATAAGGCATGGCTCATAATACAAGGACTGATACCTATCATGTCTGAATGGGTCCAAGCGTATACATCTTCGTTGAGTTGTAGGAATCGGATTAGGTCTCTTATGAGGGGTTCTGCTGGCCTTTCCCTATGTTGACGACCTTCGATTTATACTCAGAATCAACATTTACATCCTCCACGTCTTCTATTGGTTTTATTCTTTCAATGTCCTCTCTAGAATTCAAATCCGTGACGATTTCTCCCTCTTCAGTCAGATTTACATCATCAGACCTTTTTATTCTCAAAGAAATGTACCTATCATTTGCACGTTTGTTAGCCTTATCAATTTTTATCTTAGCTTCGAATGTAGGATGTAAGGATCCCTTATCCGAAGGTATAAAAACTGTAGAAGAATCAAAGTATGAATAACACTCCCTTTTGTATTTGTCAATCGTTGCGAAGTACAATTCGCGAGAACTAAATTGTTCTTCCCTGATGGTACCCCATCCCTGTTTGGTTAGGAACTTTAACATAAGATACTTGGAAGAAACAAAAGCGTCCATCTCCTCAAAAGCTTGTCTCCCAAAAAAGGCGTTGTAATAGGATGGTTAATCGATCACAACGAAGAGGGTTTCGAAAGTTCTATGAAGAGGAGACAGTCCAACTTGAACCAGAAGGTTGATCTGCCCCATCGGTGTCGATCCTTTGTTGTTGAAGCCGAAGATTGGTTCATTGCTTGGCTCTAACTTCTTCTTAGAAATTCCCATCTGATCGAAAGCGTGCTTGAAGATGACATTGATGGCATTCCCAGTATCTACAAGATTTTTGGAAACAACAAAGAGCCCTATTTGCGCTATTATCATAAGGGGATCATTATGCGGGTGGCGGACCCCTTTCTTCATTTCTTGCGGAGAGATCACTAGGTTGTGCATTTTGAGAGCATAACATGCAGTTTTCAATGATGGCTCTTCTAGAATGGAGAATATCCCCTCCATGGCTTCCTTCATATATTGACTCCTAGCTCTCGGACAACTTCCGGCAGGGTGTTGTCCTCCATGGATCACATTGATTCGATTTATTGGTGGCTCCAAGTCTAAGTTGCCCTCTTCTGTAGCAACTCCTATCGCATTTACTGAAACCTTCTACTGTCCACTTACATGCTGAGCTGATGTTGTCTTATATAAAACAAATTCCTTCAGATGCCCCTCTCGGTTCAGCTTCTGAATAATCCTGTCCAATACCTTGCACTCGTCAGTCTTATGTCCGTTGATTTTGTGGAATTCACAATACTTACCGCCGGAATAAGGTTCAGGGCAATTCTTGGCTTTGAACGAGATGTGGAAGTTATTAACCCTTTCTCTTGCAACAACATACACATACGAGATGGGCTTGTTTAGAGCAACCGAGTTGGTATTAGAATCCTCCCACCTTGACCTCTTTTGATTTCCTTCCGGGAGCTTTCGTCCAAAGTTCGGCCTTCCTCCTTCCCCTCGAGGCCCGAACTTTCTCTTTGTGAAGTACAATTCGTCCATGCGAATGAACTTGTCAGCTTGGAAATGAAAGTCTTGTAAGTATTTGCAGCCGTGAATATATAATTCTTTCCAGAAGGGAGTATTTTCAATTAACCATGAGTGTACGGCAATCAACTTGTCACAGTCGTTCATATCCTTGGCTTTCAATGCCTCGATGTTAAACCTTTGTAGGTAATCTCCAAGCGACTCCGCTTGTCTCTGCTTGATGTTAACAATGACTATGTAGTCAACTATTGAATCCTTGCAGTTGCAGAACTGCGCGGAAAATTCATAGGAGAATCGTTTCCACGAGTAGATAGTGTTTTCTCTATACTGACGATACCACTTTGCTGCCGCCCCTTGAAAGGTCATCGGAAAAAGGCAACACCTAATAGCTCCAGAGGCATTATAGAGGTCCATATGGCTGTCGAAAGCCATCAGATGATCATCGGGGTCGGTTGTCCCCAGGTACTTTATGGTTGGAACTTTCACTCTCGATGGTATTATGGTATTCACGATTTCATTAACAAATAGGGCCACCCTTTCGTTGTCGTTGACCCTAACATCTTGTGTCTTCTTCCCCTTGCTACCCAGCAAGTTTTTGATGGTCTTCTGGGTGAGGTCTTTAATATAAACTTCTGTGTTGTCATAGTTTACTCTCTTGGGATCATAACCTTTGGAGGTGGAGCTCCCAGACTGTTCCTACTCGCATTGATTCCCTTGATGGTCCACTCCCGTCAGATAGGACTTCTTCTTCTTGGGAGAAGTCACCTTAAGCTTCTCCTTTGCTTCTGAGTGCTGAATGGGAGCTTTTCTTTTCAGAGATTCATTCGTCTCCCTGACTAGATCTGGTGAGCCTTGAGGACCTCTGTGCCTGAACAATGTTTACTTGAGCTTGCATTTCCTGGAGTTGCTTTTCCAGGACCAAGATTCTTGCGACATTATCTTCCATGACGTTTTAGTTTGGTGGTTGTTGTGGATTGGATGTGGCTTTCCTTTCATTACTGTCTGGATTGAGCGTTAGATCCACATTTCCTTCATGGGTTGTATTAGGATCTAGTTCCTTATTTCGTTCCCCCAATCTTTTCGATTTCATCTTTCCTACTATAGAGCAATAAATTCACCAAATTAATTTTGACAAATTAACCATAAGGACGGAGGTTCAAGCCCTCCTTCTAGCGCCAAATTGTTGATGATATTTTCCGTCAACGCCCGAAATGAGTCATATGAAGCATATATTTAAACAAATTGGTACGACCACGATCTGAGGTTACTGATGGACAATTTAAAGTCAATGTTTCTTAGCTAAATCAACCATTTCCCCAAAAAAAGATTCATTTAACTTGATGCCACTAGAGCTTTGTGTAATCATCTTTCCCTCAGATTGTGGGCAAGATGATATGCATTATGATAAGAAGAAAATAGGCTAATTCTTCTCGATTCTCGGATGATAAGGATATCACAACACTTATTGACTTAAACGATCTTTTCGTATCAAACCAGCCCGGAGGAGCTCTGATTGCATCAGTGATCAAGCTACAAGTTTGCAGTTATCCTGTACTCCGAAATTGAGCTGCATTATGCTTAGTATGAAAGGGTTGATTCACATCATCAACCCCCGAGGTGAAGGGAGAGAGATTTCGTGTTTCCACATCTCTCCCCTTTTAAGAGGGTTTCGTAATCAGTCCTTTTATACAAAAAGGGTTAATGTTAACTCCTTGTTCCATCATGAATGACACAATATGATTATCAAATCACGAAAATGCTTAAGCCTTCGATTTCTTCATTCATAAATTGATGGTGTATTACAAGATTTGTAGATATTACCAAACTAATTAGGAAATCAGGATTTTGTTCCCTTCAAGAAGGAAGAATGAGACTGAAAAGAGGAAATAAATGAGGAAAATGGCAAAAAATCCCCCCAGTGGCCTTTGGGGGCCTATTTTTAGGGAAATAGGGACCCCTTCTGCTATTAGGTTATTGGGCCTGTTCGGGCCTTTGCCGACCGCTTTTCCTTGGTCTTAGATCCTTTGCTTCCGACCGACTTTGTGGTGCCAATTATAGTCTTCAATAGTGAAGGTCTTGGTCAATTGGGGCTCCTTTGAGATTGATATGGGCTTGTCGATGTGGTAGTTTTCGGATGGTGTTTGAACTCCTGGCAGAAGCTCCAGGGTAGAGGCTTTCGCATGTAAGCTTCTAGACATAGGCTTTCGTCTTTCTTGTGAATACTTAAAGAAGCTTGTCCTCATGATGTATGTAGACGGCTGCCGGTTCGAAACCGCTGTCGGTCTCTGTACTAGGTAGATTAGTACGAATGGCCTGTATCTCTGCTAGGGTTTCGATTAGCCTTTCAGTAGAGCTTTTTGGGATAGTCTGGTTTTCTAGAAGGTGACCCTCGGTGATGCTTCTGTTGTCTATCAATGTATCCTTTCGTTGTTTATGCAGTCGATGTTTCGGAAGCTGGTTCCGGATAATCCTTATGCATTTCTAGCTTGGTTTTCTTGATGCCTTTACCTGCTGACATATCAGTATCAAGTAGATTAGTACCAATGACCTTTCCGTTGGTGGAGCTCTTTCCTCTTCCTTTCTTTCCTTCCGATTTAGGTGACCTTTCATCATAAAATCCTCCTTCTGGGGTTGACCTTGTCGGATGGGCCCTGTCGGACAGGCCCAACTGGAATTTATACTTTCTGAGTTCCTTTCTTTCCTGAGAGGTGCTGGTTTATGCTGCTTTCAGATCGTTCTTCCCTGCACTTGGTTCTTTCCTTCATTTGGCTCTTTGCTTCCGGGAGTTGTTCTTTGCTTTTGTTCTTCCGATACCCCTTCATTGTTAGCCTGTATTAAGGGCTAATTTTAGTGGTAACACTTATAGTTTCCTTAACATGTTCCGCTTAATCCTTAAATTAATCATACAGATTTATATGCCTCTAAATTTCCAGTCATAATTCACAGTACAAAATATACCCTAAAATTTCAGCCATATTCCACAGTACAAGGTATGCCCCCAAATTTTTAGTCATATTATTATCATTTCCAATCATCCCCAAATTATCCCAATTTCGTTTGTACACATGTTTCAGCAATATTGGTCTAGGCTTGAAGGTAACCTAGGCTTATATAATAAAAAGTGAATAGAGGGAGAAGAACAGAATAGGCATACAATACCAGAAATAGGCATATAATAACAACTGAACAGTAGGACAGGTGTACAGAAGAATACATGTAATAATAGCAAAACTGTTTAGATGTGAATGAGTTTCTTAACATGCATAGGTTCAGATCCAGGTTTATTAACATGTCAATGTTACTGTTAAATTTTTATATCTAAAAGTAACATGAACTCACAGAGATTGGATCGGTGTACAAGAAATGTCTCAGATATATGTATAGGCTGGTGTTGTAGAAGATAGTCTAATTCAATCCAAGCTGAGGCAGCATCTCCTTATCTCCATTATTTTATTTCAGAATTATGTTTGGGGGAGGAAGATGAAGATAATTTAGGTGTAGGAAATAATAGAAATGTTGGCCTTTATATAGACTATCATCCACGAACCTGGCCAACAAACATGTCCAAAAACAGAAGAATGCACAATGCCAGATCGGGGATGAGTCGAACCACCCTCACCTGGGTCGACCCACCTCACCTTGGGTCTACCCATAGGTCGAACCAGACCAGGCATAGGTCGACCCATAATGGGTCCAATTCCCGCCTGTTGCCGCCCCTTTGTCCCGCTTCGTACTTTGATTTATTTTGAATTTCCGGGTTGTTTTATTTACATATATCCTACTTATATATATACAAACTTCTAACCTTTGTATCTTCCTCATACGATGTCTGTTTGATGCAAACTTAGAATCTACCTTAACCAGAATTCCGAGACGAACGCAATGGTACAGTCCGTTTTACTTAATTCCAAACATTTAATTAAGTACCCTTTAGTTTATTGTTACCAATGTCCTTTAAAAATTACGGGGTGTTACATTATCCAAGAAGTCCACTAAAATATCCCTATCCTCTATCAACATCCAAAATAGGGTCATCGGCTCCTCATTCTCTTTAAGATTTATCTCTCTTCGGATTCACGCTGCTTTAGAAAGACGATGAAATGATAAAGAAGATTGGCGTTGAGGGAAGGTTGTCCCGACTCAAGCGCTAAAATTTTGAGGCATAGAAGGAAGGTGTATGTGTTTGGGTTTATCATAATGGGAGCAATTCACAGGTGGGCAAAGGCCTAGAGACAAAGATTAGGAAGGGAAAGAAACTGCCATGCCAGATATGAATGACCGAATATGTAAAAAATCCCTTTGGTGGATTCTGAATGGTATCTTGTTCGAAGGCAGGAATGACGTCAACTTCAGTCATACCAAAGCTTTCAAGGATTGCATTTACTTTAGTCTGAGTTTGAATAAGAGAATGTTGTGGGACATTTTCCTTCTTTGGTCGGGGGAGGGGGGGGGTTAGCAAAACTGCCTATCTTCGGTTTATCAGCACCTTGTTTCTCGGACATGATGCTGCCAGGTTATATTATTCCATAAAAACATATTAGCATAAGTCAATATAAATTGGTTACAAGTCTAAAACCATTATGAAAAGTCCTCACTATTAGTTGTCTAGCATTAGAGTAGAAATCATAACATATCATGAATCACTCGAATCTAATTCTCAACAAAATTCACACATTATTAAGCACTATATATATGCTTAAAAATAATTGAGTTAACGATATCATACACATTGTTGGTGACGACACTGAAACCAGAAAAGACTTAAATTTTGGTATCGAGGGGGTCGGGACCAAAGCGGCCCAGGCTTTCTTCTAGTACCGGCAAAGTCGAAACCAAACATATTATTATCGATACTAAAAACTTAGCTAACACCTAGGAAGTTTGAAACCAAGTACTAATAAGATCAAAATCAAAAATACTTTAGCATCGGTAGTAGCCAGACTAATTTCGAAATTTCGAGTTTTGTCGATATCGAAACAGAAGAAAGTACGACTTTTGATATCGAGTATACACTACTTCGATACCAGTTAAGCCGGAGCCAAAGGCAAGCATTAATCTCGGCATTGATAAAGCCGAAACAAAAAGGAATCTATAATAAACCGATATTGAATTCATCAATACCGAAAAGGAATCCCATCTTCATGACAAGATTTAGGGTCTATCAGAGATGGAATTTTGCACTTTAAACCCTAAAAGATATATCATGAATAATGGATGATAAATTCACATTATCCGCCATTTATGTTCATGCAAGCTAACTCCTGCTATTCGATTTCATAGGAAATCAAAAGCTATTGAACCTCGATTGGTTTCATAATCGAATTGGGGAAACAACTTTTGAACCGTAACCTAAATTAATCTCTAAAACAATTAAAAACTTACAGAGAAATGATTAAATTTACAGTTTTGGAAAGCTTGTAGAATCACGAAGAACAATAATCTTGTTTGAGAATAATTTCTTGTAGGAGAAGAAATAGGAGGGAGAAGAGGACCCTTTATACTAAAAAGCGTGCTGCATCAGATCCATACATACAAGTACAAGTCAACGATTCAGATCAATTACAGAAGACCAAAAGGTGGGAAAATTATGTACTTTCGAGAAAGTACAAAGCAAAAGCGCAGACCATTGACTTGAAATACCCCTTCACCAAGAGGCTAATGTTACTATCAGATTTCGATACCGAAACCAAATAGAGGTGAAGGGGTATCGGGATGAAACCAACATCAGTGTGGAAACCAGGAAAGTCTACAGTCGATAACGAGACATAAAAAAACCGATACTATAAGCAAAAAAGGAAATACTTGGTCCACATGCTATAGGTACCAACGTAGGTAGCAGAAGCTTGGCAATGATACAGGGAAGATAACAACAAGGTGCGGTCCCGAAACTAACATACAATAAGCAGCCCAAGAGTGGTGTCGATACAGACACCGAAAGCAGTCCAACACCAGAAGGAAACAAGGAGGGAAAGCACAAGACCAACATGAAGAAAGGTAAAACGCTATCGACACCAACTAGCTTGGTATCAATATCAATACTAAAGGCGACATTAGATATATAAAGGAAGGAGCACGAAAGAAAAGTTAGCAAAGGCATGAAGCAGAAGAAAGTTATCCATACTAATGTGCTTAGTATCGATACTCATATGAGAAGCCAACACGTGGGCTCCAAGGTCTAAAGTGGGTCAACACCCAGAAATACAAGGGGAAAGGAATCAGAAGTCTACCAAAGCCAGGAGTTACTAAAAAGGTCGAAATCCAAAAACCAACACCAAAGACCACAAATGCGGGACGACACCAAGAGAATGAATCGGAAGCGGGCTTTCTGCTGAATCGCAACCAAAGACGACCCAATTTGTCTATAAATAAGACCCCAGGGGTCTCATTTTGGGGGGCTTTTCTCATTTTCAATATATCTTGTATCCATTTCTTAGAGAGAAAACCCTAATTCATGAATAAATTTGGGGATTTTACTTGTAATCTTCAATGTACTCAAGCAAGTGATCAATAAAGAGAGAAATTTAGCACAAGTCACATATTTCGTTTATTTTTCCGTTGCTTGTTCACGACGAAGCTACTTACATAAGCCTAATTACAAAAATAACATTTCTTAAGCCATTTTGCTTTCTCACTTGTGTCGAGTTTATGAAACATTTATCCCAAGGTAACTGTTGGTCCTTGAGTCTTGTAGGCATGATACTCACCTCTTTGAAGGAAGAGTAACTAATCTTTGGGATTAAGACCTTGATATCTAGGAAACAGTGAATTAACTGAAGCTTGTAGGAACTAAGTAATCCCTAGGTTCCCCCTAGGTCCACAATCAAATCCCCTTATTTCGGTGTTGACGAAAAATAACGTTAACAGTTTTGACATCTATCATTTCAAAATCGATAAATTTATGAATTTCTTCATTTCAAAATCATCGATCTTGGATTTTTATCTATTGATATCCAGAGCTCATTCAAAGTTTTCGACGTGCAATACACATTTTACAGATTATTATCCAAACCATTCAACATGCAGTTTTTATAGATAAATTCGAATTTTCCCATACATTGAGTGCTTCAACTTTTGTTGCATCAGGCTCTACTATTGGAGAAGGCTCTAAAAGATCTTTGTCAGATTCAGTTTTGTCAAATAAAACAACATTTTATGTTGCCAACGCTTAAGACAGTGAATTTTTATGGTCTTCCACCATGTGATAAGGCAACCATTATTGTTAGAACCATTGTTCCGTTCTGAGTGGTGTCAGCGACTGCTGTTGATTTTGCTGAGGAGGCGTTATTGTCTTGAGTCGTTGTCTGGAAGAAAATGACGTAATTAGCAACAACAAACAGATATCCGTTTCATGATTGTTACTTCTTATAGTGTAGCTAAGAACATAATTCAAGAAATGGAAGAGCATCACTTACCGCAGTGGTGGTGACAACGAACTCAAGAATGATTAGATGTGTTAAGTGTCTACAAAACAGCGCAAACGTATATTCGTGCACGTAAGGTGGTGCATTCCTTATGGTGCACATGGTGATACATTCTATGTGTCCCATAATAATTATAGAAGCGTTCTCTTTTTGGTATGTAACTATCTATTTTGTTAATTAGATGCCCAAAGGAGTGGGACTAACCTTATTTTGTGCAGCACTTGCAATATATGCCTTAGATTTTTCTATACTTCTTTCACATTTGTAACATCTTCATCATTGAAAGACCAACGCCACATTTTATAGATAACAATAAAACCAGTTATGTGCTTTATTTGTTTGATATTTATTTAATAAAGTACAACAATGTTCAAGTAATAATAAATATAGTCACAACACTTGTATTATCTTCATTCTCACCGGTTAAACAAGTTTGGTACATATTTTTATTGCAATTTAAACATCCCTTCCCATTGCTGCTTTATATATCTTCTCAAAGGATTGCTCCATGCAAGATATGAGAAGTTTATGGTCTATGAATCCTTTCTCCACTCCAAGAGCCACCTTCAGTTTTCCCATGTAGCTGACTATTGTAATTGTAAGGCTCTGTTTCAAAACCAAACACTTATATACCTTGATGGATTAATAAAATTTTGCTAACTTTTAAATATCAAAGAAGGTTATTTAAAAAAAGAATATAACTTAAATTTAAGGAGGATTGTATAAAAACATATTATAAAGTGATTAGCTAGAACAAAACTGGCAAATTTTGCTAGTTATGTTCTTGATATAATTGCCAGCTGGTATCTGATCATGACATCAAACTTGCCAAATTTAAGCAGAAAATGGCTCCTAAGCATTAACCAATTTTCCAAGGAAAAAAATTCTTAAAAAAAAAAAAAAAAAAAAAAAAAACTGGGAAAATAACAAAAAAATAGAAAGGAAAGAGAATGAAAGAATGTAAACATTATAAATAGGTTGGAGTTATGTAAAAACAAGATTATATATCAAGAATTAGCTAGTGGAAATAAGCAACAACCGAATCTGTGCTGTACCTGGGGCACACCAACAGACATAAAATGGAAGCTTTTAACAGGATGACCTGCAATTAGCAATTTCTCCATAGGACCAGGCAGGTTCGATATTGTCATGCTTGTGTTATTCAGAGTAGTATGTATATACTTAGATGTCCCCTACAATATGAATAAAATGGCTCAATATTAAAAATATTTGCTTTACATGTAGGCAAAAAGTACCATACATACTTCTGCACCAATGAGCCTTCTTAACATTTCAAGCATTCTACCGGTAATGTAAACAGCAAGGGAGTTATTCTTCTGTTTAAGAATATGCCTTACTTCTTTAGCAAACTGAAGTGGATCTACCTCATCTGCATGCCTAAAATTTAAAGGCAGTGGAACATGAATGAACCCGAACTGGTTTCCCCATGGAGATTTAGAGTCGTGCTTAGTCATTTCACTAAGTGGCTGATAACTCTCTATGTTTCTTGTGTTCAGTAACACTAATGCAGTTACTTGTGTTGCTTTTGTTTGGCTCTTCTGTGCTGCTTGCAGGTAAAGTTGAGTTCCATAGAATATTATTCCAACAATCACATCGTTTACAGTCTGTTAGGAAGAGTATTAAATCCAGTCAAATAAGAAAAGAAAAAAGGTACATTGTCCCCAAAGAATAACTAAGCTCCGGCCTAGGCCCTGCCTAGACAGACAATTGCCTGGCCTAACCGTCTATTTTAACTAATCCTCCTATATACGACTCACCGTGATATCTAAGCATATGTCTACTTCCGTTACACCTTTTATATTACACGTGAACTCTCACTTTGAATCTCAACCATTCATTCTTCCACTCATTCTCTTATAAGCATCAAATTGTCTCTATTTAGAAATGTAAGCGGCTATCGTAACACAAAGTTAAACCCGCAAATTGTGAACCATTAAATTTGTTTGTCTTCACATGGAAGGTGAAATGTAGGGAAAATTTAATGATTGACATTTCTATGTCTAAATTTATGTCATTATTTTGTGTTGAAATAGACTTTCCATTTTGAAATTGGCTTCCTAGTTGCTTCCGAATCCAACCAAATCTATGATATCCCATCATCGTTAATGCTAAACAAAATACTAAAACTTCATCCAAAATGCATGAGTTAATCAAATGCATCTACCTTCGATTAATCCTTGGTTAATCTCCATTTAGGCAATTAATCCTTAATTTAGGCATGATCTAAAAAATTTAATTTTACTAAAGATATGGTTTATAATCTGCTTATTTTTATTAGCTTCACTAGGTAAAAAGGCATGGGTGGTGACGATGTGTTGAATGCACTTATCATTCTTTAAAAGTTTACAAACATTGTAAATTTAACATTAGTTATCCATACTATAAAACGAAGTGAAACTTACTCCTCCAATCTTCATCTTAATTTTGCAAATGTCATCAAGGGTAAAGTCAACACAAGCAATTTCAACAGGCATGAGCTCAACTCCTTCATTTCCAGACCTAATAGCGCTTTCATCGTCCTTCAACAAGTTACTCTTCAAAATGCTCCACCCAAAATCCTTAAGAGTATTAACACAAACTGACATGCCATGCAACACATTTCCAAACACGTTCATTAACAATCCATTCTTTGCTAACTTAAGCTTAGATTTAGAAGGAAATGTAAGTGGCAGTGAAGGGTCGTCAGCTCGTTGAAGAACAGAAAAAAGAGCTGCCATTAAAGAGAAGCCGTCGCCTAATGCATGGTGAAGCTTGAAGACTAACGAGCCTTTTGATCTGCTTGTAGGGTATTTAATGATGTGTAAGTTCCATAGTGGTACATTTTGTGGGAAGCTTTCCATTGCTATTTGCGAAATGTAGTTTGATATGAGTTCGCCGTATGATTCTAGTTCGGGTGGAAATGTAGGAGTATGAACATGGTCTTCAAGTTTTATGTCTACCTTCTTCCACTGTTGTATTCCATTTTCATCTTTCACCTACAAAGATTTAAACTACTCTTGAAGAAATGCGGATCAAGAAAATATGTTTAAAAAGACGAGTAAAAAAATTACCATGATGGAGGAAAACCTTGAGCTAATTGGCAAGAACAAGTTCTCAAGTGTTGATAGTTTTGGAGAATCATCAACTGGAACTTCTAGCTCGAACACAACTAAAATTGCAACTGAAAGAGCTGAACTGTGAAGGTACTCAGCCATTGGACTTACTGGTTCTTCGTATTGATGTGCATGTACATTTACAATGTTTTTGGTATCAATTTTGAGCATTTTGGCCATAACTTTTTATGTCTTCTCCTTGTACTCTTTTACTTTGAATTAGCTTTCTGATATAGCTTGCTTAAAGTATACATATGACCATATTTAAACTTGTTGACAGTTTGGTAGTTAGTGCGAAGTTATTACTTTAAGTTTCTTGATCCTAGCTGTAAATTCCACATGACTGTGACCATAGTAAATGCAAATTGTTATATGAAGCATAAAGTTGCTTGAGAAAATCGCAGATGATTTTGGGTGCTACATTCTAAAGAATACTTAAAAAATGATCAAATAAAGATATCAACTATTAAGACATTAGTAAAACATATTATAACTTAATTATTGACTAATTGAGGACTTACATGGTCGATAAATTTGCTTCATTCAAATCAATATTTTTGATTAGCTTCAAAAAAAAAAAACAGTGGAGATTAGAATGAATGGTGCAGACAAGTGCAAGAATATTTACTTCCGTAATCTTCTTTTTCCCCTTCGCTTTTTCATTTTCTTCATAAATTCAGCACCTAATCCCATTAGGGTTCATTGATTCGTTGTAAATTTAAGGTGATGATATGTTATGATCCTAAATTCAGAGTGACCATTTCTACCATGATAATACTACGTACTACACGGTACATATGGCTAAACAATATCTGGTATGTATGATGAATTTGCAGGACAATTTAATATGAATGATGCCTCCAATGCAATTACTAATTGTTGTTTTCAACATCATGGGAAGCAATACTCCAAGATACATTTACATCCATGTGGGTATAAATTTTACCAATTAAAGCATTCATTTACAGGCAGTACAAGTAACATCTACCCACTATGACATTCAATCATCACAAACTTTCTTCCAACTCCAAAAAAAAAAATCAAATTTTATTTTTAAGATAATGTAAATATTCAAAATTTTCATATACACTGCCTGGCCTTGAAAGCCTCACTTCTAACAATCCTATGCAAAACCTTTAAAAGCCTAAATGCACCTTTTCCGGGCCTCAACTTTTTAGCATTCTTAACTTTTCACAAGTACTTTCTTTACCACACCAACCACTAGGCACGAAATCTCCATTCGTTCTGCCAAGAAGCTCACCGTCGATCTGGTTGAGGACAGGATCGTCTTTTTCAAACTTCCTTGCAAATGGAACATTGCTTTCAACCGTTTTTTCAAAGTCTTCTAGACGAAGCCAGTGCGGGTGCTGCCCGGGCATCCTAGCCCATGCAATGTAGTGAAGGTCGTGGTTCACGACTGTCTGAGAGTATTCTTCGGTGTTGCAGATGACGGTCTGGAAGTAGCCATCTGGGGTCGAAAGAAAGTTTGTGTAGTACATTAGGAGCGTACGAGGGAGGTTGTCGTAGCAGATGATGCAGTATTCAACGAAGCTTCTTGATAGCATTGTCCATGCCGATCCTAGAAAGTATAACATTTAGATTAACATGTAATTACTTAGCAACGATTAATGCAACATCCAAAGATGGTTAGACGGAAAAACACTACGGTGTTGTTTGGTTTGAAATGATTGTGTTTTTCACTTTCAGTGTGCAATTTAAAATGCATAAGAGAGAAGTAAAAGGTATAATATAGTCAATTTGAAAAATAGTTCATCATATAAAATAGAGAATGAATTTTCCAGTGTTCCGCATTTTGAGAAAGATTTTTTTTAATCTTTTCTTCCATGACATTATACGTATTGAAAATTCGAAACACAAACTTATCAAACCGACCGTTAGACAGGTTTGCCTACTATCACTTGATCAAAATCAACTTTTCCGATCAAAATCAACTTATCAAACTGACCGCTAGGCAACTTTAGTTGCTTTTAATTTTGTATAACTTCGATCATTCATAGTGGTATTTTCATATGTCGTTCATCTAATATTTTGTTTGTACATTATAGTTTCTCCTTACGGTGGAATGAAGTGTAGTTTAGTTTCGAACAAAATGTTGAAAGAAATTTGTTTAAGTCCTATGGCTTGTACTATTTGTGTGAAAAAAAGTAGATCTCATGTTCTCAATTGAAAATAAGATTTTCGAGACTTAAAATGATAGAGATTACAATATAATTTTCTTTTGAATGGCAATGCAAAAAAACAATTGTCATACCAATAAATGGTGTTAATACCTTAAATATCAATTTTCATCAAACCGTCTGTTAGGGAGGTTTGCTTACAGTCATTTGACCAAAATCAACTTTTCCGAATCCAAAAAAACATGGAACGTGTCTCATTAAATCTCTTCAATTTAATTCACTTAATTCTCTCCACTTTTGTCTCTTTAGATCTCTCTAATTTTAAATATTATCTATCACTTTATTTTTTGATGTTCAACTAAGATAAACAAAAAAAACAAACTAGTTTTTTTACTATGCAATCTAACGGTCGGTTCCTCACCGTTATGCGATTGTACTAGCTTTACAAGGCAAACGCTATACAAATTATTGAGCGGAGGGACCGATTTGAAGTTTGGACAGTTTCAAATATACAGATTTATGTACGAATCATGATTAATTTTGTGAATCCTTCCTTTTTTATCCTCATAAGTTTACATATAAGGAAATTTTGAACCAATGAAAATACAAGTGCATTTGGATCAGCGATACCTTTGTTGTTCATTAATTAATGATGACCTTATGTGTATTTTACAAAGGTAATGATTCATCCTATCATGCAATCTAGAAATAATATATGCTACGGTTACTAAATTTTATGGTTTATTGGTATTTACCAACAAAAGCAGAGGATTAAAAATCAAGACAGCAAGTATTTTTAGGACTTGCATGTGATTTTTAAAGATGTCTTGCTCACTATTTATGGGTATTTGGAAATTGTTGCCATTCGTCACGATCACAATAAGTGGCATGACCTGATTAAAAATCAAGACAGCAAGTATTTTTAGGATTTGCATGTGATTTCTAAAGATGTCTTGCTCACTATTTATGGGTATTTGGGAATTGTTATTCGTCACGATCACAATAAGTGGCATGATAAATTAATCCAACACCAACAAAGTACATTTATCTTTACCCAAAATAATGATTTTGTAGAGGTACAATTAAAAATTGAGATACCCTACAAGATAAAACGACTTAAATTATGAATGTTAGTGTTGTCGTTTGATGCTCAATTTACTTTCTTGTTTTGTGTGGTCATGCATTTCTTAGAACCATTCATTGAGAATAACATATAAGTGGCCCAAGCTATAAAAACCAATGGATAAATAAATGACAACACGCATATATGGAAAACTTACGCACATACTCACTAAGTGTCCTTAACTTAGTTTATCAATGTAAGATCTAAGAAATAAAAGAACCTTTGAAAGGGGGTAGATAGTTTAATATGTTGCAAAGGGCGTCGTTATAGCCATGTGCTAAGAGACTATCCTAAGACCTTTCGTAATGGAGATGGAGTATGCACGCATGCATGAAAATGTAACAAATAAATGGGACATGAATGCATAGGATTATGTGTGGGTCAAATGGTGGACACACTCAAAATGCCTATATAGATATATGAGATGTTAAAGTATACACCCTAAGATCAGAGACCTTGTAATATAAACAATTTAATTGTATATAAAATGATGATAAAACATTTTGTTCCATGGCGTGATCTCACTATGACTCGTGTAGTGAACATTTGTATACTAATATTATTCATACCCCCTTAAGCCTAATAGTAAAAATTTGTTTTCCACCTAAATTTGGGTACGTACTTATTTGAGTATGACAAATGTTGAACTCTTAAATTAAGATATTTTGCAAATAGCTCATGAAGATAACAGGAAGGAGCAGAACATTTTTCAGTATAATTTTATTTTCTAAAAACACTAGGCAACTTTAGTTGCTTTTAATTTTGTATAACTTCGATCATTCATAGTGGTATTTTCATATGTCGTTCATCTAATATTTTGTTTGTACATTATAGTTTCTCCTTATGGTGGAATGAAGTGTAGTTTAGTTTCGAACAAAATGTTGAAAGAAATTTGTTTAAGTCCTATGGCTTGTACTATTTGTGTGAAAAAAAGCAGATCTCATGTTCTCAATTGAAAATAAGATTTTCGAGACTTAAAATGATAGAGATTACAATATAATTTTCTTTTGAATGGCAATGCAAAAAAACAATTGTCATACCAATAAATGGTGTTAATACCTTAAATATCAATTTTCATCAAACCGTCTATTAGGGAGGTTTGGTTACAGTCATTTGACCAAAATCAACTTTTCCGAATCCAAAAAAACATGGAACGTGTCTCATTAAATCTCTTCAATTTAATTCACTTAATTCTCTCCACTTTTGTCTCTTTACATCTCTCTAATTTTAAATTTTATCTATCACATTATTTTTTGATGTTCAACTACAATAAAAAAAAAAAAAAAAAAAAAAAACTAGTTTTATTTACTATGCAATATAACGGTCGGTTTTTCACCGTTATGCGATTGTACTAGTTTTACAAGGCAAACACTATACAAATTATTGAGCGGAGGGACCGATTTGAAGTTTGAACAGTTTCAAATATATAGATTTATCATTTATGTACGAATCGGGATTAATTCTGTGAATCGTTCCTTTTTTTTTCTCATAAGTTTACATATAAGGAAATTTTGAACCGTTGAAAATACAAGTGCATTTGGATTAGTGATACTTTTGTTGTTCATTAATTAATGATGACCTTATGTGTATTTTACAAAGGTAATGATTCATCCTATCATGCAATTCAGAAATAATATATGTTACAGTTACTAAATATTTTATGGTTTATTGGTATTTACCAACAAAAGCAGAGGATTAAAAATCAAGATAGCAAGCATTTTTAGGACTTGCATGCAATTTCTAAAGATGTCTTGCTCACTATTTAAGGATATTTGGGAATTGTTGTTATTTGTCACGATCACAATAAGTGGAATGACCTGATTAAAAATCAAGACAACAAGTATTTTTAGGACTTGCATGCGATTTTTAAGGATGTCTTGCTCACTATTTGTGTACTTGGGAATTGTTGTTATTTGTCATGATCACAATAAATGGCATGATAAATGAATCCAACACCAACAAAGTACATTTAGCTTTGCCCAAAATTATGGTTTTGTAGAGGTACAATTAAAACTTGGGATACCCTACAAGATAAAATGACCTAAACAATGAATGTTAGTGTTGTCATTTGATGCTCAATTTACTTTCTTGTTTTGTGTGGTCATGCATTTCTTAGAACCATTCATTGAGAATAACATATAAGTGGCCCAAGCTATAAAAAATGATGAAGAAATAAATGACAACATGCATATATGGAAAACTTACGCACATACTCACTACGTGTCCTTAACTTAGTTTATCAATGTAAGATCTAAGAAATAAAAGAACCTTTAAAATGGGGTAGATAGTTTTATATTTTGCAAATGGTGTCGCTATAGCCATGTGCTAAGAGACTATCCTAAGACCTTTTGTACAAGGCCGGCCCTGAGTTCTACGAGGCCCAAGACAGTATTATATTAGAGGCCTATTACATTAAACATTAAAAAAAATGATTAAAACAACATGATTCAACAACGTTACGTAAATAAGTTGCAACAAATCTTCTATATGAACTTTAACCTTCTTACATTTTGACTTACAAAAGAATTAAGTAATCCGCTTAAATCAAGTGATTCCAATAAATTTTTCACGATAGATATCTTAGCTAATCCATTCAATCTTTCATGTGACATACTCGCTTGAAGAAAATATCTTCATCTTCATTAGTGTTTCTCTCAACAACAAAATTTAAAATAAGTTGGAAAATTAATAGCCCTCGATTCAAATTTCCAACCCGACATGAGAATAACCATTGATAGCCTTGTAAATATAGGCAATATTTAAAATAAGTTGGAAAATTAATTCAACGGAAATGCTCCACGTTTTATTAAAATGAATCAAACCAATTCACCTATAAACTGTTAGTGGTAATGATAAAAAATAATAAAATAAATTCTTCAAATCTAAAATGAATAAAAGATGCTAAATTCATCAAATGTTCATCTTCCTACATTTTCATTGATTTGTTTCACCAATACAGTTTCACATAACATATTTTTATACACTTCTTAGATTTTAAAATTTAATACTTGAATTGGTAATTGAACCCAGATTTAGAACATGATCACAAAACCAAGCACATAGTCCACAACAATAAACAACCAGACATTTCCAATTTTCCAAACCCACATACAACAATCAAATATCTAAATTGACAATTGAGTATTTTAAGACACCTCTAAGTTCTAACATTTACCTTTACAAAAATAAGCAGAAGCTGAATCGGACCGTTCCACTGTTTTCGAAAACCAGCAATCTAAGTGGCTGAGGTCTGTTTCCTTCGAGTTGCAGTCGCCACCATCTGTCGGCTTCTGATTGCGATTGCTGCAGTACTTCAGTCGCGAGAATTTTTTTTTTTTTTTCCAGCGTTGGATGCCGTGGAGGAAGAATGGAATTTTGATTCTGCCCTAAATCTTGCGTCGTGTAAGTTGCTGCACGTCTTTGCGAGAAACGGAAATTGCAAAGATAGGTTGTTTTCTAATGGGCCAAGAGATAATGGGCCAACAAAAAAAAATTAGAGACCCCTTCAGATTTGAGGCCCTAAGCAAAAGGCCTACAGCGTGATCTCACTATGCATCATGTAGTGAACTATGGTATACTAATATTATTTGTGCCTACTTAAGCCTGACAGGGAAATTTTGTTTTCCACTTAAATTTGGGTACGTACTTATTTGAATATGACAAATGCTGAACATTTAAATCAAGATATTTTGCAAATAGCTCATGAAGATAACAGCAAGGAGCAGAACATTGTTCAATATAAATTTATTTTGTAAGAACACTAGGCAACTTTAGTTGCTTTTAATTTTGTGTAACTTAGATCATTCATAGTGGTATTTTCATATGCCTAAAATTTAAAAGGCAGGCAGTGGAACATGAATGAACCCGAACTGGTTTCCCCACGGAGATTTCGAGTCGCGCTTAGTCATTTCACTAAGTGGCTGATAATTCTCTATGTTTCTTGTGTTCAGTAACACGAATAGAGTTGCTTGTGTTGCTTTTGTTAGACTCTTCTGTGCTGCTTGCATGTAAAGTTGAGTCTCATAGATCATTGTTCCAGTAATCACATCTTTTATCATCTGTTAAGAAGAGCATTAAATCCAGGTTCAAATAAGAAAGGAAAAAAAGGGTAGATTGTCTTCAAAGTATAACTAAACTCCTCCCAAGGCCCCGCCTAGACACTTGCCTGGCCTAACCGCCTAGGATTTTGACTAATCCTCCTATATTTGACTTACTGACTTACTGTGTGTGTGTAAGTGTGTGTACATATATAATTTAGACTTATGTCTTTTATAAGCATCAAATTGTCTATAAAAAATGTAAGCAGCTATTGTAACACAAAGTTAAACACGCAAATTGTGAAATGTAGGGAATATCTAATGGTTGACATTTCTTGTGTCAAGATTTATTTATCGTTTTGTGTAGAAATAGACTTTCCATTTAGAAATTGGCTTCATTGTTGCTTCGGGATCCAACCAAATCTATAATATCCCATCATCAATCGGTTAATACTAAACAAAATACTAAAATTTTATCCAAAATGCACGAGTTTATCAAATACGACTACCTTTCATTAATCCTTGGTTAATCTCCATTTAGATGGTTAATCCCTAATTCATGCTTAACGTGTAGCATCCGTCTAACGAATCTTGATTTCAACTCAAAGAGTTAAAAGGCAAACTAGAAGTGATACATGCATACAGAAAAGGCAAAAGGTGCATTGAGAGATGTTTACAGTACTTATGAAGAAAGAGAACTATAAAATATATCTGAATTAACAAGTAAAAATGTATTGGAATGATCTAAAAAATTAAATTTTACTAAAGATGTGGTTTATAATCTGCATTTTTTTTTAGCTTCACTAGGTAAAAAGGCATGCGTGGTGACGATGTGTTGAATGCACTTATCATTCTTTAAGAGATCTAATTCTCTATTCCCAAATTTTCCTATCCCTCTGTCTCCAGTCAATCAAAACATCTAATTTTTACATTTTTGTAATTAAGTCAGAGAAAAAAAAGGTTTATTTGCAAAAGGTGTAAATCATGGAATTGGGTACATTAATTACCGATATTATAAAACGAAGTAAAGTGAAACTTACTCCTCTAGTCTTCATCTTAATTTTGCAAAGGTCATCAAGGGAAAACTCAACACATGAGCTCAACTCCTTCATTTCCAGACCTAATAGTGCTTCCATCCTCCTTCAACAAATTACTCTTCAAAATGCTCCACCCAAAATCCTTAAGAGTATTAACACAAACTGACATGCCATGCAACACATTTCCAAACACGTTCATTAACAATCCATTCTTTGCTAACTTAAGCTTAGATTTAGAAGAAGGAAATGTAATTGGCAGTGAAGGGTCATTGGCTCATTGAAGAACCGAAAAAAGAGCTGCCATTAAAGAAAAGCCATCGCCTAATACATGGTGAAGCTTGAAGACTAACGAGCCTTTTGATCTGTTTGTAGGGTATTTAACGATGTGTAAGTTCCATTGTGGTACACTTTGTGGGAAGCTTTCCATTGCTATTTTCGAAATGTAGCTTGATATGAGTTCGCCATATGATTATAGTTCGGGTGGAAATGTAGGAGTATGAACATGGTCTTCAAGTTTTATGTCTACCTTCTTCCACTGTTGTATTCCATTTTCATCTTTCACCTACAAAGATTTAAACTACTCGGGAAGAAATGCAGATCAAGAAAATATGTTTAAAAAATGAGTGAAAAAAATTACCATGATGGAGGAAAACTAGGGCTGTAAATTTTGTTCGAATGTCCGACGTCCGTTCGTGTCCATGACCGAAATACGTCCGTCCGAGTCCGTCCGATTTTCATTTAGGACACGAGTTAGTACAACAAAATTTGTACGAGAAAAAAATCATGTCCGGTCCGAGGTCGTCCGAATTCGTCCGAATTACTTGTAATTCGACATATAGTTGAGAGAAAATCTAGTAAAATGTACAAAATGTGATATAAATAGCCATGTCCGACCGAGTCCGATCGGTCCGAACATGTCCGTGTCCGACCGGTTTTATTTAGGACACGAATTAGGACAACGAAATTTGTCCGAGAAATTTTTTGGTCCGGTCCGTGTCCGGTCCGATTTTTTTTAGGACAGAAACTGAACACACCTCCGTCCGGTCCGGTCCGACCGATTTACACCCCTAAGGAAAACCTTGAGCTAATTGGCAAGAACAAGTTCTCAGGTGTTGATAGCCTTGGAGAGTCAACAACTGGAACATCTAACTGGAACACGACTAAAATGGCAACTGGAAGAGCTGAACTGTGAAATTACTCACCCATTGGACTAACTGGTTCTTCATATATATTGATGTGCATGTAATTTACAATGTTTTTGGTATCAATTTCGAGCCTTTTAGCCATCACTCTCTATGTCTTCTCCTTCTACTCTTTTACTTTAAATTAGCTTTCTGATATAAGCTTGCTTAAAGTATACATATGACCAAATTTAAACTTGCTGGCAGTTCAGTAGCTGTAAATTCCACATGCCTGCGACCATAGTAAATGCAAACTGTTATATGAAGCATAAAGTTGCTTCAGAAAACCGCAGATGATTTTGGGTGTTACATTCTAAAGAATACTCAAAAAATGATCAAATAAAGATATCAACTAATAAAACATCAGTCAAAAAGTGCCTAATTAACGATTTACATGGTCAATAAATTTGCTTCATTCAGATCGATCTTTTTAACTAGCTGTTGCTTTAAAAAAAAGCAGTTGGGGTTAGAAAGGATGGTGCAAACAAGTGCAAGGATATATTTCCGTAATCTTTTTTTTTTCCTTCCCTTTTTCATTTTCTTTGTAAATTCAGGCTGACCATTTCTACCATGATATATACATACTACACGTACATATGCCTAAACAATACCTGGTATGTATGATGAATTTGTAGGACAATTTTATATGAATGATGCCTCTAATGCAATTACTACTTGCTGTTTTCAACAGCATGGGAAGCAATACTTCCAAGATTCATTTACATCCATGTCGGTATAAATTTTACCAATTAAAGCATTCAACTACATAAATAGGAACTAGCTGGACACTGCAAATTTTACAGGCAGTACAAGTAACATCTACCCACTATGACATTCAATCATCACAAACTTTCTTCCAAAAAAAAAAAAATTCAAAGAAAAATTCAAGAAAATGTAAATATTCAAAATATTCATATACACTGCCTGTCCTTAAATGCCTCACTTCTAACAATCCTATGCAAAACCTTTCCAAGCCTAAAAACAACTTTCCAGCCCTCAACTTCTTAGCATTCTAAACTTTTTCACAAGTCTTTTCTTTACCACACCATCCTCCAGGCACAAAATCTCTGTTCGTTCTACCAAGAAGCTCACCGTCAATCTTGTCGAGGACAGGATCGTCTTTTTCAAACTTCCTTGCAAATGGAACATTGCTTTCGACCATTTTTTCGAAGTCTTCTAGACAAAGCCAGTGTGGGTGCTGCACGGACATCCTGTCCCATGCAATGTAGTGAAGTCGTGGTTCACGACTGTTTGAGAGTATTATTCGGTGTTGCAGATGACTGTCTGGAAGTAGCCTTCTGGGGTCGAAAGAAAGTTTGTGTAGTACATTAGGAGTGTACGAGGGAGGTTGTCGTAGCCGATGATGCAGTATTCGACGAAGCTTCTTGATAGCATTGTCCATGCCGAACCTAGAAAGTATAACATTTAGATTAACATGTATTTACTAAGCAACTATAATGTAACATCCAGAGATGGTTAGATGTGGTTAAACACTACCGTGTCTTTGGTTTGAAATGATTTTGTGTTCTTCACTTTCAGTGTGTAGGTTAAATTGCATGAGAGAGATATAAAAGGTAAAAATAGTCAATTTGAAAATTAATTTATCGTACAAAAGAAAATGAATTTTTTTTGTGTTCCGCCTTTTGAGAAAGATCAAAATTTATCTTTTCTTCCATGACATCATACATATTGAAAATTCAAAACACAAAACTCATTTACAAGGAAAACACTATACAAATTATTGAGAGGAGGGACATATTCGAAGTTTGAACAGTTTCAAATATACAGATTTATGTACGAATCAGGATTAGTTCTTTGAATCGTTCCTTTTTTTTCTCGTAAGTTTACATATAACGAAATTTTGAACCAATGAAAATAAAGTGCATTTGGATTAATGATACCTTTGTTGTTCATTAATTAATGATGACCTTATGTGTATTTTCCAAAGGTAATGATTCATCCTATGATGCAATCCGGAAATAATGTATGCTACAGTTACTAAATATTTTATGGTTTACTGGTATTTACCAACAAAAGCAGAGGATAGCAAGTAATTTTAGGACCTGCATGCGATTTCTAAAGATGACTTGCTCACAATTTATGGGTATTTAGGAATTGTTGTTTTTCGTCACAATCGCAATAAGTGGCATGATAAATGAATCCAACACCAACAAAATATATTTATATTTGCCCAAAATTATGGTTTTGTAGAGGTACAATTAAAACTTGGGATACCATACAAGATAAAACGCGTCTAATGCTCAATTTACTTTCTTGTTTTGTGTGGTCATGCATTTCTTAGAACCATTCATTGAGAATAACATATAAGTGGCCCAAGCTATAAAAACTGATGAGGAAATAAATGACAATGCACATACTCACTACGTGTCCTTAACTTAGTCTATCAATGTAAGATCTAAGAAATAAAAGAACTTTTAAAATGGGATAGATAGTTTTATCCGTTGAAAATGGTGTCGCTATAGCCATGTGCTAAGAGACTATCCTAAGACCTTCTGTAATGGAAATGGAGTATGCACGCGTCCATGAAAATGTAACGAATAAATGGGGCATGAGCGCATAGGATAGACTGGGTGAATATGATCACTGGTTTAGAAAATTGACACCTTAAAACCAAAATGAAGTGAACAATCAAAATGAAATGAACAACCCAAATACTAAAATTGATATGAATGATTGGCTCAAGGTAGCGTCTTGTGTCGTTGCTTCAATGCTCCAAAGGAACACTATTAGGTGTTAACCCCAAAATGAATCAAATAACTTTCGGTGAATTGTTAGTTAGGCACAAATGACATGTCCGTCCAAAAAACTTGAAAATAGAGATGACTGAGAAGTTGCCTTGGACTGAAACAAGTAAACCTCTTTATTTAATGTGTGAGTCAAATGGTGGACACATTCAAAATGCCTACATAGATATATGAGGTGTTTAAAGTATATAGCCCATGATCAGAGACCCTGTAATATAAACAATTTACTTGTATATAAAATGAAGGTAAAACCTTCAGTTCTATAGCGTGATCTCACTAAGCATCATGTAGTGAACAATTGTATACTAATATTATTCATAACCCCTTAAGCCTGATAGGAAAATTTTATTTTCCACTTAAATTTGGGTACGTACTTATTTGAGTATGACAAATGCTGAACTCTTAAATCAAGATATTTTGCAAATAGCTCATGAACATAACAGCAAAAAGAGCAGAACATTTTTCTATTTAATTTTATTATGTAAGAACACTATGCAAGTTTAGCTGCTTTTAACTTTGTATAACTTCAACCACTCATAGTGGGGATCATTCATAGTGGTATTTTCATATGCCATTCATGTAATATTTTGTTCATATATTATAATTTCTCCTTATGGTGGAATGAAGTGTAGTTTAGTTTTGAACGAACCGTTGAAAGAAATTTGTTCAAGTGCTATGGCTTGTATTATTTATGTGAAAAAAGCTGATCTCAAGTTGTCAATTGAAAATAAGATTTCCAAGTCTTAAAATGATATATTACAATATAATTTTATTTTGAATGATAATGCAAATAAACAATTGTCATACCAATAAATGGTGTTAATATCCTAAATATCAATTTTCATAACATAATCGTATACTAAGTTTATTCCAACACATGAACAATTTTCAAATATATCATGGAGATATTATACAAAGACGAACAAGACAATCAACGAATGGAAACAAGAAAATGAGTTATACATGCATGCATGCATGCGCACATACTTAGACAGGCATGCACACACGAAGAACGGAATCAAGCAAATGGAAAATATGTTTAGCTAAAGGCCAATGAAACACAAACATTTCAAAAATAAAGATACTAGAAGCCTTCAATAAGTATATCGAGCAATAGAATTTTTGTTAAACACCCCACAGCAATATCTTTTGAAATTTTACGTTCATTTAACTTTATTTCATCTCCAAACGCGGTGTGAGGTTTAAAGTGTGTATGTCTCTATTAGAAAAAGAAACTAAAATATAGGGCAGGTATGTCCACATATCCATTGGGAATATGTTGATGACAATTGTTTGTTTTATAAAATTCAAATGTAAGCATTAATCATACTAACTCTTCACCAATTGACACGCCTTCATCTTATATTTTAAGAACCGTACAAAATGAAAATTAAGAACTAATTTCGTGAATTTTCAAGGATTTGTAAATGTTAAATATATATGTAACAGAAATTATTACACTTATATGTGGAAATACGTTTGTAAAACTGTGTCTATTTGCAGAACTGTTTGCAAAGATTTTGCCAAAAAAAAATTGTATTTATATAAAAGCAAGTAATATGACATAAGAGGAAAACAAAGAAATTAAACCGTGATGGGGATTCTCAGGCTTGCCTTCAATCGAACATCCATGCAGTACCGCGCACTTGCACGACTGTCTTCAATCGAACATTCTTGATGTACTGTGCCAAATAACTTGCACATTGCACATTGCTTTTTAACCTAGTAAACAATAACATTGTATAAACCCTACAATCAAATTCATAAGGTACTGCTGAAATGAAAAGTTGCACCAAAAAATATATTCATAAATGGTAATTTCAGAGTAGTGCATTATCGACGATGACGAATAGTTTGTTTGGGCAGTTGATTTAAATGTTGATATATTTCCAAAGTATACTTCCCAAAATAAATAAATCATATATAAAAAGTAGATAAAACAACAATGGAATAAATTTTCCAATCCAAAATATTAATGGACATGGTAACAGAATTTTATAAAAATGGAAAATGAGATTAAACAAAACGGGTCAAAGTTACATTAATAATAAAACTTCAGTAGGGGATTATTTCCCTACTGCAATAGTCAAATCTACTACTTGGATAATAAATATGCTAATGAATAGGTCTATTTTAAACCAACGGGAAGCATATGGATACACGTTGCTGAACGGCTAGCAATAGTGCTTAAGACTATAAAGTATAGATATACACCGATGGAAGTCTTTTTCCATAGCAGTAATTATATTAGACAATAATGCAATGACTTAATTTTTGCAATAAGAGCACAAAATTTTCTTCCAAGTCCTATATCAATCAATGATGCCTGGAATAAAGATTGCATATAAAAAGCATAAGTAAATGAGAAGAAAACCAAGCATAGCAATTTTTTCATGAGACAATTGTATATTAGCAAGCAAGAAACTCCAACAATGCATAAGCTAATATAAATAATAGAACAAATATCAAATGTTTGTAAATAGTCCAAAACATATTGCAGGTTAAGATCCATTTACAGCACTAAAAGTACAATTTCAGGAAATGTACACATAACTAAAATCTTGAAAGTCAACCACATCAGAGAAGGTTCGACTACATATTTCTGTCCCTAACTTCAACACTAATCAAAATGTCATACATACTTCTTTAATCAAATATTTCTCCCCTATAATTGTTGATGGTAATAAATGGCACCACTAATTTACAAAAATTAGCTAATTGCACCCATGTTGATTTTTCCACCGACGCATATCTTTGTTGTGTATACTATCTGCATTAAACTAATAAATTTTAGTTAAATTACAATTATAATATACTAAGTAAGAAGGTTTTTAAAAAAAAACGAAATAATGGGCAATAAATACAAAGTTTCCTTTATTTCGAACCCAAAGAAAAACACTTAGACAATACAAAATTGAATGGATATAAAATAACCATATAATAAATGATTATGATATAAGCTTAGCATTCTTTTTTTAGCAAACAACCATTAACTTGGATGAAGTTAATAAAAAATGAGTATATCAACAACCAATCAAAACTATATTTTCCTGGTTTCATCAGGGGAAAATAATTTATAATAATTGACATTTTTTGGCTTAAAAAAGTTATTGCAAACATGATGCGTCCCCAGAAATATGAAATGTCCCCAGAAATATGAAATATCTATTTATGAATATGGAAACAAATTTTTAATAGATCATGTAGCCATTTTCATAGTTTTTGTAATGGTTCCAACATATTTCATGAATTAGGTAAAAGAAATAAACATTTAATAATTATTTTAAACCAACATAAATTACAATACCACAACACAGTAATAGAAAATCAATCAAATATACTAATAATATAGTTAAATTAAGATACTAAACGCTGGTCAATCAAACTGTAATGATCCAAAATGATATAAGGAATAAAACCTAATTATTTTGAATTTTTAATCAAGGCTACAAATAAAGGATGAATCTAAGAGCTAGCAAAAATAATTTTTTTACATTTGGAAACTTTATGTTCATACCTAAACAGAGAAGCAAATAAAGAGTGATAGGAAGAAAATAATTGCATTAATGTACGAAATGGGATGGCAAAAACCGAGCGCACGCACACACACACACAATATTATATATATATATGTGTGTGTGTGTGTGTGTGTGTGTGTGTGTGAGAGAGAGAGAGAGAGAGAGAGAGTGAGTGCGTGTGTGTATGTGTATATATGTATATATATATATATATATATATGATTTCTTCATGTTGTTCATTCTCATGTTTATGTGTCTGTTCATATCATGGATGGATGTTTCATTGTTTAGAAGATTTTGGGTCGAATGGTTGAAAGCAGCCTTTTATGATTTCAGTTCTTGTTGAAAAGGAATTTGTGACTGCAGTTGGATCCTTCTTTATTTCTACTACTCCAGTGATTTCAGTTCTTTGAATCAGATTTACAGCATGTTTATCATGGTAGTGGAACAGTTTTTGATGCTTTATTATATGTCGTTTCTAGCATTAAGACTGATTCACAGGTGTCTGTGAGTCGTCAACCAGATTTAATGCCTGAAATTGAAGAGTTTTCTTGTAGTATTTAAAACTGTTTAATACTGGTGATATGTCTTGCTGCGGAATTGGAATAGTTGGGAGTGGGAGCATTGGTTTAGTGTAGAAGTTAAGAGGATGTTGACTGCATAGGTTAAGGCAGTGAGTACTGATTTGAGTATTTTGCATATAATATTGGAAGACCATGGTTTATTCACAACAATATGCTGTGAATGAGGATCCATACAATTGTATTCATGAAGATAAATCAATATGTGGGAAGTCTGCTCTAAGCTGAGGAGCTGGATTGGGCATTCGATGATCATTTGCAAGAGGAACTTATGTCTAGTAAGGTGCAGAGTTGAAAGTTTGCGGGTGTTTGTAGCTTAGGAGGTGCAGAAAGTGCACGGAAGCGGGTTTATGGCTCTTCATGGGCCGGTTATTTTTAGTTTAGGTTTTAATTCATGCAAGTTTTCTTTTATGTTTTGTTTATGTTAAGGTTAGTATGCTAACCTTTTTCTTGTACGTTTTTCTAGTAGAAATAAAGGTAACCAATTTTCAAAATATATATATATATATATATAAAGTGAACGGCAGTCAAGAATGCGCAAATTATAGAATAAAGATAAATAACTTTTGAGAGGAAAATAACTATTTTTTCAAAAAAAAGATCCATGCTTTTAGACTAATCAGGAAACAATTTACCAAATTCATTTACTAAGACCAAAACCATGTTAAATTCACAGTAATATCAAAAAGTGTGCATTATAGTTTTGAACTGTTACGTGTCTATAATCGTCAGGTAATTTCAAAATTAAGATACCATGTTATAAATAAGCCAAACTTGAAAAAATGGAAGGATATCAATTAAAATTTGCTGCTAACGGTCCATATCATCTTTCAAAAACAGCAAGAACACATGCTTACCATGTTTTCCAAGCACTGTAAATATGCATTATCAGTAAACTAAGCCAAAATAAGTCCAAAAAGAATCACTTAAATATGTAAAAAAATCCATTTAACTCGTATCAACAAATAGAATCTCATTTATATTTTAATCTTCCATATTATATACATGTTATAACAAAACCATGAAAATAACATAAAAATGAGAAAAGTACCTCATAAGAATCGAAATGAAGTTGTTTGCTCATGCTCCCCAGCAATGCAAGTATGGAAAGAGCTAAAGAAAAAACAATTAGACAACAATAAAAATAAGACTGCATGCGTGTGTGAGAATACATGTATATATGGATTTTTTTTGTATGTGTGTATAATCATTTAAAACATTATCATAAGAAGATTTCTATATTCGTAGTTGGGACAGCTGTTATAGTCGATCAGTGGACTGAACATTTGGTTTTTCTGCTGAAAAATTGAAGATTAAAAAAATCTTTAAGTGACTATACGAAGAAATGAAGCTTATATGTGGATATGAGACTGATAATGGTATTTCACAACTAAAAGATGAGTTGAAAATTGATTATGTTAAGTTCTCCAAAATATAGAAGTTCATTTCGAATTTAAGTTGATCAATGACTTACCCTAAGCTAATGATTCATTTATGAATAACTTCCACAAAGCCACAATATAGTTAGGTATAAAATTAAGTATTATAAGCACTAAATCATTAAAACAAATGGAGAAAAAGGGATAGAAATATTTGTCCAGCTGGAAAAACAAATTTTCCGTTTTATAAAGAAGAGATTTATTTCAACTACACAATAATTGACATGTGCAAAAAAATGAAAAACAAATTTTGCACATTAATTAACATGTAAAGAAAGTGAATTGACTATGGTACTCATATCAATGTTTAAATAGAAATAATGTAACTTTGGATTTTACCACAAATAGAATGTATGATTGGTTGAAGTTGGTCAGACTGTTATTGAATTGACCAACAAAAACACAATCTGCTAACATATATGGAAACCAATAAAAAAAAATCAAACTACTATGGAAACCGACTAAAAATTCTCAATTCAAATATGTAATTGAAAATTCCGAATCTTTGCTGATCTTAATGCTTTGGAAAATGTTAATAAATTACATGTTCATATTTATATATTAGTTCTATAGCACAGAAATTATCCAGCTTTATTAAAAATCATGCTTTTTTGTGCATACTTAGCTACTACGAAACAATCTAAGTATAATCGTTTGAAACACTATCACAGCAGAATTTCTATTTTCATAATTGGTGTAGCAGTTATGAACGATCGATATACCGAACATTTGGTTTCTCTTCTACAAATTTGAAGATAAAAATTTTATGTAAAGCAATTACAGTATGAAATGAATGCTTATGTGAAAACATTTTCAAAAAAAATAAAAATTTAATTTTTTTTTAAATATTTAAAAAAAAATCTCCGAAAAATCCATGCAAAAAAATTTTGTTGATCAACCACTGTTTCAGTTTGCGTTTTGCCTACCTAAGCGGATCAGGTAAAACGCAAGCTGAAACGTTGGTCGATCAACAAAAAATTTTTGTGCAGATTTTTCGGAGATTTTTTTTTTTAATATTTAAAAATATTAATTTTTAAATATTTAAAAAAAAAATTGAAAAAGGATGTGACTTATGAGACAGATAATAGTCTTTCACAATCAGCATATGAGTTTAAAATAGATTTTTTCCTAAAAGCACTCTAAAATATAAAGGTAATCATTTGAAATTAAAATTTTTGATCAAAGGCTTACTGTAGTCTAATTATTTCTTAACCAACAACTTCCATAAAACTACACCACTTAGGCATGAAACTAAGTTTTCTTTGAGCAAGAAAACCATTAAAAATTGTACCGAAAGGGACAGAAATATATGCCCAATAGCAAACTGTTTACGAAGCTGAGGGTTATTTCAACTGCACATTAATTACACATGTGCAAAAAACCAGAATCCATTTTTGCATTAAACCTAAGCGCCAAAGGCAGGAATTGAATTATTATGGTATGCAAATCAATATTCAATGAAAAAAAGATAACTATGGATTTCACCTCAACAGGATATATGATTCTATTAAGCAAGACTGATCATTACTGAATTAACCAACAAAAACACACCATGCAACATATATGGAAACCAATAAAGACATTCAATCAACTATGGTAACGAATCTAAAATTCGCAGTTTAAATATGCAACTGAAAATACTTAATTCAAATGTCAGCGAAGAAGACATAAACCCTTTAATAAGCTGGCATGGTTGTGGCCAAAGTGCTTTTATCACATGGCTTTTAGAACAATGTTGATATGAAATAAATTACCTGAATATACGTTCCTCTGCGATTTTTTTAACCTTGATGGGATTTTTATGATTACAGTCATAATTCGATCAGGCATTTGTTCCTCTGCAGTTTTTCCTGTAAGGTGGTTCTCTCCGTCCATTTCTTACCATAGATAAATGCACTTTCACTACTTCCATGTCCTCATTATCAATGTTTTAAAACGCAAAAGGCGTACGCGAGGCGTTTTCGGGTCCGTGAGACGAGGCGTAAGCCTCGACGCGTTGAGGCGTAAGCCTTTCGGGGGAAAAAAAAGCGCAACACATACACTTAATTTGTAATATGATATAACACTGAGCATCATCTATTAAGCAAAAACACATATACTTAATTTTAACTAGTTCAAACGCACACAGCAGTTATAAAAACAAAATAAAAAAAGGACCTTTCTTTCGATTCTCACTGGAATCGATTTCAATTCCAGTTAACTTGAATCGAGTTCGATTCCAGTTAACTGGAATTGAAATCGTTTCCAGTTTACTGGAATCGAACTCGATTCCTCTGGAATCGTGTTCGATTCCAGTGAGGAATCGAGTTCGATTCCTTCACAGGAATCGAGTTTGATTCCAGTGAGGAATCGAGTTCGATTCCTTCACAGGAATCGAGCTCGATTCCTGTTATGGAATCGAACTCGATTCCTATATAAGGAATCGAGTTCGATTCCATGACAAGACTCGACTTCGATTCAAAGTCGAATGGCAAATTCCAGATCTGAGGCGTGCGTTTTTGGCTTTGAGGCGTGCGTTTTTGGCGATTTCCACGCCTCAAACCATTGAGGCGTAAGCCTCACGAGGAAAACGCCTATTGAAGCACGCCTTCAGGCGTTTCAGCCTCCGCCTCGCCTCGAGGCGCGCCTCAAGCGCGTTTTTTAATACACTGCTCATTATAAATCCGCTCATGGCGGATGACACACAATGCGAATCTAATGCTAGCGCAAATTAGTATAGAAAAGTCATGGTTTAACAACTGAACATGAAATATAGCCAAAGTATTAATTCTCATAAATTAGGATACAAAAGTCATGGTTTAATCCTAATGTCATGGTTGAAAGGCACAAAGGTTTTAATTTAGTTATTGCCCAAAGTTTATTTACTAATTATTCCTCATCTAAATAAAATCCGAGTTTAGTTGCATCAAGTATATCAAAGACAAACCGAATATTTGTATAAAGAATCGTGGAAATAAAAGGAAAAAATAAAATGACTTGGTTTTCAAGGTTTATTAAGTCATTACCACATCGACATTTTTCTAAAGTGATGTATGGTTGTCAATTATCTTTTATTGCTTGCTGAAACATTGAAAACTGACATTAAATTCAATTTTGATCATAAATCAACAACACCAATTAAAACAGTAAAAGAACAAAAAAATATGTTAAATTCAGGATTTGACCTTAATGGCTATGGTCGGTTGGATCTTTGGGCAGCCCCTGTAATAACAACATTTAAGCTGGAATTAAAACTTGAGATACCAATAAAGAAAAGGAAGGAAAATAAACAAATAAGGTTTTGCACAAAATAGGAAACATGATTGCTAACAATACACTTAAATCAGAAATTAAGAATGAACTAAGGTTCTCATAAATTTTTCCATATCGCTTTAAATCTATTCCCACTGTAGACAAAATATATTAAAATAGAAACCTTGAAAATACTTTATAAGTAACAATACATAGAATGTGAAAGATAAACAATAACATGCAAAACTTTGAAACTACTTCAAGTTGCCAGTTCATACAGTATAAAATAAGAAAATATTTGACTTAAAATTTGCCAGTTAAGCACAAGAGTTATTAAAAATAGTAGCATTATACCTATCAAAAATCATTGTGCAAGATATCAAGAATTCAAACATATTAGTACGTTACAATCCTATGTGTGTTGCTAAAAGCACCCAAGAAAGTGCTTCCTAATACCATAGATAAAAATAACCAATCCAATAAATTTTATGTACTTCCAAATACCAAACTCATTTCATATGACAATCAACCACCATGAAAAATTGTTTTGCACGGCGAACAACCGTCGAGCAACATCATTTTCCATGGTCGTTAACCACCGTTATTCGTTGGTCGATCACCGCAGAGTGCGGTGTTGGTCGGCGGTTGTTCGCCATGTGAAAAAAAATGAAATAATAAATTTGGTAGCCTTAAAAGTTGTTGGTATTAGGAAGCGTGAAACCATTTATGGTTTTTTTTAGTAATGGTGTTAAGAAGCATTTTTTCGGGTGCTTTTAGCAACACACTTTTAATATACATCAAGAATACAAATATATAATCCCAAAAATTAATATTGTATAAAAAATTATATTAAGAATTCATGTTCACTACATATTATAGTATATTTAGTTTCATGTGGATTTCAAACCTATTTTAATATGATATTAGGGGACCTATGGAACTTCTCTTATATAATTAAGTTTGAAAGTAGGCATCCAAAGAGCTATTATTCTATTGTATTTTCAGGGGTAGGATGTATTGAATACTTGGTATTGATCCAACACTCTGTAAAAAACACGACGTGAGTTTGATTCATTTGGGTCAAACAAAAGTGATTTTTGTAATATATGCATGTGAATAATGCATGAAGTCCTTAAAGAACTCAAATGTGACAAATCATTTACTTCGAAAATTATATCAGATAAATTCAAAGTAGGTTATGCCTATAAAAAATTAATTTGTTAATAAATCTTAAAAAAATAAGGTTCATAAAACTTCTCAATTGTAAAACTAAGAACAAAGATAGTCGGTATTAAAATTTATGGGAACGTCTCAAATAAGATAATTAAAATTTTAAATTGTTAACAAAAGAGAATACCCAATTGCCTAAAACAATTTTTTAGATCACTTCACTGTATAGTTTAGTTGGTCATATTAATAATTGTAAATACATGCATTCGTCACTCTGTCCATGCCTGCAGATATTACCCAGTGGAAAATGATAATTAAATACAATGGCATAAGTAGGACCAACAATATCACAACAATCTTTTGTTCACCAAAGTATATATAAATTCTAAAATGCATGATTGAAAGGAAAAATGAAGCTAATGTATCTATTTCATTACGCATTATTATTTATAACATCACATACCATGGAAATCTTATTACGTTCTTCTAAATGACTGCATCCCCTTCGCTGACATGTAAACATGTATTAAATAATGAAGTGTAACCTATCAAATATTTAAATTGATAATAATAAACATAAACAGCAAATCATACTTAAAAAGTATATAAATTCTAACTAAGTACAAATTAAATCACATTTTAACTAATACGTAACCTTTAACCGATAAAAGCCAAAAATCAATAAACTCATCAATGGATGTATGGAGGGAGGAATCAATGGAAAGATTTTGAATATAAGTTAAGGGAGCAAGTCTTATATTCATAATTTTTACATCTAAGCTTAATTCTAAACATTTGTTTTCCAAAACAAAAGCTCCAAATGGTCTTCAGGATATTAATTTTGACATACCTTTTCTTATTCAAGTCAAAACAAATCGAAAAGGATGTTCAGAACCTTGAATTCCAAAGAGGGTTAAGCTTTAAATTGTAAGCAACAAAGAATCCATCTATAAAATTTGAACTTACCCACTCACAGTGAACTTACCCACTCACAGTAGGTTATAAATCAATGGAGAGTTTTGTTCATGTTATGTGAATGATTTTCTAAGTTTAATATATGAACAGGTCACTATGATCTTCATATGTAAATATATGAATAAACCAAATTCACTTAAACATCGGAATGCTTAAATTATGTTCAATAAATGATCAAAATTTCATATTTTAATCCTTTTTGAAACCGCTTATCACTCATGTACCTTTTTTTTAACAAAATTGGTAGGATACATAGAAACTACTGCCTTTTTAAAGCCGAAAACTGTAGAAATAGCAGGAATGCTAATCATAAATGCCTAAAAATGCAGTTAGCTAACTGTAGAAATAGCTGGAATACTAATAGAAAGAGAAAAAACAGGAGATTACAGAGAAAACCTCATACCCGTAGCACCGGAAGTTAAGGGGTACGGGTTCAGCGATCTGGGGGGAAGGGGAGGAATTGGCAGAAGTCGGCATACCTCATAATGGCACAAATACTAAAGCAGCGACGGAATGATGGTCGATGGGCTAGGGTTCGCCGAATTAGGGAAAAAACGGAGGACTTGGAAAAACCGATAGGGAAGCAATGGGATAACCAAGGGTTAGGGAGCAGGGGAAGAGGTAGAGGACAATGATGGGCGGCAGAAGCCATTTGCAGGGGTTAAGGTTTAGAGATCGTCACGAATGCTGAAAAATTAGAACGGCACGATGGCTGATTGAATACAGACAAAGGAAAAAATAAATCTCGCGAGTGTTGATTTTCAGAATATCGAGAATGCCTGTGCCTGCTTGAAAATATCTCAGTAATTATAACGGATTTGAGGGTGTGATAATATAAACGATGAAAACCAGTGAGGAAGATGGTGAAGAAGGGACAGGAATTTAAGAAGTGCTATTCACATCCCAATTTACTCTTCTGGCCACCACACAAAATTTAATAAACTTGATTATATTTTTTACACTTCTGGCCACCACATTATTTTTCTTCATTCGGTCATAATCAACTGAATTAACAATATAAATTCGGCAGGAAGCAACCGTACGGCTACTACCAACCGAAATATGATTGTAAATTCGGCAGAAAAAACCGAAGCTTTCGTTCCGTAGTGGGGTGCCTGTTCATATTAATATTTTTAACGTATGGTAGCTGAAAGAAGAAAATGATATTATTTATGATGGCCTTTAGTTCTGGTGTCCAGAAGAGGAAAATGGGGTATCAATAGCAACACACTTTAAGAAAGGCAAATTCTATTTCAAATCATACAGTTACTAGCCCATTTTATCAGATGGTCAAAATACCCTATTTTTATTATTATTTTTTCCAGTTTTTTTAACACTTCGTAGTTGCACTACGTGGTTTTTCGGCGTACCTCGTAGTAAGCCTACGTGGTCCATGAATGAATCACGGAGATCATCTACGTGATACTTTGATGAACCACGTAGAGCAATTACGAGGTACAGTGAAAAACCACGTTGTTCTCCTACGTGGAAGGGTATTTTTGGGTTTTTTTTTTAAAAATCGGAGGGCTACTAGCTAAATTTGTGGGTTTACCGATTATTTCATGATTTGAGGGGTTACTACCTAAATTTGTGGATTGAAATAGAATTTGCCTTAAAGAAATGGGAAAAGGTAGGGCAAGGAGAAGTGGATAAATGGTCATTGTTATCCACTAATACTCATCTCAGTAATAATTATTGCTTTGAAAATCTATCTCAGTAATAATTAGTTGTCTTGGAAACTAAACTCAATAATATTTTATTGTCTTTGCCTTGAAAACTTATAACCTAATAATAATTTATTGCTTTGAAAATCTATCTCAGTAATAATTAGTTGTCTTGGAAACTAAACTCAGTAATATTTTATTGTCTTTGCCTCGGAAATCTATCTCAGCAATAATTAATGTTCTTTTAGTTAAAAAAGAGATGCACATGCATGAAAGGAATGCATTTTGGCGGGAAAACAATTCACTTGGTGCCTCGGAAAACAGTTCACTTTTGTTGGGGAACGATGCATTGATGTGTTTGGTACATTAATTCATTTTCAATGCATGTATTATTATTAGACATATGTTTCCTATCTCGGTAGAGGGATGCAAGAGAATGTGTTCTAACAAGGAGAACGTGTTAATTATGACTTTTGGGATGCTTACTTTTGTTTGTAAATATTAATGGATAACATTGGATGGGAAGCACCTAGGATAGGGTAACCTAGATGTCAAACCAGCACAGACAAGGAATTTTTTTTGCTAATCAATCAGCCTATGGAACTTTCAGTTCAATAAAAAATTAGGCGTGAAAACCTTCATGATGAAATCAAGATACTCAATACAGAATCTGTTATAAAAGAGGTTGCGTCTTTAGTAGCCTGTAAACTATTTTCTTGAAATTAAGTTTAAAACATGCATGATCTTGTTTTTGCTTTTAGTGCAGACCACTTTGGTCGGTAGTGCAATTTTGACTAGGACAATTCACGTGTGTGAGCCTCATTCTGCAAACAATCACTCACTTAGACCTGTTTTGGAAAATATTTCACAAATAGACCTGTTTTGGTCTGCCGGGTTAGTGAAGGCGAGTTTTGGAAATACGCCTTTAGTAAATTACGAAGGCGCGTTTCCAAAACACGCCTTCAATAAAACCCTACATATATTACAACCCCAACCCGAGACCCCTCCTCCCCTTTTCACTTCAGCAACCCATTCACTTCCTTTTCCTCTCTACTTTCTTGTGCGGAAAAAAAAACTCAAATCAACTCCATTTTCGTTCATTTTTTCATCCAATTCATTCCTAGAATACAACAATGGCTAGCACATCCAGCGTACAACACGAAATCGGTAAGATTCTAAACCCTAATTCTCAATTTTCAAATTAGGTCATACATGTGTGGAAATTCATGAATTTAGGTTTAGTTCGTATGACAATTGGATAGAAATTACTGATAAAGGTGAATGTACTGATTGTATGTGTATATTGAGTATGTGCGGAAGGACAACATTGGACTAATTATCCGAACCTAATGGCGGTTGCAATATTTCATTATTTTATCAAAAAATTTAATCATGGCGATAGCAAACTTAAGTCGTTACCTCTGCGCATCTTAAGTGTGAGTGTTTCAATGAATGAATTCGTGGGGTATTGGATGTCATGTGTTGAAAAATCGAGTTTGAAGACGCATGCAAGCTGTGTACTGTATTGCTGTGAAAATCATTATCTTGGTTTGGAAATGTATGTAATATTTAATCCTGCATTTGTGCAGAGTATTTTGAGATGGAGCCCGGACCAGTAGATCCGAGCGTGTTATATACGCAGCCGCAACACAGGACATCGAATGCTGATCGGACACAGGTAGCAATCTGTTACTATTTTCATATTTTGATATTTAGTTTTTTACTCGTCACACACCAATTTTTGTTATCTATTAAATTTGCATAGTGTCAATACTGAGTTTGTCATAGAACACTCGTCGTCACTTTCGAAAGTGACGTCCTAGGATCCTCGCGTACTTGCCGAGATACAGAGGGCTAGATTCATGCATATTTTTTGCATAGGTTACGTCCAGCTAGATCATAGCCTTGTCGATGCTTTACTGGATAGGTGGAGGCCTGAGACATCCACGTTTCACCTACCAGTTAGTGAGATGACTATCACCTTGGCAGATGTTGCGGTTTTACTAGGATTGCCTATTGGCGGCGATGCTGTTGCGTTCGATGGTGCGGAACATGATTATTTGCAGCTAAGTCACGACTTACTAGGGCTGGATCCACCAGCCAATCAAGTAAGAGGTGGCAACATGGTTAATATTAGATGGTTCCGTAACCAGTTGGCATATGATATTTCTGCAGAAGCCACCCAGATAGAGATTGAGCAACGGGCTCGTTGCATTTTACTACATATTATTTTTTGCAGAATGATGGTCGATCATGCCAAGACCCGTATAGATTTGAGATGGCTACCTTTTTTAGCTGACACCGGGCAGTGCGCTACATATTCGTAGGGTAGTGCAGTGTTAGCCTATGCATATCAGGAACTGTCTAAGGTCGCGCTACAACAATATAACTGTTTTGTCGGTTGTTCGACACTCCTTCAGGTATGAACCGAATTTCTATAATTTACTGTTATACAATGTGATATGCATCATTCTCTTGTATTAATAGTATATTTTTGTGTACCTAGCTTTGGTCCTGGACTTATCTTCCCGTCGGAAGATTAGTAGTGACTCCTGATCCCGTCGACGCATCGATGCCGCTTGGAGCTAGGTATACTTATTTGATCGTTTATTTTATTAAACACAACACATACCATTTCCAATATATGTACATTTGTTATCGTGTAACAGGTGGGTTGGAAAAAAGGATACGCGACATACACCGAGACGAGAGCTGGTCTTTTACCGCAATGAGTTGGACGTCCTTACGGACGAAAAGGTTACATGGTATCCGTACTCTCAAGAGCTACTTGCCACACTACCACCCATGTGCAGAGCTCATAGGTACCTTTGGACGGCGAGAGTACCTATGATAGCCTACAGTTTCACCGCTTGGCACCTTCCCGATTGGGTTATGAGGTAGTTCGGCATGAGGCAGCATATACCGGATGATGCACCGCCTTACATTGAGGGCTACAGTGCGCAGGACTTTCACTAGCATCATGCTATGTGGAATGACCACGATAACCTTATTGAGTTTGAGAGGGAGGACCCCATATCCGTGGCGCAGTACATGAGGTGGTACTGGAACATAACACGACGTTACGTCCTTAATCCGAGAGTAGATACTGCATTAGCACCGTATGTTCCTAAAGCACCACTAGAGAGGAACGTGGTAAGTTGATGTGTGTACCATTAAATACATTCAGTTTCATTTATTCATTCTATCTAATTTTCTTTTAAATGTGCAGGTTGCCTGTAATAACCCGAAAATCTGGGCCAGTTTAAAATTATTATTTTGGCAATTTTAGCGAATTTTTAATATTTAAAATAGATTATTTTAAATAAAATCGACGTTAAATTCATTTTGAATAGAATTCAAACGTATATATTATACGCGTCGTCGTTAGAATATAAATATTTATATATAATTATAAATAGAATTGAAAATGGCGCGGTAGTTCGATAATTCGATTTCAAACTTCAATTGAATGTACCGGGTGCAAAACAATCCGGATTTTAGTGAAACCAAAAACAATAGGATCTAATAGAGAATATCTTTCCAACGAATCCGACAAATTGAGATTTCATGGCGGGAATCAAAAGATATGTCCAGTTGAAAATTCTGAATAGTCGCTATGGAATTCAGGCCCTTAAAAATGGACATTTTGCAAACGACCTCGGATTTCGACGAAACCACTTTTGTTGGGTCCGTGATGTAAAGTTATTGCTAGATTCCAAATTTCATAATTTTTCGAATCAATATGTGAGTGTGGCAAAGGAAAACGCGTTTGACCGGTTTCAGTTGATTTTAATCGACTGGAAATTGGCCATTTTTCCAACGGTCTCAGAATTCGACGAAACTAGTTTTGTTAGGACCGTATCGTCAATACGAAGCTAGAAAATATTTTTCTAGAATTTTTAAAGTTAATATGTGACCCCGGTAATTTGAAATGTACGTTTAAAATTCAATATAGTGATTTAAATGTAAATTTAACGGAAACTGATTCAAACGATCAAATCAGCTTGCGAAACATATCCCATTGTGTTCGGAATGGGGGTAAAACGCTATGAACGATAGGCGGTGGGCCTCGTTTAGAGGTCGTATGTGAAAGTCAACTTTTTGAAAAAAAAATAAAATAAATAAATTAATAAAAAAAAACAAATATATATGAACCCCCCCCCCCTTTTTCTCGTTTTCATTCAACAGAATTATGAAAAAAAAAACAAAGGGGCTGGGCCCTAAACCCGCCGCCCACGCACGGCGATCCTCCCCCTCCTCTCGATTCAGCGCCACCGCGCCCTCTTCCTCACCTTCTCCCTCCGACCTCCGCTAGCACCCTCTCTCCTTCCTCCTCTGATCGAGACCCGCGCCCCCTTGGAACCCTAACGCCGCCCCTTCTTCTCGATCCCGCCGCCACCAATGGAGCACCGCCCTCCAAGCGACACCAGCAGCCACCTCATCTCGTGTGCCCCCCCTTGAAGTCAGCCACCAGTCCGAACCCCCCTCTTCCGATAAAAAAAAAAAAACAGTGAGTTTCTCTTTATTTATTTATTTTCTTTCCCTTGGTTCATATCAGTTTTAACTATATAAACGAGTTTGAAAAACTGATTTCTTTATTATTTAAGCGATGATTTATATTTTATAAAGTTGAAGTTTATATTTTTATAATGATAAAAGTTATATTTTAGTTTATAAAAATAAAGAAAAGTTAGGATTTTTAGAAAGGTAAAAATATGATTTTTACTAAATAAAAATATGATTTTGGTTCGATCAAAGTTAGGATTTTTGTTAAATTAGAAAAATATAATTTTTATCATATAGAAGATATAAAAATATGATTTTTATATTATAAAAATAGTAAAATTATGATTTTTATTTATGTAGGATAATAAAAATATAATCTTTGTTAGGATAAAAGCAATATAAAAATATAATTTTTATAACGAAGTGGAGAATAAAAATATGGTTTTTATGCAAGGAAAAATAAAAATATGAATTTTTTTTTTCATGAAACAACGAGAATAAAGATTCGATTTTTATATATGTAGTGGATGCGGACGACGAAAGTAACTAGAGGCGGACACGATGAAGATTTCCTACCTATGAAGAATCGCGGCGTTTGGTTTAGCTATCGGTGAGAACTTCTCACACTTCAAATTCTTTTTCTAGTTATATATATACTAGGATGCAGACGGTGCTTAGTAGCACCCGACACAATCGTCCACAAACCATGGACTTGTTTGTTTGGTTGCATAAATTAGTTAGATGATTTGGGCTGAATTGAATTGTTTGGTGAATTGAAATTGATTTGATTGATGTGTGAATGGCGTGGGCCTTCACTAGACCGGGGATAAGGCTGGGCCTCGTCCCGTTTCTAGTATCGTGCCGTTATGCCGCCGAAATTTTCTAAAATATGTTAGAAAAATAAAAATATCACTTTTATTGTGTAAATGAAATGAATAGAAACTCATGTGTTGAAATAGAATATTTTATCGTTAAAAATATAATTTTTAACGTGAAAGTGAATAAATAAATATTCATTTACAAACCGGACGGTTTGTTTATGTACACTGATTTGACTGACATTGATTGGGTCGATAAACTTTACACATCGCCCAACTGCACAAATAAAATCTGTGTTTGATTGTTTGAAACCCCACACGGGTGTTGGGATGAAATTTGATGTTCACTCATCCTGATTGATTAAATATGTCGATCGGTCGATTGACAGACTGTTATAAGCGTCAGATATCTATATTTGATGCTTATACAGTGTAGTGCACTTTGGTTGATGGTTGATTGTTTATTAATGCTATTATATACATGTGTTGTATGGAATCCATATAATTAACGTTATATGGTGATTGATTGGGCCTCATTCCAATCGGGAAAATAATGAATATTAGAAAAGAAAATTCATGTGTTGAATATAAAAATAGTCATGTGTTGACGATGTTCATGTGTTGAAAATATTCGTGTGTTGAGTAAAATATTTTAAATAATAAAAATTACATCTTTATCATATTTAAAATTAGAACTACTTCTCAGTAGGAGTCTAATTGAAAATCAAACGATAGATACCATAGTTTTATAAAATATTTTACATAACAAAAATAGTGAGGTGTTGACAGTACTCATGTGTTGAGATTAGTCGTGTGTTGAAAGAAATATAGATTCATGTGTTGAATAGAACAAATATTCATTTGTTGAATAGAATAACGAATTATTGAAATATAAAGCCGTGTTGATTAGAGATGCGTTATTTTGACGCGAACGATGTTTATATCGATTTTATTCGTTTTATAATGAATATTGAAAAGTGATTTCAAAATTTAATATTTTGAAAGGAAATTCAAATTGAATTAGATTAAAATTCAAATGGAAATTTTATTGAATCAATTTGAAATGAATTCGAATCGAATAGAAAATGAATTCGATTCGAATTGAATAGAAAGTGAATTTGAATTCGAATAAAATAGAGATGAATTCAAATTGAATTAAATTGAAATTGAAATTTAAAACGAACTGAAATTGAATAGAAATCAATTTAAAACGAATTCAAATTGAATTGAATTGAAACGAATTTGAATTTGAATTGAATTGAAACGAATTTGAATTTGAATTGAATTGAAATGAACTCGAATTGAATTGAAATCAAATCGATTTGAAATTGACGACGAAGTTGAAATTGTTTTGAAACGAATGTAGAACTATTTATAAAATTCGTTTAAAAAGGAAATCGACGAAATATATATAATATATATATATTATATATAATGGCCTGAATAGAACGCGCCGCGCCGCGGCAGTTCGTGAATTTCGACCATTTATTTCAAACGGACATTGCGGGAGATCCGACCGTCGGATTCTCCTAAAACCGGAACCGTTGGGTTCGTATCGAAAAGAGCTTTCCAATGAATATTAGAAATTTGAAATCTAACGGTTGGATTTGGAATTATGTCCAAATCAAATTCGAAAAAGGTCGCTGTAAGTGCAGTTCGATGGCCGTTGATGGAAATCGACTGTACGGGCCTTGATAAAATTATTAAAAATATTGATAATTTGTGTAAAATCATAATATGTGAATTGGAAAGAACTGGGCTGAAGAATTCCACATTTGAAAGGATAAAAATAGATTTTTTATCGAAATGAACTAGTTTTGAACTGGAATTAAAATCAATTTATTTTTGAAATAAATAAATTGAATTTGAAAGTGATTTTAAAAATAATCAATATTTCCAATACGTGAATTGGAAAGGATTTGAGTCGAAATTATCTTCGGAATATTTCGATGTTGGATTTCGTGACTCTACAGATATTGTTTTGGGAATTTGAAAGATATATTATATATCGTTATTTCCAATACGATATTTGTTGGTTTCAGAATTTGATATTGAATATAAGCCGATATATTTTCTATTCAGAGCCCTGTATTTAATATCAAATGTGATTTGGTTTGTCGTGAATCGTGTTTTAGATAACATTGGTTCTTTAACCCAGTTAAAGGCAAGATATCGATTTCTGAAAAGATTAAAACTAAGTGGAGTTTTAATGAATCTTTAATTAAATTAAAATGTGAATTGATAATCTAAATTATCAAATCTGAAAAGTGATCGAGAGTGGAGTATCACCAGTTTTGCTCCAAAGCGATAGTTAAATCTTTAATTAGATTTGAACGTGAAATGGTAATTAATTTTACCGATAACACCGTGGTGTTTGGAATGGAGTATCACCAGTTTTGCTCCATGGGATATATAGGTTGGGATTGGGAAATAAAATAAATAATTACTTCGGTGTGGTTCGTTAATCCCGACTAGTTAGAAATGATATCCAAAGGAGGATTGAAGAATAAATTTAGAAGAATTTATCTTTGATAAAATTAATGGGAACCTTTCCCTAAGAATGTGATTTTGTGAATAAAAGAATATTCTGAATTGGAATGAGGCGTTCATTGTGTTTGTGTAACATTTGTTTATTATATACGTGGGTTATTCAGAAAGGCCGGGTTTATACCCATTCTGAATAACCGATTCGACGAGATGTCGAAGATGAAGACGGTGGTTGAAGACCGGAAGTCTTCACATCGTTTGGGTGATTACTGATGATCTTGATTGGGCTGTACACCCAGGATGAGGGAATCAGTTGGTGATCGTCCAGACGTACTTGGAGATGGATGGATATGCGAGGAAAGTGCCTCCGGTTTCGTTCAGACCCAGAACGAACTTGTCAATGGATTGTGTGTCTGACATTGGATTTTATTCTGTGTTGATTGATCTCTATTAAATATACATCTGTTTGGCGGCGGAGAATTTATTCTCTTGCTTAACGCCCTTCTCTGAGACGTACGAGCTCAGAGGTTGTATATCGATGGACATCAGTCGCATGGAGTGAATTGCCAGTGTGGCATGCGTAAGTGGCAGTTGATCAAGGCTTCTGTTGAAAAGCAAAGTCTTGTGGTTGATGATCAAAGCACGGCCTGTGTGGCGTAGCTTTGTGTATAACGTGAATTCGCGAGCCTCACACCTCGGTATGAGTCAAAAACGGGATACGGACCCAAGGAGTGCACGACGTTTCTTTCTAGCTAGGGTGGTGTCAGTGACCTACCAGCCCTGACATTTATATACTTTTCACCTGTGTGGTTATTGGATACGAGGCGCCTCGGATATAGGTCTGTAAGGACCGGGAAACGTGTGTTCAGGAATAATTAATCCTCAAAAGTAAGAGAGGACCGGCCTTGGAGGTTCCAAAGGATCAGAGTGGGGTCCTGAGGCATTGCTAGAGTGTCTCGAACGCGGAGAGGAGCTTGCCCCTTGCCTCGACTCATGATGGAATCCAATTTCCAATACGTGTATTGCGGTTTTATTTGTAGAGCCTAGTATGGCGACATAGTAGATGGTAGCTATGCCGCCTATGATTGATACTTATGATTGAAATTGTTTTGACACTATACACTTATAATAGTATCAAATAATGTGATTTAAACGTATCAAGCATGCTTTGGCTGTTATAAGGGAAAACCCTATCCTCCGGCTTGCGTTGCATTGTGTGATGGGACCTGGGTCTTATAACAGCTTCATTTTTCTTTATTTAGCATTGCGCTGTTTGTTTTATGCACTGGTATTCTTGGGAGGAAACCCGTTCCGTGTTATACGGCGTGGTCCCTTGATTTACCGAACTTTAAAATAAAGATTAATAACTGTTTTAGTTCTCACACCAGTCACATGACTGACCTGGAGTTTATTGTTTTAACCTAAACTCTGGGTGCCCCTATTTTCCACACGGGCAGCTAGTAGTTTTGGTTTTGCAGATTTATATTCTCAGGGTCCTGATTAACAGCTGGAACGATGCTCGGAAAGCTCTGTATCCGTGTATCACTTTCAGTTGTGTTTTGTATATTTTTCCGCTACTATGTAACTTATTGTAATCTCTGATATTTATCGAATGTAATGTATTCATTTATACTCTGTATATTCTTGTATCTGATGGAATTGTTGTAATAGCAATGAAATGTTCCGTCTGCGTTCTATTTTGTCTTGTTCTCAATTCTATCCATGCTTTCCTTCATGGGGAAGTTCGGGTCGTTTCAGTTTGGTATCAGAGCTTTGGTTTACAGAGCTCGAGAACAAGACACATTAGAACCATACGAAAGAATTCATCAGATATTGGGTTAGTAATATCCAATTAGAATGACTCGTTAGAGATAGGATCAGTAGTATCCTAGAACGAGTGTGAAGAGTATATTTTTCAAATGAAAACAATTTTGTTTTGAAAATTAAAACCATTTTATACGTATTTGATTATTTATTTATTTTGAATATGGACAATCTAGTATATAAAGGTTTTGCATATACGCGTCATGAACGTATATTCGAAGTTTTAATATATTAGATAGATATAGAATCACATTCTAGTTGCCCGGGAATGATTCTGATAATGCTGCAGCGTTACCAGTATTTATTTTCGAGTAACGAAGGTGTGATACCTATATATTTCCATTAGACTGGTGTGAGAACCAAAACTTATATAGATAGATTTATTGTTGTGAATTGGCATCAAAAACATGATTTTTGTATATATATCGAATTTATGAATTTGAAACTCTAATTCACTAATTGATTGATGTTTGTGTTGTTTGTTTAATTGTTTGATAATTTTGAACCATTTATGCCTAATTGCATCAAATATTGAACTGTATTGAAAATCGGTTGCATTTGTTTGCATATACATGTATATCATTGAACAGGTCATAGCAAGGAGGCTAGAGCAGAGAATAAAATTTGTTTGCCCGACAAATAGGTACATGTTTACTACATAATTTACTGTTTTGTTTGGGTGATGATGATTTTATGAGCCTATTGGCAAGCCGCTTGGCTTTTTCTTTTTCTTTTTGAGATCTGAAGGACCGGGGAAGCTATTTGAAATTCCCCGATGCTCCCGGTGCAGGGGAGGTTATGGCGAAATTTTTCGAAAATTTAGGGTGTTAGCCAAATTTTTGAAATTTTGAAAATTCTCAGAAACTAAAAAGTTGGGGAATGGAAGCCAGATCGAATGTACAATTGAATAATCAAACCACTTTCGACTTTGTTCCTTTTCGGGGACGAAAAGTTTTAGGTTGGGGAGATTGTAATAACCCGAAAATCTGGGCCAGTTTAAAATTTTTATTTTGGCAATTTTAGCGAATTTTTAATATTTAAAATAGATTATTTTAAATAAAATCGACGTGAAATTCATTTTGAATAGAATTCAAACGTATATATTATACGCGTCGTCGTTAGAATATAAATATTTATATATAATTATAAATAGAATTGAAAATGGCGCGGTAGTTCGATAATTCGATTTCAAACTTCAATTGAATGTACCGGGTGCAAAACAATCCGGATTTTAGTGAAACAAAAAACAATAGGATCTAATAGAGAATATCTTTCCAACGAATCTGACAAATTGAGATTTCATGGCGGGAATCAAAAGATATGTCCAGTTGAAAATTCTGAATAGTCGCTATGGAATTCAGGCCCTTAAAAATGGACATTTTGCAAACGACCTCGGATTTCGACGAAACCACTTTTGTTGGGTCCGTGATGTAAAGTTATTGCTAGATTCCAAATTTCATAATTTTTCGAATCAATATGTGAGCGTGGCAAAGGAAAACGCGTTTGACCGGTTTCAGTTGATTTTAATCGACTGGAAATTGGCCATTTTTCCAGCGGTCTCAGAATTCGACGAAACTAGTTTTGTTAGGACCGTATCGTTAATACGAAGCTAGAAAATATTTTTCTAGAATTTTTAAAGTTAATATGTGACCCCGGTAATTTGAAATGTACGTTTAAAATTCAATATAGTGATTTAAATGTAAATTTAACGGAAACTGATTCAAACGATCAAATCAGCTTGCGAAACATATCCCATTGTGTTCGGAATGGGGGTAAAACGCTATGGACGACAGGCGGTGGGCCTCGTTTAGAGGTCGTATGTGAAAGTCAACTTTTTGAAAATAAAAATAAAATAAATAAATTAATAAAAAAAACAAATATATATGACCCCCCCTTTTTCTCGTTTTCATTCAACAGAATTATAAAAAAAAAAAAAAAAACAAAGGGGCTGGGCCCTAAACCCGCCGCCCACGCACGGCGATCCTCCCCCTCCTCTCGATTCAGCGCCACCGCGCCCTCTTCCTCACCTTCTCCCTCCGACCTCCGCTAGCACCCTCTCTCCTTCCTCCTCTGATCGAGACCCGCGCCCCCTTGGAACCCTAACGCCGCCCCTTCTTCTCGATCCCGCCGCCACCAATGGAGCACCGCCCTCCAAGCGACACCAGCATCCACCTCATCTCGTGTGCCCCCCCTTGAAGTCAGCCACCAGTCCGAACCCCCCTCTTCCGATAAAAAAAAAAAAAACAGTGAGTTTCTCTTTATTTATTTATTTTCTTTCCCTTGGTTCATATCAGTTTTAACTATATAAACGAGTTTGAAAAACTGATTTCTTTATTATTTAAGCGATGATTTATATTTTATAAAGTTGAAGTTTATATTTTTATAATGATAAAAGTTATATTTTAGTTTATAAAAATAAAGAAAAGTTAGGATTTTTAGAAAGGTAAAAATATGATTTTTACTAAATAAAAATATGATTTTGGTTCGATCAAAGTTAGGATTTTTGTTAAATTAGAAAAATATAATTTTTATCATATAGAAGATATAAAAATATGATTTTTATATTATAAAAATAGTAAAAATATGATTTTTATTTATGTAGGATAATAAAAATATAATCTTTGTTAGGAGAAAAGCAATATAAAAATATAATTTTTATAACGAAGTGGAGAATAAAAATATGGTTTTTATGCAAGGAAAAATAAAAATATGAATTTTATTTTTTTTCATGAAACAACGAGAATAAAGATTCGATTTTTATATATGTAGTGGATGCGGACGACGAAAGTAACTAGAGGCGGACACGATGAAGATTTCCTACCTATGAAGAATCGCGGCGTTTGGTTTAGCTATCGGTGAGAACTTCTCACACTTCAAATTCTTTTTCTAGTTATATATATACTAGGATGCAGACGGTGCTTAGTAGCACCCGACACAATCGTCCACAAACCATGGACTTGTTTGTTTGGTTGCATAAATTAGTTAGATGATTTGGGCTGAATTGAATTGTTTGGTGAATTGAAATTGATTTGATTGATGTGTGAATGGCGTGGGCCTTCACTAGACCGGGGATAAGGCTAGGCCTCGTCCCGTTTCTAGTATCGTGCCGTTATGCCGCCGAAATTTTCTAAAATATGTTAGAAAAATAAAAATATCACTTTTATTGTGTAAATGAAATGAATAGAAACTCATGTGTTGAAATAGAATATTTTATCGTTAAAAATATAATTTTTAACGTGACAGTGAATAAATAAATATTCATTTACAAACCGGACGGTTTGTTTATGTACACTGATTTGACTGACATTGATTGGGTCAATAAATTTTACACATCGCCCAACTGCACAAATAAAATCTGTATTTGATTGTTTGAAACCCCACACGGGTGTTGGGATGAAATTTGATGTTCACTCATCCTGATTGATTAAATATGTCGATCGGTCGATTGACAGACTGTTATAAGCGTCAGATATCTATATTTGATGCTTATACAGTGTAGTGCACTTTGGTTGATGGTTGATTGTTTATTAATGCTATTATATACATGTGTTGTATGGAATCCATATAATTAACGTTATATGGTGATTGATTGGGCCTCATTCCAATCGGGAAAATAATGAATATTAGAAAAGAAAATTCATGTGTTGACGATGTTCATGTGTTGAAAATATTCGTGTGTTGAGTAAAATATTTTAAATAATAAAAATTACATCTTTATCATATTTAAAATTAGAACTACTTCTCAGTAGGAGTCTAATTGAAAATCAAACGATAGATACCATAGTTTTATAAAATATTTTACATAACAAAAATAGTGAGGTGTTGACAGTACTCATGTGTTGAGATTAGTCGTGTGTTGAAAGAAATATAGATTCATGTGTTGAATAGAACAAATATTCATTTGTTGAATAGAATAATGAATTATTGAAGTATAAAGCCGTGTTGATTAGAGATGCGTTATTTTGACGCGAACGATGTTTATATCGATTTTATTCGTTTTATAATGAATATTGAAAAGTGATTTCAAAATTTAATATTTTGAAAGGAAATTCAAATTGAAGTAGATTAAAATTCAAATGGAAATTTTATTGAATCAATTTGAAATGAATTCGAATCGAATAGAAAATGAATTCGATTCGAATTGAATAGAAAGTGAATTTGAATTCGAATATAATAGAGATGAATTCAAATTGAATTAAATTGAAATTGAAATTGAAATTTAAAACGAACTGAAATTGAATAGAAATCAATTTAAAACGAATTCAAATTGAATTGAATTGAAACGAATTTGAATTTGAATTGAATTGAAACGAATTTGAATTTGAATTGAATTGAAATGAACTCGAATTGAATTGAAATCAAATCGATTTGAAATTGACGACGAAGTTGAAATTGTTTTGAAACGAATGTAGAACTATTTATAAAATTCGTTTAAAAAGGAAATCGACGAAATATATATAATATATATATATTATATATAATGGCCTGAATAGAACGCGCCGCGCCGCGGCAGTTCGTGAATTTCGACCATTTATTTCAAACGGACATTGCGGGAGATCCGACCGTCGGATTCTCCTAAAACCGGAACCGTTGGGTTCGTATCGAAAAGAGCTTTTCAATGAATATTAGAAATTTGAAATCTAACGGTTGGATTTGGAATTATGTCCAAATCAAATTCGAAAAAGGTCGCTGTAAGTGCAGTTCGATGGCCGTTGATGGAAATCGACTGTACGGGCCTTGATAAAATTATTAAAAATATTGATAATTTGTGTAAAATCATAATATGTGAATTGGAAAGAACTGGGCTGAAGAATTCCACATTTGAAAGGATAAAAATAGATTTTTTTATCGAAATGAACTAGTTTTGAACTGGAATTAAAATCAATTTATTTTTGAAATAAATAAATTGAATTTGAAAGTGATTTTAAAAATAATCAATATTTCCAATACGTGAATTGGAAAGGATTTGAGTCGAAATTATCTTCGGAATATTTCGATGTTGGATTTCGTGACTCTACAGATATTGTTTTGGGAATTTGAAAGATATATTATATATCGTTATTTCCAATACGATATTTGTTGGTTTCAGAATTTGATATTGAATATAAGCCGATATATTTTCTATTCAGAGCCCTGTATTTAATATCAAATGTGATTTGGTTTGTCGTGAATCGTGTTTTAGATAACATTGGTTCTTTAACCCAGTTAAAGGCAAGATATCGATTTCTGAAAAGATTAAAACTAAGTGGAGTTTTAATGAATCTTTAATTAAATTAAAATGTGAATTGATAATCTAAATTATCAAATCTGAAAAGTGATCGAGAGTGGAGTATCACCAGTTTTGCTCCAAAGCGATAGTTAAATCTTTAATTAGATTTGAACGTGAAATGGTAATTAATTTTACCGATAACACCGTGGTGTTTGGAATGGAGTATCACCAGTTTTGCTCCATGGGATATATAGGTTGGGATTGGGAAATAAAATAAATAATTACTTCGGTGTGGTTCGTTAATCCCGACTAGTTAGAAATGATATCCAAAGGAGGATTGAAGAATAAATTTAGAAGAATTTATCTTTGATAAAATTAATGGGAACCTTTCCCTAAGAATGTGATTTTGTGAATAAAAGAATATTCTGAATTGGAATGAGGCGTTCATTGTGTTTGTGTAACATTTGTTTATTATATACGTGGGTTATTCAAAAAGGCCGGGTTTATACCCATTCTGAATAACCGATTCGACGAGATGTCGAAGATGAAGACGGTGGTTGAAGACCGGAAGTCTTCACATCGTTTGGGTGATTACTGATGATCTTGATTGGGCTGTACACCCAGGATGAGGGAATCAGTTGGTGATCGTCCAGACGTACTTGGAGATGGATGGATATGCGAGGAAAGTGCCTCCGGTTTCGTTCAGACCCAGAACGAACTTGTCAATGGATTGTGTGTCTGACATTGGATTTTATTCTGTGTTGATTGATCTCTATTAAATATACATCTGTTTGGCGGCGGAGAATTTATTCTCTTGCTTAACGCCCTTCTCTGAGACGTACGAGCTCAGAGGTTGTATATCGATGGACATCAGTCGCATGGAGTGAATTGCCAGTGTGGCATGCGTAAGTGGCAGTTGATCAAGGCTTCTGTTGAAAAGCAAAGTCTTGTGGTTGATGATCAAAGCACGGCCTGTGTGGCGTAGCTTTGTGTATAACGTGAATTCGCGAGCCTCACACCTCGGTATGAGTCAAAAACGGGATACGGACCCAAGGAGTGCACGACGTTTCTTTCTAGCTAGGGTGGTGTCAGTGACCTACCAGCCCTGACATTTATATACTTTTCACCTGTGTGGTTATTGGATACGAGGCGCCTCGGATATAGGTCTGTAAGGACCGGGAAACGTGTGTTCAGGAATAATTAATCCTCAAAAGTAAGAGAGGACCGGCCTTGGAGGTTCCAAAGGATCAGAGTGGGGTCCTGAGGCATTGCTAGAGTGTCTCGAACGCGGAGAGGAGCTTGCCCCTTGCCTCGGCTCATGATGGAATCCAATTTCCAATACGTGTATTGCGGTTTTATTTGTAGAGCCTAGTATGGCGACATAGTAGATGGTAGCTATGCCGCCTATGATTGATACTTATGATTGAAATTGTTTTGACACTATACACTTATAATAGTATCAAATAATGTGATTTAAACGTATCAAGCATGCTTTGGCTGTTATAAGGGAAAACCCTATCCTCCGGCTTGCGTTGCATTGTGTGATGGGACCTGGGTCTTATAACAGCTTCATTTTTCTTTATTTAGCATTGCGCTGTTTGTTTTATGCACTGGTATTCTTGGGAGGAAACCCGTTCCGTGTTATACGGCGTGGTCCCTTGATTTACCGAACTTTAAAATAAAGATTAATAACTGTTTTAGTTCTCACACCAGTCACATGACTGACCTGGAGTTTATTGTTTTAACCTAAACTCTGGGTGCCCCTATTTTCAACACGGGCAGCTAGTAGTTTTGGTTTTGCAGATTTATATTCTCAGGGTCCTGATTAACAGCTGGAACGATGCTCGGAAAGCTCTGTATCCGTGTATCACTTTCAGTTGTGTTTTGTATATTTTTCCGCTACTATGTAACTTATTGTAATCTCTGATATTTATCGAATGTAATGTATTCATTTATACTCTGTATATTCTTGTATCTGATGGAATTGTTGTAATAGCAATGAAATGTTCTTCCGTCTGCGTCCTTTTGTTTGTTGTTCTCAAAGTATTCGTGCTTTCCTTCACGGGGAAGTTACGGGTTCTTACATTGCCGGTATTAACCGTGCGTGGGAGGAGGCAGAAAAGCTTAGAGAGAGGCAAACTGACGATGAGGAACGGACAATGTGCACAAACATACGGAAGATTTTAGACGTGATTTTGTGCAGGAACAAGCTAGATCGGCTGAAACCACCATCTCCTCTACCCCCTCCTCCTCCTGCAGGTCCTCCTTCTCCTCCTGCAGGTTCTCCTCCTCCTCAACCAGTAGCACATGACGAGCTTGCGCATGGCCCATCACAACCGGCACCCACATTTCCCCGTTCCAGCAGTGCACGACACACTAGAAGCAGCAACGACAGTGGTTCGTCTTCAACTTCCACACCGATACTCAGGCGACCGAGGCGAAACTAGTGCACATTTATGTTTGTGTAATTATTTGTTATGTTTTGGTACGTTTATAAATTTCTTAGCTTCTTCTTAGATGGCAGAATGTGTCTTTATGTGTGGGGAACATTATGTGGTTGTGTAAGGGAACATTATGAATCAATTAGAGATGAACTCATTTTACGGTCTTGTTGTTGAACTCCTTTCTCTTTATGTATGAGGAACATTGACATTTGAATCAATTAGAGATGAGCATTATGAATCAAGTGGGAGTTGTGGTTCATAATGAGTTCATGTATGTAGCTGTGGTTCATAATGCAGGGTCTTCATGTATTGGATGTGGTTTGTGTGCAGGGTGTTCATGCATGTAGCTGTGGTTCCTGTTGTGTGCAGGATTATAACGAAGGCGAGTTTTGGAAACTCGCCTTTGTATTTTTATGAAGGCGAGTTTTCAGAACTCGTCTTTGGAAACCCTGCACACTAAAACCGGTATACTTGTGTTATTACTTTTGAAACAGATCTGTTAGTGTTATATTTTACAAAAACAGGCTCATGTACGTAAAAAGTCCTTTTGACTATTACTATATTTAATAACCTAAATCGTACACATGGTACACACATGAACAAGTACATAATGGAGACAATAAGGCTGGGTAGCAATCAAATGGTATGATCACGTTTTGTTTAGTCGTCGCACACGGATGTTTAACGTTCAGCTCCCAAAGTGAATTTTGAAAGTTAACGCTTAGCTAAATTTTCCATATATAACAGTTTGCATTGGTATTATCAACACCCTACTGACTAAGGTTGTCTTATTAGGAAACTTAAAAAATAAAAAATAAAATATGATGGTATCGGTAATACATCACTAATACTTGGACTGATACTAAAACGCTGGTAGTTACTACTAGTGCCTTAGCATGACAATTGACAAATTAACAATACAGTGTATAATACTAGTAATCGACCTTCTTTCTAACACTTATCCCTTCTCAAGTCGTTTTCAAAACAAGGATCGAAATTACCATATACCGTTACCATAGCCTCAATTTAGATAAACAAAGTAGTTTGATATGTTAATTTATATATATATATATATATATATATATATATATATATATATATATATATATATATATATGAGAGGAAGAAGCTGCTGAATTTGAGTACAACGCAATGAAGAGTAGATTCACTTGGATGGAGCCTGTCACTTCGAACCTAAGACATCTATATGTTCCATTGCTATGCTTAATTTTCCAAGTGTCAAACAGGCTGTAATGACCTGGCATTTTGCCCGTCTCAAATCGGTAATTAAACCAACTCGAAACGTTCAAAATAACAGACTGAACAAAAATTAGAAACGAATACTGTAATTAAGTATTCGTTTCCATTTTTTGTTCAATTTCAGTTTGTGTAGTCTTAAAATATTTTATAGATTTTTTTGGTAGTTTTTAATTTGGAAAATAAACATATATTTTTCTGATGTGTTTTAGGGAAACTATGGTCCCTTTTGACATTTTACAAAACTAATCAGCTAGTCTATTTTACTTTGGTTTGGTGATCTATACACATTGTTGTACATGGTTTTATTGTTAGGTTGCTATTATTGGTTTCTATCTTATTGAAAAAAAAAACTAGCAAGTTTTGATCGTGAATTTGACCTCAGTTATAGATCTTTGGAGCAAGATTCGAAGTGCTTTTAGGTTGGAGCTTCGAGCTAGAGTTGGAGTTCTTCTGCTATCATATTGTTTTCTTTTCCGCTGTGTATTTTACTGTAACTCTGGTAATGTAAACTCAGTTGTAATCAAATATTGAGTAATAAAGGTTTATTTTGTTTTGTTCTAATTAATGTTTACTACCCGGCGAATCCGATTTTCAAACATCTGGAGTTGGTTTGAACATCGACTCTAGATGATTGGAAGTTGGGTTGACACACAGTTGGACGATTATTCTACTATTTATGGGGACTGTGTGTTATGAACATAACTTTGAACTGGTCGGCTACATCACAAATATGCAAGCCGAATTTGATGGACAGGCTTATGCAAAACACCTATTACTATAATGATGTTGTTAATAATATTCAAATTTTATAATTGTCCCTGCAGCTGCATATGTTTTTCCTATTATTTCTGGAAGGCCGATGCCAAAATCCATCTCCATTAATTAAGCTGCTGAATTTGGGTAACAAAGGCAATAGGTATGGTTTAAAAAAGTCAAAGCAAGCATGGTTGAATGCATGGCCATTCTTCAAGCAAGAATATAAAGCATAGGTTAACAAATCAAGGTAGCTAGGTACATACAAAATTTGATGTAAAATAAAAAAACATATACATAATGTAAAATAGGAATACACGTACATATTTTCTTATTGTATATATTTTGTATAAGGTGAACAAACACATCTATTTTTCTTCTTCGTAAACAAGTTCAAAGTTGAGCCAAACTAACAATTTGACTATGTTTTAGAGACCATAAACACAATAAGCATGATATGTTAATATTAAGGGTGTTCTACGTGTGCTAGTCTAGTGCAGTTTAATATCCTATATTGTGGGCATATGTCACAAAATAAAACTTTCAATATTAGAGAATTTTTAGTGCTTAAAAAGGTAAGTATAAATGAAGCTTATTCCAAAAAGTCACGAATGAGTTAATAGGAAAAATTACTGCTGTTCATATATACCTGTTTGATTGAAGGGTTATTAATTAAATATGTGGAATACTTGTTTATGAATTTTAAGATGCAACCAATGATGAAAGTTCGAATTTTCTAATGTCCATAAAATCTAAATGTCCACAATTTTTGTGCTAGTCTTGTTTGGCTATTACTTTTTTTACTCTTTAGAAGATGCATCATCTATGATGGAATTGGTTTGCAATAGAGAATATGAAAAATCATGTCAGATTAGTCATGAACAATAGAGCTTCAAAATTTTTAACTAGTTTAGTCATAATTTGGTAACCTTGTGGATGAGAAAATTAACTTGCATATATATAGTTGTAGTATGTAGTATGTACACTTGATGTTTCGACAGTTCAAAACTATGTAAATTATTTACATTTTTTGCAAATAAGAAGTTTTTCGTTTTCCAACAGACAAGTGCCTTAATGCTTTTTCCATTTCCTTAGCCCTTTCACCTGTATTCATTCTCCAAGCAGAAACAATAGATACACAACATAGACACTGAATGTTTTGTAAAGTAAATAAAAATAATTTTTTTATTCAAAGCTAGAACTAAATTGATTGATTGCATTAGAGTACCCAACATTAGCGTGGACGTAAGTTAATGGTTTGTAACAAAGTATAAGTTACATATTTGAGTACCAAACATTAGTCATTGGTATTCCAATGACTTGACCATTATTTTTGTTCTTCATTTTGGACTTTATATTTTTGTTCTCTTTTAGGAAATGAGAGATTGTAATGCTATTTATATTATGAGTTTATGTAACAAAAAATTTGCTTTGTAGGTTGGTCGCCTGAAGTAAGGGTCTGCTATGGACGGGTTGTGATCTATTTGTTGAATACTGAAGTTATACGTAATAGTCTAAACTTTGAAGTATATTCAGTTAATTTGTATCATGTAATATATACCAAAGTTTAAAGTATGCCCATGTATTTTAGTTATGAACTCAAATGTGTTGAGCTTTGAAGTATGGGCCTGTAATTTAATTTGTTAATGTCTACCGACATTGTGAATTGAAGTTGAACTTTATAGTTTTTAGTTTAGAGATGTTGTACTTGTGTTATGTATGAGTTGTTCATTTAAACTTTATAATTTTGTAGATTTGAATATTACAATTCGTATTAATGGGTATAAAATGCTCGTAAATTTGTATTGGTGGGTATAATGTGCTTATATTTTGTTTAAACTGAAGTTTTATGCTTCGGGTAATATTTTTGATTAAAACCGTAGCTAAATTATATTCAAAAAAATTACGATGTAAAATTGCCACGGTCCAGAGCCGTGGCAGATTAGTATTTTGCCATGGACCAAAACTGTGGCAAAATATAAATCTGCCACGGCTATAGGCCGTGGTAAAATACCAATCTGCCACGACTCCATGCCATGGCAAAATTTTGCCATAGCTTTAGACCGTGGCAAAACTCATTAGCCACAGCCTAAAGCCATGGCAAAATTGCTTTTTGGTGTAGTGAAAATAACATGAACTCACAGAGATTGGATCGGTGTACAAGAAGTGCCTCAGATATATGTATAGGCTGGTGTTATAGAAGATGGTCTAATTCAATCCAAGCTGAGGCAGCATCTCCTTATCTCCATTGTTTTATTTTAGAATTAAGTTTTGGGGGAGGAAAAATGAAGATAATTTAGGTGTAGGATATAATAGAAATGTTGGCCTTTATATAGACTTTCCTCCACGGACCTGGCCAACAACCACGTCCAAAAAAAGAAGAATGCACTAAGCCGTATCGGGGATGGGTCGACCCACCCCATCTGGGTCGACCCCTAGGTCGACTCACCGGACCTTGGGTCGATCCAAAGGTCAACACAGGCCGGGCATGTGTCAACCCATAACGGGTCCAATTCCCGCCTGTTGCCTTCCCTTTTTCCCTCTTCGTTACTTTGATTTATTTTGAATTTCCGGGTTGTTTTATTTACATATATCCTACTTATATGTATACAAACTTCTAACCTTTATATCTTCCTCATACGATGTCCGTTTGATGCAAACTCGGAGTCTATCTTAACCAGAATTTCGAGACGAACGTAATGGTACAGTCTGTTTTACTTAATTCCCAATATTTAATTAAGTACCCTTTAGTTTGTTGTTACTAATGTCCTTTAAAAATTATGGGGTATTACATTCTCCCCTACTTAAAGGATTTCGTCCCCAAAATCTCCAAGTTAAGAAGAATGTTTATTACATCCACCTACAATCGTCTACCCATCCATCATCCACAGGCATCCATTGTCCTTAAGGGATTTCTAATGCTTGTATGAACATATGCAAAGGTGTGTGTATATGTCCCTATGCTAATGCGAAAATCAGATGGTCTACTGATTCAGCTGACCTCCTTAATGAAACATATGTTTGTGCCATGAATCCAAAATGTATGCAAATAGTCATAGTATATCATATAAATGCTATATGTGTGCGCAATCATCCGTCCAAATGCAATATCCATATGATGATACACCTACTTCCATCCATAAAAAAGGAAAAATGTACACACATTCATATGCAGTATGAGAGTGCTTTGAGCCGATCTAGTGCCTCATGTGTGTATATGCATCCACGAGAAAACACTTGCATCCACCAAACATAACATATTTCAAACACATATTTACATCCATTGGTTTTCTACCTAAAGGTCGAAGATTCGATCGATAGGATATACTCTAATGATAAAGCAAGTAAGAATAAAAGCTTGGAAAAAGAAGTTAAGAACATACCCTTGAAAAGAAAAGGGTACATAGCGTGAATCTTGTCTTCAGTCTCCCAGGTTGCATCTTCGTTGTCCTCTCCCCATTGCACTTTCATCAACTTGTCCTCCCTGTTGTGTAGTTTCTTAACCTCTGATCCAAGTATATGGGTAGGAACTCGTCTAGCTGTTGCTTCCCTTTCTACATCTACTTCCTCAAGCATGCTCAGCTCAACCACCTCCGCCGTTTCGTGCAAACATTTTCACAAATGGAAAACGTTGAAAACATCATGAACACCCGCCAATCTCTCTAGTATCCTCACCCTATAGGCCATTTGACCTACCCTTTCCACTATGAGAAATGGCCGATCAAATCTTGGCGCCAATTTCCCTACAGATCCAAAAAGAACCGCATTCCTTATAGGTGATACTTTGATGAAAACCATGTCTCCTACCTTAAACTCAATGTCAGTCCTTCTCTTATCTGCGCAGGACTTCTTCCTGTCATGAGTTTTCTTCATAAGTCGGAAGATAAGATCAATCTTTTCTGAAGTTTATCTAATTATCTCAGTCCAAGTAAAAGCCTATCCATAGACTCCCACCAAAAAGTCGATGATCTGCAAGGTCGTCCGTACAGTACCTCGAAGGGTGTCATGCCCATACTAGCCTGATAACTGCTGTTGTACGCGAACTCGACCCATGGGAGATGCTCCTCCTAAGTGCCTCCGAAGTCTAGGATAAACAACCTCAAAAGATCCTCAAGAACTCTATTCGCCCTTTTAGTCTATCCATCGGTCTGAGGGTGATATGCGGTGCTCAAACATAACTGTGTACTTAGTGCCTCTTGTAGGCACTTCTAGAACTCACCAGTGAAGATGGGGTCATGATCACTCACTACGCTCGAAGGTACCACTTGTAGATAGACTATCTCAAGAAGATAAACTGATGCCAACCATGTTGTCATTCTCTTTCTCTTAACACAGTACACCAAATTCATCAATTTGCAACAGTTTTAAGCCATGCAAACGAATTTAGCAACGGCTTTAAGTCGTTGCAACGACCTGGGTTGCAAACATTTAGCAACGGCTTAGACCCGCTGCGAAATTAGATTTTGCAACGGTTATGAGCCATTGCAGAATCATATTTAGCAACGGCTTCTGTCCGTTGCTACATGTTGTAATACAACCAATAATTTTTTTAGCAACGGCTAAAGGCCGTTGCCAATTTTATTTAGCAATGGTTTTGGGCTGTTGCTGTGTTAAAATTTTTCCAATTTTTTTTAATTCTTTCCCTACATTTTATATTCAGCAAAAATCTATTAATATTTGATATAAATACCACAACTATTCATAATATTACGATAATTTCAATACATATGTTGCTTCATAAAGTACAAATACCAAAATACTATTCTGATCTTACATTTTGAGTTCACCAAAACAATATTACACCACACATACCATCATAAATTACTAATACTACACACATACATTATAATTGAAATAACATACAACAAGCATAAACCATAATTGACAGTTTCAAACATTCGTCATAATTAAAATATCATACTACAAGCATAAACCATAACTGAAATGGCCATAAGCGCTGCCCAAGAAAAGTAGACTGCATCTCCCTTCATACTCTTAACCTGCCAAGAAAACAGCTGCATCAAGTAAGAAACCCAGACAATTCATTACTCATGAACTGTTTGTAACTATAATGATAAAAACTTGAAAATTTTATGATGTTTATAACTATAATGATAAAAAACCCAGACAATTCATTACTCATGAAACAAAATTTCAAAATATGTATACAGCAATGGAGATTTTTTTTTGCTTTTACGAAATTTATGACACTTAAATGTTATCTGAACTGAAATGTAAAAAACACACTGCTCCTGTTATTTGTCGTTTTTACTCCTTTAATACATCCTTTATTAATATGTTGTGAACCATGCAACATTCAATGAGGTAATATACAGTCAAAAAAAAAACAACTTAATTCACTTAATTATTGATGATCCCAAACTTTTCATACAGTACCCATAAAATTTATGATTACTCATCTTTCTTTAGGTAATAATTTTGCTAGCACGCAATCATATCGATATCGTCAATATGGAAGTGATAAGATGAAAACTAATATGGCCTGATACCTTAAATATATTTCTTAATTGATTGTGCAATCACAAAAATACATCATCAGAAAAAACAATGCATGATGAAAATTATCAGTAAATATACTGGCTAGATCCTGCTTTTATCAGTTTTAAATCACTGGTTTTTCAATAAGATAAAGGCATAACCATAAAATTACTAATAGTACTGAATTGAATCGCCATTAAGTATTTTAACATTAAGGTTACCTACCTATATTCTACCTTTCCCTGATTGCTTCTAGCATTATACCTCTTCAAATGGCTATTCTAGTGTTATTGCAGATCAAATATGAAAAACAACAAGCAAAAAGACTAAAAATAATAGATGAAAGAATATGCTATGTCAAAATTATCTTTTTATAGAAACCAAATCATTTTAATTTGAAGTTAATTGTCCTCGTCGCATAATCATTTTTCAGTTTAATCGCTCGCTGATAAAAAATTCCACACAATTGATACGTGGGAACCTGAAAATGTTGAATAAGCCTGCCCAAGAATAGACATGTATGCAAGGTTTTGAACAAATAATTAAGCAAGCCACATTTCTTGAGGTTAAGCATTTACAAAAATACACAAACAAAACCCCAAGTAGAATGGTCTACTGGCAACAATATAGCATCATACTGATCTTCTAACAATAAAAAATGTTGTCGTAACACTCGCATTATACAACTAAGATATACAAAATTAGGGAACTAAGCCAGTGAACAATACATATGAATGCATATTTATCTAGCTTGAAATACACAGAATGAGATATTATTCAAAACAATACATATGAATGTATATAAGGGTTGTAAATTATGGAAATTTATATAGGTTAACAACTTAAAGAGTACTTTACAGCTAAAATAGTTCATTAAAGACTAATTGAGGCCACTGACAGTTATGTAGTGCTTACTGCTATTCAAAATAGCATTAGCTATCGAGTCATACTGGTGTAATGAAGACAACTACCAACGGCAGCAAGCAGTAGACAATTACGACTGAGACAACTCGATCCATATTTTCCAAAGAAGACAAATATACTAAATAAACAGTAGCTTATATTATTTATACAAAAGGTAATATCAGAAAGAGAACAAACAGGCTAAACAACCACATGATTATCAAAAGAGAGCTGACGACATAACTATTCTAAATTAAATGAAGTATTTATAACTACAGCCTAGTGGGAATTTAATTCAGATTTATTTATTGAAGGCAATGCACAAGTCCTAATTCCGAAAAATCATGTTTGTCATCAATCCAGCTTAAACTTAAACTTGATGGAAGTCGCGCATGACACAGTTTGGAGCATCTTAAATTTGGCAGGGAATTCCTATTATCTTTTAGAAACGGTTTCTTTTTTTTTTTCAAAAATGAGGGATCTAACAACCTTTTTTTTCGACTGACATGCAATACTTTGTTGCAGTACAAGGTGATCAAACTACGTATTTATGTTACATACAATATAACAGTAAAATGAGATATTATTCATGTGTTATTAACCGACCTTTTGGTCCGGTTACCAAAAGTACACAAGACACGCTCGACCCAATGTATTGCGTGTGGTTAAAGATGGGAGTGTCGCTATAAAGCAAAGGAAATAGGTCGAGAAGGGATCGCGCCAGCAAGGACCTCACCGCTCCTCCAAAAACATCGCCAATCGATCACCTCTAACCCCGTAAGGGCAAAGGTCTTAGCCATGATGCCCATTGTCCGCATTTTCATACACCCCTCATACCCCTCGGGGTGCGAATTTCATATCCCATCGGGGTACGAAATTCAAACCCTATGGGGTTCGAAGTTCGAACCCACTCGGGGTTCGAACTTTAAACCCACACGGGGTTCGAATTTCGAACCCACGTCGGGTTCGAAGTTTGAACCCCATGGGGTTCGGAGTTCAAACCCACGCGGGGTTCGAAGTTTGAACCACACGGGTTCGAAGTTCGAACCCACGCGGGGTTCAAAGTTCGAACCGCACGGGTTCGAAGTTCGAACCTCAGGGACGGGTTCGAGTTCCTGGGCTTCAATGCGGTCGGGGTTCGAGATTTTCTGGAGGGATATACCTTGGGGTGTGACATAACCAAATCTTGCCCCGGCAAGCTCCCGGCCATGTTGATCACCTAAAAATAGTTGATCGACTCACGCCGATCACCTATTTTTGGTTGATCACTCCATGGCACAAACCCGGCTCCTTTTTATCCATTTTCCCACTCCTTTTTATCCCTTAGTACTTTCTACCTACTCTCACATAACCTCTTCCTATAAATACCCCCTACCTCATTCATTTCAAGGAGGCTTGGCTTGAGAGCTTGAGACCCTCATTAATGGCAGCAAGGTCATTGGGGAAGAAGATGACTCCGGACTCCTTCCAGGATACTTACCACCTTCGGGGTACTTACGGTTTACCTTCGACCACCTCTCGGACCCATCCGACTCCGACAACCTCCCGGACCCCCTCGACTCTGCCTCACTCGGCCTTGCCTCACTCGCCCTCGACTCCGCCTCGCTCGGCCTCAACTCCACCTCGATGCCCTCGGCCTTGACTCTGCCTCACTCGGCCTTGCCCCCTTGACTCTGCCTCACTCGCCATCGACTCCTCCTCGCTCGGCCTCGACTCCGCCTTGATGCCCTCGGCCTCGCCTCACTCGACCTCGGCCTCGACTCTGCCTCGATTCCCTCGACCTCGCCTCACCCGACCTCGACTTTGCCTCACTTGACATCGACTCCGCCTCACTAGGCCTCGCCTCACTCGGCCTCGACTCCGCCTCGATGCCCTCGGCCACGCCTCACTCGACCTCGACTTCGCCTCACTCGACCTCGACTTCGCATCACTTGGCCTCGACTCCGCCTCGATGACCTCGGCCTCAACTCCGCCTCCCGCGGACCTCGACCCCGACTTATCCTTGCCTCGACCTTGACTCCACCTCCCGCGAACCTCGGCCCTGACTTAACCTTAGCTCGGCCTCCTTACCTCGGCCTCGACTTCGCCTCCCACGGACCTCGGCCTCAATTTCGCCTCCCGCGGATCTCGACCTCGACTCTACCTCACTCGGCCATGCTACAACATCGACAGCTCCTCGACTACTCTCGCCCAGCATGGAAGATCAATCACAAGGACTAGGAGGATATTGTTAATCATTATAGCTTCATGTAATAGCCTTGTTGTACTTTGTATAGCCTTTTTGTACATTGTATAACCTTGTTGTACTCTGTTTTAATGGAATAAAATCAGTACAGCCTTCAATGTGGACGTAGGCCCTGATGGGCCGAACCACTATAAATAACTGTGTCCTTTATTTTCTCGTACGTTATTACTGCATTTCTTTTTATTCTCCGCTTTGGACAAAAAAATTCAAAATTTTGTAACTCTCCGGTGTTAATGACAATTTTAGGCGTCAACATTTGGCGCGCCAGGAAGGGGAGTGAAGCGCGCACCTACGGTCGACTTTCTATCACTTCCTTCGAAGAATCGAAACCTCATCTTTCCTTCTACTCAGTAAACGAGACTTTCGATGCTACTTAAGTTTTCTCAGACTTACGAACCGAGCCCATTGGCAATGGTAAACTAAGGAAAGAACCCCATAGTCGGACCTTCCATTATTGATCCTCATTCGGAATTTTCCCTCAACCTCCATCAAACAACGCCTTCGCCCAAACTCGACGAAGCCAATTCTTTCCACCAATTCTCAAACCATAAGTTTGCTCATGCTACCCAGATTCCATCTTGTTCACCGAGAAGATTTCTCGATCGTGGCGAGAAAGGGGAAATCCATCCTTGGTAGACCATCTCATGATAATCAAGTCGCTCCGGTCCGTCGGTAGTTTCTTTCCGACATATTAGCCACTGCTGATGTGGCATTACCTTCGGCCTCGAAGCCTTGGTAACTCAAGCATAGCTTTTCACACTTACCCAAAGATTACAAGAAACTGAGCGATTGCTCGAAGCATAATTCAGGCAAAACAAGGAATTAGTCTAGCAGCATGCTTGGCGAGGCATCGCCCGACTCATAATAAGGAGAAGCACATCAATGAGAGAACCCGAATTTGTTTCTTTTTCGCACATTGTCATCTCGACCCCCGGCGAGCTTAAGGTTCCTTACTAAACCTGCCGTCGAGTCCGCTCACGATGGCAAAGCAACCAAAGAACGCAATGGTCGGTTCTTCAGCCGCATCCGAGGCCGGTACATCCCAACAACCTCAACCGGCGGGTATCCAAGCCGCTAATGAAAACGTCTCCACTATTGTAGACCCCGAAGCACCCACGACACAAGCTCAGATCCGCGCGCTTAATGAAAAATATGAGAACACAGTTGTCAAGCTCAACCAAGCATTGGGGAATTACATCGTACTTATGCGACAACTTCAAAAAACGTTAGCGCATCTTCGCTCGACCTCAGCCAACTCAAAGAGACACTTGACCGCGACCAACTGTCTTAGAAACTTCCTCTTCCGAACCGAAGGGCCCGCATAAAAAAAGGAGGTTTAGTCCCATTAACGACGTCACCATTCGCACCAACGCTCTTGACAATGGCAACGACGACCGAACTACAAGTCACATGTAATGAGGGGGCACAGTACTGAGACCGCTCTCGCTTAATCATCAAGGACGGACCAGTTCCTACCTACCAACCTCTTCCTCGACATAATCCAGAAGCCGCCAATCAAAGTAATGGGCCCGCTATTCCAGCGACCCACGCTCCAACAAAACAGGATCCGCACCAGCCCACTCCGCTTCATCGTCCACACCACGGCCCAATAACATATGTCGAGGAAATGGAGGAAGACGAAACAGACCTCCATCGAACTACGTCACTTGGGTAGGAATCGACGGAATAAATAAGAATCTTGTCACAGATTTGAAAGCTCGACTTGAGCAGCAGGTAGAAATTTCGAAACCTTCCTCGTCGGAATCAAAAGCAGAATAAGAAGTGCTTCAGCGCCAACTGGCTTGGCATACACTATTGATATGAGTACCAATGTTCGTCTACCCGTGACTCGGGACTTGGGGGCAACCCCAGAAACTAACCAGCCAACTAAGAACCGCTTCTCGGAACAGTGCCAGTCCCGCTACACTCGGGGGCACCCCTAGTCCCGACGTCGCCACCAGCCCGTAACGCTTTGTTCGTTTAGGTTATGGGCTTCACAATTGGAAATGCTGCTCAAGCACCAACACGCGTAGCTTTGGATAGCGCTGCTTCCATGGTTCCGCGAATCAGAATTACGCCTGATGTAGCCCCCCCAAGTTGGAATCCAATCGGATTTTCTTGATCAACGAATTCCCAGTTTGGACTTAAACACTAGGGGCACCAATGCCACTCCAGACAATTAAGATCGATTGCTTGCTTTCAGAAACGGGTCAGAGACCGCGGATGTCATCCGTTGGAACACTCAATGCATTATACATTCGCTAGGACCATACACGAAGCCGAGTGGTCCCGACACTTCAACATGCCACATGTAGCGTCCTATGACGGCACGACTAACCTCTAACCTTGGCAATGTCAGAATCACCATCAGAAACGAAACGCGTCATCCCGGCCGTTTCCGTCTTTGACGCTCGAGCCCCCGCTAGGCGGACTCAAACTGCTAGGAGTCCGAACTTGTCGCCTACGCTTCTAGCATCTGACTGGGCCCAAGTTCACCTCAACCAACCTCCGCGAAATATAACCAAGTACGAAGACCTTCCTTCGAGAAGGCTCGCTAGGCTCCAAACTCCTCAACTGGATCCCGACCTCTATAATGTTGCGTGATCCCGACCTCCACTTATTGCCGACATGATCCGTGAGATCATTAGAGAATCACAGGGGCACGCCCACGACGTCTACAAAACTAGTGTGAGGCATAATCCATTCACTTCGGCTATCCTTAATACCGAATGGCATAAGCACTTCGACTTCGACATGCCAACACGCACTCCTTACTCAAAGGGGCAATGATCCTCGAAGCTTCATTAGCCGCCACAAATGGCACTTGGGTTCATTACATGCCTCCAACGCCGTAAGTTACAAGTGCTACCCTGTCCTTGTCTAAGACGGCTCTATTATGGTTCTCTCGACTTTCACCTTGAACTATCACCGCTCTCGACTAACTTGTTGGAAAGTTGGCCGCGCAATCCAGGATGCACGTCACGAGGCCCAGGGACATCCCCTCGGTCTCGAACATCTGCCAAGGCACCAGTGAAAACTCTCAAAGACTACCTTGCAAGATCCAACACCGCCTTGGCCAGGGTCGAGAAACCTACTCCTCGAATCACATTCGTCCAGCTTAAAAACGACATACCACCTGGTTCCGAGCTCAAAGCACGGACTGATCAAAAGCAATCAAAGATTCAGGAGATCTTCTGCATGAAGGCTGACTACTTCCTATGCCGAAAACTAGCGTAGAGGAATCAAGCTCCTACCCTCAACATCTTGCCTCGTGGCGACACGTAGAGCTACAACGACTCTAATCCCATCGCCCTGCGCAATCTTGCTTGCGCCGGCAAAGGTAGTCTCAATAATAAAGGGAAGCGCCTTCGGCTTCCTTCTTTCTACAGCTATACTTCCTTCAGGGGCTTCCCCAGGAAAATCCATCTCGTATCCTCCAATTCCCCACCATGCAAAAGGCCAAGACCAGAAAGTTCGAACCCCATGGGTTTGAAGTTCGAACCCACACGGGGTTCGAAGTTCGAACCCCATGGGTTCGAAGTTCGAACTCCAGGGATGGGTTCGAGTTCCTGGGCTTCAATGCGGTTGGGGTTCGAGATATTCTGGAGGAATATACTTTGGGTGTGACATAACCAAATCTTGCCTCGGCAAGCTCCCGGCCATGTTGATCACCTAAAAATAACTGATCGGCACACGTCGATCACCTATTTTTGGTTGATCATTCCATGGCACAAACCCCACTCCTTTTTATCCCTTTTCCCACTCCTTTTTTATCCCTTAGTACTTTCTACCTACTCTCACCTAACCTCTTCCTATAAATACCCCCTACCTCATTCATTTCAAGGAGGCTTGGCTTGAGAGCTTGAGAACACCATTAATGGCCGCAGGGTCATTGGGGAAGAAGATGACTCCAGACTCCTTCCGGAATACTTACCCCCTTCGGGGTACTTACTGTTTACCTCCGACCACCTCTCGGACCAATCCGACCCCGACAACCTCTCGGACCCCCTCGGCCTCGACTCCGCCTCACTCGGCCTCGCCTCACTTGCCCTCGACTCCGCCTCGATGCCCTCGGCCTCGACTCCGCCTCAATCGACCTCGCCCCCCTCGGCCTCGACTCCGCCTCACTCGACCTTGCCTCACTCGCCCTCGACTCTGCCTCGCTTGTCCTCGATTCCCTCGGCCTCGACTCTGCCTCACTCGGCCTCGCCTCACTCGACCTCGACTCCACCTCGATGCCCTCGGCCTCGACCTCGCCTCACTCGACCTCGACTTTGCTTCACTCAACCTTGAATCCGCCTCACCCGACCTCGACTCCACCTCAATGCCCTCGGCCTCACCCGACCTCGACTTTGCCTCACTTGACCTCGACTCTGCCTCATTCGGTCTCGACTCCGCCTCGATGCCCTCGGCCTCGACTCCGCCTCGCCTCACTCGGCCTAACTCCGCCTCGATGCCCTCGGCCTCAACTCCGGCTCCTGCGGACCTCGGCCCCGACTTATCCTTGCCTCGGTCTCGACTCCACCTCCCGCGAACCTCGGCCCTGACTCAACCTTAGCTCGGACTCGACTCCGCCTTACCTCGGCCTCAACTTCGCCTCCCACGGACCTCGGCCTCGACTCCGCCTCCCGCGGACCTCGGCCTCGACTCTACCTCACTCGGCCACGCTACAACATCGACAGCTCCTCGACTGCTCTCGCCCAGCAAGGAAGATCAATTACAAGGACTAGGAGGATATTACCATTTGTTAAGACTTGAGTTGTATATTCACACAAATCTTATTTAAGTTCACTTACGTTATTTATTTTCTTAGATTAAATATAATCTTAGAATAAAAATTAAAATTTAAAATAATTATAATTACAACTTATCTGAAGAGTATTTTATTTTTACAATCCTTATAAATTCAAATAAATTATTATTTCAAATTATCAGTTTTAAAGTCTATTGTATAAATTTCTTAATATAAGATTTATAAGTTAACAAATGTATATAATTCAATCCGATTTCCTTTAACCTAATGTTTATAAATTCAAAAAGCTATAACTCATTCAAATTTCCTTTGAAATGCTTATTTTATTCAAGGTTTGAATTTATTCGCAAGGAATTTTATAATATAGGGCCTTCAAATTACAAAGTTTAGTCTGCATAGCCAATTTTTACTTACATAAGTAATAAGCCAAATGTTACTATTTTATTATTTATTCCCTAAATTCTTAATACTATAATTATTTATTCATTCAACTTTTAATTTAAATTCTCAAACATTGCTTATTATGTTAGATTCAAGTTTGGTTTGGAAATATATATAAACTAGAAGTAAACTTAACGGATGAATATAATCGATAAGGAATTTCCAAAGGATAGAGACTCAAATTTAAATAAGTTAGAGAAGAATTTAGTAGTTCAAAAGTATTAATTCTAAATTTCCTAAGACGAATTTTAAAACATGAGAGACTCGGATTCAGGAAAAACTAACCTAAGATAAATCTAACTAAGGAAATGAATTCAAGGAATGAATTTTAAAACAAGGCGTTATAATGTACAGACTACAAGTGGACAAATACTTTAGCAACTAATGTAAAAGAGGGATTGTTACAGTCCACTACTATAACTTAAAAATTGTGGTCGTTCACAAGCAAGTAACTATGGAATCTAATTTAGTTTAGGCCTTCAGACCATAATCTTTTTAGCCAACAAAATAAGGGATGCATATGCTAATTTAATTTAAGGTTATGCATAAAGAATTAACAAAGTTAATTTAAGGTGTGAAAATGTGCCAAAGACATCAAGTCAAATGCATATGTTCGGGTTATGCAAGGATCATAGATAGATAAAACCGCATGAACACCTATATACGTAAACTTTTTTTAACAAGGGGAATTAAGGTCTAGCTGTATGGATCATTATTCAATTTATAAAGCCAAAAATTATAACACATGGAGCACTCTTTTAGTCAATTTGCTGGTCCATTTTTTTTCTACCTTTTTATTGATCTACATCATAATATATTGTGGATATTAAATGATCACACAAAATAAAAATAGTTAATAAATTAACATACACACAAAAACAGGAAGGTGCTCCACAAAATAAAAATGATAAATGATAATTTAAGTATACCAGGTTATTTGGAAACTGGGAATAAGCACCTGATATGCTTGTATGCTCCGATGTCTACTGGTATCGAATAAGATTCTTCGGATGGCACACAAAACCGCCAACTCCAACTTCTTCAAAGGTCGTAGCAAGAGGATGGTTTTGCTTGGTTGTGCTTTCAACTGGCAGCAGTATGTTATCCACAACCAACTTCTCATACATTGGCGGTACAGCTTTTCCATGAATAATTGAACCCATTGAACCTTTGCATACTGTACATGTCGCAGTGTGACGGCCCGCCCCGCGACAGCAGACATTTCAATTGAAAGTGCGTTGTGCCGATGTCCAACCATCACGGGACGGTCGCCACAGAAAGGGAAAGAATGGAATTTGAACTAACAAGGAACATGTAGAATATCTCACAGCGCATGGGATAAAATATAATAATAACATAACTTTGACATAAAACCGGCGAGACAGTGTATAAGCTGAAAACTAAACCATCATAGCAGCGGAAATTCAAAATACAGCTTATGTTCCACGTCATCATTATTACAACTTTTAAAACTGTCTCTAAAGCAAAATGAGAAAAGCACACTACTAATGCCCAAAGTAGTACCCAGCAGCGACACAAGGAGAACACTACAACAAAACAGGGATTTCATAGCATTTGAAAAACGCTATTATATTCTATCATAGCGTTTCAGAGAACGCCATGTAACGACATGCTATGTTAGCCCTTCATCTTTAAATAGCAGAAACTAAACGCTCTAGAAAATATAGTTTTTATAGCGTTTTCGTATGTTATTTAACAATAAACGCTATATGAAGTATCAGCGAATGCTACTTTCTATAGCGTTTAATCTGCTACTATCATAGCGTTTTCTGATATTTAACCTTCATGTATCATAGCGTTTTGTTTTCATATATTACAGCGTTTACCATTTATTTCTATAGCATTTGCTCACGTGATTTTATAGCGTTTTTAAAACGCTATAACATGACTTATTGGTTTTATATATTTTACTACCATTCTAGCTGTATATATACACATACATACATAATGCATTTACTCATTTCTTAAATGTTTATAAACATTAAAACATTCACAAACAACAAATATGTAAATAACAATATAATATTTCATACATATAATTCAAATTACTTTTCATGTATCCAAACTTAGCATCTCATACATATCGTTTGACCAACTTTTCCATGTCTATAATATGTCATACATACTTGCATTGACAAGCTACTTACGAAGAAATCAAACGATTGATTTAATCTTGCTTTGCTTTGCTTTTGACATTCTCTCCACAACATAAGCAAATTGATCCTGTTACAACACAGAATAATAATATTTAGTTCAAAATATTTAAACTTGCACATATGTATATGCATAGACCAAACTAAACAGCTCTACAAGAAACAATGCAATACTTCTCCCAATTCAACGCGCATGTATATTTAAACTCAGTTTTAAAATCTTCTTAAAGACAATGCAATACTTCTGCCAATTCAATGCATATACTCATGTAAAAGCGAGGATAACCCACTGTCAACTACATGAAACAAAAAGGCAAAGCAACGGATTGAATACAATGAAAAGGAAAAGCAATATAGCTACTATTCACAAAGAATATTTTTGTGCTTTAGTCCAAATAAATATGTCCAATTGCACATACCAATTCAAGGCATAACAACGAAGGACATGACCAATTTCTAAGCTGCAAATGAAATGCATGCAAGCTGGGTTATAGGCAAACAATGAAATAAAAGAACTTGCTAAACTAATGAAACAAAATCTTTAACAACATCATATAGTAGGGACGAACAATTCATGGCACATGCCAATTAAACAGCAAGGGCTTACAAGATTCTACTCAGAGAAGAGTAACCCAAATGCTCCAATAAAACTGTGTTCCAATTTGTGAGCAACTAGATTCTACTTCTGAACTATCCTAATTTTCAAAAGCTGCATCGCCATCATAGCAGGGATAATTTTTTCGTGAGTCCAACTCAAAAAACTACTTTAAGTTAACATAATTATACTTCATGATCCACTTAATCAACTAAATGATAAATGCCAAAGTAGGCCATCTTGATATAACCGCCTATGCAACATCAAGGTCGAACAAAATGCTCAAACACAAGTCAAAATAGTGAAAATGAATTACATTCATAAACCAAACTACACATATGCATTGATGACTCCAAAGGAAGAAACCATTATTTAACAAGCTAAATTGCATAGCCATATTTCTATCAAAGCCTCGTTACCGTAGTTACGCTAAGTAGACTTGCACCAGCAGTACATCATCCGAAAATGAGACTGTGTTAGCATCCGAAATTAGATTATGTCTCCATATGGAAACTGGTTCACCGATTACATCACCCATACCTAACCGAAACCATATTACCACAACATCTACGAAATGCACTGCTTCGCTACTTCATACAAAAGTATTTGGTCATATCTTAACCCAATGGATTCAGCCCTAATTCTATCAAACCACACTTATTCCCTATTTTTTCCAGCCCTCATTATCCAGTTCCTTTGAAATAATATAAAGTCAGTTCCAATTTTTTTCCCCAAACCTTGTTTTAAATACAAGTAGAGGATTAGAATTTATCATGTGACGATTCTATTCCAAAGCTCCTTATGATGATGATGTTTGTAGTAAAACTAGTAGGAACAGAAATTACTCTTCGTGGAGTTATTTTTCATAAAGGTGGAATCAGATGAAAAATAATCTATGCTAATTAGAATTTTATAGGAGAAACCGTGAAAGTAGCAAGTTTTTCAACCTCCATTATCATCAAAATAATGACTTTGTGACAATCAGAAAAATTTCACTTAAAGTAAAAACAATATTTCTGTAACAAAACTATTTTCCCACATTGAATATTTCTTATAAAAAATACTTTGTTTATATAGGAAGTATAAAGGTATATACTGGCATTAAGAAGATTACTGATGGAGCTCCAACCTAGATCCATCGCTCTTGCGCCTCCGCCGCCACCTCATTCCTCCTCCTCCGCGTCTCTCCGCTCCACTCAAATGGCCAAGAAAAAGAACTCAAAGACTCAGCCCTCATCTTCTATGTTGACCAGATCTAGTAGTAGAGCTCAACCTCATGATTCCACATCTGAATCTGAAATCGATGCTGATGCTGATGGAGCTCCGCCTCGATCCGTCTTCACGCTTCCAGCTACACATCCATTGAACGCCCTAATCGATGAAATTGCGTCAAATCGTTCTCCTGTTTCACTGCAAACTCAACAAAAGGGCACGACCCCTTTATCGTCTTTACTTGAGAAAGCTCCCGCTTGGCCGCTGCCTGGTGAATGCTCTAGTCCAATGCTAGGTAATATTGTGTCTGATAACGTTAATTTGTATGTTGATTTGGGTAACGTGGTTAGTTCGTTGGTATCAACGACACCCCCCATGACACAGACTACGGGTTCTGGAAATGCTATTTTGGTATCCCAAGGGGATCGTGATGACAATGTGTCGTCTAGATTGGGTAGCCTTCGCCTTTCTAACTCATTGCCTTGTGAAAACACTCAAAGCCCACCAACTGTTCGACATAATTCCTCAAACATCCAGGCAAATGACTCAACCACCCGAAAGCCTTCAAAACAAATGAACCAAGAAACCCCTTCAATAACTCCTGAAAACCATCTTCCCACAAACGTTGCAGGCCATGTCTCCGTTGAAATAATGAAAAACGCAACCCCAAATGCCACAAAGAAATGGACGACACTATTCAATTCTCTTCCCCATGTTGCGGGGGAGTACATGCCAGTAGATTTTAATATCCTCCCCGGTGAGGCAGGCTCCATCCCTCCGCAAGATATCCATAATGAAGCTGCAAAATTCTGGAACGACCACCTAGTTGGATTTTTCTTGGATTCCAAACATCCGGATGTGAATATGCTTTCGGCATGTCGTAATTCCTGGCATATACGTGCATCATTAAAAATGACGTATGTTGACGGTCTTTATTATTTTAAGTTCTCCTCTGCTGATGAGAGAAGGCACGTACAGGAAGCAGCGCCATCTATTATTAATAGGAGACCTTTCATTGTGACCACTTGGAGTGCTTCGATTGATAGAGTCCGTGAACGGGTCCTTTCGATTCCTGTCTGGGCTCAGTTCACTCATATTCCGTCTGTGTTTCAACCTCTTCTTGGCCTTAATTGGCTAGCATGTCATATAGGTAAACTCAAATGCTTTGACGCTAATACTGTTGCTAGAAGAAACTTAGTATATGCTAGAGCCCTAATTGAGATTACTCCTGATCAGCCTTTGCCAACACAAATCAAAGTAAGTGTAGAAAATCGAGTTCACTTTGTGGATGTGACGTATAGATGGCAACCTGAAATCTGCACAACCTGCAAATCCTTTGGTCATTTTTTTGATACCTGTCAGCATGAAGCAAACTTGCCTCTCCCTGTTAAATCTCCCCTACCTAAGCCTCCTGTAAGTGAATGGGTCCCTACCGGTAGGAAGATAGCACATGGGGTAGTGGAGGAAGTACATGAGGTTGTGCCGTCAGCTCCTATTTTACCTTCTGATCCTCCTGATACAGATATCTCTTGGTGTGAGAAGGAAGCTGCTTGGGTGCATGCCCCTACTGGAATGCATAGTGACAATGATGATGTTTTCTTCTTATTCATTGATGATAAGGAGGAAGATCGTAGTCGTATATTCTACACACCTGATGATGGGAATCTGATTCTGAGAAATGACGGTGAAATTGGTGAAAACAATGAGGTTATTTTGAATGATCCTTCATAGGACCAAAATCGTCTGTTGGCTCTTTCTAATGTTAATGACTTGGCTCTTCGATTTTGGATCTTTAAGCGTAATATGACTCCTTACACCGGATTTTACTACGACGAAGGAGTTCCGTAGGAAACTTGGCTCCTTCTAAGTGGTTGACTTGGCTCCATGCTCTTGGATCTTTCTGCATTATATGTCTCCCCGCAATTGACCCTATCAGGTTCTTTTGAAATATGTTGTTATCCTAGTGTTTATCCGTAGCATGCAGTAATGTTGTAATTTTTGCTATTTTGATGTTATGATAGTGACTGGACACTTCAAACCAGATTGTTACTCTGTGCATGTGCAGAGTACCAGTTCCATTTTCTTAATATAGGTGTTTGCGGTCACCTTAAAAACCGGTCGGCCTTGCCAAAAAAAAAGATTACTGGAGATGCGCAAACCATGAGATTTTGATTGTATACAAATTTGCTCAAAATTATCCTTTGATTGTTTTTAGAGCATAAATTCCAAAAATTCAGATGTTTTACTTTAACACGAGCATGAAAGATGCGCAACATCGAATAATTATTTGGTTTCTAAAAATTCAATTCATGAAAAAGAAACTGTTAATTGATTGCATATGATATATCCAAGGTAAGTCAACAGATTGATTCAACAATCATCATGCACTACTTCCGACAAATTGGTTCTTAACATAGTAACGCAGCTGTTTGGAGCTTTATATTGTTGAAAACCTGTGCATAATTTCGTCGATATATTGCCATGTACCAAAACAAAGACTAAATAAAATTATTTAACACTTTTTAATGCAAAAGGTTTTAAAGACAAAAGGAGATATAGGAGAAACTGAGATCTTACTGTATGAAATATCTACAATTTAAGCCATTTGGGTTTTGTAGGATTTTTCAATAGCAGACTTTAACTTCAGGAGGAGCAGTAGTAGACTCTGCACTTGTTTTTCCAGTTTCTAAACTGACTGGGAGTGCCTTCAATTTGATATTTATTTCTTAGTGTAATAATTAGCATGTAACAAAACAACTATCTAAATGTATGCAGATAACAAATACTTCCTGTAAATTACATAGATAACTAGTTGGCAAGAAACTAACCACATGGTACTTAGGATTGCATGAGAACCAGCTAAGGTACTCCAAATGTGTTTTAAATGTCTATGTATTATCATTGTACGCTTAATTGAAATCAATGAGAAACTATAATACAGAGGTCATGTGACAAGTGACTTTTGTATGCGTGCTTTCGTGGACTAATGATCGAACGGGTTCCTAATAATTAGAATGTTATCATGCATTGATTATGAGCAAAAAAAAAATCTTTGGTTACAACTCTCTATTATAGTGGCAATTTCATAATCAGAATCATTTCTCCAACACGGAATGCACCAAAAGGGCAACAATCATCAATTATCCATTTAAGATAAATAAACAACATAAGAAAAATAATCCAAAGCTGAATAATATGCCAAAAAAAGGCAAACGCAAATGCAGACTTTAACCATAAATATAAAATTAGCTTACTTTCGCTTCTTGTGCCATGCTCTTTTCTTCCCTCCTATGGCCTGCCTCTTGTGCATTGAATCTCCTAAAATCCATAAAATATAAAATAAAACTCATGAATAATAGGTAGAATGTTACAAACAGGTGAAGAGAATCGAAAGAAAATCTAGGATCCCTATACCCATTTTGCAACAAAATAAAGTTAGAACCTTCATGTTCCTTTAATGTCTCTACTTAACAATACTTCACAAATTTCATGTTGCCTTTTTCAATCGGACTGTAATTTATGTTTTATTGCTTGCCAAATCTGATTAACGTACTCACACTTCAAAAATAATATGTACAGATTATGTTCATATAAAAACAGAATACGAACACACAGGATACCACTTGTTACTGAAGTTGGAATAAAAAGTAGTACGCAATTGCATGCAATATGCAAATACACAACACCTCATGTCGAAGCCTGACAAAGAGAATATAGTTTGAAGTATAAATTGAATCTATCTTAACATAATACATATAAGTTTTTATTCAAAGTTAAATAGCTCATTTCCCTGAATACACTCAGCGAAATAGAGGCAAAATTGATTCAATTGAGGCATTGTCCAAAAATTGACTGAGATATATCTTAATGGAAACTGAGGCATTTGCCTTAGTCCGTACTACTGCAATTTCCATAACAATTGTTACGTTAGTTAAAATATAGGGTGGAGATTTTACAAAGTAATAACCATACAGCATAAATAATCAAGCCTTGTCTACTTGGCAAGTTGTTGTTGTTAGTGTCTCAAATCTGATTATTTTATGTTAAAGTTAAAACTATCCTACTAAATCCAATTATAATGTACATTTACATAAGCCAACAGAAAGCGAAGTTGCACCTTGTAAAACTAACCCCCTGATATACATACATATATTCCTTAAGATATGAATACATGCAGCATTTTAATTTTAACTAATAAATATAATGAGAAACAATATGCAGATAAGAGACCTGTTAAGAAGCTTTTAAACAAATTGGCCAATGCTAGGCTACCCAAGCAATAACGAGGTTAAATTGTGGACACATGAATGGACAAAACATCGAACATGCTTAGAGTCGGATGAACATAGCGACTTCCAGCCGACTCTTAACCTGAAGAAACAAGTGAACCTTCTATAAATACTACGGGATTTGGCCTTGCACATTAGAAATTTATACACAAATCAAATTTTATTGATAAAATTACCTAATATATCCAAGAGGATGGCGATGAACGTACCATGAAAACAAATTTGCAGCCTATGTATCATGAAATAAAGAGTGTTAATAAGTAATTAATGAACCATCAACAATGCTAAAAACAGAAGGAAAAAAAAGCCCCTAAAAGAGCTACCAGGGCTAGAAAAACATGCAATGTGACATTTGTTTCCTGGAATGTAAGCAGATAAATAATTATTATTGATTTTCAGTCTTGCCTAAAATTGTGAAAACCTAAGCATGTATCAAAATCTGTCAGTCTGAGTTAAAGGGTATTGGTTAAACTTTAGTCAGTTCGACCTGTACACTTCATTATTGGCAAATGCATTTTTTCTTCATGTAATAAAGTTAAGTTTGCTCCTTTTATTAAAAATTTCTACCATTTGTTTTAATGTACAAAGCAATCAATTTGCTATAATTTACGTTTTCTTATCTTTTTCTTGATTGCTCCTTGATTTTGTCATTTTGGCATGAGATTGACTACAATTTGACTTAAGAAACGATGTTTTTTGAAAAATTTGTCATGATAAGCTCAAATGCAATGCAGTATAATGCAGGTGATACAGTTTACTATCAGTAGGTATATTTGATTCATAGAATTTGATATACACACACACACCCAAAAAAAATAGCAGTAGTTCTATAATAGGACTCTATTACTTGAAATCTAAAAGTAGGATGTAATCGCTGCATATGTGGCAATCTATTTACCCAGTATTTTGTAATTAGCCATTATCAGCAATCAATGCTAACCTCTTTTATAATTTTTACACTCCTGCGGTTAATACTTTCCCACGTTATTGATTACTATACTTGTCAATTTATTATTATTATATGTAAGTTACCCAAAACCGCAAAGAGTGGCAATCTATTATTACTTATTACCATACTTGTCACAGATAGGATATCTTCATCAAATCTATCGCATAAAACAATAAGTGCATTTAAAATTAATACAAAGGGGTAATAATATTAAAGAGTTACCTGTTTAGCAAGACTAGTAATTTGTATCAAATCACCAACACCACTAGTTGTAACTTTAGAATACCCAAATATAACTTATTCAGCTGTCCCATCTGCATTATCTCTTGTAATTCAAACTATTGTTAAAGAAGAGAAATCATAAGAACCTCCTCCGAGTAAACGTAGATTAATTTATACGCTAAATTTTGTGCCTCTTTACTTTTTTGTGCATCTTACTTACTCATTTTACATATTAAATCGTAAATAACCTTTAGTACACTGCGTCTTAATCATGATTTAGGGGTTGACAAAATTTTTAATCAATCCTTAATATTCATTATTATTTGTTTGGAAGTAAATTTCTTGGATTCCGGCTTTTTACAAACACCACCTGCTCACAACTAATAATGATTTACAATTTTGAATGATAATCAATCGCAAAGCGTAATAAAGTAATCACAAATCAAGTCATTTTCTTGCTAATCCATACCAATCATAGCATTTTTTCTCTATGCAAAAATATTTTCAAAATTTCAAATTGCCATTTAAAATTAAAATATAAAACAAATACCAAAACCGGCCTTGCCCCAAAGAAAAACAAATACCAAAGCCAATATAATCTTACTTGCATTGTATGTTGTTAATTCATTGTCATTGCATTATTAAATCTCTACAATCGCCTTCATCTTTGCTCTTATGTTTAGAGGTGATATTGAAAGTATAGTGTAAACTGAGTCTAGCTAATCTCACAAACAAAGCTGTAGGCATGACACACGTGGTAAAAAAAGTATAAAGCTGACCTGGTGGCACTCTGTATAGTAATTATATGTACCGCATAACCCCACAGTGTTTTGTGCGAATTCAGGTAACTTCTCTTATATAACATAAATGTGGAAAAAATGCATTAATTTTAAATCACTTCTCTGTAATATTATTTAAAATCCATCATGTCTAAAAGTACTTGAAAGACTTCATGACTTCTACCGTTCAACGAGTACAAAATATATAAAGTAACCATTAGACAAAAACCTATTTTTGCTTCAGTACTCGTTAATTTTTTCAATTAATCTTACTACAAACCAAGTTACAAGTCGCATGTTCAAACAATAAACAATGTTAATGTTATTTAGAATAAACATATGGCTTGGACAAAATCTGATGGGATTTTTTTAGTGAAGTCAAAACCATGTCAGTGGCGGGGATCAAATCAAGTCAGGGTTGTGTTACATCATGGATTTCATGGAAAAACTTCGGGTTTTGCTGGACCTTCTAGGATTGCAATATTGGACTAGAAGTTTTGTCTACATCATTGATGCTGCTTCTTGGATTTAGGCTATAAAATTTTGGGGAAATGCATGATAATAAGAGGATTTAAAGAAGTTGATAATACTTAAGTCATTTTAGCTAAGTAACGTGTCACCGTTGACATGTCAAGTCGGCATCACTTTGAATATGAAAACTGGGATTTCAACTTTGGACCTTGCGTAGTGCAATTAGTGTACAACAATGTCAAGTGCTCAATGGTTCGCGGTGGAGATTCATGGGTTTCAGAATGAGTTGGGCATAGTCTAGTAGTGTACAACAGTGTCGGAACGAGGAGCCCGGTTTCAGGTGGCTGCTTGTAGTCGGTTGGCTTAGCGAGGCGAAGGCTGGTCAGAAAACGTAACTGAGGTGGCTTACGGTGGTCGGAAAAGATATAGGCAGCGCTTTTCATTTGCCACTTTTTATGCTACAGCCAAGTTCTGGAGCAAACCATTTGGGTACGAGAAGCTATGTCAGGGAGGGCTTTGGCTTAAATTTGTACAATATGGAAGCCAAAAGATGAAGTGGCTTTACGCATATTTTTACTTTTTACAATCATGTCGGCTGAGTGTGAAATTTAGTTAAAAACACAGTTTAAAACATCATTCATTGCACAGCAACCAAATGCAGGTTACAACTTCATTGGCAAGGTAACAATGTAACAATACTAAACATAATACCTGGACTGGCTGCAGCAACTACTACTCGAGCTCTCTTCTCAGCATAGGCAAATTCAAAACGCAATTGGCCGACCTCACTAACCATGGATGCCAAACTTTCCTCCATATTGTGATGATGTATAAGTAATCTTCATGTATTTTCTTCTCATACTCAACAGCAACCCTAACAAAAAATGGCTATCATCACATCTGCTCGATTGGTCATCAAAACTTGAATTAACAGATATTAAAATTCCTACAACTTAAATTGATGTGTGTCCATTTGAAGTTAAAACTGCTGAATTTAAATTTTAGTAGAGGGCAGAAGGTCGATGCTCAATATCACAAGGAGAAAGAAATTCAAAATTGGAATATAGTGTAAACAAATCAAGGATAAAATATATCTGTATTGATCTGACCAGCTAAACGTTTACTATATTTGGACCTAAGAAGTAAATTCAAAACTTGTACTTGCTGAAGCAATGTGTTACTGGTTACATTATATAGTAAATTCAAAATCTATCTTGATTTGACCAAATAAAATATGCCTGTCTCTAACTACTTCACATGATTAGTAATATATCATTTAATGCATTAATGTATATACAACAATCAGTAAAGCTACAGGACATAATTCCATTCACCACAAGATTCAGTAGTCCTAAGGATATAATGGCAAAGCTACAGGAAATAAGTTCATTATAAATAAATAAATAAAAATTGTGAATGAAAACCAAAGCCCATGGCCAAAAAATATCTCATCCAACCCATGGTGATTCTACCATTCAGTTCATTAGATTGTATTTCACTGCCACAAAAGTTGGACTATTATCTAGAAATAAGACCAACTAATTGATCTAGTTTTTTCTCTGATTCATTCAGTTTTTCATGATAATTCCTTTTGTCTTCAATTTTTCACGTAGTATATTTCTAAGGTGAAAATACAAATGAATCATGATCAATAAAATAAAAATTACACCAAGTAGCATGAAAATAATATTAACAATAATAACAACAAATTTTTTAACTGGATCGTGCACATGTTCAGGTGACTGGTTATTGGACAACCATCTTTGTCTTATGTATGACTATATAATATATTTGTCGTTAACACATGCTTTCATGGTTAGCATTTTTATTTATAAAGTTTAATTGAATGCATAAAGCAGTGAACACTGAATAATAAGAGCATGCTTATTCCTTAAAGCTTTCAAGCTAAAGAGAAATAAAATGCTTTTGGTTTTTTGTATTCTCACTAAATAAGATGTGTCTATTTCATTAGTCAGTAGCACCTTTCGTTGTAGCATTCCATATGTCCTTACAATTATAATACCACTTTTAGCTTGCCATTTGTTCTGCAATTAAGGGTTGTGAAGCAATATTTGTAGCATACGAATCTTAGAAGCAACAATTTTTTTCCTGGTCATTATATTTGTTTGCTAGCTCTTGTGTCTACCTTTTATTAATAACCCTTTTCAACTGAACATATATATAAAAGTATAGATCGGTTAATAAGTGAGTAACTGATTTTTATTTTAATGGAAATTATTTTTAATTAAATGATGGCTTGTATAAAGAACATGACCCTTTAGTTTGTAAGCGAACAAGTTTGGTGTAAATGCTGAATCGAATTGATAATATATTATGATTTACTTATACGACTTTTGTACAAAATATTGATTGGATATATGTGAAAATGAACAACTTCCATTTAAAATGAAATGTAAAATGTTGAAGTTACATATGGTATAAACATGAACTATATATGTAGCGTTGATCCGTAAGTGTAAATCCTTACAATGTTGAATTGCTTTAGCCATAACTTTAAGACAATTTGTCCAGGTTTGAAGAAAAAAATAATCAATTATAAGATACTTTTTATTGGAGCAACTTTTATTTTTCTCTTATTTATAAATTACGACATCTAAAAATGACTAGTCATGTTTAAAAGTGGATAATCAATGATTTTGCTCATTTCGGAATGCTAACAACCTTAGCAAAAACTTTTATTCTAAGTGTTATGCAAAATTTTAAGGTTTATTATACCAAAATTGCACTTGAATATAGCTGACCTGCTGTGCTTTTTGAAAAATCTAAGACGAATTTTCTTCAGAATCTTCATACCAGTTTTTACATTGCCAGCAAAAGGGAAAAAATGTAGGAATTGACATATTGGCAGGAGCAAAATTACCAGTTTAAGGGGTAAAAAGCATTTACGGGATTTCTTTTGTTGCACTGTAGGGCTTGACTGACTATGTTAGATAAGCCAAAAAAGGTAAACCACGTTCTATTGGATAATCTCTGTTAATTGGAACTACAACATCAGATAAATTAGGTTATATTACAGGCCAACTTGCATAATTACCAGGATGACATTTTTACAGAAGCTAAAGAATTTGCAACGTTTACAATATCATTGACATAAAAAATGAACCAATAACACCAAAAGCATTGAAGAAACTCTAGAAATTGGCGGAGAAGATCTATTAAACTCAAGCTACTTCAGATTAAAAAAGGAAAATTTGCCATTACTTCTTTAGTAATAGTAAAGAAAATACATAGACACTTCATCAATATCCTGGTGTATACATGCAATCAGCAGGGGAATAGTTACTAAAATACAGCCTTAAAATGCATTCTGTAGGAAGATCACAATTAATAAATTTTGTACTATTTTAAACATTTCAAGGGTATGTCAGCCAGACTATATAAACCCCCTAAGTTTAGACTGAAACCAGCCATGGCATTTTTTAATTTTCAATTTGCCTACAAAGATTACAAATTTTACTCTTGTCCTGGAAAATCACATTTTACCAACTAATATTCAAATCTATCTCCAATTAACAGGGCAGTCATCACCTCATTATCATTTAGATACAATAAACTAACATATATGCCACTGATTTTTCAATAATTTTATAAAGATTATTTATTTTAGTAGGTTATCCATATCTATGAACAATGTATAAAGGATCTCTACGTCGGCCTTACATATATATGATGCAAACATGTCAGTATCAAATATTAGTTAAAAAGGAACAAGTTATTGAAATTATTTGTAAAATATGATGAGTCCTAGTATGAACTCTTGCATGTAGAAGCTTTAAATATAAAATAAACATATACTTTTGGAATTTTAAATGCTTATACTTGCTTTATGTACAAAAAAAATAAAATACAAATAAAAAATCGATCAAAGCAATTCTTATATAACAATTTCATACAATTCATTTCCATGATATTCAAAACTATATATATATATATATATATATATATATATATATATATATAGGGGAGCTTTGCTATCCCAAATTAGTTAATACAGGTTTGGCCATGTTTTAAAACGTATTATATGTAAATTATTTTTTGCCAGCTCGGTAAAACTGAACTATTTTGCTAATGTTATTTCAAACGGCTTGGGTACAATTTTTAATTTTTATGTTTCAAACAATAGCTCCAGTGTTATTTCAAACGGCTTGGGTGCAATTTTTAATTTTTTTTTTTGCTTTGCAAACAATAGCTCCGGTGCTATTTAGGTCCAGTGGTTTGAAAACAATAGCTACATATTAGATTTATATGTGAAGCCTTATTAAAAACTAGTAATGAAAATTTTCAAGAATCACAAGAGTGAGCAGTAAAAAATCCATGATAAAGCTCTTAGTACCTATAGCGTTCTTCCCAATTTTGGAATCCCGATTCGCGATTGTGATTTCGGTGAAGGATGGCAGCAACGATTTGGGGGAGATGCAAGATTGGCTATTGGCCAAGAGCGACTTGAAAACCGCGAGACAATTAAGTTGAGTACACAGTTTGGAGGCTTTGCGCTGTCCTCTAAAGTCGGAGGCGATGCGTGAGGAGGAGGCGACAAAAACACAGAAATTATGACAGACGGAATTGAAAAGAAGTTTTGGGAAGGAAAAGGGAAATTTTTGAGAAGGAAAAGGGAACGTTTATTTTACTTGCCGCGTAACAAAAATTATTTGCCGCCCCTTTGTCCTGGAATAGCATTGGGATACGATAATTCTTTCAAATAGCGTTTAAACCCTAAGGGTTTTGGAGTGTTAACGGACCAAATCCGGGAACGCCGTGCGATATTGCTATCTAACCTGTATTTTGTTGTAGTGGAATATGCATATATCATATCTGGGAGCCTCTTGCTCGTCTTTGGTACAGCTACTCGTGCATAATCACCTGACCTGTCTCTAGTCTGCCCGTTTAAGAGCACCCGGAGTAATAAGAAGAGACATAAAACTCTGGGTCATACAAAAGTCTGGTATGAGCGATAAGCAACAAAACATAACAGTAATAGGTATACATAACCATACCTGAACCTGGACCTGCAACCAAAGAGTTAGCACAATAGGATGTAAAATACTCTAAGGTGACACTAACACATGGTGTGAAAATAATGGGGAGGGGGTGTGCATGTCATTGCATCAAACATAGCAATCATCCTCACATCTCTCACTCAGTGCATAAGGCATATGATATCTACCACTTTGATCACCCAATTCTTTGTTACGATCACTCTGCCCCATGGAGTCATGATGGCTCCACTGCACTGATCCGTAACCACTAATACTTTTGTATGTCCACTCTGCCCCATGGAGTCATAACAACTCCACTGCACTGGCTCATAGCCCTGCTACGATCACTTTTCCCCATGGAGTCATAACAACCCCACTACACTGATCCATAGCCACTAATCACGTCTCTCAGTGGTGAGTCAAAGCTATAGACACCGATAACCCCTTTGCATACGTCCCGCAGCAAAGTCCAATCATGAAGTTAACTCATTGGTTCCCATCTGGATCCTGAGTAACAACTTCCCATTTGGACTACCTTTGCATCTCGGGTTCTGGTCTCCTCCAGATCGGTCTCCATTTGGTTCGTGGTTCACGTCTCATGTCTAAGCTCCTTGGTTCGGTTCACGGTCACCACTCTAGTTTGGATCAGACTGCTCCATACGGGTCGGTTCATAATGGCCCAATCAGTTCGGGTCGGGCTTTTCCACCTAGATCGGTCCATGCGCTCCGTCTTCTGGTGGTTCTCTAGATCGGTTCGGGTCGTGGTGCCTCGTTGGGTTCACGAACAACATTCGGTTTGGGTCGGAGAGTTTCAGATGCGAGCGGATCGGGGTGCTTCCAGTGGGTCGGTTCGTGATCTGTGGCTCATCACGGTTCGGTTCGAGCTCCCTAACTCCAGCAAGCGGCTCATGATACACATACACAGTTGGGAGTCCAAGGGGTTGGACTCACGATCGGGTCGATTCGGAGGGGTGATCCGATCCGGTTCCTGCACAATTTTCCTGCAACTTTTCCGGCGACTGTTTTACGCCATACGACGACGTTTTCGACCAATCTGACTTTGCTAAGCAATCACAAAACATTCCAAACAGTCGTAGCCACATGTATAATAGACCATAACACCAAAAAAACAGTTTAACATGTCAATATGGATCAAACATACCCCAAAAGCCATGTTTTTCCCTTTAATCCCCCTTAACCATGTTTAATCATACAATTAGCAAAACTTATCCAAATTAACCCAAATTTCCATCAGAGCCCTAAAATAATGTTTTAGAATTTTACAAATTTTTTCAGAATTTTAACATGCATAATTTCGTTAATTAACACTAATCTCCCCTAATTAGTTGTAATTAGTGAAAAATAATGCAAATCACTCACCTTAGCCACAAATTACTTATAGATCTGAAAATATCTCTGATTTAGGTCGAATTTCTATGCAACACAGCAGCTCCAACTCTGATTTGATGTTGATTTGCCTTGATTTGACATAGATCTTCTTAATTAGTGATTAGAAGGTGGTTTGTGATGATTTTAGAAGGTGGAGGCCATGGCTTGGGTTAGGGAAATGTTTTAGGCGGCTGAGAAAATGAAATAAAATTGTTTCTTAACTGTTTTCAACCTCCCCATAACCCTTATCCCGAAATGGGTTATGGGCTTAGCTGCTAATCACCCTATTAGGCCATGTTGAGCTGTTTTTCACCTTCTAAACCATAATTCAACCATATCTCCCAAATGGTTAGTCTGTTTGATTAATGTGACCACTCTACGGAAAGGTAAACCATCACCCGGATCTAATGGAAGTGGTTTTAGGTCAAAACTCCATACCTATCAAAATGTATGGGTAAAACAAGGTTTGCTAGGTGCAAAACGGTCATTTAAAAAAAGGCAAAAATCGTGAACATGAGAAATGACCCCAATAGTCGTTTCCCAAAGTTACACGACCTTACGACTTTGTATGAAAAATAAATAAATATTTTACGGTCCTTCGCTACGTAGAATGTGGGTCGTTACACTCTCCCCCCTTAAGAAATTTCGCCCCTGAAATTCCTTAACCAAAAACATACAAAGGTGTTCTGCATTCCTATTAATCATTCACAAACAATCAAACATACACAACAAGTGTACCCTAGCATGCGGTTTATTAACAAGGGAAGAAACTATCACTATTAAAATCTTACCAGGCGAAGAGTTCTGGATGCGATTCCCTTATGCTCTCCTCTATTTCCCAAGTACAATCATTTTCATTCTTGCCCCATTGAACCTTGACCAGTTTCACCGTCTTCCTTCGAAGTTGCTTCGTATCATGTTCAACAATACAGATCAGCCTATAGTTCCCAACTGCCTCGGATTCTACTTTGATGTCATCCAACTGATCTGGTGAAATAGTCATATCGGGGTCGTGCACGAGCTTCCTTAACTGAGAAACATGAAATACGTTGTGAACTCCTGCCATCTTGTCACGTAATCCAACTTTATATGCTAAATTTCCAACTTGCTCAAGAACTGGGAATGGACCAACAAATCTTGGTGCTAACTTGCCTCTCCTACCAAATCGAATCAAGCTCTTTAACGGATAAATCTTGATAAATACTAATTCGCCAACGGGGAATTTCAATTCTCTCTGTCTCATATCAGCATAATTCTTCTGCTTATCTTGGGCAACCTTCATTCTCTATTGGATAACCTTGATCTTATCTGAGGTTTCTCTTATCACATCTGACTCAAGCACAAATTTCTCACCGGTTTCTAACCAACATGATGGTGAGTTGCATGGTCTTCCATATAAAGCTTCAAATGGAGCCATACCAATACTGGGGTGATAACTATTATTATATGCGAATTCCACTAGATGTAAATGGTAATCCCATGACCCTCCAAAATCTAATATGCAAGCTCTCAAGAGATCTTCTAATACTCGATTCACCCTCTCTGTCTGACCGTCGGTTTGAGGATGGTACGCGGTACTGAGATGTAATTCCGATCCTAATGCCACTTGTAAGCTCTTCCAAAACCCACTAGTAAACAACGGATCTCGGTCGCTCACAATGCCTTAGGGTACTCCATGAAATCTCACTACCCACTTCATATACAGTTCTGCTAACTTAGCTATTGTTCTATTCGACTTGATCGGTATAAACCTTGCACTCTTGGTTAATCGGTCCACAATCACCTGAATGCTATCATGTCCCGATCTAGTACTGGGTAAACCATCAATGAAATCCATTGAGACTTGTTCTCATTTCCATTCGGGAATTTCTAATGGTTGCAACAAACAACCAGGCTTCTTTTGCTCAGCTTTAACTGGCTAGCAATTCATGCATTTGGATATAAACTTCCCAACGTCTCTTTTCATCCCTTCCCAGTAGTAGGCCTGCTTCATGTCTCGATACATTTTGTTACCACCGGGATGTATAGTTAGTTTTGAGTAATGACATTCTCTAAGAAATTCATCTCTCAATCCATTAACATTGGGTACAACTAATCTCGCATTCTTTCTAAGCCATCCGTCCCGATCAAGCCCATACTTGTTCATCTCCTCAATGTCGACACCCATCTCTAACTTGGAGATGATTTCCAAATGTTAGGATCGTTCCTCTGATTGGAACCAGTCCGCTCAATCAAATTGGGTCTGATCGTCAAATTTGCCAACATTTCTAGATCCAATTCGCACTTTGGTCTGAAATCATACTCAGCGATATACTCCGGTTGCTTCCATTCAAGAAACATAGCTCATAAACTGGCATGTCTCCTACTCAATGCATCAGCTACCGCATTGCCCTTTCTTGGTGTATATGCGATATCGAAATCATAGGAAGCCAAGAATTCTAACCATCTTTGCTGGTGGAGATTTAAATCCTTCTGAGAGAAAAGATACTTTAACAATTTATGATCATTAAACAACTCGAATCTTTCTCCCAAGAGATAATGTCTCCACATCTTTAATGCGAACACAATCGCTGCCAATTCCAAATCACGGGTAGGGTATCTTTTCTCATGCGGTCTCAGTTGTCGACTTGCATAAGCTACAACCCTACCTCCTTGCATCAATACAGCACCTAGTCCGGTACCACATGCATCCGTGTATACTGTCATCTCTTCATTCCCTTTAGGAATGACTAACACTGGCGCACGCGTCAACTTTTTCTTTAGACTCTTGAATGCATTTTCACACCTCTCGTCCCAAACGAAAGCCAAATTCTTCTTGGTCAACTGAGTTAACGGTGCCGCTATCTTGGGGAAGTCTTGGATAAATTTACGATAATATCCAGCTAATCCCAAGAAACTTCTTACGTCTGTTGCATTCTTCGGCGTAGACCAATCTTGTACAACCACCTTTGCAGGATCCACGGCAATACCATTCTCTGAAACAACATGGCCCAAGAATCTCACTTCCCTCCTCCAGAAGTGACACTTAGAAAATTTCGCTTTCAATTGGTGTTTCCTCAACACCTCCTCATTATCCTCAAATGTTCCTTGTGTTCTTCCTCTGTCCTTGAGTAAACCAAGATATCGTCTACGAACACAAGAACAAACTTATTCAAGTGATCTCGAAATACTCTATCCATAAGATCCACAAAATATGCTAATGCATTGGTTAACCCGAATGGCATGACCAACCACTCATAGAATCCAGATGGTGTCCGAAAGGCTGTTTTGGAAATACTCTCAGCTGCTACTCGGTGCTGATGAAATCCAGTCGCGAGGTCCAATTAGGAGAACACTCTTGCTCTTTCGAGTTGATCAAACAAATCATCTATCCGTGGAAGAGGATACTTATTCTTCCTAATCACTTTATTCAACTCGCGATAGTCCACACATAAATGAAGGGAACCATCTGCCATGGTAGAAAATACAACAAGTGCTCCCCACTCGGAGACACTTCTTCTGATAAATCCCTTCTTCAAAAGATCGCTTACTTACACCCCGAGCTCTCTCTGCTCCCTTGGTGCCATACAACGAAGTGGCATTACTATAGGTTTGGCATCTTTCACTAAATCAATACGAAACTCAATCTCTCGGTGTGGTGGAAGTCCGGTCACTTCCTCGAAGATATCCGGATACTGGCCAGCAATGGGAATTCCTGCTAACTCGTCATGCGGGATGTATAGGGAATTTAGAAAACTAGCCATCACCTCATCACTAGGTAGGCCACCAAACACTACCCTCCGCCCATCATCCGCCCTAATAGTAACATTAAATCCCTCACAGTCTACCACCACCCCATACCTTTGGAGCCAATCGACTCCCAAAATAATGCCAAATCCAGTAAAGCCCAAAACAAAGCAATCACAAGCAAACATACATCCATGACTCGATAAGACCACATTACGACAAATCAAACTAAGGCTAGTCGAATCACCAATCGGATTCGTCACCGCTAAAGGTCTATCGACTATCTCGGGTTCCAACCCCAACCTATCTACCAGGTCACTAGATATGAAGGAACGAGAATCCCCAGTATCAAATCAGTACTCGAATAGGAACATCATAAACAGAAAGCATACCTTGAATGATGACATTCTTTCCTTTCTCCCCCGCAGTTGGGGCATTCGATGAAGAAGGAACAACATTAATAGCATATGCTTTCACAATCTGCTTCTCTTTAGGGGGTTGCAAACATTTATCCTTGTGATGTCCCACTTGGCTGCAGTAGAAGCACTTCTAGTCCGCTGGCTTTGATCGACATTCTTTGGCATAATGGCCCTTCTTGCCACACCTAAAGAACTCTACATCTTTCTTGTCTTTCTTTTTCTGACCATCCTTGGTCTGACTCTGCTTCCTTTTATTCTGAGAATTATTCTTTCCTCCACTGCTTGCCTTCGGCTTTGGCCCCTCTTCAGATGCAACAACGACTTTAGTCTTGGGTTTAGGATAAAGGCTTTCTGACCTCAATGCTTTCCCAATAATCAATTCAAAAGTCTCATCAATACGGTTTATAAACCTCTCCCCCAAGTACTGATCTAAGCCTGTTATGAACTTCTCATTCTTCTTCTCGAGAGTGTCAATGAGGGATAGTCCATACTTCGATAAAGTATCAAACTCAGAATTATACTCCGAGACTGCCTTACCATTCTTCTTAAGTTCCAAGGACTCCTAAACAACTCTGACTTCTGGGCAGCTGGGATAAACTTGTCACTGAATCGGGCCTTAAACTGATCCCATGTAACTTGATCCTCAGCGGTAGCTTCTTTAATAGCATTCCACCATTTTATAGCCCGTCCTTGCAGCTGACGAGATGCTAGCTTCCTCTTAATCGCATCATCGATCCCTAAGTCCTCGAAGATGCGCTCACAACTATCGAGCCAATCCCGAACTTCTATAGCCAATTCCGTTCTGTGCACAACACCAGAAAAGGCTTTTTATAACAGTTATTACTGTTACTAATTACCTTTGTAACAGTAATAACCGTTACTACAGCATACGTGACGAACTGTTGTCACGAATATTGTAACGGTTAAAACCTTATAAAGTGTTCATATTGTAACGGATATTACCTTTATAAAGTATGAGCTTTGTAACACTTATAACCGTTAGTACTAATTTTTTTATAACATTTATAACCGTTATAAACATTATTTTTATAAGAGTAATAATTGTCACAAATATGAAATATGTAACAGTTATTACAGTTACTATATAAAACTGACTATTTCATACGATAATTTACTATCAGTTATAACTGTTATAAACGTGAATATTATACCAGGACTGCAATAGGTAATTTCATAAAGCATACAACAATAAGAATGTGAACCATATAATATAACTATATCTCGAAGCAAATACAACATATCACAATTTATATCCTAAAGCAAATTACATTTTGACCAAAATGACAATTTAGCATACAATCATAATATCATTCATCATCCATAACAAATAACATCTAAGTATCATAATTTAACATACAACCATTACACAAAACGCAAACGATTAACTCACCAAATTACAAATCCACCATCGACAAGATCAAATAGTGTATACATACCATTTTGGGGTGCGTCAAAAATTAACGCATCCGGATCCAGACGTTCCTCCACCCAGATGGCTTTCTCTCATTCTAGCACAGTTCTATGATGACAAACTTTTTGCACTCCTACATATCCTTTCGCTACCTCCTTTAATGTTGATGAAAATAACACTACCGACTGTTTATCTCTTGTGGATGATCCAATTACATCATTAGAAGAAGTATGTAGATTGTTATTACCTCCATCAGAAGCAACTTCTTCTCGTGGTGTTGTATTCCCTCCTTGTTGATTGATAAGAAGCTTCATAGATTGTTGCAAGTAAGCTAACTCCGAGTTCATTGATTTGATTTCTTCATGCATTTGATTTTGGTTGTTCTCCAATTTAGCTAACTGTTGTTTAGTCGCAATCTCTTTTGCCATGGTAATTGCTTTTGAGGCTTGTGCTATTTTTACTTGTTTTACATTGCATGTAGAGTTGGTAGCACGACAACAACTTCTTCTTTTATTATCTCCAAAAACTTCAACATGAGATCTTTCTTAAAATTATCTAGACTTAGAGCATCATCGCCACCTTCTAATCTTTGTTTTCCTTCTGCTGCTTCAACCAAAGCCTATAATGTCTAATGAATATAATGATATGAGTCTATGCCTAATTAAAAAACAAAGAAAGTTCAACCGAAGATGCCCGATTAAAATACAAACAAAGAACAGTTAAACTGAATTTATGGATCGTTAGCCTAAGTAACTTAATAATAAGGTAAATATGCATTTAAATTACTGAATTCCAGTAGACATTAGTAGAGAAAATGAGCTTCCATCACAACTACCATCACGAACTCCACAATAAATTTTCAGGCTGATTACCAATTACCAAACACGAAAATTATAGCATGAACTAGAAGTAGTGTAAGAACTTACTCAATAAATCTCCATTGTTAGGCAAGCTTTAACCCTGATATAAGTCCAGTTGGGTCATTTAGGCATACAACATCGAACAAAATTAAATCCAACTTATCTCAATTTGCATCAGTTTTGTTTTATGTACGATAGTCTTTAAATTTTTGCACCCTCTAGGCTCTAGCTCTGCATGTATTTATCTCTCTGTTCTTATCGAATTGTGCAATAGCCATCCATCCGAGTCACATAAGTTATGGCTACCGCAAACATCAACATGCCTGAATACATCAGACAGTGAATCGAATTGCGTTCTCATGTCCAGTGCCACTACTACTACGTCTGACAGTAAACTTGAGCCACTGAGCCTACAAGGCTCAGTAAACTAAGCCACTAGGCTCAGTTTAATGAGCCTATGGCTAAGTTACACTCAGCTTACAAGGCTCTGTAAACCCGAGCCACTCCACTTAGGTTTATTGAGCCTCGTAGGCTCAATGTGATTGAGCCACTCGGCTCACGTTTACTAAACATTCTCCATTTTGTTAAATATGAAGGTCCATTCTCCATTTAAGAATACTCCAAATGCCAAAATGCACGCATGTGTAACTGAGCCACTCGGCTCAGGTTTACAGAGCCAAGTGTTGAACGATTCATGTTTGCTATATTGTAAATTAAGAAAAGGAGAAAAAATAACAGCCAATGAAAAATTGTTGAGTTACTTGATTAAAATATAATAAAACAACTCAATTTATTCAATTAAATAAGACTGAATTACAATCAACTAAGGATTAAATAAGACTAAATTACAATTGATGCAATTACCGCTATAGGTTTATTATACGATTCATAGCATACTACATATCACTAATTGATGCAATTACCTCTAAATTTTCCTAATATTATGATGGTTTGTGGCATTAATTGTACTCAACATTTGACGTTTTTAATTGTATGTGCTAACAATCTAGAGCTTGATAAAAAAAAGGTTCAGATTATTTACATATTTTTCAGCAGCACATGGAAGTACTTCCTTAGTTTTTTTTTTTGCTTGTATGTGCTATTTTCCAAACAAGAGCTCGCATAGGCCTGTTATATTTTGTAAATGAAAAAAATAATGCAATTAGTTAGATAATATAATTCACGTGTACAATGTTTTTGGACTGCTTCACACATTTTTTTATAACGGTTCTATTTTAGGCCAAATATAAAAGCAGTTAACAGTTCCATCAAACTAAATGTTTTGAATCTTTTAGTATATGGACGCATATTAATCACAAAAGGATCCATCAGAATTTTTATCATTGATTGTTCAGTTTCTGGATAACCGTCCGAACAAAAATCAACGTTTAAAGATGCATTTAAAATAAACCGAGCTATTAATCCAATACAGGAAATGAACTCTTCGACTTCCTACACGGGTTCAAGCTAACAAACCAGCATTCTCACTGTGTGTAATGAAGCATTGTTAATTATATTATAATTATTTTACAAGTACTTGGATATTCAAGAAATGTGCATAATGGTAGAACTAGTAGTATTACACTGAAACTGTAGACCCACTAGCTGTGCCAAATAAACCATCCAACAATAAACCAATCCCCTGGCACAGATTGTGCAGTTAGAATAGCCAGAATTTTAACAAGAACAAAATGGAAATGAGTATATTTTACTGTACATGAAATTATCAGTGATATTTCATGGGCCTTTTTGGTCAATACATGTTAAAACCAAGAGCCAAATGTATCATTCAAGAATCAATACAGTGATAAACTATAAGCATAAAAATGGGTACCTGCCAACCAATGCCACGACCTAGAATGGATGGAGGCATAGGCGTGGCACTTGCATATCTAGAAACCGCGATAAATGTACCAGTAGACTGGAGAAAAATGGAAATAATCGTTACATAATAATTTTTATTATCATTATCAAAAATATTTAGTTTCAAGTGGCTATAGTTAAATCAGACCTCGACAAGGCCAATGAATGCAACATCCATCATCGCAAAAGCTTCACCGGCATCAAAAGTTGGTGGACCCCACTGAAAGGGATATGGAGCCCTAATCCTGTGTACTAATAATTCACAGCCCATTCATTTCAATTGTTTTCATGTGTATTTTTTTTAATGTTTTAGCGTAGAAATCAAACCAAGGAGAGCTGCCCACATGCCCAGACTTATTGATACGGCAGTGAAGCTGTTTTTTCGGAGGTGCATGCTTATAAGCACCACCAGCTGTGAGAAGTTACGCATAAAGCCATACTATTACGAGTGAGAGAATGACTGCAAATCTATCAAATACTAGTTTTTCTAAGCGTATTTGTAACACCCCGAATTTTCTATTAACAATAAATTAATAAATTAAAGTATAATTAATTCTAAATGAAAGAATTAAGGGAAACGGGTTATGCCATTGCGTTCATCTCGGAATTTTGCTTGAGATAGAGTCCGAGTTTGCGTAAATCGGACTCCGTATGAAGAATCTGTGGTCTTCGGAAGTTTCAGAATTCGATTTAAAATTCAAACAGCCCGAAACAAGTTCAAAATTTGAAAACTGGACCAGAATTGGGCTGGGCGGGAAAACTCCGCCCAGGACCCAGGTCGACCGGGGGTCGACCTGGGAGTCGACCTGGGGGTCGAACTACCCAGTCGACCTGGTCAAGTCTTGGCTGCCCTGGTCTGGTTCTGAGCGATTTTCTGAGTTCTGGTGTGTCACTAGGGCTGATTTGTCACTTTCTGGTTGGCTCTTCTCGATGTGAATGGTCTAGATTCATCTATGATCATCTGACGACTCTAATTAGTTTGAAATTCTATATAAACAACTCAAGTCTCCAACCTAAATTCACACAAAATTTAGGACCAGTGCCGCCATGCCATCGGGAGAAAACTGAGAGTAGCCTCCACTTGAAGAAAGCTAAGAGATGAACAAATCTAATTCAAAATTAAAATCAAAACAATGTTTATCTACCCAAAGGAAAGCATCTCAATTCCAGAACTCAGAATCCAGGACTCAAGTTCGTCGTTCACTGTAAGTTTAGTTATGTTTTGGGATGCTAATCAAAATTAATGTCATGCCTTGGAAATAAATTGATAATAGAACAATGTTTATTGTGTTATATGTAGAATTGAATGATATTGATCTATGTCTGTGGTTCTATTTTATTATCATGTTGAATTGGGAATTGATGGATAAGTCTATTCATATGTATATGAACTTGGAGTATAACCTGTTATGACAAGTTGTGTAGTTTATCATGTTATGCAAGTTTCAGGTTGTAAAATCATATCACATATGTGACCAAATGTTAGATCTACATATTTATGTGTATATGTTAAACCTATGCCATATTTCAAGTTCACACTTATTCATATGTTCGTGATTGATTTGGAAATTCACATATATGTAAGTTGATTTAGCCTATGTTGCAAATTCACATATATGTAAGTTGATTTAGTCTATGTTGCAAATTCACATATATGTATGTTGATTTAGTCTACGTTGCAAGTTCACACCTATGATATTCATGTTGACTATTTTGCATGTTCACACCTATAGTGTTCATATTGACTATGCCGAAAATGCCAAGTTTACACCTATGTCATGTTTATGTTAATGAATTTCTTTATGCCAATTTTGTGTACGCTAAATTAGGCTAAGTTTTTAGCCTAATATTATATGTTAAAAATTATGCAGACGAAAAATTAGGCTAAGATTGTTAGCCTAATATTTAGATAGGGTAACATTGGGAAAAATTGGTAATTATAGGAAACTTGACATAAATTGGTGAAAAATCACATAGGTAATTTATGGTATGAAACGGTATAGATCGTATACCTAAAAATGATGAAATTGGAAAGTGGTCCATAACATTTATTTGTTAACAAATTTACATATAAGAATAAAAAGAACAAATTTGTAAATTTAGAAAATACGAGTATGCTTAACCCGAGGTTGGATTGAGTTGTGATGTAAACCTGCCCGGACACGCCCGGCTGTCCAGTAATCACAACAATACCTATCCAATGTGGGAGGTTAAGGCATTGAGCCCAATAAGGACCCGAGGCTAGACTGAGTTACGGTGTAAACCTGCCCGGAAACGACCGACACATCCAGTAACCGTGACAGTGCCTGTCTAATGTGAGTGGTTGGTGCTTTAACTAATTTAAGCTAAGGACAGACGAGTCAGGATGGTAGGGTTAAGTTAACTAAAACACTTAACCAATTCAACATGTTAATTAAACTGATGGGTGGGGTTAGACACTTAACCACTTAACATGTTTGACTAGAAAACCCTAGTAACGGGGACCCATTTCAGCAGTAACCCAATTAGGTATCATAGTATCCTGAAACTAGACAGGGTGGGTTACGATTATTAGGCTGATTGTAAGCGGTCAAAAGCGACAGCGATTGGTGCAGCAGTGTAGGCTCTAACGGAGTGCGGGCGTGCACACACTTCGGAGCAGACAAACAGGGCACTGGGCATCAGTAGTATAACCTATGCATTCTAGAATTGTGTCAGGCTGCCACCGTGGGACTTGATACACCCTATGATGGGACCAGCATAGGTATCTACAATCATGTGGGGCCATATGACACAGGAAGAAAACGGTGCGAGTAAGAGCCGATCGAATAAGGGATCACCTTGTCATGAACACATGGTGCTAGTTAGGCTAGTTAGTAGGTGCAGAGAAGTAATAGTGAGAGCGTTTAGTATAGTTAGCATTTCCTGCCATATCTTGTCTTATATTTTGGTATTGTCCTGCTCTCAGTTTATGCAAGTCATGATCTTTCTATTGTTCTCATGCTAGAAATATAACTAGACTTACCAGACTTATGTCTGACCCATTTTCCTTTCGCTTTCTTTTCTTCCGTTTCCCCCCTCAGGTCCACATGGAGGGAACACCTCATCTTAGTCAGATTTTTCATCCAGCTTGAAGAGAGAGAATGTATTGCTTGGATCTCTTTCGTTTCGGCTATGGCTTTGGACATTCTATGGGGATTTATGCAGTTTTAATTATGTTTCATGCTTCTTTAAGTTTTAAATCAAGACAATATTATGGTTGTAATAATTGGAAGTTTGTTTTGAGGCAATTATGGAAGTGTTTTGTATGAACACGTATTTATGATATGAAAGTCTGTTTGTTTTTCCGCTGTTTATATATATGTGTTTATATCTGTCTTGTGTTTATCTGTGACTTTTACTTATAAACCTCCAACGAAGTTAAGGTATTCCCTTTACGAGTGACCTTAACGGAGGTGGGGTGTTTCACTTGGTATCAAAGCACAGGTTTACCAGATTAGATAAAGGTTTTTGAAACTATTTTCAAAAAGAAGTTTAAAGAAGCATTTTTTTCTTTAAGAAAAAGCGTTGTTTTTAAAATGCATAATTCCCCAAAGCCATATGCACTATCTCTCTATCCTTTTGTCTTGAATCTTTACTTTTTGTTCCAGCATGTCTGGAGATCTTAACCTTCCAGAAGGAGTACCGATACCTGGCTGGTTCCGAAGGTACCTAGAGGCTAGGGCCAATGATGCGGGCCCAGCAGACATTCCTCCTCCCCTAGTGGCAGCGGTTCCTCCTCCTCCTCCTCCTCCTCATGGAAATGCTTTCGCTAAGACGTGTAGAGACTTCAAGGCTATGGGTGGAAAGGACTTTAATGGAACTGAATCCTCTGTGGTAGCAAGGAACTGGCTGAAGGAGACCGAAGATTTGTTTGTCATCTTCGAAGTTGACGACAGGCAAAAGATACAGCTAGCAGTGTGGTTGCTTAATGACAAAGCTTCTTATTGGTGGGAGGTTACCCATGCTAAGAGGCCAGTGGAAACTTGGGAAGATTTCAGGATGAGGTTTGAGATGAAATTCCTCTCCCAAGCTGAAAGAAGCCTGCAGATGGAGAAGTTCCTAACTCTTAAACAAGGAAGTATGACAATCAAGGAGTACGCCAATTAGTTTAATCAGCTGGCCAGATTTGGGCTGGATTTAGTAAACACCCAACACAAGAAGGCCCTTCGCTTCGTCAAAGGTCTGAACGAGCCTCTACACAGCCTTGCTATGACCCATATACCCATGGGAGCGACTTATGAAAGCTTGGTGGACATGGCGCTACTACACGAGGAAGAAAAAGGCAAGAAAGAGGCAAAGGTGGAAGTGCCTCATGAAAATAAAGAGGGTTTACAGGCTAAGAAAACAGACTTCAAGAAGGGCGGGAAGAACAACAAATCCCGTGAAAAGAGAAAGCGTAATTTCTGTGGCAATTTTAGACATATAGTGAAAGATTGTAGAAAGAAGAAGGCGAAGATGAATGGTGGTTGTTTCCATTGCGGCGAGACTAGACACATGGCTAAGGACTTCCCAAAGAAGCGGGAGTAGGGACAGAGGACTGGATCCACTTCAGGGGGACAGGTTCACGCGCTGGTGGCACCTCTGCAGCAATGAGGTAGAAATATTTCTGTAGGAAGATTAGTTTGTCTCTATGATCATCCAGTTCGCACTCTCTTTGATTCTGGCGCATCACACTCCTTTATTTCATCTGCTTTAGTAGAATCTCTGCACCTAGACACTAGTATGGTAGAAGATCCCTTGGTTGTTTCAAATCCAATTGGGGGCTCAGCTTATTTGTCGATGGTTTGTTTGGATTTGAAAATCTCTATTCTAAGTGTTGAGTTAGATGTAGTGCCTTTGTTTTGGGTGTCTCGGGATATGGATTGATCTTAGGCATGGACTGGTTATCCAGTAATGGTGCCATTCTTGATTGTGAGAAGATAGTGGTTAGACTCTTGACTCGGCTTGGTAACACTCTAGAAATTTCTTGTAATCCCTTGAATGCTGTTATGCTTAGTTATCTAGAGTCGCTTGATGCTTCTGTTGAGAATTTGCAGTTAGTTAGAGTGGTTCGTGAATACCCGGATGTCTTTGAAAGGGTGAAGGGCTTACCTCCGAGGCGGGAAATAGACTTCTGCATATATCTTGTTGATAATGCAAAGCCCGTAGCTTTACCTATTAGACACATAGCTCTAAAGGAGAGAAAGGAGATCAGTAAGCATGTTAAGGAGCTTCTCGAGAAGGGGTTTATAAGGCAGAGTATCTCGGAATGGGGTGCTCCAGTGGTGTTCGCCACCAAAGCAGATGGCTCACTATGTCTTTGTGTGGACTATAGGGAGCTAAATAAGCTGACTAAGAAGAATAAGCAACTGCTTCCTAGAATAGACGATTTGTTTGATCAGCTTGTAGGTGCGTCGGTTTTCTCCCAACTTGATCTGGCTACTGGGTTCCATCAGCTAAGGGTAGCTAAAGATAGCATTGATAAGACGACGTTCAGAACCCCAGACGGTTTGTTCGAGTGGCTTGTCATGCCTTTCGGCTTGACAAACGCACCCGCTTATTTCGTAGACCTAATGAGCAGGGTGTTCAGAGAATTCCTCAACAAGTTTGTGGTTGTATTCGTAGACGATATTTTGATCTTCTCAAAGGATGAGGAAGAGCATGCTCAGCATTTAAAGGAAATCATGGATACTCTCTGTGCACATCAGCTAAAAGCAAAATTCTCCAAGTGCCACTTATGGAGAGAAGAAGTAAGGTTTCTTGGACATGTAGTGTCCAAAGAGGGGTTAGCTGTGGACCCCGCGAAAGTGGTGGCGCTGCAAGATTGGAAGGCACCAAGAAATGGAACCGAAGTCCGAAGCTTTCTCGGGCTAGCAGGTTTTTACTAAAAGTTCATTAGAGATTTCGCGAAAATCTCAGCTCCACTCACAAGGCTAACAAAGAAGAATGTAGCGTTTGCTTGGGATTTGGATTGTGATATTGCTTTCCAATGCTTGAAAAGGGGTCTTACAACAGCTCCAGTTCTGACTTTGCCTGATGGAAGCAAGATGTTCACAGTATACACGGATGCTTATGGTACGGGACTAGGCGCTGTTCTGATGCAAAAAGGGAAGGTAGTAGCTTATGGTGGAAGACAATTGAAAGTTCATGAAAAGAACTACCCAACCCACGATCTTGAGTTGGCCGCCATCGTCTTTGCGCTTAAGTCTTGGCGCCATTATCTCCTAGGTGAGAAGTTCGAATTATATACTGACCATAAATCGTTGAAGTATCTTTTCTCACAGAAATATCTAAACTTAAGACAGCAAAGGTGGATGGAGTTTCTTGCCTCGTATGATTTTGAGATTTCCTATACTCCTGGCAAGGGCAACGTAGTAGCAGACGCCTTGAATAGAAAGAAGCTGACCTTAAGCCCTCTCTTTGTAGAAAGGCAAATCTTGGAGTATATAGCCAGTTTTGACTTTAGGCCCTCCTCAGATTTTGTACCTGGTTTGTTGGCATCACTAGAAGTATGGCCCACTCTTTTAGACTCAATAGGGGCCGCACAACATGAAGACCCTCAGCTTGTTGATGTGATTGATAAGCTAATTAGGGGTGAAACTTCCAGTCACCTCAATAGGTACTCCATCAACGATAAGGATTGGTTGAGGCGAGATGGAAGATTATGCGTCCCACAAGCAAGGGATTTGGTAAAGATGGTTTTCGAGGAAGCACACCATTCCAAGATGACAATACACCCAGGTGGGGACAAGATGTACAAGGACGTAAAGAGAGTTTTCTTTTGGAGCGGCATGAAGAAGGATGTGGCAGATTTCATTTCTAAGTGCATGATATGCCAACAGGTTAAGGCGGGACAAAAGAAGCCTGGAGGACTGCTTCATCCTCCTGAAGTCCCGCAACGGAAGTGGGATAGCATTTCAATGGACTTCATTGATGGGTTGCCTAGGTCAAGAAGGGGCAATACTAGCATTTGGGTAATAGTGGACAGGCTCACAAAAAGCGCCCACTTTATACCTGTCAAGAGTAGAAGGACTGCCTCATCTCTAGCATCTCTTTATCTCAAGGAATTATTTCGACTCTATGGAATACCCTCCAGCATAGTGAGTGACCGAGATCCTATCTTTACAAGCGAGTTTTGGCGGAGTCTGCAAGAAGCTGTAGGCACACATTATGCTTGAGCACGGCCTATCACCCCCAAACTGATGGTCAGACAGAAAGGGTGAACAGAGTATTAGAAGATCTTTTGAGACTGTGCGTTCTTGACTTTGGAGGGACATGGGAGGATCATCTTCCTTTAGTGGAATTTGCCTACAGCAACAACTACCAAGCCACCATCGGCATGGCGCCCTTCGAAGCTTTGTATGGAAGACCGTGCCGTTCACCAACTTGTTGGTGGGAGTCTACAAACAAGCTTATACTTGGGCCAGACATGATTAGAGAGACTTCAGAAAAAGTGGACTTGATTCGAAGGAGAATGAAGACTGCCCAAAATAGATAGAAATCCTACGTGGACTAAAGAAGGACCGACCTTGAGTTTGAGGTTGGGGACAGGGTTTTCCTTAAGGTATCTCCTTTAAGGAACGTCGTTCGCTTTGGATCTGCAGGAAAGCTAGCACCAAGATTTGTAGGACCGTTCCCTATCATCGAGAAGATTGGGAAGATGGCTTAAAGAGTAGAGCTGCCTGAAAGGTTGGTTGGAATTCACAATGTCTTTCACGTTTCTCATCTCCGCAAATGTTTACATGAGTCTGCGGAAGTGGTGGAGCCAAGCATTCTAGAAGAAGTTGAAATAAAATGAGAAACAACTATAAGGAGAGTTCCAACTCGAATCGTAGGAACTGAAATCAAAAAGCTACGCAACCGTGAAGTCAAGCTTGTTAAAGTTCAATGGAGCGATGCCGAGGAAGACGCGACTTGGGAAACTGAGGACAAAATACGCGCTGGCTACCGTTTTCTTTTTGAGGGTACATCTTTGACCTCTCTTTTTCCATAAGTTTATGCTTGTATCTACCTTTTAGTGTATCTTCTCAGTCCTTTTTCTCCTAACTCCTTAGGTAGAAACTAATGGATGTAAACATGTATTTGAAACATGTTATGATTGATGGCTGCAAGTGGTTGCAAGTGTTTGCTAGTGGTTGCTCGTGGATGCATATACACACACCCTAGGTATTAGATCGGCTCAGTCACTCCCATATTGCGTATGCATAAATGTATTCATATTTGTATGTGGTTGAAACTTGATATGTCGTCATATGGATGTCGCATTTGTATGAATGGTTGCACACTCATGTTGAATTATGAGTAGGGAAAATTTTGCATACATAGTGGATTCATGACACTTACATGATTCGCATTAAGGAGGTCAACTGAATCAGTAGACCGCCTAATCTTTGCATTAGATAAGGACATATACACACAATATGCATATGATCATGAAGTATTAGAAGTCTTTTAAGGACAATGGACGCCTGTGTTTGTTGGTTGAGTAGATGGACGATTGGATGTTAGGATATACGTTCTTATAGACTTGAAGATTTCGGGACGAAATCCTTTAAGGAGGGGAGAATGTAACACCCCGAATTTTCTGTTAACAATAAATTAATAAATTAAAGTATAATTTGTTCTAAATGAAAGAATTAAGGGAAACGGGTTACGCCATTGCGTTTGTCTCGGAATTCTACTTGAGATAGAGTCCGAGTTTGCGTAAATCGGACACCGTATGAAAAAGTTGTGGTCTTCGGAAGTTTCAGAATTCGATTTAAAATTCAAACAGCCCGAAACAAGTCCAAAATTTAAAAACTGGACCAGAATTGGGTTGGGCGGGAAAATTCCCGCCCAGGACCCAGGTCGACCAGGGGGTTGACCTAGGGGTCGACCTGGGTACCCAGGTCGACCAAGGGGTCGACCTGGGGGTCGACCTACCCAGTCGACCTGGTCAGGTCTTGGCAGGCCTGGTCGGGTTCTGAGCGATTTTCTAAGTTCTGGTGTGTCACTAGGGCTGATTTGTCACTTTCTAGTTGGCCCTTCTCGATGTGAATGGTCTAGATTCATCTATGATCATCTGACGACTCTAATTAGTTTGAAATTCTATATAAACAACTCAAGTCTCCAACCTAAATTCACACAAAAATTGGGACCAGAGTCGCCATGCTGTCGGGAGAAAACGGAGAGTAGCCTCCACTTGAAGAAAGCTAAGAGACGAACAAATCTAATTCAAAATTAAAATCCAAACAACGTTTATCTACCCAAAGGAAAGCATCTCAATTCCAGAACTCAGAATCCAGAGCTCAAGTTCGTCGTTCGTTGTAAGTTTAGTTATGTTTTGGGATGCGAATCAAAATTAATGTCATGCCTTGGAAATAAATTGATAATAGAACAATGTTTATTATGTTATATGTGGAATTGAATGATATTGATCTATGTCTGTGGTTCTATTTTATTATCATGTTGAATTGGGAATTGATGGATAAGTCTATTCATATGTATATGAACTTGGAGTATAACCTGTTATGACAAGTTGTGTAGTTTATCATGTTATGCAAGTTTCAGGTCGTAAAATCATATCACATATGTGACCAAATGTTAGATCTACATGTTTATGTGTATATGTTAAACCTATGTCATATTTCAAGTTCACACTTATTCATATGTTCGTGATTGATTTGGAAATTCACATGTATGTAAGTTGATTTAGCCTATGTTGCAAATTCACATATATGTAAGTTGATTTAGTCTAAGTTGCAAATTCACGTATATGTATGCTGATTTAGTCTACATTGCAAGTTCACACCTATGATATTCATGTTGACTATTTTGCAAGTTCACACCTATGATGTTCATATTGACTATGCTGAAAATGCCAAGTTTACACCTTTGTCATGTTTATATTATGAATTTCTTTATGCCAATTTTGTGTACGCTAAATTAGGCTAAGTTTTTAGCCTAATATTATATGTTAAAAATCATGCGAACGAAAAATTAGGCTAAGATTGTTAGCCTAATATTTAGACGGGGTAACGTTGGGAAAAACTGGTAATTATAGGAAACTTGACATAAATTGGTGAAAAATCACATAGGTAATTTATAGCATGAAACAGTATAGATCATATACCTAAAAATGATGAACTTGGAAAGTGGGCCATAACATTTAATTGATAAAAAAATTTACATATAAGAATAAAAAGAACAAATTTGTAAATTTAGAAAATACGAGTATGCTTAACCCGAGGTTGGATTGAGTTGTGATGTAAACCTGCCCGGACCCGCCTGGCTGTCCAGTAATCACAACAATACCTATCCAATGTGGGAGGTTAAGGCATTGAGCCCAATAAGGACCCGAGGTTATACTGAGTTACGGTGTAAACCTGCCCGAAACCGACCGGCACATCCAGTAACCGTAACAATACCTGTCTAATGTGAGTGGTTGATGCTTTAGCTAATTAAAGCTAAGGACAGACAAGTCAGGATGGTAGGGTTAAGTTAACTAAAACACTTAACCAATTCAACATGTTAATTAAACTGATGGGTGGGGTTAGGTTAATACAGACACTTAACCACTTAACATGTTTGACTAGAAAACCCTAGTAATGGGGACCCATTTCAGCAGTAACCCAATTAGGTATCATGGTACCCTGAAACTAGGCAGGTGCACGATTACTGGGCAGATTGTAAGCGGTCAAAAGCGACGGCGGTTGGTCCAGTAGTGTAGGTTCTAACGGAGTGCTGGCGTGCACACACTTTGGAGCAGACAAACAGGGCACTGGGCATCAGTAGTATAATCTATGCATTCTAGAATTGTGTCGGGCTGCCACCATGGGACTTGATACACGCCATGATGGGACCAACATAGGTATCTACAATCATGTGGAGCCGTTTGACACAGAAAACGTTGCGAGTAAGAGCCGATCGAATAAAGGATCACCTTGTCATGAACACGTGGTGCTAGTTAGTAGGTGCAGAGAAGTAATAGTGAGAGCGTTTAGTATAGTTAGTATTTCCTGCCATATCTTGTCTTAATTCTGGTATTGTCCTGCTCTCAGTTTATGCAAGTCATGATCTTTCTATTGTTCTCATGCTAGAAATATAACTAGACTTACCGGACTTATGTCTGACCCATTTTCCTTTCGCTTTCTTTTCTTTCGTCCCTCCCCCTCCCCCCAGGTCCACAGGGAGGGAACACCTCAGCTTAGTCAGATTTTTCATCCAGCTTGAAGAGAGAGAATGTATTGCTTGGATCTCTTTCGTTTGAGCTATGGCTTTGGACATTCTATGGGGATTTATGCAATTTTAATTTTGTTTCATGCTTCTTTAAGTTTTAAATCAAGACAGTATTATGGTTGTAATAATTGGAAGTTTGTTTTGAGGCAATTATGGAAGTGTTTTGTATGAACACGTATTTATGATATGAAAGTCTGTTTGTTTTTCCGCTTTTTATATATATATATATATATATATATGTGTGTGTGTGTGTGTGTGTGTGTGTGAGTGTGTGTGTTTATATCTGTGACTTTTACTTATAAACCTCCACTGAAGTTAAGGTATTCCCTTTGCGAGTGACCTTAACGGAGGTGGGGTGTTTCAGTATTACATGGGGAAGATACTGGAAGCATTAAAAAAACATTGGTTAAGCTTTGATGGAGAGCAATGTGAGATATTCTCAAACGGTGCACTTATGAATATTAATTTTATGCTTAACGTGTCTTATAAAGTAACAAGTACTTGTTCCCATAAAGTGCATGTGAAGGTTCATTTATTACTATTATCCGAATACGAAAAGGAAAAAGGTAGAAAGATAAATAAATCCTTGTAGGCTTAATGAATGTAGTACATAAGGTTATATAATATGAGCTTAAATTTGTGAGAATATAATCTTAATGTATGCTGACACACGTTAGTGTTCCACCAAAAATAATGACCATTTTAAAGCGCTCAAAACTTATTGGTTAGCACTTTGACAAATGTAGATATGAAAATAAAAAACATTCCTAACAACATCATTATTTCTTCTTCCTACCCTTATTTTCAGTCTACAAAAATATGATAAATGTTTTTCCTTTGTAACACTATGGTTTTTGATAGCCATGGAAATAGAGATGTTTTTAGTAAATATTGTTAAGACATGGCAAATAACCAACGGCCATAACAACACTAAATTATTAAGCAACTGTTTATGCTTATAAAACCTTGCCTACTTATTATTTTATTAAATCACACAATAATAGCTAAATGTCATATATTGTATCAAAATGAACGAGACAAAATTATTATCGTAAATAAACACAGGTAACAATTAAAAAAAAGATAAAGCATCCAACTGCCTGTAAAGAAAATCTAGCTCTGGTAGCCAATCACATGCTGATCAATAATCAGTTTGTTCCAGTCCGGCTTTTGAAATAAGCAAAGGATACACAAAAAACAAAATACCACCAAACTTCTTTCACAGAAGCAACATCATGGAACATGAATACACATTTAAATAATTAAAATTTATAAATGTAATTTTTTGCTAATATTTGTACAGTGAAGGTTAAGTGAGAGAACAAGTGCTGTTTTGTGTGCATTTGTGGAAATAACATAACAAAAGTATGATTATGGGAACATAAGTTGTCATATAGATATCTATCACTTTTCCTATTTATCTGCACTTTTATTGCTTTCTTCTTGTGAAAGCTTCAACCTATATACTTCACCTGCTCCTCGTTCAAGGTACTTTTCCAAATTCATATTCACCAGTCTAACAAAAAAATTGATACTACATAAAACAGAACCGATACAATTTAATATCAGTGCAATATCAATTATTCATTTTGGTAGAAATACCGAATATTTATAAATTGACCCCTATAAAACTTTGATTATTAAACCATGCATTAATTTGTATGAATTTAACAGAGTTCAACACTATCTTTAAAGACTTGAATGGGGAGATCGAGAAGTCCAAGTTGAGCGACGCCGTATCTGCGGATGATCATAAAAAGGAATTGAAACAAGGGAAAATGAAGAAGAAATTACCGATGAAAGAGAAGAGCTATAATAAGGAGGAAAATGCCCTAATGTTTGAATGAGTATCAAAGTATTTTTACTTGCCAATAACGCAAGCTGCGAAAGAATTGGATGTAGGCCATACACCTTTGAAGAAGTATAGAGAGTTGGGAATTCCTCGTTGGCCTCATCGTAAAATGAAGAGCATGCAAACTCTCATTAGGAATGTCCAGGTAATATATGTCTTTACCTTTTCTAGTTTTCCCTATCTATCAATATAGATTACTATTGCAAAAAGAACATAAACTGGTTTCTGTTAACCTAGGGCATGCACTTTAAACTGCTGAAGAATCTGCGGATAAATTTAGATGATGGTACAACAAATGCAACTAGTAAATTGTCATTACATGATAGATGTGTGAAATGCAGGAGTTAGGGATAGAGGAAGGAGAAGAAGAGGTGTGAAGCGCAATAGAAATTATGGAGCAAGAGAAGAGATTAATGGAGAGAGAACCAGGAGCAAAAATGGAGGAGAAAATGAAGAAGCTGAGGTAATCATAATTCAAGGCTAATTACAAGAGAAGAAGAATGCAGAACTAGCTTGTCTCGAATGCTGCCGCTGATCTTGTTTACCAGAATTCAGCAGCTAATGGAGATGTCATTGAGTACGTCTACAGTGGCGTTGGTCAATCTTTCTGCGGACGCAGCAATGTCACTGGTTGTGAACTATTGCTGAATGTCAAAACATAACATAACAGCTAATTTTGGTAGAAATACCAAATATTTATAAACTGACCCCTATAAAACTATTAGAAGTTAAAAATTGCTTTCAACAACTATCCATTTTCCTACTACCTAAGGAAACACTAATCTTTTTTTAGTAAATTCCATCAGTTAAAGTTTAGAAAATTAGAATATATGTAAATATACTAAAAAAAAATCCATTTCAGGAAATCAAATAATGTCTGATTCACACTAATGAGAGTTTTGTTTTAAATCTTCATTCCACATATTAGCCAACCAACCATGTATACAAGCAGCATTTTTGTCGCTACACTTGCATATAATTATTCACAAGTCACCCCACTCATATGACTCTTAAAAGTATATTAAATCAATAAACCTTGATTAGGTACCAATGTAACCCAAATAAACATCAATGCCCCTCTTTATTCCAGACCCTAAGTACTTGAAACCAACATACACAATAACATAATTAGCTGGCTTACGGGTGCACAATTAAAAACATAACCAAACTTTTTTAGTAAATTCCATCAGTTAAAGTTTAGAAAATTAGAATACATGCGAAACCGATAAACTTATTTAATAATTTAGAAATTTTATTTACTTTAGCTTTGCTTCTTTAAATCATGTGCCGCAGTATCTTGTTCTCCATCAAAAAATGCCTTGCATTCATATGTTCTCCAAATTCGCACTCAAAAAATATAAGTCACAAAATCACAATCCACAAGAATCTGAAGTGTTTCTTGAATACTTATTCAACTTTCAGAAAGTGCATACATTCATCCACACATTTACAAAAAACAAAAACAAAAATCAAAATAAATATGTGAAAATATTAGCAGAATATTACATGGAGCATGATTAAGCATGTTCCTTACGATCTATATACGGCAAGTGTTCAACAAATTGCAGAATCATTTTTTCTGGAAAGAAATTATTATCTTCATTCAAAAGGTTGCTAAAAAAATGAGAGTTTTGTTTTAGAATACATGTAAATATACAAAAAAATTAATTTCAGGAAATCAAATAATGTCTAATTAAAACTAATGAGAGTTTTGTTTTAAATCTTCATTCCACATATTAGCCAGCCAACCATGTATATACAAGCAGCATTTTTGTCACTACACTTGCATACAATTATCCCTAAGTCACCCCACTCATATGACTATTAAAAGCATATTAAATCAATAAACCTATTAGGTACCAATGTAACCCAAATAAACATCAATACCCCTCTTTATTCTAGACCCCAGGTACCTGAAACCAACATAAACAATAACAGAATTAGCTGGCTACACAAATAAAGTACAGATGCAAATCAAATACAGTAATTGAAGAGCAATCGGCCATTATAAGAAAGGTAATAAATAAAAAAATACCTGAGCAGTTGAATGGATCGGCAGAGGCGGCGGTGAAAGAAACCGAACAGAACGTGGCAGAGGCGGCGGTGAAAGAAACCCGTCATAAGAAGGAAGGAGTAAACCTAGTCGGCTTTGAAAATTTGGGGATAGCAGTTTTACGGTGACCAAAAAAAGGAAAAGAAGGGTTTCACACGAGACTGAACGTAAAATTACCTTTTCAACCCTTGCACTCAAAATTACTTGCTGTTGTAATGGTAATAACTAGTATGAATGATTATAATGGTAATAAACGTTATAAATTAGTAACAGATATAAATGTTACAATCAGGGTCCAAAAAATGTGACAAAATAGGCAGTTTGGTGTAGTGGTGGAACGGCTTCCCACCAAGACTAGTGTAGTCCATACAAAGCATGGCGAAATTGGCCTTAGGCGCCTGCACCGTTGCACCACCACCATTTGCAGCATTAGGAGCTGCCCTCTAAATATCCCTAAGCATCTTTCTCATGAAGTCAGTGAACATTGTCCTCATATCAGGAGCATTCCTATTATTGGCTCCTGAACCAGTATTCCTCGTATATCGGCTCATCGTTCAATCTGTAAAAAGAAAACGATTAACCATCCGTTTAGTAGTGCCAGTGCAGTGCGACTGCACCCTTAGATATACTAATAATATATATATATAGCTTTTGAAAACCAAAATATCACAAATATATGCTATCGTATACGTATACTATCTCTCCTTGGTGTCTTTCCCTAGGTTAACTACGCAATCTAGAGCTCTGATACCAAGTGTGACGGCCCGCCCTGCACCAGCCGACATTTCCAATGAAAGTGCATTGTGCCAATGTCCAACTAGCTCGGGACGGTCGCCAAAGAAAGGAAAAGAAAGGAATTTGAACTAACAAGGAACCTGTAGAATGTCTCAAAGCGCATGGGATAAAATATAATAATAACATAACTTTGACATAATACAGGCGAGACGGTGTATAAGCTGAAAACTAAACCATCATAGCTGCAGAAATTCAAAATACAGCTTATGTTCCATATCATCATTATTGCAACTTTTAAAACTGTCTCTAAAGCAAAATGAGAAAGGTACACTACTAATGCCCAAAGTACTGACCAGCAGCAACACAGGGAGAATATATATATATATATATATATATATATATATATATATCATACGTGGGAGCCTCCTGCTCGTCTCCAGTAGAGCTACTTGTGCATAATCACCTGACCTGTCTTTAGTCTGCCCGTTTAAGAGCACCCAGAGTAATAAGAAGAGACATAAAACTCTAGGTCAGACAAAAGTCTGGTATGAGCGATAAGTAGCAAAACAGAACAATAATACGTATACATAACCATACCTGAACCTGGACCTGCAACCAAAGAGTTAGCACAACAGGATGTACAATACTCTAAGGTGACACTAACACATGGTGTGAAAATAATGGGGAGGGGGTTGCATGTCATGGTGATAGCAAAACATCAAACCCAACAATCATCCTCACATCTCTCACTTAGTGCATAAAGCATACGATATCTATCACTTTGATCACCCAATTTTTTGTTATGATCACTCTGCCCTATGGAGTCATGACGGCTCCACTCCACTGATCCGTAACCACTAATACTTTGCTATGTCCACTCTGCCCCTGCAACGACTCAGGTTTTTAACAATTTAATTTAATATATAAATTTGATTTAAATGTTGATTTGGATATTTAAATAGTTCGGATTTTATAAATTTGAATATTATATTTGTTTAAATAATAAAAATAATAATTTAATTTCGAAATATTCGAAATTGGCCGAATTTGCAAAGTTGTTCAATTTGATAATATAAAGGGACTTATTTAAATTTAGATTTAATTTTTTTATGATTTCATTTATTAAACGCTGTTTAAAAGTTTAAATTTTAATTTTAATTATATAACGAGCTGTTGCGGCGCGGTAGTTCGTAATATAACGTTTTGAACTTCAATTGGTCGTACATGACCCAATTTAAGTCGGATTTCTTCGAAACAAGAAACTTCCGAATCTATTTGATAATAATTATCTAATGAAGTAGAAAAATCGAGTTTTCATAGTGTAGATTTCGTTTTATTGCCAAATCAAATTTTCAAATAGTCGCTGTGGAATTCGTTTATTTATTATAGCGATTTATTATATAAAAATATATGGTTTTTAATTTATTTAATATCATTTTGGCTCCGAATTCAACCTGGGTTATTTTATTTTGAAAATATATGAAATTCTGCTCTGGTATGGCCAATTGAAATATTTTTATATTATTATATTGAGGTATTTTAAAATTGGTTTATTTTAATCCAAATTGGGCCTTTTAAAAGGAACTTTATTCAAACGAACTCTGTTTTCAGTGAAACAAATTTTATTGACACCGTAACAACAAATTATTGTTATATTTCAAGTTACACGCAAAATAGAGTTATTATGTGATCATGGCAAAATAAAATGCGAATAAAATCGAACGTTTTGACTCGAACAAGTGCCATTTGCACAAAAAGACTCGGAATTTGACGAAACAAGATTCGTTACGACCGTAACGTCGAATTATATTATGCCGTCCATTCCCGTTACGATTGGAGTTCGTGTGTGGTCACGGTAATCAATAAGCAGTGGTTGGAAATTGCGATAGGTACAAATAAAAATCTTCAGTCGCATCAGATAAAAATCGTCAGTCAAATCAGAGAATAAAATAATAAAAATATTAAAATAATCTAATAAAAAAAATTGTTATATTTTCACCCTATATAATAAACCACCGTGACACCCCTAGATTCCCAAATCACTTTCCCCATTTCCGTTCTCCAGGCCCAACTCTTCCAGTATATGTTTCCACTCAGAAAATCCCACAGCAGTTCCATCAAATTTCTATAAATTCCAAGGATTATATGCTTGGATTGCTGAAAGTTTTAGCCTCGATTTCATATAAATATTCTATGGTGCGATCAACTTCTGGGGACTCTTTTCTTTTGAAAATTTAAGCTAAGGTCAGAACGGTTTTTAATTTATTCCGGCGAACTCCGGTCGACTTGGTTGGATCTGGTTCGGGTGAGGGTAGGTAAAGGGCTGACGGTCGTTTTGGTGGTGGTGTGGCATTTTCCAATGGCTTGGATGGTCGGCGGTGAAGGTTTAACGAGGGGGAGTTGCTGTTTGTTTTTATTGGGGTTGCTTGCGGGTTTTGGCGTCGTGGTGGATCAATAGACCACCGGGGGAGATGAGGTTTGGTCGAGGTGATAGCTGGGACGACGACGGAGGTTGTAGTGGTGGTACGAGAAGGTCCGGTGACCTAGTTCGCCGATGGCGATGGGTTAAGCGGAGGCATTTTCTGTGTTTGTTTTCCCTAGTTCTGGGTGTGGTTTTCAATGCCGTGGTGGAGCATGGGTGAACTAGAGAGGGCGAGATGGTCAGAAATGGTGGCGTCAGTAGCACAGTGGAGTTGGCCAAGGTCCGGTAGTCTCTGATGATACCAGGCGTCGCAACGTGGACCTGAAATGATCGAATTGAGAAAGAGGAATTGTCGTGTTATTTGCTGGAAGAAAGAAGATGGGTTAGAGTCGGTCAACAGAAAGGAAACAACGTATTAATTCGCTGACGTGGACCAGTATTTGAGGAAGGTAATTAACATGTATGGTTAATTAACGTTGGTTAATAATTAATTAGATATTTAATTTAGTTAATGGCCATAATGAATATTTAAATTAATTCAATTTATAATCAAATACTGAAAGTCGAATAACTTTTGCGCCCGTGGATAGAATTGGACGAAACATGAGCCGTTGGGTTCGTATTGACAGTGCCAACGCATACGAACTAGAATGGAATGATTCTGGGACCGTGGAATTTCTTGTAGTTTTAAACGCCTAGTTGGAACTATAAAAAGCATCGCAACACCATCGAAAACAAAACTGGTGAGTTAATTCTCACACATCTGAAATACTCTGATGATTTAAATCCAAATCATTAATATTTATCATTAATTGGCTGAATGGATGCTATGATTGCCATGGATGATTTTTATTTTTTGATTGGTTGTTTGTGGTTTTAAATTGACCGTTCAAATGCATGATATTTCATATGTTAAACAATATTATAAACTGTTGTGCAGGGAAGAACAGGTTGGAGGAATCCCACCGGATTCCTCAAATAAATCGTATATTATTTGTTGTTCATGAATTGCTTATCCCAACTTATGCCATATCCTGTTTAGATATAAGTGATTGAGTAAATGTTGATTGTTGAATCTAAATTCAACAATTGTCCTGTTTAAAATCAATATACAATATTGATTGGGTAATTGACAGTAGATGGTCTAAAGTCCGTCGTATTGAAACAGTAATTCACCGTCACGCGAATTGATGTATTTTATGTTATAAAACATATTTTTATAACTGAATCGAACTTTGGTTTTTATTTTAGCTATTTAAAGAATTTTAAATAAATGAATATTCATAACTTTGTTTTATAAAGAAATATATAAAGGATGTTTATAATAACAGCTTGTGTTTTAATACATAAGAAAGATTAAGATTAACAACGGAGTTGGTCGTTTTGAATAATCGTTCAAAAGAAAACAATTTAGTAAGATTTATTATTTTAACTTAATGATTTGTTTTAAAGACTGAACAAACTTTTAGTTAGACTATGTTATACTAATTATTGAGTAATTTTTATTATAAAGGTAATTATTTTCTCATTGACTTATTAAGGAGATTAACTAACATGTTGTTAGTTAACGATGAAGTAATATACTTTACTTCAGTAAATGACTAATTTGATGATTATTTTAATAATTAAAGTAATGACTTCTTAAGTAGAATTCATTAAGATAGTAATTGAAGTGTGAACGAGGGTTAGTAATTTAAAAGAAGCTTATGGAAAGGGATTTTACAATCCAAATTTCATAAACGAGTTATAAAAGAAAGTTTGAGTTTAAAGTAAAGATTCTGTTCGAGTTGGGAATGTAGGAAATAATATGTAAAACCATATTAAAATGGAAATACTTGTTTACTTAAGTAATGAAGTAAATAAAAGGATTTTTGGTTATAAAATCCAACCACTTGTTTTAACGATGTTAAAAGGAATTTTGGATTAGTGAACAAAATCCAAGTTTATAAGAAAAGTGAATTTGAAGTTATAAACTAAGGCAGGGCTTTAAATAAACCTTTTTACTTAAGAACCAAATTAAGTGAATGGCGTAATCAAAATGAAATTAGAAAGATAAAAAGGATAGTTAATGATTTGAATAAAAGAAATTGAGAAAAGAATTTATGGTAATGAATCCAAAGTTAGATGAAAAGGCTTTTGGAAAAGATATTAGCGAATGGATCAGTGTAATATAATCCGAGTTATGTATCGAATACTATACAAGAATCTTGAAGCAAATGGTTAATATTCGAGTAAACGATTTACTTAATAATATATTAAGTAAAATAGAGATGGTCGATCGAGATGTTCAAAAGAAAAGATATGGTTCATAAAACCATAGTTTAAATGAAAAAAATGGGAAGTAAGATCGGATCGATATTAGAAGGGCATGGGTTTTTGAGTTGCGAACTTCTATCTACTCTGAGATAAGAACGTTGTCGATTAAGGTCTGAGAGGTAAATAGAATACCCCAACTTGATTGACTTCACTATTATCGAGGAATGGTATTAGTTCGTAACGGTAAAGGAGTTTGAAAAGGAGATGTTATTCTCGTCGAGCATTTGCAATTCAATTGCAAGGTTTGAAATGAAATTTAATACAAAAGGGTTTAAATTAAACAATTACATTAACGTTGTTTAATCTGAATCGAGACATATAGTTTTAATTACACCTATAGACTATTTATATAACACTGGTTTTTAGAAAATAGTAATAATATGAATATAGCGATATTTTCAAAATTTAAGGAGAATAAAGAGAAGTGAGAATAAGCGAGATATATTATTTCCAAATGACAAAATAAAAGATAAGTGGTAAGCGATTTAAATGGAATCGACTTTAAGTCGAGGAAATGATTTTAATGATTCGATAAGAGTTTTGATGAACGATTTTAATAATAATAAGAACCTGAGCTGCCAATATACTTGACCATACTGGTTTGACGTTGATAGTTAAAACACCAAACTATCAACGAAATATTTTATTGGACCTTTCGACGTGTTGTTTTGAAGAGACCGGGATGGGAACTAGACCCAAAACCACTTCGATTCAACGTGACGTACGAAGCTAACTTGCAATGGATAAAGATGGGGCAATTGAAGAACGTTGATTTTCATAAACGGAAGTACTGCTAATAATCTTCGGTCTACAGCCAAAGATATACCGCGGTTCTATCGTGATCGGAATCTACGGAGTGCAAGGACTTCTCGCTACTGATCCATGGGGTGATTCCTATATTGGATGCAGTAGAAGAGTACCTTCAGTTCATCCTGTTCCTAGATGACTTGTATGGACGAATGTCTGACAGAGTATTTCCAAATGGATCGCGTACGTTGATTTCTTCAAACGTACAATTGTTGGTGGCGGAGAAAGGTCTTTCTCTTAGCTTATCAACTAAGAGTATTTTTGTGGACGTCAATTAGTGATATCTGGCGGATCTGACGATGTGACATTCAAAGTGAATGATGACCAGATGTTTAAAAGTTAAATTCTAGACTCAAGCCTCATCAACCGGGAAATGACAGAAATCGGGCAAGCAGCATGGCTATGTGGGTCACTCTCATTAGGGTATATAATCACCTATCTAGAGAAATTCCTTTTGCTTCTTTAATCTATCGATGCTGTCCCTTTTCGGGAAACAGTTGCTGATCCCAACCGTTGGTGATATACATTCGATACACTCAAGCGAAATGAGTGGTCGGTCATGTGTGGGCCAGGTTGCAAGACGTTCTTGTTGAACCTACTGTATTCGCCTCTAGAGATTCACTATCATCAGGTGGTCCCATACCCTGTCATAGTCGGAATCTAATTTCCAATAAGCGCCCGTGGGTTTTGATTGTATAATATATATGTAGGGCGCGAGATGCAAGCGTTCTACTAGATTACTATTTATTTGTGGTTGATATACATTATTATAATATCAGAAAAATATTGTTCTTCAAAAATGGTTTGGGTTATAGTAAGGTAAAAACCGTCCGTGTTTATGTGTGGGCTGGTCTTACTATTATCCTTTTGTTTCAAAAAGGATTTCTAAAGTTAAACCGATTGTTGATGTGAATTTAGCACTGAAAGTATTCCAGACCGACCCATGTGTTTTTGCTTTGCTTCAAAATGTGCTCGGGTCAGGCCGAACATATCTGAATGGCTAGTTTTCACTTGGAGTTTCAGAAGCTGGACGCAGGAGGCTTCACCGTTAGTTATTTAACGTTATTCCGCTGTATCTGATTCATGTGTACTCTGATGATTGGTATCTATACAAGATTTTCATTGTATAAAGATATGTTGTTATATTATATATTTTGTTCGTTCCGCTGTGAGCTTCTGATGTTCTTCTTCTTGTTTCTATTCTAATATTTCTCTCTTTCTCTCTCATCCTCTAATTTCTTTCTCATAACATTCTGCTGTTCTGTGTAATTTGGGCTGACTATGGTAGTTAAATGTCGGCCTAAATTATACTGAAAAGTGGGATGTTACAGCCCCCATGGAGTCATAACAACTCCGTTGCACCGGCTCATAGCCCTGCTATGATCACTTTTCCCTATGGAGTCATAACAACCCCACTGCACTGATCCATAGCCGCTAATCACATCTCTCAGCGGTGAGTCAAAGCAATAGACATCGATAACCCCTTTGCACATGTCCTGCAGCAAAGTCCAATCATGAAGTAACTCGTTGGTTCCCATCTGGATCCTGAGTAACAACTTCCCATTTGGACTACCTTTGCATCTCGGGTTCTGGTCTCCTCTGGATCGGTCTCCATTTGGTTCGTGGTTCACGTCTCATATCCAAGCTCCTTGGTTCGGTTCGCAGTCACTACTCCAGTTTGGATCGGACTGCTCCATAGGGGTTGGTTCGTAATGGCCCCAACGGTTCGGGTTGGGCTTTTCCACCTAAATCGGTCCATGCGCTCCTTCTTCTGGTGGTTCGGTTCGGAGTGGCACCCTCTCCAGATCGGTACGGGTCGTGGTGCCTCGCTGGGTTCACGATCCACATTCGATTCAGGTCAGAGAGCTTTAGATGCTAGCGGATCGAGGTGCTTCCAGTGGGTCAGTTCATGATATGTGGCTCATCACGGTTCGGTTCGAGCTCCTTAACTCAAGCAAGCGGCTCGTGATACACGTACACGGTTGGGACTCGAAGGGTTGGACTCACGATCGGGTCAGTTTGGAGGATCGATCTGATCCGGTTCCTACACAATTTTCCTGTAACTTTTCCGGCGATTACGCCATACGACGATGTTTTCGACCAATCTAACTTTGCTAAGCAATCACAAAACATTCCAAACAGTCATAGCCACATGTATAATCAACCATAACACCAAAACAACAATTTAACATGTCAATATGGATCAAACATACCCCAAAAATCATGTTTTTCCCCTTAATCCCCCTTAATCATGTTTAATTATACAATTAGCAAAACTTATCCAAATTAACCCAAATTTCTATCAGAGCCCTAAAATAATGTTTTAGAATTTTACAATTTTTTTCCAGAATTTTAACATGCATAATTTCTCTAATTAACACTAATCACCCCTAATTAGCCGTAGTTAGTGAAAAACAATGCAAATCACTAACCTTAGCCACAAATTACTTATAGATCTGAAAATATCTCTGATTTGGGTCGAATTTCAATGCAACACAGCGGCTCCAACTCTGATTTGATGTTGATTTACCTTGATTTGACGTAGATCTTCTTAATTAGTTATTAGAAGGTGGTTTGTGATGATTTTAGAAGGTGGAGGCCATGACTAGGGTTAGGGAAATGTTTTAGGCGGTTGAGAAAATGAAATAGAATCGTTTCCTAACTGATTTCAACCTCCCCATAACCCTAATCTCGAAATGGGTTATGGGCCTAGCTGTTAATCACCCTAATTAGGCCCGGTTAAGCTGTTTTTCACCTTCTAAGCCTTTATTCAGCCATATCTCCCAAAGGTAAGTCTGTTTGATTAATGCGACCACTCTACGGAAAGGTAAACCATCACTGAATCTAATGGAAGTGGTTTCAGGTCAAAACTCTTTACCAATCAAAAGTTATGGGCAAAACAAAATTTGTTAGGGGCAAAACGGTTATTTAAAAATCGGCAATAATAGTGAACATGGGAAATGACCCCAATAGTCATTCCTCAAAGTTACACGACCATGGAGTTTCTGTGAAAAGAAATAAATATTCTACGATCCTTCGTTACGTAGAATGCATGTCGTTACATGCAATGACTTCCATATTAAAGTTTAAGATTTCACACTTCAAACTTACCGAATCGGAAGAATTATGTGGATTTCCAATGTCTTTGTCCGGCTGTCTTTCAATAGCATCGTGACATGCATTACTTCCTTCTTCATTCGAAGCATTGTCTGGTATTTGCTTCTCATATTTTCCCTTAATCAATTCCACTAAGGACAACAATGCACCCTCTACATTGGTCATCCGATCTTCCATGTTTTGGGCAGTTTTAATTTGTTTGCGTGTAATATTGGATGTCTTAACTTGGGTCCTTGATATCTTGATTCCAATACTACGAGTCCGGCTTGTGAAAGTATGTCTTCATCCAGCGGCAACTCCTCTTCCTCACCGTCTTTGATTGCTTCCTTTACCTTCGCAATTTTATCCTAATCATGAAGCTTAAATATATAAATTGAAATAGTGAATAATTTAAATAAGCAATTATTTGGCTAACTTACAAAGTATGGAGAAGTGGAATCGGATATGCTTCCATGCTTTTTTGTATGAGTTTTCTCCCATACTTCATGACGTATTATTTCTTTTTCCGGATTCGCAATAGCCTGCAATAAAATAGGAAACAAAATCACAACAATGATCCGGGAATATGACGAGAACATTAAATAGGAAACATTCATGATATATATCTTGTAGCTTATTGTCAGTAAAATTATTATTTAGTTCATTTGCTTGAGAATTCATGGTATGTTTAAGTTGGGACTGCATAGCGTAACCTGATTTATTAGCACTAGGTTGATTTTAGTTTTTATAATTCTTCCTGTTAGATGAATTATTCTGCATGAAATTAACGTTATGATCCACCTACATATTATTGTTCTAGGTTGACTTAGGAGCCTTTTGTTTTGTGAAATGACAGGCATTTTTCACATGACCAAAGCACTTAAAATAATTACATCCCGCAACCAACTTTTTAATCATCATCAATTTTTGATCATAAAAATATGGATCATTAGTTAGTATAGCATCGCAATCTGATTGATTGTAGAAGTCAGCTATAAAGAAGCATTGTCTTTAGTTTCCAAAACCTGTTAATGAAGGCTTTTTATAATAAGGGTAATATAGTTTAGGACCGTTAACTTAAAAGGCTATCACATGCTTCAATGTTTCCCTAGTTGTTGATCCAATCTGATAATTCATTTTAACACATCTTAGGTTGCTAAATATGTTTGGAGAGTAGAATGGAAATGGAGTATAAGACGAAACATTCTCCTCAGAAGAGCTAAAATAAGCAACGTCAAATTGCCATGGCACAAAACTGATAAATCCTCATAATTTAACTAGCATGTATAACTCTGCATCGCACATTGAACCCACATCCATTTGTTTATTGAAGAAAAACTGATTATTAAATCACCATGACACAACCATTTTCCTTTGCAGCTCCAAATCCATGCCTATATAAATGCTCCAATAACAATCACAATATTCACACTTTCAAAAGCCTGTGAATAGTTGAATACAAAGATGAAGTTCTCATTATGGTTTGTCACAATATTCATTGCTTCACTAATTGCATTATCGGTACCAGCCTTTTCTGAAGATAATAGCAATAAAGAGATGGAGTGATGAACTATCACCACCACCACCATCATCATTATATGTTCCATGGAACCAGGTCCTTGGTTGCAAGTTCAGGAGACAAATTTGCATAGACCAAACATAAGCATATATTAATTAACGTTTTATTTATTTAAAAACCGCATTATAATTACATGGCATAACATTCTAGTACTACAAGTTTGAGATAGTATCATCATACCACTAATCAGTATATGTTCGAATCTTGATATGCAAGTTTTGAATTTATGGCCGATCATCGCATCAAAGTCAAAGCGCGTAACCAAAATCAATTGCTTTATAATGTAATAATTAAATGTATTTCTTTTTGATATCACCATGTAGCCATTAGATAATCCATGTATTTGATTTCCTAAACAACTACAAACATCAAAGCTGTACAAAGAAATTAGATTGCTTGTGGGAAAGCTGTACAAAGAAATCCGACATTTATTTATTATTTCAGATATTGAAAAGATCACATAAATGAAATATTGGTGCTTGAACTTTAAATGCACATGTAATACATCCTTAGAATAATGTATGTATTAAAGAACTAACCAACATATAGATCAACCCTGCCCTAAACTTCCGGTGCTATGAATGCTGAAACAACCCTGTTTTACACTTGTATTTTGTAGTGGCTTTTTAAATACACGCCACTGAATATTATTTGTGAATGAGTTTTCTAGATTTTTTTTTCACTAAGTTTTTTTTGGATATCATTTTAACAGTGGACCTGTACGTTAAACTTTTTACTGATCTTAATTAGTGTTAATCCCTAAAAAACCATACACACATTGAACAGAGGGGTACAAGGCGGGTCTTATCAGCGTCGGTCATATGCAGGTCAAGTCTATCAGTGCGACCGGGCCATGAGAAGCTCGACTCAACAAAAAATGAAGGCTTCACATCAAGAGAACCGCTCAGGCGCTAAAATAAGATAGGTCACCGCTTTGCACGAGCTAGAACAACCTCGTAGTATAACCATAAAGTCAAGCGGCACCATGCAAAGGCAACAAGAGGACGAGCATCCTTGGTTCAAGAAGGGCGATCGCGCAAGGAACAAAGGAGGACCGATCTCAGCTCCACACTCTGCTCTTACGAAATCTCTCAAAGCATCCACGCCAGCACTTAAGGACCCACTCAGCTATTCGAGACACTCAGCAAGTCGTCCGTGCATAACACTGAATATGATATAGACAGCTGGCTACAGCTGTGCAGTGGCTTGGTTGTAATTAGCAGAATGAACGACCCACAGTCAGAATAAACAGATTCCAGATATTTTACCAAGAGGAGTTCACCTATAAATACACGATGGCTATCCACGTTTAAAGGGGGCTTTTTGGAAAAACCACGAACTGCTGCTAAACTTCAGACTCAACCACAGATCTGGCCATGGCGTCAAGTACCATTTTAGAGTGAAGGCATCTTCTCTCTCAATCATTCATCCATCCTTCTTCTCCTCAAGCTCTATTATTCTCCTGTATAATTCTTTATATCGAAACACATAAACAAAGGTATATTGAGTAGATATAGAGATGTATGAGGTAAGAATTGATGTACTTTGTAATTCTCATTATAAGACAGGAAACTGCCTTCGTACTGGACGTAGGCCTCGTTAACGACTGAACCACTCTAAATCTCATCTCTACTTTACTTTTTCTCGCATTTTTTTACTTTTTATTGCTAATTAGACACGGTTCCATTTATTTTTACCGAATTGGTGAAGTACAGTTTAGTACCTTTGGTGTTTAGACCATTTTTGGTGTAAACATTTTGGCGCCCACCGTGGGGCCGTGTTTTGCCTTTTTCCATTTCAAATCTGACAAGATTTTCTGAGAGACACCGTGCTTACAATCATGAGCATGCTAAGGAGAACTTCCAATGAAGCTAACAACCCCAGCAGCGGCATCAAGGAGACTGTAACCAAGGAAAAGTTGGAGGAAGCGGTGACAGGATTAACGAGTCAAATAACTATCGCAAGCAACGCGATGGTGAAGAAGCTCGAGTCGATACTCACTATCCAAGCCGCTACCGCAAAAGCTACTATAAGCGCCACTTGTTCCTTGCCGACTCAGACGAATCACAGATCAGAAATAGAATTCCCCGCTGCACACTCAAGACACGAGATTCCATTCCAAGAGTTGCGCGTCGCACCAATCCGAATTACAAGGGGGGCAAAGCACCTATGAACGATTACTTTGATGATGCGATCACGGAGCAGAAAGACAGTCCTGCTGCCATAAATACGTCCCTGCCGGAAGGATGCCCAGATTCCTTATCCCCAGTCCACGAAGGCGCATCTAGATCGAGGGTTGATGGTGAAAAGGGTGGTCAACTCATGGATCCGACCAACAAGCGAGAGCACATCTCAGGAATGGTGCAAGCAATTATGGAAGAAAGCCTGAGGAGGAAGGATAACTAGAAAGAATGGGAATCTTTCCCAGCTAAAACCCCACTCACTGAGAGGATTAATAAAACTGTATACCGACGAAGGTTCGGACCTCCATCGTTGCAACCTTACGACGGGACAACTGACCCTGATATATTTCTGTGTAAATATGACCAGTACATGAATGGAGCATGCGCTACTGACGAAATCAAATGCCTATATTTTCCAACTTACCTAGAAGGAGTGGCTTATATTTGGTTCACAAAGCTGCCACCACGGTCTGTGGACAATTTCGTGATGTTGGCTAGGCTATTCAATGAGCAGTTCAGATCCCAGGCGTTAGAATCTCAGGATGCTACGGAGCTAAACGGGCTACAGCAAAGACCAGGAGAGCCCATCAGAGTTTTTCTCACTCGCTTTGATGTTGCATTGGCTAAAGTCAAGGATCCTGAACCCAGCATGATCTTAATGGCTCTCAAAAAGGGCATATGCAGGAAAACCAAGTTAGGACGATGGATCAAGAAAAAGAAACCAAGTACACTCGAACGGTTACTTAGCAAAGCCGAAAAATATGCAAGTACTGAAGAGAGAAACACACATGCAGAGAAGAATGGAAAGGTCCAAGGCAACTCGGATAATCAAAAAAGGAGCAGCGAAGAAGAAGACAGTCGAGCAAGGAAGAAGCTACGCTTTTTCAAGAACTCTGAATTCACCCCCTTAATGATTCCATGGGAAATATATTCATGGCAACTAGAGGCACCGAAAGATATCCGGTCTCGAAACAAAGACCCGTCAGAAATGCCGCCATGAAGTTAGGAAAATTTTGTTATTTCCACAAACAGCCGGGGCACGATACCGATGAATGCAAGCACTTAAAATCGGTAATCGAGGGGTTGATCAGGAAGGGCCGGTTGCAACAATATGTACGAGATCATAAGAGCTATCCCAACTCTTCTCAGACAAGGGGAAGCACACCTTAGAAAGGAAAGGGCCCAAAACAATTCAAGGAGGATGCTCATCAGAGGGACCAACCGCTAATACCTCAACAATGGAGCGTTAAACTAAAGCTCTCATTATCTTACCTCATTTCCATGATTTTATCTTGTTATCGAAATTTTTTTAACTTGCTTTATTGATCACTATGTCCATGTTGAGTAATGGTTTACCTACAAAAATTGTGTGCATCAGAAATTAATTATATGCCTACTTGAATGACATACTTATTGATCTATGCTAAAGGAAAAATAATTCCTCGAAATATAGGTGAAGTAGGAGCAATCTGCCATACATAGCGGGGCTGTAGCACAAAATCCCAAGTCACGCACTAAACGAAGCAGTTCGGGAATCACAAACGTCAAGCAAGGTCAAACAAGAGGAATAGGTTCATTGCCTCAAAGGGAACCAGTCGTTCTGAGACAAACAGCCAAACAAAGGAATGCGCCTCTTATTATGGGATATGCTGAATACTTGGCAAACACTCATTCAAAAGGCTGCCACCAGACCTCTCTGAAGATACAGAAGAATCACCTAATCTGTCCCTCGGATGAAGTTGCTAATCCCAAAGAGGTTTTCTCCTAGGAACAGGACATGAATTCCTTAAAATCGGAGTTAAATCCAGTAGCAAGGATTGATGCCCATCTCCTAGGAATCAACACTGAAGGGGGAGCAACTCAAAATGTCCCGCGGTTAAAATTGGTAAGCCCACCGAAGAAGCACATTCTTAGGTGACCTTCCTAGGTGCTGGACACGAGTTTCCAACTTGAGAAAAAAAAACTCAATGAGGTAAACCAATGTCTGTGTCCTAAGGTAAGGCAAAAAGTCGGAAAAACCGAAAAACTGACATGTCCCGAAATGGAAAAATTGCCGATTTCAAAGGGCGCCTACCTTGGTAGGTAAAAAAACGAATTCCCCCCCCCCCCCCCCCGAGTCGAAAGCTCGATGAGATGAATTAGTGTCCGTTCCTCGAATGAAGCATAAAATGGGGAAGGATTAAACATGCTGGAAGGACCAACACAAAATAAAAACCCGACCGAAAGGACGGTGGCCATCCTTGTTCTTTATTGATTAACCAAGTCAAACAAAGCCAAGGATGGACTACAACAGCAGAAATCCTAGTCGAAAGGGGGTATCAGAAATCCTAGCCATGCGGGGGTTATCCTTTCTAGGACCCATTTGAATAACTAAAACAATCAAATGAGGCCTAAAATGGATCGAAAATTTTAACCCAAGCCCTCCCCGGGGGCACGTATTCAAAACCAATCCCGGGATTGAATATTAATAAATGAAAGACACCAAACGCGCTTATAATAACACAAACGCGTAACAACCTTCGATAAGCGACAAACCTAAAAAGATAACTAAATCTTAACTGTAATAATAACAATAGAAAATCAGGCGCAACTGAACGATTAACAAAGCGCCCGGGCGAATGTGTAAATCAGAAAACAAAGGTGCAACGTACGACGCACCCGCGCGCAAGATAAACAAATTCCGTAGCAGAAAACAATAGTACGATAAAGTCCAAAAAAAAACCTAAAAGAGTCACGAACTAAAACGTACAAGAATAAGCGAGGCTGGCTCCCTCATATACAAGCCAGACTAAAAAGTATCATCTGAAAATCAAAATCAAAACAGGTGAAGCATTGGCAGGCCACAAACACTCAGATAAGATAGGAAATGATCCTATCCCTAGACTCCAGGGCCTCGACAAGTCTGTGCCTATCTTCCTCCAAAGCATAAAGTCGTTCAAGATTCTCCCTATTTGACTGCTGAAGGTCTTCGACCAGGGAGTGCCAACCACCTATTTGCTCCACAATATAGTCTCTGACTGTCACGATGAGACCTTCAACCAGATGAGGACGTAGGTCCAACTGATTGAGTTCAGCTAATATGGTATCCTTCATGACATCCATCTTACATGCAATAATCCATCTGTCAAAGGGGTCTATGTACACACCAGAGCGCGAATTAGCTGGACTGGGCCACAAAGTCCTCTGCAAGATCAGGATGACAAGGGTTGGGAACAAGAAGAGGCTCCGGTACAGATGCAGGATCTAACGTGATGGATGAAGAGACCATGCAACTAACAACAGTCTGCATATCTAAGTCAGAAAGTCCGTTTAGCGAACAATAACTATGAGCACCGTTCGCACTAAAGATCTCCTTACCCCGGGACGTCTTTTTGCTACCAGCCCTCCTCGCCGTTTTCTTCCTGTGCTTCCTAGACATAAGAAATTCCATCCCTGGGCGACCTGCTTCAGAAAAGGTCAGTACAAACACAAATAACAGCCACGGAAAGAGAAGCAACTTGGTCAGACTCAAGCATAAATGAAATGTTTCAACCAGAGAAACATGGGGCATTTCGTCGAACAATTTATGAACAAATACCAAGCGTCGATATTCCAAAGAAAAGCACCGGATGGCCCTTGTCTTTCAAAGATAGGTACAGAAAGGGTATTCGCGCTTTATAAATTCTTACCTAGAAAGATCATGGCTTCTCGGAGAAGATCACTCAAGATAAACAGATGCTACTGCAGGCAAAGAGAAAAATGGTAAAATGAGAAAGCTAAAGCCTTTTGAGGAAGAATCAAGGCAGAAATGTCAGGCATAGATTACCTGATTAAAAACCCTCAAGGAAGTGCAGCCGGACCAAAGATTTCTTTTGAGATGCAAAAATGAAATAAAGCAGGTTAAAGGTGAATAAGGGAGACCTAAGGGCATTCGTCCAGAGAATTTACGCCATGTCAGCCTAGTATCTGACTACACGAAAGTGTCTCATCAAGTCCCAATTGGCATCCCAAGATTCAGCCATTCGCACAGTAATCAAGAAAGTACAACGAGCCTCTCGCTCTTAGGGAAAGACAATACCAGTCAGCTACAATAAAGCGGCCCAGCCCTTGCACGAACGACTTGGATAAACCTACCACCCAATGTGCGATCAAATATATCGAAGCCCGTAATTCCTTACCAAAAAGAAATCATGGACTTCGAGAGGCAAGTGTTAATCCCTAAAAAACCATATAAACATTGGGCAGAGGGGTACAAGGTGGGTCTTATCAGCGTCGGTCATACATAACACAACCACACTAAGTAGGATCCAAATATCAAGCCCAATGCAGGTCAAGTCTATCAGTGCGACCGGGCCATGAGAAGCGCGACTCGACAAAAATGAAGGCTGCACATCAAGAGAACCGCTCAGGCACTAAAATAAGACAGGTTACCCGCTTTGCACGAGCTAGAGCAACCTCGTAGTATAACCATAAAGACAAGCAACACCATGCAAAGGCAATAAGAGGACGAGCGTCCTTGGATCAAGAAGGGCGATCACGCAAGGAACAGAGGAGGATCGATCTCAGCTCCACATTCCGCTCTTATGAAATCTCCTAAAGCATCCGCGCCTGCACTTAAGGACCCGCTCAGCTATTCGAGACACTCAGCAAGTCGTCCGCGCATAACACTGAATATGATATAGACAGCTGGCTACAGCTGTCCAGTGGCATGGTTATAATTAGCAGAATGAATGGCCCACATTCAGGATAAACAGATTCCAGATCTTTTACCAAGAGGAGTTCACCTATAAATACACGATGGCTACCCACGTTTAAAGGGGGCTTTTTGGAAAAACCATGAAGTGCTGCTAAAATTCAGACTCAACCACAGATCTGGCCATGGCGTGAAGTACCATTTTAGAGTGAAGGCATCTTCTCTCTCAATCATTCATCCATCCTTCTTCTCCTCAAGCTCTATTATTCTCATGTATAATTCTTTAGATCGAAATACATAAACGAGGGTATATTGAGTAGATTTAGAGATGTATGAGGTCAGAGAATTGATGTACTTTTTAATTCTCATTATAAGACAGGAAACTGCCTTCATAGTGGACGTAGGCCTCGTTAACGGCTGAACCACTCTAAATCTCGTCTCTACTTTACTTTTTCTCGCATTTTTTTCTTTTTACTGCTAATTAGACACGGTTCCATTTATTTCTTACCAAATTGGTGAAGTACAGTTTAGTACCTTGGGTGTTTAGACCAAATTTGGTGAACAATTAGATAATTGGTTTTTGTTATTTACGATTTGAATAATGTTGATATATGCAAGGAACATACAAGATTTCCAAAGCAGTGCCAAGATAGCATGACACTATGGTAATAAGATGTGTACGTATTGAGTAAGATGTCGGGAGATCAAAAATGGAAAGCTAAAATTGAAAAACATAGCATATCATGTTGTATGACAGCATAACTTGTTCGACCGGTGTGGTGGCCATAGCTATATCCTGATCTGGTTTTTTTTTCCTAGCTTTCTTCGCTCGCTCACACTGGGTTTCTCTTCATTCTTAAAAAATCCCTCCCAGTCGTCTTGACTAATAGTGGATGGACAATTTTTCAACCTTTCATCGTAATTGTTGTTGTCATAGTATTTTGTCCTCAACACACTCATGTCTCCTAAAAGACTCACACATTTTTTTGAAATAAAACTCTTTTGTATTTGCATCAAGTTCAAAACGTTTCTGCAAAAATTACGAATTATTTACTAAAAAGGGCATTGTAATAAAAAAATACTTACATTGTGATAAATTTACTTACCAACAATGCAACCTACACGTCATTTTTAATTTTTTGGCGGTACTTTATCCCAACTTTCATAGGAGATCGGCACATGCATCCGCACAAGTTTACCAATGCGGCTGCCTATTTTTCGCGCATTTTTTGAAATGGAAACTCCATATGCATTTATGTCAATCTTCTTGGCTTGTGTTGTTGATGATTGCGTAGACTGAGTTGGAGCTTCTCGGAATTCTGGCATTCTTTATTCGAACAATTGGTAATCTACACATATATAAATAAGGAATATAATTTCAGTAATAAAGTTCAATGATCTAATGAACTAACATGCCTTTACATCATTGATAGGTAGGTTTTGAACATAAAACTATATGCCAATATATTACACTTAGGAGCGTTTTCATTCAAAATTTACGTAGGAAACGAATCGTGGCTGCCTTCTAAGACATTATCTATAAGCGCATTGATGACAATATTTGATGCTACGCTCAATAGTAGAAAGTGATGTAGTTACATTATTGTACACTATGAATATTAGTGATTTCTATGAAGAAGGTGAAATCAAACGCAAAAGTATATGTATAAGTTACTGGATGCTTTTGTATGTTTAAGGGAGTTGGTGCTTAAATGCATACAAACTAATTACCACTTTGGGCAAAGTAAAACAGTTAACTTGAATGCATAACAGACCACAGATGTAAACTGTACATAAACTTGTAGGAGTTAGCCCATGACTTGTCTCAATCAAAATCAATATAAAACCATTAACATAAAATCTATGTTATTAAACAAGTGATATAATTTTACAATGCACAATAAAAAACAACATGGTAACATGAAAAATTAATCGCACAGTGTGAAATAAGTTGTCTGCAATCCGCCAGAGATTTAATTGACAGATTAAATGCCAATTACTGATTCCGAGAACATGGTGCTAATTAAGCAGTAGGGGTTTTCATTATCTCTATTTCTGTTATTTATGCAGACAAAATGTTTAAATACTAATAAAAATAACTGTAAAGCAATAGACCCTAATGTGTCTACAAGGGTTTGCATCAATAGACTTCCTCATTGGAAAAATATGTATACACTATTTTATTTAGATCTCACTCTTATTTTTTACTGAAAAAGTAGTCATGGATTTACATCAAATTTCTAACAAAATATCTTCTCTTCAACCAACCCACAACAATGCTACAAAAATTAAATCATTCACACAAATAACCATACCGAGAAAACAAAATATCATTGCCCTTGTATTTTCCTACTTCATCTAACTTTGTTTCTTACATCTCAAAAAGGGATAAGATCTCTAACGAATAGTGTTAAAGAGTCAACACGGCTTTGCATAATTCAACTTTCTCAGTATAAGGATACATGTTTGCATGTGCACACGCATGCATGCACAATTAATTTAGTGCACATGCACATTACGTTTATTGTTTGTTATATAAGTAGAGGGCTTTTTTTGTTGTATTGGTTGTTTGGAGTTATGATTCTTAACGCACACGCATAGGCGTGCGCACACAAATGGGCGTGCACACACATATTATGTTGATTGTTTGTTATAGAAGTAGGTTTTTTTTGTTGTATTGGTTGTTTGGAATTATGATTCTTAATGAAACAAATGCTATTATCAAAGAGAAATTGCACATCAAAACATGGCATTACACACATGCACAGTGTTGTTTGAAGCCATGTCCTGAATAGGTCTAGTTATATGTCTGAATGACCTAACAAAAATATTCTATACATATTGTCAGCGAACCATTTTCCAATATGTCGGCGGATCTTCAGCGAATCTCAGATATAAGAAAGATCCCATAAGTCAGACATATTGTGTCACAATTTATGTCTCGATAGATCCCATAAATTATTTGCCAATACATTAAATGGTAACAAAAAGTTAGTACCTGTCCACTTGTTGCCTTAACCAAGCTTGAAACAATCTCTCGGATGGGTTTGGTTACATATACTGGTTTCCCTTGCAAACAAATGCAAGAAAATAGCATTAGAAAATATATCTTTCAAAAAGCAAATGGGCTTTACTTGTGGATTACATCAACAATTGGCATATGACTGATGGCTATAAAGGTCAAGTAGTTTATGTTCTGCCGGTTTCGTCATGGGTACTAATATTGAAAAAATAATGAATAAACTCAGAAGAGTCACCCAAAGTTTGAAGGACTGGAATAAAACAAGATAAATGGACATCACAACTTTATCTGTTTTGGAGGTTTCAGGTACAATGATAAGTAACCTGAAGCAAATAACCATACTGAAGATGTTTTACTGTATGAGGGTAATTTATTATAAATGAGGAATTCTTTAATGCAGGAATTTACTTTACAAGAAATGTATGCTAGGTATGTGAAAAATCTACAACAGTCCGATTAGCTTACTAAAGGAGATTCAAACTAAAGAATTTTTAAAATAAAATATCCAAGAGAACAAAGTAGAGACAGCTTTCAAATTTATGTGATGATAGAGGGAAATTGATAAATGAAGCATCAGAAATACAACAATAACCAGCGTGCAATGCAATCAGAGATTTATACAATAGAGACATACATTAATTACAATTACCAGAGGCAACTAATTCCGCATTACATATTAATGAATTGGGGGTCCATTTTTATTTTGCGGCCAGTTGCTCAACATGAAGTTAAAGATGCGGTGTTCTATACTAAGGACGAAAAGTCACCCAGTCAAGATGGCTTCACACCAGTGTTCTATAAAATTCATTGGGACTTGATCAAAGATTAATAAATTGTTGCTATCAATTATTTATATATTACAGCTGAGATTCCTAAGATTTTAAAACATGCTTTTATTAAACTAGTTTAAAACAAAAAAAGGATAAGCTCTCACAAATATTTGACTATAGGATATATCCTATTGCAATGTTTTCTACAAAATATCTGCCAAATTTATTTGTAATAACTAATAAGCACAAGATTCCAATGCTTTTTTAATATTAAAAGCTCAATCTGCATTTATTCCTAGAGAAAATATTGCAGAAAATATTTTATTGGCTCACCAGGGAATAAGAAATTTTAATATAAAAAGGCATTAAGAAGTTTCGCATTAAGGTTGATTTGCACAAAGCATATAATAAACTAAAGAGATAGCTCATATGTCATATGCTTGAGAGAGTGCAATTTCCGTCTCATTTTATGCACCTGATAGAGAAATGTATATCATCTCTAACTTTTTATATACTTGTCAATGGGATATTATATGGATGCTTTTAATCAAATATATGGGTATAAGACAAGGGCGTCCTTTATCCTCTATGTATTTTTCATTGCCATGGAATATTTGTCTCTAGTCTCTACAATTAGAATATGCTATAAGAAATTAAAAAAATTACGTACTCTTATAAATAATACACAGCTATATATCTCACACTTGTAATTTGTTGATGACGTAATGTTATTTTCTTTAGCTAATGAGAAGGGTTTTAAAAAAATCAAGCAAATTATGAAACACGTGTAAAATAACAGGATTTCACATCAATCCCACTACAACAACATGTGTTTTCAGCTACACTTCTTAGCGACGTTTATATAGCATGTGCAGCCACTGTCTATCCACAAAAATTAAAATATACAAAGGAACGCTGCTATTTATTCCTGCCAATAAGTACTGAAATTTGGGGTACTTTTTTTTACTCGGCTGCTTAAATTTCATTTTTACTTCCTTTCTCCCACATACGACACCCTAAAAGAAATATCCTCTTCATTGTTTCCTCATGCCTGTTCCACTTTAACTTTTCCTTACTCAAGCTGATTCCAATCCCCAACCACTGCTTCTCACCGCCAACTCAAATAAGGGTAATCCAAAAATAAACTTTATTTTTAGTTTTTATGTCAAGTTTTGCAATTTCTTTTGAGGCTTGTTGCTTGATTTCATCACATGTTCTGAGATCAATTCATTTCGAAATTAAAAATAAAAATTAGGTACTTTTCTGCTATCCAGATCTGAAATTAGAAGTGCATTGAAAGATATTTGAGGTTTCTCCATTAGTATTTGCAGGACCATTTTTAATTTCTTTACTTAAAGTGAATCTTTATTTCGGTTTATTTCATGGATTTCAAGTTTTATTATTAAATTCATATAAGAGTAAGTGCATATTCATAGTGAGATGTAAGTTTGAAGCTTTAGCATTTTCATTTGTAGGGATGTTGCTATTGGTAGTACTTGTAGAAAATTTGATTGAATAACCATAGAAATTTCTATTCTAGAGAAAGGGCGTCTATTGAAAATGTTGATTTGGCCATAATGAGGAAAATCCAAAATTTCAATGTAATGGTGTAAATACCTAGGAAACTGTTGAATGTAGTAACTTTGACGTATAAAATACCCTTTAACGCATATTATCTAAATTGGTTGGCTTAGATGATAAGGGTTGTGCCATCACCATTTCTTTAGATTGTAGTGTGGAGATGTCTACACAGTCAAACTGAAATAAAAAAAATCTTGAGAAATATGGGTGTTGTTTATAGAAATCTCATGTGCAAAGATCATACCCTTAGTGTAACACCCCGAATTTCGGTTAATGTTAAAATTCACAAATTAAAGAATAACTAATCCCAGATGTGGGAATTAGGGGAAACGGGCTGTGTCATTGCGTTCGTCTCGGAAAAATACGCGAAATAGAGTCCGAGTTTACGTAAAACGGGTACCGTATGAAAGAGATATGGACGAACGAAGTTAGGCAGAAAAACCAGAAACAGGCCAGAAATGCACTGGCGCACTTGTGAAGTGCGCCAGAACAAAAATGCACTGGCGCACTTATAAAGTGCGCCAGTACAAAGATACACTGGCGCACTTGGGAAGTGCGCCCGTGCCGAGCCAAGAAACCTGCACAGTTTCTAGAGAGTTCTGTGGTTGGGTGCACCAGTTTGGGGTTTGGGCTTGGTCTTAGGGCTGGTTTCTGGAAGGTGCCGAAATCTAAGGGTCCTAATCTAATTTAGGGTTAATCTAAGGGCCTAAAACACTCACCTAATCTATAAATACACCCTAAACCTACCCTAATCCATACTAAAAATAGAAAAGATGGCCTCATGCCGCCAAATTAAATCTTAGAGGGAGCCTCCACTAATTTATGAAGGAAGTTGCAAGCTAATCAACCTCTAATCATCATCTTCTTCATATTTAGCAACTAGTTCTACTTCATAAGTTTGCTAATCTTGGTTTTGGTGAGTTTCTATCACTTTAACATCAATTGCTAAAGTAAGTAGATTGGGTGTAATGAGACTTATGGTCTTAAATGCGGATTAGTGAGTTTGAATCATTTGTAATGATATGCTACTCTATGTTTTCCTATGTTTATGCATGTTTAACAAGTGGGTTTATGCATGTTTAATAAGTTGGTTTATGCATATCTAATAAGTGGGTTTATGCATGTTTAATAAGTTGGTTTATGCATATCTAATAAGTGGGTTTATGCATGTTTAACAAGTGAGTTATGCAAGTTCATATGCAAGTTATGTGTATGATGTTATGTGTAGGTTGTTATGCAAGTTCATATGCAAGTTATGTATATGCTTAAATGCAAGTTTAACATGATACGCAAGTTATGCATGCTTATGCAAGTATGTGAATGCTTATGCAAGAATGTGAATGCTTATGCAAGTTATGTGTATGCTTAAATGCATGTTTAACATGTTATGCAAGTTATGAGAATGCTTATATGCAAGTTCAACATGTTATGCAAGATATGTGTATGACAATATGCAAGTTTGGGTTAAATGTAGTTGGGTTAATATATGCTCATATATGCAAGTTGACATCCTCTTAACCCATGACAAAGTTATATGCTAAGATTTGGTTAAACCCATGATATTTGTGATGGATCTTCCCTTTTATTATGTCATGAAATGAGAACGATTTACGTGGGGAACGATGGGGTTAATAAATATGTTAATAAAAGTATGATTGGGTATGATTAAGCATACCATAAGAAAATAAATTAACATAAGTGGGAATTTACCTATTGAGTTAGGTCTACCCCATGGGAATTTACCTATTGAGTTAGGTCTACCCATGTTATGAAAAACTTGATATTAATTAGGGATAATTAATATGGGGGTGATTAATTAGGTGTAATTAATCAACTAAGACACGAGGTTGGACCCTTTTGTAGCGGAAGTCTTCCTGGAACCGACCGGCCATCCAGCGACTACAAATGATTGGCCCAATGTGAGAGGTCTTAGTCATAAATTAAATACGTGATTAAAGTAAAGACACGAGGTTAGACCCTTTTTATGACAGAAGTCTGCCCGGAACCAACCGGCATATCCAGCAGTCATAAAAGATGGTCTAATGTGAGAGGTCTTTATGAGGTCATGATCTTAATTAATTAATTAAGAAACACTTAACCATATTAGCATGTAGAGGGACATGAGGGGTTAAGTGGGTGCCTTGGGTGGCATGTGGAAATCTAGTGGGTTGCCTTGGGTGGCAATAGAAAATACGAATAGAATACTTAACCAAGTGGAAACATGTAATTAAACATGATTAAAGGGTTAAGTGGGATACACTAGATAAGTGACAAGCTTAGGTGGGTAGCTTGTGGGGGCCCATTTCAACCAATATCCCAAACGTATCTTTGTGGGCTCGACTCTAGTCGGGTGACGGGACACGCATATTGGGCTTGACTATAAGAGGCCAAAACGGGTTAGCGGTGGCAACGCAGGATCAACGGGTTTCATATGCGTGTGTGGACCCGGGCTGGTTGGTAAGTCGTTGTTGCATCGTGTAGATATAAAGCCGTGCACCGTTGATATTATCAGGTGGCCACTTTGGGGAATGATACACCCCATTGTGGGACCAGCACGGGTATCTACGGTAGGGAGCCGATCGCTTGGGAGTAGTGGGTACACCTAATAAAGATAGGGGCAGACGGCACCTATGTAGGGGTACACGAAACTACTGGGTAAAATCACTAAGTACACCTAGTGAGATAGGGGCAGACGACACCTATGTAGTGGGCTAGGGGTACACGAAACTACTGGGGAAATTTTCTAAGTCATTAGGAGGGATCAACCTTTAAGTAGAAATGACTGGTGTGGTGCAGTGTAGTAATTATCCTTGGGTGGGTAGATGCGTCTTTACAGTTATCTTAGTTTATCCTAAGTCTACCAAGCTGCTTAGTGTAGCCATTCATCCCCAGACATTACCGTAGGTCAAGTTTATGTCTTCTCTGGTTACTTTAATGATTGTATTGTTAAAGTTATAGGACTCGCTCAGACTTATGTCTGACCCCGTTGTTTTTATCTTTTTTCCCAACCCTCAGGTCCTACGGTGGATCCTAGCAGTAGTGGAGCTTGATCAGATTGCTGTTCCAGTCTTTAGGAGCTTGGATAGATGTAAAGCTCCAGTTACCCAGTTATCTTTTCTTTTGTCCTGGCTATTGTATGAGAGAGTGGGATTATGTACTTCTTTATTTTGATGGATATTGTACTTGACTTTTATTTTGGTTTTATGATGTAACCAGACATGTTTACTTCCGCTGTTATGAGATGATGTTTTAAATTTCAAGTACTGTTTATATCTGTCTTGTTGTAATTTTTCTGTTCTATATTCACTAAAATACTCCACCGATGCTATGGCATTCCCTTAGAGAGTGACCATAGCGGGCGTGGGGTGTTACACGTGTTATCAGAGCAAAGGTTACCGGAACAGATAAAATTTTTAGAAAGCTATTTTTCTAAAACATTTTTGGAAGAAATATTTTCAAAGACATGTCTTTTAAGAGAAAAGTTTTTGAAAGAAAAGCATAATCCCCAATAGCCATATCTATATCCTTCGAATTCTCCGTTTTGAATCTTTCCTTTTTCGTTTCAGCATGGCTGAGGATCTTAACTTTCCGGAGGGTGTGACGGTACCAGTATGGTATAGGAGATTGATGGAGGCTAGGGCCACCACTGCGGGTCCAGCAAATGTTCCTCCACCAACCGTAGCACCCGATCTTCCTCCTCCCCCTCCTCCTCGCACGGATACTTTTGCTAAGACTTGCAAGGAATTTAAAGCTATGGGAGGGAAACCTTTTCAAGGATCTGAAACTTTTGTGGAGGCTAGAGATTGGCTTAAGGAGGTGGAAGAGTTGATAGATATCTTTGAGATGGAAGAAGGGAAGAGAGTCAAGTTAGCTGCTTGGTTAATGAAGGGAGAGACCTCATTCTGGTGGGAGGTCACAAATGGAGAACGCCCCGTTGACTCTTGGGCGGATTTTAGGCAAAGATTTGTGGCAAAGTTTCTCTCAAGGGCGGAGGAAAACTTGTATATGGAAAGATTCTTGACTCTAAAGCAAGGAAATCTCTCAGTGAAGGAATATGTCAACAAGTTTAATCAATTGGCAAGGTTTGGCTAGACATGGTGAATACACCGGAGAAGAAGGCTTTGAGGTTCGTGAAAGGCTTGAATGAACCGATGCATGGGTTGGCTATGACTTATATCCCTATGGGGGCCACCTTTGAGAAGCTAGTTGACATGGCACTCATGCATGAAGAAGAGAAGGGTCCCAATGCTAATAGGGCACCCGAGAAGAAGGGAGATCAAAAGAGACCTCAGCAACAACAGCAAAATAAAGGTGGGAAAGGCAACGGTGGCAAGGGCAAGAAGAAGAAGTGTTTTAATTGTGGGACACCTGGCCACCTAAGCAAGGATTGTCACAAGAAGAAGAAGACTGGTTGCTTCCACTGTGGCGAAGCAGGGCATTTAGTGAAGGATTGCCCTAAGAAGGGGCAAAGGACGGGGTCTACCTCAGGAGGACAGGTGCAAGCTCTTATGGCACCAGGTCAGGCTAGGGGGCAAGTACAGGCTCTCGCAGTCCCACCAATTCAGGAGAGAGGTAGAACTATTTCCGTTGAAAGTCTGGTTTTTCTATTTGATCATCTTGTCCGTACATTGTTTGATTCAGGCGCATCGCATTCGTTTATCTCATCATCATTAGTTGAGTCACTGCACTTAGACACCAGTCTGGTAGATGATCCCTTGGTTGTTTCAAACCCAATTGGGGGCTCCACTTATTTGTCCATGATATGTTTGGGTTTGAAGATTTCTATACTTAGCATTGAGTTTAGATGTGATGCTTTTGTGTTGGGCTTCACGGGCTATGGGTTGATTTTGGGCATGGACTAGTTATCCAGTAATGGTGCCGTTCTTGATTGCGAAAGGAGAGTTGTTAGGCTCATGACCCGCTTGGGTAACACTCTCGAGATTTCTTGTAATCCCATGGATTCGGTTATGCTAAGTTATCTTGAATCGCTTGACGCTTCGGTCGAGAGTTTGCAATCTGTTAGAGTGGTCCGGGAATATCCGGATGTGTTTGAGGAGGTGAAGGGCTTACCTCCGAAGCGGGAGATTGACTTCCGAATATATCTGGTGGATAATGCTAAACCTGTATCTTTACCAGTGCGCCACATGGCTCCTCGTGAGAGGAGGGAACTCCATAAGCAAGTAGGGGAGTTGCTTGAGAAGGGGTTCATAAGACGAAGTATATCGGAGTGGGGTGCTCCAGTAGTATTTGCTACAAAGGCGGATGGGTCCCTCAGACTTTGTGTAGACTATAGAGAACTCAACAAGCTCACAAAGAAGAATAGACACCCATTGCCGAGGATTGATGATCTTTTCGATCAGTTGGTTGGCGCTTCAGTATTTTCTCCGTTGGACTTAGCCACGGGGTTTCATCAATTGAGGGTGGCTGAGGATAGCATAGACAAGACTGCCTTTAGGACTCCAGATGGTTTCTATGAGTGGCTGGTGATGCCATTTGGGTTGACGAACGCCCCTGCATACTTTGTTGATTTGATGAGTAGGGTGTTCAGGGAGTTCCTTAGTAAATTCGTGGTGGTCTTTATGGATGATATCTTAGTATTTTCTAAGAGTGAAGAAGAGCATGCCCTACATCTTGGGGAGGTATTGAAGACTCTTCGAGCACATAGCCTTAAAGCTAAATTCTCTAAATGTCACTTCTGGAGGAAGGAGGTGCGGTTCTTGGGGCACGTGGTCTCCAAGGAAGGGATAGCTGTGGATCCCGCGAAGGTAGTATCAATTCAGGATTGGAAGGTTCCGAAGAATGCTACCGAAGTAAGAAGTTTCTTGGGGTTGGCGGGTTACTATAGGAAGTTTATCAAAGACTTCGCGAAGATATCAGCCCCATTAACCCGCTTAACGAAGAAGAATCTTGTTTTCACATGGGACGTAGATTGTGATGATGCGTTCCGACGGTTAAAGAGAGCTTTAACCACTGCTCCAGTTTTAGTGTTGCCAGATGGGAGCAAGCCATTTGTTGTCTATACCGATGCTTGTGGGACAGGACTAGGCGCAGTCTTAATGCAAGAGGGAAGGGTGATAGCCTATGGTGGAAGGCAGTTGAGAGTGCATGAGAAAAATTACCCTACCCATGATTTAGAGTTGGCCGCTATTGTTTTTGCGCTTAAGATTTGGCGCCATTATCTTCTTGGTGAGAGATTCGAATTGTTCACTGACCACAAATCATTGAAGTACTTGTTTTCTCAGAAGGATTTGAATTTGAGACAGCAAAGGTGGATGGAGTTCTTAGCATCCTATGATATCGAGATAGCGTATACCCCTGGCAAGGGTAACGTGGTGGCGGACACCTTGAGCAGAAAGAGGTTGTCCTTGAGTCCATTGTTTGTGGAACAACGAAGCTTGGAATTCATCTCGATGTTTGATTTTAGACCTTCCATTGATTATGTACCCGGTTTGCTAGCTTCCTTGGAGGTTAGACCTACTCTTTTAGGGCGGATTGGAGAAGCACAGAGGGACGACCCACAGTTGGTTGAGTTGGTGGAGAAGCTCATAAGGGGGGAGTCGTCCAGCCATTTGAGTAGGTACACCCTAGACGATAGGGGGTGCTTGCGTAGAGACGGTAGACTGTGTGTACCGCAAGACGAGGGTTTGAGGAAGGTTATTCTTGATGATGCACACCGTTCTAGGATGACCATTCATCCCGGTGGGGACAAGATGTACCAAGACATGAAGAGGGTTTTCTTCTGGGCCGGTATGAAGAAAGATGTGGCCGAGTATGTCGCTCGATGCTTGGTGTGCCAGCAAGTGAAGGCGGAGCAAAGGAAACCAGGTGGGTTGCTTCACCCATTGGAAGTTCCGCAATGGAAGTGGGACAGTGTCTCGATGGATTTTATTGACGGGTTACCCAGATCGAGAAAGGGTAATACGGGAATTTGGGTGGTGGTAGACAGACTTACTAAGAGCGCCCATTTCATACCTGTGAAGAGCAAGAGGACTGCTCCATGGCTAGCTTCAGTATATCTTCGAGAGATAGTTCGATTTCATGGGGTACCCTCTAGCATAGTGAGTGATCGAGACCCTATCTTCACTAGTGAGTTCTGGAGAAGTTTGCAAGAAGCAGTGGGGACTCAATTGTGCCTGAGCACCGCATATCATCCTCAGACGGACGGCCATACTGAGAGGGTGAATCGTGTTCTAGAAGACCTTTTGAGGTTTTGTATCTTAGATTTTGGAGGTACATGGGAAGAGCATCTTCCATTGGTGGAGTTCGCATATAATAACAGCTTTCAGTCCAGTATTGGTATGGCTCCTTTCGAAGCTCTCTATGGAAGGCCTTGTCGATCACCTACGTGTTGGTGGGAATCTACGGATAAGATCTTGCTTGGGCCTGATATGGTTAGGGAGACTTCTGAGAAGATTGACTTGATTCGAAGAAGGATGAAAGCAGCGCAGGATAGGCAAAAATCTTATGCGGACAAGAGAAGGACGGATCTTGAGTTTGAAGTTGGGGACATGGTCTTTGTCAAAGTGTCTCCGTCACGAAATGTGGTTCGCTTTGGATCTGTTGGGAAGTTAGCACCAAGATTCGTAGGGCCATTTCCTATTAAGGAAAGGATTGGACGGATGGTGTATAGAGTGGAGTTGCCCGACAGACTTAGTGGTGTACATGATGTATTCCATGTGTCCCATTTGAGGAAGTGCTTACATGAGACCGCAGAGGTGGTAGAGCCGAGCTTGCTTAAAGAAGTGGAAGTAGAGCGTGATGCAACGATTCGACGAGCTCCTACCCGCATCCTAGGGTCAGAGACTAGGAAATTGAGGAATCGAGAGGTTCAACCAGTCAAAGTACAATGGGGAGAAGACGAGAGCAACGCAACTTGGGAAACGGAAACGAAGATGCGTTCATTGTACCCGTTCCTTTTTGAGGGTATGTCTTTTAACTTCTCCTTTATCGTTTGTCTAGTACTCATCTTATCTTTAGTATGTACCTTTGACCTTTAGATAGGGTAAACCTATGGTTTAAACATGTGTTTGAGACATGTTATGGTTGATGGATGCAAGTGGATGCAAGTGGTTGCTAGTGGTTGCTCGTGGATGCATGTACACACACTCTAGGCACTAGATCGGCTCAATCACTTCATATTGCATATTGCATAAAATTGTGTGTAGGAAGCTATATTTATGGATGTATAATGATTGTGTTATCATATGGATGATGCATTTTGGTGAATGATTGTGCACTCATGTAGATATTGTATGTGTCGATAGGGTTCTCTCGCATACATAATGGATGCATGGCACTATCATGGTTTGCATATGATCATACATTAGATAGGGAACATATACACACACTTTTTGCATATGCTCATACATCATTAGAAACTGTTTTAAGGACAATGGATGCCCGTGTTTGATGGATTGAGTAGATGGTTGTTTGGATGGTAGGATATGCATTCTCCTTAGCTTAGAGATTTCGGGGACGAAATCCTTTAAGGAGGGGAGAATGTAACACCCCGAATTTCGGTTAATGTTAAAATTCACAAATTAAAGAATAACTAATCCCAGATGTGGGAATTAGGGGAAACGGGCTGCGTCATTGCGTTCGTCTCGAAAAAATACGCGAAATAGAGTCCGAGTTTACGTAAAACGGGTACCGTATGAAAGAGATATGGACGAACGAAGTTAGGCAGGAAAACCAGAAACAGGCCAGAAATGCACTGGCGCACTTGTGAAGTGCGCCAGAACAAAAATGCACTGGCGCACTTATGAAGTGCGCCAGTACAAAGATACACTGGCGCACTTGGGAAGTGCGCCCGTGCCGAGCCAAGAAACCTGCACAGTTTCTAGAGAGTTCTGTGGTTGGGTGCACCAGTTTGGGGTTTGGGCTTGGTCTTAGGGCTGGTTTCTGGAAGGTGCCGAAATCTAAGGGTCCTAATCTAATTTAGGGTTAATCTAAGGGCCTAAAACACTCACCTAATCTATAAATACACCCTAAACCTACCCTAATCCATACTAAAAATAGAAATGATGGCCTCATGCCGCCAAATTAAATCTTAGAGGGAGCCTCCACTAATTTATGAAGGAAGTTGCAAGCTAATCAACCTCTAATCATCATCTTCTTCATATTTAGCAACTAGTTCTACTTCATAAGTTTGCTAATCTTGGTTTTGGTGAGTTTCTATCACTTTAACATCAATTGCTAAAGTAAGTAGATTGGGTGTAATGAGACTTATGGTCTTAAATGCGGATTAGTGAGTTTGAATCATTTGTAATGATATGCTACTCTATGTTTTCCTATGTTTATGCATGTTTAACAAGTGGGTTTATGCATGTTTAATAAGTTGGTTTATGCATATCTAATAAGTGGGTTTATGCATGTTTAATAAGTTGGTTTATGCATATCTAATAAGTGGGTTTATGCATGTTTAACAAGTGAGTTATGCAAGTTCATATGCAAGTTATGTGTATGATGTTATGTGTAGGTTGTTATGCAAGTTCATATGCAAGTTATGTATATGCTTAAATGCAAGTTTAACATGATACGCAAGTTATGCATGCTTATGCAAGAATGTGAATGCTTATGCAAGTTATGTGTATGCTTAAATGCATGTTTAACATGTTATGCAAGTTATGAGAATGCTTATATGCAAGTTCAACATGTTATGCAAGATATGTGTATGACAATATGCAAGTTTGGGTTAAATGTAGTTGGGTTAATATATGCTCATATATGCAAGTTGACATCCTCTTAACCCATGACAAAGTTATATGCTAAGATTTGGTTAAACCCATGATATTTGTGATGGATCTTCCCTTTTATTATGTCATGAAATGAGAACGATTTACGTGGGGAACGATGGGGTTAATAAATATGTTAATAAAAGTATGATTGGGTATGATTAAGCATACCATAAGAAAATAAATTAACATAAGTGGGAATTTACCTATTGAGTTAGATCTACCCCATGGGAATTTACCTATTGAGTTAGGTCTACCCATGTTATGAAAAACTTGATATTAATTAGGGATAATTAATATGGGGGTGATTAATTAGGTGTAATTAATCAACTAAGACACGAGGTTGGACCCTTTTGTAGCGGAAGTCTGCCCGGAACCGACCGGCCATCCAGCGGCTACAAATGATTGGCCCAATGTGAGAGGTCTTAGTCATAAATTAAATACGTGATTAAAGTAAAGACACGAGGTTAGACCCTTTTTATGACAGAAGTCTGCCCGGAACCAACCGGCATATCCAGCAGTCATAAAAGATGGTCTAATGTGAGAGGTCTTTATGAGGTCATGATCTTAATTAATTAATTAAGAAACACTTAACCATATTAGCATGTAGAGGGACATGAGGGGTTAAGAGGGTGCCTTGGGTGGCATGTGGAAATCTAGTGGGTTGCCTTGGGTGGCAATAGAAAATACGAATAGAATACTTAACCAAGTGGAAACATGTAATTAAACATGATTAAAGGGTTAAGTGGGATACACTAGATAAGTGACAAGCTTAGGTGGGTAGCTTGTGGGGGCCCATTTCAACCAATATCCCAAACGTATCTTTGTGGGCTCGACTCTAGTCGGGTGACGGGACACGCATATTGGGCTTGACTATAAGAGGCCAAAACGGGTTAGCGGTGGCAACGCAGGATCAACGGGTTTCATATGCGTGTGTGGACCCGGGCTGGTTGGTAAGTCGTTGTTGCATCGTGTAGATATAAAGCCGTGCACCGTTGATATTATCAGGTGGCCACTTTGGGGAATGATACACCCCATTGTGGGACCAGCACGGGTATCTACGGTAGGGAGCCGATCGCTTGGGAGTAGTGGGTACACCTAATAAAGATAGGGGCAGACGGCACCTATGTAGGGGTACACGAAACTACTGGGTAAAATCACTAAGTACACCTAGTGAGATAGGGGCAGACGGCACCTATGTAGTGGGCTAGGGGTACACGAAACTACTGGGGAAATTTTCTAAGTCCTTAGGAGGGATCAACCTTTAAGTAGAAATGACTGGTGTGGTGCAGTGTAGTAATTATCCTTGGGTGGGTAGATGCGTCTTTACAGTTATCTTAGTTTATCCTAAGTCTACCAAGCTGCTTAGTGTAGCCATTCATCCCCAGACATTACCGTAGGTCAAGTTTATGTCTTCTCTGGTTACTTTAATGATTGTATTGTTAAAGTTATAGGACTCGCTCAGACTTATGTCTGACCCCGTTGTTTTTATCTTTTTTCCCAACCCTCAGGTCCTACGGTGGATCCTAGCAGTAGTGGAGCTTGATCGGATTGCTGTTCCAGTCTTTAGGAGCTTGGATAGATGTAAAGCTCCAGTTACCCAGTTATCTTTTCTTTTGTCCTGGCTATTGTATGAGAGAGTGGGATTATGTACTTCTTTATTTTGATGGATATTGTACTTGACTTTTATTTTGGTTTTATGATGTAACCATACATGTTTACTTCCGCTGTTATGAGATGATGTTTTAAATTTCAAGTACTGTTTATATCTGTCTTGTTGTAATTTTTCTGTTCTATATTCACTAAAATACTCCACCGATGCTATGGCATTCCCTTAGAGAGTGACCATAGCGGGCGTGGGGTGTTACACTTAGCATGTGAAATATATATTTTTACCAAAGAAATGTCGTAGTTTCACATATTAAAAAACACAAGCCACTGCAACTATCATGTATAATACCCTGTCGCAGTTTCATATGTTAATGAAACTTATGGATTTAGTGCTTATAGATCTTACTAAAGGAATGGGAGGAACAGTCAGGAAAGCCTACCAGCCTATGGATTCTACTCTTGATGCTTCCATGCTTCCATAGTTCAATCATCCTGCTGATGTTAAGGTTATATACATTTTCTTTCTGCAACTTTTAAAATACTTTATATATGTACTTTGAGATCAAGGCATCTATATTTGCTACAAAATGAATGTTAAATTAATGCATTTTATAATCAATAAAAGAAAATGGAAATAGATATGGAATAGTATTAGTGTGCCTATCTTTAAAAAGTGAATAAATGGTTTTCCCTACAAGTGCAGCTATAGAAAGGTAATCAACCATATATTTTTTGAAATGTTTACCTTACGAGTGCAATAACCAAATAAAACCAAACAGAACAAAATGTTAAAAACAGGATTTATTCCATAATGTTTAAAAGTTTTCCCTACCATAGTAGCATCAACAACAACTTTATATTATAATTTTGAATCAACGAGCTTTTCCTAGACTCTGTGCTATATTTAACTAAATTTGACGTAGGATTATTTGAAAGTCAACATTCGGTAACGTGTTTTTCTTTGTAACCTTTGTATTAGCAGCTTGCACTAACGGCAACAAGATACTGCAAATGTAAAGTTGCATTTGAATCATGATTATGATTTAGCATATGTGGCTTTGTAGAAGGTCCACAAGGTTTTAGTTTTCTTTTTCTTTACTCTTCTTCTTACTTTTTTTCCTTTTTCTTTTTTCTTTTTAGTGCGCAGTTGCATATTGCAGTAGTGGCAAGCTATGGTCAATGCCAATTAGATGTTCTAATTTTTTGTTTCCAAAGTTGTGTCTTATTTTATGATCATATTCTGTTTAAAGGAGCAGAAGTGAACTCAATTTATAATGGAAAACAATCTCTAGCAAAGATCAGTATATCCTAATCTAAAGTTAGTCTATATGTATCAGTCCACTTAATTCTGAAGTTCATGTATATGTTTTAGCCCGCTTGATTCTTAAGAAGAAAAATTGAAATCTATGATGTAAGTGCTTTATTAGCGATGTAACATTAAAATGTTTGTCTATATGGAAATCGATTTAGATTCCCCAAGCTTAGACTTGCAGTACTAATTGCACTGTAAAAAGGAATTTGCTTTTTATTTTATTATTAATTTAGGCTAGTTTTCAAAACCAATAACAAGTTTATGTCAAAGGTGCTGAGATTTGTTAGAGGATGACTCAATGAAGATGACTGGAACTAATTTAGGAGCAAGACGGATAGGCCTAGAGACTATAGCTTCATGAAGGATATACCACTGTGATATCTTCTCGCAGCAGTACGATAACTCAGGCAATAAAGTTCTTAATGGTCTTCGTAATGGAGGTATTGATGTAGTTGATGTCAGAGAAAATTAATTTGGATCATCTGAGAGTTCTTTCAGAAATCTTGATGCTGTAGCAAGCGTCGGAACATTGACACACTGAAGGAAGTTAAGGAAGAAACTAGAGCTCATGACATTCATGCCATCATATGTTTGCAGCTTAGTAGCACTTCAATCTGATGATCAGCACTTCCTAAGCAGCTCAATAGATGGTTCTATGAATTTCTTTGACCAAAGACTTCTTCAAAGAGGAGAAATTCGATCTTACAAAGGACATGCCAACTCATACAGCCACCTGCATCTTTCTGTCAATCCAACAGAAATGCTTGTGTTATCCGATGGTGAGTAAATGTATACAAAGGATCAGGAGCATCAAAACTGGAGATATGTTATTCGAGGAGAAAATTTCAGATTTAGCAATACATACATCACGTTGGTCCCATGATTATTTTTATCATAACTCTTATGGGAAAAATTACAATTTGGCACATGGTTGGGATCTGACAGCGGCTTATATTACATGCATGGCTCCAGATTATTAATTCACGAAGTACGTTGGCTTATATTATTATGTACTCATATTTTGGTTGTTGCCATGTGTAGCTTTGTTTTATATTTAAAATAGTGCTAGTAAATTAGCATACCCTTTTCTGTACCAAGACAACAAATTATTCTAATATAGAAAACTCAACAAGTAGAATGGTGTTATGTTGAAATTGTGTACTTACAAAAATGAGATAAAAGATTGTGTTTTTTATATCGTATTCATTAAGTATTTTCTTGGATTGTTAAAAGAAAAAAGCTACTTTAAAATTTATTATAAATAGACATGTTTTACCACATGGAAGATGATCGATTTTTTTTTTGAAAATTTCCGTTGGTGTAAAATTAATAGAAAAAGAATAATTTGTACAACATTTTCAAATTGAGCCATTAGATTACCATTGACTCAGCATCGACATGGCAAAAACAGTTCTGTAAATAAGTTTTCCAGGTGCATTCATATATGATTATCTTGCTTGTATGACTTTCTTGTGTGTTTGGGTTGGCAATATCATTTTTTGGTTTTTTAGGCAGAAGGGCGGTCTTAGGAAATGGTTTTGCAGTCCGTGAATTGTCAGTAAGCTGCTTACAATGGTGATTAATTTGGTTATATAGGACAAGCATTCTACATTGGTGGGGACTATCGGGTTTATTATATGCATGATTGGGACTGGTTTTCTTTGTCAGCAGTCCACTGTTGAACTGAAAGTCTGGAATCAACATTTGATAGTTCATCCAATCAATAGTGATAGCTTGTTTAAATTTTATTTTGGTATGACATCTACTATTTTCATCTTGCAACAACCTGCCTTTAATTTCAACTTGCGATAGCTTGCTGCTGGCCTTAATATGTTATAGCTCATGTTATGGTTGATCTTTGATATATTTTTCCTTATCAGCCTCCAATGTGTGAAAACCCGTAACTTCCCCGTAAAGGAAAGCGGCAGATAGTTCGAGAACAAGCCACAACAGAACGCAGACAAAAGAACATTTCATTGTGTATTACAACAATGCATCAGATTACAAGAATATACAGAGTATAAATGAATAAATATTACATAGAAATATCAGAGATTTAAATTACATTTAAATACATAGCAGCGGAAAATAATACAATACACAACTAGAAGAGATATACGGATACAAAGCTTTCCGGATATCGTTCCAGCTGTAAACCAGTATCCTGTGAATATAAATCTGCAAAACCAAAACTACTAGCTGCCCGTGTCAAAATAAGGGCACCCAGAGTTTAGGTTAAAACAATAAACTCCAGGTCAGTCATGGGACTGGTGTGAGAACTAAAACAGTTAATCTTTATTTTTAAAGTTAGGTAAATCAAGGGACCACGCCGTATAACACGGAACGGGTTTCCTCCCAAGAATACCAGTGCATAAAACAAACAGCGCAATGCTAAATAAAGAAAAATGAAGCTGTTATAAGACCCAGGTCCCATCACACAATGCAACGCAGCCGAGGATAGGGTTTTCCCTTATAACAGCCAAAGAATGCTTGATACGGTTAAAACAAATCGTTTGATACTATTATAAGTGCATTGTGTATAAAACAACTTCAAATCATAAGTATCAATCATAGGCGGCATGGGTACCATATATCATGTCGCCATATATAGGTTTACAAATAAAACCGCAAAGTCACGTATTTGGAAATTGGATTTCCATCTATGAACCGAGGCAAAAGATAGTCCTCAACCGATTCGAGACTGTCTAGCCCGAGTCTCAGGATCAGAGCTCGAGTGACCCTTGGATCGTCAGGGCCGGTCCACCGATGTGGATTAAACTTAAACCCTGAACACTACGTTTCCCCACCCTTTGGGGCGTAAATGAGCCAACTAAATGACTCCATCGGTTCGAGAACGACCGATCAATCTGAGGCGCCTCGCAACAGCAACAACCACATAAGTCAAACTCGTCAGGGCGTGTAAAACCACTGACGCCACTTTTTAGCTAGAAGGAAACGCATGCCCTCCCTGAGGTCCGTCTCCCGTTTTTAGTTCATACCGGGTGTGAAACACGCGAAGTAAACGTTACACAAAGCTACGCCACAAAGGCCTTGCTTTGATCAACACCACAAGACTTTGCTTTTCAACAGAAGCCTCGATCAATTGCCACTTAGGCATGCTACATAGGCAATTCACTCCATGCGATTGATATCCATCAATATATAACCCCTGAGCTCGTATGTCTCAGAGAAGGGCGTTAAGCAAGAGAATAAATTCTCCGCCGCCAAGCAGATATATATTTAATAGAGATCAATCACACGGACTAAAATCCAATGTCAGACACACAGTCCATTTACAAGTCCGTTCTGGGTCTGAACGAAACCGGAGGCACCTAGTACCCCGCATATCCATCGATCTCCAAGTACGTCTGGACGATCACGAACTGTTTCCATCTTCTTGGGTGTACAGCCCAATCAAGATCATCAGTAATTACCCAAACGACGTGAAGACTTCTGGTCTTCGACCACCGTCTTCATCTTCGACTTATCGTCGTATCAGTTATTCAGAATGGGATAAACCCGGTCTTTCCGAATAACTCGCGTATATTTTAAATAAGTGTTACACAAACACAACATACGCCTCATTCCAATTCATCAGTCACTAACCGTAAATTAATCAAGAGAATAATTTCCCAAATATTAACCCCGAAGGCCGAAACCAACATCAGATCAATATCCAGAAAACCATTCTGCTTGGCTAACCGACAGTTAGTTTCAAAATTTCACATTTATAGGGAAATGTTCCCATTAATTTTATCCAAGATAAATTCCTTGAATTTATTCTTTATTCTATTTTTGAATCTCAATTCAAACTAGTCGGGGTTAGCGAACATTACCGAAGTAATCATTTATTTTAATTCCCCAATCCCAACCTATTCATCCCATGAAGTAAAACTGGTAATACTTCATATCTAACACCACAGTGTTATCGGTAAATTCAATTACCATTTCACGTTCAAATCTAATTAAAGATTTAACTATCGCCTGGAGCAAAACTGGTGATACTCCATTTTCGATCATTTCAATCTGATTAAAGATTCATTAAAACTCCACTTAGTTTTAATCTTCGACTGGGTTAAAGAATCAGTGTCATTTAAAACACGGTTCACGATAAACCCAAAATCACATTCCATTAATTATCGGGTTAAAGAACAAGTGTTATTTAAAACACTGTTCACGATAAACCCAAAAATCATTCCATTAATTATCGGGTTAAAGAACAAGTGTTATTTAAAACACTGTTCACGATAAACCCAAAAATCATTCCATTAATTATCGGGTTAAAGAACAAGTGTTATTTAAAACACTGTTCACGATAAACCCAAAAATCAATACCAATTCAATTCCATTTAAATATCATTTAATTGGTACACTTCATTAAATCTAAATAAAAAGATTTAATCTTTTCTCAACTGGGTTCAAGAACAGTGTTAGTGAAGACACCATTCACGACAAACCCAAATCACATTTGATATTCAATATAAGGCTCTGAATAGAAAATATATCGGCTTATATTCAATATCAAATTCTACGATTAACAAATGTCGTATTGGAAATAACGATATAAATATATATCTTTCAAATTTCCATAACAACATCCGTATAATCACGAATTCCAACATCGAAATATTCCGAAGACAATTTCGATTCAAATCCACTCCAATGCAATCATTGGAAATTCTGGTTATTTTTAGTACCCTTTTTCAAATTCAATTTATTTATTTAAAAATAAATAGAATTATATTTCTAGTTCAAAACTAGTTCATTTCGATAAAAATCTATTTTTATCTTTTCAAATATGGAGTTTTTCATCCCAATTATTTCTAAATCATTTCTTATGATTCTACACAAATTATTACTATTTTTAATAATTTTATCAAGGCCCGTACAGTCGATTTCCATCAACGGCCATCGAACTGCACCTATAGCGACCTTTTTCAAATTTGATTTGGACATAATTCCAAATCCAACCGTTAGATTTCTAATTTCTAATATTCCTTAGAAAGCTCTTTTCGATACGAACCCAACGGTTCCGGTTTTAGGAGAATCCGACGGTCGGATCTCCCGTAATGTCCGTTTGAAATAAATGGTCGAAATTCACGAACTGCCGCGGCGCGGCGCGTTCTATTCAGGCCATTATATTATATATATAATATATATAATATATACTTCGTCGATTTCTATTTAAAACGAATTATATAAATAGTTTTAAAATCGTTTCAAAAGCAATTTCAACTTTCTTTTCAATTCAAATCAAAATTGAATTCTTCTTTATAAATTCGTTTTAAAATTCATTTCTATTCAATTCAAATTTCAATTCAATTTGAATTCATTTCAATTCGCTTTCAATTCAATTTGAATTCGTTTTCAATTTAATTCAATTCCAAAGTCGTTTTCTATTCGATTCAATTCAAATTGGTTTTCTATTCGATTCAATTCAAATTGGTTTTCTATTCGAATCAAATTCGTTATATATTCAATTGAAATCACATTCGTTTTCTATTCAATTCATTTCGAAATCGTTTTCAATTCAATTCATTTCGAAATCGTTTTCACTTCAATTCATTTCGAAATCGTTTTCAATTCAATTCATTTCGAAATCGTTATATATTCAATTCATTTCGAAATCGTTATATATTCAATTCATTTCGAAATCGTTATATATTCAATTCATTTCGAAATCGTTTTCAATTCAATTCATTTCGAAATCGTTATATATTCAATTCATTTCGAAATCGTTATATATTCAATTCATTTCGAAATCATTATATATTCAATTCATTTCGAAATCGTTTTCAATTCAATTCATTTCGAAATCCTTATATATTCAATTCATTTCGAAATCGTTATATATTCAATTCATTTCGAAATCGTTATATATTCAATTCATTTCGAAATGAATAAAATCGATATAAATATCGTTCACGTCAAAATGGCGTCAATCTAATCAACACGGCTTCATAAATTTCTATTTTCAAATATTCTATTTCAAATATTTCTTTTTCAAAATAGTTGTTATTATCAAAATATTTCGTTCAACACATGACCAATCTCAATGGATGAGTACTGTCAACACATGAACCTTTATTTTATATCGATAAAGATGTAAATTTTATTACTAAAATATTTCGTTCAACACATGACCAATCTCAATGGATGAGTACTGTCAACACATGAACTTTTATTTTATATCGATAAAGATGTAAATTTTATTACTAAAATATTTCATTCAACACATGACCAATCTCAATGGATGAGTACTGTCAACACATGAACCTTTATTTTATATCGATAAAGATGTAAATTTTATTACTAAAATATTTCGTTCAACACATGACCAATCTCAATGGATGAGTACTGTCAACACATGAACCTTTATTTTATATTATTCTTTATTTTTCAAATTGGAATGAGGCCCAATCAATTACCATATAAAGTTAATTATATGGATTTTCATACATTACACACATATAATAGCATTGAAAAATAATCAACCATCAACCAAAGTGCACTACACTGTATAAGCACCAAATATAGATATCTAACGCTTATAACAGCCTGTCAATCGATCGATCGACATATTTAATCAATCAGGATGAGTGAACTTCAAATTTCATCCTAACACCCGTGTGGGGTTTCAAACAATCAAACACAGATTTTAGTTGTGCAGTTGGGCGATGTGTAAAATTTATCGACCCAATCAATGTCCTTCAAATAGGTGTACATAAACAAACCGTTCGGTTTGTAAATGAATATTTTATTTTATTCACTTCACGTTAAAAATTATATTTTTAACGATAAAAACATTTTTATTTCAACATATGAATTTCTATTCAGTTCATTTATTCAATAAAATGATATTTTTATTTTTCTAACATATTTTAGAAAATTTCGGCGGCATAACGGCACGATACTAGAAACGGGACGAGGCCTAGCCTTATCCCCGGTCTAGTGAAGGCCCACGCCATTCACACATCAATCAATCCATTCATTTCACCAAACCATTCAATTTCAAATCAAATAATCTAACTTATTTTTGCAATCAAACAAACAAGTCCATGGTCTGTGGACGATTGTGTCGGGTGCTACTAAACACCGTCTGCATCCTAGTATATATATATATAACTAGAAAAATAAATTGAAAGGTGAGAAGTTCTCACATATAGCTATCCAATCATCTTGACTCTTCTTTGATATAAATCTTCTTCGTTCTCGCCTTTTTGTTACCTTCGTTGCCCGCTTTCACTACCTATGTAAAAATCGAATTTTTACTTCGCTATTCAATATATAAAAATCATATTTTTATTCCGAAGTTCAATATATAAAAATCGAATTTTTATTCCGAAGTTCAATATATAAAAATCATATTTTTATTCCGAAGTTCAATATATAAAAATCATATTTTTATTCCGAAGTTCAATATATAAAAATTATATTTTTATTCCGAAGTTCAATATATAAAAATCAAATTTTTACTTTGCTATTCAATATATAAAAATCGAATTTTTACTTTGCTGTTCAATATATAAAAATCGAATTTTTACTTTGCTATTCAATATATAAAAATCGAATTTTTACTTTGCTATTCAATATATAAAAATCGAATTTTTATCGCTAACTTCATATTGTAAAAATCGAATTTTTATCGCTAACTTCAAATATAAAAGTCCTACCTTTATCCTCTACATCATATGAAAAATCCGAAGTCTAAAACAGTTTCATTTACATAGGATCTGAAATTAAAACAATTGCAAATAAACAAATGAATAACAATAGTTATAAAACTCACTGTCGTTGGAGAAAATGGGATGTATGCGCTCGAAGGAGGAAGGGGAGGGGGTAATCGCTATTGAGTTCGCAGAAGGGGGGGGGGGGTTGTCACGGTCTTTCAGCTGAGGGGGGGCTCGACTGGTTCGATGAAGGGTGCTGCGCGAGATGGAGGAGGGGAGGGGCAGGAGGCGGAGGTGACGAGGTTGGTGGGTGCGTCGATGTGGTGGTGGCCGGCTGCATCGCGGTGGAAGAAGTAGGGCAGGCGGTGGTGCCAGGGAGGAGGAGGCGCGAGGGGGGGGGCTGTGGTGGTCAGCGCCACCTTGGGTGGGCGCAACGGTGGGAGGAGCGGCGGATCCTCCCCCTTCCTTCTCTCTTTCCTTCTTTTTTTTTTCGATTTCTATTTGAACGTGACTGAAGGGGGGGGGTTGACTTCAACAAAGAGAAAGGAGGGGGGTGAGTGTAATTAAATTTATTTATTATTTTATTTAAAGTCCAAAAAGTAACTTTTATTTTCGAACTCAAAACAAAACCCACCGACTGTCGTCCCTAGCGTTTTACCCCCATTCCGAACACAATGGGATATGTATCGCAAGCTGATTCGATCTTTTTGATCAGTTTCCGTAGAATTTACTTTTAAATCACTATATCGAAATTTAAACGCACATTTCAAATTACCGGGGTCACATAACAACTCTATAAATTCCATAAAAATATTTTCTAGCTTCGTATTGACGATACGGTCCTAACAAAACTAGTTTCGTCGAATTCTGAGACCGTTGGAAAAATGGCCATTTTCCAGTCGATTAAAATCAACTGAAACTGGTCAAACGCGTTTTCCTTTGCCACGCTCACATATTGATTCGAAAAATTATGAAATTTGGAATCTAGCAACAATTCGACATCACGGACCCAACAAAACTGGTTTCGTCGAAATCCGAGGTCGCTTGCAAAATTTCCATTTTTAAGGGCCTGAATTCTATAGCGACTATTCAGAATTTTCAACTGGACATATCTTTTGATTCCCGCTATGAAATTTTGATTTTTCGGATTCGTTGGGAAGATATTATCAATTAGATCCTAATGTTTTTGGTTTCACTAAAATCCGGATTGTTTTGCACCCGGTACATTCAATTGAAGTTTGAAATCGAATTATCGAACTACCGCGCCATTTTCAATTCTATTTATAAATATAAATAAATATTTATATTCTATCGTCGATTCGAATAAATATATACGTTTGAATTATATTAAAAATAAATTTCTCGTCGATATTATTTAAAATAATTCATTTTAAATAATCAAAATTCGCTAAAATTGCCAAAATAAAAATTTTAAACTGGCACAGATTTTCGGGTTGTTACAATCTCCCCCACTTAAAACTTTTCGTCCCCGAAAAGGAACAAAGTCGAAAGTGGTTTGATTAATCAACTCTACGTTCGATCTGGCTTCCATTCTCCAACTTTTCAGTTTCTGAGAATTTTCCAATTCTTCAAAAAATTGGCTAACACCCTAAATTTTCGAAAAATTTCGCCATAACCTCCCCTGCACCGGGAGCATCGGGGAATTTCAAATAGCTTCCCCGGTCCTTCAGATCTCAAAAAGAAAAAGAAAAAGCCAAGCGGCTAGCCAATAGGCTCATAAAATCATCATCACCCAAACAAAACAGTAAATTATGTAGTAAACATGTACCTATTTGTCGGGCAAACAAATTTTATTCTCTGCTCTAGCCTCCTTGCTATGACCTGTTCAATGTAAGTATATGTATATGCAAGCAAATGCGACCAATTTTCGATACAATTCAATATTTGATGCTATTAGGCATAATGGTTCAAAATTAGCAAACAAATAGACAAACAACTCAAACACCAATCAATTAGTGGATTAGAGTTTTCAAATTCATAAATTTGATATATATCTAGAAAATCATGTTTTTGATGCCAATTCACAACAAATAAATCTATCTATATAAGTTTTGGTTCTCACACCAGTCTAATGGAAATATATAGAAAATCACACCTTCGAAACTCGAACACACACTACTGATGCTATATAGTCATCAGTAGAATCATCTCCGGGCGACTAGAGTGTGATGCTATATCTATCCAATATATTAAAACTTTGAATATACGTTTGCAAGGCGAATATGCAAATTCTTTATATACTGAATTGTCCAAAATCAATATAAATAAATAATCAAATACGAATAATTGATTTAGATTTTCAAAACAAAATTTGTTTTCACGTTAAAAATATACTCTTCACACTCGTTCTAGGATACTACTGATCCCATCTCTAACGAGTCATTCCATTGGATGTTACTAATCCAGTTTCTGATGAATTCTTTCGTATGGTTCTAATGTGTCTTGTTCTCTGCTTTGTAAACCAAAGCTCTGATACCAACTGTGAAAACCCGTAACTTCCCCGTAAAGGAAAGCGGCGGATAGTTCGAGAACAAGCCACAACAGAACGCAGACAAAAGAACATTTCATTGTGTATTACAACAATGCATCAGATTACAAGAATATACAGAGTATAAATGAATAAATATTACACAGAAATATCAGAGATTTAAATTACATTTAAATACATAGCAGCGGAAAATAATACAATACACAACTAGAAGAGATATACGGATACAAAGCTTTCCGGATATCGTTCCAGCTGTAAACCAGGATCCTGTGAATATAAATCTGCAAAACCAAAACTACTAGCTGCCCGTGTCAAAATAAGGGCACCCAGAGTTTAGGTTAAAACAATAAACTCCAGGTCAGTCATGGGACTGGTGTGAGAACTAAAACAGTTAATCTTTATTTTTAAAGTTAGGTAAATCAAGGGACCACGCCGTATAACACGGAACGGGTTTCCTCCCAAGAATACCAGTGCATAAAACAAACAGCGCAATGCTAAATAAAGAAAAATGAAGCTGTTATAAGACCCAGATCCCACCACACAATGCAACGCAGCCGAGGATAGGGTTTTCCCTTATAACAGCCAAAGAATGCTTGATACGGTTAAAACAAATCGTTTGATACTATTATAAGTGCATAGTGTATAAAACAACTTCAAATCATAAGTATCAATCATAGGCGGCATGGGTACCATATATCATGTCGCCATATATAGGTTTACAAATAAAACCGCAAAGTCACGTATTTGGAAATTGGATTTCCATCTATGAACCGAGGCAAAAGATAGTCCTCAACCGATTCGAGACTGTCTAGCCCGAGTCTCAGGATCAGAGCTCGAGTGACCCTTGGATCGTCGGGCCGGTCCACCAATGTGGATTAAACTTAAACCCTGAACACTACGTTTCCCCGCCCTTTGGGGCGTAAATGAGCCAACTAAATGACTCCATCGGTTCGAGAACGACCGATCAATCCGAGGTGCCTCGCAACAGCAACAACCACATAAGTCAAACTCGTCAGGGCGTGTAAAACCACTGACGCCACTTTTTAGCTAGAAGGAAACGCATGCCCTCCCCGAGGTCCGTCTCCCGTTTTTGGTTCATACCGGGTGTGAAACACGCGAAGTAAACGTTACACAAAGCTACGCCACAAAGGCCTTGCTTTGATCAACACCACAAGACTTTGCTTTTCAACAGAAGCCTCGATCAATTGACACTTAGGCATGCCACACAGGCAATTCACTCCATGCGATTGATATCCATCAATATATAACCCCTGAGCTCGTATGTCTCAGAGAAGGGCGTTAAGCAAGAGAATAAATTCTCCGCCGTCAAGCAGATATATATTTAATAGAGATCAATCACACGGACTAAAATCCAATGTCAGACACACAGTCCATTTACAAGTCCGTTCTGGGTCTGAACGAAACCGGAGGCACCTAGTACCCCGCATATCCATCGATCTCCAAGTACGTCTGGACGATCACTAACTGTTTCCATCTTCTTGGGTGTACAGCCCAATCAAGATCATCAGTAATTACCCAAACGACGTGAAGACTTCTGGTCTTCGACCACCGTCTTCATCTTCGACTTATCGTCGTATCAGTTATTCAGAATGGGATAAACCCGGTCTTTCCGAATAACTCGCGTATATTTTAAATAAGTGTTACACAAACACAACATACGCCTCATTCCAATTCATCAGTCACTAACCGTAAATTAATCAAGAGAATAATTTCCCAAATATTAACCCCGAAGGCCGAAACCAACATCAGATCAATATCCAGAAAACCATTCTGCTTGGCTAACCGACAGTTAGTTTCTAAATTTCACATTTATAGGGAAAGGTTCCCATTAATTTTATCCAAGATAAATTCCTTGAATTTATTCTTTATTCTATTTTTGAATCTCAATTCAAACTAGTCGGGGTTAGCGAACCTTACCGAAGTAATCATTTATTTTAATTCCCCAATCCCAACCTATTCATCCCATGAAGTAAAACTGGTAATACTTCATATCTAACACCACAGTGTTATTGGTAAATTCAATTACCATTTCACGTTCAAATCTAATTAAAGATTTAACTATCGCCTGGAGCAAAACTGGTGATACTCCATTTTCGATCATTTCAATCTGATTAAAGATTCATTAAAACTCCACTTAGTTTTAATCTTCGACTGGGTTAAAGAATCAGTGTCATTTAAAACACGATTCACGATAAACCCAAAATCACATTCCATTAATTATCGGGTTAAAGAACAAGTGTTATTTAAAACACTGTTCACGATAAACCCAAAAATCATTCCATTAATTATCGGGTTAAAGAACAAGTGTTATTTAAAACACTGTTCACGATAAACCCAAAAATCATTCCATTAATTATCGGGTTAAAGAACAAGTGTTATTTAAAACACTGTTCACGATAAACCCAAAAATCAATACCAATTCAATTCCATTTAAATATCATTTAATTGGTACACTTCATTAAATCTAAATAAAAAGATTTAATCTTTTCTCAACTGGGTTCAAGAACAGTGTTAGTGAAGACACCATTCACGACAAACCCAAATCACATTTGATATTCAATATAAGGCTCTGAATAGAAAATATATCGGCTTATATTCAATATCAAATTCTACGATTAACAAATGTCGTATTGGAAATAAAGATATAAATATATATCTTTCAAATTTCCATAACAACATCCGTATAATCACGAATTCCGACATCGAAATATTCCGAAGACAATTTCGATTCAAATCCACTCCAATGCAATCATTGGAAATTCTGGTTATTTTTAGAACCCTTTTTCAAATTCAATTTATTTATTTAAAAATAAATAGAATTATATTTCTAGTTCAAAACTAGTTCATTTCGATAAAAATCTATTTTTATCTTTTCAAATATGGAGTTTTTCATCCCAATTCTTTCTAAATCATTTCTTATGATTTTACACAAATTATTACTATTTTTAATAATTTTATCAAGGCCCGTACAGTCGATTTCCATCAACGGCCATCGAACTGCACCTATAGCGACCTTTTTCAAATTTGATTTGGACATAATTCCAAATCCAACTGTTAGATTTCTAATTTCTAATATTCGTTAGAAAGCTCTTTTCGATACGAACCCAACGGTTCCGGTTTTAGGAGAATCCGACGGTCGGATCTCCCGTAATGTCCGTTTGAAATAAATGGTCGAAATTCACGAACTGCCACGGCGCGGCGCGTTCTATTCAGGCCATTATATTATATATATAATATATATAATATATACTTCGTCGATTTCTATTTAAAACGAATTATATAAATAGTTTTAAAATCGTTTCAAAAGCAATTTCAACTTTCTTTTCAATTCAAATCAAAATTGAATTCTTCTTTATAAATTCGTTTTAAAATTCATTTCTATTCAATTCAAATTTCAATTCAATTTGAATTCATTTCAATTCTCTTTCAATTCAATTTGAATTCGTTTTCAATTTAATTCAATTCCAAAGTCATTTTCTATTCGATTCAATTCAAAGTGGTTTTCTATTCGATTCAATTCAAATTGGTTTTCTATTCGAATCAAATTCGTTATATATTCAATTGAAATCACATTCGTTTTCTATTCAATTCATTTCAAAATCGTTTTCAATTCAATTCATTTCGAAATCGTTTTCACTTCAATTCATTTCGAAATCGTTTTTAATTCAATTCATTTCGAAATCGTTATATATTCAATTCATTTCGAAATCGTTATATATTCAATTCATTTCGAAATCGTTATATATTCAATTCATTTCGAAATCGTTTTCAATTCAATTCATTTCGAAATCGTTATATATTCAATTCATTTCGAAATCGTTATATATTCAATTCATTTCGAAATCGTTATATATTCAATTCATTTCGAAATCGTTTTCAATTCAATTCATTTAGAAATCGTTATATATTTAATTCATTTCGAAATCGTTATATATTCAATTCATTTCGAAATCGTTATATATTCAATTCATTTCGAAATGAATAAAATCGATATAAATATCGTTCACGTCAAAATGGCGTCAATCTAATCAACACGGCTTCATAAATTTCTATTTTCAAATATTCTATTTCAAATATTTCTTTTTAAAATAGTTGTTATTATCAAAATATTTCGTTCAACACATGACCAATCTCAATGGATGAGTACTGTCAACACATGAACCTTTATTTTATATCGATAAAGATGTAAATTTTATTACTAAAATATTTCGTTCAACACATGACCAATCTCAATGGATGAGTACTGTCAACACATGAACTTTTATTTTATATCGATAAAGATGTAAATTTTATTACTAAAATATTTCGTTCAACACATGACTAATCTCAATGGATGAGTACTGTCAACACATGAACCTTTATTTTATATCGATAAAGATGTAAATTTTATTACTAAAATATTTCGTTCAACACATGACCAATCTCAATGGATGAGTACTGTCAACACATGAACCTTTATTTTATATTATTCTTTATTTTTCAAATTGGAATGAGGCCCAATCAATTACCATATAAAGTTAATTATATGGATTTTCATACATTACACACATATAATAGCATTGAAAAATAATCAACCATCAACCAAAGTGCACTACACTGTATAAGCACCAAATATAGATATCTAACGCTTATAACAGCCTGTCAATCGATCGATCGACATATTTAATCAATCAGGATGAGTGAACTTCAAATTTCATCCTAACACCCGTGTGGGGTTTCAAACAATCAAACACAGATTTTAGTTGTGCAGTTGGGCGATGTGTAAAATTTATCGACCCAATCAATGTCCTTCAAATAGGTGTACATAAACAAACCGTTCGGTTTGTAAATGAATATTTTATTTTATTCACTTCACGTTAAAAATTATATTTTTAACGATAAAAACATTTTTATTTCAACATATGAATTTCTATTCAGTTCATTTATTCAATAAAATGATATTTTTATTTTTCTAACATATTTTAGAAAATTTCGGCGGCATAACGGCACGATACTAGAAACAGGACGAGGCCTAGCCTTATCCCCGGTCTAGTGAAGGCCCACGCCATTCACACATCAATCAATCCATTCATTTCACCAAACCATTCAATTTCAAATCAAATAATCTAACTTATTTTTGCAGTCAAACAAACAAGTCCATGGTCTGTGGACGATTGTGTCGGGTGCTACTAAACACGGTCTGCATCCTAGTATATATATATATAACTAGAAAAATAAATTGAAAGGTGAGAAGTTCTCACATATAGCTATCCAATCATCTTGACTCTTCTTTGATATAAATCTTCTTCGTTCTCGCCTTTTTGTTACCTTCGTTGCCCGCTTTCACTACCTATGTAAAAATCGAATTTTTACTTCGCTATTCAATATATAAAAATCATATTTTTATTCCGAAGTTCAATATATAAAAATTGAATTTTTATTCCGAAGTTCAATATATAAAAATCATATTTTTATTCCGAAGTTCAATATATAAAAATCATATTTTTATTCCGAAGTTCAATATATAAAAATCATATTTTTATTCCGAAGTTTAATATATAAAAATCAAATTTTTACTTTGCTATTCAACATGTAAAAATCGAATTTTTACTTTGCTATTCAATATATAAAAATCGAATTTTTACTTTGCTATTCAATATATAAAAATCGAATTTTTACTTTGCTATTCAATATATAAAAATCGAATTTTTACTTTGCTATTCAATATATAAAAATCGAATTTTTATCGCTAACTTCATATTGTAAAAATCGAATTTTTATCGCTAACTTCAAATATAAAAGTCCTACCTTTATCCTCTACATCATATGAAAAATCCGAAGTCTAAAACAGTTTCATTTACATAGGATCTGAAATTAAAATAATTGCAAATAAACAAATGAATAACAATAGTTATAAAACTCACTGTCGTTGGAGAAAATGGGATGTATGCGCTCGAAGGAGGAAGGGGAGGGGGTAATCGCTATTGAGTTCGCAGAAGGGGGGGGGGTTGTCACGGTCTTTCAGCTGAGGGGGGGGGCTCGACTGGTTCGATGAAGGGTGGAGGGTGCTGCGCGAGATGGAGGAGGGGAGGGGCAGGAGGCGGAGGTGACGAGGTTGGTGGGTGCGTCGATGTGGTGGTGGCCGGCTGCATCGCGGTGGAAGAAGTAGGGCAGGCGGTGGTGCCAGGGAGGAGGAGGCGCGAGGGGGGGCTGTGGTGGTCAGCGCCACCTTGGGTGGGCGCGACGGTGGGAGGAGCGGCGGCTCCTCCCCCTTCCTTCTCTCTTTCCTTTTTTTTTTTTTTCGATTTCTATTTGAACGTGACTGAAGGGGGGGGGGGGGTTGACTTCAACAAAGAGAAAGGAGGGGGGTGAGTGTAATTAAATTTATTTATTATTTTATTTAAAGTCCAAAAAGTAACTTTTATTTTCGAACTCAAAACGAAATCCATCGACTGTCGTCCCTAGCGTTTTACCCCCATTCCGAACACAATGGGATATGTATCGCAAGCTGATTCGATCTTTTTGATCAGTTTCCGTTGAATTTACTTTTAAATCACTATATTGAAATTTAAACGCACATTTCAAATTACCGGGGTCACATAACAACTCTATAAATTCCATAAAAATATTTTCTAGCTTCGTATTGACGATACGGTCCTAACAAAACTAGTTTCGTCGAATTCTGAGACCGTTGGAAAAATGGCCATTTTCCAGTCGATTAAAATCAACTGAAACTGGTCAAACGCGTTTTCCTTTGCCACGCTCACATATTGATTCGAAAAATTATGAAATTTGGAATCTAGCAACAATTCGACATCACGGACCCAACAAAAGTGGTTTCGTCGAAATCCGAGGTCGCTTGCAAAATTTCCATTTTTAAGGGCCTGAATTCTATAGCGACTATTCAGAATTTTCAACTGGATATATCTTTTGATTCCCGCTATGAAATTTTGATTTTTCGGATTCGTTGGGAAGATATTATCAATTAGATCCTAATGTTTTTGGTTTCACTAAAATCCGGATTGTTTTGCACCCGGTACATTCAATTGAAGTTTGAAATCGAATTATCGAACTACCGCGCCATTTTCAATTCTATTTATAAATATAAATAAATATTTATATTCTATCGTCGATTCGAATAAATATATACGTTTGAATTATATTAAAAATAAATTTCTCGTCGATATTATTTAAAATAATTCATTTTAAATAATCAAAATTCGCTACAATTGCCAAAATAAAAATTTTAAACTGGCCCAGATTTTCGGGTTGTTACACAATGACTCATTGCTTCAACCTGCGATGGCTTGCAGTCATCAAATTGTGAATGTTTACTTAAGTTTTCAACCTGCGATGATCTATGGCTGTCAACTTGTGATTGTTTTCTTAAGTTTTCAACATTCGATGATTTTCACTCTATCAGCTTGCGATAACCCAATTTTTTTAACATGCGATAACTTGTATATTTAGACATACCATTTACCCCCATTTTATAAAATCGTTTTATACTATAGTATAAAATTTTAATCCCTCTTGAACCCTTCTAAATTTATGTATTTAGTGGTTTCTTATCTTCACCTTGTATTTCCCTGATAACTTATTAATAAGCGATAGTGTATTTGTTATCTTAGCATGCCATAACTCAACTTTCTTATCTTACTCAACTTGTGTTGGCTCAATTCCCGACAAATCATTTTGCTTTCCTTACTCAAAAATACGATAGCTCGTTTTGTTTACCTACTCAACCTGTAATGGCTTAGTATGTGGTAGCTCATTTCTTTATACGTTACCCAACTCGTTATTGCTCAAAGTATAATAATTCATTTGGCTTACCTTAATCAATTAATGATAGCTCAATATGTGATAGTTCTGGTAATATATATTATTTGTGCCCTTTGATAGCATGTTTATCTGTGATTCGGTGAATAAAACAAAGAGCTAAAGCCATCATTTTTTGAATATAAGATGCTACTCTATAGAAAATTCTGGTAAACTCTCTATTCCTAGCATCATTTTTTGAATATAACAGTTGCTTTCCTTGAGTTATATGTTGCTTTGCTTAATACATATTTGAGTATCGTGATGCATTTTATTTTGGATCAATTTAATCAACGGACACATTAACAAAAGATTCACTACAACATATCATTAATTAAAGCAAAGCTTTCTCATACGCTACTTTTCTCCTATTCAGTTTCACGTTCCTCATATAGCGCACCATTATCATATATTACATCCTTCAGCTTCACTCATTCTCAGTTAAATGCATGCTTAGTTTTCAAAATTCAACAGTATATTAGATCGCTTGCATTCCTAAATTTAGCTCATATAAAAACTTATATGTTTCACATATATAATAATGCTCAAACGTATTTTATAGGAAGTGGTATTATTAGATTTATGGGCCATAATTTTATGGCTGTATTAATGTTTCTAAATGTGATATTTTATTTATAATGTGATATATTTTTAACTCCACATCAATATCAAAACACGACACATCTCTATAAATTTGAGATAACCATAGTTTAGAGAAAGAGCACAATCATTTTTGTAGGTGTAGTATACTTTATCATTTGTTTTGAAGAAATTGATATACTACTATTTTGATTTTTTATTTATTTAGGTAATAATTATGTTGTGTTATCTAAGGTAGTGATATGTAAAACCAATGAACATGTCTAGTCATTTTGAATGCATGAGTTCACGTATTTTTTTAATGATTTTAGTTTTTAATTGCATTTTTAAATTATTATTGTTTACTAATCCAAGGTGTATGGGTTAAAACATTTACTTGTATGGGTTCACATTCTAAATGATTATAGTATACTTTATCAAGCATAATTTCAGTAAGATTATTTCTTTTGTTTGCAAACTCCTTGAGCAACAACAACTAATTAAGAATTGTAGAAATGAAAAAGTGAAGATATTAGTTAAGCATTGCTAGTTTCGTATTTCTCGATAGCTTCAAGCCTTTTGAGCCACCTGAGTCCAATGTCACATCCAGAGTCGGCAACAACTAGGAATTGTTATTGGCCATCTTTATAGAAGCAAGTTCAATATTTTTGGGTTTTCCGTTCCTCTTTTCTCTTTCGGTCGATGAACTTCTACTACCGTAAAGTCTGGTAATTACTTCTGGGATTTGGGCACCTGCATTTAAGGTGTGTTAAACCAAATCTAATTTATGTACGTGTGCATATGCACAAGACAAACCAGCCAATCCTTAGGAGAATTTTATGTATTTAATGGGCCAATTTCCAATTAATAATTTGGATGCATTGTACATATAATGTTAACTAGTGAGGTGATAACATAATAGCAGTAGGGAAAATTGACCTAAGTTGTCCAACTTAAAGGCTGAAGCCTATCAAGTTACATGTACGTACAACTTGTGGTTCAACACCAATCTAATAACATAACTAATTTGTTTTGTTTTTTTCCTTTTCAAACTAGAATGGTCGAATTTGATTCTTGCTAGGGCACAGCCTTGGCTCATGATCATATGGTGGGCACAATATATAATAATTGTCCACTCTTTTATTCTTAGAACTTGCATAAATCACTGTAAGCACTACATTAATTTAGTGGCACCTCTTCTCCATATTTGTGTACTTGGATTATTTTTCCTATTTTCCTTTTTGGATTAGTTGCATGTTATTGTTAAGAGTTACTATGTTTCAAGTTGGGTGTTTGGTTTGAAGAATATAACAGGGTGAGGAGTTAATGTGTTCTTGGTTAGATGTTTGGTTTGGAGAACTTAACAGGGTGAGGTGTGCTGGTGAGTTAAAGTATGAGTATGAACTTATACTTATTTAGGGTGAGGCGTTCTGTTTCTTATAGGTGCATTAGTGGTACACATTTTTGTGGTTGAGAAATTAACATATTCCTATTTTTTGTTTATGCAGGTTGATCTTGCTGTAATTAGAGTAGATGTGAAAATTTTACAATGATCCGGTATGTATAACATTTGTCTGTCGTACACAGCAAGTGAAATATATGACTCACAGGCCCTGCAGAGGTGCAGATTCTACCATCTTTGATTGTAAGACTTATTCGTTTTTCACTTTTACTGTGCAAGGTATTATATACCAATTGTTTTATCATTTATGCAATGTAGTTAAAATACCATGATTCCAGTAAACATAAAACATGCACTCCTCAGGTTGGAGTATGAAACATGTGCAACAAGGTTTGTGAATAATTTCATTTTCTGTTGTACTAAATTTTTCTTCTTCATTTTCTCAGGAAAACACAGTCGTATATATTATTCAACACTTAGTAGTCTTTTAACATTCATTTGATCAGTTGACAATATTTTGTGATTTTAACATTATTTTATTTTTCTAGATATAGTCAATGGCGGCACGGTTGTATCCTGGGCTTGCATCAACTTCTCTCGTACTTATTCGAATGTAGTACAAAGGTTCATAAACAGTCTAATATCAGCTTGTAGCCAAGCAGGAAGGTGTATTAAAGTTTTATTTTTATTTAATTGGCAGTTATCTGCATAATTGCTTTAGATTATTTGTGTTCATTATGAACCATTTGTAGTTACAAAACCTACAATAGCAGGTAAAGTTCCAACAGACTGCCATTGGACTTGCAGTTAAAGAGCTATCATTCTTACTCTTTATGTTTGCCAAGTGCTTCAGTTTCTTTCATAATCCACATATTCCTATTAGTGATTCAAGATCGAAGGTTGCATTACGGTTCAGAGAAAAAAAAAGTTTTAGGGACAAAAAGTTTGCATTTTAGACTGAAGCACACCTTTTAGTGTAAATCAGGGAAAGATGGTTGTAACTATCATTTTCTATTTATACAAAAAAGGTCCTTCAGCCTAAAATTCAAACTTGTTGCCCTTACCACTATTTTTTTTGTAAGTTCTTACTTGTGCCTATTTGCTTTTTGTTGTTATATTATTATTATAAATTATTATAATAATTCAATTAAGTTAACTGGGTTAATAAATTAATTAAATCAAAATTGAGTTGCACTTATAGCTAGGAGCACAAAATTGAGCTTTTGTAGGTCAGTTTTATAACGGTTGCAAATTGCAATTTTGGTTGTAAAGCCTATTTGCGATTGTAACTCAGTTTTAACATAGGATCAAAAATACTATCAAACAAAGTTATAATCCATGTAATGATATCCAAAGTGAGATAAAGACAAGCTCCATCATAAACGAAGTGCACTATTACCCATGTACACACTACCAAAATAAAGTACACCAAAATCATTTACTATTGCATGTAATGAGTGGTTGACTGCTACTACAGTAAGAGACTGTGGGGATAAGATGGAGGTTATCTGAGAGCAACAAAAATAAAATTTTCATGTTTTAAGCTCAATAAATGCAAAGGGATGCTCATTCCTATAGCAACTTGTATTAGTCATGTTGATGCGGGTGGATGGTCATGTCGTAGTGAGGGTAATGTGCGAAGTTGTATTGCTACTTGTGTTGGTCTAGGCAGAGATGGATGTAGTATGAAGTGTAAGCTGTGTTTGTGTGAAGTGAAAGGAGCATAAAATTAATATTGTTTATATGCAGATATAAATTTTGTAGTGGAATAAATTATTCATGGCCGAGTTCTATTAATATTGTTTGTGTGCTTGTTTTAATAATAACCAATTAACATTGTCTACAGGTAATTATCTTTTCTGGAGTGAAGACCATCAACAACAATGGACATGACTTTAATTAATGTATGTATTATGGTATTTGTTAGCACTTATTGTGTAAATTTGTTTTTGAATGTTTATGGTATGTGAATTTGTTAATTTTGAGAAATAACTATTTAAATAGTTATGGAAAGTACTTATGTGACTAATATGTTTTCGGTTATTTGAATATGATGATTATATGATTGATTGTTATTTAAATTAGACTTTTATACAATCATTGCTGATTTTAATGATTTATTTAATTAGTTGCTGGAAATAATATAAGCCATTAATATTATATAGTAGCATTTAAAATAGGTTACAAAGTAATCAATACCTTTTAGTAGCATTTTAGAAATGCTACAAAAACTAATGTAACATATCATATGTATTTTTAGTGGCATAAAATAAATGCTACAGAAAAGTAAAGAAAACCCCTTGTAAAGACCTTCGGTAGCGTTTGGAAAAAGCAACTATTCTAACCATACGGTAGCGTTTATCAATACGCAACCAAAAAATTCGGACTTTTAGTTGCGGGACCTGTAGTAGCGTTCATTAAAACGCTACCAAAGGTTTTGGTAGCGTTTTTCAAATGTTGCCAAAGGTCTTTTCTGGTGTAGTGTCCGCTGAAAACCATGATACATTTTAGTTCAAGATTTCAAGACAAGAATTATATTCTATGTATTCTTCAAATACAAGAGTCACAACTTATACCAGTTAAGTATCTTTGAGTTCCTTTATCATCAGATTATTGCAAGCAACTGATTATGAAGGTCAATGCTTCCACTATGGTTAATTCAAGAAACTTATCAATTACTAATGCCCCTATTATGCATAAGTGAAAAATAGCAAGTGAAAATTAACAATTCAAGTGAAAAATAGCAAGTAGGATTCAACATTTTTTTACATACAATTTCTAGTCACTTCATACATCAAAGAAATGCTTCCACTCAATTCCCGTAAGAGATTCATTTAATATCAACAAACACATTTTGTAAGGTCTTCTAACTTCTCATTATCTTCAAAAGCTGATTGGTAAATAGTAGGAAACTCAATGTTCCACATTACTAGTTAACCGTTTTGGTGTGTGTAAAACCACAAACCATCCGTCATGTTTTAAATATTTCGAGTAGAACACTTGAGTCGCTCCCGATGCAAGAATAAACGGCTCATTGTTCACTCTGTCTTTGCTCTTCAATTTTCTTGAGTTAACTATGATCAAGTTTGAAATGGGATCAATCTTGCAACCATTGACCTTGTCTTCAACCATTACCCAATCATAATAGAAAACCGTTTGTTTAAAGTCAATGTAATCCAACTCAATTATTTGTTGAATAACTTTGTAATACTTGGTTTCTGCTTCTTTGTAAATTTTTTCCTTCTCGCTCACTCTAAATTTGGTAATTGCTCTCATACATACACCACTGTCTTGTGTTAGCAACCGCTCTTCGTAACCTTTCGGGGAAAATCTGAATCCCTTTACTTGGTACTTCACATAACTACGTGCCTTGAACATCGGCCCATTCACCAGCCGCCAAAGAGTTGGATAACCATCGTCGATCCTCACCAACTAAAAAAATTAATATGTCGGAAGAATGGTCATGAAGGAGTAAGATCAGTTAAATGCATGTGAAATATTTAATACGATGTTATATTTACCTCGTCGCGTAACCATAGAGTAAAACTTTGACAAGTTTCTGTAGGAATAACTCCACCACGAGATTGTAATTTAGTATTTTTCACATAGATTTCATACCTCCTACAACACATAAATTTTAAAACGTATAAGTAAATTCATTTATGCTAATGGAAATTCAAGACAAATTCTTAAACTTCTCTCATTCTTCCAACCCATCGTGCTTATTAAGGACCCATCTACAAACTTGTTCATACTGCACTTCGGTTAAAATTATATCTTTACCATTATCTACAGGCATCTCACTAGCAAACTCGTCATCATCGTCTAAAAATAACTTACGGGTATGTTTATGAGTGTCGTGGCCTCCTTTCGTCATATACTCCATGCAATAAAGACTAGATTCTTGAACAACATATCCTTCCCAATACACCCTTCAATATATCTTTTGTTGCGAACATATCCTTTATATATTTTCATCAACCTATGAAAAATATAAATTATAAATAATCAGTAGTTGTTTAAATCTAACGATGGTGAATAAAAGTGAAATAGTAATTTACCGTTCAAAAGGATACATCCACCTGTATCTAACAGGACCGCAAGTCAATGCTTCATCGGTTAAATGGACCATAAGATGGATGCTGATATCGAAAAATGCAGGTGGAAAATGTTTCTCAAGCACATAAATGGCTTCTACCAAACTAGCCTTTACTTTTAATAGATGTTCCTTATTTATCACCTTTGAGCATAAAATGTAAAAGAATAGACTAATGCGATGTATAGCATTACGTAGATCCTTATGTTGCGGATAAAAATGCTAAAGCAGTACAGGAAGTAATAGTTGCATTATGACATGATAATCATGCGATTTCATATTTATCTGTTCAATAGGATTGATGCTCACATTATTATGGAAGTTCGAAGAGAATTTGCTCCGTACTTTCAAGTTTCTCAAAATGTTGCAAAATCGTAACTTTTCTTCCATGTTTAAGGTGAAAGTAGCCTTCCGCATAGTTGTTTTATTTGTTTCAGGATCTTCCATCACCCACAATTTCTGTTTTATACCCATGTTTTTCAAATCCTTCCGTGCATTGATGCCATCTTTTGATTTGTCTTTATGACCTAAAATTGTGCTAATGAGATGTTCAGTGACATTCTTTTCTGTATGCATAACATCAATATTATGTCGGACCAAATTTGCTTTCCAATACAGCAAATCAAAGAGGATGGACCTCGTGTACCATGCAGGAACATTTTCATATTCTTCTTCTTAGACTTTCTTTTTTTTGTTTTCGACCAATTTCAGGTTTATCTTTACTAACTTTCATCTTGATATTTGCTACCTTCTCTTCAACTTGATAACTATTCAGTGCCCTTGGAGGACGACGATGCTCTAGTTTATTATTAAAATTTGATTTTTCATCACGAAACTTGTGTTTGGAAGGAAGGAACCTTCGATGATCATGTAACACATCTTCTTACTAGCAGAAAGATAATAAGAACATGTTTCTTCTCCATATGTAGGACACACAAAATAGCCATGAGTTGTACACCCTGATAATGTCCTAAATGCAGGACGATCATGAATTGCCCACAACACCCTAGCTCTCATTGTGAACTCATTTTTGTTAAACGAGTCAAAAGACATTACTCCTTCCCATAGCTGCTTTAACTCATCTACCAACGGTTGCAGATAAACATCAATATCCTTCCCTAGTTGTTTTGGTCCAACAATTAATAGTGTCAACATTAAAAACTCTCTTTTCATGCACATTGATGGAGGAAGATTATATGGTACTATAATTACTGGCCAACAACTGTAGAGGGTACCTAGAGATGCATGTGGACTAAAACCATCCGTTGAGATTCCCAGCGTAACATTTCGTGGTTCAACGACAAATGTTTTAACAAAAGAATCTATAGTTCGCCATTGCGAAGTGTCGCATGGGTGACGCATTACAGCTGGATCTGATTTTGCACGACTATGCCAATTCATAGCTTCTACTATCGATGGTATTATATAAAGTCTCCTCAATCTGGGAATTAAAGGGAAATGTCTCAAAATCTTTTGTGCTACCTTGGTGGCCCTTTTCTCTTCGCTAAATGTTGTCTTATATCTTGGTTCGTTGCAAATTCTACAAGAAACTTTGGTTGCATCATCTTTCCAATATAGCATGCATTCATTAATGCAAGCATCATAAGATTTATAATCCATCCCAACTAGTTTAATTATCTTCTTCATGTCCGAATATTTTGCTGGTAGTCAGTTACCTTCAGGAATTAACTCGTTTATAAATTCAAGGAGTGCAGTCACACCATTGTTGGAAAAACCGTATTGCGTTTTCAAATCATTCAGCTTCACAATGACGTATAATTTTGTTTTAGCTTTTGGACAAAAAGGGTACAATGTCTCTTTTGCACTATCAAAAAGTGATTTATACTTCTTACGTTGATCGGTCTGCCAGTCAACATCAATGATAGGCGATTCGTCAACATTATCGTGGAATTGACTTGTCGATTAAAAATTATAAAATTTATCGGCATCATTGATTAGATCTTCCATTTTGGGATATTCGCCATCATCAACATACATGGCTTGACTGATGGGTTGTTTTCCCTTTCCCGTCAATTCTTCTCCATGAAAATGCCAAATGGTATATATGTTTGATCAATTCCCTATCTAATCAATTGAAAATGAATATCATCTAATTTAATCTTTTTTGTCATATTCTGATATTTAGCGCAAGGACAAGAATATATTTCCTTATTATCACCATTTTCTTCAACGAAATTAATAAACTTCTACACTCCTTCCAAATATCGTGGAGTTCTACGATTGGATTCTTTCATCCACTGTTTGTCAACGCTAGAAGACATACCGACCTATGTATCAAATATAACAAGCCATGAATTATTTTTCTTCGACCAAACAATTAAATAGAATTGGATTGCTACTTTATGTTAGCCTTCCCTACTTTGATCAAATCTTTGGAGCTAATATTTAATAAATTAAAAATCTAATTTGTGGTTACTAAGTTCATGTCTTTTCAGTAATATGCCATGGCTTTCCGCTACATTTTAGAGCTTTGGATATATTCAAACTTTTATACCAACACTACAAGAGGAACAGTGGATTCCAAAGATTCTATTGGTATATGGATCATTTACAGTTTGTTGGTGGCTCATCCTACCTCCCATTACAAATACAATAACGTAATTAAATCCCGTAAATCTTTTCAATTTAAACGATTCAACAAAATTTCGGCAGCACTTCGCTTAGTTCCCCGGATAGTACACAATTGCGTGCACACAGGGAACATAAAGGAAGCGCTTTCGAAATTTTGAGAACCGTTTAAAATGAAATGATTTACGAGATTTAATTTCGTTATTGTGTTTGTAACTTGTCCAATACAAAGGAAAAATCCAACAAATATTGTATATAATGAATGTAAATGTCCGTTCTGTTAATAAAATGAACATTCACATAATGATCTTATATAATACTTATCAGACGAGGCCGAGAAAACTCTCCAAGGCTTTATAAATATAGAATATTACAGTTGGTGCTCTTCAATCCCTAATGTTACATATATGAATTTAAACACATATACGTAAATTTTCAACACTCAATCCAACTAACCGTACATTATATATAAAATTAAATATCCTTTTTGACAAATTAATTATCGTTTTCGATGCATCCTTCCCTCCTTCACATACACATTTCTCCCTCGTCTTCATTAATGGGGAAAGAGAAAAAGAAATCTAACATTAGGTTCTCACTAGCCTACTCTTCGTCTCGTTTTGTCATCCGTTTCTAAAAGATGAAACATATCTAGTCTAATTTCAGCAAATGATCTTGAAACGTATCTAGGCTCTCAAACTTTATCTCTTTGAGATTCAAGAAAAAAGAAACTATGCCTCAATGTCTCGTTCTACTCCACCCTGCTAACCGACTTCTGCTCCGGCCAGATGCACTACCTCTAGCCAACTCTTGACCTCCTCAGGCAACTAGTGAGTGGCCCGTATATTTTGATTTTGGTTTACAATTTGTTCAAAGTGTAAATAACAAAAAAGTTCAAACATATGGGAATGCACCCAAATCATAACTATATTTTGTGAACTTGATTGTATATATGTACCCAAATCATAACTATATTTTGTGAACTTCTATTTTGTTTGCAATTTTATCCGTATATTTATTTTCTGCTTCTAACATTTATGTCAATTTGTTTGGCGCAGTCACCAAGTTGTCTTTATAGGACCACAAAATCCATGTAGATGGATGGATCGTTTTGCTAGTTAAGAGTATTTCCCCCTTTACCCGATAATAGCAAGTTAATGGGTATGATTGCATTAACACTCTTCATGATATGCATGTATAGTGGCATCCAATTTATCATTTAGTTGCATCATTTTGTTTCATTCATCGGACGCCTTATGATATACATTGCAGTTTCCCTCTAATTTTGAGTCACAAAATATACTTACCAGTGATAAATTGAGTGTAGACTTTACATGTCGCTGAATACGTGTTATTAGGGTTATTTTGACTTTTCTTTTTGTATTATGCATTTGTCTTAGTAGTGTATAGCATCATGGTGACTTAACATAATAGCATAAGACCGACAGAAAATATAGCCAAAAAATGGTGGATACCATAGAACATCATCAGGCATTAGACTTAGAAACAATATAGTTAAAATGAAACTAGTAGAGACGCATATTTAAAAATGGCAAAAAAATACACAGTTGTACCATTATCTCTTGATGCATAAAAACAGACAAGATAACCAATTAACTAGCGTACATTCATACACTACAATAAACATAAATCCGAGTCTACTTTAATAAAAAAAACAAAGGTTTGTAGGTTAAGTTCTACAATTGACAAAACATCGAGTAAACACATGCATGTAGAAAGAAGAAGAAAAGATATTAGCATCCAAAACCACATCTCACAGTGCTGCTACATGTACAGTCATTATAATATTGACAAATTTTAATATATGCAAATCATACTTATCAGTTAAAAGAACAAAATCAAAACATTTTCTCAATAAGATGTTAGGAATTTATTTACCAACGCCTCACTGGACTTCCAAATCTACCAGCAATAAATATCAAATATATGATTATGGAAAATTTGAACAATTTTAGTAAATTGGTTAAGTTAGATTTGAACTACATATTTCTAATGGAAATGGAACTAACTATTTCATATTTATGATTCTTATCCAGGCACTTATACCAGTTATTTAGGGAATAGTCAAAAGGCTACTTCATTGGATTCAAGTTTTCGACCTACACACAAAAAATATTAGTGGAAAACTGTATTAAAGGGAAAAGTTACAGTTCGAAAACCATTCAAGTATATCAATAGTGCCTATATATCAAGAAGAAAAACTATTGCTAACTGTTATAATATTGATTATATTAATCTCAAGGACAATTCTAAAGCTTCACTACAATATAATAACAATACTGATGCATTTTAGCACTAGTTAGACCATCCAAAATGCACATTAAACTAAGGATGGCCAAATTGATTATTAGCCAACAGTGGTGCTTTCGACCGAAACCAAAAAAAGGTATATTTGGGAATGAAAAGTAAAAATAAAATCAAAAAATAGTATAATTTTAAATATGTAGCTTTCGCTCAAATTAGTGGTTAGAACATGACGAAAGCAAAAGATGAAATAAAAGTTAATAAATCAACGGATCTTACCAAATATAGAAGCAACGAGCGCAATTTTTGGAGAAAAATCAACGGGTCTTCAGATTCCCCTTCAGATTGGTAGAAAACAAATCGCAATCTTAAGTCAATCGAGATTGTTAGAAAATAAAACGGATCGATGAAAATTGATTGAAATGAAGAACAGTTCCATACCTTGAGTCAGTCAAGATTAGGGTCTTCGATTGAAATCGCAATCTTCAATTTGGAATCGGACTAGAAATAAGCTTTCGATTTGGATTCGAGAGTTGATGTTAGGGTTTTGCTTTCATTTCTTATTTTTTTTATTTTGGAGAATTTTAGGTAAAGGGAGCATACTGATTTGGACAACACGGCGTGTTTGGGAAAAGGGAGTGTACTGGTTTGACGGGGGGTAGGGAAGTACAATTTCCAATTAGAATGGCCTAAAACCGTTGCAAAAGAAGAGACGATGGGGATCAATTGTCTATAGAGCTTTGCAACGGCCTCAAGCCGTTGCAAATTAGCAACGGCTAAAAGCCGTTGCAAAGCTGCCGCATTAAGGAGTTGCAAAATTCCCATTATGGTGTAGTGACAGGAACGAAATGAGCACTCTTAGTAAGCATGTCTACTACGACCCAAATACTGGTGTTGCCTTTCCTCGATCTAGGAAAACCATCGATGAAATCCATAGAGGCGCTCTCCCACTTCCATTGTGGGACCTCCAAAGGATGAAGCAAACCACCAAGCTTCTTCTGTTCGGCTTTAACTTGCTAGCAAACTAAACATCAAGCTACAAACTCCGCTACATCTTTCTTCATCCCAGCCCAAAAGAAAACCCTCTTCATATCTCGATACATCTTATCGCTGCCCAGATGAATAGTATCCTTGAATGAGAGGCCTCCTCAAGGACCGTCTTCAACAGACTTCCAACTCAGGGAACAAAAAGCCTCACGTCTCGCCTCAACCACGCTTTATTAACAATGGAATATGTAACATTCCACCTCCATTAAGGTCACTCACAAAGGGAATGCCTTAACTTTGGTGGAGCGTTTTAGTAGACAGAACAGAAATTTACAAGACAGATAAACAATACTAGAGAAATTATAACTTTATTACAGCGGAAAACAGAAATCAGTTTGGTTACATCTTTACCAAAAACACAAGTACATAAATATCAGTCTTGTTCAGAAAATTATCAGAGTACAAAACTGTAAAATCATAATCCCTACAGAAGCTGCCATAAGGAGTCAAGCCATACTTTAAGCACTCTAAGTACTTCAAGCAGAAGAAATACGGATCAAGCTAAAGTATTCCCTACTTGGAAAACCTTGGGGGGGGGGGAACGAAAGAAAAAGGGGCGAAAACAAGCAAGGTCAGACATAAAGTCTGGCAAGTCCAGTGACATTCAGCAAATGAACAGATAATAATAATTATGACATGAAAATAAGCTGGATAAGAGATAACAGTAACAGGAGCAGCAGATGTACTTAGGTTAAACAGAAGAAACAGAATAATATTACTTTTCATTTCTCTGCACTAATACTAGTATAACAGGATTTGGTGTCACCCCAATGTCTAAACGGAAACAGAAACTGGAACAGAATAATTTCCACAGAAGAGAATGCTAGTAATGGGTCTTTGCCACCCCAACAGAAATAGACAGAAACAGAATGCTAATAATGGGCCTTTACCTCCCGAACAGAAACAGACAGAAACAGAGTGCTAATAATAGGCCTTTACCACCCGAACAGAAGGTACAGAAAAAGAAACAGATTAATCCCTACGGAAACGGAATGTAGAATTAGGTGTACACTAGTAAATGGGCCTTTACCACCTGAACAGACGGTACCACGCAGAAACAGACAGGTGTTACCACCCAACAGAAACAGACCGTACCAACAGAAATAGACAGAACTAAGTGTACCCTAAAACCCTACCCCAAGCGATTGGCTCCCTAATACATAAATACCCTGTGTCGGCCCCACAGTAGGGTGTATCACTCCCTAAAGTGACAACCAATTGGCACAGACCTATTTACAGATGTCACAGCGTCTTACATCCTCAGAGGCAGACTGGGATCCATGCACGCACATGACCCGGTTGGAACGCACCATCAACACCCCTCGCCATTATCAGAATGAACCGCTTATAATTAGTTCAGTAAGCGTGCCCGGACCCTACCTACTGTTGGGTCGAAGTTTGATACCAGAAAGGGTTACTGACTAACGTGGGTCCCAAACAACAGATGACACAAGTAATTTCCCTCCTAACCTTGTGTCCCCAGACTAACAGATTTCAGATTAACTTGTTTACAAGTTCAGACATACAGAGTTCAGATCAACTAGTCCACAGATCAGACAAGTTTCAGACTAACGGATCAGATATACGGATTAAACAGATTTGTCTAACTTTGTAATTGGGCCTCCAGATTCACGAAACGGGTTTGTTAAATTCATTAGTCCATTTGGTTTAACCCTACCCACCCAACACGTTTTAGACATCATATTTATCTCAGATTTGTATCAATTAAAAATTAACGTGCAAACCTCTCACATTAGACTGACAGTTTGCGGCCACTGGTTAGGCCGGTTGGTTCCGGGCAGGTTTCTGCCGCAAACTGAGTCTAATCTCGGGTTTCAAGCACGTTATGACTAACTTATCACATTAGAACCTATTATTTACGGCCACTGGATGTGTCGGGCGGCTCCGGGCAGGATTACGCCGCAAACTCATTCTAACCTCGAGTTAGCCATGTTTCATGTTTAGCCAATGCATTCATTCGCAGACTATGCTAATATCAGACTAATCATGCTAATTTAACAAATTAACTTCTGTACAAGTTACAGCAGATTATTCGAGGTTCTATTAACAAGTTTTGCTCAATTTTAAATCGAGCCTACAGATTTACATACTTCAAATTTCAGCATTTCAGTTCCAACAGATTACGCCATTCAACCGACTATACAGATAACAGATCTTGCAGATTAGGCGATTTAGCAGGTCTAGCAGATAAGGCAATTTTAACATAATTAGCAGATTACGAAATTCAATCTAATTAGTAGTTTAGGCAATATAACAGAACTAGCGGATTAGGCAATATAACATATTTAATAATTCCTTAAAGTTCCATTGACATATCTTGCCTAATTATAAATTTAGCCTAAACTTACATGCCCAAATCAAGGTCATAATTCATACTACAATATATGCCTCAAATTTTAGCCTTAATATTCCCATTTACAGTTCATGTCAAAACTAAATTTAATATTCTAGTTTACCATTTATGTCCAGGACTAATACACATGTAAATCATTCTCTATTATAGCCAATTCAGATTATGCCAACATATTTGCTATGCCAGATTAACTTAATTAAGCTACGCCCATTCCCCGTATAACATGTTTCCACAAGTTCTCTAAATACTCATGAAATGACTCTAGCAAAAGGAATAGGGGATAAACACAAGAAAGAATAGGCATGCAATAATGAACCAAATACAATGATAATGGCCCCTCTAGGCTTGATGTACATAACAGTGAATGGGAATAAACTAGCAAAGTTACATACTAAATATGAGATCTAACATCATTAAGGGAATAGGCATAAGAAACTAACTACAATAGTTATAGGCAACTAACCACAATAGTCATAGGCGACTAATTACAATAGTTTATTATTCAATGTCATAGGCAATAGTCTCATAGTCATGAATCATAGTCATAAGCAATTGTCTCATAGGCGTGAATTAGAGTCATAGGCAATAGTCTCATAGGCAACAGTTTCATGTCCAATTATGCATTATTATTTGTCCCAAAATTTAGCGTTCGTGCGTTAATCTCTTATGAGATGTGGCGTAGGCTCGTGGTAGCCTGGCTATAGAACAGAAAGAAGAAAGAGATACAGAATAAAATATATTAGAACAGAACGTACACAACCTCAAATTCAGATTTACAATCATGTCACAATTATAGTTACAGTTTATAGCGGAAAATAACTGTACTTGCCTTTCGTAGTTTTAAGAAAGGATAATAAACTGTTGTTGATGCAGAAATGTTGAACTATTCCTCTTTAATTGTTGTTGTAGCTCTAAACTTTGATTTGAGATTTGATTTAGCTTTTAATTCTATTCAGGTTGGAAGAAGATGCATCAATCCAAGTTTTGATTCCAGCAGAGTAGCGACGCCATTTATTATTAATTAGAACAGAGGCAGAATATAGAAAGAATGAAATTATGTAGAGAAAATGAGGCTAGGGGGCTGTTTATATAGGATTAGGCGGACGAATCTAGACAGAAAACGAGACCGGATACATCAGAATGAACTAGGTTCAAAAACTGGGTTTCGGGAGTAGGTCGACCCCTAGGTCGACTCCCCAGTCGACCTGGACATGGGGAGGTCAACACCCCGGTCGACCTGGTTGGGGGGGGGGGGGGAGTCGACTCCCCAGTCGACCTGGGTATATGGGTGGGAATTTTCCCGCCGACCTTCTCTGGGTTTGAATTTCGAATTTCTGGCTTTATTTTCGAGCTATTTTATTTTATTTAAATTCCTAAAACTTCGGAGGGTCATAACTTGGTCATACGGACTCCTTTTTTCGAAAACTCGGACTCGTTTTCAAGCAGAATTTCAAGACAAACGCAAAGGCGCAACCCGTTTCCCTTGATTCTTATTTTAAAAATTAATTATTCTCTGATTTGATACTTATACGTTCACAAAAAATACAGGGTGTTACATTCTCCCCTCTAAAAAGGATTTCGTCCCCGAAATCTTCAAGTTAAGAAGAATGTGTCCTACCATCCAGTCATCAATCTACTCAACCATCATCCACAAGCATCCATTGTCCTTAGAAAACTTCTAATGTTGTATGTAAATATGCAAAAATGTGTGTATATGTTCCTTATCTAATGCAAAGATCAGGCGGTCCACTGATTCAGTTGACCTCCTTAATGCGAACTTTGTCAGTGTCATGAGTCCAACATGTATGCAATTTTCCTATTTGATACATATTATTCTTATATGAGTGACAATCATTCATTCATATGCAATATCCATGTGATGAGTCAATCATTTTGCATCCACAGAAATTGAAAATGCTCACACATTCATATGCAGTATGAGAGTGTTTTCAAGCCGATCTAGTGCCTAGTGTGTGTATATGCATCCACGAGCAACCACTAGCATCCACTTGCATCCACTTGCAACCATCAAACATAACATGTCTCAAACACATGTTTACATCCATAGGATTCCTATCTATAGGTCGAAGACTCGATTGATAGGATACAGTCGAGTGATGGGAGCGAGTGCAGATAAATGAAAACTTGGTTTCCATTAGACCTTGGTTGAGAGACAAATTCCCCTAAGTATCAACCCCGAAGATCGAATTCAACATCAGATTGACACACAGAGGATTACCCTCTTTAGACAATGTCAAAACTAGAAATCTCAACCTTATCAGAAATATTCAGATATTTACAGATTACCGATACAGATCAGATTACTAAATGATTCTTAGGAAACTAAGCATGATAAAAACCCAAAATGTATGCATCATAGTCAACTTAACGCTCAACACAGATACCCAACTTACCAATGCTCCTTATGGGTCTGGGTCCATAGCGGAATCAGAAACAATACTAGTATTCAAGTGCAGAGTATCGATTACAGAATCGAAATGCCAGAATCAGAAAGGAGTTTTAACTCAAAAATCAGATAAAGAAATTAAACCTCCTACAGAAAGTTTTCCTATTTCTATCCTATCCACTAGCCTCGAGAGTGTTCGCCTGCCTTCCAGAAGTTGGTCCTGCCCTCTGCCCTTGCCCTCGTTTCTTCGGACAGTCCCTAGTGAAGTGTCCCATCTCACCACAGTTGAAGCAAATGCCCTTTCTTTTTCTGCAATCCTTGTTCAGATGAGTCGAGCTTCCACAAGTAAAGCACTTTTTCTCCTTCTTATCTTCAAACTTTTCACCCTTCTTTTGTGTTTCCTTTTGGGCCATGCTTTCTTGTTCTGTGGTTCTTTATTCTTTGCCTCTTTCTTGCCGTTCTCTTCCTTGTGCAGTAGTGCCATATCCACCAATCTCTCGTAAGTCGCTCCCATGGGTACATGGGTCATGGCTAGGCTGTGCAGTGGCTCGTTCAATCCTTTAACAAAGCAGAGAGCCTTTTTATGCTGGGTGTTGACTAAATCTAGTCCGAGCCTAGCTAGTTTGTTGAACTGGTTGACGTATTCCTTGACCGTCATACTTCCTTGCTTAAGAGATAAGAACTTTTCCAGTTGTAGACTTCGTTCAGCTTGTGAGAGGAATTTCGTCTCAAACCTTGTTCTGAAATCCATCCATGTTTCAACCGGCCTCTCGGCGTTAGTGACTTCCTACCAATAGGAAGCTTCGTCCTTGAGCAACCATACCGCCAATTGTACCTTCTGCCTATCGTCCACCTCGAAATTAACGAACAGATCCTCAGTTTCTTTGAGCCAGTTCCTCGCTTCTACGAATGATTCAGTTCCCCTGAAATCCTTTCCACCCATGGCCCTAAAATCTTTACAGATCTTTGAAAAAGCAATTGCACGAGGAGGGGGCGGAGGAGGAGGAATCGCTGCATCTGGAGGAGGAGTATCTGCTGGGCCTGCATCGTTGGCCCTAGCCTCTAAATACCTCCTGAACCAGCCAGGTATTGGCACGCCCTCTGGAAAGCTAAGATTCCCAGACATGCTGGAATGAAAGAAAAAAAAATTAAACGAAGAACTGAAAAGATAGATATATGGCTTTTTGGGGATTATGTTTTTCAAAATAAACTTTATTTTTGAAAATACTTCCTTTTAAAACCTTTTTGAGAATAGTTTTCAAAAACTTTTATCTAATCTGGTAACCTTCAGCTCTGATACCAAGTGTAACACCCCACCTCCGTTAAGGTCACTCACAAAGGGAATGCCTTAACTTTGGTGGAGCATTTTAGTAGACAGAACAGAAATTTACAAGACAGATAAACAATACTAGAGAAATTATAACTTTATTACAGCGGAAAATAGAAATCAGTTTGGTTACATCTTTACCAAAAACTCAAGTACATAAATATCAGTCTTGTTCAGAAAATCATCAAAGTACAAAACTGTAAAATCATAATCCCCATAGAAGCTGCCATAAGGAGTCAAGCCATACTTTAAGCACTTTAAGTACTTCAAGCAGAAGAAATCTGGATCAAGCTAAAGTATTCCCTCTTAGGAAAACCTGGGGGGAACGGAAGAAAAAGGGGCGAAAACAAGCAAGGTCAGACATAAAGTCTAGCAAGTCCAGTGACTTTCGGCATATGAACAGATAATAATAATTATGACATGAAAATAAACTGGATAAGAGATAACAGTAACAGGAGCAGCAGATGTACTTAGGTTAAACAGAAGAAACAGAATAATATTACTTTTCATTTCTCTGCACTAATACTAGTATAACAGGATTAGGTGTCACCCCAATGTCTAAACTGAAACAGAAACGGGAACAGAATAATTTCCACAGAAGAGAATGCTAGTAATGGGTCTTTGCCACTCCAACAGAAACAGAATGCTAATAATGGGCCTTTACCACCCGAACAGAAACAGATAGAAACAAAGTGCTAATAATGGGCCTTCACCACCCGAACAGAAGGTACAGAAACAGAAACAGATTAATCCCTACGGAAACGGAATGTAGAATTAGGTGTACACTAGTAAATGGGCCTTTACCACCCGAACAGACGGTACCACACAGAAACAGACAGGTGTTACCACCCAACAGAAACAGACGGTACCAACAGAAATAGACAGAACTAAGTGTACCCTAAAAACCTACCCCAAGCGATCGACTCCCTAATACATAAATACCCTGTGTCGACCCCACAGTAGGGTGTATCACTCCCTAAAGTGACAACCAATTGACACAGACCTATTTACAGATGTCACGGCGTCTTACATCCTCAGAGGCAGACCGGGATCCATGCACGCACATGACCCGGTTGGAACGCACCATCAACACCCCTCGCCATTATCAGAATGAACCGCTTATAATTAGTTCAGTAAGCGTGCCCAGACCCTACCTACTGTTGGGTCAAAGTTTGATACCAGATAGGGTTACTGACTAATATGGGTCCCAAACAACAGATGACACAAGTAATTTCCCTCCAATCCTTGTGTCCCCAGACTAAGAGATTTCAGATTAACTTGTTTACAAGTTCAGACATACAGAGTTCAGATCAACTAGTCCACAGATCAGACAAGTTTCAGACTAACGGATTAGATATACGGATTAAACAGATTTGTCTAACTTTGCAATTGGGCCTACAGATTCACGAAACGGGTTTGTTAAATTCATTAGTCCAATTGGTTTAACCCTACCCACCCAACACGTTTTAGACATCATATTTATCTCAGATTTGTATCAATTAAAAATTAAGGCGCAAACCTCTCACATTAGACTGATAGTTTGCGGCCACTGGTTAGGCCGGTTGGTTCCGGCCAGGTTTCTGCCGCAAACTGAGTCTAACCTCGGGTTTCAAGCACGTTATGACTAACTTCTCACATTAGAACCTATTGTTTACGGCCACTGGATGTGTCGGGCGGCTCCGGGCAGGATTACGCCGCAAACTCATTCTAACCTCGAGTTAGCCATGTTTCATGTTTAGCCAATGCATTCATTCGCAGACTATGCTAATATCAGACTAATCATGCTAATTTAACAAATTGACTTCTGTACAAGTTATAGTAGGTTATTCGAGGTTCTATTAACAAGTTTTGCTCAATTTTAAATCGAGCCTACAGATTTACATACTTCAAATTTCAGCATTTCAGTTCCAACAGATTACGCCATTCAACAGACTAAACAGATAACAGATCTTGTAGATTAGGCGATTTAGCAGGTCTAGCAGATAAGGCAATTTTAACATAATTAGCAGATTAGGCAATTCAATCTAATTAGCAGTTTAGGTAATATAACAGAACTAGCGGATTAGGCAATATAACATATTTAATCATTCCTTAAAGTTTCATTGACATATCTTGCCTAATTATAAATTTAGCCTAAACTTACATGCCCAAATCAAGGTCATAATTCATACTACAATATATGCCCCAAATTTTAGCCTTAATATTCCCATTTACAGTTCATGTCAAAACTAGATTTAATATTCTAGTTTACCATTTATGTCCAGGACTAATACACATGTAAATCATTCTCTATTATAGCCAATTCAGATTATGCCAACATATTTGCTATGCCAAATTAACTTAATTAAGCTATGCCCAATCCCCGTATAACATGTTTCCACAAGTTCTCTAAATACTCATGAAATGACCCTAGTAAAAGGAATAGGGGATAAACACAAGAAAGAATAGGCATGCAATAATGAACCAAGTACAATGATAATGGCCCCTCTAGGCTCGATGTACATAACAGTGAATGGGAATAAACTAGCAAAGTTACATACTAAATATGAGATCTAACATCATTAAGGGAATAGGCATAAGAAACTAACTACAATAGTTATAGGCAACTAACCACAATAGTCATAGGCGACTAATTACAATAGTTTCTTATTCAATGTCATAGGCAATAGTCTCATAGTCATGAATCATAGTCATAAGCAATAGTCCCATAGGCGTGAATTATAGTCATAGGAAATAGTCTCATAGGCAACAGTTTCATGTCCAATTATGCATTATTATTTGTCCCAAAATTTAGCGTTCGTGCGTTAATCTTTTATGAGATGTGGCGCAGGCTCGTGGTAGCCTGGCTATAGAACAGAAAGAAGAAAGAGATACAGAATAAAATATATCAGAACATAACGTACACAACCTCAAATTCAGATTTACAATCATGTCACAATTATAGTTACAGTTTTAGCGGAAAATAACTGTACTTGCCTTTCGTGGTTTTAAGAAAGGATAATAAACTGTTGTTGATGCAGAAATACTGAATTATTCCTTATTATTTGTTGTTGTAGCTCTAAACTTTGATTTGAGATTTGATTTAGCTTTTAATTCAATTCAGGTTGGAAGAAGATGCATCAGTCCAAGTTTTGATTCCAGCAGAGTAGCAACGCCATTTATTTTTAATTAGAACAGAGGCAGAATATAGACAGAATGAAATTGTGTAGAGAAAATGAGGCTATGGGGCTGTTTATATAGGATTAGGCGGACGAATCTAGACAGAAAACGAGACCGGATACATCAGAATGAACCAGGTTCAAAAACTGGGTTTCGGGAGCAGGTCGACCCCTAGGTCGACTCCCCAGTCGACCTGGTCATGGGGAGGTCGACACCCCAGTCGACTCCCCAGTCGACCTAGTTGGGGGGGGGGGGGGGGGTCGAATCCCTAGTCGACCTGGGTATATGGGCGGGAATTTTCCCGCCAGCCTTCTCTGGGTTTGAATTTCGAATTTCTGGCTTTATTTTCGAGCTGTTTTATTTTATTTAAATTCCTGAAACTTCGGAGGGTCATAACTTGGTCATACAGACTCCGTTTTTCGAAAACTCGGACTCCTTTTCAAGCAGAATTTCGAGACGAACGCAGTGGTGCAACCGTTTCCCTTGATTCTTGTTTTAAAAATTAATTATTCTCTGATTTGTTACTTATACGTTCACAGAAAATACGAGGTGTTACAGAATATCTACTAAGTTGACTAGAAGTTTCCCCTCTACCGAGCCTATCCTAGATGTCTGCTATCTGTGGGTCCTCTCACTGTGAAGATCCTATTTGATCCATAAGAGTAGGTCTCACCTCTAATGATTCCAACAAACCAAGTGTAAGATCCGTAGAAGGTCTAAACTTGAAGGTCGATATGTACTCCAAACTCCGCGTTTCTATGAATAGAGGACTCAAAGTCAGCCTCTACCTACTCAACGCGTCCGACACTACATTACCTTTTCCAGGGGTATAAGCAATCTCAAAGACATAGGATGCTAGGAACTCCATCCATCTCTGCTGTCTCTAATTGAGATCCATCTGCGAGAACAGATACTTAAGCGACTTATGGTTCGTGTATAGCTCGAACCTCTCTCCAAGTAGATAATGCCGCCATGCTTTAAGTGCGAACATTATAACAACCAACTCTAAATCATGGGTAGGGTAGTTTTTCTCATGAACTCTCAACTTCCCACCACCATAACATACTACCCTTCACTCTTGCATCAAGACGACACTAAGCCTTGTACCATATTCATGTACACTGTGAACCCTCTGTTCCCATCGGACAAAGTCAAAACTGGGGTTGTTGTCAGAGCCCTCTTCAACCGCTGAAAAGCATCTTCACAGTCAATTCTCCAAGAAAAGGTCAGATTCTTCTTCGCTGGTCTGTCTAGTGAGTGGGACCGATATCTTTGCGAAGTCCTTGATAAACTTCCTATAATAACCCGCCAACCCAAGAAAACTCCTCGCCTTCGTTGCATTTTTTGGAACCTTCCAATCTTGAACTGCAACTACTTTTGTGGGATCCATTGCTATCCCATCCTTGGGGACCACATGCCCTAGGAATCTTACCTCTTTTCTCCAAAAGTGACACTTGGAGAATTTCACCTTAAACTGATGTGCTCGGAGAGTCCTCAAAACTCCCCTAAATATAGGGCATGCTCTTCCTCGTTCTTCGAGAAAATCAGGATGTCATCCACAAAGACCACTACGAACTTATTCAGAAACTCCCTGAAAACCCTACTCATCCGATCGACAAAATATGCGGGTGCATTTGTCAAACTAATAGGCATGACTAACCACTCAAAGAAGCCATCCGGAGTTCTGAAAGCGGTCTTATCTATATTATCCTCGACCACCCTCAACTAATGAAATCCCATGGACAAATCTATCTGCGAGAAAACAGATGCGCCAACAAGCTGGTTAAATAGATCGTCGATCCTCGGGAGTGGGTGTCTATTTTTCTTGGTGAGCTTATTCAACTCCCTGTAGTCCATACATAGATGAAGTGAGCCATCTTCCTTAATTACGAAGACGACTGGAGCTCCCCATTCAGATATACTTCGCCGAATAAACCCCCTCTCAAGCAGATCCCCTACTTGTTTCTTAAGCTCCCTCCTTTCCCTAGGAGCCATGTGGCACACAGGTAATGCGACCGGCTTTGCATTATCCACCAAGTATATCTGGATATCAATCTCACGCCTCGGAGGTAAACCCTGAACCTCATCGAAAACATCCAGATACTCATAGACTATGGGTACAGTTCGCAAATCATCGACAAAAGCATCAAGTCATTCTGGGTAACTAAGCATGACAGACCCTTTTGGGTCACAGGAAATCTCGAGAGTCCTTCCTCGGCAAGTAAAAAGTCTAACGATCCTCCTCTCACAGTCTAGGATGGCACCATACAAAGCTAGTCAATCCATTCCTAGAATCTGACCATAGCCCATAAAATCAAGAACATATGCGTTGCACTCAAACTCGACGCCCAACATAGATATCCTCAAACTCGACATATCAAAGATAGATGAGTCGTGCCCCCAATGAGGTTTAAGACAATAACGAGATCAAAAACAATACAAGTACTAAGGTGTAGAGACTCAACCACAGAATCAGATATAAAAGAGTGAGAAGCGCCAGAATAAAAAGGAGTCCTAACTGGATGATCAGAAAGAGAAATCAAACCTTCAACAGAAACTTTCCTACCTCAGTCCGGTACATTGGCCTCGAGAGCATGCACCTGCCCTCCAGAAGATCATGCCGTTTGGCTATGTCCTTGCTTCTTCGGGAACTCCCTAGTATAATGTCCGACATCACCACAGTTGAAGCAAGCATTCTTCCTTTTTCTGCAATCCTTGACTAAATGACCCAAAATCACACAACCATGATACTTTTTCTTTCCTTGAGCTTTGTCGTTCTTTCCACCCTACTTTTGTGGTTCTTTCTTGGGCTACACTTTTTTGTTTTGCATCTCATCGATCTTAGCCTCTTTCATCTCACCCTTACCATCTTCATGAATCAATGCCATGTCAACCAGTCTCTCAAAAGTAGCCCCCATTGGAATGTGAGATAATGCCAATGCCTGAAGAGTTTGATTTAATCCTCTTGCAAACCTTAAAGCTTTCTTGTGCGGGGTATTCACCAGTTCCAACCCAAACCTTGCTAACTGATTGAACTCATTGACATACTCTTTAATAAACATGCTTCCTTGCTTAAGTGCCAGAAATCTCTCCATCTGCATACTCTCTTCTACTCAAGAGATAAATTTCGTCTCGAATCTCTATCGGAAATCAGCCTAAGTATCTATTGGACGCCCTACTTGCATCACTTCCCACCAAAACGAAGCTTCGTCCTTAAGCTGCCATGTAATCAACTGTATCTTCCTACGGTCATCAACCTCAAAAAGCTCAAACAAGTTCGCTGTCTCTTTTAGTCAATTTTGTGCTTCCACAAAGTTCTCAGTTCCACGAAATGGATTCCTCCAATAGACGAAAATCTTTGCATATCTTAGAGAAATTTTCTACTATCGGAGGAGGAGGAACAACGGCTGCAGCTGAGGGAGGGGCGTCTCCTTGGCCTCCAGCAGACGCCGTAGCATCAAGATACCTACGGAAACAAGCCGGTATCTCAACGCCCTCGGGGAAGATTCGGTTCCCCAGACATGCTGAAAAGAAAAAGGAAAAGGGATTCAAACAGAGAATTGAAAGATATTTTATATAGCTTTGGGGAATATATTTTTCAAAAACAAACGTTTTCTTTTAAAATACTTTATTTTTGAAAATGATTTTCAAAACTTTTATCTAATATAGTAACCTTCAGCTCTGATACCAAATGTGACACCCTACATCCGTTAATGTCACTCTTTATCAGAATGCATTAAATTTCGTAAACATTATAGGTAAACAGAAAAATAGAACATCACAAGACAGATAAAAAAATAGCAACAGAAATTTAAAACTTCATTATTCAGCAAAAAAACATCGTAGCCTCCAAACCAGTTACGACATCAGGCTAAAACACTAAAACTAAGTACATCAAAACAAAACATTTATCTTGCGCTAAAAACCATCAGAGTAAAGAAATGTAAAATCATAATCCGTAATAATAGCCATAACAGAGTAGACAAGTAATCGAAGTGATACATCAAAGCGGATCCAGATCCAAGCAGAAACAGAAGAAAGAGGAAGTCCTAATCATGCCTGAGCGTTCCCACCCTGAGAACCTGGGGGAGGGGGGGGGAAGGAAAGAGAGAAAGAGAAACAAAAAGGGTCCGACATAAAGTCTGGCGAGTCCAATGATTTTTAGCATATAAAGAAATAAAAGTATCATGACAGGCATATAACACTGGACGTGAGATAACAATATCATATAACAGGTATAAACAGGATGAGCAGGACAAGCAGAATAAATAGGATAATATGGACCAAGCTATGCTTCTCAGTCACTTTTTTCTGCACCAATACTAATATAACAGATGTGTGACAGAATTAGGTATCCCCTAATTACTTAACGGAAACAGAATGATCCCAATAGAAACATAATGGTAGTTCTAGGTGTACTCTAGTAAAGGGTTTTACCCAAACAGAAATAACAGGCACCTCAACAGAAATAACAGGTGTTAACCCAAACAGAAATAACAGGTACCTCAACAGAAAACAGACAGGACTAGATGTATCCTAATTACTACCCCCAAGCGATCGGCTCCCTAACTTGTAAATACCTTGTGTTGGCCCCACAGTAGGGTGTATTACTCTTTAATGTGACAACCTACAGAAGGACACAGACCTATTTACTAGTGCTACAGCAGCTTATTTTCCCCCACAGACCGGACCTATGCACAGCTATGACTCCATTGGAACGTGCTCGTATTGACCCCCTTTTCAGATGAACCTCTTATAACCAGCTCAGTATGCGTGCACTGAATCCTACCTAGTGCGGGGTCCCCTTTTAATACCAGAATGGGTTACTGACTGATATGAGCCCCATGTAGCAGATGACGCAAGTCAAACCCCTAAACTTGTGTCCCCAATTAACTAGGATTTTTAACAGGTTAAGCCTTACAGATTAACAGGTTAATAGATTCATATAACCCGAACAGATTAAACAGGTTAAGTATTACAGGTTAACAGGTTCATATAACCCCAACAGATTAAACAAGCTTACTTAACCCCATCATTTAACAGATTTACTTAACCTTACAGATTAAACAGATTTCATGGGTTACTTACATTTTCCATAACATGTTCAGCTTAATCTTTAAATTAATCCTACATATTTATGTGCCTTTAAATTTCCAGTCATAATTCATAGTACAATATATGCCCCAAAAATTCAGTCATATTCAATAGTACAAGGTGTGCCCCCAAAGTTTTAGTCATATTATTATCATTCCCAATCATCCCCAAATTATCCCAATTTCGTTCGTACACATATTTCAGCGATATTTGCCTAGACTCGAAGGTAACTTAGGCTTATAAAATAAGAAGGGAATAGAGGGAGAAGAACAGAAATAGGAATATAATAATGGAAATAGGCTTATAACAATAACTTAACAGCAGGACAGGTATACAGAAGAATACATGTAATAATAGCAGAACTGTTTAGATGTGAATCAGTTTCTTAATAGGCATAGGTTCAGATCCAGGTTTATTAACATGTCAAGGTTACTTTTAAATTTTTATATCTAAAATAACACGAACTCACAGAGATTGGATCAGTGTATAAGAAATGTCTCAGATATATGTATAGGCTGGTGTTGTAGAAGATAGTCTAATTCAATCCAAGCTGAGGCAACATCTCCTTATCTCCATTGTTTTATTTCAGAATTAAGTTTGGGGGAGGAAGAATTAAGATAATTTTGGTGTAGGAAATAACAGAAATGTTGGCCTTTATATAGACTATCATCCACGAACCTGGCCAACAAACATATCCAAAAACAGAAGAATGCACTGCGCCCGATCGAGGATGGATCGACCCACCCCCACCTGGGTCGACCCACCTGACCTTGGGTCAACCCATATGTTGACCCAGACTAGGCATGGGTCGACACATAACGGGTCTAATTCCCGCCCGTTGCCGCCCCTTTTTCTCGCTTCATACTTTGATTTATTTTGAACTTCTGGGTTGTTTTATTTACATATATCCTACTTGTATGTATACAAACTTCTAACCTTTGTATCTTCCTTATATTATGTCTGTTTAACGCAAAATCAGAGTCTTTCTTAACCAGAATCCCGAGATGAAGGCAATGGTGCAGTCCGTTTGACTTAGTTCGCAATATTTAATTAAGTACCCTTTAGTTTATTGTTACTAATGTCCTTTAAAAATTACGGGGTGTTACATTATACAAGAAGTCCACTAAAATGTCCCTATCCTCTATCAACATCCAAAACAGGGTCATTAGTTCCTCATTCTCTTTAAGATTTATCTCTCTTCCGATTCACACTGCTTTAGAAAGACGTAGCAAATGATAAAGAAGATTGGCATTGAGGGAAGGTTGCCTCGACTCAAGCGCTAAATTTTGAGGCATAGTAGAAGATGTATGTGTTTGGATTCAACTGAATGGGAGCAATTCGTAGGTGGGCAAAAGCCTAGAGACAAAGTCTAGGAAAGGAAAAAAATTGCCCTGCCAGATATGAATGACCGAATATGCAAAAAATCCCTCTGGTGGATTCTGAATGGTATCTTGTTCGGAGGCAGGAATGAGGTCTGCTTCAGTCATACCAAAGCATTCAAGGATTGCATTTACTTTAGTCTGAGTTTGAATAAGAGAATGCTGTGAGACATTTTCCTTCTTTGGTCGGGGGTAGCAGAAATGCCTATCTTCGGTTTATTAGCACCTTGCTTCTTGGACATGATGCTGCCAGGTTATATTATTCCATAAAAACATATTAGCATAAGTCAGTATAATTTTTTTACAAGTCTAAAACCATTATGAAAAGTCCTTAGTATTAGTCGTCTAACGTTAGATCGCAGAAATCATAACATATAATGAATCACTAGAATCTGATTCTCAATAAAATTCACACATGATTAAGCATTATATATGCTTAAAAATGGTTGAATTATCGGTATCGTACACATTGTTGGTGATGACACTGAAACTAGAAAAGGCTTAAATTTTGGTATCGAGGGGGTCGGGAACAAAGCGGCCTAGGCTTTCTTCTGTTACCGACAAAGTCGAAACCAAACATCTTATTATCGATACTAAAAATTTAGCTAACACCTAGGAAGTTTAAAGCCAAGTACTAATGAGATCAAAATAAAAAATACTTTAGCATCTGCAGTAGCTAAACTAATTTCGAAATTTCGAGTTTTGCCGATACCGAAACAGAAGAAAGTATGAATTTTGATATCGAGTATACACTACTTCGATACCATTTAAGCCGGAGCCAAAGGCAAGCATTAATCTCGGCATCGATAAAGACGAAACAAAAAGGAATAGATAATAAAATGATATTGAATTCATCGGTACCGAAAAGGAATCCCATCTTCATGACAAGATTCATGGTCTATCAATGATGAAATTTTAAACTTTAAACCCTAAAAGATATATCATGAATAATTGATGATAAATTCACATTATCCGCCATTTATGTTCATGCAAGCTAACTCCTGCTATTCGATTTCATAGGAAATCAAAAGCTATTGATCCTCGATCGGTTTTATAATCGAATTGGGGAAAATAACTTTTGAACCTTAACCTAAATTGATCTCTAAAACAATTAAAAGCTTACAGAGAAATGATTAAATTTATAGTTTTGAAAACTTGTAGTATCACGAAAAACTACAATCATGTTTGAGAATAATTTCTTGCAGGAGAAGAAATAAGAGGGAGAAGAGCACCCTTTATACTAAAAAGCGTGTTGTATCAGATCCATACATACAAGTACAAGTCAACGATTCAGATCAATCACAGAAGACCAAAAGGCGGGGAAATTATGTACTTTCGATTCATATGAGAAGCCAACACATGAGCTCCAAAGTCTAAAGCAGGTCAACACCCAAAAGTACAAGGGGAAAGGAATCAGAAGTCACTACCAAAGCCAGGAGCTACTAAAAAGGCCGAAATCCAGAAACTAACACCGAAGAACACAGATGCAGGACGACACCAAGAGCACGAATCGGAAGCGGGCTTTCTGCTGAATCGCAGCCAAAGACGACCCAATTTGTCTATAAATAAGACTCTAGCAGTCTCATTCTGGGGGACTTTTCTCATTTTCATTATCTTGTATCCATTTCTTAGAGAGAAAACCCTAATTCATGAATAAATTTGGGGATTTTACTTGTAATCTTCAATGCACTCAAGCAAGTGATCAATAAAGAGAGAAATTTAGCATAAGTCACATATTTTGTTTATTTTTCCATTGCTTGTTCATGACAAAGCTACTTACATAGGCCTAATTACAAAAATAACATTTTCTAAGCCATTTAGCTTTCTCACTTGTGTCGAGTTCATGAAACCATTATCCTAAGGTAACAGTTGATCCTTGAGTCTCATAGGCGTGATACTCACCTCTTTGAAAGAAGATTAACTAATCTTCGGGCTTAAGACCTTGATATTTAGGAAACAGTGAATTAACCCAAACTTGTAGGAACTAAGTAATCCCTAGGTTCCCCTAGGTCCACAATCAAATCCCCTTATTTCGGTGTTGATGAAAAATACCGTTAACATTTTTGACATCTATCATTTCGAAATCGATAAATTTACCAATAATGAATTTCTTCATTTCAAAATCATCAATCTTGGATTTTTATCTAATGATATCCAGAGCTCATTCAAAGTTTTCGACGTGAAATACACATTTTACAGATTATTATCCAATCCATTCAGCATGCAGTTTTTATAGATAATTTCGAATTTTCCCATGCATTGAGTGCTTCAACTTTTGTTGCATCAGGCTCTACTGTTGGAGAAGGCTCTAAAGGATCTTTGTTAGATTCAGTTTTATCAAATAAAACAACATTTTATGTTACCAACGCTTAGGACGGTGAATTTTTATGGTCTTCCACCATGTGATAAGGCGACCATTATTGTTAGAAACATTGTTCCATTCTAAGTGATGGCAGTGACTGCTATTGATTTTGCTGAGGAGGCGTTATTGTCTTGAGTTGTTGTCTAGAAGGAAATGACGTAATTAGCAACAACAAACAGATATCTGTTCCATGATTGTTACTTCTTATAGTGCAGCTAAGAACATAATTCAAGAAATGCAAGAGCATCACTTACCGCAGTGGCGATCCACACTAGCTTATTGTTCGAGTCCGGTGAAATCAAAGTTTATTTGAAACATTATTGCTCTCTCTTCGGCGTTGAATGGTGAATGAACAACTGTTTTTAAGATGAGATGGACCAATTTTTGCAATGTCGTGCTAATAATTTTATGGTGAGAACGAACTCAAGAATGATCAGATGTGTTAAGTGTCTACAAAACAGTGCAAACGTATATTCGTGCACGTAATGTGGTGCATTCCTTATGGTGCACGTTGGTGATACATTTTTTGTGTCCCATAAGAATTATAGAAGTGTTCTCTTCTTGGTATGTAACTATCTATTTTATTAATTAGATGCCCAAAGGAGTGGGACTAACCTTATTTTGTGCGGCACTTGTAATATATGCCTTAGATTTTTCTATACTTCTTTCACATTTGTAACTATCTATTTTATTAATTAGATGCCCAAAGGAGTGGGACCAACACCACATTATATAGATAACAATAAAACCAGTTACGTACTTTATTTGTCTGATATTTATTTAATAAAGTACAACAAGGTTCAAGTAATAATAAATACAGTCACAACACTTGTATTATCTTCATTCTCACCGGTTAAACAAGTTTGGTACATACTTTTGTTGCAATTTAAACATTCTTTTCCATTGCTGCTTTATATATCTTCTCAAAGGATTGCTCCATGCAAGATATGAGAAGTTTATGGTCTATGAATCCTTTCTCCACTCCTAGAGCCACCTTCAGTTTTCCCATATAACTGACTATTGTAATTGTAAGGCTCTGTTTCAAAACCAAACATTTATATACCTTGATCGATTAATAAAATTTTGCTAACTTTTAAATACAAAAGAAGGTTATTAAAAAAAAAAAATTATAACTTAAATTTAAGGAGGAATGTATAAAAACATATTATAAAAGGATTAGCTAAAACAAAACTGGCAAGTTTGGCTAGTTATGCTCTTGATATAATTGCCAGCTGGTATCTGATCATGACATCAAACTTGCCAAATTTAAGTAGAAAATGGCTCCTTAGCATTAACCAATTGTCCAAGGGAAAAAATTCTTTAAAAAAAGAAGAAGAAGAAGAACCAAAAGCACGGATAATAACTAAGGGACAAAAAAAAAAAAAAAAAAAAAAAAAAAAAAAAAAAAAAAAAGGAAGCAAGAAAGAAAACATTATAAATAGGCTGGAATTATGTAAAAACAAGATTATATATCATGAATTAGTTAGTGGTGATAATGGTTGGTACCTGGGGCACGCCAACAACCATAAAATGGAAGCTTTTAACCGGATGACCTGCAATTAGCAATTTCTCCATAGGACCAGTCAGGTTCGATATTGTCATGCTTGTGTTACTCAGAGTAGTATGTATATACTTAGATGTCCCCTACAACATGAATAAAATGGCTCAATATTAGAAATATTTGCTTTACATGTAGGTGAAGGGTACCATACATACTTCTGCACCAATGAGCCTTCTTAACATTTCAAGCATTCTACCGGTAATGTAAACCGCAAGGGAGTTTTTCTTCTGTTTAATAATATGCCTTGCTTCTTTAGCAAACTGAAGTGGATCCACCTCATCTGCATGCCTAAAATTTAAAGGCAGTGGAACATGAATGAACCCAAACTGGTTTCCCCATGGAGATTTGGAGTCGCGCTTAGTCATTTCACTAAGTGGCTGATAATTCTCTATGTTTCTTGTGTTCAGTAACACTAATGCAGTTACTTGTGTTGCTTTTGTTGGACTCTTCTGTGCTGTTTGCATGTAAAGTTGAGTTCCATAGAATATTGTTCCAGTAATCACATCGTTTATCGTCTGTTAAGAAGAGTATTAAATCCAGGTTCAAATAAGAAAAGAAAAAAGGTAGATTGTATTCAAAGGATAACTAAGCTCCCGCCTAGGCCCCGCCAAGACATTTGCCTGGCCTAACCGTCTAGTGTTTTGACTAATCCTCCTATATATGACTTAACGACCGTGATATCTAAGCATATGAATATATCTATAGGCATCATACACATATATATTTATAGGCACCTATATGTAATAATTTAGACTTGATGTCTTTTATAAGCATCAAATTGTCTGTATTTAGAAATGTGAGCATTTGGAAGATTTAATGGTTGACAGTTCGTATATCTAAATTTGTGTCATTATTTTATGTTGAAATAGACTTTCCATTTAGAAATTGGCTTCATAGTTGCTTTGGAATCCAACCAAATCTACGATATGCTATCATCAGTCGGTTAATGTTAAACAAAATACTAAAACTTTATCCAAAATACATGAGTTAATTAAATACGTCTACCTTTGATTAATCCTATGTTAATCTCCGTTTAGGCAATTAATCCTTAATTTATGCTTAACGTCTAGCGTCCCTATAAAGATTTTTGCAACTTTGATTTCAAGTCAAAAAGTAAAAAGGGAAACTAGAAGTGATACATGCATACATAAAAGGCAAAATGTGCAATATTTATGAAGAAAGAGAACTATAAAAATATATCAGAATTCACATGCAAAAATGTGTTGGCATGATCTAAAAAAACAAATTTTACTAAAGATATGGTTTTATAATGTGCATTTTTTAAAACTTCACCAATTAAAAGCTAGGCATGTGACGATGTGTTGAATACTCTTATCATTCTATAAAAGTTTACAAACATTGTAGATTTAACATTAATTATGGATATTATAAACGAAGTAAAATGAAGCTTACTCCTCCAATCTTCATCTTAATTTTGCAAATGTCATCAAGGGAAAACTCAGCACAAGCAATTTCAATAGGCATGAGCTCAACTCCTTCATTTCCAGACCTAATAGCGCTTTCATCATCCTTCAACAAATTACTCTTCAAAATGCTCCACCCAAAATCTTTAAGAGTATTAATACAAACTGACATGCCACGCAACACAGTTCCAAACACGTTCATGAATAATCCATTCTTTGCTAACTTAAGCTTAGATTTAGAAGAAGGAAATGTAAGTGGCAGTGAAGGGTCATCAGCTCGTTGAAGAACCGAAAAAAGAGCGGCCATTAAAGAGAAGCCATCGCCTAATGCATGGTGAAGCTTGAAGACTAACGAGCCTTTTGATCTGTTTGTAGGGTATTTAATGATGTGTAAGTTCCATAGTGGTAAATTTTGTGGGAAGCTCTCCATTGCTATTTGCGAAATGTAGTTTGATATGAGTTCATCGTATGATTCTAGTTTGGGTGGAAATGTAGGAGTACGAACATGTTCTTCAAGTTTTATGTCTACCTTCTTCCACTGTTGTATTCCATTTTCATCTTTCACCTACAAAGATTTAAACTACTCTTGAAGAAATGCGGATCAAGAAAATATTTTTTTAAAAGACGAGTACAAAAATATTACCATGATGGAGGAAAACCTTGAGCTAATAGGCAAGAACAAGTTCTCTAGTGTTGATAGCTTTGGGGAATCATCAACTGGAACATCCAACTCGAACACTACTAAAATTGCAACTGAAAGAGCTGAACTGTGAAAGTACTCACCCATTGGACTTACTGGTTCTTCATATTGATGTGCATGTACATTTACAATGTTTTTGGTATCAATTTTGAGCGTTTTGGCCATCACTATCTATGTCTTCTCCTTCTACTCTTTTACTTTGAATTAGCTTTCTGATATAGCTTGCTTAAAGTATACATATGACCAAATTTAAACTTGTTGGCAGTTTGGTAGTTGTGCGAAGTTATTACTATAAGTTTCTTGCTCCTAGCTGTAAATTCCACATGCCTGTGACCATAGTAAATGCAAATTGTTATATGAAGCATAAAGTTGCTTGAGAAAACCGCAGATGGTTTTGGGTGTTACATTCTAAAGAATACTCAAAAAATGATCAAATAAAGATATCAACTAATAAACATCAGTCAAACATATTATAACATAATTAATGACTAATTGACGACGTACATGGTCAATAAATTTGCTTCATTCAAATCAATCTTTTTAATTAGCTGTTGCTTTAAAAAAAAGCAGTGGGGATTAGAATGAATGGTGCAAACAAGTGCAAGGATATATTTCCGTAACCTTTTTTTTTTCCTTCCCTTTTTTCATTTTTTTCATAAATTCAGCATCTAATCCCATAGAGTTCATTGATTCGTTGTAAATTTAAGGGGACGAACAGTATGATGATGATATGTTATAATCCTAAATTCAGACTGACCATTTCTACAATGATATTATATATACATACAACACGTACAAATGCCTAAACAATACCTGGTATGTATGATGAATTTGTACGACAATTTAATATGAATGATGCCTCCAATGCAATTATTAATTGCTGTTTTCAACAGCATGGGAAGCAATACTCCAAGATTCATTTACATCCATGTGGGTATAAATTTTACCAATTAAAGCATTCAACTACATGAATTGGAATTAGCTGGACACTGCAAATTTTACAGGCAGTACAAGTAACATCTACCCACTATGACATTCAATCATCACAAACTTTCTTCCAACTAACAAATATTCAAAATTTTCATATACACTTCCTGTCCTTAAAAGCCTCACTTCTAACAATCCTATGCAAAAGCTTTCCAAGCCTAAAAGCACCTTTTCCAGGCCTCAACTTTTTAGCATTCTTAACTTTTTCGCAAGTCTTTTCTTTACCACACCATCCTCCGGGCACGAAATCTCCGTTCGTTCTGCCAAGAAGCTCACCGTCGATCTTGTTGAGGACAGGATCGTCTTTTTTGAACTTCCTTGCAAATGGAACATTGCTTTCGACCATTTTTTTGAAGTCTTCTAGACGAAGCCAGTGCGGGTGCTGCCCGGGCATCCTGTCCCATGCAATGTAGTGAAGGTCGTGGTTCACGACTGTTTGAGAGTATTCTTCGGTGTTGCAGATGACTGTCTGGAAGTAGCCTTCTGGGGTCGAAAGAAAGTTTGTGTAGTACATTAGGAGTGTACGAGGGAGGTTGTCATAGCCAATGATGCAGTATTCGACGAAGCTTCTTGCTAGCATTGTCCATGCCGAACCTAGAAAGTATAACATTTAGATTAACATGTATCTATTTAGCAACTATAAATGTAAGTAACATCCACAGATGGTTAGATGTGGTTAAACACTACGGTGTTCTTTAGTTTGACATGATTTTGTGTTTTTCACTTTCAATGTGTAGGTTAAATTGCATGAGAGATATAGAAGGTATAAAATTAAAAATAGTCAATTTGAAAAATAGTTCATCTTACAAACTAGAAAATGATCAATTTTTTAGTGTTCCGCCTTTTGAGAAAGATCAAAATTTATCTTTTCTTCCATGACATCATACATATTGAAAATTCGAAACACAAAACTCATTTACACGGCAAACACTATACAAATTATTGAGAGGAGGGACCGATTTGAAGTTTGAACAGTTTCAAATATACAGATTTATGTACGAATCAGGATTTGTTCTTTGAATCGTTCCTCTTTTTTTTTCTTGTAAGTTTACATGTAAGGAAATTCTGAACCAATGAAAATACAAGTGCATTTGGATTAATGATACCTTTGTTGTTCATTAATTAATGATGACCTTATGTGTATTTTCCAAAGGTAATGATTCATCCTATCATGCAATCCAGAAATAATGTATGTTACAGTTACTAAATATTTTATGGTTTACTGGTATTTACCAACAAAAGCAGAGGATTAAAATCAAGACAGCAAGTATTTTTAGGACCTGCATTGCGATTTCTAAAGATGTCTTGCTCACAATTTATGGGTATTTAGGAATTGTTGTTATTCGTCACAATCACAATAAGTGGCATGATAAATGAATCCAACACCAGCAAAGTATATTTATATTTTGCTCAAAATTATGGCTTTGTAGAGGTATAAATTAAAACTTGGGATACCCTACAAGCTTAAACGAATTAAATTATGAATGTTTGAGTTTAATGCTCAATTACTTTCATGTTTTGTGTGGTCATGCATTTCTTAGAACCATTCATTGAGAATAACATATAAGTGGCCCAAGCCATAAAAACTGATGAAGAAATAAATGGGACATGATAGGATAGACTGGGTGAATATGATCACTGGTTTAGGAAACTGACACCTTAAAACCAAAATGGAAGTGAACAATCAAAATGAAATGAACAACCAAAATACTAAAATTGACATGAATGATTGGCTCAAGGTAGCGTCTTGTGTCGTTGCTTCAATGCTCCAAAGTAACACGATTAGGTGTTCACCCCAAAATGAATCAAATAACTTTCGGTGAATTGTTAGTTAGGCACAAATGACATGCACGTCGGTCCAAAAGACTCGAAAATAGAAATGACTGAGAAGTTGCCTCGGACTGAAACAAGTAAAACTCTTTATTTAATGTGTGAGTCAAATGGTGGACACATTCAAAATGCCTATATAGATACTAAGATATATGAGATGTTAAAGTATATAGCACAAGATCAGACACCTTGTAATATAAACAATTTACTTGTATATAAAATGAAGGTAAAACCTTCAGTTCTATAGAGTGATCTCACTTTGCATCATGTAGTAAACAATTGTATACTAATATTATTCCTACCCCCTTAAGCCTGATAGGAAAATTTTGTTTTCCACTTAAATTTGGGTACATACTTATTTGAGTGTGATAAATGCTGAGATATTTTGCAAATAGCTCATGAAGATAACAGCGAGGAGCAGAACATTTTTCCATTTAATTTTATTATGTAAGAACATTATGCAAGTTTAGCTGCTTTTAACTTTGTATAACTTCGATCACTCACAGTGGCCGTGATCATTCATAGTTGTATTTTCATATGCCGTTCATGTAATATTTTGTTTGTATATATTATAATTTCTCCTTATGGTGGAATGAAGTGTGGTTTAGTTTCGAATGAAATGTTGAAAGAAATTTGTTCAAGTGCTACATGGCTTGTATTATTTGTGTGAAAAAAGCTGATCTCAAGTTGTCAATCGAAAATAAGATTTCCAATTCTTAAAACGATATATTACAATATAATTTTATTTTGAATGATAATGCAAATAAACAATTGTTATGCCAATAAATGGTGTTAATATCCTAAATATCAATTTTCATAACAGAAACATATACTGAGTTTATTCCATTAACACATGAACAATTTTCAAATATATCATGGAGATATTATACAAAGATGAACAAGACAATCGATGAATGGAAACAAGAAAATAAGTTATACATGCATGCATACATACTTAGACAGGCATGCATGCACGAAGAACGGAATCAAGCAAATGAAAAATATGTTTAGCTAAAGGCCAATGAAACACAAACGTTTCAAAAATAAAGATACCAGAAGCCTTCAACAAGTATATCGAGCAATAGAATTGTTGTTAAACACCCCATAGCAATATCTTTTGAGATTTTACGTTCATTTAACTTTATTTCATCTTCAAACATCTTCATATAAACATGGTATGAGGTTTAAAGTGTGTATTTCTCTATTAGAAAAAGGAACTAAAATATAGGGAAGGTATGTCCACATATCCATTGGGAATATGTCGGTGACAATTATTTATTTTTTAAATTTTAAACATAAGCATTATTCGTGCCAACTCTTCACCAATTGACACGCCTTCATCTTATATTTTAGGAAGTGTAGAAAATGAAAACTAAAACTAATTTCGTGAGTTTTCAAGGATTTGTACATGTTAAATATACAGAAAAATATTTATAAGAACAAAAATTAAGGCTTTTTTAACCATAAGGAAAGCGCATTGAAATATTAATCACAAGGACAAGGGTAATTAAAATTTTAATCATAAGGACAATACACTGATTATTTTATAAAATTCTATTTCGTGCGCGGTTTTCATCTTCTCCCTCAACTGTCTCTCTCGCGCATATCTCGATTTCACCATTGATCTCCATCGCGATTTTTTTAACATGCATATTTCGATCTCTAACATTCTTCTTCAACATCCGTATTGATCGCCCATTTCAGATTGCAAATTCGATCTCGTTTACATCGATTGAGACATTGTTGTCGAGATTACATCGATTGATTTTTTTTTCCTGTTATAATCGTTTTAATTTAATGTTCATTTTTGCGATTAGGTTTTTTTTATTCTCAAGGTGATTCATGGCTTCTGTTGGTTCTACAATTTTAATGTTCGGCTATTCAGCAGTTGGGTATCAGTTTTTTTTTAGGTATCTGTTTTGTTTAATTAACTCTATTTTATTTTCGTTTGTTATGTTTTTGATGTTGTATTTTATTGTGTAATTGTATTGTTGCAGTAACTCTGTATTACAATCGAACTTGTTTTGGTTTAATCAATCAAACTGTAATGTAAATATATTTTTGTGTTATTTTTTTAAAATATTACAACAGTCTTGAGGTATCAGTTTTATATTTTTTTAGGTATCAGTTTTGCTGTATTAACCGTGTTATATTTTTTTTCTTTTGTTTTTGTTGCTGTGTTAATTTTGTAGTTGGTCAATTGCATTAACTTTGTAACTCAATCGAACTTATTTTATTTTAATCAATCAAATTGTGATGTAAACATTTTCTGCATTAGTTTTTCGTTAAAATATTATAGTAGTTTTTAGGTATTAATTTTATATTTTGTTAGGTATTAGTTTTGTGACTTTGTGTATCAGAACTGTGTTAAGTGGGTAGCAGTTTTTGAGTTGTTTGTTTCGGTAAATGAATTTTTTGATACACAACATTAATTCTAACTGATACCCACTAATTAAAATAATAATACCAATCAACTCAATTCAATTCTCACAAAATTGATATTTATTTTCAATAATACCACTGATATTAATTCATCACTTGTATATAATGTTGCTATGATCTAATCACTTGTATCATATGATACCTACAATGATACAAAACTGATACTCAGTCACTGAAATAAGTAAATAAAAAACAAAACTGATATCTACAGTAGTGCAAAACTGATACCCATAAACTGATAACAATAATAAAACTAAAACTGATATCTACAGAGGCATGCAACTGATATCTTTAGACTACAAGAAAATAAATAAAAAACAAAACTGATACCTTACAGAAGTGCAAAACTGATACCCAATTTCGGAAAATAATAATAAAAACAAAACTGATACCAACAGAAGTGCAAAACTGATACCCATAAACTGGAAACAACAGTAAAAATAAAACTGATATCTGCTAAGGCATGAAACTGATATCTAAAAATTGTAAGTAAGAAAATAACATGAAGCTAAGGATTTTTGTTGTTCGTCCGATTTTTGTGGTTCAATTGCATGAAACGATGCGAATTTTGAGTCGGTTGCTAGTAAAAATGATTTCGTGATTTTTGATTTCTCGATTTAGTGGTTTCGTGGTAGGAAATTGACCGGAAGTGATTTTTGGTCTTTTGAATAAAATATTAAATGGCGGTTGTCCTTCTGAATAAAATATTAGACGACTGTCCTTATTCTTAAATTTTTAATACAAATTGTCCTTGTAAATTAATTACCTTTAAATATATATGTAACATAAACTGTTACACTTATGATTTGGAAATACGTTTGTAAAACCTTTGTAAAACTTCGTCTATTTGTATAACTGTTTGCAAAGACTTTGCCAAAAAAATTGTATTTATATAAAAGCAAGTAATGTAACATAAGAGGAAATTAAGCAGAGTATTTAAACCGTGATGGGGATTCTCAGGCTTGCCTTAGCAGTTGCCTTAAAACTTTAATTTGCAGAGTTTTCCAAGATACAACCGAATCTATCTGCTTGAGATTGTAATAAGTATGTCCACTCCATGTTGAAAATAACAGTAGATATTTTTAAGAAAAGGAAGAAGACTGAAATTCAAATGCGGTTAGTATTGTCCGTGTTTTATACCAGTCCGCTATCTCTTCCAGCAATCACGCCTGTTCAATAGGTCACATTCATTCATCGTTTGTTGTTGCCCATAAAAGATTGCGAACATTCATTTAACTATCGCATCTTTTTAGGAAGATATTGCAAAAAAAAAAAAAAAAACACGTTTTTGGGTAAAAATAGGACATTACATTAGACCCAAGCCCAATTTAGTACGGGACAAGCCGCACGCATGCTGGAATTCCAACGGTTGGGAGCCGATAACGGCCGTTGGAAGCCGTTAGCACTGTTGGAAAATAGACATTGGAATACACCGTATTTCTAGTAGTGCTTGCATAAAAATGTCTGACCTTAAAGGCCAATATAGAAATTGAGAAATTAGTGTATATATATAGGGAGCGGCTACTGAGACACAAAATTGAACACAAATCAAGGGACACAGAGTATTAGCCATTGGATCATTTTGTCTTTATGTGAAGAGGTGCAAATCATGGGGAGATCCAATGGTGGAGATGCATTGTGTCACCAATTGTGTCTATGTTTTGTGTCCTTTTAGACTTTCTCATTTATAATATATATATATATATATATATATATATATATATATATATATATATATATATATATGAATGAATCTTGTCTTAAATTTGGCAATGTGGTGGGACCACTGTATATTTCATTCACCTTGAAATTTCAACAGTAAACAACAACAAAAAATCAGAGTTCGTACTTTGATTCTCAATCGTTCTTCCTTTGGTCTCAACGTATTCAAAGATATATTTGTACTAAAGGTCTATAGGTTCATTGTACCAAAATTATACTATTTGTTTTTTACTTTAATATTGTAATTAAAGAAAAACTGTTTTTGCTATCCCTGAAAAGTCAAAAGGAAAAGTGAATCTTACTACCCTCGAAATTATCAGACTATAGGTTGTTCTTAGTGAGAATGACATTCTATGTGGAAAGTACATGACTAGATGTAAAGATTAGATATTCAAATCAATACAAAAATCCTAGTGTCTTTTACTCTTACTCTGCATTTGCTATTTAATTATACATATGTGCTTTTAGTTCTGCTACTGATTCAAGTAAATTATTTATATAGTTGCAAGTTAATTTTTAAATAGTTGACATACTATCACTTCTTCTCTAGCGTATTAGCAACGTTAAGATTCATTCTACAATAGTGTGTTGGGTATTCCAAAATTATATTCTTACTACCCTAGAAATAGTCATTATGGCACATTGGATGCTAAGATTATATTCTTAATAACTCAAAAATGTGTTAAATGAATAAAATATTAACCACTGAAAATTCATGAAAGGGATAGAGTTAAAAAGAAGGAACAATAAAAATTACAAAAAAGTAAACTGACATGGAAAGAACACATTAAAACGATATAAATTCAGGATGGAATACAATGAAAAATAAGAATTCATGAAGTTATCATCGATCATTTTGGAATACGGCATGGATTTAAAAACAATGACAGACTTAAACAGTTAAACCACATTTGACTCTTGTAGGGCAATCAGTAAGCAATGATTGCAGAAGTCACAAATGATATCCCCTTTTGTTGAACTAAGAAAGAAAAAACACATGTAATTTGTGAATTGTGCTTCGAACGAAAACTGACCACTTTATTAAGTTGGGGAAAGTCCACAATTAAAAGCTTTCTAGATGTGTATATGCCAACGTATGTGATGGTTGAATGTCAACAATTTCCAAAAGTGGTTTTGGCTTACTTTGTTACATCCATTGATGCCCTATTAGGGTACAAATACAACTATATATGGTACAAAGTCCACAATTACTGAATGTGGTATAGTTACTTTATAGCATTCACTAATGCCTTATTATGCAAAATATTATATCCTAGGAGAAAAAAATTAAAATTCGTAATAGCTACATCAACTATTGGAATAGGGTACAGAAATAAATAGGTGAAATCATTATAATTCTTTAATGAAATGAAAAGAGGGGTGTTTGGGGGGGGGGGGGGGGTGTCTCTTAGATATGAATACCTGAAGTACATAAAAGAGAACAAAATTCTTTCTCAACACACATGTTCCTGTAGCTTGCTAAAAGATATCATCTTGTCAATTTAGTCTAAGAGAAATTAATTGAATAGTGGTAAAGAATATATCTAAATAATAGAGAATTATTTGTCAGTTTATATATATATATATATACACACACACACACACACACACACACACACACACACACACACACACACACACACACACACACATATACATATACACACACATTTCTCTTTATTAATTAATAGTTGTCTTGAAAGCGAAAAATGCTTGTCTGATCAAGAACTTTTGAAAATACTCAAATGTATTTTTAGATTTTCATATCATTTAAAATTAGAATATAATAATAGAACATTTTAAAAATTCAAATTGCATTTCTACACATATTAACAAATCTGAATATAACTTAAATACATGATCTAACAAATAGACATTTTTTACATTATCGTTCATTATCAATTGATAATACGAATAAAAATTTAGGTACTGCAATTTAGAAATAAAAATTCAAACTGATTACATATAATATTAATGCAAAAATTTAATTAAATATTCACGCAAAAGTATTTTTTCTTGAATTTGTGAAACATATCAGGTTTATGAAAAATATAGTTCACGTGCAAAGTTCATATCATCAGCAGGCGCAAAACACGTGTCCTAACGCTCATGAGAACAACAAAGTTGCCATTAAAGGGTATCCAAACAATATTTTCAATACGACATAACCAATAGCAAGTTAGGCCCGCTTTGTATTCACCGTTAATGTGGAGAAAAATACATTGAATGAGTTTAGCACCCCGGAATTTCAGTCGTTCCGTTTCGGTTTCAGCGTTAATTAGCGCAGAAATTTTTAGAAAACTCAATTTTCGATTAAACCATAAAATTTATGGTACAAAAAAGCGAAATCATGAAAGATTAGACCAGCGATGCATAAAAATAGAACAAAGCAAAGAAGAAACATACAAAAAATTTAACTACTGTGTAAATCAAGTTCAATTACAGTACTTGTAGCATCCTTAATTTTTAGCTGCACGTAAATCAAATTTGAGTACAACTGCTGAAGGGACTTTAGTTTTAAATAGGTAACGTTAATTTTTCCCTCTATTTTAGAATTTTCAAAACGGAAGTAAGGAGTGATGGAGGAAGTCTACTAAACTAGAGTTGAGAAAGTTGAAAAGAAAATATAAGGTTGATGTAACATGCAACTGTACTTACTACGATTTAGGCAAAATAATTGAAGATTGGGCTCGTGAGATATGATATTGGACCGAAAAACATGGATTATCTTATTGTTAAATATCAGATTTCAGTGATTTAGAAATTACACTAGTAAATTATATATATTGGATATACATATTTTATATTGGAAAAAAAAAAATCCCGTAGAATTGATAAAACCAGAACAGAAACTGAAGCGGAACAATCATGAATTTCGAAACGGAGCCTTAATTTTAAGAACATCAAATGAACAAAATGGAGTAGAAATTGAATTTCAAACTCAAATATATATACATACACATATATATATATATATGTATATATATATATATATATATCTGTGTGTGTCTATATATATATATATATATATATATATATATATATATATATATATATATATATATAATTTTCAAATATATATAACAAGCTTCATGTCATCCTAATTTCAGGCATGCTTTAGTGGATATTTGTTCGAAAGACACATTTGAGAAAAAAAAAAAGACCAAAGGACAAACAACTTTTATTACCATATAAATTAAGGACAATTTTCATGTTTTAATTGGTAAAAGACCAAATATTTTAAACTGAGGACACATTAACATTTCACAAATAATTGAAATTAGTACAAAAATGTATTCCTTCGATTATAAGATTAAAAATTAATTAATGAATGTATTTTAGTTTTGTAAATATGGAGAAAAAATACAAGAAAATTTAGGATGGAAAGTTAAATGCATATAACTTCATTTTCTATATATAGCTATTTTTATATGTAAATAAGATTAGCTTTAAAATGACTTAATTATGTGTTTATGTGATACAATATAAAGCCATATTTTTAAATTATAAAGCTATATTCGTTTAGTTTTCTGAGCTGATAATTTTTATATGTTTATAATAACATCAATCGATTAAAATAATTTTGAAATTACTTTTTCCTTCCAATTTTAAGGGCTAATTTTTAATTTTTAATTAATTTAGTAATGATGAGAAATTAAAGTGAAACTCATGTTGATATAATACAATTTGGTCTTTGTCTTTAATCTAATTATTAAACTTAGTTGTTCTTTGATTTACTTTGTTTTGAAATGAGTTCTTAAACTAAATTAGGCATGCTTCATGTCATTCTAATTTCAGAGCACCCCAGTAATTCATGAGTAGATATTCGTAATTTTCACACGATATTGTGAATGAAAAAGTAATAGTAAGAGTCATTAAACATGAAGCATAAATCTTTTGATCTGCAAGAAGCTTTTGAGATCTAATCTTAAGAGATTATTAGAGGGGATAATCATTAAACATCATAGTTAAATATAATGTCAAGAAGGTTGATAGAGCTACAAGAGTTTACATAACTATTATCCTTCAAGAAGATCATCTTGGGTTCAAAAAAAAAAGATCAATTGGGAACTTCTGACTTGTATGCACTTAGATTTTAAATCAAATGGAAAACTAAATATTTTCAAACCTCTATTGCTCACTTCCAGTTTTGATTGGTATTTTTTTTTTTTTTTTTTTTTTTTTTTTTTTTTTTTTTGAAGTATTATAAAGTTATACGGGTATGATCTATCAACTTTTAAGAAGATCTTATTCAAATAAATTTACCAATCTGATACAGTTCTACATGAAAAAAAAGTGATTGCATATAATGAAAAGATAAGATGAGGCACCTACAAGAGGGCCTGGATATATCAAAGCAATTACATAATTACATGTGGATAGAATTCTTGTAACTTGTGTTCTATTGATTGCATTTAAGTAGCAACCATAATCATGAATTTCCAATGGACGCTCTTACGAGGATATTTACAATCTAAAGTAATATGTGTACTAAAAATGAGATATTATTGCACTTAGTAGGCTAGTACATGTAAGACATAACACTTATTGTGCTAAGAATTGTTATGCTCTTGATTGTTGTTTAGATGATCCGACATGGAGGTTTTGTATATGTGTTCTTCAGTGAATGACATAGGACGACTCACTAAATTGTTCCATTGGTTATTTTTTGTAATACTAAAAAGGAAATCTCATGTGCTGATGTGCAGTATCTTTTGAACTTGAGGGTAATCTTAAGTTTAGTTGTGTCTTGTTTTTATGCGCTGATGTGCGTATCATCATGTGTGTGATACAGATTGAATGGCAGTTTATTGCGATTAAAAATATATATATGTCCTGATCACTAGTGAGTTGTTGATTGTTAACGAAAACAAAAGAGGTTTATTCACTAAACGAACAGGGTAGAAGGAAATTTTAGTGCCAAAAATGTAGTGAAGCATTTGGCGTAAATTTTGTTTCAGGGCCTCTGGAGTGATTCGCTCTTGGTGGTAGGATCACATCATTAAGTCCTTACTCTCCATACCCCCGTAAGCTCAAATGCATTTGGTACATAGATTTGTAAACGATTAATAAAATATATAGTACGATGAGTCACTATTGATCAGCTCATTGCAAAAAATGAATTGGATGTTCATAGCATGGGAGAACAGAGAAATTTGATAAATAAGATTTGAACACCATCGGGGTGGTTTCAGATTGACTGGAGTGGGGTATCAAGTCCTTAGGTTAATGAGGGGAGTTGATCACCCATATAAAATATTCATTTTCTTGATATTTCAAAACAATATATACATTTCATACATAATCTCTGCAAAATAATCCTCGCGTAAAGGACAATAACTTTTATGTATAATAGGCTGGGTTCTGATTTAGCTGACGCATTGGGATGGATTACTATTTATCATAACGATATTCCAAATATATGCGACATCAAAAAAATCAGAATGAAAGGGATGAGAAATGTAAAGAATTGCATTGATATTGTATCGAAGATTGGATGTTGGTGAATTTACAGGGTCATTTGTCAGTATAAATCCTTATAACTCTTGTTGTGTTGACATAATTTGAGCAATATTTCATAATCATTAATTTTGAATCAACAGTCTTACAAAAAAGTTAAATGTTTTTTTGTAGGTGTACTGAGAATGATATTGATGTATTAAGCATATAGTTATTTGTGTACTGAGAATGACTTTGTTACTCTTGGAAGCTTGTGATTAAACTTTATTTAAATGAGATAAAGGGAAAGACACATGTGTTGTGATGTCCATATGTACATTTATCTGCTGTAAACAAATCTTACTTGTGGATTTATGAGTAAAAACAAAACGGATTAGCCGTGCTCCAAAAAAATATTAGCAGGGAGGTTGATTATAACCATACTGCCAGTCTAAAAGATAAGGCATTGCACTTTCCAAAAAAAAAAAAGAGGTCAGAAGCAATAAATTTGATCACAACAAATACAAGATACTTGCAATGAAGTAACATACCTGTAAAAAGCTTAAATGCTGTAGGCAACTGTCGGTTCGGCATTGCATAATACAAATCTGACTTGGTGTTCATATACAGCCCAGGATCAACTATTATAGGCATTGCTCTCTTCTCACTGAAAAAAACAGAATTATATTCAACAAACATATAGTCTAATCAAAATTTTCAAAATATATACATACTAACTTCTTCCATTTCAAATCACTTGTGTGTTCAACAAAGCTGAGATTCCTCGGCACATTCGACAACGAGTATAGAAGATCTGCCCATAATGATACACATATAACACATACAAATAATTATATATAAATCTTGTGTATAAGATGAAAATATACACACCATCTTGAGTAACAAGAGGATAGTCAGAAGAACTAAGGTTAATAAACCAATCCCAGTCTTGACTCTTTATCAACAAAATAGCGCAGGCATGCAACGTATTAGCAACCATAGTAGGCCCTCGATAAGTTACCATATTCGCCTTCTCGATAACAAACACATTACCAACTTTTGCATACATTGAATCATTTGCAACCCTTCTAGCCAACTCAACCCTTTCTTCTATAGGAGATTCTAAATCTATATGCACGACATATACGTTGTAAGGATGGTACAATACTCTCAACGTGCGCAATAGTTTATCCAAATCTCCTTTCGATCCCGATATCAAGTAGGCTAGTTTTGGCACGTCGATTGTGGTGTCAGTGGAGTTTGCTTTGGAAGAAGAAGAGTTTGAATTTGAATTTGAATTGGGTGATGCTGCTTTTGAATCGACAAAGACAGGGTTGGCGGCGTTGTGGAACTTTTTGAAGATGGTGAACATTGAATTGGAGTAGAGGCTTATGTTTAGGGATAGGATGAGGATGAAGATTAACGAGGTTATGAATGCCCATTTCTTGTCGTTGCATATAGCTGGCCTTTGTTTCAGGAAATCCATGATATGGTTTGTACTGGTTTAACTTTATGCATTCACGTCAAACGTACATACAAATGAGCAAGGAGATCAAAATTTTAGGAAGAAGAAGAAGGGGTTGCGAATTTGTTTTTGTTTTTATTGAATATTTAATTGGGTCATATTTGGAACTTAATTGGTGTGGGGAAGGAAGCATGAATTGTGGGAAGCCGTTGTTGCATTGATGCGCATCTATTACTTAAAACAGGAACTAATCCCTACCAAATTCATCACTCCGAATTTCACTCCGTCTTATTCCTTGAGTATTTCTTCCCTATTTCAGCTTCATCAGCGAACCTGACTACGGATTTCAACTATGAACGATTATGCACTACCCATTGATTTGTCAAATCATTCTTTTAATCTGGATATCGAGGTGATAAATTTTACTTAAATATTTGTGTCTCCCAATTTTATTCCTGAATTTAGTTGTATGTTTCCGATTGTGATCTAAATCCTAAAATGGTTATTCTTTTACTAAAATTTTCTGATTATCATTACACGTTAGAAACTCTAAGCAGTGTGATAATTTAGCGTTCATGTGAATTTGGCAATCTTATCTTAATTTCACATATTAAGATTCTTTTTCTTTTAATTTGTTAATTTCCATCTTTACAAAATAAAGTTTCTTTAACACTTGTGAGCATATGCATCTATATATAGAAACATGTATGGTATTTGTTGAGAATTAATCTCAAGCATTTTAACCAAGTTTTTAGGAATAGAAAGAGTCAAATCTCTACTATAGCGTGATTAGTAGTAATTCAAATTATGATCCTATTTTTTATTGAGAGAACTTTAAAAGTTGCTATTATTTAGGAAAAGATATATTTCCACATATATTTAGATATATACCTAGAATATTGCAAATCTAGAATGATCCATTGTATGCTATAAATAGAAGAGCTCTCTCTCGTTTGTATCAAGAGAAAAAAAGAAACGAAAGAAAAAAGTAATAATAATATAAAAAAAAAAACTAAGTTTGCTTTCCTCCGGTGTTACTGTGAAGCTTCTGCTTGTTCAAATAAATTAACAGTATTTCCATGTTAACTTATTAACAAAATCTCATTTATTTATTTCTCTATCCAGTTGTAGGTACGCATGGTAGGATAATTTTCTGTAATGTACTATCAAATGACTCAAGAATTCAAGCCTCCTTCCCATGCAAATGCTTTGGTTGAAGAAGAGGAGCATGTAGAATGTGGTTGCTATTCCTGCCAGGTTCTTTTATCACATCTCTTACTGGCAGCTACTATCAATTTCATGTTTGACCTCAACTCAATTTCATTTATCAAACTCTATTTAGACCATATATTCTGTATGATTTGCAACTTCTATCTATATCTTTATTAGCATCTATCTTCTTATTACTTAGTGATCAGATTTAAATCCCTGGCATAACTGTATAGCTTACTTTGGGTTTTGCTTGCAAATTTACTGTTTATAATGGAAGAGTATGGGCAGTTGCTTAGTTTATACTATTTGTGTAGAATAATGACTTCCTTATTCTTTCAATTTGATGAAAATTAACTTATTACCCAAGTTCTCTATGTAAAATTTGTTTGGTCTTAATTCATTTTTGGCAGTATACTTGCTATTATATTTCATACTTTTTACGGTCTCAAATGTGCTTACTACAGGCCTTTTGTTACTAAAATATATTAACAATATTAACACCAATAAAGTGCTGCCTTTTTTCAGGTTGTAACATTCTGTACTTTTGTTAGCAATTACCATTTGGGATTTCATTCTGTACTTTTTTTATGCTTTTTCTTCAAAAAATATTGGAAACAACCTGACACATACCATGCGAGACGCATAAATATGCATTTCTCTGAACTAGTCCATCTTCATAATTAATTTCTAAGTTTCATCTATGAATAAATATAATAATGTAAGCATTACGTGTTTTTACTATTTGATTGTTTGCAACTTCAATGTCGTTCAACATTACAAATGCAAATTTTCATTCGGTTGATAAAAAAGATACCAATATGGAGCTGCAATAAAAAATCATTCCATTTAATGGCAAATATTATATTAGTCAATTCATGAAAATGTAAGAATGAATGCTTCTTAGGAAATAATGCTTTCATTACCATAGGTATCTATGTAAAGAACTTATTATGTTTGTTGACCTACAAAATAGTGCTCACATTATGACCACACTATAATAATACACTAAAGTATATTCCCCTTTAGATTTCAAATCCCCTTGGGCAAGGAAATGACATATTGTTAGTTTTTTCCATTCACCTTTGCTATGTAAATCATTTTTTCATGACTAATACATATTGTCACCTGTATTTACTAGGCAAAAGCTTATTTGACATTCAACCAATAAAATCAAGTTGGGAATCAAATCTAGATTGATTATTTCACATATTTTAATGGAGGAAATTAAGTTGGTAAAATTATCATTTAACTACCAAAATTATTAACTATCATACATTCTTGATTATCTCTGTATTCCAATTGATTTCGCCCTCCTATCGACAAGTCAGATTCAATCACAACTACCTTCACTTCCGTTTGACCAACTGTTGGAAAAAAGGTGGTGGGCATTTATTTTCCTTTCCCCCTTTTTCCTTTCTATCAGCACTTGGATTTGAACCACCATTTTTATAGTGTGATGCTAAGGGCACACTGTTTTCCTCTTCCAAATACCACAAATAAAAATAATAAGCATAATAAATTTTATGTTAATACCACACGCAATTCACACGACAATCAACCACCATGCAAAATCATTTTGCATGACAACCGCTGACCAACACCGTTTTATACTGTCATCATTCGCCGAACTATTGTTGATCGATGACTGATAACCGCGGAAAACAGTATTGATCGGCGGTTGTTCGCCATACAAAAGTAAATAAAAATAATGTATTTGATAGCCCCTTAAAAAGCTTAGCATTAAGAAGAGTGTAACATAAAATTTTATAGTATTTTTTCAGTAATGGTATTAGTAAGAAGAAAACGGGGTGCCCTTAGCAGCACACGTTTTATATTCCTAACTGTTAACGATATTTTTCGTCAACACCCGGAATGAGTTGTATGGAGCATATATTCAAGAAAATTTGTGTGTTCACAATCTAACATTGTTGGGGGACAATCTGAGGTCAATGTTCCTTAGCCAAATCAGCTGCTTCTTAAATACCAGAATCTCCGTTCTAAAGGTTAGTTATTCTTCCCTCAAGGGGTGAATATCATGCTTATAGAACTATGGAGTTCCGAAGTACCTTGAAGAAGTGTTTTTCTGACTTGATACATCTAGCGCCCTAAGTAATCAGCCACCCCTTAGATCGTGGGAAAAATGATATATATTGTGATAAGAGGAAAGCATGTTAATGCTTCCCATTACTCTGATGGTAAGGGTGCTACAACATTTATTAACTTAAATGATCCTTCCGTACCGAGCAAGCCCGAAGGACCTCGGGTGCATTAGTGATCAAGCCATAAGCTTGCAATTAACCTCTTTTTCAAAGTTGAGTAGCATTAGGCTCATCATGAGAGGGTTGATTCACGTTGCCAACCCTCGAGATGAAGAAAGGGAAAGGCTTCGAGTTTCCACGTAGTCTTTCTTCTTTTCGAGGGTGCGGTGAACAACTCTTTCATATGAAAGGTTAGAATTAACTCCCTATTCCATCATAAATGACACAATATGATTATCAAATCACGAAATGTTTAAGTCTCGGACTTCTTCATTCATGAATTGTAGATATATTACAAGAGTTGAATGAATCCCCAATCCGATTTGGAATTTAGGGTTTGCTCCCTAAAGAAGAAAGAACAAGATTGAGAAAAATAAAAAAAATCCCTTAAAAGGTGACCCTGGGGTCTTATTTATATAGAAATCGGGGACCCATCTGCTGTTGGGTTGTTCGGCCTGCGGATACCTTTGTCGGTTTCTTTTCTCCTTGGTTTCGGTTATTTTAGCTCCTGGCCGTTTTGTGGTGTGGATTACAGCTTCCAGAAGGAAGATTCTGGTCAGCTGGAGCTTCTGTGAGAGTGATACGAGCTTGTTGATATAGTATCTTTTTCCGGAAGGTCTTTGGACCTCCTATTGTATGCTCTCGGTTATAAGCTTCCTGATGTAGGCTTCCGGTTTTCTTATAAATACTTGGAGGAGCTTGTCCTCAAGATGTATGTTGATAGCTGCGGATTCGGAACTGCTGTCGGTGTCTGTACTAAGTAGTTTAGTATGAATAACTTGTATGCTTCCTAGGGTTTCGGTTTGCCTTCTGGTGGGGTCTTCGGGTATAGCCTAGCCTTCCGAAAGGTAACTCCGGGTTTAGCTTCCTGTTTTCTATCAGTGCGGCCGTTCGGTGTTTATGCAGTAAATGTTTCGGAAGTTGGTTCTGGATAATCTTTATGCACCTTTGGCTTGATACTCTTGATGTCTTTTTCTCTTGGTGTACCAGTATTAAATAGGTTAATACCAATAGCCCTTCTATCGTTTTGGGTTTCAGTCGGCGGAGCTCTTGCCTTTCTCTTTCTTAGCTTCCATCCTAGATAATCTTTTGCTATAGGATCCCCTCTACCAGATGGACCCCGCTGGAGAGACCCTGTTGGTATTTTGTGGCTTATGAGTTCCTTTTTTAAGATGGTTCTGGTTTATGTAGCTCTCGGGCCATTCTTTCCTGCTCTTGGTTCTTTCTAGTGTTTTGCTCTTGCCTTTTGAAGAATTCCTATGTGCTTACGGTCACCCGATACCCTTTCGCCGTCAGCTTGTTTCGGAGTTAATTTTGGTAGTAACATTTGCCCCCCAGTGAAGGGGTGTTTTCGACTTTCCAAGTTAAACTTTTCTTTCTAGACTTTCTTAACAGGAGATGACACAACGAAGCTTCCAAGGTATTGTTACTGCGCTAGTTTTTACTTGACCATAAAAGATTGGAAGCTGATAACTGATTTCTTGTTTTGATAATAGCCTTTAGGCCAACCATTATTCGGGTAATCTAAGGACTGAAGGTCAGAATTTCCCTTCCGACATTCATGGAAGTTCCGAACCATCCTTATTTGGGTAATTGAAGATTGAAGACCGGGAATCCCCTTCCATCATTAATTGAAGTCCCGAATTAACCCTTATTTGGGTAACACAAAGATTGAAGACCGAGAATTCCCTTCCGGCGTTAATTGAAGTCCTGAATTAACCCTTATTCGAGTAATAGGAATACCGAAGACCGGGAATCCCCTTCCGATATTTGTGAAGAATTGAACCAACCCAGATTTGAGTATTAATATACCAGGCCTGAACCAACCCTTATTCGGGCAATTAGGGACTGGGTACCAGAATCCCCTTCCATCATTAATTGAAGTCCCGAATTAACCCTTATTTGGGTAACACAAAGATTGAAGACCGAGAATTCCCTTCCGGCGTTAATTGAAGTTCTGAATTAACCCTTATTCGAGTAATAGGAATACCGAAGACCGGGAATCCCCTTCCGATATTTGTGAAGAATTGAACCAACCCAGATTAATATACCAGGCCTGAACCAACCCTTATTCAGGCAATTAGAAACTGGGTACCAGAATCCTACTTCCGGTATTTGTGAAGAACTAAACCAACCCGGATTCGGGTATTAGTACAGAAGACCTGAACCAACCCTTGTTTAGGTAATTAAAGATTGAAGACCAAAAACTCCTTCCGGTATTAGTATTTTGGTATCCCCATTGGATTTGATTTGTTAAGCAGTGGTTGTGTACTTTTTGAGCCACTCTCTGGGCTTTTGATGCCAAAGCAGAGGATGTCCGTGCTTTGTTGGCCACTCTCTAGGCCTACACGTCCGGTGCGCTTGGTTAGCTTATCCACAAGCAGTGCCCATGACTTACACGACCTCTCTCCATGAGGCGCCTTATCCTGACCACGTAAGTGATGATAAGGTCTTAGAAACTTAGACGGGGCCATCATAAGCACAGAACTAAGGTTTACTCTTTTGATGCTCTATATTGACCATCGTAGGTATTGATAGAGGCTTACACGCCATCCCCTTCTGAGGGGTGCACTATCCTGACCATCGTAGGCGATTATAGGGGTTTATGTTCCCTTCTGCGGGTAACGCAGAACATAAGCAGTGGTAGGACGTGCTCTTATGTGAGCAGAGGTAGGACGTGCTTTGTTCTAGCATAGGAAAGGTATACTCTTCTACGAGAAGAGGCAGGACGCGCTAATTTTAGATACACCGCCACGAACATTTCTGGTGTCAAACAGAGGCTTACGCTTTTGATGCTTTAATCTAGCCCCCTCTGATTTGGGCATGGAGAAAGACTAACACACCATCCCCCTCCAGCGGATGCCTCGTACTGACCAATTTTGGTGATGACAAGGGATTTGATCCTTTTTTCGTCTTGACCCCTTTCGGGTTTCTTTAAGTTACTGAAAGGATTTCCGTGCCCTTAGTTACGTGACCATCTTTGGAGGAAAGTCTTTTTCCTTATTCATTTATCGTTGAGAAGTATGGTCTTAAATGTTCCGAGTTCCATGTTCTCGAAACAAGATCATCATTGGGTCCGCACAATCGATATGTTCCGGGAATAATTTTTTGATGGATGATCAAGGATCCTTCCCAATTTGGGACGAGAGGGCCATCCGCTGGGTTCTTTGTGTTAGCCATCACTCTTCGTAAAACTAACTCTCCTTTTGCGAAGGTTCTAGTTCTGACCTTTATGTTGTAGTATTTCGTAACCCTTCTTTGATATTCAGCTATTTTTATTGCAGTATCATCTCTTAATCCTTGTATTAGGTCTAGGGATTCCTTTCTTAACTCCTGATTGAGATCAAAAGCATATGCTATCCTTCTATGCAATGGGATTTCGACCTCAACCTGAAGTATAGCTTCGCATCCATATGTCAAGGAAAAATGGGTGTGTCCTGTTGCTATTTTGGCAGAGGTTCTATATGCCCAAAGCACTAAAGGTAACTCTTTGGCCCAATTTCCTTTGGTTTGGTTTAGGTGCTTTTTAAGAATTGTCTTTATGGTTTTGTTGGCATCATCAACAGCTCCGTTGGCCTTTGGATGGGCTACCGAGGAAAACTTTTAATGATTCCGTTTTTCTCACAAAACCGAGTGAATTCTTCGCTCTCAAATTGTGTTCCATTGTCTGATATGATCTTGTGAGGGATTCCAAAATGGGTAACGATATTCTTTATTATGAATCTCAACACCTTTTTAGATGTGATTGTCAGAAGGGATTCTACCTCCACCCATTTGGTGAAGTAGTCGATGGCAACTACGGCATACTTAGCTCCACCTTTGGAGTTTGGTAATGGTCCGATTAGATCTATTCCCCATACATCTAATGGCCAGGGGCTAGAGATAGTGGTTAGCTCGCTAGGGGGAAGCTGAAGCACCTTAGAGTACCTTTGACGTCTTTCACACTTTTTGACATATTCAATTGCTTGATTAACCATTCGTGACCTATAATAGCCTTGTCGCATGACCCTTTTGGCCAACTTAATTCCATTGGAATGGTCTCCACATAACCTTTATGGGTTTCTCTTAACAGGTTAAACCCATCTTCAGAGCTTACACATCATAAGTAGGGAAGTGAATGTCCTTATAGAGTATACTATCCATAATCACAAATGTAGGAACCTGGTGTTTTATCCTTCTTGCGTCTTGCTTACTAGGGGTAAAGTTCCATTTAGGAGGTAGTCTACTATGGGAGACATCCAGGTATTTTCATGAGGATGATTTGTTTCTGTTAAGGGAGGTTCTACATTGGAGTTTCCCTCTTTGTTCCCTTCGTCCTCCCTTCGCAAGGCTTGGGATCTAGTTAGGACTAATAGTTCTTTCCCCATTTCTGATTCTTCAATGTTCGATACTAGGTCTTCCCTAGTAACCCATGGGAATTACTCGAGTTTCAGGGGGGAGGGGGGAGGGATCTGGCTAATTTATCCAGTGAATCTGCTTGAGTATTCTCCCCGCGGGGTATTTGATGAATTTAAAAATCCTTAAATCGGGAAAGCATCTTTAATATCCTTTTCACATATAGGGTTAGTCGGGCATCCTTGGTTTGATAGGTCTTTTTTATTTGGTTTACCATTAGTTGTGAGTCACTAAAGATTTATATTCGAAGTATCTTCAACTATAGTGCCAAATTCAAACTAGCCATCATCGACTCATATTCGACTACGTTGTTAGTTGCTGGGAATCATAACTTCATGGCGTAGTGCAAGCAGTGTCCGTCAGGGGTAACTATGATATAACCTGCCCCCGCCTCCTGTTCGTTTCAAGCTCCATCCACAAAAAGTTGTCACTTGGCTTTTAAGTCATTCTCTTTAACTAATTGTTATGTAACATAACTTGTGCATTCATTCACGAAGTCCGCGAGAACTTGTCCTTTAATTGCTGCTCGAGGGTGAAACTCAATGTCGTATTGGCTAAGTTCAACTCCCCATTTGACTAACCTCCCAGAAGCCTCTGGCTTACTGAACATCTGTTTAATCGGAAAGCTAGTTAAAAACTTAATGGGATGAGCTTGGAAGTGCCCTCTTAGCTTTCATGCGGTAAGTATTAGGCAATATGCTAGTTTTTCCATTACTGGATATCGAGTTTTTGCGTTCTTTAGCCTTCTTCTAACGTAATAAATTGGGTGCTGAGTCCCATTACTTTCTCTTATTAGGACTGAGCTTACTGCATATTCTGAGACAACCATATAAAGGTATGGATCTTCTCATTTCTTGGGACTAGATAAAATCGGAGGAGTTCCCATATAAGTTTTCAATTCTTGAAAGGCCTTTTCTACATTCTTTGTTCCATTTGAAATTCTTCTTTTTCTTTATAACATCAAAGAAATGGACATATTTGTCAGTGGCTTTGGAAATAAACCTACCTAGGGCTGCTACTTTCCTGTTTAAGCTCATGACTTCTTTGCTCGTCCTAGGTTCTTCCATGTCTTTTATGGCTTGGATTTGGTCAGGGCTATCCCTTACTCACTTACTACATACCCTAGGAACTTTCCAGATTGAACTCCAAAAGAACACTTCTATGGGTTTAACTTCATTTGGTAACTTCTTAGGACATTGAACATTTCTTTTAATTTTTTTAAATGGTTTTCTGCTTTGATGGTTTTGCTAGCATGTCATCCACATATACTTCCATGTTGCGCCCAATTTGTTCTTGAAACATTCTATTTACTAGCCTTTGGTATGTTGCTTCTGCATTTTTCAACCCAAAGGGCATTACCTTATAGCAAAATGTTCCCCAACTAGTGATAAAGCTTGTATGCTCTTCGTCGGGTTTATGCATTGAAATTTAGTTATACCCAGAGTAAACATCCATAAGAGACAATATATGATGACCACTTGTTGCATCGTTCAACTGGTCTATCCATGGAAGGGGATAACAATCCTTTGGGCACGCCTTGTTTAAATCTGTGTAGTCAACACATGTCCTCCGCTTCCTATTGGACTTCTTTACTAGCACAGGGTTGGCTAACCACTTTGGGTAAAGAACTTCTCGGATAAACCCATTTGTCTCCAACCTTTTGACTTCTTCCTTTAGGGCCTCAGACCGGTCTCTATTACATTATCTCTTCTTTTTCCAAACCGGGATTACTGGAGGATTAATTTTTAAGGCATGACTCATAATAGAGTGTTGATCCCGACCATGTCTGAATGGGTCCAGGCGAAGACATCTTTGTTGTGATGCAGGAACCGAATTAGGTCGCTCTTAAGGGGCTCTGTCAGCCTTTTCGCTATGTTGACAACCTTCGACTTATCTTTTGAATCAAGGTTCACCTCTTCCACGTCTTCTATTAGTTTCATTCCTGCAATGTCCCCTCTAGAATCTAAACCCGTGACAATTTCTCCTTCTTCAGTCAAGTTTACATCAACGGCTCTCTTCCTTTTCCTTGTCAAAGAAGTGTACCTACCATTTACATGTTTGTCAGCTTTGTTAACCTTTATCTTGGCTTCGAATGTGGGATGTAAGAATCCTTTATCCGAAGGCATAAAAATAGTAGATGAATTAAAGTACGAAGAACACTCCCTTTTGTATTTGTCAACTGTTGCGCAATACAATTTGCGAGAACTAAATTGTTCTCCCCTAATGGTACCCCATCCCTGTGTGGTTAGGAATTTTAGCATAAGGTACTTAGAAGAGACGAAAGCTTCCATCTCCTCCAAAGTCGGTCGTCCAAAGAAGGCGTCGTAATAGGATGGTCGATTGATCACAATGAAGAGAGTTTCAAAGGTTCTATGAAGCGAAAACAGTCTAACTTGAACCAGAAGGTTGATTTGTCCCACTGGAGTTGATCCCTTATTGTTGAAGCCGAAGATCTGTTCATTGCTTGGTTCCAACTTCTTCTCGAAGATTCCTATCTGATCAAAAGAATGTTTGAAGATGACATTGATGGCATTCCCAGTGTCTACAAGGATTTTGGAGAAGATAGAGAGTCCCATTTGCGTTGTTATCATAAGGGGATCATTATGTGGGTGGCGGACCCCTTTCTTCATTTCTTTTGGAGAAACCACTAGGTTGTGCATTTTGAGAGCATAACACGCGTTCTTTAATTTTGGCTCTTCTTGGATGGAAAATATTCCCTCCAAGGCTTCCTTCATGTATTGATTCCTGGCTCTCGGACAGTTCTCGATAGGGTGTGGTCCTCCATGGATCACATTGATTCGATTTACGGGCGGACCCAAGTCTAGATTGCCCTCTTCCAAAGTAGCCTTTATTGCATTCGCTGAAACTTTCTGTTGTCCATTTGTATGCTGAGCTGACGTGGTCTTGTTTAAAGCAAATTTTTTCAAATGTCCCTCTCGGATTAGCTTCTGAATAATCTCGTCCAATACCTTGCATTCTTCAGTCTTATGCCCATTGGTCTTGTGGAATTCACAATACTTACCACTAGAATAATGTTCAGGGAAATTCTTGGCTTTGAATGAGATGGGGAAGTTATTAACCCGTTCTCTTACAACAGCATACAAGAATGAGATGCGCTTGTTCAGGGCAACTGAGTTGGTATTATAATCTTCCCATCTTGATCTCTTTTGATTTCCCTCCTGGGGGCTTTCGTCCAAAGCTCGGCCTTCCCCCTTCCCCTCGAGGCCCGAACTTTCTCTTAGTGAAGTACAATTCGTCCATGCAAATAAACTTGTGAGCATGGAAGTGCAAGTCTTGCAAGCCTTTACGGCCGTGAATGTATAATTCTTTCCAGAAGGGGTTGTTTTCGATTAGCCCGGAATGCACAACTATCAATTTGTCACGGTCGTTCATATCCTTGGCCTTTAACGCCTCGATATTGAACCTTTTCAAGTAATCTCCTGGAGACTCCCCTTGCCTCTGTTTGATGTTAGCGATGACTGTGTAGTCCACTATCGGATCTTTGCAGATGCAGAACTGTGCAGAAAATTCGTATGAAAACTGCTTCCATGAATAAATGGTGTTTTCTCTATACTAACGATACCACTTTGATGCCGCCCCATGAAAGGTCACTGGGAAAATACGACATCTAACGGCGCCTGAAGCATTGTAAAGATCCGTCTGGCTGTCAAAAGCCATTAGATGATCATTAGGGTTTGTTGTTCCAAGATATTTTATGGTTGGACCCTTTACCCTAGATGGTATTATGGTGTTCATAATTTCATCGATGAAATGAGCTACTCTTTCATTATCGTTAACCCTGTCGCCTTGGGTCCTTTTCCCCTTACTTCCCAATAAGTCCTTGATGGTCTTTTGAGCAATATCTTTAAGATAAGCTTCCGTGATGTCGTAGTTTATTCTCTTGGGATCATAACCTTTGGAAGTGGAACTCTCGGATTATTCGTGGTCGCATTGACTTCCTTAATGGTCTACTCCTATCAAGTGGGATTTCTTCATCTTAGAGGAAGTTGCCTTGAGCTTCTCTTTTGCTTTGGAGTGCCAAATGGGAGCCTTTCTTTTTGGAGATTCATTCATCTCTCTTTGACTAGATTTGGTGAGTGTTGAAGACTTCTGCGTTTGAGTAGCATTCATCTGAACTTGCATTTCTTGGAGTTGCTTCTCCAAAGCCATAATTCTTGCGACATTGTCTTCCATGGCGTTTAAATTTTGTGGTTGTGTTGGATTGGATGGTAGCTCCTCTTTCATTATTGTTCAGATTAAGCGTTAGATCCTTGTTTCCTTTAAGGGTCACATTTGGAGTTGGTTCCATGTTTCGCTCTTCCAATCTTTTTTATTTCATCTTTCCTGCCATGGGGTAATAAATTTTACTAAATTAATTTTGACAAATTAACCATAAGGAAGGAGGTTCAGGCCCCTCCCTCTAGCGCCAAAATGTTAACGATCGGAATGAGTTGTATGGAGCATATATTTAGGAAAATTTATGTGTTCACAATCTAAGGTTGCTGGGGGACAATCTGAGGTCAGTATTCCTTAGCCAAATAAGCTGCTTCTTAAATACCAGAATCTCCATTCTAAAGGTTAGTTATTCTTCCCTCAAGGGGTGAATATCACGCTTATAGAACTATGGAGTTCCAAAGTACCCTAAAGAAGGGTTTTTATGACTTGGTACATTTAACGCCCTAAGTAATTAGCCGCCCCTTAGGTCATGGGAAAAATGATATACACTGTGATAAGAGGAAAACATGCTAATGCTTCCCATTACTCGGATGATAAGGGTGCTACAACGCTTATTAACTCAAATGATCCTTTCGAATCGAGCCAACCCGAAGGACCTCGGGTGCATTAGTGATCAAGCTATAAGCTTGCAATCAACCTCTTTTTCAGAGTTGAGTAGCATTAAGCTCATCATGAGAGGGTTGATTCACGTTTCCAACCCTCGAGATGAAGAAAGGGAAAGGCTTCGATTTTCCACGAAGTCTTTCTTCTTTTCAAGGGTGTGGTGAGCAACTCTTTCATACGAAAAGTTGGTGTTAACTCCCTGTTCCATCATAAGTGGCACAATATGATTATCAAATCACGAAATGTTTAAGTCTCGAACTTCTTCGTTCATGAATTGTAGATATATTACAAGAGTTGAATGAATCCCCAATCTGATTTGGAATTTAGGGTTTTCTCCCTAGAGAAGAAAGAACTAGATTAAGAAAAATGAAAAAATTCCCTTAAAATGTGGCCTCCGGGGTCTTATTTATAGAGAAATCGGGGACCCTTTTGCTGTTGGGCAGTTGGGCCAGCGGTTACCTTTGTCGGCTGCTTTTCTCCTTGTTTCGGTTGTTTTATCTCCTAGCCGCTTTGTGGTGTAGATTACAGCTTCCGAAAGGAAGGTTTCAGTCAGCTAGGGCTTCTGTGAGAGTGATATGAGCTTGTTAATATAGTAGCTTTTCCGGAATGTCTTTGGACCTCCTGTTGTATGCTCTCGGTTATAAGCTTCTGGATGTAGGCTTCCGGTTTTCTTATAAATACTTAGAGGAGCTTGTCCTCAAGATGTACGTAGATAGCTGCCAGTTCGGAACCGTTGTCGGTGTCTGTACTAAGTGGTTTAATATGGATAGCCTGTATGCTTCCTAGTGTTCTGTTTGCCTTTCGGCTGGATCTCCGAGTATGGCCTAGCCTTCCGAAAGGTAACTCCAGGTGAGCTTCCTATTGTCTATCAGTGCGTCCTTTCAGTGTTTATGCAGTAGATGTTTCGGAAGCTGGTTTTAGATAATCTTTATGCACCTTTGGCTTGATACTCTTGATGTCTTTATTTCTTGGTGTATTGGTATTAAATAGGTTAGTACTGATAGCCCTTCTATCTTTCTAGATTTTTGTTGGCAGAGCTCTTGCCTCTCTCTTTCTTAGCTTTCGTCCTAGATGACCTTTTGCTATAGGATCCCCTCTACCGGATGGACCCCACCGAAGAGACATTGTCGGTATTTTGTGGCTTCTAAGTTCCTTTTTTTAGGATGGTGCCAGTTTATGTAGCTCTCAGATCATTCTTTCCTGCTTTTGGTTCTTTCTAGTGTTTGACCCTTGCCTTTTGAAGAATTCCTATGTGCTTACGATCACTTGATACCCCTTCACCTTCAGCTTGTTTAGGAGTTAATTTTGGTAGTAACACCAACTACTGATCATTGCAGTGATTTCAATCATTTCTTTTCTAATTCATCAAAATGGATTTCTTGAAAATGCTAATTAATTCGGCTTCCAGTTCAATTTTCATGAATTCCTTCGTAGGTACTGTTTCTACTTACGGTTTATTCGTGTTTTAGTTTTTTTTTTCCTTTTCTATACACCTGCTCCAAATTTTGTCCTAGATTTGAAATAGAACTCCATGCTTAAAGGAGTATTCAAAATTTACTCTATTATCGTTAAATTTATATAAATTTACTATCATACTTTCTTACGATGTTATAGATTTAGCGGATTAATCTTACTTACTGGGTTCTTTCTACAATTTTCATTACCCAACTATTTATTGTGAAATAATTTTTTTGTGTGTTTCCACATTTCTTTTATTTACACATGTAAACTGAACAAACAATTCCTAAATTATTTATGAATTCTTGGTGAGAACTAACCATGCTACGGTCGAACTCAGTACTTCTATAAAGGCTGATCTGGCATGAAAGAAAAATAAGTTATTTAGTCTTTTGACCTACAATAATCTTTGTTGCAGGCGTACTTATTAGCCATTAGCCTTTTCAAGTTTTAACATCCGAGCCATGCCAAGGAACGAGATGCTTAATAGTTTACAAGGACAGCTGACACATCGAGTCTACGTTCTTTACAGGTTAGTATTATTAAAAGCATTCTTTCAAATTTTTAAACCAAAGCTTATTAGTTTTATATTTTAATAGAGGGATTATATAAATATTAATAGTGACACATATGCACGAGGATTGTCGTTACTTGTGGTAAAAGTCTGCCTGGAACCAACCAACAAATACAACAACCACAAGTGGGTCTGACTAATGTGAGAGGTTTGGGTGCCATGGGTCATTCAAGTTTAGTATACTATGACACGAGGTTAAACCCACTTGTAATAGAAGTCTGCCCAGAACCACCCAACATATCCAGCATCTACAGATTTACTACGCCTTAGGAAGGTCTTAAGTGGATGACTCTCTTCTTATCCAGTTTGGGTCCTAAGTGGTCAGGACTAGGGTCCTTCCGAAGGTTTATTCCTTGTATAGGTACCAAAGTCATGAGACACACCCTTACTAGATTCGAAGTAAGTCTATGGGTCCTCCTTCTTTGAAAGTGGTTAGATATAGCGGTAGTGGAGTATGGTAGTTCACGGGGGATGTCCACTTCCTGTAGAACTTGTAAGGACTAATATAGGGACAGGATTGGTTTATATATATTATGTGGTCGTAGCATGCTCACCGAATGTCTAAGGGAAGTCTAAGCGGCATAGGTGTTCTACCGTAATATCAATTAAGTAGTAACATGCAAAATACTCATTATCATATTACTTGTGAGAGTATAAACTCAAGAACGTTGACATATTAGGACGGGGTCAAGGGGCTAGGGTCCGCCTTAGGGTTATAAGAGATCACAAGAATCCATATTTGTTAAATAAGTATGGGCCTTAAGTGACCAAGAATGCACACCTCGTTTGGTCTTTACCCTAAATGAATTAATGGAGGTCTTAAACGATTTACTCTGATATCCACCTCATTGGTTAGATACTTTATGTTCATGTGAATGCTTGTGTGTTTCGTATACATATCTTGATGTATATAACCTGCTAAATTTAGGGTATGGTCTTTAAGTAATCCTATTTTCAGTCACACACGACTTTATGTTCTGACCCCTCTCCTTAACATATCCAACAGGATAGTAGGTGGGGTAGATTCAATGGACGAAGCAATGATGGAGACTGACGACGAAAATGGAGATATTATGCTATTATTAGTTATCATTGTTGTATTGCTTATGTAAACTTTTAATGATGAGTTCACTGATGTACCTATGGAATAATTGTACTTTGACAATCTGTGTTTGAGTTCTGTGGTTTTTATGAAATGTTACATCATATTTTGGTATTATACTTTCTCATTCCGCTGTGTGAGATTTCCATAACACAATGTCTATTCATTATTCTGTGCAAATGTAATTCCTTATTGGAGCGAATGACCTATTTAGAGTGGCTCTAAGTTTTGATAGGCCTTTTCTGGTTTGAAATTTAGGCCCACTCCAGCGGGTTGTTACATATGCTATCGCAAAGCCTGAACTAAACCTAATAATTCACTGAAGTGATCCAAAGACATAAGAATAATTTACTTAGTGTCGATAGCGAAACAGATGAAGATGATAAAAGGAACGGAAGCATAAAGGTAGTATTCTGAAGACTTACTACTAAGACCGAAGCTTATCGCCAAAACTGAAAACAACTCTCGAAGCTGTTTATGCCAATGACTTGGTATCGATACATTATGAAAAAGCAGCATCAAAGTTAAGCTCCTTGATCCCAAAACCGACATTTCGAAAGCATGGTAGACCTGATAACAATGCTTAGCAGAGAGAAAGGTGGCTGAAACCATGTTGCTGGAACCAAAAGGCATAAAAGCGGTCGAAACCCTACTACCGCATCCGAAAGTGACTTCTGCTAAATTGGTGTCAAAAGGGGTCCAGTTTTTCCATAAATAAGACCCCAGGGTCTCATTTTAGGGGACTTTTCTCATTTCCCATTCTTGTAATCTTAGAGAGTAAACCCTAATTTCTAAATTGATTTGAGGATTTTACTTAGAATCTTCTATGTACTCTACAAAAGTGATCAAGAAAGAGAGAATCTATGCTTTAGATTTATGTCAAGTATTCAGAATTAGTAAAACTGGCTTTACCTTGCGTTTGTCTCAGAATTTTAGTTCAGATAGACCCCAAGTTTGCGTAAATCGGATAACGTATGAGGAAGCTATGAACCTTAGAAGTTTGTATACATATAAGGGGGTTATATATATAATAATTCAAATTAATTCAAACCAGGATTAACGCGCAGAAATTAACACACTTGGGACGACCCACAACGGGCCTGGGCTGACCTATGGGTTGACCCAAGTCAAGTGGGGTCGACTTATGGGTCGGCCCAGTAGGTCGATGGATCGACCCACCCAGATGTATGGTAGATTCCTGATTCCGAACTTGGACTATTTTGTTTGCTAGGTCCGTTCACTTACTCAGTGCTACGTGTATGGCTTAGATTAAAAACCTAGTATCTAAAGGTTAAGATTAGCTCTGTAAGTCTATGAGTAGGTGGCTCTCTCCCATTTCTATACACACAATTATTCTTCATATTTTCTTCCTCCATGAATCTATTGTAAATATATATATATATAATGGGGAGATGCTGCTGAAGCCTAGATCTATAGAGATAATTCAAAATTCAAGATCTACATACAACATTAAAAGAGATAGAAGTGGACTTTTCTACAACGGCATATAGACATATATAAAAAGGGATATAATCTCTTCTTCACCAAGACCCGCTATGAGTTTCATGTTGTTTTCAGATTTGATACCTAGAACTATATCATGATAGTAAATAAAAATTGGATCAAGAACATACAGTGCCTACAAGATAATTTCTACACATGTTCTTTGACTATTATTCACCTATGTCGTTGTTATAAGTTATTTATATGCTTTTAATGTCAATTGATTAATTAGTTATGCGTATCTATCTTCCTTTTCCCTATTTCTACTGTTTTAGTTTATTTCCAGTCTTGCCTATATGTTTGCACAGTTTGATTTTATTCTATTCTCCATCCTCTATTTTTTCCTTTTTTTACGCTAAGCCTTTGAAACCCTAGGTCATGTTCGATTTATGATTGTGTATTGAGACGACCCCAAACCCCGTACTGACGGTGGCAAGGGTAATTCTTGGAATATAACACATAAACAGATAATAGCAGAACAGAAATAAATAAATACACCAGATAATGCACAATAGAATATACTGGATAAACGTAATCATCAGAGTTACACAGTATACAGGATCATACTTAGAACAAATACAGTTCAGCTATACATAAATGTCTACAGCGGAAACAAACATAATATGTACAACAGGAGCTGAACAGCATAAAAAGAGATAAATAATAGAATCCATCTTCAGCTCCAGCTATCCGGAAAGAGCCAGCAAAAACATGAATACAATGCTGCCCATGTAGAAAAAGGGGCACCCGAGTTTGAAAGTGAAACAAACTACAAGTCAGTCATAGGACTGTTATGAGAAATCTACTCAACACATTTATAATATGGCTAATCACAGGACCACGCCACTTTCGTGGAACGGGTTTACTCCATCGGATTGCCAGTACTTTAAAACAAATCTTTCTTTTAAACATCGCAATGCTTTTTATAAAAATGAAGCCATTATAAGACTCAGTTCCCATCACACAATGCAACACAAACCGGAGGATAGAGTTTTTTCCTTATAATGGCCAAAATATGCTTGATACGAATAAAACAAAGGCATTTGACATTATTACTAGTGTGTATATGTTTTGAAAAACAATTTCAAATCATAACTATCAAACATAGATGGCAATAATGCCCCATACCACTATGTCGCCATATATAGGTATACAATCAACACCGCACAGTCACGTATTTGGAAATTGGATTTCCGTCATGAACCAAGGCAAAAGATAATCCTTACCGACTTCGAGACGCTCTAGCCCGCCCCTCAGGAAAGTACTCAGTCAAGCCTTTGGATCGTCAGGGCCGGTCCACCGATGTGGATTAAAATTCCTGAACAATGCGTTTCCCCACCCTATGGGGCGTGAGTAAGCCAACGAATGACTACTCCATCGGTCCCGGATCGACCGATATATTCGAGGCGCCTCGCAATCCATCATCCACATAAGTAAAAAGTCAGGCCGTGTAAAAACACCGATACAACTCCTAGCTAGAAGGAAACGCATGCCCTCCCTGATGTCCTCTCCCGTTTCTGGTTCATACCGGGGTGTGAGGCTCGCGAATTCACGTTATACACAAAGCTACGCCACACAGGCGGTGCTTTGATCATCAATTACAAGACTTTGCTTTTCAACAGAAGCCCTGTTCACTTCATCTTAGCATGCCACACCGGCAATTCACACCATGCAACTGATAGCTATCAATCACACAGAATAAATTCCAATGTCAGACACACTATCCATTTGCAAGTCCGTTCTGTGTCTGAACGAAACCGGACGCACTAAATACCTCGCATATTCATTGATCCCCACGTACGTCTGGACGATCACCACTCATTATCCATATTTCGGGATGCCTCCCAATCAGGACCTCAGTTACCATCCAAACTAGGTGAAGATCGGTATTCAACCCCCGTTTTCATCTTCAACTTCTTATTGTCGATTTAGTTATTCAGAATGGGATAAACCCGGTCTTTCTGAGCAACTCGCGTATATAATAAACAAGTGCAACACTAACATACATACGCATCATTTCAATTCATTAGTCACTAACCGTCAATAAGTAAGAGAACGATTTCCCAAATATTAACCCCGAAGGCCGAAACCAACATCCGATCAATACCCAGGAAACCATTTGGCTTAGCCAACCTTCATTTAATTTCTAAATTTCACATCCATATCGTTTATAATATTTTATAACGATTTATCGCTATTTTTATTTATTTTAAAATAGCCAATTTATTCAAAATGACGCTTCGGGCCATAACGCGGCCGTGGCGCTTTTTTTCTTCAGATTTGATTTACACATATCTGAAAATCTAACCATTGGATCTTCACAAAATTTACATTATTAGAAAGATCTTTTCAAAACGAATCCAACGGTTCCAGTTTCGGGAAAATCCGACGGTCGGATCTCCCGGTATAATCGTTTGAAGTTTCGATTTCAAAATACGAACTGCAACATCGTTATTCGATTAAATATAATTATATATATATATATAAAATCGATTCTGGCGCTGTTTTTCTTCAGATTTGAATTAAACATTCCAGACAATCCAACCGTTGGATTTTTACAAAGTTGGTACCGTTGGAAAGATATTTCCAAAGCGAACCCAACGGTTGCGATTTCAGGAAAATCCGATGGTCGGATCTCCCAGTATAATCGTTTGAAATCACGGTTTCAAAATACGAACTGCAGCGTCGTTATTCGATATATTTTAATTCTATATATATATGTATATATATATATATCGATTCTTCGATTTCAAAGCTACATTCTTTTCATACATTTGATAAAAATGATATTTTTATCTAACTGTCTTCTATTTCAACACTTCACTATATTTAACAATTCATGTATGTAATAAAAATGTGATTTTTATTGTAAAACAATTTATTTCAAAACACTATTATTTTATATAGTTCATATAGGTAAAAAAAATGATTTTTATTATAAAACAATTTATTTCAAAACACTATTATTTTATATTGTTCATATAGGTAATAAAAATAGGATTTTTATTATAAAACAATTTATTTCAAAATATGAATACCACTCAACACATGAATTTCAATTCAACGAATGAATATCGATTCAACACATGAAGGTTTTCTATAGTTTATATATATAGATAAAAATGTGATTTTTATATTTAAAACACGAACACCATTCAACACATGAATTTCAATTCAACGAATGAATATCGATTCAACACATGAAGGTTTTCTATAGTTTATATATATAGATAAAAATGTGATTTTTATATTTAACACGCGAACACCATTCAACACATGAATTTCAATTCAACGAATGAATATCGATTCAACACATGCAGGTTTTCTATAGTTTATATATATAGATAAAAATGTGATTTTTATATTTAAAACACGAACACCATTCAACACATGAATTTCAATTCAACACATGAAGGTTTTCTATAGTTTATATATATAGATAAAAATGTGATTTTTATATTTAAAACACGAACACCATTCAACACATGAATTCCAATTCAACGAATGAATATCGATTCAACACATGAAGGTTTTCTATAGTTTATATATATAGATAAAAATGTGATTTTTATATTTAAAACACGAATACCATTCAACACATGAATTTCTATCCAACGAATGAATATCGACTCAACACATGAAGGCTTTCTATTCAACGAATAAATATAGTTTCAACAAATGAAAATAATTCAAACACATGAATATTATTCAAAATTTCGGCAGCATAACGGCAGGGTAGTTAAAACCGGGACCGTCCCTAGTACGGCTCCTCACTCTACCTTAAAACCTCGCGGTTTTTGACAATGGGAAATCATGCATCTAGTTCGCACGCAGGCGGCATGTATATATTTATTTCATTTCCACAAACCAATCCTATGTGGTTTCAACCAAATATTTCTTAACCACAAACGAGTATTTTTCAACCACAATCAATCAATATCAACCACAAACAATTCCAATCAACCATTCGCTATCAATCAATTTTCACACCAATCACAACCAATAAATATCGTCCATGGTTTGTGGACGAGGGGCGTATATATATATATATATATATATATATATATATATATATATATATATATATATATATATAGCATTTCACTTCTATTTCAACACATATATAATTTTTACAACGCATATACAACTTATACATCGAACGTACAACTTATACAATGCTTATACAAGGGGTGTACAACGCTATATAACTCATACATCGACTATATAATTTATACATCGTCGTTTTCCATATCGTTTATAAATTAGAAATCTCACATTGGGTTCCACTCCACCAAAAATAGCAGATGGCTCAGAAAAATATGCGGTCTCTTCTAGAATGTAAAAGACGTCCACAAGAGTCCACTGTCTCTTGTTCACTAGATTTCGACCAAAAACGAAAAAGTTATGATTTTTATCGTGAAATCAAAAACCGTAGCGCTTTGAAGTGCTATAATCTGTTGAAATTATATTTGGCCGTTACCTTTCTGTTTTCTTCAAAACTAGGTTTGCAGAAATCTTTCAATCCGCACAGCGATTCGTCGATCGGGCTGCGCCAAGTTCAAGGGGCTGGAAGCGCGCGCCTGAAGGTGGTGGAGGTGTCAGGCGCGAAGGCGGATCGGAGGAGCACGACGACGATGAACGGTGCAACTTCACTGGCGCGATTCTCGACGTAGGTTAAACGAGGGAGGCAACAGGTGGTATGGATTTGAAGGTCACGAGGAGATCTTCAAAAAGTTTAACTAGAGGGGGGTCTAATTCCTCCCGGTTTAGTCGGAAAAAGGAGGAGAAGCGACGAGGGTCTTTCCGCCGTCGAGAGCGCTGATACGGGGGTTTTTTCGATTTTTTTATTTTTAAAATAATTATGAAAGAAAATTTCCTATTGGTCCATACTTTATTAAATTTTAAAATAGGGTTTTTGCACACGAACTCGAAATCAAACCCAACGACTGTCGTCCCTAGCGTTTTACCCCCATTCCGAACACAATGGGATATGTTTCGAAGGCCCATTCGACTGTTTCAGTCTGTTTCCATTCAAATTAAAATATAAAACATTCAATATTTAATTTGAACGTACATTTCAATTTGCCAGGGCTACAAACTGATTCGAAAAATTCCAGAAAAATAAATCTAGCTATGTTTTGACGATACGGTCCCAACAAAACTAGTTTCGTCGAATTCTGAGACTGTTTGAAAAATGGCCCATTTCTGGTCGATCCAATTTAACTTCAATTGACCAAAACACGTTTTCCTTTGCCACGGTCACGTACTAGCTTCAAAAATTATGAAATTTGAAACCTAGCAATAACTTCTCATTCCGGATCCAACAAAAGTGGTTTCGTCAAATTCCGAGGTCGTTTGCAAAAGGGCCAATTTCACGGGCTATATAAATTCCATAGCGACCTTTCTGAAAATTAATTTGGCCATAACTTTTGCTTTCCGCTATGAAACTTCAATTTTTCAGATTCGTTAGAAAGGTATCCACTAACAGATTTAAATATTTTTGGTTTCACTTAAATCCGCTTTGTTTTGCACCCGGTATAGTCAGTTGAAGTTTGAATTCAAATTTTGGAACTACCGCGCCATTTCAGGCCTTGTTTATAATTAGAATTAATTATATTCGTTTTCAAACGTCGATTCAAACTCATTTTTCATTGCTATTATTTAAAATATTTATTTTAAATATTTAAAATCCACTATTTTAGCCAATTTAAAAAATTTAAATTGGTTCAGAATTTCCGGTCGTTTTCAATCTCCCCCACTTAAAACTTTTCGTCCCCGAAAAGGAACAAAGTCGAAAGTGGTTTGATTAACCAACTCTACGTTCAATCTGGCTTCAATTCTCCAACTTTTCAGTTTCTGAGAATTTTCAAATTCTTCAAAAATTTGGCTAACACCCGGAATTTTCGAAAAATTTCGCCATAACCTCCTTTGTACGGGGAGAGGTTTGGAAATTTATTGGGCCGTATTAGATACCCAATAAATCCTAATAAGCATACACATATTTATAGTGATATATTCTAGTGTTTACAGCGGAGCGTGTATTGATAACAACTCCAGAGAATAAATTCTCGTCACCCTGTCAAAGCCTGAGGGAGTGTGTATTTTAAATGCTCTAGAGGATAAATCCTCGTCACCTCGTCCCGTGTGGGAAATAAATAGTCCATGTGCCGTATCTAATAACTAGAGAGACGTGGTTATTGTCAACTCCAGACCTGTGTGGGGTTTTTATTAATCTGGCAATTTTACCGTTACAATTTAAATAGTCCATATCAGTCATCAGTTCAACCTATAAAATATAGTCATCGCCATACAAGCCTCTCGCTCGTATGGTAAATCTTCCACCTCGTCACACAAGCTCCAAATGCTTATGTGGTATATGATGAAGTAGGCCTATCTTCTAGAAGTATGCCATGTAATGTAGCTCAAAATTAATTGTTACTATCCTATGGCGATATTTATTTTTACACACAGAATAACCAGCACTCCGCATCCAATGGCATTCACAGGAGTTGATATAATAATATTTCGCATCCAACTCATTAAGGTTTACCTATTTGTCGGGCATGCAAATAAAATCTTTACTCAACAACTATCCATTTACCTGTTCAAACATATATAATGCACATGTATATATTTCTATTTATTTTCTAATCAGTTCAATGTGTGATCTAAATGAATAAATTCTACCATTGTTCCAATATTGATTAAATTAACTATCGCTTTAATAATTTAATTAATCAAATCTACTATCACACAACACAAACAACAATCAAATTGTTTTTAACTTTTCAAAAATATACTAATCAATTTCTATACTCTTTTAAAATCATTCAGACTATAAAATTAAAAGTACACATCCATAGAAAGAAAATAACAACAGAGTAGAGAATTGATAGACAATGCAAAGTATGGTAAATGTACCTTGCATCGGAGTCAATCAGAGATATCCACTCGGCATCTAGGATAGGCTTTCTGAATGCTCTCCTCGGTTTCCCAAGTACAATCTCGCGGATCTCCACTCCATTGCACTTTGAGTAAGTGAACCTTCTTGTTCCTCAGCTCTTTGGTTTCTTTGCCAATAATCTTGAGCGGCTCTCTTCTCACAGCTAATTCTGGAGTAATTTCAGTATCTTGTTGAGCTGCTTCTTCCACAATCAAGTCTGGATCATGAACATGCTTTCGAAGTTGAGATATGTGAGATACATCATGAACTCCAGGCAACCAATCAGGCAGTTTGACCCTATAAGCAAGCGTTCCGATCCGTTCAAGAATAGGAAACGGACCAATGAATTTGGGCGCCAACTTCCCAGTTTTACCGAACCGGATAACTCCTCTCATTGGCGATACTTTCAAATATACATAGTCGCCAACTGCAAACGATATATCTCTTCTTCTTTTATCGGCATAGCTCTTTTGTCGGCTTTGAGCGGCCAGTAATCGTTTCTTAATAAAATCGACTTTGTCGGCAGCTTCTCGGATCATATCGGGTCCCAATACAAGTCTATTACCGGGTTCGACCCAAAAAGCAGGAGATCGACACGGTCTACCATACAACGCTTCGAATGGTGACATTGTCAGACTCGCATGGTAGCTATTGTTATATGAGAATTCAGCCAAATGCAGATGGTCTTCCTATGATCCACTGAAATCCAGAACACAAGCCCGCAATAGATCTTCTAGTATACGGTTCACCCTCTCAGTTTGACCATCTGTCTGAGGATGATAAGCGGTGTTCAAGTTCAACTTTGTTCCCAGCTCTACTTGAAATGCCTCCCAGAATTTACTAGTAAATATTGTATCTCTATCACTGACTATACTGAGCGGCACTCCATGTAGTCTAACTATTTCCTTGAAGTAAATCTGCGCCAGACTCTGAGCAGTTCTGTTTGATCTGACAGGTATGAAATGGGAGGTCTTCGTGAAGCGATCTACGATCACCCAAATACTGTCATTCCCTTTTCTGGTTCTGGGCAGACCATCTATTAATTCCATGGAAATATGTTCCCACTTCCAACCAGGAACGTCTAGCGGTTGCAATAATCCAGCTAGTTTCTGTTGGTCGCTTTTGACTAGCTGGCAAGTAGGGCATCGGCTAACATATATTGAAACGTCTCTTTTCATAGCCTTCCACCAGAACGTTCGCTTGAGATCGTTATACATTTTGGCCACACCGGGATGGATACTCAGATTGGACTTGTGACACTCGTCTAACACTTCCCTTTTTAACTCTGGGATGTCAGGAACACAAATCCTTCCTTTCAACCTCAGGGTCTCGTCGTTATCTATTTGAAAACACGAGGGTTCGCCTTTCTGAATCCTTTTGATCATATCCTTAATAAAGTTATCCTCCTTCTGAAGAATAGATATTTTGTCAATCAAGGAAGTCGTAATAATAAAGCTGGCGATCATTACATTCTTTCGACTCAGCGCATCAGCCACGACGTTGGCTTTCCTTAGAGTGTATATAATCTCAAAGTCATATGCTGCAAGAAACTCCAGCCAACGTTGTTGCCTCAGATTCAAGTCTTTCTGGGTGAACAGATACTTTAGGGACTGGTGATCTGTAAACAGTTCAAATCTCTCACCCAGAAGATAGTGTCTCCAGATTTTCAAAGCGAATACTATAGCCAATAACTCAAGATCATGAGTGACGTAGTTTTTCTCATGCGGCTTCAGCTGACGGCTAGCATAAGCAATCACTTGACCCCTTTGCATTAATACTGCGCCAAGGCCTTCCCTAGAAGCATCATTCTAGACTTTCAAATCCTGATTGCCATCGATGATGGTTAACACTGGAGTTGTCGTTAGTCTTAACTTTAGCTCTTCAAAAGCCTCTTCACTTTCTGGAGTCCATTTGAATTTAGAGTGCTTCTTTGTAAGCTTCGTTAAGTGACCAGATATCTTCGAAAAGTTTTTAAAGAACTTCTGGTAATAACTAGCCAATCCGAGAAAACTGCGAACTTCTGTAGGGGTACTGGGCTGTTTCCAATTCTGAATAGCTGTGATTTTACTTGGATCCACAGCAATTCCTTCTTTCGATACAACGTGGTCCAGAAATTTGACTTCTTCTTGCCAGAATATACATTTGGAAAACTTTGCTTTCAACACATTCTTTCTGAGAATTTCTAACACTTGTTCCAAATGTTTTTCGTGCTCGCTTTCTGAATTAGAGAAGATATGGATATCATCAATGAAAACCAGAACAAATTTATTCAATACTCCTCTGAATACTCTGTTCATTAGATCGACGAAATAGGCTGGGGCGTTACATAAGCCGAAGGGCATTACTAACCACTCATAGAATAGGTCGGGACCTCTGAGTGCTGTCAAAGGAACACACTCCTCGGCGATACGAAGCTGATGGAAACCTGTAGCTAGGTCCATTCGTGAAAATACTTGTGCGCCATTTAATCGATCCAACAAATCATCAATCCACGGCAATGGATATTTGTTCTTTATCGTCTGCTTGTTCAAATCGCGATAATCTACACATAGTCGCAGAATACCGTCTGATTTCGGGACAAACACCACTGCTGCTCCCCCAGTCAGAGAAACTGGGCCTGATCAAACCCTTCCATACTAGCTGTCGTGTTTGATTGTCAAGTTCTTCTTTCTCTTTCAAGGACATTCTTCGAATAGCGTGAACTACCGGCCTTGCATTCGGAATTAAAGCAATTTTGAAATCAATTCCTCTTTGTGGAGGTAAGCGAACAACTTCTTCGAACACATCCGCATAGTTCTTGACGATAGGGATATCTTTCACTAGTTCGGGAATATTCTCTGTGACTACTGGGGTATTTTCTATTTGAGCAGGAGAAATATCGAGAGCTGCCCAAAAGTCTTTTCTATTAGGATTCTGACCTTCACACGGTATGGTTATATAATTCCCTGATTTAATCTTAGCCCTAACAACTCTCTTGGCGCATCTCACCTCTGCTTCATATTTGGTTAGCCAATGCAATCCCAGAATAAGATCGAATTTAGTAAAGTTCATGACAATAGAGATAGTAGAGAATTTATAACAGGAAAAAGAGACAGGTACTGCACAAACCCAACTGAGATCGATGGAACCCCCAACCGGATTTTGGACAGTCATTGGTTCTTTGAGCTTCTTCAAATTCAAATCCAGTTTCTTAACTACATTCTTGGCAATGAAACTTCATGACGCGCCTGTATCAAACATCACTTTGACTGGAATGTTTTTGACATTAAGCGTGCCTTCTAAAACATCAGCCCTTCTTTGACTAGCTGAGGGCTCGGAAGTTTCCGCTATTTCATTTATACGTACTGCTTCGGGTTCCTTTGAGAGTTGGCACTCCCGTGCAATATGACCTGCTTGATTACACTTATGGCATTTCCTTTCACCATGTGAGTTCTTTTGTTTCTTAGTGGGTTTAGACCCCTTCTTCCTTCGTTCGTTCCAAGATTTGCAATTTATCGCCGAATGTCCTTGCTTATTGCAGCTTGAGCATGTGGCAGTCGTTACTGTTCCCTTCCCAGATCTGGCCCTTTTCCAATTTACTTTGGGCTTCTTACTGACCTCAGACATCGTACTGGCCTCCGGATTATCCATTTCAGACTCAACTTTCTTACTAGAGCTGACCTCTTCTTCGTAAGGCAACATACCTTTCTTGTCGACATCCTCATACTGGTAAGCCATGTATATCATTTCAGAGAAAGGGAGCTTCACATTCCTCATTACACTGTTCTGATATCTTCTTTGAAGGCCATGAATAAATCTCAGATTTTTCCTCTTTAGATCTTGAATCGGATGAGGAGCAAAGTGAGAAAGTTCGTTGAATTTCTTATGATATTCTGGGATGGTCATATCACCTTGTATCAGATAAGAAAATTCATCACATAATCGCTCGGTTGCTTTGGGAGGAGTAAATCTTTCTAAGAAAATCACTTTGAATCTGTCCCAGGTGATATCACCTTCTGGATTATCTTTAATAACTGAATCCCACCAAAACAAAGCTTCTTCTTTGAGTGCCCAAGACGCCAGTAATCTTTTCTAATCGTCTCTCAGCTTTAAACCCTCAAAGATTTTCTCTGCAGAACGAATCCAAGCTTGTGTTTCCATAATGGACTCTTTGCCTAAGAATGGCGATCCACCCAGATTTCGAAATCTCTTGAATAGAACTTCTATATCTGATTCTGGCTGCGGGAGCACAACTGGCTCATTAGCTGGTCGAGCCATACAATTATTTCTTCTGTTCCTGTCACTCATTTTCTAGTACGTCTGCAATTAGCAGACAAAGTGTCAGGTCAACAGAAAAGACATTTCAAAATATAGAGACAAATACTTCAATGTAAATGTGTCTACTGGGGTGTATTTCATTCTGCTTTACTTATACTAGGATATTACTGATCCTATCTATATAGAGTTACCCGTCCTATAACATTACTGGTTCTATTTCTGACGAGTTCGTGCATATGTTATATTCCAGAACTAAGCTTAACCAAAGCTCCGATACCAAATGAGATGACCCCAAACCCCGTACTGACGGTGGCAAGGGTAATTTCTTTGCTGTTTGAGTTTTGTTCAAAAACAGACATCTGAATTTTTTAATTCAAACATCTGAATTTAATTTAGACATCTGAATTAAAAAATTCAGACATCTGAATCTGAACCAAAATACACTATTTCCTTTCTGACTTGATTTTTAAAATAAACAGACATCTGAATTTTATTTTCAGACATCTGAATTCCGAAGAGTTGCATCCTTTAAGAAGAGACACAACTATTTAATCCATATCTCTTCATCAAAACTCTTCACAATCAGTTGTATCTTTTTATATATTATTAATAGAGAATTGCTTAGATGATCGAATCACCGAATTTTATTCTAATTCTCTCTATCTTATTCAAAGCTCTCTAAGTTCTAAAAAGCTATCTACTTTTATATTTGAGACTTTTAAACTTCCATATTCCTTCACGCACTTCACGATTATCATCAAGGAAAGGTTATAGGAAGGGTGTACTTAATATTCGACAATCCCTGTTATCAAGAACACAAAAGAGTCAATAATTATTCTATATTAGTGAAGACCTCTTTAGTGGTTGAGGCAAGAAATCCCGTTCAGTGGTTCGGGTAATTGTGAACCTATTCCTCCGGGTGAAGTGAGGGTTTTAGTGTTAGTGAAATACCAGAAGTGAGTCTGGGACTGGACATAGGACAGTGGTCCGAACCAGTATAAATCGACTGTGTGATTTACTACTTACCACTCTACCATATACATTATATCCTATACTCCATTCTATACGATCCTACCGCTGTATAGCCTCTTTCAATTGGTATCAGAGCCTGGTATTCTATCGATCGTCACAACATCATAGAATAATGGCTAGAAAGAGATATGATCGAAACATGGCAAGAAAAAAGTCCCGTACATGCAAAGCTACAACAAATGAGGACTACAAAAAGGTACTTTCTGATTTACAAATTTTAATGAAAAATAATGATGATTTAGGTAAACTTAATTTCTTAATTGTAAAGAAGATGAAATCCGTCGAACTTGGAAATGAGAAACTGAGAAAAGAAAAAGCAGATTTAGAAAATCAAAATGGTATTTTGAAAACTAATTTAGCGAATCTTAAAGATTTCATAGATGAACAATATACTATATTTGAAAAAGAAAAGGAGAATTTTTCAAAAGAAATTTGTGATTTAAAAAGACAAAATAGTTTATTGCAATCATCTTTAGATATCTCAGAATCTCGAATTGATCATCTCGACAATGATTATAGTTCCTTAAAAAAGGAGAATTCTGAATTAAATAGGAAAATTGATTTAAGAGATTGCAAAACTTCTTTTGAAAATTTCAATCGCGACTTTGGAATCAAATTTGAAAAATGTACAAATAAGTTCGCAAAATGTAATAAAGGTCAAAATGATTTAAATGATACTTTATCTTGCTCTAGACCTTTACACGATAAAAGTGGCTTAAGGTATAATAAAACTAATCATAGAACTAGTACTAGATATGCTTTCATGTATTACAAAAATTTAACTGCTAGTACTAAAGCACGTGTAACTCGAAGATCAAATTTCTACAGAAATTCAAATGCTTCTATGACTAGAAACATATATAATAGAAGTACAGAAGGAAATATTAATATAAATTATCTAAGTATTTGGTTTCCTGTAAATTGGAAAAACAGAGAAAGATATATCGATAATTATTTCAATTCTGTAGTCAATAATGAAAATTTTATTTTTAAAGGTTCCATTAAACCCTCTTGGGTATGGTTACCTTCTATTTAACCCCTGGACCCTGACAAAGAAAGTGGGTACCAAAGGATTTATCATATTTTTGCAGGTACACCACAACAATGAGAAGGTTATTCCAATATTTCTGAAATATTTGGAAACAGAGCTCAGAATAAATTAAAAACTCTAGTATTCTTATATATTTTATCATATTTCATCTGTTTGAATGTTCATGGCATCAAAAACTTTGTTCCATAATTAAGTCGTCTGAATGCGCTTAAAATGATTATCATCTGTCTGTTTGTTTGTATATACTTGTGCTTATGTTGTATGTTTGTGTGTTATGCATATTCATGTGTATTATTTACATAAGTATTTCCTTTTTGTCAATGACAATGGGGGAGAAATATATGATAATATATGCATATTGATAGGGGGAGTTACATATATAGTTGTCATTACCAAAAAGGGGGAGAATGTTGAATCACGCTGTATAGCGTTTTGATTATGACAACTATACATGTACACATATATTATTATAAACTAATTTTGTTTTGCAGGAAGAAACCCAACAACAGATTCAAGAGCTCAAACTAAATATTATATGTGTTTAAAGTCTGTTAGTATTAGTATTTAATTGTTAAAATCTTCCTTGGTGATACACACACGTGCACGTCTTCAATTTATAAGATTTTATACAAGACATACACAAGGCATAGGTATGAAGCAGAAAACAGACGTCTAAATTTTTTAAATCAGACGCCTGTCTGCTGAAAGAAAAATAAACTTATCACAATATTCAGACATCTGAATATTTTAATTCAGACATCTGAATTAAAATATTCAGACATCTGAATATTGGCTAAAATAGCCTATTTCTTTGCTGTTTGAGTTTTGTTCAAAAACAGACATCTGAATTTTTTAATTCAGACATCTGAATTTAATTTAGACATCTGAATTAAAAAATCCAGACATCTGAATCTGAACCAAAATACACTATTTCCTTTCTGACTTGATTTTTAAAATAATCAGACATCTGAATTTTATTTTCAGACATCTGAATTCAGAAGAGTTGCATCCTTTAAGAAGAGACACAACTATTTAATCCATATCTCTTCATCAAAACTCTTCACGATCAGTTGTATCTTTTTATATATTATAAATAGAGAATTGCTTAGATGATCTAATCACCGAATTTTATTCTAATTCTCTCTATCTTATTCAAAGCTCTCTAAGTTCTAAAAAGCTATCTACTTTTATACTTGAGACTTTTAAACTTCCATATTCCTTCACGCACTTCACGATTATCATCAAGGAAAGGTTATAGGAAGGGTGTACTTAATATTCGACAATCCGTGTTATCAAGAACACAAAAGAGTCAATAATTATTCTGTATTAGTGAAGACCTCTTCAGTGGTTGAGGTAAGAAATCCCGTTCAGTGGTTCGGGTAATTGTGAACCTATTCCTCCGGGTGAAGTGAGGGTTTTAGTGTTAGTGAAATACCAGAAGTGAGTCTGGGACTGGACGTAGGACAGTGGTCCGAACCAGTATAAATCGACTGTGTGATTTACTGCTTACTACTCTACCATATACATTATATCCTATACTCCATTCTATACGATCCTACCGCTGTATAGCCTCTTTCAGGTAATCCTTGGAATATAACACAGAAACAAATAATAGCAGAACATAAATAAATAAATACACCAGATAATGCATAATAGAATATACTGGATAAATGTAATCATCAGAGTTACACAGTATACAGGATCATACTTAGAACAAATACAGTTCAGCTATACATAAATGTCTCCAGCGGAAACAAACATAATATGTACAACAGGAGCTGAACAACATAAAAAGAGATAAATAATAGAATCCATCTTCTGCTCCAGCTATCCAGAAAGAGCCAGCAAAAACCTGAATACAAGGCTGCCCGTGTAGAAAAAGGGGCACCCGAGTTTGAAAGTGAAACAAACTACGAGTCAGTCATGGGACTGGTATGAGAAATCTACTCAACACATTTATAATATGGCTAATCACAGGACCACGCCACTTTCGTGGAACGGGTTTACTCCATCGGATTGCCAGTACTTTAAAACAAATCTTTCTTTTAAACATCGCAATGCTTTTTATAAAAATGAAGCCATTATAAGACTCAGTTCCCATCACACAATGCAACACAAACCGGAGGATAGAGTTTTTTCCTTATAACGACCAAAATATGCTTGATACGAATAAAACAAAGGCATTTGATATTATTACTAGTGTGTATATGTTTTGAAAAACAATTTCAAATCATAACTATCAATCATAGACGGCATTAATGCCCCATACCACTATGTCGCCATATATAGGTATAAAATCAAAACCGCACAGTCACGTATTTGGAAATTGGATTTCCGTCATGAACCAAGGAAAAAGATAGTCCTTACCGACTTCGAGACGCTCTAGCCCACCCCTCAGGAAAGTACTCAGTCAAGCCTTTGGATCGTCAGGGCCGGTCCACCGATATGGATTAAAATTCCTGAACAATGCGTTTCCCTGCCCTATGGGGCGTGAGTAAGCCAACGAATGACTGCTCCATCGGTCCCAGATCGACCGATTTATCCGAGGCGCCTCGCAATCCATCATCCACATAAGTAAAATGTCAGGCCGTGTAAAAACACCGACACATCTCCTAGCTAGAAGGAAACGCATGCCCTCCCTGATGTCCTCTCCTGTTTCTGGTTCATACCGGGGTTTGAGGCTCGCGTTATACACAAAGCTACGCCACACAGGCAGTGCTTTGATCATCAATTACAAGACTTTGCTTTTCAATAGAAGCCCTGTTCACTGCATCTTAGCATGCCACACCGGCAATTCACACCATGCAACTGATAGCTATCAATCACACAGAATAAATTCCAATGTCAGACACACTATCCATTTGCAAGTCCGTTCTGGGTCTGAACGAAACCGGAGGCACTAAATACCTCGAATATTCATCGATCCCCACATACGTCTGGACGATCACCACTCATTATCCATATTTCGGGATGCCTCCCAATCAGGACCTCAGTTACCATCCAAATGAGGTGAAGATCGGTCTTCAACCCCCGTCTTCTTCTTCGACTTCTTAGCGTCGATTCAGTTATTCAGAATGGGATAAACCCAGTCTTTCTAGGCAACTCGCGCATATAATAAACAAGTGCAACACTAACATACATGCGCATCATTTCAATTCATTAGTCACTAACCGTCAATCAGTAAGAGAACGATTTCCCAAATATTTACCCCAAAGGCCGAAACCAACATCAGATCAATACCCAGGAAACCATTCGGCTTAGCCAACCTTCAGTTAATTTCTAAATTTAACATCCATATCGTTTATAATATTTATAATGATTTATCGCTATTTTTGTTTATTTTAAAATAGCCAATTTATTCAAAACGACGCATCGGGCCATAACGCGACCGTGGCGCTGTTTTTCTTCAGATTTGATTTACACATATCTGAAAATCTAACAATTGGATCTTCACAAAATTTACATCATTAGAAAGATCTTTTCAAAACGAATCCAATGGTTCCAGTTTCGGGAAAATCCGACGGTCAGATCTCCCGGTATAATCGTTTGAAGTTTCGATTTCAAAATACGAACTGCAGCGTCGTTATTCGATTAAATATAATTATATATATATATATAAAATCGATTCTGGCGCTTTTTTTCTTCAGATTTGAATTAAACATTCCAGACAATCCAACCGTTGGATTTTTACTAAGTTGGTGCCGTTGGAAAGATATTTCCAAAGCGAACCCAACGGTTGCGATTTCAGGAAAATCCGATGGTCGGATCTCCCGGTATAATCGTTTGAAATCACGGTTTCAAAATACGAACTGCAGCGTCGTTATTCGATATATTTTAATTCTCTCTCTCTCTCTCTCTCTCTCTCTATATATATATATATATATATATATCGATTCTTCGATTTCAAAGCTATATTCTTTTCATACATTTGATAAAAATGATATTTTTATCTAATTGTCTTCTATTTCAACACTTCACTATATTTAACAATTCATGTATATAATAAAAATGTGATTTTTATTGTAAAACAATTTATTTCAAAACACTATTATTTTTTATATAGTTCATATAGGTAATAAAAATAGGATTTTTATTATAAAACAATTTATTTCAAAACACTATTATTTTATATAGTTCATATAGGTAATAAAAATAGGATTTTTATTATAAAACAATTTATTTCAAAATATGAATACCATTCAACACATGAATTTCAATTCAACGAATGAATATCGATTCAACACATGAAGGTTTTCTATAGTTTATATATATAGATAAAAATGTGATTTTTATATTTAAAACACGAACACCATTCAACACATGAATTTCAATTCAACGAATGAATATCGATTCAACACATGATGGTTTTCTATAGTTTATATATATAGATAAAAATGTGATTTTTATATTTAAAACACGAACACCATTCAACACATGAATTTCAATTCAACGAATGAATATCGATTCAACACATGAAGGTTTTCTATAGTTTATATATATAGATAAAAATGTGATTTTTATATTTAAAACACGAACACCATTCAACAAATGAATTTCAATTCAACGAATGAATATCGATTCAACACATGAAGGTTTTCTATAGTTTATATATATAGATAAAAATGTGATTTTTATATTTAAAACACGAACACCATTCAACACATGAATTTCTATCCAACGAATGAATATCGACTCAACACATGAAGGCTTTCTATTCAACGAATAAATATAGTTTCAACAAATGAAAATAATTCAAACACATGAATATTATTCAAAATTTCGGCAGCATAACGGCAGGGTAGTTAAAACCGGGACCGTCCCTAGTACGGCTCCTCGCTCTACCTTAAAACCTCGCGGTTTTTGACAATGGGGAATCATGCATCTAGTTCGCACGCAGGCGGCATGTATATATTTATTTCATTTCCACAAACTAATCCTATGTGGTTTCAACCAAATATTTCTCAACCACAAACGGGTATTTTTCAACCACAATCAATCAATATCAACCACAAACAATTCCAATCAACCATTCGCTATCAATCAATTTTCACACCAATCACAACCAATAAATATCGTCCATGGTTTGTGGATGAGGGGCGTATATATATATATATTTATATAGAATTTCACTTCTATTTCAACATATATATAATTTTTACAACGCATATACAACTTATACATCGAACGTACAACTTATACAACGCTTATACAAGGGGTGTACAACGCTATATAACTCATACATCGACTATATAATTTATACATCGTCGTTTTCCGTATCGTTTATAAATTAGAAATCTCACATTGGGTTCCACTCCACCAAAAATAGCAGATGGCTCATAAAAATATGCGGTCTATTCTAGAATGTAGAAGACGTCCACACGAGTCCACTGTCTCTTGTTTCACTGGATTTCGACCACAAACGAAAAAGTTATGATTTTTATCGTGAAATCAAAAACCATAGCGCTTTGAAGTGCTATAATCAGTTGAAATTATATTTGGCCGTTACCTTTCTGTTTTCTTCAAAACTAGGTTTGCAGAAATCTTTCAATCCACACAGCTATTCGTCGATCGGGCTGCGCCACGTTCAAGGGGCTGGAAGCGCGCGCCTGAAGGTGGTGGAGGCGTTAGGCGCGACGGTGGATCGGAGGAGCACGGCGACGATGAACGACGCAACTTCACTGGCGCGATTCTCGATGTAGGTTGAACGAGGGAGGTAACAGGTGGTATGGATTTGAAGGTCACGAGGAGATCTTCAAAAAGTTTAACTGGAGGGGGGGGGGTCTAATTCCTCCTGGTTTGGTCGGAAAAAGGAGGAGAAGTGGAGAGGGTCTTTCCGCCGTCGAGAGCGCTGATACGGGGGTTTTTCGATTTTTTTATTTTTAAAATAATTATGAAAGAAAATTTCCTATTGGTCCATACTTTATTAAATTTTAAAATAGGGTTTTTGCACACGAACTCGAAACCAAACCCAACGACTATCGTCCCTAGCGTTTTACCCCCATTCCGAACCGAATGGGATATGTTTCGAAGGCCCATTCGACTGTTTCAGTCTGTTTCCATTCAAATTAAAATATAAAACATTCAATATTTAATTTGAACATACATTTCAATTTGCCAGGGCCACAAATTGATTCGAAAAATTCCAGAAAAATAAATCTAGCTATGTTTTGACGATACAGTCCCAACAAAACTAGTTTCGTCGAATTCTGAGACTGCTTGAAAAATGGCCCATTTCTGGTTGATCCAATTTAACTGCAATTGACCAAAACACGTTTTCCTTTGCCACGCTCACATACTAGATTCAAAAATTATGAAATTTGAAACCTAGCAATAAATTCTCATCGCAGATCCAACAAAAGTGGTTTCGTCGAATTCCGAGGTCGTTTGCAAAAGGGCCAATTTCACGGGCTATATAAATTCCATAGCGACCTTTCTGAAAATTCATTTGGCCATAACTTTTGCTTTCTGCTATGAAACTTTGATTTTCATATTCGTTAGAAAGGTATCCACTAACAGATTTAAATATTTTTGGTTTCACTCAAATCCGCTTTGTTTTGCACCCGGTACAGTCAGTTGAAGTTTGAATTCAAATTTTGAAACTACCACGCCATTTCAGGCCTTGTTTATAATTAGAATTAATTATATTCGTTTTCAAACGTTGATTCAAACTCATTTTTCATTGCTATTATTTAAAATATTTATTTTAAATATTTAAAATCCACTATTTTAGCCAATTTAAAATTTTTAAATTGGTTCATATTTTCCGGGTCGTTACATGTATAGTTAAAATTGAGATAATAAGAAGTGACTTGAAAAGGGGAATTTGGGCATATCGTTAAATTGAGGACTATTTGACTATAATTTGAGAAAAGAATAATATGTATATACTTGCTGTCACTTGGGAATATAATAATACGCATATACTTGTACTTGTTGTAAATTGGGAATATAATAGAAAGGGATAATATGCATAAACTTGTGCATGCTGTAATTTAGGGATATAATTGAATGGAATAGTCGCATATGTATAAACATGTTAGATTTGACTTAATACAGACATTACGTAAAGGACATGTTAAAATAATGTAAGTACCAGATGTAGGTTAGGTAAACTAAATTACTATAGTAATTATACATACATCTGGGTAGGTGTTTTTGGGAAGGGTTGTACACACATAATAACATGTAATATTACAACCACGCTTATTAGTAAACCTAAACCTTCTAGGTTAAGCCTGATTATTAATAAGCTAAGAAATCCCTCGTTCTATTGTTGTATCGGGTTTTGGGGACTCTTAAATCCTAGTTACTTGGAGGAACAAGCTTAGGGGGTTTGACTTGTGTTAATCTTGCTATGTGGAACCCATATCAGTCAGTATCCCTATTGGTATTTTGTTTGAGGACCTCGCACTAGGTAGGGGCCAAAGCACACTTTACTGAACTGGATAGTAAGAGGTCAAAGAAGGAAGGTGGGTACAGGTGCATTCTGGCAGAGTCAGAAGCGTGCATGGGTCCGATTAGGGAAACTAAGCCGTTGTAGCACCAGTAAATAGGTCTATGCTATATAAGTTGTTGGGTTAGGGAGTGATACATCCAACTGCTGGGGCTGACACAGGGTATTTACGTATTAGGGAGCCGATCACATGAGTAGTAATTATGGTACACCTAATCCTACTGTTATGTAATTAGGGTAATACCTAATCCTGTTATGTAATTATGGGCACACCTAATCCTGTTGTTTAATCATACTGTTTATGTTAAGTAATCAGGTTAACACCTAATCCTATTATATAGTATTGGTGCAAACACTGCCTATTTTAGGGATATAAATGAGAAGCATTACTCGATCACTATTTTACCCTGTTATTCCTGTTATTCTTATTTATCATATTTATCTTATTTACATGTTGCCTTATATGATATTGTACTTTCTCATCCAGTCTTGTTTTCCTGTCTTGGTATCTCTGTTTTATGCATATTTGGAAATCACTGGAACTCGCCAGGCTTTATGTCTGGCCTATTTTTATTTCGCTTCTCTCTCTTCCTTTCCCCTCTCAGGTCCTTAGAGTGGTAGCACTCCTCAGTGGTTAGGACTTTCTCTTTCAGCTTGGATCTGGACTTTCTGAGATGTACCGCTTTGAGTTACTTTCTACTCTGTTATGACTTGCTATGAGGATATGGTTTTATATTATTGCACTCTATTATTTTGCATTACGAGACAGATTTGAGATTCTTGTTTTTTGATGTAACTGGTTTGATGATGTAGCCTGATTTGAAACAATGTTTTATTTTCAATATAAAATTGAATTTTCTGCTGCTTATTTTATATCTATTTCATTAAATTCTATTTACCTATTGCGCTTCACGAAACTTAATGCATTCTCTTATAAGTGACATTAACGGACGTGGGGTGTCATAGCAAGGTACCCCTCGGAGGGTTGTGTGTGTAATCCTTTCTCCGTGCCAAAATCAGAAAGGGCTAGGTTAAAGCATCAAAAGCGTAAGCCTCCAATCAATGCCGGAAATGGTTGGGACGGAGCATCTAAATTAGCACGTCATGCCACTACTTGTAGAAGAGTACGCCCTACCTCTGCTATGAACTAAGCACTTCCTATTTCTGCTCGTAGAGGAGCACGTCCTACCTCTGCTTATGCTCCTCGTATCTCACAGAAGGGAACAAAAAAACCCTTATCTTCACCTACGATGGCCAGGGCAAGGCACCCCTTGGAGGGGGAGGGGGTGGAGAGTAAGTCTCTATCACCGCCTACAATGGCCAGGGTAGAGCATCAAAAGAGTAAGCCTTTAAACTATGCCTACGATGGCCCAATTAAAGCATCTAATCCCTTATCACCACCTGCGATGGCTAGGGTGAGGCGCCTTCCGGAAGAAGGTCGGGTAAGTCCTTAGGCCCTGCTTTGAGAATAAGCTAGCCAAGCGCACCGAACACACAGGCCCGAGAGTGGCCAAAAAGGCACGTACATCCTCTGCTTTGAAATAAAAGCCCAAAGAGTGGTTAAGTAAGTACGTACGTCCTCTTCTTACATCTAATCCTAAGGAAAAGGGAACGAAAGCTCCAGAGGAACATTCTAAAAACGCATTCGCCTCTGCTTACACAAATACCCAAACCTAGGTTATTTCGGGACTTCCATGAAAACAAGAAGTGGGTTTCTGGACTTATATCATCAATGCTCGAATCTATGTTATGGTTCGGGACTTCTATTAAATACCAGATGCGAATATTTGGTCTTCTATCAAATACTTGAACCTAGGTTATGTTTCGGGACTTCTATTAAATACCAGATGTGGATATCTAGTCTTCTATCAAATACTTGAAACTAGATTACGATTCGCGACTTCTACTAAATACCTGATGTTGATATCTGATCTTTTATCAAATACTCGAGTCTGGGTTTTGAAGTTTCCAACTACTATCACTAGATATGGATTTCTAGTCTGCTCTCGTGGAATTCCCGAATATGGGTTCCGATGATCCTATTTATGTCTCCAGAAAAGAGATTCTGGATTTCCAGCCAAGTACCCTAATCTGGGTCAAGAAACTTTAATTCTTATCCCTAGAAATGGGGCCTGCTATATATTGGGAATGGTAACGTGATCCTATGTTCTAACAGCCGAAGATTAAGATCTTCCAAATCTCACACAAGGAGATGTTCTAAACCTAAAACGCAAAGGGTTGCATTAACCTATCACAAAAGATTTACTCATTACTTTGTTATAACCCAAATAGGGGTTCACACTAATTGAGCATATTATAATTTTTGTCCAACCATTGGTAAGAGACTAATGCAAAGCATTGTTTGTTGAGTCTATTGCAAAAAAAATGCAGGAGAGGTCCCAAGGGAGGACATTCAAAACACAGAAGAATTAGGTAATATTTACAAAACACATATAGTCAATTCGTAGTAACATTTATAAAATCACTTCGTGAATGGTTCAATACATCCATTAGATACAAACGACACCCTTATTATAAGTTTTCATTCCATCATATGATTTTTAACAATGATTGCTAAAGCGTGGGCAAAGCGTTAAAACATTATGTAAGTGATTAACACCTAGGATATTAACCAGTATATTGCAAAAGATACAAAAGAAATTATGACGACAGATTTTCATAGTAATAGAAAGAGCTATACATACCTTTAAATAAATAAAAACTAAGGAGTCATCCGTGAAAATGTTTTCCCAAATGATTACACCCAAAAGGTTGACAATAACATAACATCGAAACCAAAACTCGAGTGCTTCCGTGACCAAGTCCTCAGAAACACGATTACGAATTGTTGGAGTAACCTTCAGGACAGGAAACAACTCTCATAACCTTATTCAATGAATTAACATTGAGAGTAAGTGTAAAGTCGAACAGAATTCTGAATCCTTCGGGAGTATAAGCAAGGGGACATTTACGATAATACCATTTTCCAACTGGTGGATTATTGTAACCCCGGATCAACTTCGAATGGTATATTCAAATCTTTTTTAAGAGGTCCTTCTCATCGCCCAAGAAATCAAGACGAAGTCAGGGATTTTGAATGAGTACCTTCTCAAGTTCTCTAGTAAAACAGTATCTTGTTAACTTAGAGGATCCAATAAAAGAATACTTCTCGTGATAGTCTCTCTTCAATCTAACATAGCTTCCTAGGAAGTCCCTAGAAAGCGAGCCCATTATAGGAGGGGAACTCTGAAAGGGTATAAAAACACCAAGAAAAAGCAAATTCATTACAATAAAACTAGAAATAAAGAAAGTACATATACTATAAACATATCTCTTTTTCAAACAAGACAGATCTATTAAAGGTTTCAGATACAAATATATTTTTGTAAAAATTTAAGTTTGTCCAAAGGCAATTCTCTAGGGATTGAATTAACCCATGGAAGATTCTAGCAAGCTCCTGGGTGAATGTCAACACAACGATCATCTAAGCATCTTCTGTGAAGACGTCTGAGAAGGCCTTCGGTACGATCACCTAAAAAGGAAAAAATCTACGTTTCATATCTATTATAAATTTCATATAGAAAATCCACTAGAACATCCCTATCTTCGATCAACATCCAGAATAGGGCCATTAATTTAGCATTCTCTTTCAAGAGTCTTTCACGACGCAATCGAGCAGGCTTCAACCTATGCATTATTTCATTTTCTTTAAAGGATAGTAGTCTTACAACATGCTTATAAAGCCGATATTATTTATCTGTTAAGGCATTGTACTCCTTTGTTTGCTTATTTAGCTCTCTAGTGTGACGAACCACCTCCGATCGTGCTATTTCAAGCCTTACATGCTTAAAACCTAATTTTTCCTTTTTATCTAAATTGGGAAGCAAGAGGATAATTATTGAAAGCATGTATAAAGGAGGATACTATGGAAATTACCATACCTTGGAAACCGAAGCAGAAGCTCGGTGAGCCCTAGCATCCGTTACTTCTAGATTTCGACTCCGAAACCAAATGAAGATGAATGGGTATTGGAGCACAATAACCACCAAAAGATGGATTCAGGAGCACAAAATCGACACCAAGCCACTAAGACAACCAATACCAAAAGCAGGAAGGGAGAATACTTGGCTGACATATTATCGGTACCAACAAGGAAGCACGGTTTCATACCGTAACGAAGGAGGTATCAGAAAGGAGACACCGAAAGCAAGTTAGGGAGAAAGGGTATCCTACAAAGTTGATCCCCAAAGCAAGAACCGGTAACCGAAAGCAGGAACAGTATCAGCATCAGTAAAAGGCCTAATAATCGTGGTCGGCACAAAATCATAGAAGAGGAAAGTATGCTATCGACACTAACATATTGGAAACCATTGGCTTGGTGTCTATACTCAAAGAGGAGACAACTGACCTTATTCCATTACCAAGGAAGAGGAAGAAAAGGCTCAGAACAAATGAGAAAGGGAAGAAAATAAAAGGTGTTGGCATGATACCGAAATCAAACCGTAAGTAAGAGCCAAAAGCACATGTTCTAGCACCAGAATGTAGAACCATCAAAAGAGAAGTAAGGCCGATAATCAATTTGAGAGAAAACAAAGGGATATCAGTTGATTCACAGTTAGTACCAGTAAAAGGATAAAATCAACTATCAGAATACAATATCAAGATTAAGCATAGGAAAACGATTAACAACTAACAACAAAGTAGGAGCAAAAATGTAGGTGCTATCGCTACCAACAGGCTTGGTAGCGATACCGAAAGTAGTCACCCTGGCTTCACCTTTGAAAGAAAACATGGAAGGAAAACTGAAGGCATAAGATTCGAAACCCAGAACCAGGAAAGGGAAGCATAAAACCAAGCAGGATGGAGTAAAGGGTCATCGATACCAATATACTCGGTATCGATACCAAGAAGCAACATTCAATTCCACAAAAAAAGTTCCGAAACCGGGTTGTCGCAAAGCCGACACTAAGGATGAAGATATGGAAGCAATATGTAAAGGATGAGCAATCAAGAATGAACACGGCATCACTACTGAAAGGAAACAATTTGGTTTCGACTCCGAAAGCATGTATTCTGAAACAAAAAAGAATGCTAAAGTAAAGGTAGTACTGATTAGATGTCACGAAAGCAAGGTAGAGTTCATGATTTGCTACTGTAACAGGGAGTTACCACCGAAACCGAAAGCAACTAAGAGAACCTATTGATACCACTTTGTTTGATATCGATACAGTGAACATAAGCAATATCTGAATCACAACCCACTATGAACCGAGAACATCATTCTGAAAGCAAAACAGATCCAATAATAAAGCACAAAAGAGGAAAGAAGGACAAAACCGGAGATTGGCACCGGAAGCATTGACGCAACCAACACCAAATATTGTTGCTGAATTCAAAAGCAGGTTGCTATCGGTCTTTACCAAAAGGGAGCCTAATACGTCTATAAATAAGACCCTAGAGGTCTCATTTTGGGAGTCTTTCTCATTCTCAATTCTTGTAATCATTCTTTTAGGGAGTAAACCCTAATTTCTAAATCGATTTTGGGATTTTACTTAGAAGCTTCATGTACTCCACGAAAGTGATCAATAAAGAAAGAATCAATACTTGAGATTTATTTCATGAACTAGTGTGAACTCGTGCTTTGCACACGGGTTGTAGCTATATTTTCTATTATTTTCATCTTTATTTAAGAAATATTGGTGTGATGATGAGCAATTTAACATTTCATTCAAACCAAATTTTGAAACCGGATGTTAACATGGAACCAAAAGAAATAAATATACAAAATAGCTACATAAAGATAGCATTTATAGCTAATAGATGATGCTTGAGAAAAAATATTAAGATACAATAAACACCTGATCGTTTAAGGCCATATGTCTGAAATGAGGCGTGGTTATGGAGAATAAAAGTTATAGATATCACCCACAAGGGGAAACCAAAAGGTTGTGCAATTCTTGGATGTAAATATATTGTTCACAATATTTTTTTCACCCAACATTGATCAATAACTTAATATGAGAGGAAGCAAATCTATATCCAAATTGCTTGTATGTTCAATCGGAACCCAAAAAATCAAGACGTTGGAATTGTTGAGGTGATGTTAGAAGTTATAAGCAATTTAAAAAAATAGTCATTTGATAAAGGGATGATTATATCATCACTCGCATGAATGTTAGATGCATCTTTAAAAACTACAGTTTGGCCTATTATGTGATATAATTAAATTTGATAAATGACAAAACTTTTTTTAAGTCATAAACATGGATATCAATACGAATAAAACATTGAAAATTTCTTTATAATACATACCAATTCATAAGTAAATTACTTAACATATTAAACTATATACTCTGCATATAATGGTGAAACAACACTGGAACATAAATTAGCAGCAATAAATTTTATCTACCTGCAATTGCAAGTGGAGGAGAAATCATTCCTTGTATTTCCAGCAAAGTATGTTGTATCTTCATCTCTTCTGCCACCATTCCCTTCAAATCCCTAACATGACATCTCAACCCCTCCGAATCCTTCATATCTTCACCTCTTATATCAATAACTTTGGTTGCCAAGCCGATTAGCATTCTCGCATACCTCGGCATTGTTGCATACTTATGAAGGAACCCTAAAAGCAACCCAAGTTCATCCAAATCCAAGTTCTCCACACACCTCAAAAGCTTTGTCCTCACCACCAATTCTTCCATAACAGCAACAATACTACTCGGTTTCTTCCCATTCAATGCGGACACAAGGGCATCCATACGCCTGAACTTCTTTAGAAGCTTATCATGCTCTGCTAGCTTCACTTTCTCATCTTTTTCACAACGTAGTCTCCTTCAACTAGTTTATTAGTACGAAAATACCTAAACTTTGATGACTTTTGTTCAGTCTTTGGGGAAAAAGCACTAAACTCGTCAACAACTTCCATAGATTCACTTTCCTTTTTCTTCTTCTTTCCTATGTAGATAGTCCCATTAGCAGTTCCTACGACTCTGGACAAACCATCGAGAGAGAACCCAACTATAGCAACTGAGCTGGGTTCCTCATAGAATGAGTAACCTTAAAAGAAGCAAAACCGTAGCAGCTATTAATCGTCCCACTTAAAATTCTACTCCCGTTATCATTCTCATTATCGCTGCCATATCCTACTTTACCGAGGCACATAGCCGTAATTGTTTTATTGTGACTGTCCATTTTATGTATCAGCCTTCCTCCTGCAATAACATTCCATAACTTGACGCAGTTACTGCCTGTAGTTGCTATAAGGCCGCCTGAAGGTAAGAACATGACTGCTCTCTACTGGGTTTCCACGGCTGAAATTAAGGATAGTGGTAGAAGCATTCGAAACTCTAACGTCCCAAAGCTTGATTGAATGGTCATAAGAGCCAGTGGCTATGACTTCTGAGTTCATGGGTGAAGCTGAGCCGACTCTGATGTAATCTTTGTGGGCTGAAGGTATGGTTAGAAGTTAGCACTCGGTGGTTAGGTCCCAGTAGGTCAGGGCATCATCGCCTACAGAGATGAGGTGGAGCTTGTCTTTGATTTTTGGGTAGCGGACCATGTGTACTGGGCGGCGAATGGCATGGTCTCCTTTGTTGAGCCTGAAGACCTGAACATGTCATGTTTCACCACCAGTAGCAAGAAGCTCCCCGTCACACCAAAAAGGAGAGTAGGGAATATCTGAAAATGAAGTTAAAGGAGAAAAGGAATTAAGTTCTAGTAACAATCCATTATAAAGATGAACGAAAGCATATATCGACATACATTGTACAAAGACTTATCAAATCCTTTTTTGTTTAAAAACTAAACACCACGTCGTGATGATGATTATATATATATATATGTGTGTATATATATAAGACATTTGTACAATGACTTGGCAATCCCTTTTTTGTTTAAATAAAAACTAAACACCATTGATGATAAAAAAAACATAAATTTAATTTTCTTTAATGAGTGCAAGTACAAACAAACATGTGTTGCTTACGATCTTATTTCATACCCAAATCCCAACACAACTATTGACTACAAAATTATATTAGGTCAACCAACACACACACACACACACACACATATACACACACACACACTCCCACACACAAAGATTAACAAACTATAAGCCATACATGTCAGTACTAATTGAAAATATCATTGGCATGATAGCAAAAATCAGTAGATGTAAGTTTTTAGTTATATGCATCAAGGGTTCCATGATATTCAGCCCAAGTTTCCCCTCATTTACATTTAAGAACATTTCTACTTTGAAAAGTATATAAGATTTGAGAAATTACATAAAATAAAGAAATTACATGATAAAAATCAAACCACCTGAAAGCCCTTCTCCATCTCCAATCATATTTTTGCTCAAAATGTGTCATTCCTCCTTATAATGCTGCAATACCTTTTAAGCATGCACGCATTGTTGTTACAACATGAAAATAATCCTATATAATTTTATTTTTAAATAATAACTTCTCACATATAAAATTTGAGTTATTATTGCAAAAAGCAATGATACAATATGAACATTTGAAAAATCAATAATATTTGAATTTAATGGTTGCACTAATGCTAATATGATAACACTCAAACGTATCTCAACATGAACAAAAGTAACAACAAAACTGTTAAGTTCAATCGCAAATAAATTGAAACATCAACATATTTAGATTTCTACATTTTGCATACAAACTTGAACTTGATACTATCCGCCATGAAACATAGTTACATTTGGTAATAAAATGCTTTATATGATAAACATAATGATTTACATCATAACCGGAAAGCATTTTCCCATGCTTTATGTTGTCAATTTATATATATATATATATATATATATATATAAATTGGAGTAGTGAATTTGTTTGAAAAATAATCGCAACTAAGCTACAAATTGTATTGTTCGCGGTTCACCTTTCAAGATCACATCTTCTTAAATGTAAAGTAATTGGTAACAATTGAATATAGTGTATATGAGTTGAATAATACTTCACACTCTGAACTGGGAAAAGGCACAATTAAAATTTTCAACTTGGAATATAACATAATTACTCCGAGATACACATTGAGAGTACCCAAACTAGGATTGTTGTAGTGAATAGAAGTAGCAGCAGTTTAAAAAATAGAAAGTAGAACGCATTATGCACATTAAGTAGTATGCTACTTGAATTCAAATTATAAGAAAGGGGTTATGAACATGAGTATACTCTAATCAGAAGAACATATATTGATATACACACACACACACACACACTACTGGATAAGTACTGATTTATAGCAATAACATAGGTGGGGTTGTTTGCCAATTCATCAAAAATTCAGTAAAAAATATATGTAAATACTACCGAATAAATATTAAATTTTGGCAGTTTAGATTGCAATACACTTCAAAATTTCACAACAAATGCATAATCATAAAACTACTTGAAAACACTTATAGAGAGAAAAGGAAAACAAAGAGAAAAACTCTAAACTTATACTACTAAGTGTTGAAATTGGAGATACGCAAATCACAATTTTGGGCAACAAATATTCTTACATATTTTGTGGAGAGATTTGTTGCTAGATTTTTGGAGATATTTGGTGCTAGATTTGATGAAGAGATTTGGTGCAAGATTTGATGAAGGGATTTGGTGCTAGATTTTATGGAGAGATATTGATTGCTATATTTGTGGACATTTATTGCAAGGATATTTGGTGCTTACCCAAATAGTTTTATAACAAATATGAAGATAATTTGGATGCCAAGTTTTCTTGGGCATGAAGAAATTCTCTCTATAAAAAGGGCCAGCTATCATCTTCATTAGGTGTAGGTGAGAGCCACCAAGAGTGGGTGAGAGCCACCAAGGTGTGGCTGAGAGCCAACCAAAGTGATCATTTAGCTATTCCAAATTGAGTGTTCTCCTTCAAATTATTTAGCCATTAGATATTCTCTACCTATTTCTCAATAAGGTTATTGGTTCAAGTTTTAATCGTTTGTAACGATAGTTGAGATCGATTGTAAACAATTTTTTATTAGTGAATCAATAAAGACGGTGGTTGGGTGGAATATCGTGTGCTCATATTTTCGATATTATTTGTGCAGTTTTTTTTGTTTTTCGATCAAATTCATCTTCAAGTGATTGGGTGATAAAGATCCTATTTTTATTGGCGTTTTGTCAAACTTCCGCTGTGCACAAAAATCATAATAGTTTGGTATCGAAGCTAGTTCATTGCATAGCTTGGAGTGATTTTGGATTGAAAATTGTAGATGTCGGAGATGATGTTGCTTTCATGGATGGCTATCGTGGAGTAGGAGATTTTGAGAATTTGGAATGAAGAACCTAGTCCGCAGCAAGGTGGAGAGGTTGGTTTTGATCACTGCCGAGGATCCGTTGAGGATCATGTTATCGATTGTTGTCTTCACGTTAATAATTCTCGAGGGATCCATGTAGATGAAGAGGGATCAAGTGGTAGGCGTATATCGATAAAGAGGAGGTGTGATTGAGCCTGGAAATCAATTAGGTAATCTTGTGGCCTGATGAAATCAAGAAGGTGTGATTGAGCCTGTAAATCAATTGAGCCTGGACTTGAAGAGAAGACAAGATGGTTTTATCTCGTAGCCGTTAAAATCGAGATGGTGTTAATTGAGAAAGAAGAGGTTGAAAGTGAGAGTTAAGGGGCTATTGTTTGAGTGGAGGAGATGTTGTGATTTGGTATCAAGGTGGAGTGTTGAAATTGGTGATATGCAAATCACAATTTTGGGCAACAAATAGTCTTACATATTTTGTGGAGAGATTTGTTGCTAGATTTTATGGAGAGATTTGGTGCTAGATTTGATGAAGAGATTTGGAGCAAGATTTGATGAAGAGATTTGATGCTAGATTTTATGGAGAGATATTGATTGCTATATTTGTGGACATTTATTGCAAGGATATTTGGTGCTTATCCAAATAGTTTTATAACAAATATGAAGATAATTTGGATGCCAAGTTTTCTTGGGCATGAAGCAATTCTCTCTATAAAAAGGGCCAGCTATCATCTTCATTAGGTGTGGGTGAGAGCCACCAAGAGTGGCTGAGAGCCACCAAGGTGTGGCTGAGAGCCACCAAAAGTGATCATTTAGCTATTCCAAATTGAGTGTTCTCCTTCAAATTATTTAGCCATTAGATATTCCCTACCTATCTCTCAATAAAGTTATTGGTTCAAGTTTTAATTGGTTGTAACGATAGTTGAGATCGATTGTAAACAATTTTTTATTAGTGAATCAATAAAGAGGATGGTTGGGTGGAATATCGTTTGCTCATATGTCCAATATTATTTGTGATGTTTTTTTTTTTGTTTTTCAATCAAATTCATCTTCAAGTGATTGGGTGATAAAGATCCTATTTTTATTGACGTTTCGTCAAACTTCCGCTGCGCACAAAAATCATAACATGAAGTCATCATGTGCTCTTGCAAAACATCCATATGTTAGCTTTATGTTCCTCTTCAAATAAACCAAAAACTATCCTTAATACTTCTACCAATGTGACCATGTATAACCCTAGGGCTTCTTCAGCTCTAATGGAGGCTTACCAACAATCCTATCTTCTTACGATACAATTTAGTGTTTTCTGAACACAAAGTTTGTCATAAACCTACTAAATCACTACCAAACTATGCTCTAAGAGAGTATTGGCGTATTATGGTAGTTTACCTAAAACCACAAAAATATTTTACAAAGCAAAGCAACAATGAAAGCATGAACCAAATTGGTAGTATCTTATATTTTACCCATTGACAAAAAATGGAAAATAGTTCAGAAATAACAATAAACAAAGCAACAACGAAATAATCCAAATTTTATATAAACAATTGCAACTGATTTTTTCGTGCAATACGGAAAAAAAATTAGCTGTAACAAAAATTTTCACAGTTGGTTGGTTCATCAAACATAGGTTATAATTTTTTTACACATACATGTCCAACGGATATAGACCACATAAAAATATGATTTAACTTCTTCTATATGCTTGATGTCCTTGCGCAGGTACAAAAGTGAACCAGGCTTTTGTCTGCTCATATAAAAAGGTTTTATTGCAGCTAAATGAAAAAAATAGCCACAACTGAAATGTGAAATGTTGAAGGTGGGTAATATACACATATACCCACATTAAATAAACCACTTTTGTCAATTAGATAATGTTCAACCTAATATCTAATAACGATATAAACATGTGCTCCCAACATTAAAACATAAACATGAAGGTAAATGGAAAAATAACATCAACTTAAAGGTAACATAAATGGTAATAAGTCATATCAATCTAAAACTGGAGAAAAAATTGATATACATAAGTACTAAAAAAAAAAATCTAAATATAAATGGTGATACTGATAGCAAACAGATTGAGAGAAAAATATCCATAAGTAATGAGATGCAACCCCTTAAGTTCAAATTGGGAAGAAAATTTTAATCATTTATAAAATAATTACTTGTACCAAAGTATATGTGCATGTACCCATCTTTATGACAGTTAATTTTATTTTGTAAGATTCCCATGATACATCTAATAAGCAAGTGCCGTCAAGCATCATATGTGGATCAAGAAGTGCATTTTCTCAAAATAAACCCTCAAATAAACATGATAGTGAAAGCGTCTCAATCAACAACTTATTTTTATCTTATTCAGACTTAAGCTAAAATGTGTGCAACGTCAAACACTATTTTTCTTTTTCATTAGGCCAGTTCTTCATCATTTTGGGAATTCTCATTCTACTCGTACTTCGTAAATTGAGTATATTTATTATAAAAAATGATCTGATATACAATGATATTGTTATATTACATGAAATTAATACAATAATCAATATATGAATGAGAAAATTATTATACATAAGTGTATAATGGAAACAACACTGATCACATAATAAATCATTGTATGCATGCTAATAAACATGAAATTTTCTAAAAGTGATTGAAAGGCCACTTGTACTGGGATAAGTTTACTTCAGTTATCATTTTAATTAAAGCATAATATTAAGCTATTCAATCAAGTAGCATCCATGGAAAATTATAGTTGAAAATATCAGTATTCGGTTATATTGGTACATTTTCTATGTAGGTAACTATTTTAGGGTTTTTCTATAATATATTATTTTGTCATTAAGTTTCATCTACCGACCATATAATGGAAGGAAAGCGGTATTTTCAACATGAAAACACTCATTCTAGCTTTTTTTTGTTCACATTTATATTTTCATAGTTCTTTAAGAAATTACCCCATTTCAAAACATCTATGTTTCTCACTATTGTATAGATAACTCAACCATTTTTAAGGATAAGTCTATTTAGAGTTTTGACACAACTGGTGACACAATTGATATCTACCATTACATCGGCCCCTGAATTCCAAATCTTCGTTTAAGAACAAAAAGATCCAATGATCAAGGCTTTGTGTCTTCCAATTTGCATCTAATTTAGTGTTCAAATAGCCGACCCCTTTTTTAATTCTAATTATTGGCATATACATGTTTTATAAATTTCCAAAGGAAATAGGCATAACAACAAATCATGTTTTGTCATATATGTACGACCATAAATATAACATGAAAATCAAGTCATTTAATTGAAATATAGGTTATTAATCACATTGAAAATATAATGTAACTGAAATATACATGAGATAAATATTTGAAGATTCAATCAAACATGGAAGAAGTGAAGGAATTTTTTTAGATATACAGCTTGAACTTAGATATGTTGTACTTATGATGTAGGGTTGACATTTGAAATGGGAGGTGATTGACTTCATTGTTAATAATTTATTAGGGCATTATACATTTAAGGACATGCTAAAGTATATGGTTGATAAAAATAATAAAGGATGGAGGTAGTTTATTGTAAAAATAACGCTGAAAACTCTAAGAATCTGGTATTTGGAATGGAATGAAAGGAGGTGTAAAATAAACGTGCATAACATATTGAACTTCATATATAGCAAAATAGATATGATTAGTGAACATTTAAATCCGTCTTCGTAAACTTAGATTTTATGAGACTTTGATTTTCACTAAATATAAAGCATATAAAGATTTCATGCAGTAAGTTAATTTTGTATCATTTAAAAAATTTTAATTAGTGAAATTATAGGCTTTAATTATCTGGAATGACCGAACTACGAAAACGAATGATAATGATGACATTAGTAAATCAGAAATGTAACAAAAAATAGTATGCTAATGAAGATGATGACAGCTGGTATCTAGGAGTGAATTTATTAACAACAAGGAGAAATCACCTGATCCCCTTGGGTTTTTCAGATTTTCACTATTGATTTTGCCAATCTCATTAAGCTAGGTGTTGTTACTAACTTTCTTTTTCACTTATTTTTTTTCCTTCACTCATTCCTTTTTTACTGAAAACACTGGCAAGCCGAAAGAATAACTAGTAAGAATAGCACAGATTTATGTTCATATTTCGTTAGTTGTTCTTAAAATGAACTTAAAACTATTTTTATTAAATATACTCACCAGTTGCGCTCTCTCTCTATATATATACATACATATATATATATAATTTGTGTGTGCACACATCTTTTTCTGAAAAGCGAATCCTTGAATGTGAAAGAAAACATGATATTTGATGATAGTTAACATATAATGGCTACTGATTGTTTAGGGAAATTTATATGCGGTGATTTCATACTTTGATATCATGACAATAAACATATATTGAAGCAAAATATGATTATTTAAAAAAAGAAAAAACTGGTATTTACAATAGTGAAACTTGTTCTTTAATATACAAAGCACAAACCCTCTTAAGTTATCTTATAAATTCACCCTTCGTAGTGTAGTTAAAATATAATTGTGAGCTATACGTACTTCCATCATTCATTTTCATTTTTCTTTCATTCATTTCCATTTTTCACTCAAAATCACAATCTTCATAAACAATGAAGGTGCATATAATTCACATTATTTAGAAAAAAAACTGATTAAATTAGTCAACCTTGGTACAAATAAACTCTGCTTAAAATATTTTGCTTAGATTGTTGCAATTGTCCATATAACCATTATTAGATGAACAACTATAAAAAGCATGTCATAAAGTTTTGTTTTTCCACCTACACAACTTCCTCTGGATTAAGCCAATAAAACAACAACAAATGCATTGGGACGATATAGTTACAAACTAATTTGTTTCACAAATGGAAAGATATAAACACTTTTATTAAAATATCTAAAGTTGACTAATATCATTGAATAAGACTTGTGCAAGATACAAATTCTTTTATGGAAATATCTTAAATTGACCAACACAGTTGAATAAGACACCATTCGTGAAACTATAATGTAGTAATTAGATAGCCAATTTAAAATTTGTGCCAAACCAATGTTTTTTTCATGGGTCCTTATAATTGATAATTTTAGTAAGCAGCACAGTGGAACAGCGATGCTGATTGGAATGTACATGTGTAGATAGGCATACATATATGGACGTAGCTAAAATAATCGTTAAAGTATGCTAACCTATTAGAGTGGGGTCCATATAATAAATCATCTCCATTAGAGTTCTCGTAACTGCAATCTCAAAGTGAGGAAGATGTATATTGGCAAAATATTGTATAGTCCAATGTAACATGATTTCTTGCTCCCTAAAATTAAATGGCGTTGTCATTTAACAGTAGTAGGCAAAATAGATAAGCCAAACCCATACTTTAATTTTTGTGTGAAATAAAAAAGGATATCCATAACCATATACTAAGATGCAATAATATACATACAAATATAATGGACAATCCAAATCCCATACCTGACATTACATTCACAGCGCAGTCCTATCCCTTATATGGTCTTCCACTTGCTGGAAAGGTGGCAACCTCAAATCATGATTAGGCAGGCATATGCAAGTTCATATGCATATTTATTCAATTCCATTGTTTCTGTTTTGGAAAGAATATTTATAAATGTAAACCAGTTAAAGAAGCAAGAATCAAAATATTTATAAATCCACCCATAATTATTGGTTAATTTGATGATATAAAAATAAATCGTCTTGGTAAAAGAACTCTAATAAATTAATCAGTAGCTAGTTCCATCATTTTATGTTTACTGATGTCAAACAAAATGGAAAATACACCCAGTTGGATCTTGTATCAGTCAATATAAACACTTCTAGTATTAGAAATATGCATTTAAAAAATAATAAAGCAGATTCATCAAAAATCTCATAAACTAAATGAAACGTAAATTGAAATTTTTTACATATTTGAACACTATAGTTAATGAGGTTTATGGATCTGAAACAATGGAAAAACAACGTGCTTGTACTTTCGGTTTCCGTTGGAACGGAAGAAGGCGGGACACACATGGACACACACCGGGACACACACGGACACATAGTTAATTGTAGGCATACAATTCACATATGGTACTAACCTATGAGAGGAACAAACCAAAACTGAATAATTCAGAGGGAAATATAGGTGCAACCAGCGACAAACATGAGTCATACACTCCGATGAATAATGCAAAGTAAGCAGTTTAAGCTACGTAGGATGGTGAGCATCGATCGACTGCAATCCGTTGGGGACAGATGTTATTATTATTATTAATCTTGATGCAATGTGGTAGAAATAAACAGTTACAAAAGTGCAACATACAAAAGCGCTGGAAATAATCAGTACCTAGAAGGACAGACTATATAGGAGAACCTGGAAGCAGCTGCTGAGACGATCAGAAGGCAGGTGTACTCGCCGATGAGTCGATGGGAAAGGTGGAAGGTGAGTGCAATGTGAGACCACGTATACTATAAATCGTGCATGCAACGAAGGTCAGCAGCTGGAAGGAACCATGGAGAACAATTCAGTGTTTGAATAGGCATTGGACATGAATCAACCACAGCGTATGTGTAAAAATGTTGGAGGGAACACCACGGAAGCAAATTAACATAGGGTATGTCCTCCTGGACAGGAAAAAAACAAATATAAAGGAAGATCATAACCGAATATAAACAAAAACTTCGTAATAGAGTTAACGGATAAGCATGAATTTTAGAAGGCACAACAAACAGGATGGCAGGAATCACAGTGTGTACTACAAATTTCATATTTGAAGGACAGCGTATGAAAGGTAAAAATTCCCCAAGTTTAACGTGAAAAGCCCCCAAGCCTCATCAGACAATGGAAATATTTCATAGCTGGAACAAAGAAAGGAAAAGAACCAAGCACTGAATGAGAAAAAAATTGGAGACAGTACCTTACACGTTTCGATTGGTAGATCGGGAGTATACGCGGATGGAACGCGAAGGGAGATATTGCTGCGACGACGGGATGCTTGCTGGTCAAAGGAGTGAAGGTGGACAAAAAGTACGACCAAATCAATTTAGGGTTTGGAGAGCCGATGTTCTGGGGAGTGCGAAAGCCTATGTTTTAGGAACACGGCTGAGGAGGTAATCAGGCGGTAGGAAAGGGGAAGGAAAGCAGGAAAAAAGGGGGAAGGATTAGATTAGATAGATGATAAGGTGCGGGGAAGCCATCCGATTGAAAAGAATTACGCGTAGAAGGGGAAGACGGTTGAGTAAACATTCCATGTGTCACTCTGATAATCTATGGTAATAAAAAATTTGGGGGGCTTGTGAGCCATCTAAAAGCAACTCAGCTTTAATAGTATAGTATAGATTCTATTATCCCTTATGATGACAATTTCTTAATGCTTCTTCGCAACAAAGCTCCATGCATAAACCAAATTACCTAAAATACCCTTGTATAAGCTATTTAGCTTTCTAACTTGCATCACTCTTAGGGAGGCCTTATCCCAAGGTAAGTGTTGGTCCTTGAGTCTCCTTAGCATGATACTCACCTCTTGAAGGGAGAGTAACTAATCTTTGGGGTCAAGACCTTGATATCTAAGAAACGGTGAACTAACTCAAACTTGTAGGAACTAAATAATCCCTTTGGTTCCCTTAGGTCCACATCCTTAGACCTAATTCCAGTGTTGACGAAAAATATCGTTAACATTTTGGCGCTAGAAGAAGGGACCGAACCTCTGATCCTTTGGATAACCTTACCACATCTCTAGCTGTGTTATTCTGTACTGGTTGGACTAAGTTTGAAAGAAGTAAGACCAAGGAAAAAGGGTCTCAACAAGGACCTTATAGAACTTCGGTCTGGTATTTAGAGTGACAGTGGTCCAAAGACTTTTTAAACTTAAACCTCCGACCTATCTCCTCATACCTGCTTCCCTGTTTCCCATTCCATCCTTACCCTATATTCCATTATTATGAAACACTCTTCGAATCAACTAAAGATAGTTAGAGGAGCAAGATTCCGACGCATCATCCGTTTTACAAACTAGCATACTTTCGAATGACAACTTAACAAATCTAGGAATTGAGCGACCTCCGACTTTAAAAGAAGGAAAAGATATTGAATTGGAAGCATTATACTTGACTTTACAGGTTGACGCTACTAGGAGGTCTATTGAGGAAAACTCAGCCTAAAGTGTAACAGCCCGCATTTCACGTATTGGAGGATCGTAAAATATTTTTATTGTATTCCTTGAGGGTTGGATCATTCTCATATTTTTATGTTTTTTATGGGGATGTGAGACATGTCCATAATTTTTTTTAATTTTTTGTGACCATTTTACCCCTATCAATTTTGAACAGGGAATAACTTTTGACTGGGATCGAAAAGGTGTTGAGATCAATTTCATTGGAAAGGAAATGGTGTTTCCATTTCCGCAGAGTGGTCACATTAAAGATTTGGTTCAGTGGTTTGGGAGGAATTGTTGTTTTTGTGTTACACAAATTTTTGTACAGGTTTTAGCCACTGATGGGCTGATTTGAGGAGGCCCATTAGTGGGCCGATGGAAGGCTATAAATAGGGGGTTAGAGGCATGGAGAATAGTTTACTTTCTTCATTCTCTCATTTGGTTGAGTTTGTGATCCTCCTTGCTCAGTCAAATACAACTTCTACCATTAAAATCTAGATCTAAGGAAAAAGATTGAAGATCTACATCAAGAGAAGTGAGATTTCACCAAATTGAAAAGTTTGAAGCTAATTCTTCACTGTTTGGATTTAGAATCAAGTGATTTCTTGTTGTTTTGAAGATTTGGTGAGTGATAAGCATCTCTCACACAGATTCAATCAAGTATATGGGTTGTTTAATCATATTTTCATCATTTTAAGTTGTTTTCACCTAGATTACATCATGATAAGTATATTTTCATTTGAATCATCATAAGATCAAATCTAGCAACTTAAAACTGGTAATACTTATGTTAATTCATATGTTTATGTAAGTTAGATCCATTGTTTTACTTTATGCATTGATTTATCATGATTTTGGTGAATTTTATACGATTATTGATGAATAATTGTCATTTTGAGGTTGTTGATGATCTCATAAAGTGTTGATTGTTGAATTAGGTGGTTTGGATGAGTTGTTTCATCGATGTTGTCGTTCGGTGATGATTTGGTCAAGTTTGGAGCTATTTCGGTCAGATCTAGAGTCGGGTCGTTTTTCTTAGGTTATTGATGACATGGCATGAAGTTCAGGTCATCTGGCTTGTGCCCCAAGAAATGAAGCTTAGGTCGTTGGTGCATAGGTCGGGTCGTCGAAGGGCATGGGTCGTTCATGTTAACAAATCATGGGTCGTTCGAAACATGTTGAAGCTTCGGGCCGTTCGAAGATAGGTCAGGTCGTAGGAGCTTCTCTGGAATCGGGTTGTTGGTCTTCTAGATAAAGTCGGGTCGTTGGGTGACCTAGGAAGTTAGGTCGTTGGTGACTCATAGAGTCGGGTCGTTGGGTGATTGAGGAAGTTACGTCGTTGGTGACCTAAAAAGTCGGGTCGTTAGGTGACCCAGGAAGTTAGGTAGTTGGTGACCCATAAAGTCAGGTCGTTGGGTGACCTAGGAAGTTAGGTCGTTGGTGACCCATAAAGTCAGGTCGTTGGGTGACCTGATGAGTCGGGCTAAAACACTATGAATCGAATATTGACCAAAAGATGTTTGTTTTTGGATCCATGTTGGTTGTGATATCGAAGTGAATTCAAGGGGGAATGTTTAAGTGAAGAGATGTGTTTGTTGTCTTAATGCAATGAATGTGAAGATGACTCTAGGGGGTGAGTTCGTGGATAATGGTTGCTCAAGAATTGAACGTGAGCTTGTGAAAAGTCATCAGGCTAGATGGCTAGAGATATCGAAGCCCGAGAAATTATCGTTGTTGTTGGTTCTAGCGGACACAAAGCAGGGGTATAATAGTGACGCCTAAAAGACCGATTGTATGGTCGAGTACCCTGGGCAGCTTGATGGGCCTAGTTACGTTTCGTTGTATGGCGTATGAAGTTTTGCTAGAACCAGGGTTTACCATTATCACTTTATAGTTGATGGCAAATTGTTTATCCACTCATACGATTAACAATGGTTTCAAAGCAGGATTGGTGGTGATAGCCAGAGTCATGGATGTTGATTGTTTTGCTTGTACCGTCTCAAGTAGATTATCTAACATCGAAGGAGATGTTTCTAGGGTGCTTTTCTGATGTTGGTTTAAGCCTTCGGGGCTTGTGATTGAGGGATATTCATCTCAATTAGGATGGCTTACGTGAGAAATAACTGATTACTATGGCTGCTACTATCTGTTCACTTCTGGTTGCTTGTAAAGGCTATCACGGTTGGATGTGGGGAAATTGGTGTATTGGTATATTGGTTGCTTAATATATTTTTTCTCATATACTTTATTGATGATGTTAGTTAGCTGTTTTATCGCTCATTAAGATAATTTTCTGACTCAAGGTTTTATGTTTCCCTCTTATTACCTTGGGTTGTTCATCCATTTGTTGCATGGGCAGACTGAGTAGTAGGTGATATCTTGATGACAATGTTGTTGTTGAGCGACGACGAGCAGGAGGCTTCCGTATTAGTTTCTATTATCTACTATTTGTTGTGTTCCGTTGTCTAATGTTTAATCTGAGTGTGGTAGTGAGGCGAATTTGTACAGATACTTATGTTGTAATCCAAAGGTGCATGGATATTCTCACTAGTTGTTATGAAAGTTCAAGTTTCTACTCAAATATACTTCACTATTATTACCTGTTGTATATGTTCTATTATATTTTATCCTTGCGTTGTGAGTTATATGACAAATTCCTCTTGTGTTACCTTATCCTGATGATCGTCCACAACTGCCTGGTACACCTTTTAGCGCATTATTCCTTTTATTTAGTGCAGGAGTTATGAGCAGTCGTCACATTTGGTATTAGAGCTCTGGTTATCGATTTTAGACAAAGTTCAGGGACGTAAGAATGTATGAGAGATGTATTTGTAGATTTTTGATGGATATATACTATATATCAGTGTATTGTACTGTATAATAGTGTTGGATTAGCACCAAAACTTATCTTATATGTGGATTAATCATTCTATTTCTTTAGATTTAGAATGAGTCGTCAAACTTTTAGAGGTGAGCCTGAGACTGGGAGGGTAGGAGATGGTAGCCAGCTGGGAGCTTCAGCTGTTGCACCAGAATATCTGGTTATGTTTGGGCCATGATGGCAGTAGTCATACTAAGGATGCCCATTCCAGAAGTGGCAGTAGAGCATGGTGTTCCTGTGCAAGTACCTAGATAGGATTATGCTAAGAGACAGAGGGATCATTCTTTTACGGATGAAGAAGATAAGTTACAAAGAAGTATAGCTTTGGAGCGAGTTCGACGTCAAGTTGAGGAACGAGAAGAAAGGATCAACGCTGCTTTGGAAGAAGCTTTTAGAAGCAAAAATGAACCTCTTGAAGAAACTTTTACTGGCCCCAGTGCTACAAAGAACCTGAATAAGAAAAAGAAAAAGCAACAGAAAGGGAATGATGACCAAAAGAAGAAACCGAAGAAGAATAACATCTACTTTAATTATCAGCAGAAGGGCCATTTTTCCAGGGATTGTAAGAAGCCGAAAGCCGAGTGGAAGTGCTTTAACTGTGACAAGCCTATACATAAGAAGAAAGACTGCCCAGATTTTCTGAAGAATAAGCAATCGGAGGAAGCATGTGTTCTGGAAGCTATTTCGATTTCCTATTACATTCCTGATGAGAATTAGGGGAAAGCTGTTGTTAGTTTAGATATGCATTCTGCCGGTGGAGTTTGTTTGTGTTCTATTTGGTACTAGAGAATCGTCTTCTTTTACCTATAATAAGATTGTATGATCGAGTTCAGGAACTGATGTTGTAATAGACCTTTGGTTGTAACTAATTCAGTGTGGGATTTATCTACTCCTTGTATGACCTGTTGTGGTCTAGTTTATTTTGTCAAGGTTTCTCTTTTACGAATGATTATTGTTTTGAACTTCGTTGGGCTTGGGATTATCTTGGGTATGGATTGGCTCAAGGAGTATGCGGCAAGTGTGAACTGCGAGAAGCTTGAGGTGAGAGTCGGGGATGTGGAAGGGAGAAAAGTTTTGATTCGATGTAAGCCCGAAGATAGTGTCTTCGTAAGCTTTATATATTCGCTTGTGATTATCGCTAATGACTTTGAGGAAGTCAAAGGTTTGTCGCAACATCATGAGATTGAGTTTAGAATCGATTTGGTCGAGGGTATTAGACCTATCGTTATGCCTCTTAGGTGAATGTTGCCTAAGGAACAACAAGAGTTAAAGGTGCAAGTTCGTGACCTTTTGGGAAATGGATTCATTTGGAGAAGTGTATCCGAATGGGGTGCACCAGTTGTGTTGGCAACCAAGGTTGATGGATCTTTGAGATTGTGTATGGATTATCGTGAGTTGAACAAGGTGACCAAGAAGAATGAGTATCCATTGTTAAGGATCGATGACTTATTTGATCAGCTTCATGAAGCCAAGTTATTTTCTGAGATGGATTTAACAACATGATTTAACCAGTGGAGAGTGGCAAAGGATAATATACCGAAGACTGCTTTTAGGACACCATCTGGTTGCTTTGAATGGTTGGTGATACCATTTGGATTGACTAACGCGCCATACTTTGTGGATCTTATGAATAGGGTTTTCAGAGATCAGTTGAACAAGTTCGTGCTTGTATTCGTGGATGATATTCTGGTTTATTCCTAGAGAGAGGAAGAACATAAAAAGCACTTGCGAGTTGTTTTGGAGATCTTGAGAAAGCATCAGCTGAAGGTTAAGTTTTCGAAGTGTCACTTTTGGAAGAGCGAAGCGAGGTTTTTAGGCCATGTTGTTTCTGGAAATGAGATAGCGGTTGACCCCGCTAAAGTGCAAGCAATCCATGATTAGGATAGAATTAAGAATGCGATGGACGTGAGAAGTTTCCTTGGGTTGGTGGGATATTATCTCCGTTTTATAAAGGATTTATCCAAGATAGTTGCACCATTAGTAGGACTGACGAAGAAGAACCAAGTGTTCACATGGGATATAAAGTGTGAGCAAGCTTTCGGAATCCTAAAAGAGAGACCTACGAGTGCTCCTATTTTGATGATTCCAAGTGGGAATGGAGGGATAGTGGTATACATCAATGCATTTGGTACTGGACTTAGAGTAGTCCTAATGTAGAAGGACAGAGTTGTGCCCTATGAGAGTGGGCAGCTGAAACTGCATGAAAGGAATTACCTAACTCATGACTTAGAGTTGGCAGCGATTATGTTTTCTCTGAAGATGTGGAGACATTACCTGTTGGGAATTCAATCTGAGTTGTTTACGGATCACAAGTCGTTGAAGTATCTTTTCTTCAAAAAAGATTTAAATCTTTGGCAACAACGATGGTTAGAGTTTCTGGCATCGTATGATTTTGGTATAGCCTATACTCCTGGTAAAGATAATGCAGTGGCAGATGTGTTGAGTCGAAGATACGCAAGTTAGGGAGCGATTTTTTCGGAATGGAAAAGCCTCAAGTTTTTGCAGGATTTGATTTTAGACCACAGTGTGAGTGGAATGTTGGCAAGCTTACAAATAAGACCAAATCTCATTAAAAGGATCGACGAGTGCCAAAAGTGGGATGCAAATCTTGTCGAGTTTATCCAGAAGTTGGAACCATAGAATAAGGAGTTCGAGCTCGATCAAGAGGGTTGGCTTTGAAAGTGAGGATTACTGCCTATTCCTAATATCATCGGATTCAGAAATGAAGGAATTTGGGTCATCGTGGATTGCTTGACCAAAAGAACAATGTTGATTCCTTTTAGATCAACTAGGACAACATTAAAGTTGGTTGAGCTTTATATAAAATTGATAGATCGATTCCACGATATCCCGAAGAGCATAGTCAGTGATCGAGATCCATTGTATACAAGTGGATTTTGGAAGAGTTTGCAAGAGACTTTAGGAACCGAGTTATGTTTGAGTATGACTTATCATCCCCAGACTGATGGTCAAACTGAGAGGGTTAAACGAGTTTGAAAGATCTCCTAAGAGCTTGTGTGTTGGATTTCAGCAGATCATGGGAAGACCATCTACACCTAGTGGAGTTTGCATACAATAATGGCTATCAGTCAAGCATTGGAATGGCACCATACGAGATGTTTTATGGTAGACTGTGTAATTCTCCGACATGTTGATTAGAAACTGGAGATAATTTGGTAACTGGGACAGAGATGATAAAAGAACCTCAGATTGTATCGAGATCATTCGACAACAAATGAAAGTATCCTAGGATCATCAAAAAAGCTATGCAGATAAGCTTCAAAAAGATTTGGAATTCGACGTTGGCACATGGTTTTTGTGAAGATTTCTCCATTGAAGCACATTGTTTGGTTCGGAAGCAAAGGAAAGTTAGCTCCAAGGTTTGTTGGATTGTTTCCGATAGTCGAGCGGACCGGAAAGCTTGCGTATAGGTTGGAGTTACCCAAGAAGATGTCGAGTGTGCATAATGTTTTCCATGTGTCATTTCTACGAAAGTATGTGAATGATTCGAATGTGGTGGTATATCCAGAGCAGTACGAAAACTTAAAAGACGAGACCATAGTTATGAAACCTCGTAAGCTGCTTCGCGTTGTGGGGAATGAAACGAAACAACTTAGGAGGAAGACAATTAAGCTAGTCAAGGTACAATGGAGTGAGGATGATGACGATTGTACGTGGGAGACGGAAGAGAATGTGAAGACGACCTATTCATAACTCTTCATTGGTATGACCCATGAGTGTTGTGTCATTCTTACCCCGTTGTAAATTGTACTATTGTTGTTGTTATTGATAGATTTCCACATGCTAGGATAAGGTTATGGATGCATGGCTTGAGGGATGATAGTTTGAATGGTAAAATTGGTTGCTTATAGATGATAGGCATGCAGAATTATTTTGGTTGTTTATGTTTGTTTGGAATTTCGAGGGCAAATTTCTTAAGGGGGGAGAATGTAACTGCTCGCAATTTACGTATCGGAGGATTGTAAAATATTTTTAATTTATTCCCGAAGGGTTGGATCGTTCTCATATTTTGATATGTTGTTTATGGCGATGTGAGATATGTCCATAATTTTTTCAATTTTATTTGTGACCATTTTGTCCCTATCAGTTTTGAACAGGGAATAACTTTTGACTGGGATCGAACAGGTGTTGAGATTGATTTCATTAGAAAGAAAATGGTGTTGCCAATTCCGTAGAGTGGCCACATTAAAGATTTGGTTCAGCGGTTTGGGAGGAATTGCTGTTTTTGTGTTACACAATTTTATGTACAAGTTTTAGACATTGATGTGCTGATTTGAGGAGGCCCATTAGTGGGCCGATGGGAGACTAAAATAGGGGTTAAATGCATGGAGAATAGTTTACTTTCTTCATTCTCTCATTTGGTTGAGCTCGTGATTCTCCTTGCTCAATCAAATACACCTTTCCACCATTAAAATCCAGATCTAATTAAGAAGATTGAGGATCTACGTCAATTAAAGCAAGATCTACATCAAGAGAAGTGAGATTTTACCAAATTGATGAGTTTGAAGCTAATTCTTTATTGCTTGGATTTAGAATCAAGTGAATTCTTGTTGTTTTGAAGATTTGGTTGTTTGATCATATTTTCATCATTTTAAGTTGTTTTCACCTAGATCTACATCATGATAAGTATATTTTCATTTGAATCACCATAGGAACAAATCTAGCAACTTAAAACCGGTAATTTTTATGTTAATTCATACGTTTATGCAAGTTAGATCCATTTTTTTACTTTATGCATTGATTTGTCATGATTTTGTTGAATTTCATATGATTACTGATGAGTAATTGTCATTTTGATATTGTTGATGATCTCATATAGTGTTGATTGTTGAATTGGATGATTTGGATGAGTTATTTGCATCGATGTTGTCGTTTGGCGATGATTTGGTCAAGTTTGGAGCTACTTTGGCCAGATCTGGAGTCGGGTCATTTTTTTTAGGTCGTTGATGACGTGGCATGAAGTTCAGCTCATCTGGCTTGTGCTCCAAGAAATTAAGCTTAGGTCATTGGTGCATAGGTCGGGTCGTTGAAGGGAATGGGTCGTTCGTGTTCATAAAGCATGGGTCGTCCAAGACATGTTGAAGCTTTGGGTCATTTGAAGATAGGTCAGGTCATAGGAGTTTCTCTGGAATCACGTCGTTGGTCTTCTGGATAAAGTTGGGTCATTGGGTGACCCAGGAAGTTAGGTCATTGGTGACTCATAAAGTCGAGTCGTTGGGTGATCCAGAAAGTTAGGTCGTTGGTGACCCATAAAGTCGGGTCGTTGGGTGAACCAGGAAGTTGGGTTGTTGATGACCCTAAAGTTGGGTCGTTGGGTGACCTAGGAAGTTAGGTTGTTGGTGACCCATAAAGTCGGGTTGTTGGGTGACCTGATGAGTCAGGCTAAAACACTATGAATCAAATATTGATCGAATGATGTATGTTTTTGGCTCAATGGTGGTTGTGATTTCGAAGTGAATTCAAGGGTAAATGTCGAAGTGATGAGATGTGTTCATTGATCATCGTAATGCAATGAATGTGAAGACGACTCCAGGGGGTGAGTTCATGGATAATGGTTGCTCGATAATTGAACTTGAGCTTATGAAAAGTCATCAGGATAGATGTCTAGAGATACCGAAGGCCGAGAAATTACTGTTGTCATAGGTTTTAGCGGACTCAAAGCAGGGGTATAATAGGCATGCTTAAAAGTCCGATGGTATGGTTGAGTACCCTGGGTAGCTCGATGGGCCTAGTAATGTTTCGTTGTATGGCGTACAGAGTTTTGCTAGAACCGGGGTTTATCATTAGCCCTTGAGAGTTGATCGCAAATTGTTTAGCCGGTCATACGATTAATGATTGTTTCAAAGAAGGATTGGCAGTGATAGCCAGAGTCATGGATGCTGGTTGTTTTGCTTGTACCATATCACGTAGAATGTCTGACGTCGAATGACATGTTTCTTGGGTGCTTGTCTGATGTTGGTTTAGGCTTTCGGTGCTTGTGCTTGAGGGATGTTGATCTCGATTAGGATGGCTTACATGAGATATAACTTATTACTATGGTTGATATTGTCTATATACTTCTGGTTGCTTGTAAATGCTATCACTATCGGTTGTGGGAGAAATAGGCATAGATTCCTCTTTGGTGTGTTAGTAGATTGGTTTATTAAGGGGACGAAGTTAAGTCTTGAAATAAAGAGATTAACGGGAGATACTTGATCACAAGAATATTCGGAATGTACTAAACCAAATCAAGGGGACGAAGTTAAGTCTCCAAAAAGGAAGCATAGCTAATTAGGAGGTTAAAAGGAGAAAGAAAACCAATTTGACTTCTTCCAAAAAGGGAAAACCCAATCCATTCAAAAAGAGTTACAAAGAAAGCCAATACACTAGCGGAAGGGAACTATCTGGGAGCTCAACTACTGAGGAATCTAGCTTCGAAAGATCAAACTGTGGAAACTTGGAAGCATACTTAAGGAACATGGCAGAGAAGACCATCAAATATCTATTCGAAAACGAGGGGAAAAGAGTCTTGGATGAACATATTAGCTATGACGAAATAATGACACCCTTTACTGACGACATCAAGAATACAGTGATACTATCACGCATGAAAACCGAACCATGAAATATCATGGAACTACTGACCCCGACGACCATATTATGGCTTTCAATAACCAAACGGACATCTATGGTGCTTCTAGGGATGCATGATGCCAATTATTTCCAATAACGCTTTAAGGAGAAAATGGTTAGATAGTACCGACAATATCAAGAGAATACCATCGATTCATGGAAGCAATTTTCCCACGAGTTCTTAACCCAATTCTGCGTTTGCAAAGATCCAGTTGTGGGCTACATGATCCGTGCAAATATAAAGAAAAAACAAGGAGAATCTTTGAGTAATTACTTGGAATGGTTTAAAGTCGAGGCCCTAAAAGCGGAAAATATGAACGACCGTGAGAAACTTATTGTTGTCTATTAAGGTCTAATTGAGATTACCCGTTCTGGAAGGAACTATATGTCCATGGATGCAGAAACTTGCAAGATTTCTATCTCCAAGCAGATAAATTCATTTGTTTGTACGAATTTGATTGTTCAAAAAGGAACTTCAACAAGAAAAGAGATACCGATAAAAACCCTAAGTCTTATTCAGACATAAAAAGAAGGCGCGGAGCCTCCAAGATTACAACTTCAAACTCTGCTCGCGGAAATTGCCACAACTGTGGATCGAAGGACCATTGTGATATTCAATCCAGCGAGCCCCACATATGTCACATTTGCTGAATCCCCGGTCAAGCGGCATATTCATGCCACACACTTCAGAAGGACAACTAGACATCATAAAGTCTAGTAACATTTCTTTTAATTCAAATAGTACATCAATGCATTTAGAGAATTTCAACTTAATTGAACATACTTACAAATTTTCAATCTGTCAATAAAGCCTCCCCCCATTTTGAGCTATATATTCACGCGAGCTGTGTGCTTACATGTGAGATGTGTTCTTGCCCTTAAAAGCACTATGTAATCACGCGAACTGTGTGCTCGCACGCGAATTGTGAGTTTGCATCCCTGAGCTGTGTACTTACCCACGAGCTGTGTGCTCGCACACGAACTATGTGTTTGCACCCACGAGCTGTGTGATTGCATGCGAACTATGTGTTTCCACCCGCGAGCTATGTGCTCGCACGCGAACTGTGTTTTCGCACCTGAGCTGTGTGCTCGGATCAAATACTCCATCAACCACATCAAAAGATCTAGAGGAGCATCCTAGGCACGTACATCCTCTGCCTACATTCATCCCGTGGAAGGGAATGAAAGCTCAAAAGGAGCGCATAAAGCACATACATCCTCTGCTTGCAAATCAAAACGAAACCCAAGAAGCGGCTCAAACCCAATCAAAGCTCAAAGGTGTAGCTTGCAAATCAAAACAAAGCCCAAGAAGTGACTTAAACCAAATTAAAGATCAGGGATGTAGCCAATCAAAGCGGAGCCCAGAAAGTGGTTCACAAGGACAAAACAGTAACTTAAGCAAAAACTATCAAATACCCGAATCTGGGTTGGTTCGGGACTTCTATCATTAACATAAGAGGATTTTTGGTCTTTTATTACAAATACCCGAATCTGGGTTGGTTCGGGACATCTATCATTACTAGAAATAGATTTCTGGTCTTCTATTATAAATACCTGAATCTGCATTGGTTCGGGACTTTTATTGTCGCCAGATGAGGATATTTGGTCTTCTATTATAAATACCTGAATCTGGTCGGTTCGGGACTTCTATTATTCCAAATAGGGATATTTGTTCTTCTATTATAAATACCTCAGTCTGGGTCAGTTCGGAACTTCTAGTATTACCAAATAGAGATATTTTGCCTTCCATTAAAAGATCTGAATTTGGGTTTGGTTCTGGACACCTATTATGGACAGAAGAGAAAGTTCCAGAATTCTTATTACCACTCCCAAGAAAAAGGTTCAAGCCTATTATCTTGTTGCCAAAAGATGTTTTCTTAATCAATGCTGAGATCAGAACCTTAAATAGACTGTTTGAAGCATCAAGACAAAGTTTATTTCTCCGCAACACCTCGTATAAGGATACTTCTTAAAATTATACAATGTTTGATTACTATTCACTGCAAATGATCGTATTACCATATCACAAGGTCATCTATTACCTAATCACAATTTGGACGGTATTTCACAATTAGATAAGCAAACCATGTTATACACTCTACCCCAAACAAGGGGATAACATAGGATATTATATGATAAGTCTTATGCAGGGTAATACAAAAGAAACTACGAACAAAGATGTTAATGATACGAGAAAAAATTGTACATCAGGTGATATCTAAACAACTTATGAAATCATCCTGCAAGCTTATTCATTACATTCAAAAACAATGTTTACCATAATATGAGTAGGAAATTAAACACTCTGCATATAACTAATGCAAAAAGGTATTAGCTATTATATCTGTTACAGAAAATGCAGAAAGAAATTCCGAATATAGGTATTTGGAGCAAAGGTGAAATCCATATTGAATACTATGCATGAACAAATCAAAGTGCCTATTTATAAGGAGTATTTGTTAAGAAACCACATATCGAGGGGGGACGACATCAGCTCCAGTCATGCTAAAGCATTTGAAAACGAGGCTTTTACTTCATCCTGAGTTTGCATGAGAGAACGTCGTGGGACATTTTCCTTCTTTAGCTCAGGGATAAAGGGGCTGCCCGAATTTGGCTTACCAACACTTCGGTTCTCATACATGATACTACTAGGTGATATCCATAAAAGCATATTAGCATGATAAATTAACATAAGCAAATATGAATTACTTAAGCCTAAAGCATCATAAAACCTTTATGATATTTGTTACACTCTATCTTTTATGGAAACTAGGGCACATTGTAAGTCATTGAAATCAAGTTTTTTAACATCGCTCACACATGATCATGCATATTTAAGTCTTTGGTGTTATCTGTATAAATTATTCCGACACCCGAACCATAAAGGTCTCAGAATCGAAGTAGTCTAAAATTAAGACAACTTGAATTTTGGATATCGGTTCGATCGAAACCAAGGGTATAATTATCGACACAGAAGGCTCAAATGATATCAAGGAGTTTTAAAATCCGATACCAGCAACCAACTATCTAATTCTAACACTTCAAGATCTACTGATACAGAGAAGCGTCAATGCTACCCACATTAACTTTAGTATCCGTAAAATGGAAGCAAAGATCGACGACAAGTTAATAGCGAGTTCGTTGGTAGCAAAGGAGTACAAGCTTCATTTTTACAAAAAGGATTAAAATCCGGCATGCATGCATTTTCACATATTAAATCCTAAAAAATATATTGGGGGTAAATTGAAAGGTTTTCCTTATTCACCATTAATGGTTATTCAAACTACTCCAATTAATCAAAACCATTCTCATTGTTTAAATCCATTCTTAGAGAACAAAAATCCTGATCAACTTCATAGTCGAGATGGGAAAATATTTTTCAAATTCTAATCTCAATCAGATAAAATACTAGCAAAGGGAATCGTGTTTGAAACTTTGAAAGAACTTGTAGAAGTATTGAAGAACAGTAATCTCGTTTGAGCTTTGTTTCTTGCAGGCGAAGAAATGAATAAGAGGAAGAAAGAGGCTTTATACCGAAGTGCTTCTCAAATCTCGGTCGTACAAACAAGAGCAAATCAACGAGCCATATTAACAACAGAATATCAATAGACGGGAAACCAACCCACAAGGATGAAAGTCAAAGTTTGACCTGAAAATTCGAAAATATCCCTTCATAAGGGGGGCAAATGTTATTACCAGATTTCAACACCGAAACCAAATGAAGGTAAAGGGGTATCGGAGCACAATAAATACGAAAAGATTGATTCAAGAGCATAAAATTGACCCCAAGCCATTAAGACAACCAATACCAAAAGCAAGAAGGGAGAACACTTGGCTAACATACTATTGGTACCAAAAAAGGAAGTAGGATTTGCTACTGATACGAAGGAGGTATCAGAAAAGCGACACCGAATGCAAGTTAGGTAGAAGGGGTATCATGCAAAGTTGATACCCAAAGCAAGAACCGGTAATCGAAAGCAGGAACATTATATGCATCAGTAAAAGACTAAATAATCGTTGTTTGGCACATAACCATAGAAGAGGAAAGTATGCCGTCGGCACTAACATATTGGAAACCATTGGCTTGGTGTCGATACTCAAAGAGGAGACAATTGACATGATTCCACTACCAAGGAAGAGGAAGAAAAGGCTCAGAACAAATGAGAAAGGGAAGAAAATATAAGGCGTTGGTACAATACCGAAAGCAAGTAAGTAAGAGCCAAAAGCACATGTTCTGGCACTAGACTGTAGAACCACCGAAAGAGAATTAAGGCTGATAGTCAACTTAAGAGAAAACAAAGGGATGCTGGTATCAGTTGATTCACAATCAGTACCACTAAAAGGATGCAATCAACTATCAGAATACGATACCAAGAATAAGCAAAAGGCAAGGAATTAACAAGTAACAACAAAGTAGGAGCACCAATGAAGGCTCTATCGCTATCAACAAGCTTGGTTGCTATACCGAAAGTAGTCACCCTAGCATCACCTTCGAAAGAAAATATGTGGTTAAAAACAAAAACATATGATCCGAAGCCCAGAACCAGGAAAGAGAAGCAAAAAACCAAGCAGGATGGAGTAAAGGGTCATTAATATCAATACACTTGTTATCGATACCAAGAAGCAGCATTCAACTCCCTGAAAGAAGTTCTGAAACCGGGTTTTTGCAAAGTTGACACCAATGATAAAGATATGGAAGCAACATGCGAAGGATGAGCAATCAAGAATGATCACAATATCACTACCGAAAGCAAGCAATTTGGTTTCGACTCGAAAAGCATGTACTCCAACACCAAAAAGAATGCTAAAGTAAAGATAGTACTCAGAAGTCATGAAAGCAAGGTAGAGTTCATGATTTTCTACCAAAACAGAGAGTTACCACCAAAACCTAAAGCAACTAAGAGAAGCTACAGATACCAATTTGCTTGATATCGATACACTGAAAAAAAGCGATATCTGAATCACAAGTTACTATGGATCGAGACCATCATTCCGAAAGAAAATAGATCCGATAACAAAGCAGAAAAGAGGAAAGATGACCAAAACCAAAGATTGGCACCAGAAGCATTGACGCGGCCAACACCAAGTATTGCTTTCAAATTCGAAATAGGTTGCTACTGGTCTTTACCAAAAGGGGACCCAATATGCCTATAAATAAGACCCTAAAGGTCTCATTTTGGGTGACTTTTCTCATTTTCGATTCTTGTAATCTTTTCTTAGGGAGTAACCCTAATTTCTAAATTGATTTGAGGATTTTACTTAGAAGCTTCTATATACTCTACAAAAGTGATCATTAAAGAAAGAATCAATACTTGAGATTTATTTCATGAATTCTATTATCTCTTATGATGCCAATTTCTTAATGCTTCTTTGCAATAAAGCTCCATGCATAAACCAAATTACCCAAAATACCCTTCTACAAGCCATTTAGCTTTCTAACTTGCATTACGCTTAGAGAGCCCTTATCCCAAGTTAACTGTTGGCCCTTGAGTATCGTAAGCGTGATACTCACCTCTTGAACGAAGAGTAACTAATCTTTGGGCTCAAGACCTTATATCTAGGAAACGGTGAAATAACACAAGATTACAGGAACTAAATAATTCCTTTGGTTCCCTTAGATCCACATCCTTAGTCCTAATTCCAGTGTTAATGAAAAATATTGTTAATAGCATAATTAGGAATTTTTGAGCTTTCCTTCACTTCGTGAATTTCCAAAGGATCAAGAGTAATAGGCGGTAGGGCATTAGGACCAAGAATCTCGAAATCGCCATTGCTCAGAACTTCTACTTGGCCATTAGGGGCTTGAAAAATATTATCAGTACTAGGTAAGTTGTCACCCCAACTGCCTCTATCTCCCATAACATCCTCAGGGACGTGGTTATCACATGCGACACTGTCAGCCGTCGATACTGAAATAATATCTTCTTCATCATAAACATTTTGCACTTCTATAAGGAAATCCTCTATGAACAGAAGTTTTGCTACATCCAATTAAGCCCTCTTGGGAACAACATTTATATCCTTTATTGAAGTTATCTTCGACATAAACCTTTCCACCAACAGCGGATCAAGAGTAGGAAAGCTTAAATCTGGACATATCCCTATATTATCCGCATATATAAGCAGAAAAGCATCTTCATAGGAACTGACCATAATCTCGTCTAGAGTATTTTGAAAAAATAAATAAATCCTTTATTTGGCATCATTTATAAATCCAACAGCTTTTGTCAAAGATGTTTCATACTTGTCAAGTTTGCTCACAAGAAAAGCATTCTTTTCTTTGAAAAGAGAATTATCCTTTTGTAAAGAATAAAAATTGGAATTAAGTGCAACGAATTCTCTTTTATACTCTTCCAAAGCTTCCTTAAGGACTTTAACCTCCTCATTCAAAGAAAATTGGTTATCTTCTCCTGAACTACTAATAATTCAGCCTCAGCCAGGGCAATTTCTAATATATCCTGTTTTTTCGTCATATTGTCCTTGACATTGACAAGAGTAGCCACTACTCTCATTAGAGAAAATTTTACTTCTTTAAGCTTTGACGGATCAAGAGAAGCTTTGGGAGTATCTTCTTGTAATAGAAACCATTGCTTAATGTCTTAAGAGAAATAAAGGCATGTTAGAAGAGCGAAGCATAGTTATGAAACCAAGCAACAAAGATGGTAAAATTCATACCAAGAGCTGTTGCTCAACAAAAAAACGATGATATCTGGAGAAATCAGAAATAGAGGACGGGAGACCAATGCTATAAAATAAAGAGGAAGACATAATTTTCTTAACCAATTCATCAAATCCTTCTGCTATAGGTGGTAAAGGGGTTTCTCTGGACTTAAGGTCTTCAGAAAAGGAAGAAAACCCCAACGCATGGCGTATCGTGGCAACAACTCTAGGGGTCTCAGATAAATAGGCATCTGTTTGGGAAGCTATCTTCGGAGAAGGAGCTGTAGGAAAATATGCATTTACGTTTTTGCAAGGAGTTTGGTCCGTAGTGCCATTGTGTCTCTTGGAGGGAGAACCCTCAGAAGTCACATCTACAAGTTTTCTTTTGACAAATTCTCTAGATTTGGATAAGCCGCTCCTCAAAGAGGGAGTCTTTGCCTCAGGGACCAAAGAAGGCAAAGCAGTCTTACTTGATTTAGAACAAATGACACCTGAGATGTCACAAACAGGATAAGATGATAAAGGGGAGTTAGCCTATTGCTAAAGTTTGAATTATCTTAGTGAACTTCGTACTTGAAGCATTAGGGAATATGGGAGAATCAAAGGAAAAAGGAGCATTATTCACTAATGATAATGATAAAATTCCTTTATGAGAAGAAATTAGCAGAGGTTGCCCAATTATTTTTGATCATTCGGCAGAATAGAATGTTTGCGAACGACACTAGGGGTCAACAATGAAGGTCTATTACCCAATTTTTCAGAGGAAGCAGTGAGAAAGTATACTACCTCCTTATCCACAAAGCTTGGAAGCTGCATCAGCATAAAAAATGAGGAGTAAACAAACTGGTAGAAGCAAAAAAGGTTAAGGGAAATAAATAAAGGAGGCACTCAAATCCCATACTTGGAGTGTTGAAATTTCCAGAAATACCAGAAGGGCATTGTATAAAGAAAAATTGAGTCTTCCAATCTTTAAATCTCAATGCTGCTTCGGATAACAATTTCTTTGTAGGATTCGCATAGAAAATTTGATGGTTTAGCTCATTAAGCTTGGAAGGACGAACCAGGTAATCAAGAAGGGAAGGGCCGAAGGAAAGGTTTCCCGAATCCATAAACAAAAGCTCAAGGCCTAAAAGATAGGTGTTAGTGTTTGGGGAAAGATGTATAGGGGCAATATTTAGATATCACAAAAATTGAGCGATAAAGGCCGGGAAAGGATTGAAACCTTCGTGCTAAATATGAATAGCAGTATAAGCAAAATATCCTTCTGGAGGGGATGCAATAGTGTCAGTCTTGCATGGAGGGATGGCTTCCACACCAAAGATATTAAAATCTCTACGGATGGCATCAACCTCCTCTTGTGAGATAATTAAAAAATGCTTTTCAGTTGCACCGACCTACTTCGAAGGAGAAGAGTCAAGTGTAAAGATGGGGTTATTAACATGTTTAGTCGCAACATTTTTCTTTCCGATGATGCTAGATGCAATCTATTCCTTTTCCTAAATCAAAAATAATATTACATCAAAATAAAGGGTAATTTTTATTCTTTCGAAAGCACTTCCGTAGAAACAACAATGGCATCAAGCCTATAGTATATGCTTTCGGAAGGATAGGGATTGACAAAAGTACCCAATTGTATTATCAACCAACTCATGTATGAGCAATGAAAACTGATATTGATGATGAAACCGATTTTCATCAACTTCCCCAGTCGAGTAAAGTTCTTTGACAAACAAATGGGGAACTTAATCACACAATTGGTTCAATGCACATTAACAATCCTCTCAAGTCGTCAAAAGTTGAAACTAAACAAGAGAGATTATTATGCACAAATCAAAAACGTGTGAGTAAAATTATTGCAATATTCAAATGGATTTTGCGAAGTCAAACTGATAAAAGCATTCCAAATGATTTCCAAATGAAAAAGATAGCTTACCCGATTAAATACTAGAAAAAAAAATTGTTTATGCTTGCACTAATACAAATGAGGGGGGATGCAAAAGAAACCAGCAAAAGGGAAATAAAGCAAGTATTTATAGGCAAGAATAAGTGGCAACCAAAAGGTTTTACTTAGAAAGCCGAAAATATCCCTTCACTAGGGGAAAAACGTTACTACCAAATTCAATACCGGAGCTGGATACCCGCGAAGGGGTATCAGAGAACCACTGGCACCTAGTGTGTATTTCGGAAGAAGACAACCGACGCTGGATTACTGAAGCAACCGATACCGAAAGCGAAGAGTGGAAGATTTGGTCAATATGCTATCGGTACCAATACAAGAGACAAAGGCTTGGTATCGATACAAAAGAAGATATCAGCAAGGCAATGACGACACCGAAAGAAACAAACAGAAAAGCCTACCACTTAAAACCAAAAGCAGCTAAAAATAGGTTGACTAAAAGCATAAGATCCGAAACCCAAAACTATGGAAGAAGGGCATAAAGTCAAGCTAGGAAGAAGCAAAAGGATATCGGCATCTGGTATCGATACCGACACCAAGAAGTATCTTCAATACCATCAAAGGCATACCGAAAGCATGCAATCGCAAGGCCTGAACAAAACCCAAGAATTCACTGAAGTAATCTAAAGTGATAAGAAGAGGGGCTATCCATACTAATTTACGTTATGTCGATACCGAACTAGATGAAGATGATAAAAGGAACGGAAGCATAAAGGTAGTATTCTAAAGACTTACTATCGAGACCGAAGCTTATTGCCAAAACCGAAAGTAACTCTCGAAGCTATCTATACCAATGGACTTCGTATCTATATATTATGGAAAAGCAGCATCAAAGTTTAGCTCCTAGAGCTTGAAATCGACACTCCGAAAGCAAAATATACCCGATAACAATGCTTAGTAGAGAGAAAAACAGTCGAAACCATGTTGCCGGAATTGAAAGGCATAAAAGCGGTCGAAACCCTGTTGCTGCATCTGAAAGTGACTTCTGCTAAGTTGATGTCAAAAGGGGGAAGGGTCCAGTTTGTCTATAAATAAGACCCCAAGGTCTCATTTTAGGGGACTTTTCTCATTTCCCATTCTTGTAATATTTTCTTAGAGGGTAAACCCTAATTTCTAAATCGATTTGGTTATTTTACTTAGAAACTTCTATGTACTCTACGAAAGTGATCAATAAAGAGAGAATCTATACTTGAGAATTATGTCATGAATTCTATTATCTCTTATGATGCCAATTTCTGAATGCTTCTTCACAACAAAGCTCCATGTATAAGCTACACTACCCAAAATACCCTTCTACGAGCCGTTTAGCTTTCTAATTTGCATTGCGCTTAGGGAGCCCTTGTCCCAAGGAACAGTTGGTTCTTGAGTCTCGTAAATGTGATACTCACTTCTTTGAAGGAAGAATAACTAATCTTTAGGCTTAAGACCTTGATATCTAGAAAATGGTGAACTAAGTCAAGCTTGTTGAAATTAAATAAACCCTTTAATTCCCCTAGGTCGGAATCCTTAGAACGAATTCTGGCGTTGACAAAAATATTGTTAACAAGCCGTATAAAGGAGATGTTGCCGAAATTTTCCAAAAATTTTGGGAGTTAGAAAGATTTTTTTTAGTAAGAAATGTTTTTAACGTAAAATTAATCGGTTTGTAACATTCTTCTTAACTTATCACCCATAGATGAACTTTCTATTAAGGGGGAAGAATGTAACAACTCGAGTTTTTAGTAATGAATATTTAATTAATTTAAATATTTCAAATGATTAATTTTAAGAGTTGGTGACTTGAAATCAATTTAAATAAGAGTTTGGATGTCGATTTAACATTAAATTGAGCATGTTGAATATAAAAATCCAAATTAGTTTACTTTGAAACAATTTAAAATTTTATTGGAATATATAAACGGTAATGATAATTTATTATCAGAGAATTTGAGTGCTTTAAAATCGAATGATTATTAATCGATTTGATTTAACACGTAAAAATAGTCATTTTACTAACGATCTTGGATTTCGATAAAACTGACTCGGGATAGTAAATTATTTTAAAATATCAGTTCTCGTAACAATCGAGGTTGTTACTCGAGCATGCACGACATAAACATATATCGATAATCGCTTTGAAATTTTAATAATAATTGTTCAATATGATAAAATTAGCTTTCGAAACAAGTTCCATTTGTTTTGAATATGGATTGTTAGTTATGGATGACCGTTAGCACGCTTCGTTTCAAGTTGAGAAATTTTCCAACTTGATGAATAGTGTTTTGTGGAGCCTATATAAACACCTCATCTCTTCACTTTTCCAAAACTAAAATCTTAGCCCTTTTTATCTTCAAATCAATGGCCATAATTTAATCTTCTTATCTGTTTATAATTAACAAAAACTCTCAATTGGAAAGTTGTTTGTATCGTCGTTTGGAGTTGATTTATGTTGGGCGCTCGACCAATAGAGGTTGTGATAGTTGGAATTCCTCAATATCTGTGATGGTGCTCATTTTGTTCTTTGACTTGCAACACAACGAACGTCGACTTTGGGGTTGAGGTGTCTAAAGGACGGAGGAAGAGGCGGAGGTGCTCAAACTAATGGTGGTAGTGCGGTGCTAATTGGTGGCCAAAGGTGGAATAAATTGGCACATGAATGTTTTCCATTCATGTGTGATTTACAGTTTGATAGAGGACGTCGAGCTAGGGATTCTTGGTGATGGCTCGCCGTGGTGAGGCAAAGGCGGCGGTGCTGACCTGGAGGGGTTCATAGGTTCAGGTACTAAAACAAGACAGGTCATTTGCATCGGTTGTTAACCCCATTTTTCTTTTGTTTAACAAAATCGCAAATGCAGACATCGCCATAGACATAAAAAAAATTCTACTGGTTTCCAACCGTCACAGAAAACATGTCATTTGCGACTGTTCTTTGTTTAAATTGTCGCAAAAAATTATTTTTTTGCGGCTGTTTAAGTCAATAACAGTAGCAAAAAAGACAACAATTTATCCACACCATAGCAGTCTTCTGCGACTGTTAACAACCACAGCCGTAGCAAAAAGTTAAATTTTTGCGACTGTTTAAATAAATAACAGTAGCAACAGGACAATGATTATGCTACGATTGTTTACATTCATAACAGTAGCAAAATAATCATGGACTAATAACAGAGAAGTAAATACTTCTTCCTTGACAAATAACCAACTAAAAGGCAACCAACGTTGCATGGTCAACTCAAATTAGATATTGAAACATGGTCAATACTGACAACTAAACTCAGAACCACATCATATTTACTTGCCAAACATTAGTAACAATACAATCATGTCTCCAGTAGAAAATGATATGCCAATTCATAACATAACAAGATAAATAAAAAATTAACTCACTTGATGAATTCTACTTGTAAAATTTACTTTGCTTTGAACATGCTAGGATGGCATTGCCGGCTTAGCTCTTGCAACTTCTTTCCTTAGATAACTTCCATCGTCGTTCTAAACAAAAATAATAATAGGAAGTTAATTATGACAATGTGACAGGAATTACATAATTGAAAATAACACTTCCGGAACATTTGAAAGGATGCACGGACAATTTACTTTCGGCTCCAAACATATATAATCTTTCACATTGATGAGCTAAGTTTTTGTTATTTCATAAATTCATCATCATTGTCAGTTTTTGTTCTTTCCTGGTTTAGATCAAATTTTATGGTTATTGAATGTAATGTAGCAAGTAATGAAGTTCAGCGTGACTTCAACAAAATGCACTAAATATATTTCTCTCTGTGGATTATATACCACTCTAAATGAAATTTGAAGCTTATTTCTGTTTGGGTCTTCTATCGTTTGTAACTTCATGTTTAATGAGTCAATGACTCGCTATATATCCATTTCTCACATTGATTTTTTATTTCTTTACAATTATAATTTGTCCTTTGGCTATGTAATAACTGGGAAAATCATAACCAATTTAAAAATTTTATTTTAACAATTTTAGCGTTGAATAATTAAAATGGTTTATTTTAAATAATAACGACTAAAAATTTATTTTAAATGAAGTTAGAACGAATAAATTTAATTATAAATAGAGTTTGAAATGGTGCGGTAGTTTGAAATTTTGATTTCAAATTTCAAATGAATGTACAAGATTCAAAATAAACCGAATTTTAGTGAAACAAGAAATATTTGAATCTGTTTAAAAATATCTTTCCAACGAATGTGAAGAATCCAGATTTCATAGCGGGAATAAAAAGTTAATTCCAGTTGAAAATTTAAAATAGTCGTTATGGAATATAATATAATATAATAAATAACCATTTTGCAAACGACCTCCGTTTTCGACAAAACCACTTTTATTGGATCCGGAATGTCAAATTATTGCTAGGTTTCAAATTTCATAATTTTTGGAATCAATACGTGAGCGCAGTAAATTTAAACGTGTTTTGACAATTTAAATTTGAATTGGATCGACCAGAAAACGGCCATTTTTCAAATGGTCTCCAAATTCGATGAAATTAGTTTTGTTAGGACCGTATCATTAAAACATATCTAGATTTATTTTTTGGGAATTTCTGGAGTCAGTATGTGGCCCCAGTAAATTAAAATGCACATTTAAATTTAATATATATTGATTTATATTTTAATTTTAACAAAAAATGATTGAAGTGATCGAATTAGCTTACAGGACATATCCCATTTGTTCGGAATGCGGGTATTTGGCTAAAGGCGACAGTCATTGGGTTTGATTTGGAGTTTGAATGAGAAAATTTCACAATAAAGAAATTAATCGAACTAAATAATAATATAAAATATTATATATAATCCTAGATTTGCTCAAAACCCTAGCCGTTGTCCGTCTTTCAGCCGCCAGCGTTGAAAACAAAGGGGCGAAATTCTCCCAAACTAAATCGATAATTCCTCTTTCCCTAAATCAAATTAAAGTATGGTTCTAAAGCGAATAACGTGGAGGATAAATCTTTGAGCTTTAAAATCACACGGGTTTGATCATTTCTTGTTTGATGATTTGGGAGAAAAGGCGGCTCAAAGTAGCGATGTTCGACATTAATTTCGTGGCAAATGGAGAACTCGAGTTGGTCGTGGGTCCTACTATAGGTGGCTTTGGTGGAGGGCTACGACACGGCATCATATGATTGGAGGACAACTGATTGTGTTGTGGTGCGCAAGCATGCGAAGGGTGCGAGCTTTTTGGGTTCGGTGATAAGAATAGAACGATGAAGAAGATAATCAGGAACGGCCAGATGTAAAGGGAGGGTTAAGGTTATAATTAAAATTAGTTATATTTATTTAATTAATTTAAAATAAAAAATTTTATATATACAATAGTTTTAAAGAATAGAAATTTTTATATATATAACTGTTTTAAAAATTAGAAACTTTTATATATAGAATTGTTTCAATTATTAGAAATTTTTATATATACAATTGTTTTAAAAATTAGAAATTTTTACATATAGAATTGTTTTAAAAATTAGAAATTTATTTATACAGTATTGTAACAAAAATAGGATTATTTTTCAAAAACAAAAAAAGGATTGTTTTTCAAAAATAAAAATAGGATTGTTTTTCAAAAACAAAAATAGGATTGTTTTTCAAAAATAAAAATAGAATTATTTTTCAAAAATAAAAATAGCATTATTTTTTAAAACAAAAATAGCATTGTTTTCGTAGTAGAAATAGCAATATAAAAATATGATTTTTAATATAGAATATGTGAAACAGATTACGTTGGAATCAAGGTGAAGAGTACAACACGCGGGAGCAAATCCAAACTGTTCAGAAATTCAGAAATAAGAGAACGGAGGTGTGGAAAGAAAGTGAGAACTCCTTCTCACTAATTTATTTACAGTTAAATATATTAGGTTGCAAACAAGGCTTAGTAGCTCCTGACACCGTCGTCCACAGACCATGGACAACTTGTTTGATTGTATTGTGTTGTGGAAATTGATTGTGATTATGATGTGAAACGAATTGTATAAAATATTCTTATATTGAATAAAATATTTGCACAATAAAAATATCATTTTTATTGTACATATGGACTGAATAAAATATTCGTGAGTTGAAATAAATATTCATTTACAAATCGGACGATTTGCTTATGTACACCCACTTGACTGATATTGATTGGGACGATAATTTTCACACATCTCCCAACTGCACAAATAATAAACAGTATTTGTTGTTTGAAAACCCCACATGGGTATTAGGATGATATTTCACATACACTGATCCCAATAATTAGTGGTAACTCAATCGATGGGTTGACGGACTGTATAAGCATTGTTTATTTATTTTAATGCTTATACAGTTGTAGAATGCACTCTGGATATTGTATGAATTTTTAATGATTGTTTATCGTTATCATCGTATACATGCGATGTATGAAATCCATATGATTGAAATTATATGGTAATTGATTGAGTCTGTTTCCAGTTCAGAATTAACGAATATTTTAAAATAATATTCGGAAAATATTGAAATGTGAAGCCGTGTTAAGTAGTTAAACGCCATTTTAACACGAACGAGAATTTTGTCGATTTTATTCATTCTATAATGAATATCGAAAAGTGATTTCCAAATCTGATATTTTGAAAATATTATCATTTTAATATTAGAATGATATGGAATATTCAATTTTGATTTGAATTTTAAAATAAAATTGAAACGTTTTAAAATGAATTTAAAATGAATATATATGAAATATTCAATTTTGATTTAAATTTGAAATGGAAGTGGAAATGGTTTTTAAAACGAATTTAAAACAATTTATAAAATTCGTTTTAAATGGAAATCGATGAAACATAATATATGTATATATTATATATATAATAATGGCCTGAATAGAACGCGTCGCGCAGCGACCGTTCACGAATTTCGACCATTAACTTCAAGTGGATGTTACAGGAGATTCGACCATCGGATTCTCCTAAAACCAGAACCATTGGGTTCGAATCGAAAAGATCTTTAAAATGAATACAAGAGATTTGAAATCTAACGGTTGGATTTTGAGATATGTCCAAATCAATTTCAGAAAAGGTCGCTATGGATGCAGTTCGGTGGCCGTTATCGGAAACCAACTGTACGGGCGATAATAAAATTATTAAAAATATGGAAAAATAATGTAAAATCATAATAAATGATTTGGAAAGATTTTGGATAAAAAATTCCAACATTGAAAAGATAAAAATATATTTTTATCGAAATGAACTAGTTATTAACTAGAATAATGATTTATTTATTTTTTAGAAATAAATAAATTGGATTTGAAAATGGTTTCAAAATTACTATAATTTCCCAACGAATAAATTGGAATGGATTTGGAAAGGAAATAATCTTCGAAATATCTCGATATTGGATTCCGTGGTTGAGGAATTTGGAAGATATATACAAAAATCGTTGATATAAGCTGATATATTTTCTATTCAGAGCCTTGTATTTGATATCAAATTAGATTTTGGGTTTGTCATGAACGGTGTCTTCATTAACACTGTTCTTAAACCCAGTTGAGAAAAGAATAATTCTTTTAATTAAGATTTAGTGAAATTTTCCGATTAATTAATATTTAATTGGAATTGAATAAAAGAATTGGATTTTGGGTTTATCGTGAAAGGTGTTTTAAATAACACTTGTTCTTTAACCCAATTAAAGGTAAAGAATATGATTTGGAATTTATAATCTTTTAATTAAGATTTATGGAATTTTCCAAAGTAAATATCTCCAATTCAATATATCAAATTGGAATTGAATGGAATTCGATTTGGTAATAATCGAAGTGAGTTTCTATGGAGGAAGACTGTTAACACATATGGAATTTAAAAGGCTGTGTCATTATTCCATTTATATTATTAGTTGGATACAGAAATTGATATCGATAATATGTTGATCGGGTTTCCGTGAAGATTCCATGGTTAATGGAATTTGATTTTGGGTTTATTGTGAACTGTGTTTTAAATAACATTAGTTCTTTAACCCAGTTAAAGGCTGGATTTCATGTCTAACATCGTATTTAATGTTGTATTCGTTAATCTCTGCTAAATATATATCTGTTTGGTGGCGGAGAATTTATTCTCTTGCTTAACACCCTTCTTTGAGACGTACGAGCTCAGAGGTTATACATTGGCAGAAGTCAGTGGTACGGTGTAGATGGTCGATGTAACATGTTTGATTTCCCAAAGTTAAATAATCATTAATATTGATTTTTGGGAAGATTAAAACTAAGTGGAGTTTTAATGAATTTTTAATTAGATTGAAAAGTGAATGTGATAATTAAAACTATCAATTCAAGAAAATGAACGAGAATGGAGTATCACCAGTTTTGCTCCAAGCGATAGTTAAATCTTTAATTATATTTGAACGTGAAATGGTAATTAACATTACCGATAACACCTTGGTGTTAGATATGGAGTATTACCAATTTTGGTCCAGTGAATAGGTTGGGGTTGGGAAAATAAACAAATGACTACTTCGGCAAGGTTCTCTACTCTCGACTTGTTTGGAATGGTTTAGAATTGACAGATAATGAAATCTTTTGTAATGATATCCAAAGGAAAATTAAAGAATAAATTTAAAAGAATTTATCTTTGATAAAATTAATGGGAATCTTTCCCTAGAGAAAAGAATATTTGAATAAAAGAATATTCTAGATTGGAATAAGGCGTATGATGTGTTGTTATAGTACTTGATTATAAGATACACATGCTATTTAGAAAGGCCGGATTTAACCCATTCTGAATAACTGATACGACGAAAAGTCGAAGAGATTGAAGATGGTGCAAGACCGACGATCTTCACATCGAATGGATTGGTTGCTACTGATGCCCATGATTGGAGTAGCTACCTTGAAGGGGCTATAGTGGTAGCCGTCCGGACGTACTTGTTGATTGTACGGATATGCGAGGGCCTCTCTCCTGTATTGGACATACGGGACGAGGAATAAGGTGCCTCCGGTTTCGTTCAGACCTAGAATGGACTTGTAAATGGATGGTGTGTCTGACATTGTATTCCTTTATACTGTATTCGTTGATCTCTGCTAAATATATATCTGTTTGCTGGCGGAGAATTTATTCTCTTTCTTAATACCCTTCTCTGAGACGTACAAGTTCAGAGGTTATATATTGGCAGAAATCAGTGGTACAGTATGGAGTGATAGTGTGACATGCTGAGATGCAGTGATCCAAACTTTTGTTGAAAAGCAAAGTTCGGTGGATGATGATCAAAACACAACTTTAATATAGCACAGCTTTGTGTAGCGTTAATTTACCAGCCTCACACATCGGTATGGTGGCAAACTGACAGTTAGATCAGTATGCTTTAAAGATGAGGATAGACATCCCACGGGTTGTCATGGATTCGGTCGACCGAGGTTACTGGGTGTGGTTGCTCCAAACCAGTAGGGATAGGGCACACCTCCCGATTCCCAGATGGATAGAGTTAGCGGTGTTTTCCAATGCTTGGACATCAGCCGCGGTAACTTGTTTCCTGGATAGTGAGGATGTGCATTACGGTGTTTTTGCATGCCTGCAACGTAAGCCGTTGGGAATTGTACTACGCGATAGATTTTTCGGATCAGGAGCCACCAGTATGGAAATCCAAACTTCCAATACGACATTTTTCGGTTTTGATTGTATACTATTTATGGCGACATAGTGGGATGGGGCGCTCATGCTGGCTATGATTGATACATTTATATTTGAAGTTGATTTCTTCACTTATAGTAATAATAAAAGATTTGTTTTAAAACGTACCAAGCATATTTGGCTATTATAAGGTAAAACTCTATCCTCCGGCTTGAGTTGCATTATGTGATCGGACCTAAGTCTTATAATAGCTTCATTTTTCTTTATTTAGCATTGCGCTGTTTGTTTTAGGCACTGGTATTCTTGGGGGTAAACCCATTCCATATTATACGGCGTAGTCCCTTGATTTACCTCATTTTAAAGTAAAGTTTTAAATAACTGTTTTAGTTTTCACACCAGTCCCATGACTGACCTGGAGTTTATTGTTCTAACCTAAACTCTAGGTGCCCCTATTTTCCATATGGGCAACTAGTAGTTTTGGTTTTGCAGATTTATTTATACAGGATTCTGGATTTACAGCTGGAGCTATATTCGGAACACTCTGTATCCGTGTATTTCTTTCGGTTGTATTTGTTATTTTTCGCTACGCATTATATTTATACATTTTTGTTTCCACTGCTTTGTATTTTAATCTCTGATATTTTTCTATGTAATATTTATTCATACTCTGAATATTCTTGTACTCTGATGTAAATTGTTGTAAATAGCAATGAAATGTTCTTCTGTTTATGTCCTGATTGTCTTGTTCTTGAAGCAGTCCGCCTTCTTGTTCGGTTTAGACCGGCCGAGAAGCACGGGTCGCCACATTTGGTATCAAAGCTTTGGTTTACAGAGCTCGAGAAAAAGACACATTAGAACCGAACAAAAGAATTCATCGGAGAATGGATTAGTAATATCCAATAAGAAGGACTCGTTAGATATGAGATCAGTAGTATCCTAGAACGAGTGTGAAGAGTGTTATTTTCAAAATAAAAATGAAAACAATCTTAGTCTTGAAATTTTTATCCTGTTATACATATTTGAATAATTTATTTTAAATAAATTTTGGACTATCGTGTATATAGGAGATTTTTCATATATTTCTGATCCACGTGTATTTGAAGTCTCAAATATACTGGATATATATAGAATCACACTCCAGTCACCTGGAGATGATACTGATGATAGAGCTCCATCATCAGTGCTTATGTTCGAGTTTTGAAAGTGAATATGTATATACTTTCCAATTGACTGGTGTGAGAACCAAAACCTTATTTTGAATTTATTGTTTGGAATTTGACACTAAAAATATGATTTTTGAATATATCAAAGATATATGTTTTGGAAATTAAATTCACAAATTGATTGCTGGTTGTGTTGTGTGATTATATGTTCAACTAATAAAAATATTGGGATAATAAATCCGATATGAGAATGAAAAGTTGAATTGAACCAAATTAAAACCAATATGAGAACATGAAAGTTAATTTAGCCAAATCAAGTCAAATATTTAACTGAAATGGAAAATTTGAATTGCATATATGTACATACATATATATTGAACAGGTCATAGCAAGGAGGCTAGAGAAGAGGAATAAAATTGTATGTCCGACAAATAGGTACATGTTTATTGTATTTATTGGGTTTTGGTGATTTTATGAGCCGATTGGCTTTTTCTTTTTCTTTTGGATTGGTTAGGGACCTGCGTGTCTAGTTGCGATTTTAAATTTCTCCCCGTACAAAGGAAGTTATGGTGAAATTTTTCGAAAATTTAGGTTATTAGCCAAATTTTTGAAAAATTGGAAAATCTTAGAAACTGAAAAGTTGAAGAATGAATGCCAGAATGAAAGTTGAGTTGGTTGGTTAAACAAATTTCAGATCCCTTCCTTTTCGAGGACGAAATTTTTTTTAAGTGGGGGAGATTGTAACAAGCCGGAAAATCAGAACCAATTTAAAATTTTTATTTTAGCTATTTTAACGGATTTTGAATATTTAAAATGGTTTATTTTAAATAATAACGACTAAAAATTTATTTTAAATGAAGTTAGAACGAATAAATTTAATTTAATTATAAATAGAGTTGGAAATGGCACGGTAGTTTGAAATTTTGATTTTAAATTTCAAATGAATGCACAAGATTCAAAATAAATCGGATTTTAGTGAAACAAGAAATATTTGAATTTGTTTGAAAATATCTTTCCAACGAATGTGAAGAATCCAGATTTCATGGCGGGAATAAAAAGTTAAGTCTAGTTAAAAATTTAAAATAGTCGCTATGGAATTTAATATATAATAAATAACCATTTTGCAGACGACCTCCGGAATGTCAAATTATTGCTAGGTTTCAAATTTCATAATTTTTGGAATCAATATGTGAGCACAATAAATTTAAACATGTTTTGGCAATTTGAATTGGATCGACTAGAAAATGACCATTTTTCAAACGGTCTCCAAATTCGACGAAATTAGCTTTGTTAGGACCGTATCGTCAAAACATAGCTAGATTTATTTTTGCGGAATTTTTGAAGTCAGTATGTGGCCATAGTAAATTAAAATGTACGTTTAAATTTAAAATATTTTGATTTATATTTTAATTTTAACAAAAACTGATTGAAACGATTGAATTAGCTTATGGGACATATCCCATTGAGTCCGGAATGGGGGTATTTGGCTAGGGCCGATAGTCGTTGGGTTTGATTTGGAGTTCGAATGAGAAAATTTCACAATAAAGAAATTAATCGAATTAAATAATAATACAAAATATTATATATAATCCTAGATTTGCTCAAAACCCTAGCCGTTGTCCCTCTTTCAGCCGACAACATTGAAAACAAAGAGCGAAATTCTCCCAAACTAAATCGATAATTTCTCCTTCCCTAAATCGAATTAATGTATGGTTCTAAAGCGAATAACGTGGAGAAATCTTCGAGCTTTAAAATCACATGGGTTTGATCGTTTCTTTTTTGATGATTTGGGAGAAAAGGTGGCTCAAAGTCGCGATGTTCGACATCGATTTCATGGCAACTGGAGAACTCGAGTTGGCCGTGGGTCCTACTGTAGGTGGCATTGGTGGAGGGCTACGACGCGACATCGTCTGATTGGAGGACAACTGACTGTGGTATGGTGCGCAATCATTTGAAGTGTGTGAGCTTTTTGGTTCGGTGACAAGAATTGAACGATGAAGAAGATAATCAAGAACGGCTAAATGTAAAGGGAGGGTTAAGGTTATAATTAAAATTAGTTATATTTATTTAATTAATTTAAAATAAAAATTAGAAATTTTTATATATAGAATAATTTTAAAGATTAGAAATTTTTATATATAGAATAGTTTTAAAAATTAGAAGTTTTTATATATAGAATTGTTTTAAAGATTAGAAATTTTTATATATAGAATTGTTTTAAAAATTAGAAATTTTTATACATAGAATTGTTTTAAAAATTAGAAATTTATTTATATAGTATTGTAACAAAAATAGGATTATTTTTTTAAAAAAAATAGGATTGTTTTTCAAAAATAAAAATAGGATTGTTTTTCAAAAATAAAAATAGGATTGTTTTTCAAAAACAAAAATAGGTTTGTTTTTCAAAAATAAAAATAGAATTATTTTTCAAAAATAAAAATAGCATTATTTTTGAAAATAGAAATAGCATTGTTTTCTTAGATGGAAATAGCAATATAAAAATTTGATTTTTAATATAAACTGCATGAAACAGATTAAGTTAGAACCACGGTGAAGAGTACAACGCGCGGGAGCAAATCCAAACTGTTCAGAAATTCTGAAATAAGAGAACGAAGGAGTGGAAAAGAAAGTGAGAACTCCTTCTCACTAATTTATTTACTGTTAAGTATATTAGGTTGCAGACGAGGCTTAGTAGCTCCTGACACCGTCGTCCACAGACCATAGACGACTAGTTTGATTGTATTGTGTTGTGGAAATTGATTGTGATTGTGATGTGAAATGAACTGTATAAAATATTCTTGTATTGAATAAAATATTTGCACAATGAAAATATCATTTTTATTGTATATATGGACTGAATAAAATATTCATGAGTTGAAATAAATATTCATTTACAAATCGGACGATTTGTTTATGTACACCCATTTGACTGATATTGAGTGGGACAATAATTTTCACACATCGCCCAACTGCACAAATAATAAACAGTATTTGTTGTTTGAAAACCCCACACGGGTATTGGGATGATATTTCACATACACTGATCCCAATAATTAGTGGTATGTCAATCGATGGGTTGACGGACTATATAAGCGTTATTTATTTATTTTAATGCTTATACAGTTGTAGAATGCACTCTGGATGTTGTATGAATTTTTAATGATTGTTTATCGTTATTGTCGTATACATGCGATGTATGAAATCCATGTGACTGAAATTATATGGTAATTAATTGAATCTGATTCCAGTTCACAATTAACGAATATTTTAAAATAATATTAAGAAAATATTGAAATGTGAAGCCGTATTAAGTAGTTAAAAGCCATTTTAACACGAATGGGAATTTTGTCGATTTTATTCATTTTATAATGAATATCGAAAAGTGATTTCAAAATCTGATATTTTGAAAATATTATCATTTTAATATTAGAATGATATGGGATATTCAATTTTGATTTGAATTTGAAAATAAAATTGAAATCGTTTTAAAATGAATTTAAAATTAATTTATATTGAATATTCAAATTTGATTTAAACTTGAAATGGAAGTGGAAATCATTTTTAAAACGATTTATAAAATTCGTTTTAAATGGAAATCGAAGATATATATATATATATATATATATGTGTGTGTGTGTGTGTGTGTGTATACATATGTATATTACAATGGCCTGAATAGAACGCGTCGCGCAGTGACCGTTCACGAATTTCGACCATTAACTTCAAATGGACGTTACGGGAGATCCGACTGTCGGATTCTCCTACAACCGGAACCATTGGGTTCGTATCGAAAAGAGCTTTCCAATGAATACAAGATATTTGAAATCTAACGGTTGGATTTTGAGATATGTCCAAATCAATTTCAGAAAAGATCGTTATAGATGCAGTTCGGTGGCCGTTATTGGAAACCGACTGTACGGCGATAATAAAAATATTAAAAATATGAAAAAAAATATGTGAAATCGTAATAAATGATTTGGAAAGATTTTGGATGAAAAATTCCAGCATTGAAAAGATAAAATTATATTTTTATCGAAATAAATTAGTTATTAACTAGAATAATAATTTATTTATTTTTTAGAAATAAATAAATTGGATTTGAAAATGGTTTTAAAATAACCAGAATTTTCCAATGAATAAATTGGAATGGATTTGGAATGGAAATAATCTTCGGAATATTTCGATATTGGATTCCATGATTATACGGATATTATTGAGGAATTTAGAAGATATATATAAATATCGTTATTCCAATACGATATCCGTTGGTTTCAGAATTTGATATTGAATATAAGCCGATATATTTTCTATTCAGAGCCTTGTATTTGATATCAAATTGGATTTTGGGTTTGTCGTGAACGGTGTCTTCATTACCATTGTTCTTAAATCCAGTTGAGAAACGAATAAATCTTTTAATTAAGATTTAGTGATGTTTTCCTATTAATTAATATTTAATTGGAACTGAATAAAAGAATTGGCTTTTGGGTTTATCGTGAACGATCTTTTAAATAACGCTTGTTCTTTAACCCAATTAACGGTGAAGAATATGATTTGGAATTTATAATCTTTTAATTAAGATTTATGGAATTTTTTAAAGTAAATGTGATTTAAAAGGCTTTGTCATTACTCCATTTATATTATTAGTTGGATACGGAAATTGATATCGATTATATATTGATCTGTTTTCCGTGAAGATTCCTTGGTTAATGGAATTTGATTTTGGGTTTATCGTGAACTGTGATTTAAATGACACTGGTTCTTAAACCTAGTTAAAGGCAGGATTTCATGTCTATCATCGTATTTTATACTGTATTCGTTGATCTATGCTAAATATATATCTGTTTGGGGGCGTAGAATTTATTCTCTTGCTTAACACCCTTCTCTGAGACGTACGAGCTCATAGGTTATATATTGGCAGAAATCAATGGTACGGTGTAGATGGTCGATGTAACATGTTTGATTTCCCAGAGTTAAATAATCATTAATATTGATTTTTGGGATGGTTAAAACTAAGTGAAGTTTCAATGAATCTTTAATTAGATTGAAAAGTGAATTTGATAATTAAAACTATCAATTCAAGAAAATGATCGAGAATGGAGTATCACCAGTTTTGCTCCAAGCAATAGTTAAATCTTTAATTAGATTTAAACGTGAAATGGTAATTAATTTTACCAATAACACCATGGTGTTAGATATGGAGTATTACCAGTTTGCTCCATGGGATGAATAGGTTGGGATTGGGAAAATAAACAAATGATTACTTCGGTAAATTTCGCTAATCCCAATTAGTTTGGAAAACCTTAATTTGGTTTAGAATTGAAAGATAATGAAATCTTTTGTAGTGATATCCAAAGGAAGATTAAAGAATAAATTTAAAAGAATTTATCTTTGATAAAATTAATGGGAATCTTTCCCTAGAGAGAAGAATATTTGAATAAAAGAATATTTTGGATTGAAATTAGGCGTATGATGTGTTGTTATAGCACTTGATTATAATATACATGAGTTATTCAGAAAGGCCGGGTTTAACCCATTCTAAATTACTGATACGACAAAAAGTCGAAGAGATTGAAGATGGTGCAAGACCGACGATCTTCACATCAAATGGATTGGATGCTACTGATGCCCATGATTGGAGTAGCTACCTTGAAAGGGCTACAGTGGTAGCCGTCCAGACGTACTTTTTGATTATATGGATATGCGAGGTCCTCTCTCCTGTATTGGACATACGAGACGAGGAATAAGGTGCCTCCGATTTCGTTCAGACCTAGAACGGATTTGTAAATGGATAGTTTATCTGACATTGTATTCCTTTATACTGTATTCGTTGATCTCTGCTAAATATATATCTGTTTGGTGGTGGAGAATTTATTCTCTTGCTTAACACCCTTCTCTGAGACGTACGAACTCAAAAGTTATATATCGGCAGAAATCAGCAGTACAGTATTGAGTGATAGTGTGGCATGCTGAGATGCAGTGATCCAAACTTTTGTTGAAAAGCAAAGTTTGGTGGATGATGATCATAGCACAGCTTTATGTAGCATTAATTCGCGAGCCTCACACACCGGTATGATGGCAAACTGATGGTTAGATCGGTATGCTTTAGAGATGAGGGTAGACATCCTACGGGTTGTCATGGATTCGGTCGACCGAGGGTACTGGGTGTGGTCGCTCCACACTAGTAGGGATAAGGCACACCTCCCGATTCCCAGATGGATAGAGTTAGCGGTGTTTTCCAATGTTTGGACGTAAGCCGCGGTAACTTGTTTTCCTGGATAGTGCGGATGTGCATTACGGTGTTTTCGCATGCCTACGACGTTAGCCGTTGGGAGTTGTACTACGCGGTAGATCTTTCGGATCAGAAGCCACCAGTATGGAAATCCAAACTTCCAATACGAGATTTTGCAGTTTTGATTGTATACTATATATGGCGATATAGTGGGATATGGCGCTCATGTCGTCTATGATTGATACATTTATATTTGAAGTTGATTTCTTCACTTATAGTAATAATAAAAAATTTGTTTTAAAACGTACCAAGCATATTTGGCTATTATAAGGTAAAACTCTATCCTCCGGCTTGTGTTGCATTGTGTGATGGGACATGGGTCTTATAATAGCTTCATTTTTCTTTATTTAGCATTGCGCTGTTTGTTTTAGGCACTGGTATTCTTAGGGGTAAACCCGTTTCGTGTTATACGGTGTAGTCCCTTGATTTACCTCATTCTAAAGTAAAGTTTTAAATAACTGTTTTATTTCTCACACCAGTCCCATGACTGACCTGGAGTTTATTGTTTTAACCTAAACTCTGGGTGCCCCTTTTTTACACACGGGCAGCTAGTAGTTTTGGTTTTGCAGATTTATTTATACAGGATCTTGGATTTACAGCTGGAGCTATATTCGGAACGCTCTGTATCCGTGTATTTCTTTTGGTTGTATTTGTTATTTTCCGCTACGCATTGTATTGATACATTTTTGTTTCCGCTGCTTTGTATTTTAATCTATGATATTTTTCTATGTAATATTTATTCATACTCTGAATATTCTTGTACTTTGATGTAAATTGTTGTAAATAGCAACATAATGTTTTTCTGTTTATGTTCTGATTGTCTTGTTCTCGAAGCAGTCTGCCTTCTTGTTCGGTTTAGGTCGGCCGGGAGGCACGGGTCGCTACAGGCTATGTATCAGTATTTGATTTAGCTAATTGTAGTTGAGTTGTACTGTTGTTTTAAACACTACTGTCAGCGTCATCGCAAATTAATACGGTTGCTTAAAAGTCTAGTTAGAACTGAATCCTGATTCTAAAAAAGGAAATCATTGTAAATACAGTTATTTAGAAAGAGGTGAAATTGGCAAGACTAGGTTACGTAAATTTTATACAAAACAAGTTAACTTATCCCAGTTTATAGTTTTGACGACTTTTTACTGTGAAATGCAAAAAGGAATGTGGAGCACAAGTTGATCAAATAAGTAGTGCATGGGGTGTACATGAAAGCCACATTAATAGTTACCAAATGGTTTATCAACAGTGATATGAGATTAGTACAAATAAAAATTAGTTTCTTCACTGAAAATTTAACAATGACAAATCAACATGCAAATGGAAAACAAATGTAACTAGGTTTGAATAGTGTGAATCTGTAGTAAGTAGCAATTTTACAAGTTACCATATACTTACAAAAGCTTTGAATGCAGGCCTCAAAGCAGTCATTTCATATATACAGCATCCCACAGGACAAAAGTACTTATTCAAAAAATTATGCAGTAAATAAAACAGATGTAAATGAATGCATAAGGTATATCAAACAAAGTTTGTTTTGTATACCCATATACCAAATATCAAATTTAGAACCATAAGGTATATCAGCAAGAAGTTCGGACACATATAACTAGGAGTTCCAACAACCCATCAATAGCCATAAAATATGAATAGTGTGATAATAAAAATAATTTATAGAAAATTAATATTACAAGGTAAAGTAAATGTACAGAAGAGGCTAGCTTATCTGAAGTTAGCATTTTAGCAAGCCCAAAATCACCTGTAGCAAAAGTGAAATTATGCTTAATAATTATTCCAGACAATTACAGGCTCGAAAATGCAAGAGATTACATACCTAGACGTATGCTTTGGTCATTGGTCAAAAGAACATTTGAACACTGAATGAATCAGTGTATCATGCCATCGTTTGTAAACAAAGAACTATTGAAATAAAATGCAGTCGTCTTTACTAACCTTAACATCATGATGCAAAATATGGTTTACATGCAAGTAATAAAGTGCTATAAGAAGCTGTACAAGCCACTTACAGAAGCTTTTGCAAGCAGCATGACTGAAAAAATAAAGATAATGGTAATAAGAAAAATAAATTTTGTGAGATAAAATTGTTGAGAAATTGAATTTACAGCAGAAGATAAATCAGGAAGAGTCGTTTGAGGCACGTGTTAAACGCTATCCTTAAGGAATTATTCGCCCCCACTACTTTTAGTATGCACGAAGCGAAATTCCTCCAGGATACAACAAAAAATGGTGTTATAGAAGCAGAAAAGAGGAAGGAAGAAGACTGATCTGAGATGCAAAAAAAATGAATATATAAGGACCGAAGGGGTGTAGCCGTTTGGAGACAGTTGCGCGCGAATGGTTGTGTCCGTTCGTTCAAAAATCATGACTGTTTGGAATAGTCGAATCCGATCCGTACGGTCACGCACGCACCCACGTGCCCCAAGTGCCCATCTTTTGACCCATAATAATTTATAGGCCCAAGCCATTTCAGCCCAAGCAATTGTGTTCATCTCTTAGCCCATCTTTTTAATTCAAAACTTCTTATTCAAACTCTTCATATATATGTTGTGCTATACCATAATATTTGCCAATGTGGGACAAATATTTATTGCAATCTTCCCAACAATTCCCCACAAGATTGTAATAATTATTTATTTATGCATAAAAGAAAGTACCTTTTGGTTTAAACTTTTTTCCTTAGTCCATGTATTTAAGTTTCAATAGAATATTTGGTAGAAAATACTTAAACCAAAATCCTATGTGATGAAACGAAATATATGAACACATAAATATTACCATGCTTCTATAAAATGTCATAACTGTGAATTGGTTATTAATTTCCTCCTGGTTTTCATGGACATGTATAAAGTCATATCCAAACTTTATTGAAACTTTGTTTATTATGTCCATATAGGTGTCCATTCTTTCCGTCCTTGTTACTATAGACAAATGATCACCACAAACGTAACAATACAAACATTGATATTCAATGTTTATCAATCACTTTTCTGCAACTTGTTATTACCCTTTAAACCTTGAATAATATAAGGTTTGGTTTCCATTGCAGGTGATTAGAATGATTTCAGACCCATTGCACTACTAGTGGTTCTCACCATTTCTCTCGGTAATCCTTTTGTTAGTGGGTCTGCTAGATTTTCTTTTGATCTAACAAATATAATAGTAATGATACCATCTACAATTAATTCTCTGACGTATGCATGTCTTAAACTTATATGTCTAGACTTTCCATTATAGATTTTATTATAAGCTCTAGACAATGTAGCTTCGCTATCACAATACACAGAAATGGCTGACATTGGTTGTGGCCACAACTTTATATCTAAAAGTAAATTTCTTAGCCATTCTGCTTCCTTTCCTGATGCATCTAAGGCAATAAATTCTGCTTCCATTGTAGAATGTGTTATAACTGTTTGCTTCTTGGAGGCCCATGATATAGCACCTCCTCCAGGAGTAAAAATCCATCCAGTAGTTCCTCTATTATCGTTTTCAGGTGTTGCACCACTTGCATCTGAATATCCTTCCAGAACTGCTGGGAAATTTCCATAATAAAGTCCTAATCCTATGGTTCTTTTAAGGTAACCAAGAATTCTACATATTGCTTTCCAATGTATTTTTCTTGGTTTGTGTGTATATCTAGATAGTTTACACACAGCGAAAGCAATATCCGGACGAGTGCAATGCATTGCATACATGAGACTTCCAATAATGCTTGCATACTCTAGTTGAGCTATTGCCCTTTCAGAATTTGCAAATAGTTTAATCGAAGAATCATAAGGACTACTTGCTTCTTTAATATTTAAGTGTTTATATTTAAGAAGCAATTTTTCAATGTAGTGAGATTGGCATAATGCATATCCACCACTATGTTTCTTAACTTTGATTCCTAATATAGTGTCTACCTCATTTAAATCTTTCATTTTAAAACATGAAGTCAAATATTTCTTTGTCTCATTAATGCCTTCCATATTTGTACCAAATATTAGCAGATCGTCCATACATAAGCATATTATAATTCCATATCTATCAGTGAATTTAGAATATATACATTTGTCTGCATTATTATGTTTGAAACCATTAGATAGAATCACATAATAAAACTTCTCATGCCACTGTTTTGGTGCTTGTTTCAATCCATATAATGATTAAACAAGTCTGCAAACTTTATGTTCATTTCCAGGCATAATGAAACCTTCTGGTTGTTCCATATATACCTCTTCATCAAGATTACCATTTAGAAAAGCAGTTTTAACATCCATTTGATGTACATGCAACCCATGAATAGAAGCAAGTGCAAACAGAACTCTAATGGATGTTAATCTTGCAACAGGAGCATATGTATCAAAATAGTCAATACCTTCCTTTTGCCTGAATCCTTTAGTGACCAACCTTGCCTAGAAAGTTTGTATTGATCCATCCGTATTATATTTTCTACGAAATACCCATTTACATCCAATTGGCTTTGATCTGCTAGGTAAGTCGGTTAATTCCCAGTTGTTATTAGATAGAATTGAATCCATCTCATCCTGTATTGCTTCTTTCCAAAAAGAAGCATCTCTAGAAGCCATTGCTTCTTTAAAAGTTTTGGGATCGCCTTCTGTACCTAGGACATAAGTCATATCATTGATAATATCTTTTCTATCACCTATGACGAGATGAACTACATCATCAGGTGAAACGAAATCAGGTCCTAACTCTTTAGTTTTCTTTGTTCTTTGACTTCTTCTAGGCTCTTCTGATATATCAGAAAATTTTCTCTTATTAGAAGAAGTTTGTTCAAAGTTTTCATTATCTTTGTCGTGAAAAATTTGAGTAGGAACTGAGACTTGACTGGAATCACATATAAACTTATTTTCAATAAATTCTACATCTCTTGATTCTATAATGACATTAGAACTTAAGTCTCGCACCCGGAATGCTTTGGAATTCTCAGCATATCCTACAAATACACCTTTTAAATCCCTTGGCCCCAGTTTATTTCGTTTTGGATCCGTTACTCGATAAAAGGTTAGACAGCCCCAAACTTTCAAATATTTCAAACTTGGTTTTCTACCTTTCCATAATTCATATGGAGATACTTTAGTTTTACTTGATGGAATTCTATTATGTAAGTGACATGCTGTTAAGAGTGCCTCCCCCCATAAGTTTACATTTTGTTTAGCATTTAAAATCATAGCATTAGTCATTTCCACTAATGTCCTATTTTTTCGTTCAGCCAATCCATTCTGTTGTGGGGTATATGGTGCAGTTGATTGATGTATAATTCCATTTTCCTCACAGAATAAGGAAAACTCTGTAGATAAGTATTCTCCACCTCTATCACTGCGTATTATTTTAATCTTTCTTTCTTTTTGTTTTTCGACTGTAATTTTAAAATGCTTAAACATATCAAAAGTCTGATCTTTTGTTTTCATAAGGTAAACATACGTAAATCTGGAATAGTCATCTATAAAAGTAATAAAATATCTATTCCCTCCTCTAGTTAATATACCATTTAATTCGCATATATCAGAATGAACTAATTCAAGTAACTTTGTATTTCTTTCAGACTTAGGGAATGGCTTTTTGCACATTTTGGCTTCAATACATGTTTCACATTATGATACATTTTTATTTTCATATGAGATTAAACCTTCATTAGACGTAAACTTTAAAGATTTAAAATTTAAATGTGCTAGTCTACTATGCCATAAATCAAAGGAATCAAGAACATAAACAAATTCAGTCATTTTATTAATACTTAGTTTGAACATCCCGTTACAAGCATATCCTTTTCCAACAAATGTTCCCCCTTTTGTCAAGATGAGACTGTTGCCATCCAGTACACACTTTACTCCTTTACTACAAAGAAGACTTGCAGAGACAAGATTCTTTCTTATATCTTGGACATGTAAAACATTCACAAGGACAATTTTCTTTCCAGAAGTAAATTCTAATTCTATGTTTCCCTGTCCAATGACATTAGAAGTATTATGGTTGCCCATTAGTACTTTATTATCATCGGAAACTTTCTCATTGAATTTGAACATTGTTCTATTGTTGCAGACATGTATGGTAGCACCAGAATCATACCACCAATCAATATCCTTGGTGTTATCAGCCATGTTTAATTCTGTCACCATGTCAACATTCAACTTTGATATCATTGCAACAATTTTGGACTCGTCTTGTTGAACCATATTTGCTTTGTGTGAAGAGTCTGAGTTCTTCTTTCCTTGGTTCGAAGTCTGTCCATGTTCCTTCTTTTGTCTCTTAAAAAATCTGCAGTCTCTTTTGAAATGGCCAGGTTTTCCACAGAAATAACAATCCTTTCCCTTTTACTAGATTTCTTCTGATTGTCATCCCTTTTCCGCTTTCCAGTATTAAATATATGACCTCTGCAAACAACTTCATCTTCTTCACGCTTCTTTCTCTTAGAAATAATTTCAGCAGTGTCCTTTTCAGTCGGTGGTGGTATCGGTTCCAAGTTATCATTAAGAACGTATGCAATTTTGAGCGTGGTCAAGAGGAACATGATCTTGTCTTGCCAGCGGGTGTAGTTAGTGCCATCAAAACGATCCAATTTGGTGAATTCCTGATTCATTATCTTGTACGTTGACTCAGAGGACGCCTTGATAATTTCTTAAGAATGTTGAGAAATTGAATTTACAGCAGAAGATAAATCAGGAAGAGTCGTTTGAGGCACGTGTTAAACGCTATCCTTAAGGAATTATTCGCCCCCACTACTTTTAGTATTCACGAAGCGAAATTCCTCCAGGATACAACGAACAATGGTGTTATAGAAGCAGAAAAGAGGAAGGAAGAAGATTGATCTGAGATGCAAAAAAAATGAATATATACGGACTGAAGGTGTGTAGCCGTTTGGAGACAGTTGCGTGCGAATGGTTGTGTTCGTTCGTTCAAAAATCATGACTGTTTGGAATAGTTGAATCCGATCCGTACGGTCACGCACACGCCCACGTGCCCCAAGTGCCCATCTTTTGACCCATAATAATTTATAGGCCTAAGCCATTTCAGCCCAAGCAATTGTGTTCATCTCTTAGCCCATCTTTTTAATTCACAACTTCTTATTCAAACTCTTCATATATATGTTGTGCTATACCATAATATTTGCCAATGTGGGATAAATATTTATTGCAATCTTCCCAACAATCCCCCACAAGATTGTAATAATTATTTATTTATGCATAAAAGAAAGTACCTTTTGGTTTAAACTTTTCTCCTTAGTCCATGTATTTAAGTTTCAACAGAATATTTGGTAGAAAATACTTAAACCAAAATCATATGCGATGAAACGAAATATATGAACACATAAATATTACCATGCTTACCATGCTTCTATGAAATGTCATAACCGTAAATTGGTTATTAATTTCCTCCTGGTTTTCATGGACATGTATAAAGTCATATCCAAACTTTATTGAAACTTTGTTTCTTATGTCCATATAGGTGTCCATTCTTTCCGTCCTTGTTACTATAGACAAATGATCACCACAAACGTAACAATACAAACATTGATATTCAATTTTTATCAATCACTTTTCTGCAACTTGTTATTACCCTTTAAACCTTGAATAATATAAGGTTTGGTTTCCATTGCAGGTGATTAGAATGATTTCAGACCCATTGCACTACTAGTAGTTCTCACCATTTCTCTCGGTAATCCTTTTGTTAGTGGGCCTGCTAGATTTCCTTTTGATCTAACAAATATAATAGTAATGATACCATCTACAATTAATTCTCTGACGTATGCATGTCTTAAACTTATATGTCTAGACTTTCCATTATAGATTTTATTATAAGCTCTAGACAATGTAGCTTAGCTATCACAATACACAGAAATGGCTGACATTGGTTGTGGCCACAACGTTATATCTAAAAGTAAATTTCTTAGCCATTCTGCTTCCTTTCCTGATGCATCTAAGGCAATAAATTCTGCTTCCATTGTAGAATGTGTTATAACTGTTTGCTTCTTGGATGCCCATGATATAGCACCTCCTCCAAGAGTAAAAATCCATCCAGTAGTTCCTCTATTATCGTTTTCAGGTGTTGCACCACTTGCATCTGAATATCCTTCCAGAACTGCTGGGAAATTTCCATAATAAAGTCCTAATCCTATGGTTCTTTTAAGCTAACCAAGAATCCTACATATTGCTTTCCAATGTAATTTGCTTGGTTTGTGTGTATATCTAGATAGTGTACACACAGCGAAAGCAATATCCGGACGAGTGCAATGCATTGCATACATGAGACTTCCAATAATGCTTGCATACTTTAGTTAAGCTATTGCCCTTTCATAATTTGCAAATAGTTTTATCGAAGAATCATAATGACTACTTGCTTCTTTAATATTTAAGTGTTTATATTTAAGAAGCAATTTTTCAATGTAGTGAGATTGGCATAATGCATATCCACCACTATGTTTCTTAACTTTGATTCCTAATATAGTGTCTACTTCATTTAAATCTTTCATTTCAAAACATGAAGTCAAATATTTCTTTGTCTCATTAATGCCTTCCATATTTGTACCAAATATTAGCAGATCGTCCACATATAAGCATATTATAATTCCATATCCATCAGTGAATTTAGAATATAAACATTTGTCTGCATTATTATGTTTGAAACCAATAGATAGAATCACAGAATCAAACTTCTCATGCCACTGTTTTGGTGCTTGTTTCAATCCATATAATGATTTAACAAGTCTGCAAACTTTATGTTCATTTCCAGGCATAATGAAACCTTCTGGTTGTTCCATATATACCTCTTCATCAAGATTACCATTTAAAAAAAGCAGTTTTAACATCCATTTGATGTACATGCAACCCATGAATAGAAGCAAGTGCAAATAGAACTCTAATGGATGTTAATCTTGCAACAGGAGCATATGTATCAAAATAGTCAATACATTCCTTGTGCCTGAATCCTTTAGCGACCAACCTTGCCTTGAAAGTTTGTATTGATCCATCCGTATTATATTTTCTACGAAATACCCATTAACATCCAATTGGCTTTGATCCGCTAGGTAAGTCGGTTAATTCCCAAGTGTTATTAGATAGAATTGAATCCATCTCATCCTGTATTGCTTCTTTCCAAAAAGAAGCATCTCTAGAAGCCATTGCTTCTTTAAAAGTTTTGGGATCGCCTTCTGTACCTAGGACATAAGTCATATCATTGATAATATCTTTTCTATCACCTATGACGAGATGAACTACATCATCAGGTGAAACGAAATCAGGTCCTAACTCTTTAGTTTTCTTTGTTCTTTGACTTCTTCTAGGCTCTTCTAGTATATCAGAAAATTTTCTTTTATTAGAAGAAGTTTGTTAAAAGTTTTCATTATCTTTGTCATGAAAAATTTGAGTAGGAACTGAGACTTGACTGGAATCACATATAAACTTATTTTCAATAAATTCTACGTCTCTTGATTCTATAATGACATTAGAACTTAATTCTAACACCCGGAATGCTTTGGAATTCTCAGCATATCCTACATATACACCTTTCAAAGCCCTTGGCCCTAGTTTATTTCGTTTTGGATCCGTTACTCGAAAAAAGGTTAGACAGCCCCAAACTTTCAAATATTTCAAACTTGGTTTTCTACCTTTCCATAATTCATATGGAGATAATTTAGTTTTCCTTGATGGAATTCTATTATGTAAGTGACATGCTGTTAAGAGTGCCTCCCCCTATAAGTTTACATTTTGTTTAGCATTTAAAATCATAGCCTTAGTCATTTTCACTAATGTCCTATTTTTCCGTTCAGCCAATCCATTCTGTTGTGGGGTATATGGTGAAGTTGATTGATGTATAATTCCATTTTCCTCACAGAATAAGGATAACTCTATAGAGAAGTATTCTCCACCTCTATCACTGCGTAGTATTTTAATCTTTCTATCTTTTTGATTTTCGACTGTAATTTTAAAACGCGTAAACATATCAAAAGCCTGATCTTTTGTTTTCATAAGGTAAACATACGTAAATCTAGAATAGTCATCTATAAAAGTAATAAAATATCTATTCCCTCCTCTAGTTAATATACCATTTAATTCGCATATATCAGAATGAACTAATTCAAGTAACTTTGTATTTCTTTCAGACTTAGGGAATGGCTTTTTGCACATTTTGGCTTCAATACATGTTTCACATTTTGATACATTTTTATTTTCATATGAGATTAAACCTTCATTAGACATAAACTTTAAAGATTTAAAATTTAAATGTGCTAGTCTACTATGCCATAAATCAATGGAATCAAGAACATAAGCAAATTCAGTCATTTTATTAATACTTAGTTTGAACATCCCGTTACAAGCTTATCCGTTTCCAACAAATGTTCCCCCTTTTGTCAAGATGAGACTGTTGCCATCCAGTAAACACTTTACTCCTTTACTACAAAGAAGACTTGCAGATACAAGATTCTTTCTAATATCTGGGACATGTAAAACATTCACAAGGAAAATTTTCTTTCCAGAAGTGAATTCTAATTCTATAGTTCCCTTTCCAATGACATTAGAAGTATTATGGTTGCCCATTAGTACTTTATTATCATCGGAAACTTTCTCATAGAATTTGAACATTGTTCTATTGTTGCAGACGTGTATGGTAGCACCAGAATCATACCACCAATCAGTATCCTTGGTGTTATCAGCCATGTTTAATTCTGTCACCATGTCAACATTCAACTTTGATATCATTGCAACAATTTCGGACTCGTTTTGTTGAACCATATTTGCTTTGTGTGATGAGTCTGAGTTCTTCTTTCCTTGTTTCGAAGTCTGTCCATGTTCCTTCTTTTGTCTCTTAAAAAATCTGCAATCTCTTTTGAAATGGCCAGGTTTTCCACAGAAATAACAATCCTTTCCCTTTTTACTGGATTTCTTCTGGTTGTCATCCCTTTTCCGCTTTCCAGATTCTTTATGACCTTTTTGGTCGTTGACAACAGTGTTTATATTTGAATCAGATTCAAATATCTTTTTCTCACGGATTCTGGATTCTTCTTCAATGCGAAGACGCTTTTGATTCTTCTCCATAGAGAAATCCTCTATGGAATGCATTAGCTTTTTTCTGTAGTCACTCCATGAGTGCGGAAGTTTTGCCATAACAGCCCCGACATGCAGTGGCTCAGGAATGTTAATTTTAACATCTTTTAATTTATTAAATATAACCTGTAACTCGTGAACTTGATCCAGAACAGAGGTGTTGTCAAGCATCTTAAATTCAAAAAATTCATAAACTAAAAACTTATCTGCGCCATGTTTTTCATTGCTGTATTTAGCTTATAAACTTTTCCATATCTCTCTCGGCGACTTGACAGAAGTGAACAAATCATACAACAGATCAGATAGAGTATTAATTATATGACCTCTGCAAACAACTTCATCTTCTTCATGCTTCTTTCTCTTAGCAATAATTTCAGCAGTGTCCTTTTCAGTCGGTGGTGGTATCGGTTCCAAGTTATCATTAAGAACGTATGCAATTTCGAGCGTGGTCAAGAGGAACATGATCTTGTCTTGCCAGCGGGTGTAGTTAGTGCCATCAAAACGATCCAATTTGGTGAATTCCTGATTTATTATCTGTACGTTGACTCAGAGGATGCCATAATAATTCCTTAAGAATGTTGAGAAATTGAATTTACAACAGAAGATAAATCAGGAAGAGTCGTTTGAGGCACGTGTTAAACGCTATCCTTAAGGAATTATTCGCCCCCACTACTTTTAGTATTCACGAAGCGAAATTCCTCCAGGATACAACAAACAATGTTGTTATAGAAGCAGAAAAGAGGAAGGAAGAAGATTGATCTGAGATGAAAAAAAAAAAGAATATATAAGGACCGAAGGGGTGTGGCCGTTTGGAGACAGTTGCGTGTGAATGGTTGTGTCCGTTCGTTCAAAAATCATGACTGTTTGGAATAGTCGAATCTGATCCGTACGGTCACGCACGCGCCCACGTGCCCCAAGTGCCCAAGTGCCCATCTTTTGACCCATAATAATTTATAGGCCCAAGCCATTTCAGCCCAAGCAATTGTGTTCATCTCTTAGACCATCTTTTTAATTCACAACTTCTTATTCAAACTCTTCATATATATGTTGTGCTATACCATAATATTTGCCAATGTGGGACAAATATTTATTGCAATCTTCCCAACAATCCCCCACAAGATTGTAATAATTATTTATTTATGCATAAAAGAAAGTACCTTTTGGTTTAAGCTTTTCTCCTTAGTCCATGTATTTAAGTTTCAACAGAATATTTGGTAGAAAATACTTAAACCAAAATCCTATGCGATGAAACGAAATATATAAGCACATAAATATTACCATGCTTCTATAAAATGTCATAACCGTAAATTGGTTATTAATTTCCTCCTGGTTTTCATGGACATGTATAAAGTCATATCCTAACTTTATTGAAACTTTGTTTCTTATGTCCATATAGGTGTCCATTCTTTCCGTCCTTGTTACTATGGACAAATGATCACCACAAACGTAACAATACAAACATTGATATTCAATGTTTATCAATCACTTTTCCGCAACTTGTTATTACCCTTTAAACCTTGAATAATATAAGGTTTGGTTTCCATTGCAGGTGATTAGAATGATTTCAGATCCATTGATCTACTAGTAGTTCTCACCATTTCTCTCGGTAATCCTTTTGTTAGTGGGTCTGCTAGATTTTCTTTTTATCTAACAAATATAATAGTAATGATACCATCTACAATTAATTCTCTGACGTATGCATGTCTTAAACTTATATGTCTAGACTTTCCATTATAGATTTTATTATAAGCTCTAGACAATGTAGTTTCGCTATCACAATACACAGAAATGGCTGACATTGGTTGTGGCCACAACTTTATATCTAAAAGTAAATTTCTTAGCCATTCTGCTTCCTTTCCTGATGCATCCAAGGAAATAAATTCTGCTTCCATTGTAGAATGTGTTATAACTGTTTGCTTCTTGGAGGCCCATGATATAGCACCTCCTCCAAGAGTAAAAATCCATCCAGTAGTTCCTCTATTATTGTTTTCAGGTGTTGCACCACTTGCATCTGAATATCCTTCCAGAACTGCTACGAAATTTCCATAATAAAGTCCTAATCCTTTGGTTCTTTTAAGGTAACCAAGAATTCTACATATTGCTTTCCAATGTAATTTGCTTGGTTTGTGTGTATATCTAGATAGTTTACACACAGCGAAAGCAATATCCGGACGAGTGCAATGCATTGCATACATGAGACTTCCAATAATGCTTGCGTACTCTAGTTGAGCTATTGCCCTTTCAGAATTTGCAAATAGTTTAATCGAAGAATCATAAGGACTACTTGCTTCTTTAATATTTAAGTGTTTATATTTAAGAAGCAATTTTTCAATGTAGTGAGATTGGCATAGTGCATATCCACCACTATGTATCTTAACTTTGATTCCTAATATAGTGTCAACTTCATTTAAATCTTTTATTTTAAAACATGAAGTCAAATATTTCTTTGTCTCATTAATGCCTTCCATATTTGTACCAAATATAGCAGATCGTCCACATATAAGCATATTATAATTCCATATCTATCAGTGAATTTAGAATATATACATTTGTCTGCATTATTATGTTTGAAACCATTAGATAGAATCACAGAATCAAACTTCTCATGCCACTGTTTTGGTGCTTGTTTCAATCCATATAATGATTTAACAAGTCTGCAAACTTTATGTTCATTTCCAGGCATAATGAAACCTTCTGGTTGTTCCATATATACCTCTTCATCAAGATTACCATTTAAAAAAAGCAGTTTTAACATCCATTTGATGTACATGCAACCCATGAATAGAAGCAAGTGCAAATAGAACTCTAATGGATGTTAATCTTGCAACAGGAGCATATGTATCAAAATAGTCAATACATTCCTTTTGCCTGAATCCTTTAGCGACCAACCTTGCCTTGAAAGTTTGTATTGATCCATCTGTATTATATTTTCTACGAAATACCCATTAACATCCAATTGGCTTTGATCCGCTAGGTAAGTCGGTTAATTCCCAAGTGTTATTAGATACAATTGAATCCATCTCATCATGTATTGCTTCTTTCCAAAAAGAAGCATCTTTAGAAGTCATTGCTTCTTTAAAAGTTTTGGGATCGCCTTCTGTACCTAGGACATAAGTCATATCATTGATAATATATTTTCTATCACATATGACGAGATGAACTACATCATCAGGTGAAACGAAATCAGGTCCTAACTCTTTAGTTTTCTTTGTTCCTTGACTTCTTCAAGGCTCTTCTGATATATCAGAAAATTTTCTTTTATTAGAAGAAGTTTGTTCAAAGTTTTCATTATCTTTGTCATGAAAAATTTGAGTAGGAACTGAGACTTGACTGGAATCACATATAAACTTATTTTCAATAAATTCTACGTCTCTTGATTCTATAATGACATTAGAACTTAAGTCTAGCACCCGGAATGCTTTGGAATTCTCAGCATATCCTATAAATACACCTTTTAAAGCCCTTGGCCCCAGTTTATTTCGTTTTGGATCCGTTACTCGATAAAAGGTTAGACAGCCCCAAACTTTCAAATATTTCAAACTTTTTTTTCTACCTTTCCATAATTCATATGGAGATACTTTAGTTTTCCTTGATGGAATTCTATTATGTAAGTGACATGCTGTTAAGAGTGCCTCCCCCCATAAGTTTACATTTTGTTTAGCATTAGTCATTTCCACTAATGTCCTATTTTTTCGTTCAGCCAATCCATTCTGTTGTGGGGTATATGGTGAAGTTGATTGATGTATAATTCCATTTTCCTCACAGAATAAGGAAAACTCTGTAGAGAAGTATTCTCCACCTCTATCACTGCGTAATATTTTAATCTTTCTTTCTTTTTGATTTTCGACTGTTATTTTAAAACGCTTAAACATATCAAAAGCCTGATCTTTTTTTTCATAAGGTAAACATACGTAAATCTGGAATAGTCATCTACAAAAGTAATAAAATATCTATTCCCTCCTCTAGTTAATACACCATTTATTTCGCATATATCAGAGTGAACTAATTCAAGTAACTTTGTATTTCTTTCAGACTTAGGGAATGGCTTTTTGCACATTTTGGCTTCAATACATGTTTCACATTTTGATACATTTTTATTTTCATATGAGATTAAACCTTCATTAGACATAAACTTTAAAGATTTAAAATTTAAATGTGCTAGTCTACTATGCCATAAATCAATGGAATCAAGAACATAAGCAAATTCAGTCATTTTATTAATACTTCGTTTGAACATCCCGTTACAAGCATATCCTTTTCCAACAAATGTTCCCCCTTTTGTCAAGATGAGACTGTTGCTATCCAGTACGCACTTTACTCCTTTACTACAAAGAAGACTTGCAGAGACAAGATTCTTTCTAATATCTGGGACATGTAAAACATTCACAAGGACAATTTTCTTTCCAGAAGTGAATTCTAATTCTATGGTTCCCTTTCCAATGACATTAGAAGTATTATGGTTGCCCATTAGTACTTTATTATCATCGGAAACTTTCTCATAGAATTTGAACATTGTTCTATTGTTGCAGACGTGTATGGTAGCACCAGAATCATACCACCAATCAGTATCCTTGGTGTTATCAGCCATTCTTAATTCTGTCACCATGTCAACATTCAACTTTGATATCATTGCAACAATTTCGGACTCGTCTTGTTGAACCATATTTTCTTTGTGTGAAGAGTCTGAGTCCTTCTTTCCTTGGTTCGAAGTCTGTCCATGTTCCTTCTTTTGTCTCTTAAAAAATCTGCAGTCTCTTTTGAAATGGCCAGGTTTTCCACAGAAATAACAATCCTTTCTCTTTTTATTGGATTTTTTCTGGTTGTCATCCCTTTTCCGCTTTCCAGATTCTTTATGACCTTTTTGGTCGTTGACTACAGTGTTTATATTTGAATCAGATTCAAATATCTTTTTCTCACGGATTCTAGTTTCTTCTTCAATGCGAAGATGCTTTTGAATCTGCTCCATAGAGAAATCCTCTGTGGAATGCATTAGCTTTTTCTGTAGTCACTCCATGAGTGCGGAAGTTTTGCCATAACAGCCCCGACTTGCAGTGGCTCAGGAATGTTAATTTTAACATTCTTTAATTTATTAAATTTAACCTGTAACTCGTGAACTTGATCCAGAACAGAGGTGTTGTCAAGCATCTTAAATTCAAAAAATTCGTAAATTAAAAACTTATCTGCGCCTTGTTTTTCATTGTTGTATTTGGCCTCTAAACTTTTCCATATCTCTCTCGGCGACTTGACAGAAGTGAACAAATCATACAACCAATCAGATAGAGTATTAAGTATATGACCTCTACAAACAACTTCATCTTCTTCACGCTTCTTTCTCTTAGCAATAATTTCAACAGTGTCCTTTTCAGTCGGTGGTGGTATCGGTTCCAAGTTATCATTAAGAACGTATGCAATTTTGAGCGTGGTCAAGAGGAACATGATCTTGTCTTGCCAGCGGGTGTAGTTAGTGCCATCAAAACGATCCAATTTGGTGAATTCCTGATTCATTATCTTGTACGTTGACTCAGAGTGTAAAGACCCGAAAAATCGAACACTTAATCTTCGAATATCGTAACAATTTGTAATATTGTTAAATGTTATAAATGTGATTTTATAACCTTGTAAAATATCATTTAAAAAGTAATTAATGATACTAGACTCATTTTAGAAAAATGCTTTCAAAAATATATTTTTGGTAAAATATTGATAAAATGACCGAAAATCATTTTATTGATAAATGGCTGTTTTCTCAATAAAAGTTGTTGAAAATTTTAGTGGATGTCTAATTATTCATTAGGAAAGTAATTAGTAAATAAAATTATTTTTCATATTTATGGTTAACTATTTTGATGATGTCATCATTTTCAAAAATGAGCATTTGAGGAAAGTTTTGTATTTTGGGTATTTAAATATTCAAATTAGTGATTTATAATTTAAGTATGCTTGTTTTAATTGTTTAAATAAGTTAATGAATTTATTTCCAAGTTTTTTTTACTTGAATAAATCATTTGATAAAGAACTAAAAATATGATCGAGATTCTACTTCCAGATTCGCAACCTATCGTTGAATAGAAGTTGTTTCACATCGTTGCAACGTTGTATGATATATATGCACATACATGCTTATACACATAAATGTATGCATAATTAGTCACATCAAAGGTTTATAAAATATCCTAGTGTATGCATATAAGCTTCTTATATGTATACAAATGAATGCTTACTTAAAGTCTTTGAAAAATAGCAAACTTACCATCTCTTACACACCTTTCACTTCTCTTACACACCTTTCACTTCTTTCATGAGTACGTTTAGGGTTTTAAGGGCATTTTGGTCTTTTCCCATCCACCTTCTTTTTCTTATATAAGGAGGGGTATACCTCCTTCTTTCTTACACAAAATTCCTAAGCAAAAGTGAAGTTTTTAATGGCTTATCTTCATCTTCTTCCTCTTCCTTACTAACTTTCTCAAAGTACACTCAAATGAACTTCAAATCAAGCCAAACTTTGAGTGAAGCCTTCCTACACCATTACAAGATCTTCTAGCTAGTTAGAAGTTGAAAAATCGAAGAACCTCTCCATTCTCTATTTTAGGCCGTGAGCTATATACAAGAAGGAAGCAAGGAAAAGCAAGGAAAGGAAGGAAAGAAAGGAGGTTGCTAGTTTGGATCATGGTTCTTATTCTTGGAGCTAGGATTTGCTAAGGATTAAGGTGAGTTTACTCACTATTTAGGACAACAAACATAAACCCTTTTGCATGTTTTTAACTATGCTTAAAGTTGCTTGAATGTTGGTAACTTATGTTAAAAATGTTGTCTTGATTCTTACTTTAAAAGTAAGCGACATATGTGATCCATGTTAATGGATTGGAATGGACTTGAATGGACTTGGAATTGGACTTGAATTGACTTGTATAACAAGTGGAATGGACTTGAAACAAAGCACATAAGGATTAGTAGGGAATTGACATATTGTGGACTTGAACTTGAAAGTGCACTTATAGCGATAGTCGCTATATATGCAGTTTTAATTGTTGTGTTTTCAATACATTGTATGGAACTTTGTAATGACGTCCTTAGTGATTTCTTATCATATTAAAATGGTTGTTTAACTTGTATGTTAAATTGAAGTAAGTTTGAAAGTGTGTGAAGCTAGAATAGTGATATGAGTGCACTTCCTAATTACTTGTTTATTGAATATCATGGTTACTGTGCTTAATTCTAATAAGCCGACGAGTAGGCTTATCTATCTGTGAGTGTCAAGAATGGGGTGTCTAGGCAAGGGGTGATATGCAACCAGTGCTCTAACTTACCTGGCCTCACTCTTGACCGAGGGATAGTTAAGTTGATAATGTCGGAAACGAGTTAAGTGCACGAAGTGTGATTTCTATAAGCATAAAATGGTTTTGGGTTTGTCGTGACAATGTGTTAATTACATTAGTCTTTAACCCTCTCAGATTATATCATGGAAGTAAATATAATTGAATCTTTAAACAAAAATTTAAAGATAAATTATAAAGGATTGTTTTGGGTTTGTTGTAAACATTGTTTTAGCAACACTTGTTTTGAAACCCTTGGAATGTAGTTAAACTGGAATATATGGTTTAATGATTTTGAATATACTTAGATCTTTAATAATTGATTTTAAAGATAGAAACAAGTATTGGAATCTTTCAGAACAAAGATATTGAATAATATGTTTAACTTATAAAAGAGAAGAGGTTCTTTATTAAAAAATGGTTTTAACCTCTTTGGTTATAATCTAAGAAATCCTAGAAATGAATTATTGAGATACTTATACCGGAGGGATAAGTATATAAATATGTTTTGAAGTATTGAAGTTAGAAAAGAAATGTTGAAAATGAATTGTAGTTATACTTATACCGGAGGGATAAGTATATGAATACGTTTTGAAGTATTGAAGTTACAAAAGAAATCTTAAAATTGAATTGTAGATATACTTATACCGGAGGGATAAGTATATGAGTACGTTTTGAAATATTGAAGTTAAATAGGAAATCTTGGAATTGAATTGTGATTGTACTTATACCGGAGGGATAAGTATATTAAAACCCTTTTTGGGTAGTAAGACTATAACGGATTAGGTAATTCGTAGAATATATACATATACACATTTTATATGTATAAATTGAATATATACGCTAGTATATAAAGGAATATTAATCGAGTATGAGTTATTGATTAATAAGTGATGTCTTATTTGACAAACGAAGTTTTATTAGTTAAAAGAAGTTTTACTAATAAAGGAATATTAATCGAGTATGAGTTATTGATTAATAATTGAAGTTGTATTTGACAAGTGAAGTTTTATTAGTTAAAAGGAGTTTTACTAATAAAATAAGTTTTAATTAATGAAATATTAATTAAATGGGAATGGGATTAGAAGCCGTTTATATGAGTTAACCGTGCTTCGACTAATTGTCATGTTGCGTGACTTGATAGTGATTTGGCTGTTATCATGCTTCGTGATCTTGATAGTGCCTTGAATGTTTATTCGGTTGTTATGGAAATTAAGCAGGGTTGTTTTCCATATACAATCGTATATTGTGTGAAATGTAGTCAGTTAGTTGACTATAGAACTTGGCCTTAAATTTAGCGACTGGTTTTGAGGAGACCGGGATTGGTAAGTGTTTTACTTATCGAAAACCACTTCAAAACTAGTATACGGGTTCTATGTTTTGGAAGCGGTTGTGAAGTGAAGGCCATATGGCGATTCGAGATCTATTGAGATGCTCGAACACATATAGTGATTCTAAGATCTATGAAAGAATCTATGTGTGATTCCAAGATCTGTTGATGTATTGGAATCCATGTATGATTCCGAGATCTGTGAAGGTGTCTACGTGTGATTCCAAGATCTATTGAGCTGTGGGATTCCAACTGGGAATTCTTGTTCTGTTCGAGTGGTGAAGATTCATGTGAACGATGCTGTACGAAACCTCGACATCGGAAATGGCTAAAAACAGAGTAGGAGCACAATCTGGGGTTTTGCTAACCTACGGCAGGATATATTGACTCCATATCTAGTGTATGCTTATTATCGAATCGTTGCGGGAGCTCTTTGAAGTTGCGCGCGGGAGTTGGGTATATTTGGTTCCACGTGGTGCACTCCGGTGTTTTCGTGCGTGGGCCAGTTGTGTTTACCTTATGGTATATTTTATCTAGAGATATGCGACGCTCGGAGGTACTTTCTGACCCTTGTGCATGGAGTTTGGATCTGTATTGAGAGATCTCCGATGGAAAATCCAATATGTGAACGTGCCTTATCGGTTTTGTTTGTACACTTAATAGTTGTTGAATGTAACCAATGTAACCATTCCTTCTATGTGAATTTATTTATATTCTACACCCTAGACATTATTTATAATACAACTATACTTCTCATAATAAATGGTTGGTTTCAATTGAGGGGAAAACCGGAGCGGTAATCTGCACAGTTCCCTCAGTGTTGTTACATGCAATATGTATCTTGAGTTTCTCATACCAGACTGATGTCTGACGCTTAGTTTCTGTTTTCCCTAAAACCCTCACGTACTCCTTCGAGTAGACTGAGTATAGCAGGTTTTACTTTGGATGCTTTGGAGCTTCTGGAAGAGAGTTGGAGTTCAACTTACCGTACTTTTTATATCCGCTGCATTATATGTTGTACATCAACAGTGATGAGGACATGTTGTTATGACTGTTCAAGTTGATGATAGGTTGGTCTTCTCTGATAGTTGTAAACATACAGTTTATTTTGTAAAGATCATTCTTTATATTATATGTTATCGTTCCGTTGTGAGATTCTGATATTGTGTCCTCTTCTTCCTTAGTCTATTTTCTTTTTATTTTATTTCACTCTAACTTTTCGTCTTTCCGACACTTGGGTGCTCGGCACGTGAATACCGTGGATGTATTAGTGTCGACATTCGAGGGTCGAAAAGTCGGGTCGTTACATTTGGTATCAGAGCACAAGGTTGAGCGAATACCTTGGCTTTGGTTGGGTATGGCTCATTAGAGATTGGGTTAGCAACACCCTAGAATGAGTAGAATGTATTATATATATGAGAGCGCGTACTTGTTAGTGAATACAAAATATTTTGTATTGGGTGCTTTGACTTGTAAGTCTGAATTCTGTATCTGAATCAATCGATTGATCATCGTTTTGATGAAGATTCTGAAACACTCGAACAAGTCATTTGATTCGATATTGTTTTCGAATTTGGAAAATGAAATAAGTTACCAAGAAATATGTATTTTATGTATAAAGAAAGATTTCATAACTAAATCAGTTATATAGATGAGCTGTTGTTAGGGAAGGATGATATTAAATTATTATCATTCGTTGATTGATTGGTCATGCTCGCTTAGGAGCGTTGACTATTATTGGCTGATTTCTAGTTTTGCCCGGACCAGTTTATGGGTATCGATTACTGTGTTTGGATAAGAGTAATCTTATCCATTTGCTTGCATGGGTTAGGTTGATTTATAATTGTGGGAACATTGGAAACGAACACTTTGTGAATTCAGTTTCACAATTTGACTATAAGGCATTCGGTAATGATGTTGGGTAAGAATTAAATCTGAATGGAAGTTGTTTAAAACGAATTTAAACAAGAAATATGCAAGTGAAATTTATAAACGAGATTTATAAATATGAAATGTATTTGTGTTGAAAACCAAAGGATTTGGAATTCCGGTAAGTTTGAAATTGATTTTCAAAGCTTGAAATACATATTGAAGTTGGTTTGAAAGTGTTTTAGGGTTTTAAATGACTTTAAAAGATAGAAAAGCTTTGATCTTACTCGAGTCGCTGGAAAATAATGTTGATGATGACTGCAGCATCATCGAGGTTCATTTTCGAGTTTCTAAGTATGAACTAGCTCCCATGGATAATAGTTTGGACTTGAACAGATTTATGTTTTGGATACAGATTATTTGAAGTATAAAACCCGGAAGTTCAATCCAGAAGTTTTCAACTAAGTTATATATGGATGCATATAGTTTATATATTGGAGTTGTATGATTTTGCATCTCAGTTGATATGATGTTTGATAGATTTCATTTGTTAATGGAATGGAATGTTCGACGGTTTTGGATAGTCGATGTTTCCAAGTGAATTTACATGCTTGACTAGTTTATGTGAAAGCGTAAGAGACTTGGTTTATAATTTATAAACTTAGGGAAGTTTAAAATATTGAATTTGAGAATTATTAAGTTTTAACTAGTTTTGCGATTATTGAACTAGTTCAGTTTAGTAAACTGAGTATGTTAATATTTGTACACTAAGCGAATATAAGTGTATGTTGAAATTTGAATTCGAGTATTAAATGAATTATAAACGTATATGAAGTCGAACCAGTTTATAATAAGAGTTTAATAAGAAAGAACTATGGAAATATAATCGTATTCATTATAGTGAGTAGTTCAGAAGTTAAGTAAGAAAAGTCCAAATTTGTTAGCATGCTTATTTGAGTAAGACAAATTGTTCGTTTGTATATACTTTTAAGTTATATAACGGTTAATAGCTTGAAGTATTATGATATGATTCACAAAGGAATATTAGTATAGAAGAATATACTAAGAATGAGAACGAAGGTGAATAAAATAATTGGAGTAATAATAAACCAATTGGAAGGAATATGTAAGATTTACATAGGTTGTTTTGTTCGCTTTACGGTTTGATCCAGATTCGAGTGTGTGATTTTGTGGTAGCTTATACCGATCAGAGTTGGTATTTTTCACTCGATTCTTGACGACGAAGTTAGATACAGGATTCTTGATTTGATTCTGTGATTCTCTATCATAGTATAGCTATGTAAGGAGAATGGCAGTTTCTAATCATGAAACCAGATCTGAGTCCGCACTAGAGTGATCGAGTGAGCGATACTAGTCTGGAAGTGAAATTGTGTGATCGAATAAGTGATTGAATTTGATATTGCGTATGGATGGCTTATGTATATCGTACGGGATTTTTAAACAATTCATGCTATGTTGTTGACTTGTGGAAAATTTGAGAATTGAATCCTTGCATTGTTTGAGGTAGAGTGAATGATTGGTTAATTGTTAACCCGAGGCTGTTGAGCATAAGGTGATGCTTAATGAATTGTTTATCATCCTTATACGATAAGAGGGTTTGAACTTGATCAAAACATGAGATTTGTATTCTAGTAGTATTATACTTTTAAGTATCGATGTTTGATTGTTCCTTTGGTTACTCGTGTTGCAATTTCGAGGACGAAATATTTTAAGTGGGGGAGAATGTAAAGACCCGAAAAATCGAACACTTAATCTTCGAATATCGTAACAATTTGTAATATTGTTAAATGTTATAAATGTGATTTTATAACCTTGTAAAATATCATTTAAAAAGTAATTAATGATACTAGACTCATTTTAGAAAAATGCTTTCAAAAATATATTTTTGGTAAAATATTGATAAAATGACCGAAAATCATTTTATTGATAAATGGCTGTTTTCTCAATAAAAGTTGTTGAAAATTTTAGTGGATGTCTAATTATTCATTAGGAAAGTAATTAGTAAATAAAATTATTTTTCATATTTATGGTTAACTATTTTGATGATGTCATCATTTTCAAAAATGAGCATTTGAGGAAAGTTTTGTATTTTGGGTATTTAAATATTCAAATAAGTGATTTATAATTTAAGTATGCTTGTTTTAATTGTTTAAATAAGTTAATGAATTTATTTCCAAGTTTTGTTTACTTGAATAAATCATTTGATAAAGAACTAAAAATATGATCGAGATTCAACTTCCAGATTCGCATCCTATCGTTGAATAGAAGTTGTTTCACATCGTTGCAACGTTGTATGATATATATGCACATACATGCTTATACACATAAATGTATGCATAATTAGTCACATCAAAGGTTTATAAAATATCCTAGTGTATGCATATAAGCTTCTTATATGTATACAAATGAATGCTTACTTAAAGTCTTTGAAAAATAGCAAACTTACCATCTCTTACACACCTTTCACTTCTCTTACACACCTTTCACTTCTTTCATGAGTACGTTTAGGGTTTTAAGGGCATTTTGGTCTTTTCCCATCCACCTTCTTTTTCCTATATAAGGAGGGGTATACCTCCTTCTTTCTTACACAAAATTCCTAAGCAAAAGTGAAGTTTTTAATGGCTTATCTTCATCTTCTTCCTCTTCCTTACTAACTTTCTCAAAGTACACTCAAATGAACTTCAAATCAAGCCAAACTTTGAGTGAAGCCTTCCTACACCATTACAAGATCTTCTAGCTAGTTAGAAGTTGAAAAATCGAAGAACCTCTTCATTCTCTATTTTAGGCCGTGAGCTATATACAAGAAGGAAGCAAGGAAAAGCAAGGAAAGGAAGGAAAGAAAGGAGGTTGCTAGTTTGGATCATGGTTCTTATTCTTGGAGCTAGGATTTGCTAAGGATTAAGGTGAGTTTACTCACTATTTAGGACAACAAACATAAACCCTTTTGCATGTTTTTAACTATGCTTAAAGTTGCTTGAATGTTGGTAACTTATGTTAAAAATGTTGTCTTGATTCTTACTTTAAAAGTAAGCGACATATGTGATCCATGTTAATGGATTGGAATGGACTTGAATGGACTTGGAATTGGACTTGAATTGACTTGTATAACAAGTGGAATGGACTTGAAACAAAGCACATAAGGATTAGTAGGGAATTGACATATTGTGGACTTGAACTTGAAAGTGCACTTATAGCGATAGTCGCTATATATGCAGTTTTAATTGTTGTGTTTTCAATACATTGTATGGAACTTTGTAATGACGTCCTTAGTGATTTCTTATCATATTAAAATGGTTGTTTAACTTGTATGTTAAATTGAAGTAAGTTTGAAAGTGTGTGAAGCTAGAATAGTGATATGAGTGTACTTCCTAATTACTTGTTTATTGAATATCATGGTTACTGTGCTTAATTCTAATAAGCCGACGAGTAGGCTTATCTATCTGTGAGTGTCAAGAATGGGGTGTCTAGGCAAGGGGTGATATGCAACCAGTGCTCTAACTTACCTGGCCTCACTCTTGACCGAGGGATAGTTAAGTTGATAATGTCGGAAACGAGTTAAGTGCACGAAGTGTGATTTCTATAAGCATAAAATGGTTTTGGGTTTGTCGTGACAATGTGTTAATTACATTAGTCTTTAACCCTCTCAGATTATATCATGGAAGTAAATATAATTGAATCTTTAAACAAACATTTAAAGATAAATTATAAAGGATTGTTTTGGGTTTGTTGTAAACATTGTTTTAGCAACACTTGTTTTGAAACCCTTGGAATGTAGTTAAACTGGAATATATTGTTTAATGATTTTGAATATACTTAGATCTTTAATAATTGATTTTAAAGATAGAAACAAGTATTGGAATCTTTCAGAACAAAGATATTGAATAATATGTTTAACTTATAAAAGAGAAGAGGTTCTTTATTAAACAATGGTTTTAACCTCTTTGGTTATACTCTAAGAAATCCTAGAAATGAATTATTGAGATACTTATACCGGAGGGATAAGTATATAAATACGTTTTGAAGTATTGAAGTTAGAAAAGAAATGTTGAAAATGAATTGTAGTTATACTTATACCGGAGGGATAAGTATATGAATACGTTTTGAAGTATTGAAGTTACAAAAGAAATCTTAAAATTGAATTGTAGATATACTTATACCGGAGGGATAAGTATATGAGTACGTTTTGAAATATTGAAGTTAAATAGGAAATCTTGGAATTGAATTGTGATTGTACTTATACCGGAGGGATAAGTATATTAAAACCCTTTTTGGGTAGTAAGACTATAACGGATTAGGTAATTCGTAGAATATATACATATACACATTTTATATGTATAAATTGAATATATACGCTAGTATATAAAGGAATATTAATCGAGTATGAGTTATTGATTAATAAGTGATGTCTTATTTGACAAACGAAGTTTTATTAGTTAAAAGAAGTTTTACTAATAAAGGAATATTAATCGAGTATGAGTTATTGATTAATAATTGAAGTTGTATTTGACAAGTGAAGTTTTATTAGTTAAAAGGAGTTTTACTAATAAAATAAGTTTTAATTAATGAAATATTAATTAAATGGGAATGGGATTAGAAGCCGTTTATATGAGTTAACCGTGCTTCGACTAATTGTCATGTTGCGTGACTTGATAGTGATTTGGCTGTTATCATGCTTCGTGATCTTGATAGTGCCTTGAATGTTTATTCGGTTGTTATGGAAATTAAGCAGGGTTGTTTTCCATATACAATCGTATATTGTGTGAAATGTAGTCAGTTAGTTGACTATAGAACTTGGCCTTAAATTTAGCGACTGGTTTTGAGGAGACCGGGATTGGTAAGTGTTTTACTTATCGAAAACCACTTCAAAACTAGTATACGGGTTCTATGTTTTGGAAGCGGTTGTGAAGTGAAGGCCATATGGCGATTCGAGATCTATTGAGATGCTCGAACACATATAGTGATTCTAAGATCTATGAAAGAATCTATGTGTGATTCCAAGATCTGTTGATGTATTGGAATCCATGTATGATTCCGAGATCTGTGAAGGTGTCTACGTGTGATTCCAAGATCTATTGAGCTGTGGGATTCCAACTGGGAATTCTTGTTCTGTTCGAGTGGTGAAGATTCATGTGAACGATGCTGTACGAAACCTCGACATCGGAAATGGCTAAAAACAGAGTAGGAGCACAATCTGGGGTTTTGCTAACCTACGGCAGGATATATTGACTCCATATCTAGTGTATGCTTATTATCGAATCGTTGCGGGAGCTCTTTGAAGTTGCGCGCGGGAGTTGGGTATATTTGGTTCCACGTGGTGCACTCCGGTGTTTTCGTGCGTGGGCCAGTTGTGTTTACCTTATGGTATATTTTATCTAGAGATATGCGACGCTCGGAGGTACTTTCTGACCCTTGTGCATGGAGTTTGGATCTGTATTGAGAGATCTCCGATGGAAAATCCAATATGTGAACGTGCCTTATCGGTTTTGTTTGTACACTTAATAGTTGTTGAATGTAACCAATGTAACCATTCCTTCTATGTGAATTTATTTATATTCTACACCCTAGACATTATTTATAATACAACTATACTTCTCATAATAAATGGTTGGTTTCAATTGAGGGGAAAACCGGAGCGGTAATCTGCACAGTTCCCTCAGTGTTGTTACATGCAATATGTATCTTGAGTTTCTCATACCAGACTGATGTCTGACGCTTAGTTTCTGTTTTCCCTAAAACCCCCACGTACTCCTTCGAGTAGACTGAGTATAGCAGGTTTTACTTTGGATGCTTTGGAGCTTCTGGAAGAGAGTTGGAGTTCAACTTACCGTACTTTTTATATCCGCTGCATTATATGTTGTACATCAACAGTGATGAGGACATGTTGTTATGACTGTTCAAGTTGATGATAGGTTGGTCTTCTCTGATAGTTGTAAACATACAGTTTATTTTGTAAAGATCATTCTTTATATTATATGTTATCGTTCCGTTGTGAGATTCTGATATTGTGTCCTCTTCTTCCTTAGTCTATTTTCTTTTTATTTTATTTCACCCTAACTTTTCGTCTTTCCGACACTTGGGTGCTCGGCACGTGAATACCGTGGATGTATTAGTGTCGACATTCGAGGGTCGAAAAGTCGGGTCGTTACACAGAGGACGCCATGATAATTCCTTAAGAATGTTGAGAAATTGAATTTACAGCAGAAGATAAATCCGGAAGAGTCGTTTGAGGCACGTGTTAAACGCTATCCTTAAGGAATTATTCGCCCCCACTACTTTTTGTATTCACGAAGTGAAATTCCTCCAGGATACAACAAACAATGGTGTTATAGAAGCAGAAAAGAGGAAGGAAGAAGATTGATCTGAGATGCAAAAAAAAAATGAATATATAAGGACCGAAGGGGTGTAGCCGTTTGGAGATAGTTGTGTGCGAATGGTTGTGTCCGTTCGTTCAAAAATCATGACTGTTTGGAATAGTCGAATCCGATCCGTACGGTCACGCACGCGACCACGTGCCCCAAGTGCCCATCTTTTGACCCATAATAATTTATAGGCCCAAGCCATTTCAGCCCAAGCAATTGTAGTCATCTCTTAGCCCATCTTTTTAATTCACAACTTCTTATTCAAACTCTTCATATATATGTTGTGTTATACCATAATATTTGCCAATGTAGGTCAAATATTTATTGCAATCTTCCCAACAATCCCCCACAAGATTGTAATAATTATTTATTTATGCATAAAAGAAAGTACCTTTTGGTTTGAACTTTTCTCCTTAGTCCATGTATTTAAGTTTCAACAGAATATTTGGTAGAAAATACTTAAACCAAAATCCTATGCGATGAAACAAAATATATGAACACATAAATATTACCATGCTTCTATAAAATGTCATAACCGTAAATTGGTTATTAATTTCCTCCTGGTTTTCATGGACATGTATAAAGTCATATCCAAACTTTATTGAAACTTTGTTTCTTATGTCCATATAGGTGTCCATTCTTTCCGTCCTTGTTACTATAGACAAATGATCACCACAAACGTAACAATACAAACATTGATATTCAATGTTTATCAATCACTTTTCTGCAACTTGTTATTACCCTTTAAACCTTGAATAATATAAGGTTTGGTTTCCATTGCAGGTGATTAGAATGATTTCAGACCCATTGCACTACTAGTAGTTCTCACCATTTCTCTCGGTAATCCTTTTGTTAGTGGGTCTGCTAGATTTTCTTTTGATCTATCAAATATAATAGTAATGATACCATCTACAATTAATTCTCTGACGTATGCATGTCTTAAACTTATATGTCTAAACTTTAAATTGTAGATTTTATTATAAGCTCTAGACAACGTAGCTTCGCTATCACAATACACATAAATGGCTGACATTGGTTGTGGCCACAACTTTATATCTAAAAGTAAAATTCTTAGCCATTCTGCTTCCTTTCCTGGTGCATCTAAGGCAATAAATTCTGCTTCCATTGTAGAATGTGTTATAACTGTTTGCTTCTTGGAGGCCCATGATATAGCACCTCCTCCAAGAGTAAAAATCCATCCAGTAGTTCCTCTATTATCGTTTTCAGGTGTTGCACCACTTGCATCTGAATATCCTTCCAGAACTGCTGGGAAATTTCCATAATAAAGTCCTAATCCTATGGTTCTTTTAAGGTAACCAAAAATTCTACATATTGCTTTCCAATGTAATTTGCTTTGTTTGTGTGTATATCTAGATAGTTTACACACAGCGAAAGCAATATCCAGACGAGTGCAATGCATTGCATACATGAGACTTCCAATAATGCTTGCATACTCTAGTTGAGCTATTGCCCTTTCAGAATTTGCAAATAGTTTAATCGAAGAATCATAAGGACTACTTGCTTCTTTAATATTTAAGTGTTTATATTTAAGAAGCAATTTTTCAATGTAGTGAGATTGGCATAATGCATATCCACCACTATGTTTCTTAACTTTGATTCCTAATATAGTGTCTACTTCTTTTTAAAACATGAAGTCAAATACTTCTTTGTCTCATTAATTCCTTCTATATTTGTACCAAATATTAGTAGATCGTCCACATATAAGCATATTATAATTCTATGTCTATCAGTGAATTTAGAATATATACATTTGTCTGCATTATTATGTTTGAAACCATTAGATAGAATCACAGAATCAAACTTCTCATGCAACTGTTTTGGTGCTTGTTTCAATCCATATAATGATTTAACAAGTCTGCAAACTTTATGTTAATTTCCAGGCATAATGAAACCTTCTGGTTGTTCCATATATACCTCTTCATCAATATTACCATTTAGAAAAGCAGTTTTAACATCCATTTGATGTACATGTAACCCATGAATAGAAGCAAGTGCAAATAGAACTCTAATGGATGTTAATCTTGCAACAGGAGCATATGTATCAAAATAGTCAATACCTTCCTTTTGCCTGAATCCTTTAGCAACCAACCTTGCCTTGAAAGTTTGTATTGATCCATCCGTATTATATTTTCTACGAAATACCCATTTACATCCAATTGGCTTTGATCCGCTAGGTAAGTCAGTTAATTCCCAAGTATTATTAGATATAATTGAATCCATCTCATCCTGTATTGCTTCTTTCCAAAAAGAAGCATCTCTAGAAGCCATTGCTTCTTTAAAAGTTTTGGGATCGCCTTCTGTACCTAGGACATAAGTCATATCATTGATAATATCTTTTCTATCACCTATGACGAGATGAACTACATCACCAGGTGAAACGAAATCAGGTCCTAACTCTTTAGGTTTCTTTGTTCTTTGACTTCTTCTAGGCTCTTCTGATATATCACAAAATTTTCTTTTATTAGAAGAAGTTTGTTCAAAGTTTTCATTATCTTTGTCATGAAAAATTTGAGTAGGAACTAAGACTTGACTGGAATCACATATAAACTTATTTTCAATAAATTCTACGTCTCTTGATTCTATAATGACATTAGAACTTAAGTCTAGCACCCGGAATGCTTTGGAATTCTCAGCATATCCTACAAATACACCTTTTAAAGCCCTTGGCCCCAGTTTATTTCGTTTTGGATCCGTTACTCGATAAAAGGTTAGACAGAACCAAACTTTCAAATATTTCAAACTTGGTTTTCTACCTTTCCATAATTCATATGGAGATACTTTAGTTTTCCTTGATGGAATTCTATTATGTAAGTGACATGCTGTTAAGAGTGCCTCCCCCCATAAGTTTACATTTTGTTTAGCATTTAAAATCATAGCATTAGTCATTTCCACTAATGTCCTATTTTTCCGTTCAGCCAATCCATTCTGTTGTTGGGTATATGGTGCAGTTGGTTGATGTATAATACCATTTTCCTCACAGAATAAGGAAAACTCTGTAGAGAAGTATTCTCCACCACTATCACCGCGTAATATTTTAATATTTCTTTCTTTTTGATTTTCGACTGTAATTTTAAAACGCTTAAACATATCAAAAGCCTGGTCTTTTGTTTTCATAAGGTAAACATACGTAAATCTGGAATAGTCATCTATAAAAGTAATAAAATATCTATTCCCTCCTCTAGTTAATATACCATTTAATTCGCATATATCAGAATGAACTAATTCAAGTAACTTTGTATTTCTTTCAGACTTAGGGAATGGCTTTTTGCACATTTTGGCTTCAATGCAGGTTTCACATTTTGATACATTTTTATTTTCATATGAGATTAAACCTTCATTAGACATAAACTTTAAAGATTTAAAATTTAAATGTGCTAGTCTACTATGCCATAAATCAATGGAATCAAGAACATAAGCAAATTCGGTCATTTTATTAATACTTAGTTTGAACATCCCGTTAAAAGCATATCCTTTTCCAACAAATGTTCCCCCTTTTGTCAAGATGAGACTGTTGCCATCCAGTACACACTTTACTCCTTTACTACAAAGAAGACTTGCAGAGAAAAGATTCTTTCTAATATCTGGGACATGTAAAACATTCACAAGGACAATTTTCTTTCCAGAAGTGAATTCTAATTCTATGGTTCCCTTTCCAATGACATTAGAAGTATTATGGTTGCCCATTAGTACTTTATTATCATCGGAAACTTTCTCATAGAATTTGAACATTGTTCTATTGTTGCAGACGTGTATGGTAGCACCAGAATCATACCAACAATCAGTATCCTTGGTGTTATCAGTCATGTTTAATTCTGTCACCATGTCAACATTCAACTTTGATATCATTGCAACAATTTCGGACTCGTCTTGTTGAACCATATTTGCTTTGTGTGAAGAGTCTGAGTTCTTCTTTCCTTGGTTCGAAGTCTGTCCATGTTCCTTCTTTTTTCTCTTAAAAAATCTGCAGTCTCTTTTGAAATGACCAGGTTTTCCACAGAAATAACAATCCTTTCCCTTCTTACTGGATTTCTTCTGGTTGTCATCCCTTTTCCGCTTTCCAGATTCTTTATGACCTTTTTGGTCGTTGACTACAGTGTTTATATTTGAATCAGATTCAAATATATTTTTCTCATGGATTCTTGTTTCTTCTTCAATGCGAAGATGCTTTTGAATCTGCTCCATAGAGAAATCCTCCGTGGAATGCATTAGCTTTTTTCTGTAGTCACTCCATGAGTGCAGAAGTTTTGCCATAATAGCCCCGACTTGCAGTGGCTCAGGAATGTTAATTTTAACATCCTTTAATTTATTAAATATAACCTGTAACTCGTGAACTTGATCCAGAACAGAGGTGTTGTCAAGCATCTTAAATTCAAAAAACTCGTAAATTAAAAACTTATCTGCACCTTCTTTTTCATTGCTGTATTTGGCCTCTAAACTTTTCCATATCTCTTTCGGTGACTTGACAGAAGTGAACAAGTCATACAATCGATCAGGTAGAGTATTAAGCATATGACCTCTGCAAACAACTTCATCTTCTTCACGCATCTTTCTCTTAGCAATAATTTCAGCAGTGTCCTTATCAGTAGGTGGTGGTATCAGTTCCAAGTTATCATTAAGAACGTATGCAATTTTGAGCGTTGTCAAGAGGAACATGATCTTGTCTTGCCAACGGGTGTAGTTAGTGCCATCAAAACGATCCAATTTGGTGAATTCCTGATTCATTATCTGGTACATTGACTCAGAGGACGCCATGATAATTCCTTAAGAATGTTGAGAAATTGAATTTACAGTAGAAGATAAATCAGGAAGAGTCGTTTGAGGCATGTGTTAAACGCTATCCTTAAGGAATTATTCGCCCCCACTACTTTTAGTATTCACGAAGCGAAATTCCTCCAGGATACAACAAACAATGGTGTTATAGAAGCAGAAAAGAGGAAGGAAGAAGATTGATCTGAGATGCAAAAAAAAATGAATATATAAGGACCGAAGGGGTGTAGCCGTTTGGAGACAGTTGCATGCGAATGATTGTGTCCGTCCTTTCGAAAATCATGACTGTTTGGAATAGTCGAATCCAATCCGTACGGTCACGCACGCGCCCACGTGCCCCAAGTGTCCAAGTGCCCATCTTTTGACCCATAATAATTTATAGGCCCAAGCCATTTCAGCCCAAGCAATTGTGTTCATCTCTTAGCCCATCTTTTTAATTCACAACTTCTTATTCAAACTCTTCATATATATGTTGTGCTATACCAAAATATTTGCCAATGTGGGACAAATATTTATTGCAATCTTCCCAACAATCCCCCACAAGATTGTAATAATTATTTATTTATGCATAAAAGAAAGTACCTTTTGGTTTAAACTTTTCTCCTTAGTCCATGTATTTAAGTTTCAACAGAATATTTGGTAGAAAATATTTAACCAAAATCCTATGCGATGAAACGAAATATATAAACACATAAATATTACCATGCTTCTATAAAATGTCATAACCGTAAATTGTTTATTAATTTCCTCCTGATTTTCATGGACATGTATAAAGTCATATCCAAACTTTATTGAAACTTTGTTTCTTATGTCCATATAGGTGTCCATTCTTTCCGTCCTTGTTACTATAGACAAATGATCACCACAAACGTAACAATACAAACATTGATATTCAAAGTTTATCAATCACTTTTCTGCAACTTGTTATTACCCTTTAAACCTTGAATAATATAAGGTTTGGTTTCCATTGCAGGTGATTAGAATGATTTCAGACCCATTGCACTACTAGTAGTTCTCACCATTTCTCTTGGAAATCCTTTTGTTAGTGGGTCTGCTAGATTTTCTTTTGATCTAACAAATATAATAGTAATGATACCATCTACAATTAATTCTCTGATGTATGCATGTCTTAAACTTATATTTCTAGACTTTCCATTATAGATTTTATTATAAGCTCTAGACAATGTAGCTTCGCTATCACAATACACAGAAATGGCTGACATTAGTTGTGCCCACAACTTTATATCTAAAAGTAAATTTCTTAGCCATTCTGCTTCCTTTCCTGATGCATCTAAGGTAATAAATTCTTCTTCCATTGTAGAATGTGTTATAACTGTTTGCTTCTTGGAGGCACATGATATAGCACCTCCTCCATGAGTAAAAATCCATCCAGTAGTTCCTCTATTATCGTTTTCAGGTGTTGCACCAATTGCATCTGAATATCCTTCCTGAACTGCTGGGAAATTTCCATAATAAAGTCCTAATCCTATGGTTCTTTTAAGGTAACCAAGAATTCTACATATTGCTTTCCAATGTAATTTGCTTGGTTTGTGTGTATATCTAGATAGTTTACACACAGCGAAAACAATATCCGGACGAGTGCAATGCATTGCATACATGAGACTTCCAATAATGCTTGCATACTCTAGTTGAGCTATTTCCCTTTCATAATTTGCAAATAGTTTAATCGAAGAATCATAAGGACTACTTGCTTCTTTAGTATTTAAGTTTTTATATTTAAGAAGAAATTTTTCAATGTAGTGAGATTGGCATAATGCATATCCACCACTATGTTTCTTAAATTTGATTCCTAATATAATGTCTACTTCATTTAAATCTTTCATTTTAAAACATGAAGTCAAATATTTCTTTGTCTCATTAATGCCTTCCATATTTGTACCAAATATTAGCAGATCGTCCACATATAAGCATATTATAATTCCATATCTATCAGTGAATTTAGAATATATACATTTGTCTTCATTATTATGTTTGAAACCATTAGATAGAATCACAGAATCAAACTTCTCATGCCATTGTTTTGGTGCTTGTTTCAATCCATATAATGATTTAACAAGTCTGCAAATTTTATGTTCATTTCCAGGCATAATGAAACCTTCTGTTTGTTCCATATATACCTCTTCATCAAGATTACCATTTAGAAAAGCTGTTTTAACATCCATTTGATGTACATGCAACCCATGAATATAAGCAAGTGCAAATGGGACTCTAATGCAGGAGCATATGTATCAAAATAGTCAATACCTTCCTTTTTCCTGAATCCTTTAGCGACCAACCTTGCCTTGAAAGTTTGTATTGATCCATCCGTATTATATTTTCAACGACATACCCTTTTACATCCAATTGGCTTTGATCCGCTAGGTAAGTCGGTTAATTCCCAAGTGTTATTAGATAGAATTGAATCCATCTCAACCTGTATTGCTTCTTTCCAAAAAGAAGCATCTCTAGAAGCCTTTGCTTCTTTAAAATTTTTGGGATCGCCTTCTGTACCTAGGACATAAGTCATATCATTGATAATATCTTTTCTATCACCTATGACGAGATGAACTACATCATCAGGTGAAACGAAATCAGGTCCTTACTCTTTAGTTTTCTTTGTTCTTTGACTTCTTCTAGGCTCTTCTGATATATCAGAAAATTTTCTTTTATTAGAAGAAGTTTGTTCAAATTTTTCATTATCTTTGTCATGAAAAATTTGAGTAGGAACTGAGACTTGACTGGAATCACATATAAACTTATTTTCAATAAATTCTACGTCTCTTGATTCTATAATGACATTAGTACTTAAGTCTAGCACCCGGAATGCTTTGGAATTCTCAGCATATCCTACAAATACACCTTTTAAAGCCCTTGGCCCCAGTTTATTTCGTTTTGGATCCGTTACCCGATAAAAGGTTAGACAGCCCCAAACTTTCAAATATTTCAAACTTGGTTTTCTACCTTTCCATAATTCATATGGAGATACTTTAGTTTTCCTTGATAGAATTCTATTATGTAAGTGACATGCTGTTAAGAGTGCGTCCCCCCATAAGTTTACATTTTGTTTAGCATTTAAAATCATAGCATTAGTCATTTCCACTAATGTTCTATTTTTATGTTCAGCCAATCCATTCTGTTGTGGGGTATATGGTGCAGTTGATTGATGTATAATTCCATTTTCCTCACATAATAAGGAAAACTCTGTAGAGAAGTATTCTCCACCTCTATCACTGCGTAATATTTTAATCTTTCTTTCTTTTTGATTTTCGACTGTAATTTTAAAACGCTTAAACATATCAAAAGCCTGATCTTTTGTTTCCAAAAGGTAAACATACGTAAATCTGGAATAGTCATTTATAAAAGTAATAAAATATCTATTCCCTCCTCTAGTTAATATACCATTTAATTCGCATATATCAGAATGAACTAATTCAAGTAACTTTGTATTTCTTTCAGACTTAGGGAATGGCTTTTTGCACATTTTGGCTTCAATACATGTTTCACATTTTGATACATTTTTATTTTCATATGAGATTAAACCTTCATTAGACACAAACTTCAAAGATTTTAAATTTAAATGTGCTAGTCTACTATGCCATAAATCAATGGAATCAAGAACATAAGAAATATCATTCATTTTATTAATACTTACTTTGGACATCCCGTTACAAGCATATCCTTTTCCAACAAATGTTCCCCCTTTTGTCAAGATGAGACTGTTGCCATCCAGTACACACTTTACTCCTTTACTACAAAGAAGACTTGCAGAGACAAGATTTTTCTAATATCTGGGACATGTAAAACATTCACAAGGACAATTTTCTTTCCATAAGTGAATTCTAATTCTATGGTTCCCTTTCCAATGACATTAGAAGTATTATGGTTGCCCATTAGTACTTTATTATCATCGGAAACTTTCTCATAGAATTTGAACATTGTTCTATTGTTGCAGACGTGTATGGTAGCACCAGAATCATACCACCAATCAATATCCTTGGTGTTATCAGCCATGTTTAATTCTATCAACATTCAACTTTGATATCATTGCAACAATTTCTGACTCGTCTTATTGAACCATATTTGCTTTGTGTGAAGAGTCCGAGTTCTTCTTTCCTTGGTTCGAAGTCTGTCCATGTTCCTTCTTTTGTCTCTTAAAAAATCTGCAGTCTCTTTTGAAATGGACAGGTTTTCCACAGAAATAACAATCCTTTCCCTTTTTACTGGATTTCTTCTGGTTTTCATCCTTTTTCCGCTTTCCAGATTCGTTATGACCTTTTTGGTCGTTGACTACAGTGTTTATATTTGAATCAGATTCAAATATCTTTTTCTCATGGATTCTGGTTTCTTCTTCAATGCGAAGATGCTTTTGAATCTGCTCCATAGAGAAATCCTCTGTGGAATGCATTAGTTTTTTCTGTAGTCACTCCATGAGTGCGGAAGTTTTGCCATAACAGCCCCGACTTGAAGTGGCTTAGGAATGTTAATTTTAACATCCTTTAATTTATTAAATATAACCTGTAACTCGTGAACTTGATCCAGAACAGAGGTGTTGTCAAGCATCTTAAATTCAAAAAATTCGTAAATTAAAAACTTATCTACGCCTTGTTTTTCATTGCTGTATTTGGCCTCTAAACTTTTCCATATCTCTCTCGGCGACTTGACAGAAGTGAACAAATCATACAACCGATCAGATAGAGTATTAAGTATATGACCTCTGCAAACAACTTCATCTTCTTCACGCTTCTTTCTCTTAGCAATAATTTCAGCAGTGTCCTTTTCAATCGATGGTGGTATCGGTTCCAAGTTATCATTAAGAACGTATGCAATTTTGAGCGTGGTCAAGAGGAACATGATCTTGTCTTGCCAGCGGGTGTAGTTAGTGCCATCAAAACGATCCAATTTTTTGAATTCCTGATTCATTATCTTGTACGTTGACTCATAGGACGCCATGATAATTCCTTAAGAATGTTGAGAAATTGAATTTACAGCAGAAGATAAATCAGGAAGAGTCGTTTGAGGCACGTGTTAAATGCTATCCTTAAGGAATTATTCGCCCCCACTACTTTTAGTATTCACGAAGCGAAATTCCTCCAGGATACAACAAAAAATGGTGTTATAGAAGCAGAAAAGAGGAAGGAAGAAGATTGATCTTAGATGCACAAAAAAAAAATGAATATATAAGGACCGAAGGGGTGTAGTCGTTTGGAGACAGTTGCGTGCGAATGGTTGTGTCCGTTCGTTCAAAAATCATGATTGTTTGGAATAGTCGAATCTGATCCGTACGGTCGCGCACGCGCCTACGTGCCCCAAGTGCCCATCTTTTGACCCATAATAATTTATAGGCCCAAGCCATTTCAGCCCAAGTAATTATGTTCATCTATTGGCCCATCTTTTTAATTCACAACTTCTTATTCAAACTCTTCATATATATGTTGTGCTATACCATAATATTTGCCAATGTGGGACAAATATTTATTGCAATCTTCCCAACAATCCCCCACAAGATTGTAATAATTTTTTATTTATGCATAAAAGAAAGTACCTTTTGGTTTAAACTTTTCTCCTTAGTCCATGTATTTAAGTTTCAACGGAATATTTAGTAGAAAATACTTAAACCAAAATCCTATGCGATGAAACGAAATATATGAACACATAAATATTACCATGCTTCTATAAAATGTCATAACCGTAAATTGGTTATTAATTTCCTCCTGGTTTTCATGGACATGTATAAAGTCATATCCAAACTTTATTGAAACTTTGTTTCTTATGTCTATATAGGTGTCCATTCTTTCCGTCCTTGTTACTATAGACAAATGATCACCAAAAACGTAACAATACAAACATTGATATTCAATGTTTATCAATCACTTTTCTGCAACTGGTTATTACCCTTTAAACCTTGAATAATATAAGGTTTGGTTTCCATTGCAGGTGATTAGAATGATTTCAGACCCATTGCACTACTAGTAGTTCTCACCATTTCTCTCGGTAATAATTTTGTTAGTGGGCCTGCTAGATTTTCTTTTGATCTAACAAATATAATAGTAATGATACCATCTACAATTAATTCTCTGACATTTGCATGTCTTAAACTTATATGTCTAGACTTTCCATTATAGATTATATTATAAGCTCTAGACAATGTAGCTTCGCTATCACAATACACAGAAATAGCTGACATTGGTTGTGGCCACAACTTTATATCTAAAAGTAAATTTCTTAGCCATTCTGCTTCCTTTCCTGATGCATCTAAGGCAATAAATTCTACTTCCATTGTAGAATGTGTTATAACTATTTGCTTCTTGGGGGCCCATGATATAGCACCTCCTCCAAGAGTAAAAATCCATCCAGTAGTTCCTCTATTATCGTTTTCAGGTGTTGCACCACTTGCATCTGAATATCCTTCCAGAACTGCTGGAAAATTTCCATAATAAAGTCCTAATCCTATGGTCCTTTTAAGGTAACCAAGAATTCTACATATTGCTTTCCAATGAAATTTGCTTGGTTTGTGTGTATATCTAGATAGTTTACACATAGCGAAAGCAATATCCGGATGAGTGCAATGCATTGCATACATGAGACTTCCAATAATGCTTGCATACTCTAGTTGAGCTATTGCCCTTTCAGAATTTGCAAATAGTTTAATCGAAGAATCATAATGACTACTTGCTTCTTTAATATTTAAGTGTTTATATTTAAGAAGCAATTTTTCAATGTAGTGAGATTGGCATAATGCATATCCACCACTATGTTTCTTAACTTTGATTCCTAATATAGTGTCTACTTCATTTAAATCTTTCATTTTAAAACATGAAGTCAAATATTTCTTTGTCTCATTAATGCCTTCCATATTTGTACCAAATATTAGCAGATCGTCCACATATAAGCATATTATAATTCCATATCTATTAGTGAATTTAGAATATATACATTTGTCTGCATTATTATGTTTGAAACCATTAGATAGAATCACAGAATCAAACTTCTCATGCCACTGTTTTGGTGCTTGTTTCAATCCATATAATGATTTAACAAGTCTGCAAACTTTATGTTCATTTCCAGGCATAATGAAACCTTCTGGTTGTTCCATATATACCTCTTCATCAAGATTACCATTTAGAAAAGCAGTTTTAACATCCATTTGATGTACATGCAACCCATGAATAGAAGCAAGTGCAGATAGAACTCTAATGGATGTTAATCTTGCAACAGGAGCATATGTATCAAAATAGTAAATACCTTCCTTTTGCCTGAATCCTTTAGCGACCAACCTTGCCTTGAAAGTTTGTATTGATCCATCCGTATTATATTTTCTACGAAATACCCATTTACATCCAATTGGCTTTGATCCGCTAGGTAAGTCGGTTAATTCCCAAGTGTTATTAGATAGAATTGAATCCATCTCATCCTGTATTGCTTCTTTCCAAAAAGAAGCATCTCTAGAAGCCATTGCTTCTTTAAAAGTTTTGCGATCGCCTTCTGTACCTAGGACATAAGTCATATCATTGATAATATCTTTTCTATCACCTATGACGAGATGAACTACATCATCAGGTGAAACGAAATCAGGTCCTAACTCTTTAGTTTTCTTTGTTCTTTGACTTCTTCTAGGCTCTTCTGATATATCAGAAAATTTTCTTTTATTAGAAGAAGTTTGTTCAAAGTTTTCATTATCTTTGTCATGAAAAATTTGAGTAGGAACTGAGACTTGACTGGAATCACATATAAACTTATTTTCAATAAATTCTATGTCTCTTGATTCTATAACGACATTAGAACTTAAGTCTAGCACCCGGAATGCTTTGGAATTCTCAGCATATCCTACAAATACACCTTTTAAAGCCCTTGGACCCCGTTTATTTCGTTTTGGATCCGTTACTCGATAAAAGGTTAGACATCCCCAAACTTTCAAATATTTCAAACTTGGTTTTCTACCTTTCCATAATTCATATGGAGATACTTTAGTTTTCCTTGATGGAATTCTATTATGTAAGTGACATGCTGTTAAGAGTGCCTCCCCCCATAAGTTTACATTTTGTTTAGCATTTAAAATCATAGCATTAGTCATTTCCACTAATGTCCTATTTTTCCGTTCAGCCAATCCATTCTGTTGTGGGGTATATGGTGCAGTTGATTGATGTATAATTCCATTTTCCTCACAGAATAAGGAAAACTCTGTAGAGAAGTATTCTCCACCTCTATCACTACGTAATATTTTAATCTTTCTTTCTTTTTGATTTTCGACTGTAATTTTAAAACGCTTAAACATATCAAAAGCCTGATCTTTTGTTTTCATAAGGTAAACATACGTAAATCTGGAATAGTCATATATAAAAGTAATAAAATATCTATTCCCTCCTCTAGTTAATATACCATTTAATTCGCATATATCAGAATGAACTAATTCAAGTAACTTTGTATTTCTTTCAGACTTAGGGAATGGCTTTTTGCACATTTTGGCTTCAATACATGTTTCACATTTTGATACATTTTTATTTTCATATGAGATTAAACCTTCATTAGACATAAACTTTAAAGATTTAAAATTTAAATGTGCTAGTCTACTATGCCATAAATCAATGGAATCAAGAACATAAGCAAATTCAGTCATTTTATTAATACTTAGTTTGAACATCCCGTAACAAGCATATCCTTTTCCAATAAATGTTCCCCATTTTGTCAAGATGAGACTGTTTCCATCCAGTACACACTTTACTCCTTTACTACAAAGAAGACTTGCAGAGACAAGATTCTTTCTAATAACTGGGACATGTAAAACATTCACAAGGACAATTTTCTTTCCAGAAGTGAATTCTAATTCTATGGTTCCCTTTCCAATGACATTAGAAGTATTATGGTTGCCCATTAGTACTTTATTATCATCGGAAACTTTCTCATAGAATTTGAACATTGTTCTATTGTTGCAGACGTGTATGGTAGCACCAGAATCATACCACCAATCAGTATCCTTGGTGTTATCATCCATGTTTAATTATGTCACCATGTCAACATTCAACTTTGATATCATTGCAACAATTTCGGACTCGTCTTGTTGAACCATATTTGCTTTGCGTGAAGAGCCTGAGTTCTTCTTTCCTTGGTTCGAAGTCTGTCCATGTTCCTTCTTTTGTCTCTTAAAAAATCTGCAGTCTCTTTTGAAATGGCCAGGTTTTCCACAGAAATAACAATCCTTTCCCTTTTTACTAGATTTCTTCTGGTTGTCATCACTTTTCCGCTTTCCAGATTCTTTATGACCTTTTTGGTCGTTGACTAAAGTGTTTATATTTGAATCAGATTCAAATATCTTTTTCTCACGGATTCTGGTTTCTTCTTCAATGCAAAGATGCTTTTGCATCTGCTCCATGGAGAAATCCTCTGTGGAATGCATTAGCTTTTTTCTGTAGTCACGCCATGAGTGCGGAAGTTTTGCCATAACAGCCTCGACTTGCAGTGGCTCAAGAATGTTAATTTTAACATCCTTTAATTTATTAAATATAACATGTAACTCGTGAACTTGATCCAGAACAGAGGTGTTGTCAAGCATCTTAAATTCAAAAAATTCGTAAATTTAAAACTTATCTGCGCCTTGTTTTTCATTGCTGTATTTGGCCTCTAAACTTTTCCATATCTCTCTCGGCGACTTGACAGAAGTGAACAAATCATACAACCGATCAGATAGAGTATTAAGTATATGACCTCTGCAAACAACTTCATCTTCTTCACGCTTCTTTCTCTTAGCAATAATGTCAGCAGTGTCCTTTTCAGTCGGTGGTGGTATCGGTTCCAAGTTATCATTAAGAACGTATGCAATTTTGAGCGTGGTCAAGAGGAACATGATCTTGTCTTGCCAGCGGGTGTAGTTAGTGCCATCAAAACGATCCAATTTGGTGAATTCCTGATTCATTATCTTGTACGTTGACTCAGAGGATGCCATGATAATTCCTTAAGAATGTTGAGAAATTGAATTTACAGCAGAAGATAAATCAAGAAGAGTCGTTTGAGGCACGTGTTGAACGCAATCCTTAAGGAATTATTCGCCCCCACTACTTTTAGTATTCACGAAGCGAAATTCCTCCAGGATACAACAAACAATGGTGTTATAGAAGCAGAAAAGAGGAAGGAAGAAGATTGATCTGGGATGCAAAAAAAATGAATATATAAGGACCGAAGGGGTGTAGCCGTTTGGAGACAGTTGCGTGCGAATGGTTGTGTCCGTTCGTTCAAAAATCATGACTGTTTGGAATAGTCGAATCCGATCCGTACGGTCACGCACACGCCCACGTGCCCCAAGTGCCCAAGTGCCCATCTTTTTATCCATAATAATCTATAGGCCCAAGCCATTTCAGCCCAAGCAATTGTGTTCATCTCTTAGCCCATCTTTTTAATTCACAACTTCTTATTCAAACTCTTCATATATATGTTGTGTTATACCATAATATTTGCCAATGTGGGACAAATATTTATTGCAATCTTCCCAACAATCCCCCACAAGATTGTAATAATTATTTATTTATGCATAAAAGAAAGTACCTTTTGGTTTATACTTTTCTCCTTAGTCCATGTATTTAAGTTTCAACAGAATATTTGGTAGAAAATACTTAAACCAAAATCCTATGCGATGAAACGAAATATATGAACACATAAATATTACCATGCTTCTATAAAATGTCATAACCGTAAATTGGTTATTAATTTCCTCCTGGTTTTCATGGACATGTATGAATTCACATCCAAACTTTATTGAAACTTTGTTTCTTATGTCCATATAGGTGTCCATTCTTTCCGTCCTTGTTACTATAGACAAATGATCACCACAAACGTAACAATACAAACATTGATATTCAATGTTTATCAATCACTTTTCTGCAACTTGTTATTACCCTTTAAACCTTGAATAATATAAGGTTTGGTTTCCACTGCAGGTGATTAGAATGATTTCAAACCCATTGCACTACTAGTAGTTCTCACCATTTCTCTCGGTAATCCTTTTGTTAGTGGGTCTACTAGATTTTCTTTTGATCTAACAAATATAATAGTAATGATACTATCTACAATTAATTCTCTAACGTATGCATGTCTTAAACTTATATGTCTAGACTTTCCTGTAACACCCCACCTCCGTTAAGGTCACTCACAAAGGGAATGCCTTAACTTTGGTGGAGCATTTTAGTAAACAGAACAGAAACTTACAAGACAGATAGAATAGTACTTGAAAATTTTATAACTTTATTTCAACAGAAACCGAAATAAACTTGGTTACATCCTTTCAAATTACATTATCAGAATTCAAGTACAAAATATCAGTCTTGTACAAAAGCCTTCAGAATGCATAGTTTAAAATCATAATCCCTATAGAACGGAAGCTATACAGAGCCAAGCCATACGTTAAGCACTTCAAGCAGAAGAAATCCGGATCTAGCTAGAGTATTCCCTCCTTAGAAAACCTGGGGGGGGAAACAGAAGAAAAGAGGCGAAACAACAAGGGTCAGACATAAAGTCTGGCAAGTCCAGTGACTTTCAGCATATGAACAAATAATAATAACATGACATGAACATAAAACTGGATGAGAGATAACTGTAACAGGTGTAGCAGATATAACAGAAGAACAGAAAGATATAAGCTATTGCTTTACACTTCTCTGCACTAATACTAGTATAACAGAATTAGGTGTCACCCTAATGTCTAAACTGAAACAGAAACGGGTACAGAATAATTTAACAGAAACAAAATGCTAATAATGGGTCTTTACTACCCGATCAGAAACAGACAGAAGCAGAATGCGGATAATGGGCCTTTACCACCCGAACAGAAACAGAAACAGATTAATCCCTACGGAAATAGAATGTAGAATTAGGTGTACACTAGTAATGGGCCTTTACCACCCGAACAGACGGTACCACGCAGAAACAGACAAGTGTTACCACCCAACAGAAACAGACGGTACCAACAGAAACAGACAGAACTAAGTGTACCCTAAAACCCTACTCCAAGCGATCGGCTCCCTAATACATAAATATCCTGTGTCGGCCCCACAGTAGGGTGTATCACTCCCTAAAGTGACAACCAATTGGCACAAACCTATTTACAGATGTCACGTTGTCTTACATCCTCAGAGGCAGACCGGGATCCATGCATGCACATGACCCGGTTGGAACGCACCATCAACACCCCTCGCCATTATCAGAATGAACCGCTTATAATTAGTTCAGTAAGCGTGCCCGGACCCTACTTACTGTTGGGTCAAAGTTTTGATACCAGAAAGGGTTAATGACTAATATGGGTCCCAAACAACAGATGTCACAAGTAATTCCCCTCCTAACCTTGTGTCCCCAGACTAACAGATTTCAGCTTAACTTGTCTATAAGTTTCAGACATACAAAGTTTAGATTAACTAGTTCACAGATCAGACAATCAAGTTAACAGGTTTTCAGACTAACGGATCAGATGTTCAGATTAACAGGCTTACAGATTAACTAGTTACATATTATCTAACTTTGTATTGGGCCTACGGATTCACGAAACGGGTTATCAGATTCATTGGTCCAATTGGTTTAACCCAACACGTTTTAGACATCATATTTATCTCAGATTTTCATTAATTAAATATTAATGCCCAAACCTCTCACATTAGACTGACAATTTGCGGCTACTGGTTAGGCCGGTTGGTTCCGGGCAGGTTTCCGTCGCAAACTGAGTCTAACCTCGGGTTTCAAGCACGTTATGACTAACTTCTCACATTAGAACCTATTGTTTGCAGCCACTGGAATATGCCGGGCGGTTCCGGGCAGAATTACGCTGCAAACTCATTCTAACCTCGAGTTAGCCATGTTTATCTTTGCGGCCAATTAATTGATGATTTACCATTTATACCCACGCCTAATATACATGTCAATTATTCATAGCTAATTCAGATTATGTCAATAGCGGACTAATTATACCAACTCAACAGATATAGCGGATAACAGATTCTTCAGATTAGGCGACTTAACGGATTTATCAGATTAAGCAAACTAGCAGATTTAGCATTTTCAACAGACTTAGCAGATGACAGATTTGGCAGATGAACAAATCTAGCAGACTAGGCAGTAGAGCAGAACTAGCATATTAAGCAATATAATAGAACTAGCAGATTAGGCAATGTAACAAAACTAACAAATTAGGCAAATATAACAGATTTAATCATTTCTTAAAGTTTCACAAACATATCTTGCCTAATTATAAATCTTGCCTAAGTTCACATGCATAAATAATAGTCTTGACTCACAATATGATCATATACCCCATGTTTGCATTACATTTACATAGCTTAGATTATGGTCATAATTTACCATATATCATATGTTTCAATTTCTTTATTAAACTTGCATAGTACAAAAGATCCATATATAAATTATACCAAATATAGTTATCGACTATTATGCATGTCATATATTCCAAAGATACCTTACTTAGTTTTTTATTTACATTAATAGATACCCTACTCTCATGTAAATCTTTATACCTAAGCCATATTCTCTTTATCTCAAGTCATATGTTCAATTACCATTTATGTTATAAATATAACATGTCCAGTCATATGTCTCAAATTTATGTTCTAGCTACAGCCCATGTTCTTTCCTCAAATCAGTCACCTATTGGTCATGCCCAAATTATGCATCATTCATTTTATTGTCCCAAATATTTTAGCGTAGGTTAATCTCTTATGATATTGGCTCAGGCTCGTAGTAGCCTGGCTATAGAACAGAAAGAGGAAAAGATACAAAATAAGATAGATCCAAACAGAACAGAACAGATATAACCTCAGATTCGGATTTATAATTCATGTCACAATCAGAATTAACGTTTATATCGGAAAATAACTGCACTTGCCTTGATTGGATTAAAGAAAGAACTTTAGTTGTTGCAGAATTGTTGCAGAAGCTTTAATCTCTAATTTGAATTGAATTGCTTAGGTTGATGTTGATTAGCTTCTAGTTTTGATTCCAGCAGAGTAGCGACGCCATTTTTATTTTTATTTAGAACAGAGGCAGAGAAGAAGAAGAATAGAATTGTGTGTAGAGGAGGCTAGGTTTTAGGGTGTATTTATAGGTGTAGGAACTCATTTCAGCCATCAGATTAACCCTAAAACACATCTGGACCATCAAAAATCGTCCCAGGGCTTCAAAAACGCGTTCTGGACCGAAACAGGCCGACCAGGTCGACCTGCAGGGGGGGTCGACACTATAGTTGACCCCGATGGGGGAGGTCAACTCCCAGGTCGACCTGCCCAGTTCTGTGCTGACCGAAACCTTCTGAATCTTCTACAGGCCATAACTTCTTCATCCGGACTCCGATTTTCGAAAATTCGGACTCTATTTCATGTAAAATTTCGAGAGGAACGCAATGGAGATGTCCATTTTACCTAATTCCTGATTCTTAAATTAATTATCTTCATTTTACTATCTTTTCCGTTACACACACCGTTATCGAACTAATTTTTCGTCTCTTTCATGTATTAATTAATTCTTTTTATGCATCACCATTATTTACCTATCATAAGCATATTTTCATATATTTTATTTCATTTTTAATTATACTTAAAAATGCGGGGTGTTACATTTCCATTATAGATTTTATTATAAGCTCTAGACAATGTAGCTTCGCTATCACAATACACAGAAATGGCTGACATTGGTTGTGGCCACAACTTTATATCTAAAAGTAAATTTCTTAGCCATTCTGCTTCCTTTCCTGATGCATCTAAGGCAATAAATTCTGCTTCCATTGTACAATGTGTTATAACTGTTTGCTTCTTGGAGGCCCATGATATAGCACCTCCTCCAAGAGTAAAAATCCATCCAGTAGTTCCTCTATTATCGTTTTCAGGTGTTGCACCACTTGCATCTGAATATCCTTCCAGAACTGCTGGGAAATTTCCATAATAAAGTCCTAATCCTATGGTTCTTTTAAGGTAACCAAGAATTCTACATATTGCTTTCCAATGTAATTTGCTTGGTTTGTGTGTATATCTAGATAGTTTACACATAACGAAAGCAATATCCGGACGAGTGCAATGCATTGCATACATGAGACTTCCAATAATGCTTGCATACTCTAGTTGAGCTATTGCCCTTTCAGAATTTGCAAATAGTTTAATTGAAGAATCATAAGGACTACTTGCTTCTTTAATATATAAGTGTTTATATTTAAGAAGCAATTATTCAATGTTGTGAGATTGGCATAATGCATATCCACCACTATGTTTCTTAACTTTGATTCCTAATATAGTGTCTACTTCATTTAAATCTTTCATTTTAAAACATGAAGTCAAATATTTCTTTGTCTCATTAATGCCTTCCATATTTGTACCAAATATTAGCAGATCGTCCACATATAAGCATATTATAATTCCATATCTATCAGTGAATTTAGGATATATACATTTGTCTGCATTATTATGTTTGAAACCATTAGATAGAATCACAGAATCAAACTTCTCATGCCACTGTTTTGGTGCTTGTTTCAATCCGTATAATGATTTAACAAGTCTGCAAACTTTATGTTCATTTCCAGGCATAATGAAACCTTCTGATTGTTCCATATATACCTCTTAATCAAGATTACCATTTAGAAAAGCAGTTTTAACATCCGTTTGATGTACATGCAACCCATGAATAGAAGCAAGTGCAAATAGAACTCTAATGGATGTTAATCTTGCAACAGGAGCATATGTATCAAAATAGTTATTACCTTCCTTTTGCCTGAATCCTTTAGCGACCAACCTTGCCTTGAAAGTTTGTATTGATCCATCCGTATTATATTTTCTACGAAATACCCATTTACATCCAATTGGCTTTGATCCTCTAGGTAAGTCGGTTAATTCCCAAGTGTTATTAGATAGAATTGAATCCATCTCATCCTGTATTGCTTCTTTCCAAAAAGAAGCATCTCTAGAAGCCATTGCTTCTTTAAAAGTTTTGGGATCGCCTTCTGTACCCAGGACATAAGTCATATCATTGATAATACCTTTTCTATCACCTATGACGAGATGAACTACATCATCAACGAAATCAGGTCCTAACTCTTTAGTTTTCTTTGTTCTTTGACTTCTTCTAGGCTCTTCTGATATATCAGAAAATTTTCTTTTATTAGAAGAAGTTTGTTCAAAATTTTCATTATCTTTGTCATGAAAAATTTGAGTAGGAACTGAGACTTGACTGGAATCACATATAAACTTATTTTCAATAAATTCTACGTCTCTTGATTCTATAATGACATTAGAACTTAAGTCTAGCACCCGGAATGCTTTGGAATTCTCAGCATATCCTACAAATACACCTTTTAAAGCCCTTGGCCCCAGTTTATTTCGTTTTGGATCCGTTACTCGATAAAAGGTTAGACAGAACCAAACTTTCAAATATTTCAAACTTGGTTTTCTACCTTTCCATAATTCATATGGAGATACTTTAGTTTTCCTTGATGGAATTCTATTATGTAAGTGACATGCTGTTAAGAGTGCCTCCCCCCATAAGTTTACATTTTGTTTAGCATTTAAAATCATAGCATTAGTCATTTCCACTAATGTCCTATTTTTCCGTTCAGCCAATCCATTTTGTTGTGGGGTATATGGTGCAGTTGATTGATGTATAATTCCATTTTCCTCACAGAATAAGGAAAACTCTATAGAGAAGTATTCTCCACCTCTATCACTGCGTAATATTTTAATCTTTCTTTCTTTTTGATTTTTGACTATAATTTTAAAACTCTTAAACATATCAAAAGCCTGATCTTTTGTTTTCATAAGGTAAACATACGTAAATCTGGAATAGTCATCTATAAAAGTAATAAAATATCTATTCCCTCCTCTAGTTAATATACCATTTAATTCGCATATATCAGAATGAACTAATTCAAGTAACTTTGTATTTCTTTCAGACTTAGGGAATGGCTTTTTGCACATTTTGGCTTCAATACATGTTTCACATTTTGATACATTTTTATTTTCATATGAGATTAAACCTTCATTAGACATAAACATTAAAGACTTAAAATATAAATGTGCTAGTCTATTATGCCATCAATCAATGGAATCAAGAACATAAGCAAATTCAGTCATTTTATTAATACTTAGTTTGAACATCCCATTAGAAGCATATCCTTTTCCAACAAATGTTCCCCCTTTTGTCAAGATGAGACTGTTGCCATCCAGTACACACTTTACTCCTTTACTACAAAGAAGACTTGCAGAGACAAGATTCTTTCTAATATCTGGGACATGTAAAACATTCACAAGGACAATTTTCTTTCCAGAAGTGAATTCTAATTCTATGGTTCCCTTTCCAATGACATTAGAAGTATTATGGTTGCCCATTAGTACTTTATTGTCATCAGAAACTTTCTCATAGAATTTGAACATTGTTCTATTGTTGCAGACGTGTATGGTAGCACCAGAATCATACCACCAATCAGTATCATTGGTGTTATCAGCCATGTTTAATTCTGTCACCATGTCAACATTCAACTTTGATATCATTGCAACAATTTCGGACTCGTCTTGTTGAACCATATTTGCTTTGTGTGAAGAGTCTGAGTTCTTCTTTCCTTGGTTCGAAGTCTGTCCATGTTCCTTCTTTTGTCTCTTAAAAAATCTGCAGTCTCTTTTGAAATGGCCAGGTTTTCCACAGAAATAACAATCCTTTCCCTTTTTACTGGATTTCTTCTGGTTGTCATCCCTTTTCCGCTTTCCAGATTCTTTATGACCTTTTTGGTCGTTGACTATAGTGTTTATATTTGAATCACATTCAAATATCTTTTTCTCACGGATTCTGGTTTCTTCTTCAATGCGAAGATGCTTTTGAATCTGCTCCATAGAGAAATCCTTTGTGGAATGCATTAGCTTTTTTCTGTAGTCACTCCATGAGTGCGGAAGTTTTGCCATAACAGCCCCGACTTGCAGTGGCTCAGGAATGTTAATTTTAACATCCTTTAATTTATTAAATATAACCTGTAACTTGTAACTTGATCCAGAACAGAGGAGTTGTCAAGCATCTTAAATTCAAAAAATTTGTAAATTAAAAACTTATCTGCGCCTTGTTTTTCATTGCTGTATTTGGCCTCTAAACTTTTCCATATCTCTCTCGGCGACTTGACAGAAGTGAACAAATCATACAACCGATCAGATAGAGTATTAAGTATATGACCTCTGCAAACAACTTCCTCTTCTTCACGCTTCTTTCTCTTAGCAATAATTTCAGCAGTGTCCTTTTTAGTCGGTGGTGGTATCGGTCCAAGTTATCATTAAGAACGTATGCAATTTTGAGCGTGGTCCAGAGGAACATGATCTTGTCTTGCCAGCGGGTGCAGTTAGTGCCATCAAAACGACCCAATTTGGTGAATTCCTGATTCATTATCTTGTACGTTGACTCAGAGGACGCCATGATAATTCCTTAAGAATGTTGAGAAATTGAATTTATAGCAGAAGATAAATCAGGAAGAGTCGTTTGAGGCACGTGTTAAACGTTATCCTTAAGGAATTATTCGCCCCCACTACTTTTAGTATTCACGAAGTGAAATCCTCCAGGATACAACAAACAATGGTGTTATAGAAGCAGAAAAGAGGAAGGAAGAAGATTGATCTGGGATGCAAAAAAAATGAATATATAAGGACCGAAGGGGTGTAGCCGTTTGGAGACAGTTGCGTGCGAATGGTTGTGTCCGTTCGTTCAAAAATCTTGACTGTTTGGAATAGTCGAATCCGATCCGTACGGTCACGCACGCGACCACGTGCCCATCTTTTGACCCATAATAATTTATAGGCCCAAGCCATTTCAGCCCAAGCAATTGTGTTCATCTCTTAGCCCATCTTTTTAATTCACAACTTCTTATTCAAACTCTTCATATATATGTTGTGCTATACCATAATATTTGCCAATGTGAGACAAATATTTATTGCAATCTTCCCAACAATCCCCCACAAGATTGTAATAATTATTTATTTATGCATAAAAGAAAGTACCTTTTGGTTTAAACTTTTTTCCTTAGTCCATGTATTTAAGTTTCAACAGAATATTTGGTAGAAAATACTTAAACCAAAATCCTATGCGATGAAACGAAATATATGAACACATAAATATAACCATTCTTCTATAAAATGTCATAACCGTAAATTGGTTATTAATTTCATCCTGGTTTTCATGGACATGTATAAAGTCATATCCAAACTTTATTGAAACTTTGTTTCTTATGTCCATGTAGGTGTCCATTCTTTCCGTCCTTGTTACTATAGACAAATGATCACCACAAACGTAACAATACAAACATTGATATTCAATGTTTATCAATCACTTTTCTGCAACTTGTTATTACCCATTAAACCTTGAATAATATAAGGTTTGGTTTCCATTGCAGGTGATTAGAATGATTTCAGACCCACTGCACTACTAGTAGTTCTCACCATTTCTCTCGGTAATCCTTTTGTTAGTGGGTCTACTAGATTTTCTTTTGATCTAACAAATATAATAGTAATGATACCATCTACAATTAATCCTCTAACGTATGCATGTCTTAAACTTATATGTCTAGACTTTCCATTATAGATTTTATTATAAGCTCTAGACAATGTAGCTTCGCTATCACAATACACAGAAATGGCTGACATTGGTTGTGGCCACAACTTTATATCTAAAATTAAATTTCTTAGCCATTCTGCTTCCTTTCCTGATGCATCTAAGGCAATAAATTCTGCTTCCATTGTAGAATGTGTTATAACTGTTTGCTTCTTGGAGGCCCATGATATAGCACCTCTTCCAAGAGTAAAAATCCATCCAGTAGTTCCTCTATTATCGTTTTCAGGTGTTGCACCACTTGCATCTGAATATCCTTCTAGAACTGCTGGGAAATTTCCATAATAAAGTCCTAATCCTATGGTTCTTTTAAGGTAACCAAGAATTCTACATATTGCTTTCCAATGTAATTTGCTTGGTTTGTGTGTATATCTAGATAGTTTACACATAGCTAAAGCAATATCTGGACGAGTGCAATGCATTGCATATATGAGACTTCCAATAATGCTTGCATACTCTAGTTGAGCTATTGCCCTTTCAGAATTTGCAAATAGTTTAATCGAAGAATCATATGGACTACTTGCTTCTTTAATATTTAAGTGTTTATATTTAAGAAGCAATTTTTCAATGTAGTGAGATTGGCATAATGCATATCCACCATTATGTTTCTTAACTTTGATTCCTAATATAGTGTCTACTTCGTTTACATCTTTCATTTTAAAACATGAAGTCAAATATTTCTTTGTCTCATTAATGCCTTCCGTATTTGTACCAAATATTAGCAGATCGTCCACATATAAGCATATTATAATTCCATATCTATCAGTGAATTTGGAATATATACATTTGTCTGCATTATTATGTTTGAAACCATTAGATAGAATCACAGAATCAAACTTCTCATGCCACTATTTTGGTGCTTGTTTCAATCCAGATAATGATTTAACAAGTCTGCAAACTTTATGTTCATTTCTAGGCATAATGAAACCTTCTGGTTGTTCCATATATACCTCTTCATCAAGATTACCATTTAGAAAAGCAGTTTTAACATCCATTTGATGTACATGCAACCCATGAATAGAAGCAAGTGCAAATAGAACTCTAATGGATGTTAATCTTGCAACAGGAGCATATGTATCAAAATAGTCAATACCTTCCTTTTGCCTGAATCCTTTAGCGACCAACCTTGCCTTGAAATTTTGTATTGATTCATCCGTATTATATTGTCTATGAAATACCCATTTACATCCAATTGGCTTTGATCCGCTAGGTAAGTCGGTTAATTCCCAAGTGTTATTAGATAGAATTGAATCCATCTCATCCTGTATTGCTTCTTTCCAAAAAGAAGCATCTCTAGAAGCCATTGCTTCTTTAAAAGTTTTGGGATCGCCTTCTGTACCTAGGACATAAGTCATATCATTGATAATATCTTTTCTATCACCTATGACGAGATGAACTACATCATTAGGTGAAACGAAATCAGGTTCTAACTCTTTAGTTTTCAATGTTCTTTGACTTCTTCTAGGCTCTTCTGATATATCAGAAAATTTTCTTTTATTAGAAGAAGTTTGTTTAAAGTTTTCATTATCTTTGTCATGAAAAATTTGAGTAGGAACTGAGACTTGACTGGAATCACATATAAACTTATTTTTAATAAATTCTACGTCTCTTGATTCTATAATGACATTAGAACTTAAGTTTAGCACCCGGAATGCTTTGGAATTCTCAGCATATCCTACAAATACACCTTTTAAAGCCCTTGGCCCCAGTTTATTTCGTTTTGGATCCGTTACTCGATAAAAGGTTAGACAGCCCCAAACTTTTAAATATTTCAAACTTGGTTTTCTACCTTTCCATAATTCATATGGAGATACTTTAGTTTTCCTTGATGGGATTCTATTATGTAAGTGACATGCTGTTAAGAGTGCCTCCCCCCATAAGTTTACATTTTGTTTAGAATTTAAAATCGTAGCATTTGTCATTTCCACTAATGTCCTGTTTTTTCGTTCAGCCAATCCATTCTGTTGTGGGGTATATAGTGCAGTTGATTGATGTATAATTCCATTTTCCTCACAGAATAAGGAAAACTCTGTAGAGAATTATTCTCCACCTCTATCACTGCGTAATATTTTAATCTTTCTTTCTTTTTGATTTTCGACTGTAATTTTAAAACGCTTAAACATATCAAAAGCCTGATCTTTTGTTTTCATAAGGTAAACATACGTAAATCTGGAATAGTCATCTATAAAAGTAATAAAATATCTATTCCCTCCTCTAGTTAATATACCATTTAATTCGCATATATCAGAATGAACTAATTCAAGTAACTTTGTATTTCTTTCAGACTTAGGGAATGGCTTTTTGCACATTTTGGCTTCAATACATGTTTCACATTTTGATACATTTTTATTTTCATATGAGATTAAACCTTCATTAGACATAAACTTTAAAGACTTAAAATTTAAATGTGCTAGTCTACTATGCCATAAATCAATGGATTCAAGAACATAAGCAAATTCAGTCATTTTATTAATACTTATTTTGAACATCCCGTTACAAGCATATCCTTTTCCAACAAATGTTCCCCCTTTTGTCAAGATGAGACTGTTGCCATCCAGTACACACTTTACTCCTTTACAAAAAAAAGACTTGCAGAGAAAAGATTCTTTCTAATATCTGGGACATGTAAAACATTCACAAGGACAATTTTCTTTCCAGAAGTGAATTCTAATTCTATGGTTCCCTTTCCAATGACATTAGAAGTATTATGGTTGCCCATTAGTACTTTATTATCATCGGAAACTTTCTCATAGAATTTGAACATTGTTCTATTGTTGCAGACGTGTATTGTAGCACCAGAATCATACCACCAATCAGTATCCTTAGTGTTATCAGCCATGTTTAATTCTGTCACCATGTCAACATTCAACTTTGATATCATTGCAACAATTTCGGACTCGTCTTGTTGAACCATATTTGCTTTGTGTGAAGAGTCTGAGTTCTTCGTTCCTTGGTTCGAAGTCTGTCCCTGTTCCTTCTTTTGTCTCTTAAAAAATCTGCAGTCTCTTTTGAAATGGCCAGGTTTTCCACAGAAATAACAATCCTTTCTGTAACGACCCGCATTCTACGCATCGCAGGATCGTATGATATTTATTTCATTCACATACGAAGTCGTATGGTCATGTAATTTTAGGAGACTACTATTGGGGTCATTTCCCATGTTCATGATTTTTGCCGATTTTTAAATGACCGTTTTGCCCCTAGCTGATCTTGTTTTGACCACAACTTTTGACTGGAAAGGAATTTTGACCTGAAACCACTTCCATTGGCTCCGGATGATGGTTTACAATTCCGTAGAGTGGTCATATCAGCTAAACGGAATCACCGCTTGGGAGATATGGCTGAAACAAGTTTCAGATGGTGAAAAACAACTTAATTGGGCTTAACCGGGTAATTAGCAGCTAGGCCCAAAGGGGATTTCGGGATTAGAGATGTATAGGGGCTGATTAGGGTTAGAAAACATTTCTTTCAGCCGCCACTTTCATTCTTGGAACCCTAACAATGGCCTCCAACACCCAAATCAACTTCTAATCACTTTCTAATCAAATTTTGGCTTAAACTACATCAAATTATGGAGAAATAGCACCAAAGCAAGGCTAGAGCTGCTGTGTTGCATTGGGAACAGCGCCAAACAGAGAATCATTTTAGTTTTGGGGTTTTATTTGTGGCTAAGGTGAGTGATTTGCATAGTTTTGCACTAATTACGGTTAATTAAGGGTAATTTGTGAAGATTAGCGAATTTAAACATGATAAAATTATGGAAAAATATTTATAAAATTCGAAATAATGTTTTAGACCTTTGTTAGAAATTTGGTTTGATTTGGTTAAGTTTTACTAATTATATCATTAGTTTTGCCTAAACATGCTTAAGGGGAAAACATGGGTTTTTGGGTATGTTTGTTCCTTATAAACATGTCATATTGTTGTTTTAGTGTTTGTGGATGATTATACATGTTGCTATGACTGTATGTTATGTTTTGTGATTGCATAGAAAAGTTAGAATGGTTGAAAACGCCGTCGTTTGGCGAAAATAGATTGCTGGAAAAACTTGCAGCAAACCGGATAGGAGCATTCAGATAAGAGCATTTAGATAGGAGCATCCGGATAGGAGCATCCGGATAGGAACAACCGGATAGGAGCAACCAGATAGGGGCATCCGATCTGAACCGGATAGGGGCATCCGATCTGAACCGGATAGGGGCATCCGATCTGAACCGAATAGGGGCATCCGATCCGAACCGAATAGGGGCATCCGAACTGAACCAAATAAGAGCATCTGAGCACCCGAACTGAACTAGAAAGGAGCATTTGAGCCGAACCAAGCAGGAGGGGGCGAACCAAACCGGAGGATCGAACACCAAGTAGACCTAAACCCGAGATGCAAAGGAATCCAAATGAGGAGTTGTACCTCAGGATCTAGATGGGAACCAAGGAGGGAACTTCATGAGTTGGCTTTGCTGCGGGACGTGTGCTAAGGGGTTGTCGATGTCTGTAACTTTAGATCACTATGTGTAGGGGGTACGTGAACGGATTCAGGGCCACAGTGGCCTAGGTACGACTAAAGAGTTATAAACCAATGAAGTGGGGTCATTTGTAAAGATTTGGTCATAACTCCATGGGATAAGCTTGGCAGTAGCAGTAGTTGTACAAGTCGAACTACGTCACTACTTCGATGGGTCTAGTGATTTACAATGGTGGACATCGTATGCTTTACGCACTGAGTGAGAGATGTGAGAATGGTTGCTATGTTTGATTGTTTGCCTTCATTATGACATACACACCCCCACCCCCGTATTCTTTACACCATATGATAGTGGCACCTTAGAGTATTGTACGGTATGTAGTGCTAACTCTTTGGTTGCAGGTCTAGGTTCAAGTATGGTTTAGTATACCTATTATTGTTCTGTTTAGCTGCTTATCGCTCATACCAGACTTTTTGTCTGACCCAGAGTTTTATGTCTCTTCTTATTACTCTGGGTGCTCTCACGAGCAGACTAGAGACATGTTAGCTGGGTATGCACGAGTAGCTGATCGGAGACAAGCAGGAGGCTTCCACGTATGATACATATAGATATTCTCCCTGTGTTGTTGAAGATCACTGCTTGGGCATTAGTAGTGCATCTTCTACTTTAACTTTCTTTGGTTTTAGAGACAGTTTAAAGTTGTAATAATGATGTTGGATCATAAGCTGTATTTGGATCTCCGCTGCTATGTTGGTTTAGTTTTCAGCTTATGCACTGTCTCGCCTGTTTTATGTCAAGATTATGTTATTATTATATTTTGTTCCATTCGCTGTGAGACATTCTACAGGTTCCTTGTTAGTTCATTCTCTTTTTTTTCTTTCTTTTGACGGCCGTTCCGTGCCAGTTGGGCATGTGTACAGCGCACTTACAGAGGAAATGCCAGCTGGTGCGGGGCAGGCTGTCACACTTAGTATCAGAGCTCTAGGTTGCATAGTTAACCTAGGGAAAGACACCATGGAGAGATAATACGTATATGAGAGCGCGTATTTGTGATTATTTTGGTTTTCAAAAGCTATATATATATTATTAGTATAGCTAAGGATGAAGTCGCACGACACTGACACCACTATGGAGATGGTTAATAGTTTTCTCTGTGCAGATTGAACGATGAGCCGATACGTAAGGGGTACCGGTAGAGGAGCCAATAATGGGAATGCTGCTGAGATGAGGACGATGTTTACTGACCTCATGAGAGAGATGCTTAGGGATGTGCAGAGGGCAGCTCCCAATGCTGGAAATGGTGGTGGTCCAGTAGTGCAGGCGCCTAGGGCCGATTTCGCCAAGCTGAATAAGGATTATACTAGTCTTGGTGGGAAACCGTTCCACGGAACAGAGTCGGCTACGGACGTTCAGGATTGGCTGGACAGATGGGAGCGTATCATCGAAGACTTGGGTATCGAGGATGCGATGAAGAGAAGGCTAGCATCCCGTCAGTTGCAAGGACGGGCAATGAATTGGTGGAATGCTATAAAGGCAGCTACCCCAGAGGATCAGATTACTTGGGATCAGTTTAAGGTTCGCTTTAGCGATAAGTTCATTCCAGCTGCTCAGAAGTCAGTGTTGTTTAAGAGATTCTTGGAACTCAAGCAGAATGGCAGAGCTGTCTCGGAGTATATTGTTGAATTCGACACTTTGTCGAAATATGGGTTATCCTAATAGATACTGCCGAGAAGAAGAATGAGAAGTTCATAACTAGCTTGGATGGATACTTGGGGGAAAGGCTTATTAACCACATCGATGAGACGTTTGAGTCGATTGTGGGGAAAGCTTTGAGATCAGAGAGTCTTTACCCTAAGCTGAAGACTGAGGCTGCATCTGCAGAAGAACCGAAACCGCAAGCAAGCGGTGGAGGCAAGAATGGTTCTCAGAATAAGAGAAAGCAGAATCAAACCAAGGATGGCCAGAAGAAAAAGAATAAGCAAGATGTTGAGTGCTTCAGTTGTGGTAAGAAGGGCCATTATGCTAGTAATTGTCAGGCCAAGCCAGCGGATAGAAAGTGCTTCAACTGTGGTCAAGTGGGACATCACAAGGACAAGTGTCCGCAACCCCCTAAAGAAAAGCAGATGGTGAAAGCATATGCCCTTAATGCTATTCCTTCTTCGTCGAATGCCCCAACTGCGGCGGAGAAGGGAAAGAATGCCGTCATCCAAGGTATGCTTTCTGTTTATGATGTTCCTGTTAGAGTTTTGTTTGATATCGGAGCTTCCAGTTCTTTCATATCTAGTGACCTGGTATATAGGTTGGGATTGGAGCCCGAGATTGTTAATAGACCTTTAGTAGTGACGAACCTGATTGGTGGTTCGACTAACCTTAGCATGATTTGTCGTAATGTGGTCTTATCGAGTCATGGATGCATGTTTGTTTGTGATTGCTTTGTTTTGGGCTTTACTGGGTTTGGCATTATTTTGGGAGTCGATTGACTCCAAAGATACGGGGTGGTGGTAGACTGTGAGGGCTTTTTGGTGACAGCTAGAGCGGATGATGGGCAGAGGGTAGTGTTTGGTGGTCTACCCGGTGATGGGGTAATGGCTAGTTTTCTAAATTCCCTCGACATCCAGCATAGTGAGTTGTCAGGTTTGCCCGTGGTTGGCCAGTATCCGGACGTTTTCGAAGAAGTGACCGGGCTTCCACCACACCGAGAGATTGAGTTTCGTATTGATTTAGTGAAAGATGTCAGGCCTATAGTGATGCCACTTCGTCGTATGGCACTAAGGGAGCAGCGAGAGCTCGAGGTGCAAGTCAGCGATCTTTTGAAGAAGGGATTTATCAGAAGGAGTGTTTCTGAATGGGGAGCACCAGTTGTGTTTGCTACCAAGGCGGATGGTTCCCTTCGTTTGTGTGTAGACTACCGCGAGTTGAATAAAGTGACGAGGAAGAACAAGTATCCTCTACCGCGGATAGATGATTTGTTTGATTAGCTGAGTGGCGTGAGAGTATTCTCTCAGTTGGATCTCGCGACAGGTTTTCATCAGCTTAGAGTGGAAGCTGAGAGTATAGCTAAAACGGCATTTCGGACGCCGTTAGGATTTTATGAGTGGTTGGTCATGCCATTCGGGCTGACCAATGCCCCGGCATATTTTGTGGATCTTATGAATAGGGTATTCAGAGATCAGTTGAATAAGTTTGTCCTTGTGTTTGTGGATGATATTTTGGTCTATTCGAGGACAGAGGAAGAACACAAGGAACATTTAAAAATAGTGATGGAGGTGTTGAGAAAACACCAATTGAAAGCAAAGTTTTCTAAGTGTCACTTCTGGAGAAGGGAAGTGAGATTCTTGGGCCATGTTTCAGAGAATGGTATTTCCGTGGATCCTGCGAAGGTGGCTATGGTACAAGATTGGTCTACGCCCAAGAATGCAACGGACATAAGAAGTTTCTTGGGATTAGCTGGATATTATCGTAAGTTCATCCAAGATTTCTCCAAGATAGCAGCACCGTTGACTCGGTTGACCAAGAAGAATCAAGCTTTCGTCTGGGACCAAAAGTGTGAGAATGCATTCAAGAGTCTAAAGGAAAAGTTGACGCGCGCACCAGTGTTAGTCATTCCTAAGGGGAATGAAGAGATGACGGTATACACGGATGCCTGTGGTACCGGACTAGGTGCTGTATTGATGCAAGGCGGTAGGGTTGTAGCTTATGCAAGTCGGCAATTGAAACCGCACGAGAGAAGATACCCTACCCATGATTTGGAATTGGCAGCGATCGTGTTCGCGTTGAAGATGTGGAGACATTATCTCTTGGGAGAAAGATTCGAGTTGTTTACCGATCATAAATCGTTAAAGTATCTCTTCTCTCAAAAGGATCTAAATCTCCGATAGCAAAGATGGTTAGAATTCTTAGCTTCCTATGATTTCGACATTGCATATACACCAGGAAAGGGCAATGCGGTGGCTGATGCATTGAGTAGAAGACATGCCAGTTTAGGGGCTATGTTTCTAGAATGGAAGCAACTGGAGTACATCGCTGGGTATGATTTCAGACCAAAGTGCGAATTGGATCCAGAAATGTTAGCAAGTTTGACGATCAGACCCACTTTGATTGAGCGGATTGGTTCCAGTCAGAGGAACGATCCTAATCTATTGGGAATCATCTCAAAGTTAGAGATGGGAATCGACGGAGAGATGAATAAGTATGGGCTTGATCGAGATGGATGGCTTAGAAAGAATGGAAGACTTGTTGTGCCCAATATCAATGGATTGAGAGATGAAGTGCTTAGAGAATGTCATCACTCAAAACTGACTAAACATCCCGGTGGTAACAAGATGTACCGAGACATGAAGAAGACCTACTACTGGGAAGGGATGAAAAGAGACGTTGGGAAGTTTATATCCAAGTGCATGAATTGCCATCTAGTTAAAGCCGAGCAAAAGAAGCCTAGTGGTTTGTTACAACCATTAGAAATTCCAGAATGGAAATGGGAGCAAGTGTCAATGGATTTCATTGATGGGTTACCAAGAACTAGGTCGGCCCATGATAGCATTTGGGTGAATGTGGACCGATTAACCAAGAGTGCAAGATTTATACCCGTCAAGTCGAATAGAACGGCAGCTAAGTTAGCAGAGCTATATGTGAGATGGGTAGTGAGATTTCATGGAATACCTAAAGGCATTGTGAGTGACCGAGATCCGTTGTTCACTAGTGGATTTTGGAAGAGCTTACAAGAGGCGTTAGGATCGGAATTACATCTCAGTACCGCGTATCATCCTCAAACCGACGGTCAAACAGAGAGAGTGAACCGTATATTAGAAGACCTCTTGAGAGCCTGTGTATTGGATTTTGGTGGATCATGGGATGACCATTTGCATCTAGTAGAGTTTGCATATAATAATAGTTATCAGTCCAGTATTGGTATGGCTCCATTTGAAGCTTTGTACGGAAGACCGTGCAACTCACCGCCATGTTGGTTAGAGACCGGTGAGAAATATGTGCTTGGACCAGAGGTAATAAGAGAAACATCAGACAAGATTAAAGTTATTCAACAACGAATGAAGGCTTCCCAAGATAGGCAGAAAAGTTATGCTGATAAGAGGAAAAGAGAATTAAAGTTCTCCATTGGCGACTTGGTGTTTGTCAAGATTTCTCCGTTGAAGAGCGTGATACGATTTGGCAGGAGAGGCAAGTTAGCACCAAGATTTGTTGGTCCATTCCCAGTTCTTGAGCAAATTGGGAATTTGGCATATAGAGTTGAATTACCAGAGAAGATGGCAGGAGTTCACATCGTATTTCATGTTTCCCAGTTAAGGAAATTTGTACACGACCCAGATGTGACTATTTCACCTGATCAGTTGGATGATGTCGAAGTTGAACCCGAGGCGGTTGGGAACCACAGGCCTATGCGTATTGTTGGGAACGATACGAAGCAGCTTCGAAGGAAGGCGGTGAAATTAGTCAAAGTTCAATGGGGAGAGAATGAGAATGATTGTACTTGGGAGACAAAGGAGAACACTAGGAAGATGTATCCAGAACTCTTCGTCTGGTAAGATTTCAGTTTCGGTTTAGTCTTTCCGCATGCTAGGATAGGTTGTTTTGCATGTTTGATTGTTATATATGATTGGTAGGCATGTGGGATCCTTTTATGTTTTGGGGTTAAGGAATTTCGGGGACGAAATTTCTTAAGGGGGGGGGGGGGGGAGTGTAACGACCCGCATTCTACGCATCGCAGGATCATAGGATATTTATTTCATTCACATACGAAGTTGTATGGTCATGTAACTTTGGGAGACTACTATTGGGGTCATTTCTCATGTTCATGATTTTTGCCGATTTTTAAATGACCGTTTTGCCCCTAGCTGATCTTGTTTTGACCATAACTTTTGACTAGAAAGAAATTTTGACCTGAAACCACTTCCATTGGCTCCGGATGATGGTTTACAATTCCGTAGAGTGGTCATATTAGCCAAACGGACTCACCGTTAGGGAGATATGGCTGAAACAAGTTTCAGATGGTGAAAACAGCTTAATTGGGCTTAACCGGGTAATTAACAGCTAGACCCAAAGGGGATTTCGGGATTAGAGATGTATAGGGGCTGATTAGGGTTAGAAAACGTTTCTTTCAGCCGCCACTTTCATTCTTGGAACCCTAACAATGGCCTCCAACACCCAAATCAACTTCTAATCACTTTCTAATCAAATTTTGGCTTAAACTACATCAAATTAAGGAGAAATAGCACCAAAGCAAGGCTAGAGCTGCTGTGTTGCATTGGGAGCAGCGCCAAATAGAGAATCATTTTAGTTTTAGGGTTTTATTTGTGGCTAAGGTGAGTGATTTGCATAGTTTTGCACTAATTACGGTTAATTAAGGGTAATTAGTGATAGCGAATTTAAACATGATAAAATTATGGAAAAATATTTATAAAATTCGAAATAATGTTTTAGACCTTTGTTAGAAATTTGGTTTGATGTGGTTAAGTTTTACTAATCATATCATTAGTTTTGCCTAAACATGCTTAAGGTGAAAACATGGGTTTTTGGGTATGTTTGATCCTTATAAACATGTCATATTGTTGTTTTAGTGTTTGTGGATGATTATACATGTTGCTATGACTGTATGGTATGTTTTGTGATTGCATAGAAAAGTTAGAATGGTTGAAAATGCCGTCGTTTGGCGAAAATAGCTTGCTGGAAAAACTTGCAGCAAACCGGATAGGAGCATTCGGATAGGAGCATGCGGATAGGAGCAACCGGATAGGGGCATCCGACCTGAACCGGATAGGGGCATCCGATCAGAACCGGATAGGGGCATCCGATCCGAACCGAATAGGGGCATCCGAACCGAACCAAATAAGAGCATCTGAGCACCCGAACTGAACTAGAAAGGAGCATTTGAGCCGAACCAAGCAGGAGGGGGCGAACCGAACTGAACCGGAGGATCAAACACCAAGTAGACCTAAACCCGAGATGCAAGGGAAGTCCAAATGAGGAGTTGTACCTCAGGATCTAGATGGGAACCAAGGAGGGTACTTCATGAGTTGGGCTTTGCTGCGGGACGTGTGCTAAGGGGTTGTCGATGTCTGTAACTTTAGATCACTATGTGTAGGGGGTACGTGAACGGATTCAGGGCCACAGTGGCCTAGGTACGACTAAAGAGCTATAGACCAATGAAGTGGTGTCATTTGTAAAGATTTGGTCATAACTCCATGAAATAAGCTTCGTAGTAGCAGTAGTTGTACAAGTCGAACTCCATCACTACTTCGATGGGTCTAGTGATTGACAGTGGTGGATATCGTATGCTTTACGCACTGAGTGAGAGATGTGAGAATGGTTGCTATGTTTGATTGTTTGCCTTCATTATGACATACACACCCCCACCCCCGTATTCTTTACACCATATGATAGTGGCACCTTAGAGTATTGTACGGTATGTAGTGTTAACTCTTTGGTTGCAGGTTCTGGTATGGTTTAGTATAACTATTATTGTTCTGTTTAGCTTCTTATCGCTCATACCAGACTTTTTGTCTGACCCAGAGTTTTATGTCTCTTCTTATTACTCTGGGTGCTCTCATGAGCAAACTAGAGACAGGTTAGCTGGGTATGCACGAGTAGCTGATCGGAGACGAGCAGGAGGCTTCCACGTATGATACATATAGATATTCTCCCTGTGTTGTTGAAGATCACTGCTTGGGCATTAGTAGTGCATCTTCTACTTTAACATTCTTTTGCTTTAGAGACAGTTTAAAGTTGTAATAATGATATTGGATCATAAGCTGTATTTGGATCTCCGCTGCTATGTTGGTTTAGTTTTCAGCTTATGCACTATCTCGCCTGTTTTATGTCAAGATTATGTTATTATTATATTTTGTTCCATGCGCTGTGAGACATTCTACAGGTTCCTTGTTAGTTCATTCTCTTTTTTTTTCCTTTCTTCTGACGGTCGTTCCGTGCTAGTTGGGCATGTGTACAGCCCACTTACGGAGGAAATGCCAGCTGGTGCGGGGCAGGCTGTCACACTTTCCCTTTTTACTGGATTTCTTCTGGTTGTCATCCCTTTTCTGCTTTCCAGATTCTTTATGACCTTTTTGGTAGTTGACTACAGTGTTTATATTTGAATCAGATTCAAATATCTTTTTCTCACGTATTCTAGTTTCTTCTTCAATGCGAATATGCTTTTGAATCTGCTTCATAGAGAAATCCTCTGTGGAATGCATTAGCTTTTTTCTGTAGTCACTCCATGAGTGCGGAAGTTTTGCCATAACAGCCCCGACTTGCAGTGGCTCAGGAATGTTAATTTTAACATCCTTTAATTTATTAAATATAACCTGTAACTCGTGAACTTGATCCAAAACAGAGGTGTTGTCAAGCATCTTAAATTCAAAAAATTCGTGTAAATTAAAAACTTATCTGCGCCTTGTTTTTCATTGCTTTATTTGGCCTCTAAACTTTTCCATATCTCTCTCAGCGACTTGACAGAAGTGAACAAATCATACAACCGATCAGATAGAGTATTAAGTATATGACCTCTGCAAACAACTTCATCTTCTTCACGCTTCTTTCTCTAAGTAATAATTTTAGCAGTGTCCTTTTCAGTCGGTGGTGGTATCGGTTCCAAGTTATCATTAAGAACGTATGCAATTTTGACGTGGTCAAGAGGAACATGATCCTTCTTGCCAGCGGGTGTAGTTAGTGCCATCAAAACGATCCAATTTGGTGAATTCCTGATTCATTATCTTGTACATTGACTCAGAGGATGCCATGATAATTCCTTAAGAATGTTGAGAAATTGAATTTACAGCAGAAGATAAATCAGGAAGAGTCGTTTGAGGCACGTGTTAAATGCTATCCTTAAGGAATTATTTGCCCCCACTACTTTTAGTATTCACGAAGCGAAATTCCTCCAGGATACAACAAACAATGGTGTTATAGAAGCAGAAAAGAGGAAGGAAGAAGATTGATCTGGGATGCAAAAAAAATATGATTATATAAGGACCGAAGGGGTGTAGCCGTTTGGAGACAGTTGCGTGCGAATGGTTGTGTCCGTTCGTTCAAAAATCATGACTGTTTGGAATAGTCGAATTCGATCCGTACGGTCACGCACGCGCCCACGTGCCCCAAGTGCCCAAGTTCCCCAAGTGCCCAAGTACCCATCTTTTGACCCATAATAATTTATAGGCCCAAGCCATTTTATCCCAAGCAATTGTGTTCATCTCTTAGCCCATCTTTTTAATTCACAACTTCTTATTCAAACTCTTCATATATATGTTGTGCTATACCATAATATTTGCCAATGTGGGACAAATATTTATTGCAATCTTCCCAACAATCCCCCACAAGATTGTAATAATTATTTATTTATGCATAAAAGAAAGTACCTTTTGGTTTAAACTTTTCTCCTTAGTCCATGTATTTAAGTTTCAACAGAATATTTGGTAGAAAATACTTAAACCAAAATCCTATGCGATGAAACGAAATATATGAACACATAAATATTACCATGCTTCTATAAAATGTCATAACCGTAAATTGGTTATTAATTTCCTCCTGGTTTTCATGGACATGTATGAATTCACATCCAAACTTTATTGAAACTTTGTTTCTTATGTCCATATAGGTGTCCATTCTTTCCGTCCTTGTTACTATAGACAAATGATCACCACAAACGTAACAATACAAACATTGATATTCAATGTTTATCAATCACTTTTCTGCAACTTGTTATTACCCTTTAAACCTTGAATAATATAAGGTTTGGTTTCCACTGCAGGTGATTAGAATGATTTCAGACCCATTGCACTACTAGTAGTTCTCACCATTTCTCTCGGTAATCCTTTTGTTAGTGGGTCTGCTAGATTTTCTTTTGATCTAACAAATATAATAGTAATGATACTATCTACAATTAATTCTCTAACGTATGCATGTCTTAAACTTATATGTCTAGACTTTCCATTATAGATTTTATTATAAGCTCTAGACAATGTAGCTTCGCTATCACAATACACAGAAATGGCTGACATTGGTTGTGGCCACAACTTTATATCTAAAATTAAATTTCTTAGCCATTCTGCTTCCTTTCCTGATGCATCTAAGGCAATAAATTCTGCTTCCATTGTAGAATGTGTTATAACTGTTTGCTTCTTGGAGGCCCATGATATAGCACCTCCTCCAAGAGTAAAAATCCATCCAGTAGTTCCTCTATTATCGTTTTCAGGTGTTGCACCACTTGCATCTGAATATCCTTCCAGAACTGCTTGGAAATTTCCATAATAAAGTCCTAATCCTATGGTTCTTTTAAGGTAACCAAGAATTCTACATATTGCTTTCCAATGTAATTTGCTTGGTTTGTGTGTATATCTAGATAGTTTACACACAGCGAAAGCAATATCCGGACGAGTGCAATGCATTGCATACATGAGACTTCCAATAATGCTTGCATACTCTAGTTGAGCTATTGCCCTTTCAGAATTTGCAAATAGTTTAATCGAAGAATCATAAGGACTACTTGCTTCTTTAATATTTAAGTGTTTATATTTAAGAAGCAATTTTTCAATGTAGTGAGATTGGCATAATGCATATCCACCACTATGTTTCTTAACTTTGATTCCTAATATAGTGTCTACTTCGTTTAAATCTTTCATTTTAAAACATGAAGTCAAATATTTCTTTGTCTCATTAATGCCTTCCATATTTGTACCAAATATTAGCAGATCGTCCACATATAAGCATATTATAATTCCATATCTATCAGTGAATTTAGAACATATACATTTGTCTGCATTATTATGTTCGAAACCATTAGATAGAATCACAGAATCAAACTTCTCATGCCACTGTTTTGGTGCTTGTTTCAATCCATATAATGATTTAACAAGTCTGCAAACTTTGTGTTCATTTCCAGGCATAATGAAACCTTTTGGTTGTTCCATATATACCTCTTCATCAAGATTACCATTTAGAAAAGCAGTTTTAACATCCATTTGATGTACATGCAACCCATGAATAGAAGCAAGTGCAAATAGAACTCTAATGGATGTTAGTCTTGCAACAGGAGCATATGTATCAAAATAGTCAATACCTTCCTTTTTCCTGAATCCTTTAGCGACCAACCTTGCCTTGAAAGTTTGTATTGATTCATTCGTATTATATTTTCTATGAAATACCCATTTACATCCAATTGGCTTTGATCCGCTAGGTAAGTCGGTTAATTCCCAAGTGTTATTAGATAGAATTGAATCCATCTCATCCTGTATTGCTTCTTTCCAAAAAGAAGCATCTCTAGAAGCCATTGCTTCTTTAAAAGTTTTGGGATCGCCTTCTGTACCTAGGACATAAGTCATATCATTGATAATATCTTTTCTATCACCTATGACGAGATGAACTACATCATCAGTTGAAACGAAATCAGGTCCTAACTCTTTAGTTTTCTTTGTTCTTTGACTTCTTCTAGGCTCTTCTGATATATCAGAAAATTTTCTTTTATTAGAAGAAGTTTGTTCAAAATTTTCATTATCTTTGTCATGAAAAATTTGAGTAGGAACTGAGACTTGACTGGATTCACATATAAATTTATTTTTAATAAATTCTACGTCTCTTGATTCTATAATGACATTAGAACTTAAGTCTAGCACCTGGAATGCTTTGGAATTCTCAGCATATCCTACAAATACACCTTTTAAAGCCCTTGGCCCCAGTTTATTTTGTTTTGGATCCGTTACTCGATAAAAGGTTAGACAGCCCCAAACTTTCAAATATTTCAAACTTGGTTTTCTACCTTTCCATAATTCATATAGAGATACTTTATTTTTCCTTGATGGAATTCTATTATGTAAGTGACATGCTGTTAAGAGTGCCTCCCCCCATAACTTTACATTTTGTTTAGCATTTAAAATCATAGCATTAGTCATTTCCACTAATGTCCTATTTTTCCGTTCTGCCAATCCATTCTGTTGTGGGGTATATGGTACAGTCGATTTATGTATAATTCCATTTTCCTCACAGAATAAGGAAAACTCTGTAGAGAAGTATTCTCCACCTCTATCACTGCGTAATATTTTAATCTTTCTTTCTTTTTGATTTTCGACTGTAATTTTAAAACGCTTAAACATATCAAAAGCCTGATCTTTTTTTTTTTCTCATAAGGTAAACATACGTAAATCTGGAATAGTCATCTATAAAAGTAATAAAATATCTATTCCCTCCTCTAGTTAATATACCATTTAATTCGCATATATCAGAATGAACTAATTCAAGTAACTTTGTATTTCTTTTAGACTTAGGAATGGCTTTTTGCACATTTTGGCTTCAATACATGTTTCACATTTTGATACATTTTTATTTTCATATGAGATTAAACCTTCATTAGACATAAACTTTAAAGATTTAAAATTTAAATGTGCTAGTCTACTATGCCATAAATCAATGGAATCAAGAACATAAGAAAATTCAGTCATTTTATTAATACTTAGTTTGAACATCCCGTTACAAGCATATCCTTTTCCAACAAATGTTCCCCCTTTGGTCAAGATGAGACTGTTGCCATCCAGTACACACTTTACTCCTTTACTACAAAGAAGACTTGTAGAGACAAGATTCTTTCTAATATCTGGGACATGTAAAACATTCACAAGGACAATTTTCTTTCCAGAAGTGAATTCTAATTCTATGGTTCCCTTTCCAGTGACATTAGAAGTATTATGGTTGCCCATTAGTACTTTATTATCATCGGAAACTTTCTCATAGAATTTGAACATTGTTCTATTGTTGCAGACGTGTATGGTAGCACCAGAATCATACCACCAATAAGTATCCTTGGTGTTATCAGCCATGTTTAATTCTGTCAACATTCAACTTTGATATCATTGCAACAATTTCGGACTCGTCTTGTTGAACCATATTTGCTTTGTGTGAAGAGTCTGAGTTCTTCTTTCCTTGGTTTGAAGTCTGTCCATGTTCCTTCTTTTGTCTCTTAAAAAATCTGCAGTCCCTTTTGAAATGGCCAGGTTTTCCACAGAAATAACAATCCTTTCCCTTTTTACTGGATTTCTTCTATTTGTCATCCCTTTTCCGATTTCCAGATTCTTTATGACCTTTTTGGTCGTTGACTACAGTGTTTATATTTGAATCAGATTCAAATATCTTTTTCTCACGGATTCTAGTTTCTTCTTCAATGCGAAGATACTTTTGAATCTGCTCCATAGAGAAATCCTCTGTGGAATGCATTAGCTTTTTTCTGTAGTCACTCTATGAGTGCGGAAGTTTTGCCATAACAGCCCCGACTTGCAGTGGCTCAGGAATGTTAATTTTAACATTCTTTAAATTATTAAATATAACCTGTAACTCGTGAACTTGATCCAGAACAGAGGTGTTGTCAAGCATCTTAAATTCAAAAAATTCGTAAATTAAAAACTTATCTGCGCCTTGTTTTTCATTGCTGTATTTGGCCTCTAAACTTTTCCATATCTCTCTCGGCGACTTGACAGAAGTGAACAAATCATACAACCGATCAGATAGAGTATTAAGTATATGACCTCTGCAAACAACTTCATCTTCTTCACGCTTCTTTCTCTTAGCAATAATGTCAGCAGTGTCCTTTTCAGTCGGTGGTGGTTTCGGTTCCAAGTTATCATCAAGAACGTATGCAATTTTGAGCGTGGTCAAGAGGAACATGATCTTGTCTTGCCAGCGGGTGTAGTTAGTGCCATCAAAATGATCCAATTTGGTGAATTCCTGATTCATTATCTTGTACGTTGACTCAGAGGACGCCATGATAATTCCTTAAGAATGTTGATAAATTGAATTTACAGCAGAAGATAAATCAGGAAGAGTCGTTTGAGGCACGTGTTAAATGCTATCCTTAAGGAATTATTCGCCCCCACTACTTTTAGTATTCACGAAGCGAAATTCCTCCAGGATACAACAAACAATGGTGTTATAGAAGCAGAAAAGAGGAAGGACGAAGATTGATCTGGGATGCAAAAAAAAATGAATATATATTGGACTGAAGGTGTGTAGCCGTTTGGAGACAGTTGCGTGCGAATGGTTGTGTCCGTTCGTTCAAAAACATAACTTTTTGGAATAGTCGAATCTGATCCGTACGGTCACGCACGTGCCCCAAGTGCCCATGTGCCCATCTTTTGACCCATAATAATTTATAGGCCCAAGCCATTTCAGCCCAAGCAATTGTGTTCATCTCTTAGCCCATCTTTTTAATTCACAACTTCTTATTCGAACTCTTCATATATATGTTGTGCTATACCATAATATTTGCCAATGTGGGACAAATATTTATTGCAATCTTCCCAACAATGCCCCACAAGATTGTAATAATTATTTATTTATGCATAAAAGAATGTACCTTTTTGGTTTAAACTTTTCTCCTTAGTCCATGTATTTAAGTTTCAACAGGATATCTGGTAGAAAATACTTAAACCAAAATCCTATGCGATGAAACGAAATATATGAACAAATAAATATTACCATGCTTCTATAAAATGTCATAACCGTAAATTGGTTATTAATTTCCTCCTGGTTTTCATGGACATGTATAAATTCACATAAAAACTTTATTGAAACTTTGTTTCTTATGTCCATATAGGTGTCCATTCTTTCCGTCCTTGTTACTATAGACAAATGATCACCACAAACGTAACAATACAAACATTGATATTCAATGTTTATCAATTACTTTTCTGCAACTTGTTATTACCCTTTAAACCTTGAATAATATAAGGTTTGGTTTCCATTGCAGGTGATTAGAATGATTTCAGACCCATTGCACTACTAGTAGTTCTCACCATTTCTCTCGGTAATCCTTTTGTTAGTGGGTCTGCTAGATTTTCTTTTGATCTAACAAATATAATAGTAATGATACCATCTACAATTAATTCTCTGACGTATGCATGTCTTAAACTTATATGTCTAGACTTTCCATTATAGATTTTATTATAAGCTCTAGACAATGTAGCTTCGCTATCACAATACACAGAAATGGCTGACATTGGTTGTGGCCACAACTTTATATCTAAAAGTAAATTTCTTAGCCATTCTGCTTCCTTTCCTGATGCATCTAAGGCAATAAATTCTGCTTCCATTGTAGAATGTGTTATAAATGTTTGCTTCTTGGAGGCCCATGATATAACACCTCCTCCAAGAGTAAAAATCCATCCAGTAGTTCCTCTATTATCGTTTTCAGGTGTTGCACCACTTGCATCTGAATATCCTTCCAGAACTGCTGGGAAATTTCCATAATAAAGTCCTAATCCTATGGTTCTTTTAAGGTAACCAAGAATTCTACATATTGCTTTCCAATGTAATTTGCTTGGTTTGTGTGTATATCTAGATAGTTTACACACAGCGAAAGCAATATCCGGACGAGTGCAATGCATTGCATACATGAGACTTCCAATAATGCTTGCATACTCTAGGTGAGCTATTGCCCTTTCAGAATTTGCAAATAGTTTAATCGAAGAATCATAAGGACTACTTGCTTCTTTAATATTTAAGTGTTTATATTTAAGAAGCAATTTTTCAATGTAGTGAGATTGGCATAATGCATATCCACCACTATGTTTCTTAACTTTGATTCCTAATATAGTGTCTACTTCATTTAAATCTTTCATTTTAAAACATAAAGTCAAATATTTCTTCGTCTCATTAATGCCTTCCATATTTGTACCAAATATTAGCAGATCGTCCACATATAAGCATATTATAATTCCATATCTATCAGTGAATTTAGAATATATACATTTGTCTGCATTATTATGTTTGAAACCATTAGATAGAATCACAGAATCAAACTTCTCATGCCACTGTTTTGGTGCGTGTTTCAATCCATATAATGATTTAAAAAGTCTGCAAACTTTATGTTCATTTCCAGGCATAATGAAACCTTCTGGTTGTTCCATATATACATCTTCATCAAGATTACCATTTAGAAAAGCAGTTTTAACATCCATTTGATGTACATGCAACCCATGAATAGAAGCAAGTGCAAATAGAACTCTAATGGATGTTAATCTTGCAACAGGAGCATATATATCAAAATAGTCAATACCTTCCTTTTGCCTGAATCCTTTAGCGACCAACCTTGCCTTGAAAGTTTGTATTGATCCATCTGTATTATATTTTCTACGAAATACCCATTTACATCCAGTTGGCTTTGATCCGCTAGGTAAGTCGGTTAATTCCCAAGTGTTATTAGATAGAATTGAATCCATCTCATCCTCTATTGCTTCTTTCCAAAAAGAAGCATCTCTAGAAGCCATTGCTTCTTTAAAAGTTTTGGGATCGCCTTCTATACCTAGGACATAAGTCATATCATTGATAATATCTTTTCTATCACCTATGACGAGATGAACTACATCATCAGGTGAAACGAAATCAGGTCCTAACTCTTTAGTTTTCTTTGTTCTTTGACTTCTTCTAGGCTCTTCTGATATATCAGAAAATTTTCTTTTATTAGAAAAAGTTTGTTCAAAGTTTTCATTATCTTTGTCATGAGAAATTTGAGTAGGAACTGAGACTTGACTGGAATCACATATAAACTTATTTTCAATAAATTCTACGTCTCTTGATTCTATAATGACATTAGAACTTAAGTCTAGCACCCGAAATGCTTTTGAATTCTCAGCATATCCTACAAATACACCTTTTAAAGCCCTTGGCCCCAGTTTATTTCGTTTTGGATCCGTTACTCGATAAAAGTTTAGACAGCCCCAAACTTTCAAATACTTCAAACTTGGTTTTCTACCTTTCCATAATTCATATGGAGATACTTTAGTTTTCCTTGATGGAATTCTATTATGTAAGTGACATGCTGTTAAGAGTGCCTCCCCCCATAAGTTTACATTTTGTTTAGCATTTAAAATCATAGCATTAGTCATTTCCACTAATGTACTATTTTTCCGTTTAGCCAATCCATTCTGTTGTGGGGGTATATGGTGCAGTTGATTGATGTATAATTCCATTTTCTTCACAGAATAAGGAAAACTCTGTAGAGAAGTATTCTCCACCTCTATCACTGCGTAATATTTTAATCTTTCTTTCTTTTTGATTTTCGACTGTAATTTTAAAACGCTTAAACATATCAAAAGCCTGATCTTTTGTTTTCATAAGGTAAACATACGTAAATCTGGAATAGTCATCTATAAAAGTAATAAAATATCTATTCCCTCCTCTAGTTAATATACCATTTAATTCGCATATATCAGAATGAACTAATTCAAGTAACTTTGTATTTCTTTCAGACTTTGGGAATGGCTTTTTGCACATTTTGGCTTCAAACATGTTTCACATTTTGATACATTTTTATTTTCATATGAGATTAAACCTTCATTAGACATAAACTTTAAAGATTTAAAATTTAAATGTGCTAGTCTACTATGCCATAAATCATTGGAATCAAGAACATAAGCAAATTCATTCATTTTATTAATACTTAGTTTGAACATCCCGTTACAAGCATATCCTTTTCCGACAAATGTTCCCCCTTTTGTCAAGATGAGACTGTTGCCATCCAGTACACACTTTACTCCTTTACTACAAAGAAGACTTGCAGAGACAAGATTCTTTCTAATATCTGGGACATGTAAAACATTCACAAGGACAATTTTCTTTCCAGAAGTGAATTCTAATTCTATGGTTCCCTTTCCAATGACATTAGAAGTATTATGGTTGCCCATTAGTACTTTATTATCATCGGAAACTTTCTCATAGAATTTGAACATTGTTCTATTGTTGCAGACGTGTATGGTAGCACCAGAATCATACCACCAATCAGTATCCTTGGTGTTAACAGCCATGTTTAATTCTGTCAACATTCAACTTTGATATCATTGCAACAATTTCGGACTCGTCTTGTTGAACCATATTTGCTTTGTGTGAAGAGTCTGAGTTCTTCTTTCCTTGGTTCGAAGTCTGTCCATGTTCCTTCTTTTGTCTCTTAAAAAATCTGCAATCTCTTTTGAAATGGCCAGGTTTTCCACAGAAATAACAATCCTTTCCCTTTTTACTGGATTTCTTTTGGTTTTCATCCCTTTTCCGCTTTCTAGACTCTTTATGACCTTTTTGGTCGTTGACTACAGTGTTTATATTTGAATCAGATTCAAATATCTTTTTCTCACGGATTCTGGTTTCTTCTTCAATGCGAAGATGCTTTTGAATCTGCTCCATAGAGAAACCCTCTGTGTAATGCATTAGCTTTTTTCTGTAGTCACTCCATGAGTGCAGAAGTTTTTCCATAACATCCCCGACTTGCAGTGGCTCAGGAATGTTAATTTTAACATCCTTTAATTTATTAAATATAACCTGTAACTCGTGAACTTGATCCAGAACAGAGGTGTTGTCAAGCATCTTAAATTCAAAAAATTCGTAAATTAAAAACTTATCTGCGCCTTGTTTTTCATTGCTGTATTTGGCCTCTAAACTTTTCCATATCTCTCTCGGTGACTTGACAGAAGTGAACAAATCATACAACCGATCAGATAGAGTATTAAGTATATGACCTCTGCAAACAACTTCATCTTCTTCACGCTTCTTTATCTTAGCAATAATTTCAGCAGTGTCCTTTTCAGTCGGTGGTGGTATCGGTTCCAAGTTATCATTAAGAACGTATGCAATTTTGAGCGTGGTCAAGAGGAACATGATCTTGTCTTGCCAGCGGGTGTAGTTAGTACCATCAAAACGATCGAATTTGGTGAATTCCTGATTCATTATCTTGTACGTTGACTCAGAGGACGCCATGATAATTCCTTAAGAATGTTGAGAAATTGAATTTACAGCAGAAGATAAATCAGGAAGACCCATAATAATTTATAGGCCCAAGCCATTTCAGCCCAAGCAATTGTGTTCATTTCTTAGCCCATCTTTTTAATTCACAACTTCTTATTCAAACTCTTCATATATATGTTGTGCTATACCATAATATTTGCCAATGTGGGACAAATATTTATTGCAATCTTCCCAACAAAAATCATATTACAACTCTCAGGTTAATCTTCAGGAAAAAGTCGTCCATTAGCCTTCTTTATAGCATCCACCCTAAATGAAATGACGGAGTGATAATATGAAGAATGTAAGCTAGAATAAAATGGAATAAGTACAAAAATTATGGGTAAAACATACGTATCACCTCCCTCGCAATAGCCTATAATAATGCACACATAGCAACCATGAACAGTTTGATCAATGAGATAATTGTACAGAGCATTCCTTATACAAGCTTCATGATTAAACAGTACAATTAAGTTGTAGTAGAAAGTACATGATTGCTTTAAGAACTAAGAATTCATCATCTTGGATAAGAGTCTGGTTTTGCACAAAGTGAATTTTAGGTTTTAGCACCCTAATATATAAATGACAAGATTTGCATTCAATAAATTTGATTTTTATGAAATTGAAGAAAAAGGCTATAACATGAAAAGACTCTATTTAGAGTTCACTTTTGTAAATCAAGGATCAAATAACATCCATGCATTAGAATCATTAATCAAGTCCTAAACAGATAATATTGAATGGTATCAATAATATATCGTACGTTATATCTTGTACTGAACTTGAAACCATATTATCTAACAACTAAAACATTGGCTGACAATATTACTGCAATATAGCAATGGTGATACTTGGTTGATGTTTGACGCAAACATTGAAAATAGTTAGGCATCATCACTTAATAAAAATATATAAATATCTTATATTATAATATCTTTAAGAGTAATTATGAAGATTATTTATATATATGTATATTACCCAACAATCTAACAATTAACTGGAACTGTAAAAGGAGAATATTTACAGTTTTAATTTTTATCATAATTTATATAGTTTGCTGACAAACAAACTGGTATTACTCCAATATTATCTCGATATTATCGTATAATGCATACTAATCTTTAACCAATATTGATACAAAGATTAATTGCTTAAACTGATTCTACCGAATGTTGCTATCTTGATCATTAAATTTTATGATAATGCGTTCACAAGACGTTACTCGCTAATTGGTATGAAAATTAAGGGATCAAAACCAAGATGGAAATGAAATTCATTTCACTTACCTTTTCCACCCAAGAATCTTTGTACTCAACTATAAATGGATTCTTCACTTTAGAGATAAGTTCCATCTACAGAAGCATAAAGAAGCATGATCAGAACCTATATGCATGCTAATGTTGTTGCATATTTTATGTAATAACATTCTTTGTGTATAAGTATGAAATAGGATCATCAAGAGTCTATAGAACGACAACCTCGTAGCCGTAAGCTATCTATATCAGTATAAGAATATTACCAACGGACTGAAAAGACAAGATAGGTCATGTCTGGTTAGTTGATTTAGACTAGGTTTGAATTTTTATTATTCTAAGCGGACCAGGGTAAAGATTTTAAGCTATTTGGACTGAATCCATCGATGGACCTAAACGTTTGCTTCTCAGTATCAATAACTCAAGCATCTTTCATATCAGAATTACAACTTTGCTAAGAACATTCATGTATAGACTATACATTTACATTGTACTTCAACATTTAATGGCTCAGGCATTTTGGATTCGTATTACTTTAAAATTTAGATTAATGTGTGGTGTTTTCAACTAACTTCAAAAGGAGTGGAAGATATAAGAGCAAGAAATGATTAGTTTAAAAAATAACCTAACATAAAAATTTTAAAAAGTTTTTTTTCTTGATATTGGGTTTGTGTTTTCCTATGATAGTTTGTGCTTTCAACTTTGTCTTCATCTACCAGGAACTTTGAAAAATACACAACAAGGATGAAAACACGACTCACTATAAGGCAAACAAAATAACAAATGCCTTGATCTTTCAAAACAAAATGTATTGTTAAGTTGACCACTATTGACGTAAATAGTCAATGCGCAAGTACATGTTTAATTAATATCTCTCCATTAGATCCTCTAATATGTTGTAGTACCATTGAGGGGGGGGGGGGGGAAAGGAGAGCGTGGTTCTTTTCAAAAAATGTGGGTTGTATATCATTATTAATAATAAAAATGTACTATTTTATCATGAAATACGATGAGTCTTGGTAAGCTGCTCTATAAACTGTTTCTTCTCTCTTCAAAAAAAAGTGCATGCTTCTCTTCAAAAAGATTTACTCAAATAAAAACATCAAGTGCAATAACTAATTTATGGAATAAAAGTAGCATAATACTTATAATATGTAACCCTTTTTGTAAGCATGGAATACCAACTTCTACTGAAGTACAAATGTTATAGCATACCTCTTCAGAATTAAATGATTAAAGATCCCAAAATCTAAATAGAAATAAATGGTGAAAACTGTCAAAATGAAAAAGCCAAATATTATCCAAAGCCTACTATGTTGTGTTGACAACGTATTATGCAATAAAAATACAATAGACTTAGTGTCAATAAATAGATCGGTTTATAATACTTCCAGAAAAATAGATGGGAAAATTTGGAGAGAAACCCGATATTGATTTTGTCATATCAACTAGACACAATTTTTAAGACAATGGATAAACTTAAGTAGATGATAAGGTGTTTGAAGAGTCATTCACCAATATCTACATTGCAAAAGGCTTGTAGAACATATTTCATAGTGGTATCTATTTATTCACATATTTTCCAAAAAAAAAAAAAAATCCAAAAAATGGCAAAAAAAAAAGAAAAGATATACTAATTTAGTACATTTGAAAATTACTATATAATAATAGTTTTAGAGCGGTTTGGGAAATCATGAACACATAGTAGAAAAGTGGATATTGGTTAAATGAGCTTTATGCCAGTGTATTTCACGTTGTAATTTTTTTTTCTCAATTTTAGACTGGTACGTTGATATGCTTATTGGCGTTGATTTATTCACTTAGCATTATATACCTTATTGACATTTTGATGACATCTAAATTTCTTCAAGCCTGCCGTTCTTCCAATCATAGCGTGCACTTTGAAAAATATTTCAAGTCAATGTAATTAAATAAATAATCAACTTAACCAATGATAATTTCATGAATTTTTATTAAAATCTGAATCAGTTCATACGATACATGGCTACTATAGAAAAAAAAATCGTGATATTCATCGAAGAATGATTCTTCTACTCTCACTGATACAAGAATCAACATTTATTACTCCTTCACTCAGATTAAAAAAGAAGTATGAAACATTCAGATAGAATTAGGCTGAGGCGTATTCATTAAATAAATGAGGCCATAATCAATGCATGTAAAACTCAATGACCAATCTAATGAGTAGCGAATCGTTTAATCCTCAAATTAATTTCTATAGTAATAATTTAAGAGATTTTTACATGAAATTTCCATAATTAATCATTTAAGCCTAAAATCATCGACCAACTACTTCAAAAGCTAAGATCTGTTACTATTTACCATCACTACAAGATAACATATGATGTTATCACCTAGCAGCTTTCACCATCCATGTACAATATAATATTATATCAATTAATGCATAAATCTTCATTAAAGAAATACTCGGTTTTTGCTTCCCATTATCTTCACTATACTCAATGTAACCGAATTCATAAAGTTTGTATCTATTATTATATTTACTTACATTCGGCTATATAATTATCATACAAAATTAAGTATTTATAGGTTGCTTTAACCAACAATATTCTATAGTAATAAAAGGTTCCATTATTCAATAAAAAATAGTAAAAATTAACTTACGTAATAATAATAAATCATGTCTGACCAGACTGCAACTAGTTGTGTGTATAATATAATTACTGGAGGATACTTGATCAAGTTATCTGAATGTATGAGAAAGCACAACCAGGGATCTAGGAGAATCAAATTAATTTTTGACACTAAGTGCTAAAATTATAGTTGAATTTGTCATTAGGTACAAAATTATTGACCGCTACATACACATTCACAAAAATCTTATGTGCAAGACTGCAATTTTTAAACTAAAAAAGATATGTTTAGAACAAGACTACAAATTAGATTATGTGCAGTTTTATAAGTTTACAAACAGATATAGCTAAGAATTTACCCAATAATCAACTAGTATGTTTATTACAGATTGAATGAATAAATAACCAAAACAGATGAATTTTATGAGAAACTAGGCTTCATTCAACAATCAACACAGAAAAATTATAATATAATAAAAAGAAGTCTAACTCACCATACCTGAGATCTAAATCTAAACATAAAAGCCTAATATCTCCATTTGAATCATCGTTCGAATCAGAGCTAGAGTCTTCTTGAATCAAACGAAGGATTTTCTTCGATTGGCACTGGAAGACAACCGGAAATAGGAGGATCATTTTCAAAACTAGGGTTTTTTTTGTGGAAGCGGAGAAGGAGGAAACGTTGGATTAAAAAAATGTTGGAAGTGAGAGACGCATTTTCTTTTCGGAAATGAGAAGAAGGAAACAATGGATTAGAAAGAAAAAATGTTGGAAGTCACAGGAGTAAGCAAATTGTAAAAGAATTTGCTACTGATGTAAAAATATCAGTCGCAAAAAACCATTATTTTGCTACTATTGTTAATAAAAACTGTCGAATATTCATTTTTAATTACTTCCACTCCTAATGTTTTCATACTTGCTACTGTTGTCGAATCAAACTAGTCGCAAATAAAGTTATTTGCGTTGGTTACTCAACCAACAATTGGAAATAAGGAGTCGCAACAGACTGATTTTATAGTAGTGAGATCGATGGTAGTGGAGAAGAGAGGGTGGCATATGTCCATCAATCATGACATGGGAATGACACGTAAGGGGTGGAGTTTATTTAAATTAATCAAGGGATTAAGTTAAGTTAATTATGTCACTAACAAATTTATTTATTTCAATTCAAGGATAAACTTGTCATAATTGTATCTTATTCATACGACATCCGATTGAGATGAAACCAATTGTGTTGGATTCGTAGTCGCGAACACTACACGTATGATTTGGATTGGAGAGATTTGGAGATGTTTGGATTTTATGTAATTTCAAACACTTATTTGGAATTATATAAATCGGCGTGAAATCTTCAAATTGGAAGGGATGGTAAGTTAACTCTCACACTTTTTGGAATACTTTTGAATATTTTATACTACATAATAATACTCATTTTTGATTTTATAACAAATTGTGTGTTTGGGTGATTTATTGCTTTGTTGGTAGTTGTCGATATACACACACACAAACACAAACACACAGGTATATATATACACACACACACACACACACCCATTAGTGAACGGATGACCTTTGACATCACTTGTTTATAAGCGGAAGATTCATCTTAAATGAATTAGATTATGTTATATGTTTTATATGCTTATATAGATTGATATATGCGTTGTGATGCAAGAGGACGAGTTAGAGGGATCCAAATGGATTCCTTAATGTCGTGGATGTTACTTGCTTTCATATTATACACATATGAATTGTCTAACATAAGTAACATCAATATCTTATTTGGATGATGATTGGTGATTAGAATTCAATATTGATGTGATGTTAATCAATAAACAGTATTAGTTAAGTTGTTGGCAGGAGACGACCTATAATATTTTAAAGGCGTTTATTTTGCCGCAAGGTGAATTGGCTAGTTGAAGTTATAAAATTTATTTTTACAACAAAAGTAAGATTTTGGAGCAAATTTTATATATAAGTTGTATAAAATAGAAGTTTACATATAAATCAATACTTATAGTTGGACTTTTTAGAGAAATTATAAAATGATTTGTGTAGTGGAATTCTTGATTTATAAGTAATTTTATATTAGAGATTTCAAGTGTTAAAACTTTACTAAGTTTTATAATTAATTTTTATGATGTTATAAAACCAAGTTTTATAACAGAGTAAGATTTAAGTGATATTAAGATGTTTTGAATAGGTTTAATAAATATCTTGTTGAACTTGTAAAACAACACAGAATGGTTATTGGATTTTAAATCGAAATTTATGAAAAGTTATATATCAATAAAGTGGTTATAAATGATTTAATCTGGTTTCTAGATAAGTTATGAAAGATTTGATTTATAGTCAAAAGAGTCTTAATCGGATTTAAAGTTTTATAAAGATATAAAAATGGAGTTTCATGATGGGATTTCAAATGAGTCTTTATAAAGGAATTTATAAAAGGTATTTTATTAATAAATCCAAGTTTTTAAATCCAGTTTTATAAAGAGAGAATTTAAGCTAAAACATTTATTTTAGCACGAGCTACTTAATCAATGAATTAAGTAAACATGGTTATATTTGGGAAGAAATTTTCAATTGCAAGAATGGTTTTTAAACTTTATTTGAATTGATTAGTAAATGGAACTTACCGTGACATTTATTGAATATCAAGTTTTGCGTTAACAAACTTCTACTTATCTTAAAGATAAGATTGTTGTCGAGTCAAAGTCTGAGAGGTAAATAAAATACCCTAACTTGAACAATTTCATTATTATCCAAGAGATGATGCTGGTTTGAAAAACGAAAGTGGATGTTGGAAATTAAATTATTATTTCCATAAGTGATACTACAAACTTCAATTTTTAAAGGTTAGAAGATAAATAAAACTATTAGGTTTTATAGTAAACAGTGTGTCACATTACATTGTTTGGCCCTAGTATGATGTGTGACTATAATTATACCATTCGGTTAAGTACATAGCGTTATTTTCTAAGTAGTAAAATAATATGGCTTTGTGAATACACTTATTCCAAGAGATAAGTGTATAACTATGGTTTTCGAAGTAATGAAAACAAGAAATTTGTGAATATACTTATCCCATTGGGATAAGTATATGAAGTCGATTTTTAAGAATTGACGAAATATTTTAATGGATGATCTAATTAAAAGGGCCTGTGCTGCAAATGTACTTAACCGTATAAATATAGATTGATATTTAAAGAACCGACTATCAATAAATTCCCTTTTAATTTATAACATGTTAATTCGAGGAAACGGGATTGGGGCTGTTCTACTGCGAACCGACTTTGCGTTCGAACTGTAATTTGCAGGTATATTTGTGAAAAGGTGATGTATTGAGAGTGTAAGGTTTACTTGCCACTAATCCTATGAATGTAGTAAAAGTAATGCCTTCGGTTCGTTTAGTTCCTGAACAACTTGTATGGATGAATGTTATCAGTACAATGCCACTTAAGGGCGATGAAGATTCATAGATGGAAATGTGCCATATGTGAAAGGTAAAAACATAGCGTCTTGCCTCATCATTTGGTAACGACTAAAATCAAGAGAGAAGCAACAGAGCTATGTGGGTCACACCCACTAGGGTATGTTTACCACCGATCTAGAAGATTGACCCTTAAATAATTTTGTGCTTGGTGTGGTTGCTAATCACAACCATGGTGGTGACATATTCGGTAGTATCAAGTTAGTGGTAAACCGGTTTTGTGTTGGCAGGGAGTTATATGTTGACTATCGGTATGCTTATCTAGAGAGTTACAATGTCGTGTGGTACCCAGTGCCCAATCATCGTATGGAATCCACATCCCAATATATTCACACGTTTTTGTATGTAGAGCCCATTGGGGTGCGAAATTTAATTATAGTAACAATTTGGCATATGTTTATTATTTTATTTTAAGATGATATAATAGACATTATTATAATATCACTGGATTTGATATAAAAGTGTTTTGGTTATCGTAAGGGAAAAACACGTGTCATGTTTATGTATGGTCATGTCTTATGAGAGTTCCATTCTTTAAAGAATTTCCAAAATTAAGCAAGTTGTTTGTGATGTGGGTTTTCTCACTGTTATGTATTCCAAACTGATCCAGGTGTTTTTTCTTTCCCTCAAAATATGCTCGGGTCAGACCACATATATTTTCTAGGTTTGCTTTAGTTTTATTTGGAACTGCAGAAGAGGAGCTGGAGTCGAGATGTATTCTCATATTTTCTATATTAATTTATTTTCGTTGTGTGTGTTGTATTTATCATCCATTGCATAGCCGATTGTTATGACTGTATAGGTTGATCTTTTAGTGTACTCTGATTAATTACTCATGTATACATGTATTGTTTTCTCTTTGTATAAAGAGTAGTGAAATATTATATTTTCTCCATTCCATTGTGGGATTATGATCTTCTTTGATTTGTTATGTTTGTGTTCTCCATTTTCTTCTATTATATCCTTTCTTTCTTATTTCTCATCGTCTAATTTCGTTCTTCTAACTTTCTGTTTTTCCGGTACTTGAGCTTAGGCACGAGAACACATGGGATGTATTAGTATCAGAATTCAAGTGTTGAATTTCTTGTGCCGTTACATGCCCACTAAATTATTTCATACATGAAAATATACTCCAGATATATTTGAACTTGAAGATTCAATTGCACATACGTATGGAGGGTATCAAAAAATTTCAAACTTCGAGGATTTCAATGATAACATTTATGAAGCAATATAAGAAGTTTTCAACAGCAGCCTATTTGCAAAAAGAGTGATTCAAATAATCATTTCTCTGTGAAAGATATATAAAATTTGTCATCTTTCATATTACAGGAAATTCACGTGCTAATATGATATGTATATATATATATATATATCAAATAATATAGGTGTTACACTTAAAAATTAATATAGGGGTATATTTAATGTGTTATACATAGACCATGGTATACAAAATTTAATTCTTCTAGTAAATCAGATTAAGAGATATCATTTAGCGGTATATTTAAAATTTCTAGAGTTTCTACTAGAATTTCTATTGTACCAATTAAATATAACGTTATATCTATAAATGTTTCTAAAATATCAGTAATGGTATGTAGGATAGAATACAAATGTAACACCCCGAATTTCAATTAACACTAATGGTTAGTAATTAAAGTATAATTAATCTCAGATGTGAGAATCAGGGGAAACGGGCTGCGTCATTGCGTTCGTCTCGGAAAAATATGCGAAATAGAGTCCGAGTTTGCGTAAAACGGGTACCGTATGAGAGAGATATGGACGAACGAAGTTAGGCAGAAAAACCCGAAACAGGCCAGAAATGCACTGGCGCACTTGTGAAGTGCGCCAGTACAAAAATACACTGGCGCACTTGGGAAGTGCGCCCATGTCGGGACAGGAAACCTGCACAGTTTCTAGAGAGTTCTGTGGTTGGGTGCACCAGTTTGGGGTTTGGGCTTGGTCTTAGGGCTGGTTTCTGGAAGGTTCCGAAATCTAAGGGTCCTAATCTAATTTAGGGTTAATCTAATGGCCTAAAACACTTGCCTAATCCTATAAATAAGACCCTAAGCTAGCCCTAAATGGTTATAATCCTATCTCCTAACTAAACTATGCCAAAATTTTCTATGATCATGGCCTCCACTCAAAACCCTAGCCTCCATCCTATTTCTAAACTATTCCTATGAAGGCTTTCATGTGCATACAAGCATCTTTGAGTTGTATGAGTGATCATTGGCTTGCATTCATCATCAAGTTACAAGCTTTATGTTCAAGGCTAGAGTTTTTGGGTGATTTGTGGCAAGGGTTTGCTTATTGGAGTTTAGTGGTGAGTTTCTATAGACTTAACAATCAATTGTTAAATTGATTATGATAGGATATGATAAGATATGGCTATGTTTGTGGAATCAATGTGTTTATGCAAGTTTAGTATAGTGTATGTTGTGTGCTATATGCAAGTTTAATGATATGTTTTATGATGCAAAACACTATGTTGAACATTGATTCATATGTAACATGTTATGCAAGCTATATGGGAGATTATATGCAAGTCTATATGTAAAATGTTATGCAAGTTATGTATTTGGTTTTATGCATGCTAAGTATTTGGTTTTATGCATGCTATGTATGTGGTTTTATGCATGCTAAGTATTTGGTTTTATGCATGCTAAGTATTTGGTTTTATGCATGCTAAGTGTTTGGTTTTATGCAAGTTTGTCTCTAAGTATGGCATGTTATGCAAGTTCATATGCAAGTTATGATACATATTCATATGCAAGTTATGATGCAAGTTCATATGCAAGTTATGATGCAAGTTCATATGCAAGTTATGATGCAAGTTCATATGCAAGTTATGATGCAAGTTCATATGCAAGTTATGATACATGTTCATATGCAAGTTTATGTGCAAGTTCATATGCAAGTTTATGTGCAAGTTCATATGCAAGTTTGTCTCTTTTTATGACATGCATAATGCAAGTTTGGGTTAAATGCTAGTTGGGTTTAATGTATGCTCATATATGCAAGTTGACACCTTTTGAACCCACGATAAAGTTATAAGCTATGTTGGTTAAACCCATGACATTTGTGATGAATCTTCCCTTTTATTATGTCACGTTACGAGAACGAATTACGTGGGGAACGATGGGGTTAATATGCATGTTAATAAAATGATGTGGAATGGGTATGCTTAAGAGTAACATAAATTAAATGGACATAATTGGGAATTTACCTATTGAGTTAGGTCTACCCATATTATGGAGTTGGGAATTTACCTATTGAGTTAGGTCTACCCATACTACGGAGTTGGGAATTTACCTATTGAGTTAGGTCTACCCATATTCTGGAAAACATGATTAATTAATTAGGGATAATTAATATAAATTATGAGGGTGATTAATTAGGTGTAATTAATCGACTAAGACACGAGGTTGGACTCAGTTGTAGCGTAAAACTGCCCGGACCCAACCGGCTTAACCAGTTGCTACAAATGTTAGCCCAATGTGAGAGGTCTTAGGCACAAATTAAATACGTGATTAAAGTAAAGACACGAGGTTAGACCCTTTTTATGACGTAAGGCTGCCCGGACCCAACCGGCATATCCAGCAGTCATAAAAGACGGTCTAATGTGAGAGGTCTTTATGAGGTCATGATCTTAATTAATTAATTAAGAAACACTTAACCCTATTAGCATGTAGAGGGACATGAGGGGTTAAGTGGGTGCCTTGGGTGGCATGAGGAATCTAGTGGGTTGCCTTGGGTGGCAATAGAAAATACGACTAGAATACTTAACCAAAGTGGAACATGTAATTAAAACATGGTTAAAGGGTTAAGTCAGTGCTTTGGGTGGCATGTGGAAATCTAGTGGGTGCCTTGAATGGCAATTAAAATATGATTAATGACTTAACCAGAATTTATAACATGTAAGTGGACATGGTTAAAGGGTTAAGCGGGATTCACTAGAAATAACAAGCTTAGGTGGTAGCTTGTGGGGGCCCATTTCAACCAATATCCCAAACGTATCTTAGTGGGCTCGACTCTAGTCGAGTGACGGGACACGCATATTGGGCTTGACTATAAGAGGCCAAAATGGGTTAGCGGTGGCAACGCATGACCAACGGGTTTCATATGCGTGTGTGGACCCGGGCTGGTAAATAAGACGTTGTTGCATCGTGTAGATATAAGCCGTGCACCGTTAGTTTTATCAGGTTGCCACGTTGGGGAATGTTACACCCCACGGTGGGGCCAACACGGGTATCTACGTTAGGGAGCCGATCGAATGGGGAGTAGTGTGTACACCTAGTGGATTGTAGGGCCCCGTGGCGTCTACTTAGTCACCTAGGGGTACGCGAGAACTATTAAGTTAATTTTATAAGTCCATGGGTGGGATCAACCTTTAAGTTAGGAATGACTGGTGTGGTGCAGTGTAGGAATTACCCTTGGGTGGGTAGATCTGGGGTGGTGTAATCCAGTAATTATCCTTGGGTGGATAAATGCGTCTTTTCGGTTATCTGAGTACATCCTATGTTTAGTTGGCTACTTAGTGTAGTCATTATCCCCAGAGGTACCGTACCTTGTTTATATCATACCCTAATTACTTTAATGATTGTATTGTTAGGGTTATAGGACTCACTCAGACTTATGTCTGACCCCGTTGTTTTTATTTTATTTTTCCCAACCCTCAGGTTATCAGAGTGGGCCCAGTACGAGTGGGCTTTGATTAGGCTGCTTTATTCTCTTTTGGAGCTTGGACTATAGATGTAGAGCTCAGCTTACCCTTTCTTTTATGGCTATCAGTTCATGTATTGGGATTATGTACTTTTATTTATCAGGATGGATATTTTGTACTTGACTCTTATTATGGTTTTGTGATGTAACCAAACATGTTTTACTTTCCGCTGCAATGAAATGATGTTTTTAAAATTTTCAAGTATTACTTATATCTGTCTTGTTGTAATTTTTCTGTTCTATATTCACAAAAATACTCCACCGATGTTATGGCATTCCCTTAGCGAGTGACCATAGCGGGTGTGGGGTGTTACAACAAATGTAACTTTGTGGTGTCCATTTTTGTCGTTAAATTTTTTGCATATAAGAAACACTGTTGTTTTCAATAGGTAGCTTTTGGTTATGTTTAAGTGCATTATTTTTCTATTTAGTAGCATTGAATGCTATTGTTTCTCTTTTTAGTAGCATTTTAAAGCGCTGTCCGGAGTTAGTGTGTGTGTGTGTATATAAATATATATGACATATTTTTTTCCCTAAATTCATTAAAAAACCTTAGTGGTAGCTTACAGATTTTTCCCCAAGGGTGCACTAAGTAAATTTCAATATATAGAATTAGGAACTCTGTTTATATGCATTAGGAAGCCTTCTAATTTTTATTATTATTTTGTGTTTCTTTTACCAATCCCTATATATATCCATATCGATATAATATTCATTATCAGTAAAATAATCCATAAAATTATCAAATTTTTCTATTTGTTTTTTCATAATATCTCTGTATTTTTCTAAATATTGCTTAAAAGTTCTGTCACTTGTTGGTTTTGTTCCTTTTCGACTATCTATTATAAAGGTTCTGTTAATGTTATCTATGGCATATCCCAGATCAATCTCAGGATCATCAGTTAAGTTTATTAGTTCTTCAGTATATTTACTTTTAAAAACAGTCGCTATTTCATATTGTTGTTTTTCATTTATTTCCATATTTTTCATTATGTAGAATAGTTTTGATAAGAATTCTTCTTCTAAATGTTGTTCTAATGTTTCCATTTATTTTTATGTTTTGAGAGAATGCTTTTAGGGTTATAATAGAAAATTTCTTTTTAGTAAAATAAATCTGTTTTTTTGTTTTACCTTTTGAAAAACAATCAAAGCTTTCGGGAGTAATTAAAAAAATTTCTATAACATTAAGTTCATGTCTGATCATTTTAAATTCTTTACTTAAATCTTTGGTATTTTGTACTTAAATAAATTCTGTTTAAAAAGTTTCATTTCTTATTACCAGAATATCTTTTTCATAAAACAATCCTCACCTTGGTTCTCTCATCTTTTTTTTTCTAACAGTGGGTACATTTTTAGATTAAACGAGCTTACATCTTTTGGATTATTTATTAAGAGAGATGTATAATCTCAATATCTTGTGTCAATTTAACAATACTCATAAATAGATAGTATTCAAGCACATATAGTAATTTAGCCTTAGAAAGTTATGACAGAATGATCTTACCTTGCTATAGAATATTTATCCTTTCTTCCCTCAGCTTTGATCAGAAAGTTTAGTTGTGGAACATTGAGCAGAATAAAGACGCCATCAAAAAGCTTTGCTTGAAGGAAATTATTATTACAATACTTGATGGAGGATTACAATGGTTTTTTCCATGTCCCTTACTGAAGGTCTTTCGCCCATAATTATAGCCGTCTTCTTACATTCATTCACGGGCATATGTGGGTTATCTTCCCACTTAGAAAATAATTAAAAGGCATATGTGGGTTATCTTCCCACTTACTAACGAAAATAATAAAAAGGTAAAATAGGCTACATTATTTTATGGTTAGCTCTTATCATTATGGAATCTTCTGTCTTGTCCGCTCTTTGTAGCTTGTAGAGTTCCCTGATTTTGCTTTATTTATTGGCCAGCTCACTTATACGGTGGATAGCTAGTTTACATCTTTCCTTCTTGAGTCTTCTGGTTGATAATGATTTATGCTTTATAGGGGTATTTTGCTTTATAGTTTTCTCTTTCTATCTTGTTAGCCATTCAGGTCTTCTGTGCTATGTTGTGAAGCTCTGTCTTCTTCTTTAATCTTGGGTGTCTTCTTATAGTTGGCAATTATATTGGGTTTAGGGTGATATATATCAAACATCTTAAATCTGGGGTTGAATTCATATATGTTTTTACTAACGTATGTCTTAATAAAAGGAGTTTCGGAGGATAACGTATAATCTCTATTGTCTATCCATCCTTGATTTATTCCAACTATATATGCATGATACCTTTCATATGCACATTGTTCGTACATCTTTGTCGTAGAAAAGTTGTATGGAATAAAATGTTTATCTCATTCAGTATAACCTGGATCAAAATTATATGCCTTTATTTTTATTAGATGTCTAGTAGGATCAAATATATTTTTACCAAAATGAGGGGGTATAGAGGTTATTTCTAGGCATACTTCTGTGTCTAATACTTCTGAGAAACAGTCCGCTACACTCCCAATAGGCTCGGGTAATTCTGTTTGTGTCCATGCATCTAGGTATAGTTCATGGATAAATCCATAATTTAGCAGAAATTGTGGATCATACGCAACACCTTCATTTATCAAGAATTTATATTGGGACATTTTTATGCTTATTTGTGGATAAGCGGCTATGACTGTGCACTTGCAGTCAGTCATGAAATCTGAATAGTCTTTATATTGGTTCGTACAGGATATATTTTTATTTCTGACTACTTCCCATTTTATTAGAATTCCTTCTATTTGTTTTTCTAAAATGGCTGAAAGGAATTTATAGGCCTTTTTATATTCTGTGATAGTCATATCTATTGGGTGATGGAGAAAATATAGTTCCCTCTGTAGTTGATCTGGAAAATTAGGCTAATTTTCTTCTTTTGATTATTGTGGTTTTAGTGCCAAAACTTGAGGAGGAGTGCCAAGATTTACCATTTTTTCTTTACCTTTTATAGTTATAGCAGCAAATGTGGCTCCGGGTCTGAGACTTAAAGTATTATTAGAAGAAGAGATTTCTTCTTTTATCAGCTTTCCAGAGGATATATTTTGGATTTGTTCTATAGTCTCTGAAATTACATAACCTTTTCCAAGTAACTTTTCTATTGTTTCTTCGGCGGATTCTTTATCGTAATATCCTTTGAACCAAGGTATCATGTATTTAGGATTTTGTTCTATGTATTTTATTTTGGTCATGTATTTAGTATTTTGTTCTATGTATTTTATTTTTGTCCCTATTTCTTCCCATGAAGTATATATTCCTGCGTCTGGGCCATTGAATAAACAATAGTATGAGAACTTTCTATTTTCGGTTTTAGAGAATATGTTTATAAGGGTGTATAGAATGCTCATTTTTTGGCTGTTGTCTATAGAATTTGTTCGTAGATTCCATATGTTATCTAGTACAAGATGTTGATCTTCTGTTAGCGGAATGCTTGTCACAAATCTATTCTTTGTGTATGCCTTTAGAAATCTTTTGCAATCTTGAGAAGTCATTGTCTGTAGAACGATTGATAACAATAAATGTTAATCTATAAGTAATTTACCATTTTTAGTATCTGCGATATGTACCCAATATTTAGATAAATAGTCTAGAGAGAATATCAGGGAGTTTATTTGTTTTTCCCTTGATGTGTTCCTAAATAATTTTGGTTCCACAATTTAATATGGTGTGTCTCAATTTTATCCATCTATTGTTTATGATAGATTTTTCTTTTCTTTTATCAACATATTTTACTGTAGCTTCACAATCAGTCCTGATTGTAATTTCTTTATGAGATATTATAAATAAACGAAATGCTTTAATGCAATATATTATAGCTAATATTTCATAATCTAATGATATCATATATCCTTTTTCTTTGTAGGACCCTGAAGTATATTACATATTTTTTATGTAGTTTAGAGTCATACCTGTTGGTTTTTGACAATAAGATACCTCCCCATCCATGAGATGATCCATCTGTTTCTATTATTAAATATTCTGATTCAAGTGGTAATGTTAAAGTTTTGACAAATTTTGTGAAAAAGGTCTAGCGTAATTTATTGATGTAATAACCCGAAAATCTGGGCCAGTTTAAAATTTTTATTTTGGCCATTTTAGCGAATTTTGATTATTTAAAATGAATTATTTTAAATAATATCGACGTGAAATTTATTTTGAATATAATTCGAACGTATATATTATACGCGTCGTCGTTAGAATATAAATATTTATATATAATTAAAAAAAAAGGAATTGAAAACGGCGCGGTAGTTCGATAATTCGATTTCAAACTTCAATTGAATGTACCGGGTGCAAAACAATCCGGATTTTAGTGAAACCAGAAATCATAGGATCTATTTGATAGTATCTTTCCAACGAATCCGGAGAATCGAGATTTCATTGCGGGAATCAAAAGATATGTCCAGTTGAAAATTCTGAATAGTCGCTATGGAATTCAGGCCCTTAAAAATAGACATTTTGCAAATGACCTCGGATTTCGACGAAACCACTTTTGTTGGGTCCGTGATGTCAAATTATTGCTAGGTTTCAAATTTCTTAATTTTCTGAATCAATATGTGAGCGTGCCGCATTTAAACGCGTTTGACCAATTTCAGTTGAATTTAATCGACTGGAAAATGACCATTTTTCAAACGGTATCATAATTTAACGAAATTAGTTTAGTTAGGACTGTATCGTCAATACGAAGCTAGAAATATTTTTTCGGGAATTTTTAGAATCCGTATGTGGCCCCGGTAATTCGAAATGTACGTTTAAAATAGAATATAATGATTTAAATGTTAATTTAAATGAAAACTGATCGAAACAGCCGTATTGGCCTACGTGACATATCCCATTGTGTTCGGAACGGGGGTAAAACGCTAGGGACGACAGTTGGTGGGTTCGATTTCGAGTCCGAATTTTAAAGTTACTTGGTGGTGGAAATTAAAATAATAAAATTAAATATATAATTCCTTTCCCCCTTTTATTCCCTCTCTCCTTCAACCGTTGACCAGATCAGAATTAGAAAAAAAAAAGAAAAAAAAAACGCTCGTCGCCATCGTCTGGGAGGCCACCACCGTCGCGTGCTCCTCCCCTGGGGACAGCCGCACCTTCCCCCTCCTCTTCCCCCTCCATCCGCCGCCCTATCCTCCTCTCCTCTGCCATTCCAGATCGCGAGCACCCAAATCCCTAAATCGAACCCTCCGCCGCATCTGAAGCCCTCCGCGCCACTGCAGTCAACCCCCCCCGGTCACCTCGAGCCAGCACCCCCGAGCTCCTTTCCTCTTACCTCCCGTCCATCACTGCAAACCCCCAGTCCTCCTCCCTCTTCGATTTACAGTGAGCCGCTTCATAATTTTTTTTATTTTATTTAATTTATAGCTTATTCAAAATCAATTTTATAGCTTATTCAAAATCAGTTTTATAGCTTATTCAAAATCAGTCTTATACATTATTTAAAATCAGTTTTTGTTTATATGTATATAAGGGAAAAAGGAATTTTTACATAAAGAAGTTATGGTTTTTAACATAAAAAAGGGAAGTGATTTTTATTATGAAGATAATGGGATAAAAAAGCGATCTTTATAATAATGAAGCGATAAAAATATGATTTTTATATAAGGTAGATAATAAAAATATGATTTTTACTTAGGTAGAGTATTAAAAATATGGTTTTTATTAAAGAAAGAAATATAAATTTTATATAGAAAGAAGCGTTGTAAATATATAAAGTAAATAAAAATCTGAACTTTATTTTATCGTGAAGTAGAGAGAATATAAAAATGTGATTTTTATATATGTAGTGAATACGGGCAACGAAGCGACAAAAGGCGAGATTGACGAAGATTTCTGTAAAAGAAGTGCCGTGGAGTTAGGATAGCTATCGGTGAGAACTTCTCACTCTTCAATTTCTTTTTCTAGTTATATATATATATATAGGATGTAGACGGTGTTTAGTAGCACCCGACACCCGTCATCCACAGACCATGGATGGCTTGTTTGTTTAATTGTTCGGTTGTGTAGTTGGTTAGATTATTTGGTTTGAATTGAATTGTTTGGTGAAATAGAATTGATTTGATTGATGTGTGAATGGCGTGGGCCTTTACTAGACCGGGGATAAGGCTAGGCCTCGTCCCGTTTCTAGTATCGTGCCGTTATGCCGCCGAAATTTTCTAAAATATGTTAGAAAAATAAAAATATCATTTTTATTGTGTAAATGAAATGAATAGAAATTCATGTGTTAAATTAAAATATATTATCATTAAAAATATAGTTTTAACGTGGAAGTGAATAAATAAATGTTTGTAAACAAATCGGCCGATTTGTTTATATACACTGATTTGACTGATATTGAATGGGTCGATAAATTTTACACATCGCCCAACTGCACAACTAAAAATCTGTGTTTGATTGTTTGAAACCCCACACGGGTGTTGGGATGAAATTTGAAGTTCACTCATCCTGATTGATTAAATATGTCGATCGATTGATTGACAGGCTGTTATAAGCATAAGAGATCTATATTTGATGCTTATACAGTGTAGTGCACTTTGGTTGATGGTTGATTGTTTATTATTGCTATTATATACATGTGTTGTATGGAATCCATATAATTAACGTTATATGGTGATTGATTGGGCCTTATTCCAATCGGGAAAGTAATGAATATTATAAAAGAAAATTCATGTGTTGAATATAAAAATAGTGATGTGTTGACAGTACTCATGTGTTGAGATTAGTCGTGTGTTGAAATAAATATAGATTCATGTGTTGAATGGGATAAATATTCATTTGTTGGATAGAATAAAGAAGTTTTGAAAATATAAAGCCGTGTTGATTAGATTGACGTCATTTTGACGTAAACGATATTTATATCGATTTTATCGATTTCGAAATGAGTTGAATTGAAAACGATTTCGAAATGAATTGAATTGAAAACGATTTCGAAATGAATTGAATTGAAAACGATTTCGAAATGAATTGAATTGAAAACGATTTCGAAATGAATTGAATTGAAAATGATTTCGAAATGAATTGAATTGAAAGCGAATTCGAAATGAATTCAAATTGAATTGAATAGAAATGAATTTTAAAACGAATTTATAAAGAAGAATTCAATTTTGATTTGAATTGAAATGGAAGTTGAAATTGTTTTGAAACGAATGTAGAACTATTTATAAAATTCGTTTTAAAAGGAAATCGACGAAATATATATAATATATATATATTATATATATAATGGCCTGAATAGAACGCGCCGCGCCGCGGCAGTTCGTGAATTTCGACCATTTATTTCAAACGGACATTGCGGGAGATCCGACCGTCGGATTCTCCTAAAACCGGAACCGTTGGGTTCGTATCGAAAAGAGCTTTCCAATGAATATTAGAAATTTGAAATCTAACGGTTGGATTTGGAGTTGTGTCCAAATCAAATTCGAAAAAGGTCGCTGTAAGTGCAGTTCGATGGCCGTTGTTGGAAATCGACTGTACGGGCCTTGGTAAAATTATTAAAAATATCTATAATTTGTGTAAAATCATAATATATGGATTGGAAAGAGTTGAGCTGGAAAATTCCACATTTGAAAAGATAAAAATAGATTTTTATCGAAATAAACTAGTTTTGAACTAGAATTAAAATCAGTTTATTTTTGAAATAAATAAATTGAATTTGAAAGTGATTTTAAAAATAATCAATACTCCCAATACGTGGATTGGACTGGAGTTGAATCGAAATTATCTTCGGGATATTTCGATGTTGGATTTCGTGACTATACAAATATTGTTATGGGGATTTGAAAGATATATTTTATATCGCTATTTCCAATACGATATATGTTGGTTTCAGAATTTGATATTGAATGTAAGCCGATATATTTTCTATTCAGAGCCTTGTATTTAATATCAAATGTGATTTGGGTTTATCGTGAATCGTGTTTTAGAAGACATTGGTTCTTTAACCCAGTTAAAGGCAAGATATCGATTTTTGAGAAGATTAAAACTAAGTGGAGTTTTAATGAATCTTTAATTAGATTGAAAAATGAAGTGATTATTTAAATTATCAAATCTGAAAGGTGATCGAGAATGGAGTACCACCAGTTTTTCTCCAAAGCGATAGTTAAATCTTTAATTAGATTTGAACGTGAAATGGTAATTAATTTTACCGATAACACAGGGGTGTTAGATGTGGAGTATTACCAGTTTTCTCCATGGGATATATAGGTTGGGATTGGGAAATAAAATAATAATTACTTCGGTGTGGTTCGCTAATCCCGACTAGTTTGGAAAACCATAATATGGTTTGAAATGATATCCAAAGGAAGATTAAAGAATAAATTTAGAAGAATTTATCTTGGATAGAATTAATGGGAACCTTTCGCTAAAAATGTGATTTTGTGAATAAAAGAATATTCTGAATTGGAATGAGGCGTTTGATGTGTTTGTGTAACATTTGTTTATCATATACGTGGGTTATTCAGAAAGGCCGGGTTTACACCCATTCTGAATAACCGGTTCGACGAGATGTCGAAGATGAAGACGGTGGTTGAAGACCGGAAGTCTTCACATCGTTTGGATAATTACTGACGATCCTGATTGGGCTGTACACCCAAGAGGATGGAAATAGTTGGCGGTCGTCCAGACGTACTTGGAGATGGATGGATATGCGAGGAAAGTGCCTCCGGTTTCGTTCAGACCTAGAACGGACTTGTAAATGGATGGTGTGTCTGACATTGTATTCCTTTATATTGTATTTGTTGATCTCTGCTAAATATATATCTGTTTGGCGGCGGAGAATTTATTCTCTTGCTTAACGCCCTTCTCTGAGACATATGAGCTCAGAGGTTATATATTGGCAGAAATCAGTGGTACGATATGGATTGATAGTGTGGCATACTGAGATGCAGTGATCCAGACTTTTGTTGAAAAGCAAAGTTTGGTGGTTGATGATCAAAGCGCAGCTGATATAGCATGGCTTTGTGTATAGCGTTGATCCGCGAGCCTCACAGCCCGGGATGGTGGTAAACTGATGGTTTGATCAGTATACATTTTTAGTGTAGTGGATTCGGTCGACCGATATTGAGCTTCGTGCTTGGAGGGATAGAGTAAGCGGTGTTTTCTCTTGCTGGGACGTAAGCCGCGGTGATACTTGAGTCCCAAAAGTGCGGATGTGCATAGCGGTGTTTTCTCTCGCTGAGACGTAAGCCGCGGTGATTTGTACTACGCGATCGATCTTTCGAATCAGGAGCCACCATGATGGAAATCCAATTTCCAATACGTGTATTTCGGCTTTATTTGTAAAGCCTAGTATGGCGACATAGTGGGATGGGGCACTCATGCCGTCTATGATTTATATTTATGATTGAAATTGTTTTTGACACTATACACTTATTATAGTATCAAATGATTTGTTTTAAACGTATCAAGCATGTTTGGCTGTTATAAGGTAAAACCCTATCCTCCGGCTTGCGTTGCATTGTGTGATGGGACCTGGGTCTTATAATAGCTTCATCTTTCGAAAAAGCATTGCGTTGTTTATTCTATGCACTAGTATTCTTGGGAGGAAACCCGTTCCGTGTTATACGGCGTGGTCCCTTGAATTACTCTCTTTTAAAGTAAAGTTTTAAATAACTGTTTTAGTTCTCACACCAGTCACATGACTGACCTGGAGTTTATTGTTTTAACCTAAACTCTGGGTGCCCTTATTTTCGACACGGGCAGCTAGTAGTTTTGGTTTTGCAGATTTATATTCACAGGATCCTGGTTTACAGCTGGAATGATATCCGGAAAGCTTTGTATCCGTATATCTCTTCTAGTTGTGTATTGTATTATTTTCCGCTGCTAGGTATTTAAATGTAATTTAAATCTCTGATATTTCTGTGTAATATTCATTTATACTCTGTATATTCTTGTAATCTGATGCATTGTTGTAATAACAGTGAAATGTTCTTCTGTTTGTGTTCTGATTTGTCTTGTCCTCACAGTAATTCGTTCTTTCTCATCTCTTCGGAGACCGGGGAAGTTTCGGGTCGCTTCATTTGGTATCAGAGCTTTGGTTTACAAAGCTCAGAGAACAAGACACATTAGAACCATACGAAAGAATTCATCAGATATTGGATTAGTAATATCCAATTAGAATGACTCGTTAGAGATAGGATCAGTAGTATCCTAGAACGAGTGTGAAGAGTATATTTTTAAAATGAAAACAAATTTTGTTTTAAAAATTTAAAATCAATTATCCGTATTTGATTATTTATTTGATATTGATTTGGACAGTCCAGTATATAAAGAATTTGCATATACGCCATGCAAACGTATATTCGAAGTTTTAATATACTGGATAGATATAGAGTCACATTCTAGACACCCGGGGATAATTCTGATGATGTGGCCACATCATCAATATTTATGTTCGTGCTCCGAAGGTGTGATTTTTATATATTTCCTATTGACTGGTGTGAGAACCAAAATTAGATAGGACTAATTGTTGTGAATTGGCATCAAAAACATGATTTTTGTATATGTATCAAAATTATGAATTTGAAACTCTAATTCACTAATTGATTGATGTTTGGGTTGTTTGTTTATTTGTTTGATAATTTTGAATCATTATGCCTAATTTGATCGAATAATGAATTGTATTGAAATTTGGTCGCATTTGCTTGCATACATGTACTTACATTGAACAGGTCATAGCAAGGAGGCTAGAGCCAGAGAATAAATTTTGTTTGCCCGACAAATAGGTACATGTTTACTACATAATTTACTGTTTTGTTTGGGTGATGATGATTTTATGAGCCTATTGACTAGCCGCTTGGCTTTTTCTTTTTTTCTTTTTGAGATCTGAAGGACCGGGGAAGCTATTTGAAATTCCCCGATGCTCCCGGTGCAGGGGAGGTTATGGCGAAATTTTTCAAAAATTTAGGGTGTTAGCCAAATTTTTGAAGAATTAGAAAATTCTCAGAAACTGATAGGTTGGAGAATGGAAGCCAGATCGAAAGTAGAGTTGATTAATCAAACCACTTTCGACTTTGTTCCTTTTCGGGGACGAAAAGTTTTAAGTGGGGGAGATTGTAATAACCCGAAAATCTGGGCCAGTTTAAAATTTTTATTTTGGCCATTTTAGCGAATTTTGATTATTTAAAATGAATTATTTTAAATAATATCGACGTGAAATTTATTTTGAATATAATTCGAACGTATATATTATACGCGTCGTCGTTAGAATATAAATATTTATATATAATTAAAAAAAAAGGAATTGAAAATGGCGCGGTAGTTCGATAATTCGATTTCAAACTTCAATTGAATGTACCGGGTGCAAAACAATCCGGATTTTAGTGAAACCAGAAATCATAGGATCTATTTGATAGTATCTTTCCAACGAATCCGGAGAATCGAGATTTCATTGCGGGAATCAAAAGATATGTCCAGTTGAAAATTCTGAATAGTCGCTATGGAATTCAGGCCCTTAAAAATAGACATTTTGCAAATGACCTCGGATTTCGATGAAACCACTTTTGTTGGGTCCGTGATGTCAAATTATTGCTAGGTTTCAAATTTCTTAATTTTCTGAATCAATATGTGAGCGTGCCGCATTTAAACGCGTTTGACCAATTTCAGTTGAATTTAATCGACTGGAAAATGGCCATTTTTCAAACGGTATCAGAATTTAACGAAATTAGTTTAGTTAGGACCGTATCTTCAATACGAAGCTAGAAATATTTTTTCGGGAATTTTTAGAATCCGTATGTGGCCCCGGTAATTCGAAATGTATGTTTAAAATAGAATATAATGATTTAAATGTTAATTTAAATGAAAACTGATCGAAACAGCCGTATTGGCCTACGTGACATATCCCATTGTGTTCGAAACGGGGGTAAAACGCTAGGGACGACAGTTGGTGGGTTCGATTTCGAGTCCGAATTTTAAAGTTACTTGGTGGTGGAAATTAAAATAATAAAATTAAATATATATAATTCCTTTCCCCCTTTTATTCCCTCTCTCCTTCAACCGTTGACCAGATCAGAATTAGAAAAAAAACAAAAAGAAAAAAAGAAAAAAAAACGCTCGTCGCCATCGTCTGGGAGGCCACCACCGTCGCGTGCTCCTCCCCTGGGGACAGCCGCACCTTCCCCCTCCTCTTCCCCCTCCATCCGCCGCCCTATCCTCCTCTCCTCTGCCATTCCAGATCGCGAGCACCCAAATCCCTAAATCGAACCCTCCGCCGCATCTGAAGCCCTCCGCGCCACTGCAGTCAACCCCCCCGGTCACCTCGAGCCAGCACCCCCGAGCTCCTTTCCTCTTACCTCCCGTCCATCACTGCAAACCCCCAGTCCTCCTCCCTCTTCGATTTACAGTGAGCCGCTTCATCATTTATTTTATTTTATTTAATTTATAGCTTATTCAAAATCAATTTTATAGCTTATTCAAAATCAGTTTTATAGCTTATTCAAAATCAGTCTTATACATTATTTAAAATCAGTTTTTGTTTATATGTATATAAGGGAAAAAGGAATTTTTACATAAAGAAGTTATGGTTTTTAACATAAAAAAGGGAAGTGATTTTTATTATGAAGATAATGGGATAAAAAAGTGATCTTTATAATAATGAAGCGATAAAAATATGATTTTTATATAAGGTAGATAATAAAAATATGATTTTTACTTAGGTAGAGTATTAAAAATATGGTTTTTATTAAAGAAAGAAATATAAATTTTATATAGAAAGAAGCGTTGTAAATATATAAAGTAAATAAAAATCTGAACTTTATTTTATCGTGAAGTAGAGAGAATATAAAAATGTGATTTTTATATATGTAGTGAATACGGGCAACAAAGCGACAAAAGGCGAGATTGACGAAGATTTCTGTAAAAGAAGTGCCGTGGAGTTAGGATAGCTATCGGTGAGAACTTCTCACTCTTCAATTTCTTTTTCTAGTTATATATATATAGGATGTAGACGGTGTTTAGTAGCACCCGACACCCGTCATCCACAGACCATGGATGGCTTGTAATTGTTTGGTTGTGTAGTTGGTTAGATTATTTGGTTTGAATTGAATTGTTTGGTGAAATAGAATTGATTTGATTGATGTGTGAATGGCGTGGGCCTTTACTAGACCGGGGATAAGGCTAGGCCTCGTCCCGTTTCTAGTATCGTGCCGTTATGCCGCCGAAATTTTCTAAAATATGTTAGAAAAATAAAAATATCATTTTTATTGTGTAAATGAAATGAATAGAAATTCATGTGTTAAATTAAAATATATTATCATTAAAAATATAGTTTTAACGTGGAAGTGAATAAATAAATGTTTGTAAACAAATCGGCCGATTTGTTTATATACACTGATTTGACTGATATTGAATGGGTCGATAAATTTTACACATCGCCCAACTGCACAACTAAAAATCTGTGTTTGATTGTTTGAAACCCCACACGGGTGTTGGGACGAAATTTGAAGTTCACACATCCTGATTGATTAAATATGTCGATCGATTGATTGACAGGCTGTTATAAGCATAAGAGATCTATATTTGATGCTTATACAGTGTAGTGCACTTTGGTTGATGGTTGATTGTTTATTATTGCTATTATATACATGTGTTGTATGGAATCCATATAATTAACGTTATATGGTGATTGATTGGGCCTCATTCCAATCGGGAAAGTAATGAATATTATAAAAGAAAATTCATGTGTTGAATATAAAAATAGTGATGTGTTGACAGTACTCATGTGTTGAGATTAGTCGTGTGTTGAAATAAATATAGATTCATGTGTTGAATGGGATAAATATTCATTTGTTGGATAGAATAAAGAAGTTTTGAAAATATAAAGCCGTGTTGATTAGATTGACGCCATTTTGATGTAAACGATATTTATATCGATTTTATCGATTTCGAAATGAGTTGAATTGAAAACGATTTCGAAATGAATTGAATTGAAAACGATTTCGAAATGAATTGAATTGAAAACGATTTCGAAATGAATTGAATTGAAAACGATTTCGAAATGAATTGAATTGAAAACGATTTCGAAATGAATTGAATTGAAAGCGAATTCGAAATGAATTCAAATTGAATTGAATAGAAATGAATTTTAAAACGAATTTATAAAGAAGAATTCAATTTTGATTTGAATTGAAATGGAAGTTGAAATTGTTTTGAAACGAATGTAGAACTATTTATAAAATTCGTTTTAAAAGGAAATCGACGAAATATATATAATATATATATATTATATATATAATGGCCTGAATAGAACGCGCCGCGCCGCGGCAGTTCGTGAATTTCGACCATTTATTTCAAACGGACATTGCGGGAGATCCGACCGTCGGATTCTCCTAAAACCGGAACCGTTGGGTTCGTATCGAAAAGAGCTTTCCAATGAATATTAGAAATTTGAAATCTAACGGTTGGATTTGGAGTTGTGTCCAAATCAAATTCGAAAAAGGTCGCTGTAAGTGCAGTTCGATGGCCGTTGTTGGAAATCGACTGTACGGGCCTTGGTAAAATTATTAAAAATATCTATAATTTGTGTAAAATCATAATATATGGATTGGAAAGAGTTGAGCTGGAAAATTCCACATTTGAAAAGATAAAAATAGATTTTTATCGAAATAAACTAGTTTTGAACTAGAATTAAAATCAATTTATTTTTGAAATAAATAAATTGAATTTGAAAGTGATTTTAAAAATAATCAATACTCCCAATACGTGGATTGGACTGGAGTTGAATCGAAATTATCTTCGGGATATTTCGATGTTGGATTTCGTGACTATACAAATATTGTTATGGGGATTTGAAAGATATATTTTATATCGCTATTTCCAATACGATATATGTTGGTTTCAGAATTTGATATTGAATGTAAGCCGATATATTTTCTATTCAGAGCCTTGTATTTAATATCAAATGTGATTTGGGTTTATCGTGAATCGTGTTTTAGAAGACATTGGTTCTTTAACCCAGTTAAAGGCAAGATATCGATTTTTGAGAAGATTAAAACTAAGTGGAGTTTTAATGAATCTTTAATTAGATTGAAAAATGAAGTGATTATTTAAATTATCAAATCTGAAAGGTGATCGAGAATGGAGTACCACCAGTTTTGCTCCAAAGCGATAGTTAAATCTTTAATTAGATTTGAACGTGAAATGGTAATTAATTTTACCGATAACACAGGGGTGTTAGATGTGGAGTATTACCAGTTTTCTCCATGGGATATATAGGTTGGGATTGGGAAATAAAATAATAATTACTTCGGTGTGGTTCGCTAATCCCGACTAGTTTGGAAAACCATAATATGGTTTGAAATGATATCCAAAGGAAGATTAAAGAATAAATTTAGAAGAATTTATCTTGGATAGAATTAATGGGAACCTTTCGCTAAAAATGTGATTTTGTGAATAAAAGAATATTCTGAATTGGAATGAGGCGTTTGATGTGTTTGTGTAACATTTGTTTATCATATACGTGGGTTATTCAGAAAGGCCGGGTTTACACCCATTCTGAATAACCGGTTCGACGAGATGTCGAAGATGAAGACGGTGGTTGAAGACCGGAAGTCTTCACATCGTTTGGATAATTACTGACGATCCTGATTGGGCTGTACACCCAAGAGGATGGAAATAGTTGGCGGTCGTCCAGACGTACTTGGAGATGGATGGATATGCGAGGAAAGTGCCTCCGGTTTCGTTCAGACCTAGAACGGACTTGTAAATGGATGGTGTGTCTGACATTGTATTCCTTTATATTATATTTGTTGATCTCTGCTAAATATATATCTGTTTGGCGGCGGAGAATTTATTCTCTTGCTTAACGCCCTTCTCTGAGACATATGAGCTCAGAGGTTATATATTGGCAGAAATCAGTGGTACGATATGGATTGATAGTGTGGCATACTGAGATGCAGTGATCCAGACTTTTGTTGAAAAGCAAAGTTTGGTGGTTGATGATCAAAGCGCAGCTGATATAGCATGGCTTTGTGTATAGCGTTGATCCGCGAGCCTCACAGCCCGGGATGGTGGTAAACTGATGGTTTGATCAGTATACATTTTTAGTGTAGTGGATTCGGTCGACCGATATTGAGCTTCGTGCTCGGAGGGATAGAGTAAGCGGTGTTTTCTCTTGCTGGGACGTAAGCCGCGGTGATACTTGAGTCCCAAAAGTGCGGATGTGCATAGCGGTGTTTTCTCTCGCTGAGACGTAAGCCGCGGTGATTTGTACTACGCGATCGATCTTTCGAATCAGGAGCCACCATGATGGAAATCCAATTTCCAATACGTGTATTTCAGCTTTATTTGTAGAGCCTAGTATGGCGACATAGTGGGATGGGGCACTCATGCCGTCTATGATTTATATTTATGATTGAAATTGTTTTTGACACTATACACTTATTATAGTATCAAATGATTTGTTTTAAACGTATCAAGCATGTTTGGCTGTTATAAGGTAAAACCCTATCCTCCGGCTTGCGTTGCATTGTGTGATGGGACCTGGGTCTTATAATAGCTTCATTTTTCGAAAAAGCATTGCGTTGTTTATTCTATGCACTAGTATTATTGGGAGGAAACCCGTTCCGTGTTATGCGGCGTGGTCCCTTGAATTACTCTCTTTTAAAGTAAAGTTTTAAATAACTGTTTTAGTTCTCACACCAGTCACATGACTGACCTGGAGTTTATTGTTTTAACCTAAACTCTGGGTGCCCTTATTTTCGACACGGGCAGCTAGTAGTTTTGGTTTTGCAGATTTATATTCACAGGATCCTGGTTTACAGCTGGAATGATATCCGGAAAGCTTTGTATCCGTATATCTCTTCTAGTTGTGTATTGTATTATTTTCCGCTGCTAGGTATTTAAATGTAATTTAAATCTCTGATATTTCTGTGTAATATTCATTTATACTCTGTATATTCTTGTAATCTGATGCATTGTTGTAATAACAGTGAAATGTTCTTCTGTTAGTGTTCTGATTTGTCTTGTCCTCACAGTAATTCGTTCTTTCTCATCTCTTCGGAGATCGGGGAAGTTTCGGGTCGCTTCAATTGATATAAGGAAAGATTGTAATTGTTTTAGTTGTTCTATTTTATCTGGGATTCTAGTATTTTCCTTGATATATAAGGTTGTAATTCTATTTGTCCTTTTCCTATATTTACTCCTAAAAAATCTATTGTATTTTTAAATAGTTCAAATTTCTTTTTATACATAATTAAGCCATGTGTTTCAAATAGTCTTAATATGTGTATAGATGTGAGATATGTTCCTTTTTTGTTTTAGAGAAAACAAGTGCATCATCTATATAAACGCAAGTAAATTTATTGCAATGTCTAAATATGTTATCCATTTTTCTTTGAAATATTTGTGGAGCATTTTTTAGTCCAAATGGCATTACTAGCCATTTGTAGTGTCCTTCGCTGCACGTGAATGCAGTCCAAGGTATTGACTCTAGGTGCATCTTTACTTACCAGAATCCAGATTTTAGATCAAATTTTGAAAACTAATAATTATCTTGGATTTTATTAATTAAAATGTCTTTTCCTGGTATATAATATCCGTCTTCATTTGTATTATCATTAAGTCTAGTATAATCCATTACCATTCTGAATTGGCCTCTTTTTCTTTCAGATTCTTTTTGTACTACAAATGATGCTGCTCTATGTCTTGAGTCTGTTTTTCTTATTATTCCTAATTTATTTAGTATTTGTATATGCATTTTGAATTCTTCTATCATCCAATTGTCGTATTTGGGTGATCTAGTTTTTATTGTTATATCTGAGTTGATTATATCAAGTTTACAGTAAATTGAATCGTTTTCCCAATATTTTATGGGTTTTTCTCCTATTATTTCTATTTTTTTCTAACCTACTGATTATTTGGTCAATGTCATCTGTGCTTAGTAAAATATTACTTAGTTTGTTTGGATTTATTAGTTCTATATTAAGTTCAGTATTTTCATATTCATCATTTTCATAGTTATCTTCATATTCATTTAATTCCATATTGCATTGCTCATTTTTTTTATTGCCTAATTTTGCAAGATCTTCTTGTATTTCTTGTATTATTTTTTGATTTTTACATTGTCCTGGTGTGTCGCAAGTACAATGTTTTTGTTTATCTTTTTCTTTCTGTCCACCACTCTTCTTAAGCGCATACTCTGATAAAATTGGTGTTAATGTGATTTTTTTAGGTATTTGTAGATAATTTTTTATTAAAAGAGAATTGTCCCTATACTAAATCTAAGATCAAAGGCCAACAAATAATGAACAAAAGTAGACCAAATAATACATCAGAATATAAAAGATTTGAATACCTAAACTTAGAAATACATAACCCTATTCAAACAATCATTTCACTAGATAAACAAAAACATAATTGTTATCTAAGAAACCATGAATACCTACACTTATTACATTCTGAAAATAAACACCTCAATTCTATCATAGATTTAATAATAGAATTAGGAGATTCTTTACAAAACTATAATAATAGATTGATAAACTTATAGAACTTATTTCTTAAAGTATGACTTCTAGAAATAAAAAACTACAACAAATACAAGATAATCAGGATTACATAAAAACCTCTTTACAAAAGATCGGTGAATTTGACATTATAGTAAGAAAGTTAACTAAGAAATTTAAGGCATTAAACCTTAAAAGCTTTCCAAACAAAACAGATATCACTTCCCTAAAACAATTAATAAAAGAAAATAAACGAAACGAAATCGAAATACAATCTAAAGATTTAATACAATAGGTCAAGAATCAATCTGAAATAAATAAGCAACATTTTGAAACACAAATGCAAAAAATTGAACAAATGTTACAAGAAATCAAGTATATACAATTAAATTAATATGGGTATGATAACAAATGGTACGTAGAAGCTACAAATCATATCAATATGACATTCAAAAAATCTGAAAACACAGCAGGATATAACAGAGATAATTTTACAAGTAGATCAAATAGTACACTATGCTTAATGTGTAATACCATTATTGCAATGATGACCCAAATCCATGATAGATTAGACCTTATGGAAAGGCAAATTACTAGGCTAAATATAGAAACATAAGAAAAAGATAATGATATTAACCTACCCACAGAAAAATATTAGACAACACACAATGTATATAAGACCATTTACAGGAACATCTAGAACTATCATAAATAGCGATGATAGACCTATAGAAAGTAATAGTCTATCCTCAAATACATGGATAGACAGTATGCTAAGAAGATCTGTTAGTTCACAATCCCAGTTAGAAGAAATCATAAATGTAGACAGTGATTTAGAAGTATTTTCTAATAACCAACTAAATACTTTAAATCCTACAGAATTATATAGAATGGGAATGTTTACCATAAATACTGGATTATATAGACACCACAGAGAAGGAATATTATCAATCAGTGATGGAAATCAACAAACAATAAATTTAATGTCTGCAGAAGCAATTTAACAATTAAAAATACAAAAATATAAATTAATTCATTTAGGATTAATAGTTACTAGAATAAGAGGATTAGTAAGACAAAAAATAGGAGCTAAACTATTAATAGTCCTAATAGATGATAGACATAAAGAATTAGAAAAACGAATTTTTGGAACAATAGAAGTAGACATGAATAACAATATAGGAATTGTTTATGTATCTATGAACTTTATAATGACCTTAGCAGATTTCTATAAACATATAAAAGTAATTACTAAAGGATTTGACAATTTTAATGGCAAAAATATATTATTAGATATAACATTTTTAGGAAAATGTATGACAAATTACACACCTAAAATAAAAATAAATCTTGATGAAGTAATACTTGATGTAGTAATAAAAACATTAACTTCAATAGGATTAACATTTTTGAGACCCATGGAAATAGATTATGCAGTCCTAGCTGAACATGAATGGACAATACAAAATCCAATTGAAAATACACTCACACTAAAACCAAATGATGTTGTAACATATACAAATCCTAATGGATCTATATCTTTAAGATTTAAGGATTATGGGCCATCTAACCAACAAGAAATAGATACCAATGATGAATCCAATTCAGAATTACAACGAAGTTTGTAAATGCATAAGATAATATACCCAAAAGAACTTGGAATGATGCTAGAACCTGATGAGATGTTTGAACTAGAAAATCAACTTAGGCAAAATAATCTAATAGATAATAATACATTTGTATATATGGATGATGAAAACAATATAAGAACAAAAACTATACCTACATTAGAAACCTTCTTAGAAGGTTCTGATGAAACAATAACCAGTCAAAATAATGAAACAATAAAAATAAATAATAATCAACTTATTGATGAATTAATAATAGAATATACATAACATTTGGACTTAATGGAAGCCCAAGGAGAAAGTACTAGTACAATAAATTATCCCCAAAGATCAACAGTAACCTACCCCTAAAGTTCACCAGAAGAAATGACCTATAGACTAGGACATCCTCCTAGAACAAATGTAAACCCCTACACAAATGAAAATAAAAATTTAAGGATAGATGGAAAAAGACTACCAATAGAAATAACATTTTTTCGAACAAATTCTGTAGTACTCAATGTTACTGAATGTCATCCACAACTATTAGATACCTACGTAGAACAATGGACTGCTGCAATAGCTAGAGACTATTCTGCTAAACACCCAAATATACATTTGGGAGAAGAAATGGTAAGAATCACAGAAAATTATCTAGGTGACGTTGCTAAAAGAATGTGGGAAGCATACAAGTCAAATTTCCCAGATGAAGTAGCCTCACTAGTAGCCCAAGGTGGAAATATTTACAACTTTGCATATTTAATACATAGAATAATAACCGGAAGAGAAGTAAATACAGGATTAACTTTAATACAACAAGAAGCTATGAGGGATCTAGAACAAATACAGTTAATAGATTGCAAACATATAATAAAATTCTTAAATGAGTTTCTATATTATGCAAAAACTTCTAGAAACTATTATTTTAAAGAAATAGGAGATAGGCTATTTTCTAAATTACCAGGAGATCTAGGTAAAGAAGTACACAATTTATGGAACGAAATGTATCCAAGAGCCCCCAAGACATACGACAATATAGGAATACGAATAACCCATATTATATCTGAATTAAAGAAAAAATGTACATATATACAAATACAGAGAGAATTAAAACAAAAGAGTTATGGATTCTGCTCACAAATATATACACCCCAACAATATGACTCTAGAAATCCTATAGTCACAAAACAAAAACCAAAGAAACATTATACAAAGAAATACTACTTAAAAAAAATCTACGGCTAAGAAACCATATTTGAATAAAACAAAACATGTTAGAAAATATAATCCTAGAAAGACATATACAAGTACAATTACGTGTTTTGCATGTAATCAACAAGGACATCTTTCATCTGGACAATTTCTTTTACTTCAGATTTAGTAGAAATAACTTCAGATGTTTCGGAAACATCTACAATATATTCTATAATATCACTAGAAGGACTAGAAGAACAAGAATTACCCTTTAATTCAGACTATTCATTAATAGAAAGAATTAGGAAAAAAATCAAACAAACCAGATGGATCATTTTGATCAACTATTAAATTTAGTAAATAGAGATGAATGTGAACATGACTTTAAATATAAAATGGGAACATATACTACAAAGTGTTATTTTTGTCCTTGGTACCTTGCCTTTGACAAAAGATTTAAATGTAAAATATGCACCATAGAAATATGTTACTCTTGTGTAGAAAAACAGTTTGAACTAAGTATACCAAATGAAAAGAAAATACAATTTATAGACAAAAATAAAATCAATGAAGATAGAATAAAAATTCTAGAAGAAAGAATGAATAATTTAGAACTAGAATTAGATGAAGTCAATTTTTTTTTACATAAAATAGAACAAATAAGAAAAGGAAAAAAATAATTACTACAAGTATTCAATTATCTGATACTGACAATTCGGATATACCCATATTGAAAACCTTGTTGAAAATAACCTAAATCATTTAGATAAACCAATTAGTATACCCATAATATGCAATACAGAAAAACTGAGAGAACTAAGAATTCTAATCTTATCAAATATAAAAGGGATATAAATACAATTACTAGCACTTATAGATACAGGGGCCACAAGCTATATAATATGTTCAAAAATAATACCACACCATTTAGTCTCAAAAGATGAAAAACCAAAACAAAGTACACAATTTGATGGAAAAACAATCATTGTAATAGATGTTGTAAAAATTGTACAAATAAGATTTAGTGCCACCTGTAATGATTGGTCCCAACATTACCCCTTAAAACACCTATGGGTAACAGAGTTGAACTTAGGAAATATAAGTTTAATACTTGGATTAGATTTTTTTACTAAATCACAACGGACAATTCTCTTTTAATAAAGATTTTCTACAAATACCTAAAAAAACCACATTAACACCAATTTTATCAGAGTATGCGCTTAAGAAGAGTGGCGAACAGAAAGAAAAAGATAAACATTGTACTTGCGACACACAAGGACAATGTAAAAAACAAAAAATAATACAAGAAACACAAGAAGATCTTGCAAAATTAGACAATAAAAAAAATGAGGAATACAATACGGAATTAAATGAATATGAAGATAACTATGAAAATGATGAATATGCAAATACACAACTTAATTTAGAACTAATAAATCCAAACACAAGGTTTTACTAAGCACATATGACATTGACCAAATAATCAGTAGGTGAGAAAAAATAGAAAAAATAGGAGAAAGACCCGCAAAATATTGGGGAAACGATTCAATTTATTGTAAACTTGATATAATCAACTCAGATATAACAATAAAAACTAGATCACCCAAATACGACAATTGGATGATAGAAGAATTTAAAATGCATATACAAATACTAAATAAATTAGGAATAATAAGAAAAACAGACTCAAGACATAGAACAACAGCATTTGTAGTACACAAATAATCTGAAAGAAAAAGTGGCCAATTCAGAATGGTAATGGATTATAATAGACTTAATGATAATACAAATGAAGACGGATATTGTATACCAAACAAAGACATTTTAATTAATAAAATCCAAGATAATTATTGGTTTTCTAAATTTGATCTAAAATCTGGATTCTGGCAAGTAAAGATGCACCTAGAGTCAATACTGAAACGACCCGAAATCCCCCTTACGGAAAATCCCGGATTGAATTGAGGACAAGACGCATCAGAACACAAACTGAAGAACATTTCATTTTTAATTACGACAATTCCATCAGAATACAAGAATATACAGAGTATGAATCAATATTACACATCATAAAATATCAGAGATTACAATGTATTACATAGCAGCGGAAAATAATACAAAACATAACTGAAGGAGATATACGGATACAAAGCTTTCCGAATAGCATTCCAGCTGTAAACCAGGATCCTATGAATATAAATCTGCAAAACCAAAACTACTTGCTGCCCGTGTCGAAAATAGGGGCACCTAGCGTTTAGGTTAAAACAATAAACTCCAAGTCAGTCATGTGACTGGTATGAGAACTAAAGCAGTTATTTAAAACTTTACTTTAAATCCGATATATCAAGGGACCACGCCGTATAACATGGAACGGGTTTCCGCCCAAGAATACTAGTGCATATATCAAAATAGCGCAATGCTTTTTGAAAAAATGAAGCTATTATAAGACCCAGGTCCTATCACACAATGCAACGCAAGCCGGGGGATAGGGTTTTCCCTTATAATAGCCAAACATGCTTGGTACGTTAAAACAAATCATTTGATACTATTATAAGTGCATATTGTATAAAACAACTTCAAATATAAATGTATCAATCCTAGACGGCATGGGTACCATATATCATGTCGCCAATACTAGGCTCTACAATCAAAACTGCAAATGTCACTTATTGGAAGTTGGATTTCCATCTGTGAACCAAGGCTAGGGATCGTCCTTACCGCTTTGAGACAATCTAGCCCATGCCTCAGGATTAGAACGCATCGACCCTTGGATCTTCAGGGCCGGTCCACTTGATGTGGATAAAACTTAAACCCTGAACAATACGTCTCCCCGCCCTATGGGGCGTAAATGAGCCAAATGAATCCATCGATCCCGGATCGACCGATATAACCGAGGCGCCCCGCTATCCATCATCCACGTAAGTAAAATGCCAGGGCATGTAAAACGCTGACACCACTCCTAGCTAGAAGGAAACATATGCTCTCCCTACAGTCCTCTCCTGTTTCTGGTTCACACCGGGGTGTGAGGCTCACGAATTAACGCTACACAAAGCAACGCTGTATTAAAGTCATTCTTTGATCATCAACCATAAGACTCTGCTTTTCAACAGAAGCCTTGATCATTTGCATCTCAGCATGCCACACAGGCAATTCATGCCATGCGACTGATATCTATCGATATATAACCTCTGAGCTCGTATGTCTCAGTGAAGGGCGTTAAGCAAGAGAATAAATTCTCCACCGCCAAACAGATATATATTTAATAGAAATTAATCAACACAGAATAAAATCCAATGTCGGACACACAATCCATTTACAAGTCCGTTCTGGGTCTGAACGAAACCGGAGGAACCGTATTCCTCGCATATCCATCGATCTCCATGTACGTCTGGACGATCACCAACTGATTCCCTCCTCTTGGGTGTACAGCCCAATCAAGATCATCAGTAATTATCCAAACAACGCGAAGACCTCCGGTCTTCGACCACCGTCTTCATCGTCGACTTATCGTCGACTCAGTTATTCAAAATGGGCTAAACTCGGTCTTTCCGAATAACTCGCGTATATAATAAACAAGTGTTATAAAAGCACAACATACGCCTTCTTCCAATCCAGAATATTCCTTTATTCAAATATTCTTTTACTTTGGGAAAGGTTCCCATTAATTTTATCAAAGATAAATTCTTTAAATTTATTCTTTAATCTTCCTTTGGATTATCACTTCAAACCAAATTATGGTTTATCCAAACTAGTCGGGATTAGCGAACCTTACCGAAGTGATCATTTGTTAAATTCCCCAACACCAACCTATTCATCCCATGAAGTAAAACTGGTAATACCTCATATTTAACACCATGGTGTTATCGGTAATTTTAATTACCATTTCACATTCAAATCTAATTAAAGATTTAACTATCGTATGGAGCGAAACTGGCGATACTCCGTTCTCGATCATTTCTTGAATTTGATAATTTTAGTTATCAAATTCTCCTTTCAATCTATTTAAAGATTCATTAAAACTCTAATTCAGTTTTAATTTCCAAAACTCATTACTTAATGATTATTCAAATCCAGGAAATAAATCCTCTCTTTAACTGGGTTAAAGAATTAATGTCATTTAAAACACAGCTCACGATAAACCCAAATTCTATTCCATCAGCCTTTAACCGTAAATTAGCAAGTGAACAATTCTCTAAGTAATAACCCCGAAGGCCGAGACCAACACCAAATCAATACCAGGAAACCATTCAACTTAACTAATCTCCAGTTGGTTTCTGATTTTCTTAACTCCGTTGGGTCTAAGAACAGCATTATTAAAGATACCATTGACGACAACCCGAAATCACATTCCATTAACGATGGAATCTTCATGGAAAACAAATCGATAGATATAATCGATATAAACTTCCATATCCGACTAACAATATAAATGGAATAATGGCAAAGCCTTTTAAATTTCATATATATTAGTAGTCCTCATCCACAGAAATTCACTTCGATTATTACCAAATCGAATTCCATTCCATTCCAATTTATTTTATTAAATTGGAAAACTTTACTTCGGAAAATCTCCTTTAAATCTTAACAAAAGATTTATAAATTCCAAATCACATTCCACTGCAAATCGAGTTAAAGTACGAATGCCATTAAAACACAGTTCACAACAATCCCAATTCACATTCCATTAATTATTGAGTTAAAGAACAAATGTTATTTAAAACACTGTTCACGATAAACCCAAAAATCAATTCCAATTCAATTCCAATTCAATTCCAATTAAATATTATTTAATTGAAATACTTCATTAAATCTAAATAAAAAGATTTAACCTTTTCCTCAATTGGGTTTAAGAACAGTGTTAATGAAGACACCATTCACGACAAACCAAATCCCATTCGATATTAAATACAAAGCTCTTAATAGAAAATATATCGGCTTATATTCAATATCAAATTCTACGACCAACAAATATCGTGTTGGAAATAATGATATAAATATATCTTTCAAACTTCCATAACAATATCTGTTTAATCACGAAATCCAACATCAAAATATTCCGAAGACAATTTCGATTCAAATCCATTTCCACTTTATATATTGGAAATTCTGGTTATTTTCAAAACTATTTCAAATCCAATTTATTTATTTTAAAAATAAATGGATTATAATTCTAGTTCAAAACAAGTTCATTTCAATAAAAATCTATTTTTATCTTTTCAAATATGGGATTTTTCGTCCCAACTCTTTCCAAATCATTTCTTATGATTTTACACAAATTATTGATATTTTTAATAATTTTATCAAGGCCCGTACAGTCGATTTCAATCTATGGCCATCGAACTGCACTTACAACGACCTTTTCCAAATTTGATTTGGACATAATTCCAAATCCAACCATTAGATTTCTATTTTCTTGTATTCGTTAGAAAGCTCTTTTCAATACGAACCCAACGGTTCTGGTTTTAGGAGAATCCGATGGTCAGATCTCCCGTATTGTCCATTCGAAGTCAATGGTCGAAATTCACGAACTGCCGAGGCGCGGCACGTTCTATTCAGGCCATTATATATATAATATATATAATATATATTTCGTCGATTCCCCTTTAAAACGTATTTTATAAATCGTTTTAAATTCGTTTTCAAAACGATTTCAACTTCATATTCAATTTCAAATCAAAATTGAATATTCTATATCATCGATATATATAAATGATAATATTTTCAAAACATTATATTTTGAAATCAATTCCTTTTCGATATTCATTATAAAAATGAATAAAATCGATATAAATATCGTTCACGTCAAAATGGCGTCAATCTAATCATCACACCTTTATATATTTAAATATAATCGTGTACATCCCAAATCGGACATCAAAATCACATTTTGATCTATTACTGAATATTATTTTAAAATATTCTTTATTTTACAATAATCGTTATTTCAAAATATTCATTCTTTCTAATCTGGAATCAGACACAGTCAATTACCATATAATTTGACTATATGGATTTCACACAACAAATGTGTATAATCAACAAGGAAAACAACAATCCATCATCCAGAGTGCGTTCTACACTGTATAAGCATCAAATATAAATATTTAATGCTTACAACAGCTTGTCAATCAATCGATCGACATATAGCTAATTATTGGGATTAGTGTATGTCCAATTTCATCCCAATACGCGTGTGGGGTTTCAATCAACAAACACTGAATATTATTTGTGCAGTTGGGCGATGTGTAAAATTTATCATCCCAATCAATATCAGTCAAATCAGTGTACATAAACAAATCGTCCGACTTGTAATTGAATATTTATTTTATTCACATACACGTTAAAAATTATATTTTTAACGATAAAATATTTATTCGGTTCATTTACACAATAAAAATGATATTTTAATTTTTCTAATATATTTTAGAAAATTTTGGCGGCATAACGACACGATACTAGAAACGAGATAAGGCCTAGCCTTATCCCCAGTCTATTAATTGCCCACGCCATACACATACCAATCTAATCACTTCCACTTCACCCAAACAACCAAATTCAAACCAATAATCCAATCAACTACACAACCAAACAAACAAGTCGTCCATGGTCTGTGAACGACGGGAAACAGTTCATATATGTAGTTATAAAATAAATAACTATATAAGAAAAATTATAGTGAGAAGTTCTCACCCTTGGGTTCCACTCCTCCATTTTCTATTTCTGTATTTCAGAACCGTCAGGATTTTCCCAAACTTCCAGCTCAATCTTTTTCACGTTGTTCACATTAAAAATCACATTTTTAATACCGCGCTATTTATTTAAAAATCACCTTTTTATAACACTACTCATATGATAAAAATCAAATTTTTATTTCGCTTTCTAGATAATAAAAATCCTATTTTTATATCGATCTTTACATTATAAAAATCATATCTTTTTTGTTTATAAAGATCACATTTTTATGTTTTTACCACTCATATCAAAATCATGTCTTTTTCTTCATAAAAAAATAAAATCTTTAATTCGCTATATACATATAAATATCATATTTTTATCTCGTCCTATATTATTTTAAAAATATAATCTGTTCTCTTTTAACATAAAAACCATATTTTTATTCGCTAGATGAATATATAAAAATCTATTTTTTACACCGTTAAAAATCTAATCTTTATCTACTTAAAAATCTTACCTTCATCTGAAAAATCATATCTTCTTTCTATGAAAAATCATATCTTCACGTATTAAGAAAAAATCTATACTTTACCCTTTTTTTAAAAAAAAAACTAAACTTTATATGCTAAAAATCGAAATTTTATCCTAAAGCTATTTAAATAAAAATCAACTTCTTATTCATATGCAATACAAAAAATGCATTCTTTATTTCTAATAAATGAATAAAAAATAAAAGTGAAGGCTTACAGACGATGATGGGCGGCGGAGGAGGAGAGAGAGGGTGTCGGGGTCAGGGGGGCCGCGGTGAGGCTAAGGCGGAGATGGGGGCGGCACCGTGCCTAGAAGCGGTGGAGGTGAGACCACGGTGGACGGGACGATGGGTTTTGGGGGCTGTGGGGCTCGGGGTCGTCGAACGGTGGAAGAAGAGGGGCGGAGAGAGGAGCAAGCGCGAGGGAGGAGGAGAAGATGGAGGCGCCGCCGCCTGGGGGGAGGGGGGAGGCGCGCGATCGATCGCCTGTAGGGGGCACGATCGATTTGGGTTCCCCCTTTTTTGTTCGACTTCTGTGAGGAAAGAGAGAGGAGGGAGGATATTATTATATATATATATTATTATTTTTAATTTCAGAAACTAACTTTTTATTTCGACCTCCAAATGAGACCCACCGACTATCGTCCATAACTAGTTACCCCCATTTTGAACGCAATGGGATATGTATTGTAAGCAGATTCGATCGTTTCGATCAGTTTCCGTCAAAATCAAATTATAAATCTACATATCGAATTTGAACGCGCATTTCAATCTACTGGGGCCATACACAGGCTCTAAAAATTCCTGAAAAATATTTCCTAGCTTCGTATTGACGATACGGTCCTAACAATTTCGTCAAATTCTGAGACCGTTTGAAAAATGGCCATTTTCTGGTCGATCGAAATTGACTGAAACTGTTAAAACACGTTTAACTTCTCCACGCTCACATATTGATTCAGAAAATTATGAATTTTGAAACCTAGTAATAATTTGACATCTCGGATCCAACAAAAGTGTTTTCATCGAAAACAGAGGTCATTTGCAAAATTTCCATTTTTAAGGGCCAAAATTCCATAGCGACTATTTTGAATTTTCAACTAGGCATATCTTTTTATTCCCGCTATGAAATTTTGATTTTTCCGATTCTTTGGAAAGATATTCTCAAATAGATTCTAATATTTATGATTTTGCTAAAATTCGGTTTATTTTGAATCCTGTACGTTCATTTGAAATTTGAAATCGAATTTTCAAACTACCATGCCATTTTCAGTTCCTTTTATAATTAAAATAAAATATTTATATTCTAACGTCGATTCAAATAAATATATTCATTCTAATTCTATTCAAAATAAATTTCTTGTCGTCATTATTTAAAATAATCCATTTTAAATATTCAAAATTCACTAAAATTGCCAAAATAAAAATTTTAAATTGGTTTAGATTTTCCGGGTTATTACAATCTCCCCCACTTGAAACTTTTCGTCCCCGAAAAGGAACAAAGCTGAAAGTTGTTTTACAAATCAACTCAACTTTCATTATTTTCATTATGGCTTAAGTTCTTCAAATTTTCAGTTTCTAAGAACTTTTCAAATTCTTCAAAATTTTGGCTAACACGCTAAATTTTCGAATTTTTTTGCCATAACCTCCCCTGCACGGGAGCACTGGGAAAATCCCGAAATTGCCATACATGCCTCTCCAATCCAAAAGAAAAAGAAACAGCCAAGCGGCTAGCCAATCGGCTCATAAAATCATCCAAAACCCAAGAAATTCAATAAACATGTACCTATTTGTCGGGCAAACAATTTTATTCCTCTTCTCTAGCCTCCTTGCTATGACCTGTTCAATGTAAGTACATATATATGCATGCAAATGCGAATAATTTTCAAACAACTCACTATTTGGTTCAATTTGGCTAAAGCTTCAACATTTAATCAATCGAACAATAATCAAACAACACAATCAACAATCAATTTGTTGATTATCATTTCAAATTCATAACTTTTATATATAGTCAAAAATCACATTTTTGTAACAACCCGTGTATTCTATAACAGTGAAATTCACAAATTAAAGTATAACTAATTTCAAATCAAAGAATTAAGGTAAACGGGATACGCCATTGCGTTTGTCTCGGAATTCTGCTTGAGATAGAGTCCGATTTTGCGTAAAACAGACTCCGTATGAAGAAGATATGGCCTCCAGAAGTTTCAGAACTTAGTTTAAAATTCAAAACAGCTCAGAAAAACCAATTCAAAATTCAAAATCGGGCCGGATTGGCCAGGGTGGGAATTTTCCCGCCCAAGGCACCCAGGTCGACTAGGTAGTCGACCTGGGGCTACCCAGGTCGACTGGGTAGTCGACCTGGGTCACCCGTGTCGACTGCCAAGTCGACACGGTGTCGACCGGCGTGTCGACCTGGCCCTTGAGCCAGGTCGAACCCAGCCCCCTGGCTGGCCTAGTCTGTGTTTGGCCGAATTTCTGAGCCTTGTCTTGTCACTAGGGCTAGGTGTCAGCTCATGATTGGTCTCTCCTTCAAACGAATGGCTAATATTAATCCAAGCTCAATCGACGGTCCTAATCAATTCACAAACTCTATAAAAAGGACCTAAGACTCACCCTAATTCATACAAATAAAAAATGAGAATGAGATCGTCATGCTGCCGAGGAGAGACAAGGAGTAGCCGTCAAAATTGAGAGACGATTAGGAGACAATTCAAAAGCTTAAAGCAACGACAACTAAATCAAAACAACGCCTACAACAAAGGATAGCATCTCCAAATTCAGAATTCAGATTCTTGAATTGAAGATTCATCATACGTAGTAAGTAGAGTGCTATTCCGATGTGAATAAATAATTGTGTTTTGATTTGTGTAAAATGAGAAATAGAATTGTACTTGATTTGTGGTGATAATAATTCATATTTGTATGTTGCTATGATTCTAAGCGATTTGGGATGTTGTGGTATAACGATTGGATATTTGCAAGTATGTGATTCATGTTGAAAATTAACAACTACATGTTTGTGGTAGTTTATTACAACACCTATTGGATAATTGCAAGTATATGATTCATGTTGAAAGAAATGACTATATGTTTGTGGTAGTTTATTTGAGACTCATGCAAGTATACGATCCACTATTATGCCAACATAATATATATTATAACCACTTTTAGTGTAGTTGGATCCATTTGGGTATTTTGACTTATGTAAATTTATGTTGGAATTGGCATAATGATTCAAGTGTAAAACCATACTTTTGTATTAGAGACAAAAGTAAGCATCTTTGTGAACTTGTGTTGACTCTATGAACATGACTAAACTATGATTGATGTTATGCCTAATTGAAAAACATGTTTTAGGCCTATGTTGTTATCAAAATCATATGATAATATATGTGACACATAATTAAGTTAGATTTACATTCCAATTGCAAGCTTGTATGAATAGATTAAAAACCATGATTTCATGTTTAGGTATGTTTATGCCATGATTATATGAATAGATCAAAAAAACCATGATTTCATGTTTAGGTATGATTATGCCATGATTATATGAATAGATCGAAAACCATGATTTCATGTTTAGGTATGTTTATTCCATGATTATATGCTATTACAATGCAAGTTCACAAGTGCCAAATTTATGTTAATTAGTTCGCTATGTTGCAAGTTCATGCGTTCACACTCCCCTTTTTATGTTACTTAGAATATATAAACACCATGTTCTAAGCCTCCCCTTTTTCATGTGGCTAAGTTGGGTTTAAATGTTAAACCCAACATATGTTATATTGTAGCGAACGTATAAAACGGGGGTAATGACGTTTGGGTTAAAATATAAAACATATGTGTTGGCATGTTTGACGCATGCCAATGACCTTGAAAAACCATTAAGTGGTATAAATTAATTTTACCCAATAAAGATGAATTTGAATAATGGGCCGCAAATATTTACATATAAAAAGAAAAGAGACAAAATATGTAAATTTAGAAAATACGATGTGTTTAACCCGAGGTTGGATTGAGTTGTGATGTAAACCTGCCCGGAACCGCCTGGCTGTCCAGTAGTCACAGCAATACCTATCAAATGTGGGTGGTTAAACACGGAGCCCAAGAAAGACCCGAGGTTAGACAGAGTTGTGGCGTAAGACTGCCCGGACCCAACCGACAACAGGCAGCCACAACAATATTTGTCTAATGTGAGAGGTCGAGGCTTTAATAAGACAATTAAGGCTGAGTCAGGATTGATAGGATTAAGTAAATTGAATTAATACTTAATCAAAATGGAACATGCTAAACTATACAGACTGATTGGGGGTTAGGTTTACAAAACACTTAACCAACTTAGCATGTTGGCTAGAAATAGAAAACCTAGTAGCGGGGGACCCTTTTCAGCAGTAACCTTCCAAGGTGTATCAAGATACCCTGAACTAGGCAGGGTGGGGCACGATTACTGGGCTGACTGTAAGAGGTCAAATCGACGGCGGTGGTGCAGCAGTGTAGGTTCTAACGGGGTGCGGGCGTGCACACACTCCGGCGCAGAAAAATAAGGCACTGGGCACCAGTAGTATACCTGTGCATTCTAGAATTGTGTCGGGCCGCCACCATGGGACTTGATACACCCCATGGTGGGACCAGCATAGGTAACTACAACAACGGGGGGCCGTAAGACACATGTAACTATGCGAGTAGGAGCCGATCATCAGAAATGGATCACTTCACCCTGATTATGGGGTGCCTGTTGGGAACTAGTTTATATGGGTATAGAGATTAATATGGGGTATGATAGTACATTCGACTCTAGACAACTTAACCTAGTTTATAGTGCTTTCCCATTTCCAGTTTATACTTATCATGCCCAATTCTTTATTCATAGACTGAATAGTCCTAGACTTACTCAGGCTTTATGTCTGACTCTACTTTTCTTTCGTCTTCTTTTCTTTCGTTTCCCCCCCCCCCCCAGGTCTACAGTGAGGGAATACCGCAGCTTGACCAGTTTTTACATCCAGCTTGAAGAGAAAGAATGTATTGCTTGGATCTCTTTCATTTTGGACTATGGCTTTAGACAGCACTTATGGGACTTATGCAGTTTACTTATGTTTTTATGCTTCTTTAAATAATGTAACCAAGCCAGTTATGAAGATGTTATGTTTTTGGAAGTATTGTAAGACAAATTATGGCATGGTTTGTGTAACACGTATTTTAATGAAATAAAAGTTGCTGTTGTTTTCCGCTGTTTCAAAAATATATGTTTTTTTATATATCTGTCTTGTGTATCTGTGACTTGTAATATAAACCTCCACCAAAATTAGGGCATTCTCTTTGAGAGTGACCCTAACGGAGGTGGGGTGTTTCACTTGGTATCAGAGCCAAGTTTACCAGATAAGATAAAAAGTTTTGAAAATTCATTTCCAAAAAGAAAATTTAAAGAAGCATTTTTAAAGATAAAATATTATTTTATTTTAAAAAGGCATAGTCCCCCAAAGCCATAGGTACTATCTTTTATCCCTCGTTTTGAATCTACCCTTTTTGTTTCAGCATGTCCGAAGAACTTAACTTGCCAGAGGGTATACCAATACCTGGTTGGTTCAGACGATTCTTAGAAGCGAGGGCCACTCAGCCAGGTCCTACCGTTCCTCCTCTCCCAGCTGCGGGAAATCATCCAGCTGCAGCAGCACCTCTTCCTCCACCTCCTCCGCGGGGTAATACTTTTGCTAAGATATGTAAAGATTTTAAAGCTATGGGAGGAAAGGACTTTCATGGAACCGAGTCCTTCGTGGCAGCCAGGAATTGGCTGAAGGAAACCGAGGACTTATTCGTCATCTTTGAGGTAGAAGATAGGCAGAAGGAACAACTGGCAGTATGGCTACTTAAAGGCGAGGCTTCCTACTGGTGGGAAGTCACCAATGCAGAAAGACCAGTGGAAATATGGGAGGACTTTAGGGCAAGGTTTGAGGCTAAATTTCTCTCAGAAGCTGAAAGGAGTCTTCAGTTGGAAAAATTCTTATTTCTTAAGCAAGGAAATATGACAGTCAAAGAGTATGTTAATCAGTTCGATCAGCTGGTTAGGTTCGGACTGGACCTAGTCAACACTCCGCACAAGAAGGCTCTCCGCTTTGTCAAAGGATTGAGTGAGCCATTACACAGTTTGGCCATGACCCATATACCCATGGGAGCTACGTATGAAAGGTTGGTGCAGATGGCATTGCTGAACGAAGAGGATAAGGGCAAGAAGGAGACAAAGGCAGAAAGCTCTCAAGGGAAGAAAGAGGGTTTACAGCCTAAGAAGACAGACTTTAAGAAGGGCGGGAAAGACAACAAAGAGAAGAGGAAGTGTAATTTCTATGGCAAAGTGGGGCACTTAGTGAAAGATTGCCGGAAAAAGAAGGCCAAGATGAATGGTGGGTGCTTTTCTTGCGGTGAGACAGGCCACATGGCTGAGGATTGCCCGAAGAAACGAGGACAGGGGCAGAGGGCTGGATCCACCTCAGGGGCACATGTTCATGTGCTAGAGGCGCCACCTCTGCAACAGCGAGATATAAATACTTCTGTAGAAAGTGTAGTTTATCTTTATGATCACCCAGTTCGCACTTTATTTGATTCTGGCGCATCACACTCTTTTATCTCGTCTACTTTAGTAGAATCTCTGCACCTGGAAACTAGTATGGTAGAGGACCCCTTAATTGTTTCAAACCCAATTGGGGGCCCAGCTCATTTGTCTATGATCTGTGTGGGATTGAAAATTTCTATTCTAAGCGTAGAATTTCAATGTAGTGCCTTTGTTTTGGGCTTTTCGGGATATGGTTTGATTTTGGGCATGGATTGGCTATCCAGTAATGGTGCCATCCTGGATTGTGAGAAAAGGGTGGTTAGGCTTCTGACCCAACTCGGTAACACTCTAGAAATTACTTGTAATCCTTCGTATGCAGTTATTCTTAGTTATCTTGAATCGCTAGATGCCTCTGTTGAAAGTTTGCAATCAGTTAGAGTGCTCCGGGAATACCCGGATGTCTTCGAAGAGGTGAAGGGCCTGCCTCCGAAGCGGGAGATAGACTTCCGCATATATCTTGTAGATAATGCAAAGCCCGTTGCGTTTCCCGTTAGAAACGTGGCTCCACGGGAAAGGAAGGAGCTCAGTAAACAGATTAAAGAGCTTCTAGAGAAGGGGTTCATTAGAAGGAGCATTTCAGAATGGGGCGCTCCAGTGGTGTTCGCTACAAAGGCGGATGGTTCACTCCGTCTATGTGTTGACTATAGGGAGCTCAACAAGCTAACGAAAAAGAATAGGCAACCTCTCCCCAGAATTGACGATCTGTTTGATCAGCTTGTAGGAGCGTCGGTTTTCTCCCAACTCGATTTGGCGACCGGTTTTCATCAGCTAAGGGTGGCTGAAGATACCATCGATAAAACGGCATTCAGAACCCCAGACGGCTTCTTTGAATGGCTTGTCATGCCTTTTGGCTTGACAAACGCACCTGCTTACTTTGTGGACCTGATGAGTAGGGTGTTCAGAGAATTCCTCAACAAGTTCGTGGTGGTCTTCGTAGACGATATCTTGATCTTCTCAAAGAGTGAAGAGGAACATGCTCAGCACCTAAGGGCAATCATGGAAACTCTACGAGTCCACCAGCTAAAAGCCAAATTCTCCAAATGCCACTTTTGGAGAGAGGAAGAAAGGTTTCTTGGGTACATAGTATCCAAAGAAGGGTTAGCCATGGACCCTGCTAAGGTAGTAGCGGTGCAGGACTGGAAGACACCAAAGAACGCAACAGAAGTCTGAAGCTTTCTCGGGCTAGCAGGCTTCTATCGGAAATTCATCAGAGACTTTGCAAAAATATCAGCTCCGCTCACAAGGTTGACAAAGAAGAATCTAGTGTTCAATTGGGACTTGGATTGCAAGTTTGCTTTCCAACGACTGAAAAGGGCTCTTACAACAGCCCCAGTTTTGACGTTGCCAGATGGAAGCAAGATGTTCACAGTTTATATTGATGCATGTGGGACAGGGCTAGGCGCTGTCTTAATGCAAGAAGGGAGGGTAGTAGCTTATGGTGGAAGGCAGTTGAAAGTTCATTAAAAGAACTACCCGACCCACGATCTTGAGTTAGCCGCCATCGTCTTTACACTCAAGTCTTGGCGACACTATCTCCTAGGTGAGAAGTTTGAACTTTACACTGACCATAAATCGTTGAAATATCTTTTCTCGCAGAAAGATCTTAACTTGAGACAACAGAGATGGATTGAGTTTCTTGCCTCGTATGATTTCGAGATCTCCAACACTCCGGGCAAAGGCAACGTAGTGGCAGACGCGTTGAGCCGAAAGAAACTAACCCCAAGCCCGCTGTTTGTTGAAAGACAAAGCCTAGAGTTTATAGCCAGCTTTGACTTTAGGCCCTCCTCCAATTTTGTACCGGGCTTGCTAGCATCTCTCGAAGTACGCCCGACTTTAGTGGACTCAATAGGGACAGCACAATGCGAAGACCCTCAGCTTGTGGAGACGATTGATAGGCTAATTAGTGGTGAGACTTCAATTCACCTCAACAGATACTCCATCGACGATAAGGGTTGGATAAGGCGGGACGGAAGACTATGCGTCCCACAGACAAGGGATTTAGTAAAGACGGTTCTCGAGGAAGCACATCACTCCAAGATGACGATACATCCAGGCGGAGATAAAATGTACAAGGACATAAAAAGAACTTTCTTTTGGAACGGCATGAAGAAGGACGTGGCAGATTTCGTTTCTAAGTGTATGACCTGCCAATAGGTTAAGGCGGAACAGAAAAAGCCTGGCGGTCTGCTCCATCCTCTATAGGTCCCACAGTGGAAGTGGGATAGCATCTCAATGGACTTCATTGATGGGCTGCCTAGGTCTAGAAGGGGCAACACTAGCATTTGGGTAATAGTGGATAGGCTTACTAAAAGCGCCCACTTTTTACCTGTCAAGAGTAAAAGAACTGCCTCATCCCTAGCATCTCTTTACCTCAAGGAAATTGTTCGACTCCATGGAATACCCTCCAGCATTGTTAGTGACCGAGACCCTATCTTCACAAGTGGGTTTTGGCGGAGTCTGCAAGAAGCGGTAGGCACACAGTTATGCTTGAGCACAGCCTATCATCCCCAAACCGACGGCCAGACAGAAAGAGTGAACAGAGTTTTGGAGGACCTTTTAAGACTGTGCGTCCTTGACTTCAGAGGGACGTGGGAAGACCATCTTCCTTTGGTGGAATTCGCCTACAACAACAGCTACCAAGCCACCATCGGAATGGCGCCCTTCAAAGCTTTATATGGAAGACCGTGCCGATCGCCCATATGTTGGTGGGAGTCTACTGACAAGCTCATACTTGGACCAGATATGATCCGAGAGACTTCAGAAAAAGTAGACTTAATACGGAGAAGAATGAAGACAGCCCAAGACAGACAAAAATCCTACGCCGACAAGAGGAGGACCGACCTTGAATTTGAGGTTGGGGACAGAGTTTTTCTTAAGGTATCTCCGCTAAGGAACGTTGTTCGTTTTGGAACCACAGGAAAACTAGCACCAAGGTTCGTAGGACCATTTCCTGTTATCGAGAAAATTGGGAAAATGGCCTATAGATTAGAGCTACCCGAAAAGCTGGTCGGAGTTCACAACGTCTTTCACGTTTCGCATCTCCGAAAATGTCTACATGAATCTGCTGAAGTGGTAGAGCCAAATATCCTAGAAGAAGCTGAAGTGGAACGCGAAGCGACCGTGAGGAAGTTCCAACCCGCATATTAGGAACGGAAGTGAAAAAGCTACGCAACCGTGAAGTCAAGCTCGTCAAAGTTCAGTGGAGCGACGCCGAGGGAGACGCAACTTGGGAAACTGAAGCTAGAATACGCGCAGCCTACCCTTTTCTTTTCGAGGGTACATCTTTGATCTTTCTTTTTCCTTAAGTTGCGCTTTTATCTATCTTTTTAGGTATATCTCCTCGACCTTATCTTTTAGGTAGAAAATCTTTGGATGAAAACATGTAATTGAAACATGTTATGGATGATGGTTGCAAGTGGTTGCAAGTGATTGCTAGTGGTTGCTCGTGGTTGCATATACACACACAATCTAGGTATTAGATCGGCTCAGTCACCTTATGTTGCTTATGCATATATATGTTTGCATTTGTATATAGTTGAAGTTTAATGTGTTGTCATATGGATGTTGCATTTATATGAATGATTGTGCACTCATGTAGAATCATGAATAGGAAAATTTGCATACATAATGGATTCATGACACTTACATAATTTGCATTAAGGAGGTCAACTGAATCGGTAGACCGACTGATTTTTCATTAGATAAGTACATGTACACACACTTCGCATATGATCATGAAGCATTAAAAGTCTTTTAAGGACAATGGATGCTCGTGTTTGATAGATGAGTAGATGGATGTTTGGATGTTAGGATGTACATTCTTCCTGAACTTGAAGATTTCGGGGATGAAATCCTTTTAAGTGGGGGAGAATGTAACACCCCGTGTATTCTATAACAGCGAAATTCACAAATTAAAGTATAAATAATTTCAAATCAAAGAATTAAGGGAAACGGGATAGGCCATTGCGTTCGTCTCGGAATTCTGCTTGAGATAGAGTCCGAGTTTGCGTAAAACGGACTCCGTATGAAGAAGATATGGCCTCCGGAAGTTTCAGAACTCAGTTTAAAATTCAAAACAGCTCAGAAAAACCAATTCAAAATTCAAAATCGGGCCGGATTGGCTAGGGCGGGAATTTTCCCGCCCAAGGCACCCAGGTCGACTGGGTAGTCGACCTGGGGCTACCCTGGTCGACAGGGTAGTCGACCTGGGTCACCCGTGTCGACTGGCGTGTCGACCTGGCCCCTGAGCCAGGTCGAACCCAGCCCCCCTGGCTGGCCTAGTCTGTGTTTGGCAGAATTTCTGAGCCTTGCCTTGTCACTAGGGCTAGGTGTTAGCTCCTGATTGGTCTCTCCTTCAAACGAATGGCTAATATTAATCCAAGCTCAATCGACGGTCCTAATCAATTCACAAACTCTATAAAAAGGACCTAAGACTCACCCTAATTCATACAAATAAAAAATGAGAATGAGACCGTCATGCTGTTGAGGAGAGACAAGGAGTAGCCGTCAAAATTAAGAGACGATTAGGAGACAATTCAAAAGCTTAAAGCAACGACAACTAAATCAAAACAACGCCTACAACAAAGGATAGCATCTCCAAATTCAGAATTCAGATTCCTGAATTGAAGATTCGTCATACGTAGTAAGTAGAGTGCTATTCCGATGTGAATAAATAATTGTGTTTTGATTTGTGTAAAATGAGAAATAGAATTGTACTTGATTTGTGGTGATAATAATTCATATTTGTATGTTGCTATGATTCTAAGCGATTTGGGATGTTGTGGTATAACGATTGGATATTTGCAAGTATGTGATTCATGTTGAAAATTAACAACTACATGTTTGTGGTAGTTTATTACAACACCTATTGGATAATTGCAAGTATATGATTCATGTTGAAAGAAATGACTATATGTTTGTGGTAGTTTATTTGAGACTCATGCAAGTATAAGATTCACTATTATGCCAACATAATATATATTATAACCACTTTTAGTGTAGTTGGATCCATTTGGGTATTACGACTTATGTGAATTTATGTTGGAATTGGCATCATGATTCAAGTGTAAAACCATACTTTTGTATTAGAGACAAAAGTAAGCATCTTTGTGAACTTGTGTTGACTCTATGAACATGACTAAACTATGATTGGTGTTATGCCTAATTGAAAAACATGTTTTAGGCCTATGTTGTTATCAAAATCATATGATAATATATGTGACACATAATTAAGTTAGATTTACATTCCAATTGCAAGCTTGTATGAATAGATTAAAAACCAAGATTTCATGTTTAGGTATGATTATGCCATGATTATATGAATAGATCAAAAAAACCATGATTTCATGTTTAGGTATGTTTATGCCATGATTATATGAATAGATCAAAAACCATGATTTCATGTTTAGGTATGTTTATGCCGTGATTATATGCTATTACAATGCAAGTTCACAAGTGCCAAATTTATGTTAATTAGTTCGCTATGTTGCAAGTTCATGCGTTCACACTCCCCTTTTTATGTTACTTAGAATATATAAACACCATGTTCTAAGCCTCCCCTTTTTCATGTGGCTAAGTTGGGTTTAAATGTTAAACCCAACATATGTTATATTGTAGCGAACGTATAAAACGGGAGTAATGACGTTTGGGTTAAAATATAAAACATATGTGTTGGCACGTTTGACGCATGCCAATGACCTTGAAAAACCATTAAGTGGTATAAATTAATTTTACCCAATAAAGATGAATTTGAATAATGGGCCGCAAATATTTACATATAAAAAGAAAAGAGACAAAATATGTAAATTTAGAAAATACGATGTGTTTAACCCGAGGTTGGATTGAGTTGTGATGTAAACCTACCCGGAACCGCCCGGCTGTCAAGTAGTCACAACAATACCTATCCAATGTGGGTGGTTAAACACAGAGCCCAAGAAAGACCCGAGCTTAGAGTGAGTTGTGGCGTAAGACTGCCCGGACCCAACCGGCAACAGGCAGCTACAACAATATCTGTCTAATGTGAGAGGTCGGGGCTTTAATAAGATAATTAAGGCTGAGTCAGGATTGATAGGATTAAGTAAATTGAATTAATACTTAATCAAAATGGAACATGCTAAACTATACAGACTGATTGGGGGTTAGGTTTACAAAACACTTAACCAACTTAGCATGTTGGCTAGAAATAGAAAACCTAGTAGCGGGGGACCCTTTTCAGCAGTAACCCTACAAGGTGTATCAGGATACCCTGAACTAGGCAGGGTGGGGCACGATTACTGGGCTGACTGTAAGAGGTCAAATCGACGGCGGTGGTGCAGCAGTGTAGGTTCTAACGGGGTGCGGGCGTGCACACACTCCGGTGCAGAAAAATAAGGCACTAGGCACCAGTAGTATACCTGTGCATTCTAGAATTGTGTCGGGCCACCACCATGGGACTTGATACACCCCATGGTTGGACCAGCATAGGTAACTAAAACAACGGGGGGACGTAAGACACATGTAACTATGCGAGTAGGAGCCGATCATCAGAAATGGATCACTTCACCCTGATTATGGGGTGCCTGTTGGGAACTAGTTTATATGGGTACAGAGATTAATATGGGGTACGATAGTACATTCGACTCTAGACAACTTAACCTAGTTTATAGTGCTTTCCCATTTCCAGTTTATACTTATCATGCCCAATTCTTTATTCATAGACTGAATAGTCCTAGACTTACTCAGGCTTTATGTCTGACTCTACTTTTCTTTCGTCTTCTTTTCTTTCGTTTCCCCCCTCCAGGTCCACAGGGAGGGAATACCGCAGCTGGATCTCTTTCGTTTTGGTCTATGGCTTTGGACAGCACTTATGGGACTTATGCAGTTTACTTATGTTTTTGGAAGTATTGTAAGACAAATTATGGCATGGTTTGTGTAACACGTATTTTAATGAAATAAAAGTTGCTGTTGTTTTCCGCTGTTTCAAAAATATATGTTTTTTTATATATCTGTCTTGTGTATCTGTGACTTGTACTTATAAACCTCCACCAAAATTAGGGCATTCCCTTTGAGAGTGACCCTAACGGAGGTGGGGTGTTTCATTTTTGGTGCTAAATCACAACAATAAGCCCTATCTTGTTTCGGTTCTCACACCAGTCAATTGGACATATATAGAAATCCCACTTTCGTAACTCGAACATAAATTCTGATGATGTTTTGAACCACCATCAAAACATCTACGGGCGACTAGAGTGTGATTTTATATCTATCGAACATATTTGAGGCTTCAAATACACGTGGATCAGACGTATATTAAAATCTCTATATACTTGATTGTCCAAATCAATTTAAAATAAATATTCAAATACGAATAACAAAGTTTAAATTTTCAAAACAAAATTGGTTTTCAATTTTATTTTAAAAATATCACTCTTCACACTCGTTCTAGGATACTACTGATCCTATCTCTAATGAGTCATTCTCATTGGACATTGCTAATACAATCTCTAATGAATTTTTCGTTTGGTTCTAATGTGCCTTGTTCTCGAGCGTTATAAACCAAAGCTCTGATACCACAATGAGACCCGAAATCCCCCTTACGGGAAAATCCCAGATTGAATTGAGGACAAGACGCATCAGAACACAAACAGAAGAACATTTCATTTTTAGTTACAACAATTCCATCAGAATACAAGAATATACAGAGTATGAATCAATATTACACATCATAAAATATCATAGATTACAGTATATTACATAGCAGTGGAAAATAATACAAAACACAACTGAAGAAGATATACGGATACAAAGCTTTCCGAATATCATTCCAGCTGTAAACCAGGATCCTGTGAATATAAAACTGCAAAACCAAAACTACTAGCTGCCCGTGTCGAAAATAGGGGCACCCAGAGTTTAGGTTAAAACAATAAACTCTAAGTCAGTCATGTGACTGGTGTGAGAACAAAAAGAGTTATTTAAAACTTTACTTTAAATCAGATATATCAACGGACCACGCCGTATAACATGGAACGGGTTTCCTCCCAAGAATACCAGTGCATATATCAAAATAGCGCAATGCTTTTTGAAAAAGTGAAGCAATTATAAGACCTAGGTCCTATCACACCATGCAACGAAAGCCAGGGGATAGGATTTTCCCTTATAATAGCCAAACATGCTTGGTACGTTAAAACAAATCATTTGATACTAGTATAAGTGCATAGTGTATAAAACAACTTCAAATATAAATGTATCAATCCAAGACGGCATGGGTACCATATATCATGTCGCCAATACTAGGCTCTACAATCAAAACCGCAAATGTCACGTATTGGAAGTTGGATTTCCATCTGTGAAACAAGGCAAGGGATCGCCCTTACCGTTTCGAGACAATCTAGCCCATGTCTCAGGATCAGAACGCATCGACCCTTGGATCTTCAGGGTCGGTCCCCTCGATGTGGATTAAACTTAAACCCTGAGCAATACGTCTCCCTGTCCTATGGGGCGTACATGAGCCAAATGACTCCATCTGTCCCGGATCGATCGATATAACCAAGGCGCCTCGCTATCCATCATCCACGTAAGTAAAATGCCAGGGCATGTAAAACGCTGACACCACTCCTAGCTAGAAGGAAACGTATGCTCTCCCTACAGTCCTCTCCCGTTTCTGGTTCATACCGGGGTGTGAGGCTCGCGAATTAATGCTACACAAATCTACGCTGTATTAAATCCGTGCTTTGATCATCAACCACAAGACTCTGCTTTTCAATAGAAGCCTTGATCATTTGCATCTCAGCATGCCACACAGGTAATTCATGCCATGCGACTGATATATATCGATATATAACCTCTGAGCTCGTACGTCTCAGAGAAGGGCGTTAAGCAAGAGAATAAATTCTCCGCCGCCAAACAAATATAAATTTAACAGAAATCAATCAACATAGAATAAAATCCAATGTCAGACACACAATCCATTTATAAGTACGTTTTGGGTATGAACAAAACCCGAGGAATCTTATTCCTTGCATATCCATCGATCTCCAAGTACGTCTGGACGATCACCAACTGATTCCCTCCTTTTGGGTGTACAGCCCAATCAAGATCCCCAGTAATTATCCAAATGACATAAAGACCTCCAGTCTTCAACCACCGTCTTCATCGTCGACTTATCGTCGATTCAGTTATTCAGAATGGGCTAAACCCGGTTTTTCCGAATAACTCGCGTATATAATAAACAAGTGTTATAAAAGCACAACATATGCCATCTTCCAATCCAGAATATTCCCTTATTCAAATATTCATTTACTTTGGGAAAGGTTCCCACTAATTTTATCAAAGATAAATTCTTTAAATTTATTCTTAAATCTTCCTTTGGATTATCAATTCAATCCAAATTATGGTTTATCCAAACTAGTCGAGATTAGCGAACCTTACCGAAGTAATCATTTGTTAAATTCCCCAACCCCGGCCTATTCATCCCATGAAGTAAAACTGGTAATACTTCATATCTAACACCATGGTGTTATCGGTAATTTTAATTACCATTTCACATTCAAATCTAATTAAAGATTTAACTATCGCTTAAAGAAAAACTGGTGATACTCCATTCTCGATCATTTCTTGAATTTGATAATTTTAGTTATCAAATTCACCTTTCAATCTATTCAAAGATTCATTAATACTCTAATTCAGTTTTAATTTCAAAAAATCATTACTTAATGATTATTCAAATCTAGGAAATAAATCCTATCTTTATCTGGGTCAAAGAACTAATGTCATTTAAAACACAGCTCGCGATAAACCCAAAATCACATTCTATTCCATCATCCTTTAATCGTAAATTAGCAAGTGAACAATTCCCTAGGTAATAACCCCGAAGGCCTAGACCAACATCAGATCAATATCAGGAAACCATTTAACTTAACTAATCTCCAGTTGGTTTCTGATTTTTTTAACTCCGTTGGGTCTAAGAATAGTATTACTAAAGATACCATTCACGACAACCCAAAATCACATTCCATTAATGATGGAATCTTCATGGAAAACAAATCGATATATATAATCTATATGAACTTCCATATCCGACTAACAATATAAATGGAATAACGGCAAAGCCTTTTAAATTACATATATATTAGCAGTCCTCATCCACAGAAATTCACTTCAATTATTACCAAATCGAATTCCATTCCATTCCAATTTATTTTATTAAATTGGAAAACTTTACTTTAGAAAATCTCCTTTAAATCTTAACAAAAGATTTATAAATTCCAAATCACATTCCATTGCAAATCGGATTAAAGAACGATGTCATTAAAACACAATTCACAACAAACCCAATTCACATTCCATTAATTATTGAGTTAAAGAACAAATGTTATTTAAAACACTGTTCACGATAAACCCAAAAATCAATTCCAATTCAATTCCAATTAAATATTATTTAATTGACATACTTCATTAAATCTAAATAAAACGATTTAACCTTTTTCTCAACTGGGTTTAAGAACAGTGTTAATGAAGACACCATTCACGACAAACCTAAATCCCATTTGATATTAAATACAAAGCTCTGAATAGAAAATATATCATCTTATATTCAATATCAAATTCTACGACCAACAAATATCGTGTTGGAAATAACGATATAAATATATCTTTCAAATTTCCATAACAATATTTGTATAGTCACGAAATCCAACATCGAAATATTCCGAAGACAATTTCGATTCAAATCCATTTCCACTTCATATATTGGAAATTCTGGTTATTTTCAAAACCATTTCAAATCCAATTTATTTATTTTAAAAATAAATGGATTATAATTCTAGTTCAAAACTAGTTCATTTCGATAAAAAAACTATTTTTATCTTTTCAAATATGGGATTTTTCATCCCAACTCTTTCCAAATCATTTCTTATGATTTTACACTAATTATTGATATTTTTAATAATTTTATCAAGGCCCGTACAGTCGATTTCCATCTTCGGCCATCGAACTGCACTTACAATGACCTTTTCCATATTTGATTTGGACATAATTCCAGATCCAACCGTTAGATTTCTAATTTCTTTTATTCTTAGAAAGCTCTTTTCAATACGAACCCAACGATTTCAGTTTTAGGAGAATCTGACGGTCAAATCTCCCGTAATGTCCATTCGAAATCAATGGTCGAAATTCATGAACTGCCGCGGCGCGGCGTGTTTTATTCAGGCCATTATATTATATATATAATATATATATAATATATTTCGTCGATTCCCCTTTAAAACGTATTTTATAAATCGTTTTAAATTCGTTTTCAAAACTATTTCAACTTCATATTCAATTTCAAATCAAAATTGAATATTCTATATCATCGATATATATAAATGATAATATTTTCAAAACATTGTATTTTGAAATCAATTCCTTTTCGATATTCATTATAAAAATGAATAAAATCGATATAAATATCGTTCACGTCAAAATGGCGTCATTCTAATCAACACGACTTTATATATTTAAATATAATCGAGTCCATCCCAAATCGGACATCAAAATCATATTTTGATCTATTACTGAATATTATTTTAAAATATTCTTTATTTTAAAATAAACGTTATTTCAAAATATTCATTCTTTCTAAACTGGAATCAGACACAGTCAATTACCATATAATTTGACTATATGGATTTCACACAACAAATGTGTATAATCAACAAGGAAAACAACAATCCATCATCCAGAGTGAGTTCTACACTGTATAAGCATCAAATATAAATATTTAACGCTTACAACAGCTTGTCAATCACTCGATCGACATACAGCTAATTATTGGGATTAGTGTATGTCCAATTTCATCCCAATACGCGTGTGGGGTTTCGATCAACAAACACTGAATATTATTTGTGCAGTTGGGTGATGTGTAAAATTTATCGTCCCAATCAATATCAGTCAAATCAGTGTACATAAACAAATCGTCTGATTTGTAAATGAATATTTATTTTATTCACATACACATTAAAAATTATTATTTTAATGATAAAATATTTATTCGGTTCATTTACACAACAAAAATGATATTATTTTTTCTAATATATTTTAGAAAATTTTGGCGGCATAACGGCACAATACTAGAAATAGGATAAGGCCTAGCCTTATCCCCAGTCTAATAATGGCCCACGCCATACATGTACCAATCTAATCACTTCCACTTCACCCAAACAACCAAATTCAAACCAATAATCCAATCAACTACACAACCAAACAAACAAGTCGTCCATGGTCTGTGGACGACGGGGAACAGTTCATATATGCAGTTATAAAATAAATAACTGTGTAAGAAAAATTATAGTGAGAAGTTCTAACCTTTGGGTTCCACTCCTCCATTCTCTATTTCTGTATTTCAGAACCGTCTGGATTTGCCCAAACTTCAAACGCAATCTTTTTCACGTTGTTCACATTAAAAGTCACATTTTTAATACCGCACTATTTATTTAAACTCACCTTTTTATAACGCTACTCATATGATAAAAATCATATTTTTATTTCGCTTTCTAGATAATGAAAATCCTATTTTTATATCGATCTTTACATTATAAAAATCATATCTTTTTTGTTTATAAAGATCACATTTTTATGTTTTTACCGTTCATATCAAAATCATGTCTTTTTCTTCATAAAAAAAATCAAATCTTTAATTCGCTACATACATATAAAAGATCATATTATTATCTCATCCTTTTCTATTTTAAAAATATAATCTTTTCTCTTTTAAAATTATAATCTTTTCTCTTTTAACATAAAACCATATTTTTATTCGCTAGATGAATATATAAAAATCTAATTTTTACACCATTAAAAATCTAATCTTTAACTATTTAAAAATCTTACCTTCATACTATGAAAAATCTTGTCTTCTTTTTATGAAAAAGCATATCTTCTTTCTATGAAAAATCACATCTTCTCGTATTAAAAAAATCTAACCTTTATCAATTTTTTTAAAAAAACTAAACTTTATATGCTAATAATCAAAATTTTATCCTAAAGCTATTTAAATAAAAATCACCTTCTTATTCATATGCAATACAAAAAAATGCATTCTTTATTTATAATAAATGAATAAAAAATAAATAAAAGTGAAGGCTTACAGACGATGATGGGCGGCGGAGGAGGAGAGAGAGGGTGTTGGGGTCAGGGGGGCCGTGGTGAGGCTGAGGCAGAGTTGGGGGCGGTACCGTGCCTAGAAGCGGTGGAGATGGGACCATGATGGACGGGACGATGGGTTTTGGGGGCTATGGGGCTCGGGGTCGTCGAACGATGGAAGAAGAGGGGCGGAGAGAGGAGCAAGCACGAGGGAGGAGGAGCAGATGGAGGCACCACCGCCGCCTCGGGGGGAGGCGCGCGATCGATCGCCAGTAGGGGCATGATCGATTTGGGTTTCCCCCTTTTTTGTTTGACTTCTGTGAGGAAAGAGAGAGAAGGGAGGATATTATATATATATATATATATATATATTATTATTTTTAATTTCAAAAAGTAACTTTTTATTTCGACCTCCAAACGAGACCCACTGACTGTCGTCCATAACTAATTACCCCCATTCCGAATGCAATGGGATATGTATTATAAGCTGATTCGATCATTTCGATCAGTTTCCGTCAAAATCAAATTATAAATCTATATATTGAATTTGAACGCGCATTTCAATCTACTGTGGCCACATACGGACTCTAAAAATTCCCGAAAAATATTTTCTAGCTTCGTATTGATGATATGGTCCTAACAAAACTAATTTCGTCAAATTCTGAGACCGTTTGAAAAATGGCCATTTTCTAGTCGATCGAAATTGATTGAAATTGTTAAAACACGTTTAACTTCGCCATGCTCACATATTGATTCAGAAAATTATGAATTTTGAAACCTAGCAATAATTTGACATCCCCGATCCATCAAAAGTGGTTTCGTCGAAAAAAGAGGTCGTTTGCAAATTTTCCATTTTTAAGGGCTAAAATTCCATAACGACTATTCTGAATTTTCAACTGGGCATATCTTTTTATTCCCGCTATGAAATTTTGATTTTTCTGATTCGTTGGAAAGATATCCTCAAATAGATTCTAATATTTTTGGTTTCGCTAAAATCCAGTTTATTTTGAATCCTGTACGTTCATCTGAAATTTGAAATCGAATTTTCAAACTAACATCGATTCAAATAAATATATTCATTTTTATTCTATTCAAATAAATTTCTCGTCATCATTATTTAAAATAATCCATTTTAAATATTCAAAATTCACTAAAATTGCCAAAATAAAATTTTTAAATTGGTTCAGATTTTCCAGGTTATTACAAATACCTTGGACTGCATTCATGTGCAGAGAAGGACACTACGAATGGCTAGTAATGCCATTTGGATTAAAAAATGCTCCATAAATATTCCAAAGAAAAATGAATAACATATTTAGACATTGCAATAAATTTACTTGCGTTTATATAGATGATGCACTTGTTTTCTCTAAAACAAAAAAGGAACGTATCTCACATCTATACACCATATTAAGACTATTTGAAACACATGGCTTAATTATGTCTAAAAAGAAAATTGAACTATTTAAAAATACAATAGATTTTTTAGGAGTAAAAATAGAAAAAGGACAAATGGAATTACAACCTCATATATTAAGGAAAATACAAGAATTCACAATTAAAATAGAAAAACTAAAACAACAACAGTCTTTCCTTGGAATAATAAATTACGCCAGATCTTTTTTACAAAATTTGTCAAAATACACAGGACCTTTATATAACAAAGAAAGCCCAAAAGGAAAAGGAGAATTTGACGAAGAGGATATAAAACAAGTTCAAAAAATTAAGGAATTAATAAAAGATTTAAAACCTTTAACATTACCACTTGAATCTGAATATTTAATAATAGAAACAGATGGATCATCTCATGGATGGGGAGGTACCTTATTATCAAAAACCAACAGGTATGACTCTAAATCTACAGAAAAAATAAGTAGATATACTTCATGTACCTACAAAGAAAAAGAATATATGACATCATTAGATTCTGAAATATTAGCTATAATATATTGCATTGAAGCATGTCGTTTATTTGTAATATCTCATAAAGAAATTACAATCAGGACTGATTGTGAAGCTATAGTTAAATACGTTGATAAAAGAAAAGAAAAATTGATCATGAACAATAAATAGATAAAATTGAGACAGACCATACTAAATTGTGGAACCAAAATTATTTGAGAACGCATCAAGGGAAAAACAAATAAACTCCCTGATATTCTCTCTAGACTATTTATCTAAATATTGGGTACATATCACAGATTTCTTGTTCTCTATTTTTAGATTACTATTCTTTATTTTTCCTTACAAAATATAATCAATTAGGTGTTAGTGCCTTTTTTTGGTCTAACATCTTGGTGCTTTCATTGAGAACCTGAATTATCATCTTCCTTGATTGTCATTATACTGTTTGGATTACCAAGTCCGAAGTGATAACCCACATTTTCATCACTTCCAAAGTTTTCGTCGATTTCAACGAATTTGAATTCCATGACTCCAAGAAAAGGCAAGGAACATCAAACTTCCCATACAAATGAAGAATAGAAAAACAGTGTTGTGGTGCAAGCTTTTGAGGCGAACCAACCCGGGTCCGACCCGACTTGAGGAAAATTCCCCGATCCGACCCGGTGATGCAACCTTGGACTGAATAGATGCTGGAGCCATGACCCAACCCGGGGGCAATGAACCGAACCCTCCCAATGCCTCAAACCAAGCTAGCGCAGGAACCTCAACACTAGATTCTACAACTAGTAACCAACCTCCAACACCTGCACCTGTTTCGCTGATTGATTTTTCATGCTTGCTCGCAATGATGGAGGAAACAAATGTGGCTCTAGAAGCTCAAAGATGTGATAGCGCCGCATTCCAAGAGAATGTGAATGTGATGGATGGACAGATGGACGAGCTTCACAGACAGAGAAGTCCTTCTCCTAACCATCGCCAACCAGCAGACTATTCATCTTCTTCGGAGGAGAACGGAAGGCACCCACGTCAAAGAAGACCGTATGAGAGACCTGATGTAACGAACCAAAATTTTTAATGTTTAAACTACGAGTTTATTTGGATTAGTAGTTAAGAATTTGATATTCGTTTATAATTTTGAAATTTGGTCTATTTTAAATTCAGTTTTAGAGAAATTTTGTATGTATTAATTTAAATTTTAGATTTTAGTTAAATGTTAGTAAAAATTTTAAATTTAAAATTTTTTGATGTAAATTAACTTGAGATTTATTGTAAACTTATGTAGATTTAAAAATTTGTTTTAATAATAATAAAAAATTATTTTAGATTTGGCCTTTGAAAATTTATTTTTGATATGTATTTAGAAATAAAGTATACTAGTATTGGTATTGTATACAATTTAGTAATTATTTGTTTAGTTTGTCTTACACTTGTCTTTGGGTTGGAATTTAACAACACCTGTTTGACACCTGTTTGAATTGTTCTGAGTTGTTTTAGCGTGTGTCCTCTTTTATTTTCACCGCTCCTTCCTTTGTTATGCCTTCGTTCATTTGCTTTATACTAAAAATCGAAGTGCTCTTCCCTAAATAAATCAATGGCTTCCCTTGCGTGATTTTTTTCCCAAAATCGGATTTTTCCATCCTCATGCCATCGGCCATCCATCGATCCTCCCTCCTCATCGACACCACTCGCCAGTCAGCAGCCAACCAAACCCGTGCAAGGGAACTCGTCCAGGCGGACGCAGGCGCCACCTGTCCCACAACTGACCTGGAGTTTATTGTTCCCCGCCTAAACCCTGGGTGCCCATAATTTTGCATAGGCAGCTAGTAGTTTAGTCTGCAGGTTTAGGTGTCAGAGCTGGATTCGGTTTGGAGATAAGAGTCTTTCTTGGTTTTACTTCTTCCACTGAAAGAATTTTGTTTTCGCTGAGCTTTTGGTATACTCTGATTTATTTGTAACTCTGATGTATAATTTTGTAATGAAATAAAAAGTTCTTTTGTTTTGTTCAAATAAGTTTGTACCCATAACCATCCGTCTTTGTGAACGATTTAAGTTGGTTTAATTACTAGTGAGAACCAGGCAAAAAGGCGGGTTATTACACCTGAGAACCTTAAATAAGTCCAATTTGGCTCGTTGCAACTCGTCGTCTAGACCTTAATGACCCTAGCCTAGCGGAACCAATGTTATTGCCAATGCGTGGATCTCATGTCCTTCCTAGGGATCCAAACATTACCAATCCTACTCAAGGCCAGCTCCTTTGGTCCACTCGTCCTGTGAATGACCAGGATCGCAGGGGGAACGGAAATTCTGCTCAAGCAACAAAATGAATGATGCTGCCTTAGATGGGAATCGGAGGTGCCCGAAGAGCGAGGAGTGTTGAACCTGTGCCTGCTTTAACTAATGTAGAGATAGAAGCGATGGTATGACAAATAATGACTGATAGTAGAGGCTATACCAATGAAGACTAAGGTATAGATCGCAACCATACACCCTTCACTGATGACATTTGGGAGTTCGTTTTCAGGGCGATCAACCAACCGACCATGAACCATTATGGGGGAAGAACTGATCCAAAGCAGCATCTGATGAGATACTCCTAGTATATGAATATCGCAGCAGCCCCCGATGCCATAAAGTGCAAAGCTTTTTTGATATACCTCGAAGATGCTGCTATGATGCGGTTTACTCGGCTTCTGCCGCGATCAATTTCTAGCTTCAAAGAGCTAAGCCAAAGTTTCCTGAATCAGTTTCGACTTCATGCTCAGAAGTCCAAGAACGTCGTCGAGCTTTCAATAGTCAAGCAAGCTCCTGGGAAACTCTGAAATCATATTTAGACTGTTTCAATCTAGCAGTTACAGAACTGAGCAATACCCACGAACAGACTATTTTGATGGCGCTAATAGAAAGAGTGGATAAAGATATTGAATTTAGGAAGTACCTAGTTGGAAAATCGTCATTAACCAGAGAGTTGTTTTATGAGAAGACTAATATCCTCCTACGAAAAGAAGAGGCGTATGGTAGCCGGAAAAGAAAATCCAACGTTGTCACGAGAGAAGATATCTTAAATATTGTAACCATTAAGCAATCTGGTGACAGTGCAGGGAAAGTTGAAATCAACGCCGGCAGCCGGAGTGGAGGAAATGGCAGCCAAGGTGGGAACGACGACAAGAGAAGTAGGAATCATAGAAATGATCCCAAAAATAGGCCTCGATTCCAACCTTTAGAGAATTACACGCCGCTAAACGACACCTTAGAGAATATCTATCTGGACACCTTCAATGTTATCCAATGCAAAAATCCTCCGTCAAGAGACTCAACGGAGAAAGAACGCAAGACATGGAAGTTCTATTTATTTCATGAAACTTACGGCCACTCCAAAAATGAGTGCCTCCATTTAAGGGATGTAGTGGAAAAGTTTCTTCGAGTAGGAAAGTTGGACGAGTATAAAGATTCCCCTAGAGACAGGGGTCAAGGAGGCTCAGCTCCAAATCAGAACCGGCGAACCCCGAGAGCTACCGCCTAGCAGAAAGGAAAGGGGATAGTTATTAACACCGTGGTTGGAGGACCACATCCAGCTGAATTCAGCAATAGAGCCATGGAATAGTATGTCAATGCTGCAAAACATCCGGAAGTGGGAGAATGTAGAGCTTTTGAAGATACCACTCCCGCAAAGCAGCAGAAAACGATGACCAATGACATTGTTTTCAGAGATAGGGAAAGCGTGGGGGTAGAAGCCCCGAGTATAGACCCATCGATAATTACAGCCCTCATTAGCCCAGCAACCGTATGGAAAGTCCTTGTTGACAACGGGAGTTCCACCGAACTTTTATTTAAGAAAGCATTCGACCAGATGAAATTGAAAGCTAACGACTTGAAGCCATGCACTGGATGGATACATGGCTTCAATGGTTCGTCAACAACACCAATGGGGGTAGTAGATCTATCTATGAAACTTGGGGATGGAGACCGTCGGAGAGTGTGAATCCTCCCATTTGTTGTCATTAATATCGATTCTCTATATAATGCATTCCTGGGTTGACCGGCTCTAGCATAGTTCAGAGCTTGCATCACACCTTGGTATTTACTGCTAAAGTTCCTGACCCAGGCCGGAGTAGGAATGGTCCATGGTGGCCAAGTTACCAGAAGAGCCGGGATGAATCGAAGATGCTATGCAATAGAGACATTGTGGAACCCAAGAATGCCTTTCCTCTTGTAAAGGAGGCATCGACATACAAATAATGGAAACATTGCAGAGGGAATCACCCGATGATCTGCTTGAGGCATAGATCCCAGAGAGGATGAAGATTCGATATGCAGAAGGTCGGTACCTAATGATGAAACTACAGATATTCCGATTGATGACAACAACCCGACAAAGGTCTTGAAGATCAGATCTTATTTGGACCCCCTCCAGATGAGGGAACTGATAGACTTTCTACGGGAAAATCTGGACGTATTTGCTTGGACCCATGCCGATATATGTGGGATTTCACCGTCGATTATGTGTCATGCACTAAGCATGGACCCTAAGCATTCTTCTGTCAAGCAAAAGAGACGTATGTTGGGCCTGGAGAGGTCAGCTGCCTTAAAGGAAGAAGTGGAGAAGCAGAGAGGCAATGGTTTCATACGAGATGCTACATACCCCAACTGGATATCAAACCTTGTCCATGTCAAGAAGAAAAACGGAAAATGGCATACATGCATTGACTTTCCAGATTTGAACAAATCTTTCCCAAAAGACAGCTTCCTGTTACGTAGGATCATCAACTGGTAGATTCAACAGTTGGATATGAGATTCTTTCTTTCATGGACGCATACACGGGTTACAACCAGATCATTATGCATGTGCCCGACCAAGAACATACTAGTTTTATCGCAGACCATGGATTATAGTGTTATGTGGTGATGCAATTCGGATTGAAAAGCACCGGGACAATGTACCAGCGCTTGGTTAATCGTATGTTCTACAACTAGCACTACACCATATCAGCAATTTTGCAACCCTCCAATGCGGTAATTTGCAACGGCTTAGGGCCGTTGCTAATTTGTAATGGCTTAGAGTCGTTCCAAAGCTCTCTAAATGTATGTTCATCGCGTTCTACTTTCCGCAACGGCCTCAAACCATTCTCAATGCAGTACAAATTCTATACATCCCCCGTTCTCAAACTACTACGCCTATCCTTCTTCACAAAACATGCGGCTGTAAAAAAAAAAGCTTTAACCCTAGTCTTTAAAATTTTCAATCCAATTTCCAGATCTAAGATCTAATTTCGATCCAGTTTTCAGATCCAGTGTCGATCTAGTTTGAAGACCCTAATCGCAGCCATTTCTGAAATAAGCTTATCGCCTACTCTCGAAATTTGCAGTCGATCGACTCAAGGTGTGCAATTGGATTCGATTTTGGTACGTACTCGTTAGGAATCATTTTTAATGTTTTTTCTGTGATTAGTAGTTGAGTTTAGGAATCCCAATTGCACACTCGTAGACTAGTTTAAGGAGGCACAAGCTGGTCTCATTGTTGACGTTGGATTTGATTATTTTCTTGTGTTATTATTTGCAAACTCCAAGCATAATTAGGAATGTTGATTATAGGTTGCTATGGAAGGTTTCAATTGGTGCCAGGTGAGCTGCCTTTTCCACTGCAAGCAACGTACCTTTTCAATTATTATATATGCTCTTATCTACTTATGCTTAGATTCACATTAATATAACCTGTTAAACCATATCTTATGTGAATACTTAATTCTGAAGTACTCATGGTTGATAAAAGCATGTAAATTCATCATGGCCAAAGAAAGTTCAATATTTTCTAAGGTGGTAAAGGAAAAAAATCATAGATGTCTGTCACCTTAAGTTGTTCTTGTTTCAGAATGCCTAATTTTCTCCTCTACTTTTTTATTGCATTAAATTGTCTTACATTAGATTGTCTTTTTCCTAGGTGAGCAGAAGCACGATATTTTATTTGCTTATGTTTCCTGTTAAAGTTTTAAGCAAACAATAAGAAATAACTCTTATATTGTACCATGTGACTTGGGGATAAATTTAATCATAAATGAACCGAGTTTCCCAACATTCATTTATGTTATATACAATGAAAAGTTTACTTCTTTCTGTAGTTTTGGTGTCGTTTTCTTCATCGAATGCTCTTCTATCGCCGAAAGGAGTGAACTCTGAAGGTATTTTTAAGATTTCTATCATGGGTTTGGTTAGTATTTTTATTACTTTCGGTTGTCTTTGAAAAATCAGTGGTATTTTTTTCTCTCATTTCAATTGAGCTTTTTTTTAGTTCAAGCTTTAATAGGTATTAAAGCAAACTTAAAGGTCCGCATGGTGTTCTTAGTAATTGGGATCATGATTCAGTTGATCCTTGCAGTTGGACTAAGATCAGTTGTTCGCCTGAAAATTTAGTTACAAAAATGTACGTTCTCATTATTTATCATTTTTTTGGGTTTCATTTTTGGAAATAATATGTTGATATTTTGCAAAAATGATGCTTATGGAGAGCGATTCCTAGTCAAAATTTATCAGGTACATTGTCTCCGAGCATTGGCAACTTGACAAACCTTGAGATTGTGTAAGTTCTTATTAGCCATTTTAATGCTGCAGTAACTAAATGCCAAAGCTTTTCCCATGTTATATCATAATACAGGTCTTGATTTTTGGCTAATCTATAGATTCATATTTATTACGTAATTACATATGCTGAAATTAGCTAAGTTACTGAAATATCTAAACACTTATCTGCACGCCTTGCATTTTCAAAATAAACCTGCTTATGATGTGAAATTAAGCTAATTAATTTTCTTTTAATGTGGTGGAAAAAAACAGTACCCAGTTAGTACATGATAATATTTATGCCCACTATGCTTCAATTTGCAATATGTATTGCCAGCCAAGGGACTCTCTAAAGTTTTGACCAACAGCCATGCAAATGCTGATAAAAATAAGAAAAATGCGGTTGTCCATATGACTGCTCAAGGTATGAAATATAAGTTTCAAAATAGACAATCTCGGACGTATACAATTTTGAGTACACCAAGTTTTTGGTATAAAAGTATTGGACTAGTATGTGCTTCAGGTCTGTTCCAGTTTCCTATATGCACAACTTTATACATATTGAAGTTTTATTTATATATGTATTAGTCTATATGATTATATATTTAACTTTAAAATAATTATGAGGAACTTCAAATATACATACTACACATTCAAGGTGTACATATTTTGGAAACATGGACACTTTGCCTTAATTTGTTTTTCATTTTATATCACCTTTGCCATGAATTTTTACACAATGCTGGTCACGCCCTGCCATTTAAAATTTCAATGCTAGTTTGACTATTGCAAGCTACATGTGCTTTTTAGTGTCTTTTGTATTCTGATAAAAGTCATACACCCAAGCATGTATCCTTGATTTATATGTTTTTGTCAATTCACTTCCATGTTGCCTTGATTTATTTGCTTATGCCAGTTCACTTCTAACATGCCCTTGCCATGTTAAAATATGAGCAAACATTTATGAATTTGAGAAAGCATTCTTGCTTTCATTTAATACGCCTGTCCTTTTTATTTTGCTTTGAATTGTTGCACCCAAAATGTCTATTGCACTTTATTTCTTGTTTGATTTGAATCCTTGCTACCTACACATGTTTACTATAAAACAATCTTGCTTTGAATTTCTGCTGGTTGTATCAATCTGGGAAAGCATGTTTAATGTGTTTTAGTAGCCTTAAGTTGACATCATTTTGTAAACATAAGCAAGTAAAAATATATTAGCTTACTTGCCTATACCACATTATCATTTTATATCTCTTTATGAAACATTAAATGCTTGTACGTGTTTTTTTTGGCCTGATATAATTTTGTATTGCAATGTATGCTTGGTTTTCAAAGAGATGCAGTCTATGAAACTTAATGAAATGCTTGCACATGCTAAATCTTGTAGCTTGTTGACAGGCTAATTTCACATGTAAAATCATAGGCTTAGGGTTGCCTGTAGCATACAATTTCTTTTGTAAATGGGTTTCATTTTGTGGTAGCTGCACATATGCATGTGCTTCATGTGCATGTTATGCATGCTTGACTTTGTATATAGCTTTTTATTAAACACATATTCATATCTATAAATTTTGAATGCACATATTCTTGTTTTTCTTTACCCTATCACTTTGTATATAGCTAAATTCTAGCCTGGTTGTGATAGGCTATCACTTATTTTTTACATTGTAGTCTAGTCCAGTTTTGGTTGTCTCCTCGCAACGCTTTAGCCCTGTGTTTATACACTTCCGCCTCGCTGCATTCTTGCACCTGGGCCTTGTATGCGTTAACTTTCTAATTTCATACCTTGTGTAATTGCCATTTAGTGTTGTTTCCGTGTTCGGTTCTCTGCCTAGCCTTGTCCTAGTGCATTATTTCATCTGTTGTTTAGATAACCATTTGCATATCCTTAGTCCTACTTCCTATGCATTACGTGATTTGTTGTTCATAAAAAGGTCATTAATGCAGAAAAAAATGATTGAAATCTATTGGTTGTTTATTTGATAGAGAAAATAAATATATGTTAAACCAAGACTACAGGACTTACTAATAATGCTATAATTTATGATGAAAGGATCCAAATTAGTTATTCTTTTTGCTGTTAATTAGATAATAACATAAGAAATAATTTTGGTGTTTATGACCTTCTGAAATTTTATTATTTGTGGTGGTTGTTTGTACAGTGGATCTTATACTTGTTTTAATCCTACGCAAGAGAACATGCCTTGGTTTCTTTGCAAAAGTGTTGCTGGTTATCTTTCCCTTCGCGTGCAACAACTAGATGTCAAATGCAAGACTAAAACTAAGGCTTCAATTTTTTTATCCGATCCTAATGAATTTTATATTAATTTTTTATTTTGGGGTCCTAACTAAATAATTTTTAATTTTTTTTATATGCCGACACAGGACAATGTTTTTGTTAATGTTGTTGCATCCATTCAATATCATGCTCTGGCAGACAAGGCAAATGATGCATTTTATAAGCTGAGGAGTACAAGGTTGCAAATCCATGCTTTGTATTTGATGGTATGTGATCTTTAATTCTTTGTACCAAGTTGTAGCACACTGTGGTGTTCCTTCAAATTTTGGGTGCATCTATTAACACCCCGTTATTTTCTCTTCACCACCCACTAGCTAGAAAATAAAATATGAACCCCATCATTTGCTCCTCCCACTCCGTTTAATCCAAAAATGCCCTTATTTGAGCGTCGATTTATTTGAACAATACCATATATACTAATGGTTTATTGATTTATTGTTTAGATCTTTGCAATTTCAGTATACCGCTAACATACTGAAAATGCATAATGATACACACATCGTTGATAGTACAGTTTTTAAAATTTTAATAATTTTTTAATCATTATTTGTAATTTCTATCTTTATTTTTTTATAAAAATCATGTACAATGCTGATTATGAATTTAATTATAGTTTGCATTTTAGCATCGAACACCCATATATAGTTGGTATTATTATTTTTTAATCATTTTACAATATTAGACAAGATATTTAATCAGCTGTTAAAGGTTAAATTTGAAAATAAAATTTAAATATTTTAGTCCGGGGGTGAAGAGCAAAAAATGGGATGCGAATAGCCGGACCCCAAATTTTTTTGCTATGAAAAAATTGATAAATTTGGTGTATGTGTTGTAATTTGGTGTATGTGCATTTGGTGTATGCATGCGGGTGCATGCAATTCGCAACCTTAGTGACATACAGTTCAAGAACCAAAAAAAAAAAAAGAGTTAACGCATTTACACAGGTTTAAAAAAATAAACAGTAAAGAGAACAACTGGCAAAAGATGAGTTTATTTTCTTAGACACTAATACCAATGACATACAGTTCAAGAACCAAAAAAAAAGAGTCAATGCATTTACACAGGTTTAAGAAAACAAACAGTAAAGAGAACAACTGGCAAAAGATGAGTTTATTTTCTTAGACACTAATACCAGTGTATAAGTTTAACCAATCTTTTTTAGTTGTGATTGACATTTCAATGTTTCATTACAGTACAATCAATTATTGTAGAGTATATTGAACGAGAAGAAATCATAATGTTGACAAAGAAGGGAATAGCATAAGTAGAGAAAAAAGAAGGATAAGGATATAGTTAACCATTTGCTAAACAACCAAAAAGTTGGTAGCGGAAGCGTTGAGAATTTCCTAATACATGTTTCCTTTGTACTCAAAGGTAGCTGTTGTATGTGTGTAGTCTTACGACTATATGCCTTGTGTGCTATAAAGTTGTTTTTAATGAAATTAAAATGTATTGTAATCTTATAATATTATTTTGGTTACTGATATTGGACTTTGTAATGCACGGTAAAATTATAACTTTAAAGTTTGTTTATATTGAAAATATCGTTTGTTGACCATTGTATTGAACATGAACTGTTGTGATTTTATATCAAATATGCAAAGATTTGTATTGAATATGAATTGCAGGAAAAGACCCAGAAACTAGTTTTTTTTGAAAATTTTCCATATAGCAACGGCTTAAAACCGTTGCGAAACCTACCTTTGCAACGGACTTAAGCCGTTGCAAAATAATATTTCGCAACGGCTTATGTTCGTTGCAAAATTTTCTTTTGCAACGGCTTAAGTCCATTGCGAAATTTTTGCAATGCCCTTTCTCGCAACGGCTCAAAGCCGTTGCAAAATTCATTTGCAACGGCTCAAAGCCGTTGCGAAATGATGTTTATGGTGTTGTGTAGATCGGAAAATCTATGGAAATTTATGTGGATGATATACTTGTGAAGTCCAAGCGATCATCCGATCACACAGCAGATTTGATTGAGATGTTGAATATCCTCCAACATTATGGAATGAAGCTAAACCCTTTGAAATGCTCCATCAGCGTCGCGTCAAGGAAGTTTCTTAGCTTCATAGTTAGCTCACACGGAATCGAAATTAAACCTAACCAGATTGCAGCAATCAGGAACAACAGTGAGCCACGAAAAGTTAAAGATGTGCAGTGCCTAGCAGGGAAGCTGGCAACGCTTAGTAGATTTATCTCCAGGGCCACAGAAAAATGCATCCCTTTCTTTGAATTGATAAGGCATGGAAAACACAATTTCAAATGGACCCTGGACTGTATTGAAGCCTTCCAGAACCTGTTGAGTCACTTTGAAAGGCCTCCGATATTGTCTAAGCCGGTGGATCACGAAGACTTGTTCATATACTTAGCAGTGTCATCGCATGCAATCAGTTCAGCACTCGTACGTGAGGAGGATAAAGTTTAAAGGCCCGTGTACTATGTGAGAAAGAAGCTAGCCGCGGTGGAGCGCAACTATCCAAATATTGAAAATCTCGCTTACAACTTATTAATCGCTTCAAGAAAGCTTCGCCACTACTTTCGAGCTCATATTCCGATGATGATATATATCGATCATCTACTACGACAGGTCCTACTACGACCTGAGCCGTCTGGAAGATTGCTCAAATGGAACATTGAGCTAAGCCAATTTGACCTCAACTTCCTTCCAAGGAAGTCTATATGGGGGCAAGCATTAATAGACTTCATCGCTGAATTGACCATTCCCGAAGAGGAGGTGTTAGATGAAGAAGACAGCCCCCAGAATGGAACATGGAATTAAGCACCTGGAAGTTGTACATAGACGGTGCTAAAAATGATTGATGGTCCGGCGTCGAAGTCGTATTAATAACTCCCGAAGGATAGTTAATTTACTATGCCTTGCGATTGAATTTTTCCGCTACTAACAACAATTCCGAGTACGAGGCCCTGATTTCCGGGTTGAAGCTTGCTAAGGAATTGGGAGTAGTGGTGTTGAACATCTTTTGTGACTCTCAGATTGTTGTTTGCCAGGTTCAGAAGAAATTTCAAATAAAAGGACTATGACTTGCAGCATAAAGCTATTTGATGGACAAGAGCATTACATCATATCCCATATTCCACGAACATAAAATCTTAAGTTGGCCAAACTGGCGAGCTTCGACAACCCAAAAGAAGCGGAAATGGTCCCAACTAAGACACTAGACACTTCGAGCATTGATCATATGGAAGTTGATCCGGTGTTTGAGATTGAGCATAAGATAGAGTCATGGATGACCTCGATAAATAACTTCCTACAGAATCAAACGCTTCCAATAAGAAAAAGTGAAAGGGGTGTTATTATTCGCAAAGCTTTGAGATATCTTACGGAATATGACGCTCTTTATCGACGAGGATTTTCAGTCCCGTTACTCCGGTGTATAGCACATGACAACATCAAGCGTATATTGAGAGAAGTTGTAACACCCCATAATTTTAAAATAGGACATAAGAGACAATTAAAGAATAACTAATTATTAAAAGAAGAATTAAATGAAACGGGTTACGGCATTGTGTTCGTCTCGGAATTATGCTTGGAATAGAGTCCAAGTTTGCGTAAATCGGACTTCGTATGAAGAAGTTATGGCCTTCGGAAGATTCAACAAAAATTCAGAATTTAAATAGAAAAATACCCAGGAAGGTTGACCTGGGGGTCAACCTGGGTCATAGGTCAACCAGGGGGTTAACCTTGGGTCGACCTCCCCTATACAGGTTGATCTATTTTGGTCCAGATCCGATTTTCTTTGGCTTGTGACGTGGTTTTGGCTGTTCTGATTGTCCGGATTGGTTCTAGGTTGATATCTAAGGCCCTAAACACTTCTATTCTCCTATAAATACATCCCTAAGCCAAAACCTAAATCTCTTACATTATTCTCTAGCCTCCATTGCTCTCTCCTTCTCTAAGAATAAATCAATGGCATCGCTACTCTGCTGAAACCTAAGCTAGAACTAGTACTTATTCTTCTTCCAATCTGAATAGGATTAAAAGAACAATTAGTCTACATCAAATGCGAGCAATTCAGTTTCAGAATATAGATTCTAGAAAACAAGGCTTGCCTTTGTTTTGTAAGTTCACGATTACTTTCAGATTTAGAAAACCAATTATACTATGGACATGGAATAAAATGAATTTGGACCTATGCTTGATTTTGTATTTGGATCTATTCTTAGCCTTTGTGAATCTATGACTTCGGGTTGCTTCTTATCGATCCAATCGAACCTATACAAGTTGTTGAACCTAGTTTATTATTCAAGCCTTTCATGTCCATTATATTGTTATTAATCAGATCTATATGCCTGCAACGATTCTAAATCAGTTTATTCAGATATGCTGTAGTTCTATTAGATCTGTAATTCTTGTGTTTTGGGACTATCATCTTGTGCCAGTTCTTATGACTATCATTGTCATATTATTCCTATTTGTTCCTTTTTATTTGTGAATCTAGATTGACCTATAATCTAGGTTGAATCACGATATACGTACGATGGGAATACGGGGAAGGTTTGGGTTATTGGGGCATAAACATGAGATTGACAATATTGGCATAACATAATTTGGGGAAGTAACTTAACATAACATATTTGGTGAAATGTTTGGGCAAAACTTGTAATTGACATTGGGACATTAGCATCATTATAACTGCAAGTTTGGGTTAGTTGGTTTGTAAACCAAGTTTTGGCCATACACTGTAAACTAGAATATTAAAACTAGATTGGGCTTAACTACTGATTAGGAATGCCAAATATATGACATAGTGATTTTTGGGAATGACTATTATTGCAAGTTTGGGAAGACGGGGTATAGCCTATTTTGATTAATAACTTGAAATTTCATGTAATTGACATATTTGGCTCATACCCATGTAAATGGTTTATGGCATGTAACGGTATAATTTATATACCAAAAATTATGAACATTATTTAGAAGGAAAGTGGGCTATGACAATAATTGATTTATAATTTACTTATAAATATGAAGGATAAACATGAAAATTACATGGCATAGATTGGTTCATGAAATGGTATATTTAGTATACCATTAATTGTTAGCATAATTAAAAGGATAATTATGGCATAATTAAATTGGGAATAATTTACATGTGGAATTTGTCATAAATAAGAAATATGTAAATTGTAGGAAAGATGAATATGCCTAACCCGAGGTAAGAATGAGTTGTGGTGTAAAACTGCCCGGAACCGCCCGGCTGTCCAGTAACCACAACAATACATATCTAATGTGGGAGGTTAGGGCATTGAGCCCAATAAGAACCCGAGGTTAGACTGAGTTGCGGTGCAAAACTGCCCGGAACCCGCCGGCACATCCAGTGACCGCAACAATACCTGTCTAATGTGAGTGGTTGGTGCTTTAATGAATGAATTAATGCTACTGACACATGCTAAGTATGGGAGGGATAGATTAATTGATATCTAACCAATATGACATATGGGTGGGTTAAGTTAAACATGAATGGACAAAGGACACCTAACCAGCAAGACATGATATAGGGTAGGGTTAAGTTAACTAAGGAAACACTTAACTGTTATCACATGTTAACTAAACAGATGGTAGGGTTAAGTTAACTAAGGCAGCACTTAACCGTTATAACATGTTAACTAAACAGATGATAGGGTTAATTTAACTAAAGTAACACTTAATCAAAATATATAATGACTTGTGGTAGGGTTAAGTAACACAAGAGGATACACTTAACTAATATATAATGACATGTGGCGGGGTTAAGTAATACAAGAGGAAAACACTTCACCAATGATATAACATGATGTATGGAAAGGGTTAAGTTAACACGAGAGGGCCACACTTAACCAATATAGGATGATTTGAGGTAGGGTCAAGTTAACAGTAGAAGGAAACACTTAACCAACATGACAAGTCGAGTGGGTGGGTTAAGTTAACTTGAATTGATTAATGACACTTGACCAATATAACTTGATGAACGAATGGGGTTAAGTTAAATGGGAAATACTTAACCAATATAACCTGATGAATGAACATGGTTAAGTTAATAAACCACACTTAACCAATCCAACATGATAAGTGAGAAAGGTTAAGTTAATAAGAACCACTTAACCAACATGGCATGACGAGTAGGAGGGTTAAGTACACGTCGGGTTGGTGGGTAATATTAGTAAATATATAGGCCCAAAAAACTTAACCATTATATAAACATGCTTGAATTCGTGGGAAGGTTAAGTATACGTCGGGTTGGTGGGTAAAATTAGTAATTATATAGGCCCACAAAACTTAACCATTATATAAACATGCTTGAATCCGTGGGAAGGTTAAGTATACGTCGGGTTGGTGGGTAATATTAGTAAATATAGGCCCACAAAACTTAACCATTATATAAACATGCTTGAATCGATGGGAGGGTTAAGTACATATCAGGTTGGTGGGTAATATTAGTAAATATAAGCCTACAAACTTAACCAGTAGGAAACCCTAGTAACGGGGACCCATTTCAGCAGCAACACACATGGATGTATCACGTTACCCTGAGCTAGGCAGGGTGGGGCACGATTACTGGGTTGATTATAAGCGGTCAAAACAACAGCAGAGGGTATGCCAGTGTAGGTTCCAACGTCTTACGGGCGTGCACGTACTCCGGAGTGGGCAAAAAACAGGCACTGGGTGCCAGTAGTTCTACACTGTGCATCTGGATTCGTGTCGGGTCGCTATCATAAGGATTTATACACCTTATGGTGGGACCGGCGCAGGGTATCTACACGCCAGAGGGGGCCAATTGACACAGACACATAGAACTTTTGTACAAGTAGGGAGCCAAACGATAGGGTAGTAAGGGTACATCTAACATCTTAATGGCAATTAGGATGATTGAGGCTGAATCCTCATAATAGATGTACACCTGAAGGCTACCACAATTGTGGGGATTGGGATCACGTTGTAATATTATCCGTTATACAGATTACTAGTTGGGACACTCGTTAGGTGGTGCAGAGATATAGAAATCAGAATAACAGGGTAGTAGTGAAGCAGAGAATAGTTAACATGCGATGTTATACTTAGTTTATCTTGCCTGTTGCTTATCCATTGTATCCTATGTTCCTTATCATCATGCTTATGTATTTATTCAGTTTAATTCATGTCATGTTGTTCTTGCTTGTTCAAATGCTGAAAGTAGCTGGACTTACCAGACTTATGTCTGACCTAATTTTGTTTTGCCTCTTTTCTTCTGTTCCCTCCCCCCCAGGTTCTCAGGAAGGAAACACTTCTGCTTAGCTTGGATTACTTGTTGCTTCAAGATCATCATGTATTGCTTTGGATTCAGTCTCATTTCAGCTATGGCTTGCTTTACTCTATTGGGGAATAAATCGTTGTTATTTTTATGCTTCTTTTATACTTGGAAGTTTTTGAATCAAGACAGAAGTACTATGTATTGTTTTTAAGACAACTGTTGTAAAAGATTGACCGAGCCACATTGTTTATAAAATGACTTTATTTTCCGCTGCTTTATTTGTCTGTCTTGTAATTTATCTGCATCTTTTGCCTAAAATGCTCCATCGAAATTAAGGCATTCCCTTTGTGAGTGACCTTAACAGAGGTGGGGTGTTTCACTTGGTATCAGAGATGAAGGTTACCGGATCAGATAAAAGATTTGAAAAATTATTTTCAACGGTTTTAAAAGAAGCATTTTCAAAAGAAAACTTTTTATTTTAAAGGCAGATTCCCCAAAGCCATATGCATTATCTTTTGATCCTCTGTTTGAATCCTTTTTTCCTTCTTTCCTGAGTCTCCGGGGCTCCTTGCTTTCTGGGAGGTAACCTCATCGCGGCATGGTTCCGTAGGCTCGACGAGACTACGACACTTGTCAAAGGGAAAATAAGTGCCCAACTTCCATCTATAGCCGCTGTAGTTTCACCTACGGCTAATTTTCTTTCGACCTTTGTGGGATTTTCCATGCGATGGAGGCAGCTTTCAAGGGACTTGTCAACAAGTTACACAAGGATGGGAAAAATGAGAATGAGGGAGTTTGGATAAGGAGCACAACCCAAGAATGAGGAACTCATGGATATAGACTTGGTTCACAACGAAGGTAAAAAAGAAAGAGGTGTAGTGGAAGAATCAGGACAAGAAGGAAGGAAAGAATAGAAAAACCTAAGACAAGAGGAAGTGTCTTTATTATGGTATAACGGGTCATATAATTAAGGACAAGGGCAAGAACAAAGGATAGGATTTTCAGGAGGGCAAGTGCATGCTCTCACCGCCAGCGTACCGGAGAGGGATGTAGAGTTTAGTTTATCTTTCCGATCCTCCTGTTAGTACTCTTCTTGACTTTAGCGCCTCACATTCATTTATATCTGCTTCCATAGTTGAGTCTCTGCACCTTAGTACCTGTATAGTTGAAGATCCCATTATTGTCTCAAATCCAATTAGTGGTTCGGCTCATTTATCTTTGTTTTGTAAGGATTTGAGGATATCTATCGTAAGTATTGGGTTTAAGCGTAATGCTTATGCTTTTGGTTTCATGGGCTATGGGTTGATTCTAGGCATGGGTTGGTTAGCTAGTAAGGAGGGTAGTTAGACTTTTTACTTGCCTCGGGAACACCCTCGAGATTTCGTGCGATCCTAAGGAGATCAGTTAGGATTAACTACCTAGAATCACTTGATTCATCTATCGACGATTTGCGATCCATCAGAATAGCCCATAAGTACGAGGATGTTTTGATTAGGTTAGGGGTTTCGCCCCTAAAACTCGAGATAGACTTCCGCATATGTCTAGTTGATAATACAAAGCCAGTTATGTGATCAACGATAATTTTGGAGCAAGATTGGCGAGGATAGCCAGAGTCGGTTAAGTGCTCAATTGTTTGGTTGTTTTGCTAGTATCATCTCACATAAATCGTCCAAATTCGGAGGAGGTATTCCTTGGGTGCTTGTCTGATATTGATTTAGGCCTTTGGGGCTTGTACTCGAGGGATGTCTAGTTCGACTAGGATGGTTTGCGTGAGAGATATCGACCCTCAGATTTGTGACATGATGGATAAGCTAAGTAGAAGAGAGACCTCTAATGATCTTGTATATACACTTGGTATCATGGTTAACATCTGTTTATCTTGGAAAGATAGTTCGACTACATTGGATACCCTCTAGCATAGTAAGTGATCGAGGTCCTATCTTTACTAGTGGGTTTTGGGAAATGGAGTCAAGAAGCAACACAAATCGTGAAGTTAAGACAGTCAGAGTAATATGGAGTGAAGCTCAAGAAGATGCGACTTAGAAGATTGAAGACCAGATACGCACATCATACCCTTTCTGGGGGTATATCCTTGATCTCTCTTTTTCTTTAAAGTTTATTTGCTAGTCTTTATCTTTTAAGTATATCCTCTCGATCCTATCCTCGATCCTTAGGTAGAAGCCAATGGATATAAACATGTGTTTGAAACATGTTATGTTTGGAGGATGCAAGTGGATGTAAGGTTTTGCTAGTGGTTGCTCGTGGATGCATATACACACGTTAGGCACTAGATCGGCTCAGTCACTTTCATATTGCATATGCATGAGCGAATTTTTATATATATGAATCGAAACTTGATGTGTTATTGTAACGACCCGTATTCTATGCATTATAGGATCGTAGGATATTTATTTCTTTCACATACGAAGTCGTATGGTCATGTAACTTTGGGAGACGACTATTGGGGTCATTTCCCATATTCATGATTTTTCTCGATTTTTAAATGACCATTTTACCCCTAGTTAGCACTGTTTTGGCCATAACTTTTGACTAGTTAGAATTTTGACCTGAAACCACTTCCATTGGCTTCGGATGATGGTTTCTCTTTCCGTAGAGTTGTCACATTAGCCAAACGGACTTACCGTTTGGGAGATATGGCTGAAACAAGTTTCAGATGGTGAAAAACAGCTTAATTGGGCTTAACCGGGTGATTAGCAGCTAGGCCCAAGGGGAATTTCGGGTTTAGAGGTATAGGAGGACTGATTAGGGTTAGGTTATCACTTTCATTTCAGTTTTGAGCCGCCACAAACCTTCTTGAGACCTTAGTAATGGCCTCCATCCTCTAAAACCACTCCAAAACACATTTTTAGTGAAGATTAAGCCTAAACTACATCAAAACAAGGCCAAATAGCAACAAAGCAAGGTTGGAGCTGCTGCTATATATAGGAATTCGACCCAAACAGAGGATATTTCAGATTTGGTGTTTTATTTTGTGGCCAAGGTGAGTGATAGCATCATTTTGACACTAATTACGGTTAATTAAGGGTAATTAGTGAAGATTAGTGAATTTATACACTAATAAATTCTGGAAAAATGTTTAGAAATTCGTAAATAATATTTTATGCCTCTGTTAGAAATTTGGTTCGATTTGATTAAGTTTTGTTAACCCTATGATTAGTTTTACTTAAACATGCTTAAGGGAAAATAAGGGGTTTTGGGCACATTTGATCCATTTTGACATATGAATTCATTGTTTTGGTGTTTGTGGTTAGTTTGCTATGTTGTTATGACTATTTGACATGAATTGTGATTGATTAGAATAGATAGATTTGTCAAAAACGTCGTCGAACGGCGTAAACAAGTTGCTGGAAAAAGTTGCAGAAAGTTGTGCAGGGCTTCGGATCGGATCGGATGGGGGCTCGGATCGGATATGTGAACTGGGCGAGAAACCCGACCCGAACCGGAGTTTGGCACATAGGAGGCTTGGCGAGGAGGAAGGCCATTTGCTTAGAGTTGGAGTGGACAAGGGAATCGGATCGGAGGAATAATTGGAGGCCAGATCGGATCGACTTGGAGACGCAGGGGTCGGATCGGAAGTAAACATTTGGGAGAACTAGCAACAGGGAAGGCCACGCGGATCAGATGGCTAGGAGGGATCGGATCGGAATACGTGAAGAAATGAGGGAGCGGATCGGAGCACTGGAAGGAAGGACACCCGACCCGACCCGGAGGAAGATACCGACCCGACCCGAAGTGGAGTACCCGACCCGAACCGATGAAGGTGATGACTCCCGACCCGAACCGATGAAGGTGATGACTCCCGACCCGAACCGATGAAGGTGATGACTACCGGACCCGAGATGCAAAGGAAGTCCAAATGAGAAGTTAGAGCTCAGGATTCAGATGGGAATCAACGAGTTCACTTCATGGTTGGGCTTTGCTGCGGGACGCGTGCTAAGGAGTTTACGATGTCTGTAGCTTTGGACCACTAGGGTAGGAGGTACGGAGGCGGATTCAGGGCCATTATGGCATCGGTAGAACCAAGGGCTACAACCAATGAAGTGGGTCATTGAAATGTTCGGTCATGACTCCATATGTTTAGCTTGGTCATAGCAGGGTTTCTACAAGTCGGGATTCGTCGTTACCTCAGTTTGTCTAGTGTTCCAAAGTGGTAGATGTCGTATACTTTACGCACTGAGTGAGAGATGTGAGGATGGTTGCTATGGATGATTTGCTTGCTATCATTGTGACATGCACACCCCACCCCCGTATTCTTACACTATCTATTATGGCACCTTGGAGTATTGTACGGTATGTGGTACTAACTCTTTGGTTGCAGGTCCAGGTTCAGGTATGGTTTAGTATACCTGTTATTATCCTGTTTAGATGCTTATCGCTCATACCAGGCTTTATGTCTGACCCAGAGTTTTATGTCTCCTCTTATTACTCTGGGTGCTCACACGAGCAGACTAGAGACAGGTTAGCTGGTGATGCACGGGTAGATGATCCGAAGACGAGCAGGAGGCTTTCACGTACTATATACATAATATTCTCCCTGTGTTGTTGAAGATCACTGCTTGGGCATTGTTGGTGTATCTTCTACTTTAGCTTTCTTTTGTCTAGAGACAGTAAATTTGGAAAATTGTAATAAGCTGTGTTTGGATTTCCGCTGCTTTGATGATTGATGTTGATTTTAGTTATCAGCTTATGCGCTGTCTCGCCTGTTTTATGTCAAGTATGTTATTATTATATTTTATCCCATGCGCTGCGAGACATTCTACAGGTTCCTTGATTAGTTCACCCCCTTCTTTCCTTTCTCCTGGCGACCGTCCCGTGCTAGTTGGGCATGTGTACAGCGCACTTTCGGAGGAAATGCAGGCTGGTGCGGGGCGGGCCGTCACACTTGGTATCAGAGCTCTAGGTTGCGTAGTTAACCTAGGGAAGTTATCAGGGAGAGATAATACACGTATACGAGAGAGCGTATTTGTGATTACTTTGGTTTTTAAAAGCTATATATATATACTATTAGTAGTATAAGGATGAAGTCGTACTGCACTAGCACCACTATGGAGTCGTTAATCGTTTCCTTTTTCAGATTGACGATGAGCCGATATACTAGAGGTGCTGGTAGGGGAGCCAATAATGGGAATGCTGCTGACATGAGGACGATGTTTACTGACCTCATGAGAGAGATGCTTAGAGATGTACAGAGGGCAGCTCCCAATGGTGGAAATGGTGGTGGTCCAATGGTGCAGGCGCCAAGAGTCGACTTCGCCAAGCTGAATAAGGATTATACTAGCCTTGGTGGGAAGCCGTTCCACGGAACGGAGTCGGCTACGGATGTTCAGGATTGGGTGGATAGTTGCGAACGTATCTTCGAGGATTTGGGTATCAAGGATGCGATGAAGAGAAAGCTAGCGTCCCGTCAGCTGCAAGGGCGGGCAATGAATTGGTGGAATGCTATAAAGGCAGCTACTCCCGAAGACCAGATTACTTGGGAGCAGTTTAAGGCTCACTTTAGTGAGAAGTTCATTCCAGCTGCTCAGAAGTCAATGTTGTTTAAGAAGTTCTTGGAGCTCAAGCAGAATGGCAGAGCTGTCTCGGAGTATATTGCTGAATTTGACACTTTATCAAAATATGGGTTATCTCTTATTGATACTGCCGAGAAAAAGAATGAGAAATTCATAACTGGTTTGGATCAGTACTTGGGGGAAAAACTTATTAACCACATCGATGAGACGTTTGAATCGATTGTGGGGAAAGCGTTAAGGTCGGAAAGTCTCTACCCTAAGTCGAAGACTGAGGTTGCATCCGCAGATGAGCCAAAGCCACAAGCTAGTGGTGGAGGCAAAGGTGGTTCTCAGAATAAGAGAAAGCAGAATCAGGCTAAGGACGGCCAGAAGAAAAAGAATAAGCAAGATGTGGAGTGCTTCAGCTGTGGTAAGAAGGGCCATTATGCTAGTAATTGTCGGGCCAAGCCAGCGGATAGGAAGTGCTTCAACTGTGGCCAAATGGGACATCACAAGGACAAGTGTCCACAGCCCCCTAAGGAAAAGCAAATGGTGAAAGCCTACGCTCTTAATGCTATTCCTTCTTCGTCGAATGCCCCAACAGCGGCGGAGAAGGGAAAGAATGTCGTCATTCAAGGTATGCTTTCTGTTTATGATGTTCCTATTAGAGTTTTGTTTGATACCGGAGCTTCCAGTTCTTTCATATCTAGTGACCTGGTAGATAGATTGGGATTGGAGCCCGAGATTGTCGATAGACCTTTAGTAGTGACGAACCCGATTGGTGGTTCGACTAGCCTTAGCATGATTTGTCGTAATGTGGTCTTATCGAGTCATGGATGCATGTTTGTTTGTGATTGCTTTGTTTTGGGCTTTACTGGGCTTGGCATTATTTTGGGAGTAGATTGGCTCCAAAGATACGGGGTGGTGGTAGACTGTGAGGGCTTGTTGGTGACAGCTAGAGCGGATGATGGACGGAGGATAGTGTTTGGTGGTCTACCCAGTAAGGGGGTATTGGCTAGTTTTCTAAACTCCCTCGACATTCCGCATAGTGAGTTGTCAGGTTTGCCCGTGGTTGGCCAGTATCCGGATGTTTTCGAAGAAGTGACCGGACTTCCACCACACCGAGAGATTGAGTTCCGTATTGATTTGGTAAAAGATGCCAGACCTATAGTGATGCCACTTCGTCGTATGGCACCAAGGGAGCAGCGAGAGCTCGAGGTGCAAGTTAGCGATCTTTTGAAGAAGGAATTTATCAGAAGGAGTGTTTCTGAATGAGGAGCACCAGTTGTGTTTGCTACCAAGGCGGATGGTTCCCTTCGTTTGTGTGTAGACTACCGCGAGTTGAATAAAGTGACGAGGAAGAATAAGTATCCTCTACCGCGGATAGATGATTTGTTCGATCAGTTGAGTGGCGCGAGAATATTTTCTCAGTTGGATCTCGCGACAGGTTTTCATCAGCTTAGAGTGGAAGCTGAGAGTATAGCTAAAACGACATTTCGAACGCCGTCTGGATTTTATGAATGGTTGGTTATGCCATTTGGGCTGACCAATGCCCCAGCATATTTTGTGGATCTTATGAATAGGGTATTCAGAGATCAGTTGAATAAGTTTGTCCTTGTGTTCGTTGATGATATTTTGGTCTACTCGAGGACAGAGGAAGAACACAAGGGACATTTCAGAATAGTGATGGAGGTGTTGAGAAAACACCAATTGAAAGCAAAATTTTCTAAGTGTCACTTCTGGAAGAGGGAAGTGAGGTTCTTGGGCCATGTTGTATCAGAAAATGGGATTGCCGTGGACCCGGCGAAGGTGGCTACGGTACAGGATTGGCCTACGCCCAAGAATGCAACAGATGTAAGAAGTTTCTTGGGGTTAGCGGGATATTATCGTAAGTTTATCCAAAGTTTCTCCAAGATAGCAGCACCATTGACCCAGTTGACCAAGAAGAATCAAGCTTTTGTCTGGGATGAAAGGTGCGAGAATGCATTCAGAAGTCTAAAGGACAAGTTGACAAGCGCACCAGTGTTAGTCATTCCTAAGGGGGATGAAGAGATGACGGTATACACGGATGCCTGTGGTACCGGACTGGGTGCTGTATTGATGCAAGACGGTAGGGTTATAGCTTACGCAAGTCGGCAATTGAAACCGCACGAGAGAAGGTACCCTACCCATGATTTGGAATTGGCAGCGATCGTGTTCGCATTGAGGATGTGGAGACACTATCTCTTGGGAGAAAGATTTGAGCTGTTTACAGATCATAAGTCGTTGAAGTATCTCTTCTCCCAGAAGGATCTAAATCTCCGACAACAAAGGTGGTTAGAATTCTTAGCTTCCTATGATTTTGACATCGCATACACACCAGGAAAGGGCAATGCGGTGGCTGATGCATTGAGTAGAAGACATGCCAGCTTAGGGGCTATGTTCCTTGAATGGAAGCAACTGGAGTTTATCGCGGGGTTTGATTTCAGACCAAAGTGCGAATTGGATCCAGAAATGTTAGCAAGTTTGACGATCAGACCCACTTTGATTGAGCGGATCGGCTCTAGTCAGAGGGACGATCCTAACCTATTGGAAATCATCTCCAAGTTAGAGATGGGTATCGATGAGGAGATGAACAAGTATGGGCTTGATCGAGATAGATGGCTTAGAAAGAATGGGAAGCTTGTTGTACCCAATGTCAATGGATTGAGAGATGAAGTGCTTAGAGAATGTCATCACTCAAAGCTGACTATACACCCCGGTGGTAACAAGATGTATCGAGATATGAAGTAGACCTACTACTGGGAAGGGATGAAACGAGACGTTGGGAAGTTTATATCCAAGTGCATGAATTGCCAGCTAGTTAAAGCCGAGCAAAAGAAGCCTAGTGGGTTGTTACAGCCCTTAGAAATTCCCGAATGGAAATGGGAGCAAGTCTCGATGGATTTCATCGATGGATTACCAAGGACTAGATCGGGATATGACAGCATTTGGGTAATTGTAGATCGACTGACTAAAAGTGCAAGGTTTATACCAGTCAAATCGACTAGAACGGCAGCTAAGTTAGCAGAATTGTATATGAAGTGGATAGTGAGATTTCATGGAGTACCTAAAAGCATTGTGAGCGACCGAGACCCGTTGTTCACTAGTGGGTTTTGGAAGAGCTTACAAGAGGCTCTAGGGTCAGAGTTACATCTCAGTACCGCATATCATCCTCAGACCGACGGTCAGACGGAAAGGGTGAATCGTATTTTGGAAGATCTCTTGAGAGCATGTATATTGGATTTTGGTGGATCATGGGATGACCATTTGCATCTAGTAGAGTTTGCATATAATAATAGTTACCAATCCAGTATCGGTATGGCTCCATTTGAAGCTTTGTATGGAAGATCGTGCAACTCACCATCATGTTGGATAGAGACTGGCGAGAAGTTTATGCTTGGACCAGATGTGGTGAGGGAAACTTCAGATAAGATCAAGATCATTCAACAACGAATGAAGGCTGCCCAAGATAGGCAGAAGAGTTATGCTGATAAGAGGAGAAGAGACTTAAAATTCTCCGTTGGCGACTTGGTGTTTGTCAAGATTTCTCCGTTGAAGAGCGTAATACGATTTGGCAGGAGAGGCAAGTTGGCACCAAGGTTTGTTGGCCCATTCCCTGTTCTTGAACTAGTCGGGAATTTGGCATATAGAATTGACTTACCAGAGAAGATGGCGGGAGTTCATAACGTATTTCATGTTTCCCAACTAAGGAAGTTCGTTCACGACTCAAATATGACTATTTCACCTGATCAGTTAGAGGACTTCGAAGTAGAACCCGAGGCGGTTGGAAACCGTAAGCCGGCCCGTATTGTCGAGCACGACATGAAGCAACTTCGAAGAAAGGCGGTGAAGCTAGTCAAGGTTCAGTGGGGCGAGGACGAGAATGACTGTACTTGGGAGACAGAAGAGAGCATTAGGAAGACACACCCAGAACTCTTTACCTGGTAAGATTTTGACTTTGATTTAGTTTTCCGCATGCTAGGATAGGCTTGTTTGCTTGTTTTGCATATTTGAATGTTGTATATGGTTGTTAGGCATGCGGGATCCCTTGTATGTTTTGGGTTAAGGAATTTCGGGGACGAAATTTCTTAAGGGGGGGAGAGTGTAACGACCCGTATTCTACGCATTATAGGATCGTAGGATATTTATTTCTTTCACATACGAAGTCGTATGGTCATGTAACTTTGGGAGACGACTATTGGGGTCATTTCCCATGTTCATGATTTTTCTCGATTTTTAAATGACCATTTAACCCCTATTTAGCACTGTTTTGGCCATAACTTTTGACTGGAAAAGAATTTTGACCTAAAACCACTTCCATTGGCTTCGGATGATGGTTTCTCTTTCCGTAGAGTGGTCACATTAGCCAAACGGACTTACCGTTTGGGAGATATGGCTGAAACAAGTTTCAGATGGTGAAAAACAGCTTAATTGGGCTTAACCGGGTGATTAGCAGCTAGGCCCAAGGGGAATTTCGGGTTTAGAGGTATAGGAGGACTGATTAGGGTTAGGTTATCACTTTCATTTCAGTTTTGAGCCGCCACAAACCTTCTTGAGACCTTAGTAATGGCCTTCATCCTCTAAAACCACTCCAAAACACATTTTTAGTGAAGATTAAGCCTAAACTACATCAAAACAAGGCCAAATAGCAACAAAGCAAGGTTGGAGCTGCTGCTATACATAGGAATTCGACCCAAACAGAGGATATTTCAGATTTGGTGTTTTATTTTGTGGCCAAGGTGAGTGATAGCATCATTTTGACACTAATTACGGTTAATTAAGGGTAATTAGTGAAGATTAGCGAATTTATACACTAATGAATTCTGGAAAAATGTTTAGAAATTCGTAAATAATATTTTATGCCTCTGTTAGAAATTTGGTTCGATTTGATTAAGTTTTGTTAACCCTATGATTAGTTTTACTTAAACATGCTTAAGGGAAAATAAGGGGTTTTGGGCACATTTGATCCATTTTGACATATGAATTCATTGTTTTGGTGTTTGTGGTTAGTTTGCTATGTTGTTATGACTATTTGACATGAATTGTGATTGATTAGAATAGATAGATTTGTCAAAAACGTCGTCGAACGGCGTAAACAAGTTGCTGGAAAAAGTTGCAGAAAGTTGTGCAGGGCTTCGGATCGGATCGGATGGGGGCTCGGATCGGATATGTGAACTGGGCGAGAAACCCAACCCGAACCGGAGTTTGGCACATAGGAGGCTTGGCGAGGAGGAAGGCCATTTACTTAGAGTTGGAGTGGACAAGGGAATCAGATCGGAGGAATAATTGGAGGCCAGATCGGATCGACTTGGAGACGCAGGGCTCGGATCGGAAGTAAACATTTGGGAGAACTAGCAACAAGGAAGGCCACGCGGATCAGATGGCAAGGAGGGATCGGATCGTAATACGTGAAGAAATGATGGAGCGGATCGGAGCACTGGAAGGAAGGACATCCGACCCGACCCGGAGGAAGATACCGACCCGACCCGAAGTGGAGTACCCGACCCGAACCGATGAAGGTGATGACTCCCGACCCGAATCGATGAAGGTGATGACTCCCGACCCGAACCGATGAAGGTGATGACTACCGGACCCGAGATGCAAAGGAAGTCCAAATGAGAAGTTAGAGCTCAGGATTCAGATGGGAATCAACGAGTTCGCTTCATGGTTGGGCTTTGCTGCGGGACGCGTGCTAAGGAGTTTACGATGTCTGTAGCTTTGGACCACTAGGGTAGGAGGTACGGAGGCGGATTCAGGGCCATTATGGCATCGGTAGAACCAAGGGCTACAACCAATGAAGTGGGTCATTGAAATGTTCGGTCATGACTCCATATGTTTAGCTTGGTCATAGCAGGGTTTCTACAAGTCGGGATTCGTCGTTACCTCAGTTTGTCTAGTGTTCCAAAGTGGTAGATGTCGTATACTTTACGCACTGAGTGAGAGATGTGAGGATGGTTGCTATGGATGATTTGCTTGCTATCATTGTGACATGCACACCCCACCCCCGTATTCTTACACTATCTATTATGGCACCTTGGAGTATTGTACGGTATGTGGTACTAACTCTTTGGTTGCAGGTCCAGGTTCAGGTATGGTTTAGTATACCTGTTATTATCCTGTTTAGATGCTTATCGCTCATACCAGGCTTTATGTCTGACCCAGAGTTTTATGTCTCCTCTTATTACTCTGGGTGCTCACACGAGCAGACTAGAGACAGGTTAGCTGGTGATGCACGGGTAGATGATCCGAAGACGAGCAGGAGGCTTCCACGTACTATATACATAATATTCTCCCTGTGTTGTTGAAGATCACTGCTTGGGCATTGTTGGTGTATCTTCTACTTTAGCTTTCTTTTGTCTAGAGACAGTAAATTTGGAAAATTGTAATAAGCTGTGTTTGGATTTCCGCTGCTTTGATGATTGATGTTGATTTTAGTTATCAGCTTATGCACTGTCTCGCCTGTTTTATGTCAAGTATGTTATTATTATATTTTATCCCATGCGCTGCGAGACATTCTACAGGTTCCTTGATTAGTTCACCCCCTTCTTTCCTTTCTCCTGGCGACCGTCCCGTGCTAGTTGGGCATGTGTACAGCGCACTTTCGGAGGAAATGCAGGCTGGTGCGGGGCGGGCCGTCACAGTTATCATATGGATGTTGCATTTGTATGAATGATTGTGCACTTATGTAGAAGTTATAAAGTACGATTAGGAATAATTGCATACATGATGGACTTATGGCACTGACGTGATTCGCATTAAGGAGTCAACTGAATCAGTAGACCGCCTGATTTTGCATTTGGGTAAGGACATATACACACTCTATGCATATGTTCATGAAAAACATTAGAAACCTTTTTAAGGACATTGGATTCCTGTGATTGAATGGCTGAGTAGATGGATGTTGGATGGTAGGATATACATCCTTCTTAACTTAAAGATTTCGGGGACGAAATCCTTTAAGTAAGGGGGAATGTAACACCCCGTAAATTTAAAATAGGACATAAGAGATAATTAAAGAATAACTAATTATTAAAGAAGAATTAAATGAAACGGGTTACGCCATTGCATTCGTCTCGGAATTCTTCTTGGAATATAGTCCAAGTTTGCGTAAATCGGACTTCGTATGAAGAAGTTATGGCCTTTGGAAGATTCAACAAAAATTCAGAATTTACATAGAAAAATACCCAGGCAGGTCGACCTGGGTCATAGGTCGACCGGGGGGTCGACCTCCCCCCACAGGTCGACCTGTTTTGGCCCAGATCCGATTTTCTTTGGCTTGTGGCATGGTTTTGGCTGTTCTGATGGTCCGGATCAGTTCTAGGTTGATATCTAAGGCCCTAAACACTTTTGTTCTCCTATAAATACATCCCTAAGCCAAAACCTAAATCTCTTACATTATTCTCTAGCCTCCATTGCTCTCTTCTTCTCTAAAAATAAATCAATGGCATCGCTACTCTGCTGAAACCTAAGCTAGAACTAGTACTTCTTCTTCTTCCAATCTGAATAGGATTAAAAGAACAATTAGTCTACATCAAAGGCGAGCAATTCAGTTTCAGAATACAGATTCCAAAAAACAAGACTTGCCTTTGTTTTATAAGTTCATGATTACTTTCAGATTTAGACAACCAGTTATAGTATGGACATGGAATAAAATGAATTTGGACCTATGCTTGATTTTCTATTTGGATCTATTCTTAGCCTTTATGAATCTATGACTTTGGGTTGCTTCTTATCGATCCAATTGAACCTATACAAGTTGTCGAACCTAGTTTATTATTCAAGCCTTTCATGTCCATAATATTGTTCATAATCATATCTATTTGCCAGCATTGATTATAAATCAGTTTATTCAGTTATGCTGTAATTCTATTAGATATGTAATTCTTGTGTTTTGGGACTATCATCTTTTGCCAGTTCTTATGCCTATCATTGTCATATTATTCCTATTTGTTCTTTTTATTTGTGAATCTAGATTGACCTATAATCTAGGTTGAATCATGATATACGTACGATGGGAATATGGGGAAGGTTTGGGTTATTGGGGCATAAACATGAGAATGACAATATTAGCATAACATAATTGGGGAAGGTAACTGAACATAACATATTTGGTGAAATGGTTGGGCAAAACTTGTAATTGACATTAGGACATTGTTATCATTATAACTGCAAGTTTGGGTTAGTTGGTTTGCAAAACCAAGTTTTGGCCATACACTGTAAACTAGAATATTAAAACTAGATTGGGCTTAACTATTGATTTGGAACGCCAAATATATGACATAGTGATTTTTGGGAATGACTATTATTGCAAGTTTGGGAAGACGGGGTATAGCCTATTTTGATTAATAACTTGAAATTTCATGTAATTGACATATTTGGCTCATAACCATGTTAATGGTCTATGGCATGTAACGGTATAATTTATATACCAAAGATTATGAACATTATTTAGAAGGAAAGTGGGCCATGACAATAATTGATTTATAATTTACTTATAAATATGAAGGATAAACATGAAAATTACATGGCATAGATTGGTTCATGAAATGGTATATTTAGTATACCATTAATTGTGAGCATAATTAAAAGGATAATTATGGCATAATTAAACTGGGAATAATTTACATGTGGAATTTGTCATAAATAAGAAATATGTAAATTGTAGGAAAGATGAATATGCCTAACCCGAGGTAAGATTGAGTTGTGGTGTAAAACTGCCCGGAACCGCCCGGCTGTCCAGTAACCACAACAATACATATCTAATGTGGGAGGTTAGGGCATTGAGCCCAATAAGAACCCGAGGTTAGACTGAGTTGCGGTGTAAAACTGCCCGGAACCGACCGGCACATCCAGTGACCGCAACAATACATGTCTAATGTGAGTGGTTGGTGATTTAATGAATGAATTAATGCTATTGACACATGCTAAGTATGGGAGGGATAAGTTAATTGATACTTAACCAATATGACATATGGGTGGGTTAAGTTAAACATGAATGGACAAAGGACACCTAACCAACAAGACATGATATAGGTTAAGGTTAAGTTAACTAAGGGAACACTTAACTGTTATAACATGTTAACTAAACAGATGGTAGGGTTAAGTTAACTAAGGCATCACTTAACCGTTATAACATGTTAACTAAACAGATGATAGGGTTAATTTAACTAAAGTAACACTTAACCAAAATATATAATGACTTGTGGTAGGGATAAGTAACACAAGAGGATACACTTAACCAATACATAATGACATGTGGTGGGGTTAAGTAATACAAGAGGAAAAACACTTAACCAATTATATAACACAATGTATGGAAAGGGTTAATTTATCATGAGAGGGCCACACTTAACCAATATAACATGATTTGAGGTAGGGTTAAGTTAACAACAGAAGGAAACACTTAACCAACATGACAAGACGAGTGGGTGGGTTAAGTTAACTTGAATTGATTAATGACACTTGAACAATATAACTTGATGAACGAATGGGGTTAAGTTAAATGGGAAATACTTAACCAATATAACCTGATGAATGAACAGGGTTAAGTTAATAAATCACACTTAACCAATCCAACATGATAAGCGAGAAAGGTTAAGTTAATAAGAACCACTTAACCAACATGGCTTGACGAGTAGGAGGGTTAAGTACACGTCGGGTGGTGGGTAATATTAATAAATATATAGGCCCACAAAACTTAACCATTATATAAACATGCTTGAATTCGTGGGAAGGTTAAGTATACATCGGGTTGGTGGGTAATATTAGTAATTATATAGGCCCACAAAACTTAACCATTATATAAACATGCTTGAATCCGTGGAAATGTTAAGTATGCGTCGGGTTGGTGGGTAATATTAGTAAATATAGGCCCACAAAACTTAACCATCCTATAAACATGCTTGAATCGGTGGGAGGGTTAAGTACATATCGAGTTGGTGGGTAATATTTACTAATATTGACCCACAAACTTAACCAGTAGGAAACCCTAGTAACGGGGACCCATTTCAGCAGTAACTCACATAGATGCATCACGGTACCCTGAGCTAGGCAGGGTGGGGCACGATTATTGAGCTGATTATAAGCAGTCAAAACAACGGCAGGGGGTACGTCAGTGTAGGTTCCAATGGTTTACGGGCGTGCACGTACTCCGAAGTGGGAAAAAACAGGCATTGGGTACCAGTAGTTCTACACTGTGCATCTTGATTCGTGTCGGGTCGCTATCATAAGGATTGATACACCTTGTGGTGGGACCAGCGCGGGGTATCTACACGCAAGAGGTGTAACATCCGAAATTTTTTGACCACTGGAATATAAAATTAATCAAAGTTTAACTATTAACGATCAATTTTATATTGATACTGGGAATAAAAATCGAATGTATTGTTTGGCATATGAGTTGAACTCAATATTTAATTCAGATTGATTGGTTGAGAATCGAATATTTATTATTGAATGTTTGAATTGATTTTGATTGGATATCTAAATTATATTTGAAATTTGACTAGAAAATATAAATAGTTGAAATTTAAAAATATAACGTTAGTGACGTTAAATAAATTGCAGTTTTACTGTTGAAATATATGAGAATAAATTGGCTTAGATATATGTGTATTCGTGTATATATATATATATATATATATATATATATATATATAGATTGAAACTTAATGGTTAAAATTTGGAAACAAATGGATTTGTCGATAGATAAATGAGATAAAGATCAGTAAACCAATAACTAATTTAAAAATAAAAATTTTGTTATACACAAACGAAGCTGGATTACGATTAATTTAATTTTATCGAATTCAGAACGTTAAAATATAAAGGTACGCCAAATTTCATTACGTTTGGGGATTTTGTTGGCGGTAAGAATTTAAAGCGGTTCGGGTGTTCGAGGTTGAATTAATATTTAATCAAACACAGATATAACCTTCCCTAGTATAAATCTTTTGCCAACCAATTCCTTTTTCCCCAAGCCATCAGACTCGCGTACCTTCCTCTGCAACCCTAAAACCTATTCGACATTACATTGTGCCTATCCACACCATTTCCTTCTATAAAATCAGCTTTCCTTCTCCAATTCCCTTCAACGGAAATCAATTCCTCTTTTCTATTTTAATGGGCGTCGCTCCTCATTTCCCCAACTTCTTCAGCACAAACCATCCCCTTTCCAATTCATTTCTATGGCCACCAAATTTATTTTTCCCAAAATTAGAACCTCCCCCTTTTCAATTTTAATGGTGTCCTCTTTAGATCGCACCGCTCCTTGACCCTAATTCCAACCTTCTCCAGCGAAGCCGAAGCTCCAAATCGAAGCCAGAAGCCACCGCGAAATCGTCGAAGTCCCTCGCCCCTCCTCTCTTTGCTTTGATTTAGGAGAACACGGCTGTATGGTGAGTTATCTCACTCACGATTAACATTTATTTGAGTAATTTAATTTCGATTTAAACTGAAATTATGGGTTGATGGCCTGATTGATTTGATTCTTGCGGCTATTAGTTACCTTGTGCATGTTGCCTTGTTTTGTGTAAGTGCTTCTGTTGGATCCTTGTGGTTGTTGAATGTTAGAGAAACTAGGATGGTATATGTATGTGGAGGCCACGATTCTATGTGTATATATGTACATTGCGTATGTGTATATACATAGCTTGGTATATATATGTATATATTCAGAAATCTGAGATGCATAATTGGTCTTGTGTTGACAGTTGCTTGAGCTATTGCGAGGCTGAATAAATGACTAAGTCAATGGGGGCGGGATATGTATCTGGTTGGCTTTAAAATGGGTAATTGTTTGAACAATTAATTAAATATATTGTTGTAGCATCTCTTAACTAATATATATATATATATATATATATATATATATATATATATATATATATATATATGAGATTTTAACTATGAAATTTAATCAAGGGTCATGTTTTATAATGGTTATTCGGATTTCTGATTTTTGTATTATTTTAGCTCCATATTTGTTTGGTTATTATAGTTACAGATTTTGAGTGGCAAATGTACTGATATCTGGCCATCATATATGATTAAAATATTTTTGGGTAATCTCTACAAACTGTCAAGGATTAAAGCTGGATAGTTTTAACAACCTGAGAAGAACAAATTATATAGCACTGTAGTTAAACCTGTTTCCATATTTTTATTTATAGATTATATCCAAATATATGTGCGTTCATGGGTAGTAGTCGTATAACGTCATCTAAAAATGTTATAAAGGTTGATATGCCATTTGTTTTTACTTAAAGCTGATACACTATCCTTTGAAGTGTTAGTACAATATCTTCTGCATACATCATGCATGATGCATCTTCCTGGATTTACGATATTATTTCATCTAATACAGACACAAATAGATATGAGAAAAAAAATGATTTTTTGTATACTACGGAAAGCTTAGTCGTCTCAGTAGCCTCACCACATGCATGTTGTAATTTGATGACAGTTTCATACAGTTAGCACAATAGGTTTGTTTGAGAACCCATAAACTTTTTATAACTTCTGCATTGGAAAATAAACTGGGAAACATCATGTCGAACATATTTTAGTGAGAAATAAGGATTAATAGTGTCCTCTTACCACACTGATGATATTTAGTTTGAAGAACAAAATTTATCTTTAGCACTAGCATTACAGATATTTGATGAAATATGCAGTAACATAAGGGTTATGGAAAAACAATTTTATTGCACATACCGACTGTTCAGTAGGCAACCAATACCTTCCTTCTTGATACTATAGTACTTTATTGCTTACAAAGGGGAATATTTACTTCTAACTAACGAGTGTTTTGTTTGATGTGAGTTTGAGTACCACCTTTTAAATTCAAACAACAATTGTTTTGCATTAATGAATGTGACATGGAAAACACATTTGGGACATATTATAAATTTAGTAACCTGTGTCTGCTTAATCCGAAGATATAGGCTTCCTTGCTTGTAGCGCAATATGGATTCGATCATACTTTGGTTCACAAATTGGAAACATACTGCTTGATTTGTTGCCTAAATAAAAATCTCTATGCTAATTTGTACACTTAGTTATGACAAATAACATGAAATTGGTTGTCCATTTTGGTCCATGCACTATTCATATTGATTGCGTCAACATGGGCACATTGAATGATATGCGGTGAATCGATTGGCCATGTTCAAAACTGTTATATTGTGAAACCTGAATATGAATGTGTGTGTGTGTGTCTATATATATATATATATATATATATATATATATATATATATATATATAATGGCATTTTATCATGTAAACCCAAAGTCTATATTGTGTTGGCTGTCCTATCCTATGCTATGTTAAAACAGAGATCACCATGATGTCTTGATGTTTATGTGCCACTGTATAACAGCTGAAATAGAGATGTTAGTCCATACACTCAGTTCTTGATATCTCACAAGCAGTATGTACTACTGAACTCAACATGTAGGCATTTTTGGTTTTACAACTATTTGGACGTTAGTTGCACTCCATTGAATTTTCACTATTGTACCTTGTTTTAGTCACATTAGTAACGTGATGCTTCATTCATCTTTTACCGGTTTAGTCATGAACATATTTTTGGTCCATATGTATATATATTGCCTTAAATATATACACTTTGGGTTATTTGCACACGTATTGTGTTGGAACCATTGATCTATAGCAGGTTTCATTATTTATGTAGATCCGTACATTTTATGTGAACATATTCACTATATACATCCACACAATTTGGAAATTTATAATTTAACTGAAGTATTAATTTAGTTCAGCATTGGGGTCTTAAGCTTTGCTGCATGTCACTGTTACAATTTAAAAATTGGGGATGCTTTGTTTGCCATTTGATTTGCAAATGTTCCGTTAATGTTTTTGTTAAACCCTATTATGATCATTTAACTGCCCTTAAATCTCAGCACGTTGGAACTGTTTTGAGTGTATACTTGAAATGACATGAAATTGTCTATTTCTGTCTTGCACCATCCATGTACTGCACCACCCATCACGCAAATGCATGCCATATATTACTGTTGTATTTTTAATACTTAAACATCATACCCTTTATAAATGGTTTAGTGTTTGTTGTATATGAATACATGAACATCATTTTGCTGAAATGAATTCATTACCTGTTCGGTTTGAGATCAAGATTTTCTTAAGGACCGAGCGAATGACTTGACAACATCTACTTGAATTTACATGTTGGTTCATATATTATTGGGACCCAGCGAATGACTTAATACTCCACGTTGTACACACCCATTTGTAGTATGAACCACCTCGCATGAGTATGCCGTGGTTATAGCAGTATCCATTTGTCACTGTTGTTTTCTTTGAAATCTAGGTTGCGAAAATTGGCCATTGTCGTGACTTGCGTCAACCTGTACATGGGTACTCCTTTTTTTGTGCAGAGATGTCCGCATGGTGTTATCCCATTTCGTGACTTTCATCACACTTGCCATTTTTTGTTGCGGGACGCTGAGGCAATACACACATGTACCCATATATGTGTGTAGATGCAGGCTCCCGTAACAACATGTCCCTGAAATAAAATCCAGATGTGAGGATTAACTATTATCTTTCCGTTCTTATTGAAATTGATTTACTTGAACTATGATTTAATCCTGACTCGGGTGTTTTATGTTTTTGCATGGAACGCTTAGGTCAGATCCGAGCAATACAGATTTAAAGATTTCAGCTTAGGATTTAGAGACTGTCGAAGCTGAGAGTTCCAGGAGATGCGCACTCTAAAGATTTTTAAAAACAGTAAATATTTATTTTGTCTTTAAGCTATATTTTTCTTTCGCTGTATATAGAAAGGTTCTGTATTCAAAGATTTTGATTATAAATAAAAGTTTTATTCTGCTGTTCAATACTGTGTTATTATTTATTTTGTATTTCTGTGTTGATTCTGTGTTTAAACTCTATAAGCTAAATAACGGTTTGTTGTTCTTGAACGTTTCAAGTTGGTTTAATCACTAATTTGAAGCGGTTAAAATGGCGGGATATTACAGTGGTATCAGAGTTGGTTGCTTAATTGGTACGGATGATAGGGGGTTCTCGCTTTGCATTAGGTGGCGAACGGGAGACTCTTACCCCTACATCTCTCAACAATGTAGGTTGGTCGAGTCGCGAGGCTGGCCGTAAAAGCAGTTCTGAGGTACCAGTGTAAGCCACGAGGGAAGGTTAGCCCTCTGCCTTGGGGGTTGAGGGATGGCTGAAAAGCCTACCGAAATTCCCGGGACGTTACAATGGTATAAGAGCTTTGGTTTATTCAAAGCTTAGCTTATTGAGTTTAAAAACGAATCTTGAAAATAAATGAATTTAAAATATAAATTTTGAAAGTACAAATAGTTTTAAAATGAATTTTGAAAGGCAAAATTATCTTGGAAATAATAAGTATTTTGAAATCACTATTTTTGGAAACTAATACAGCAGAACGAAAAATATTTTTGAGATTTAAAATTTCCTGGAATCCCCAGTCTTCGAATCCGACTTTGCCAGAGCTTATCTTTGATAAGATCACCTTAGGTTTGAACCTCAGATCCATCATCGAACTGTATCAAAGGAAAATAAGTATAAGATAATCAATGAATCAGTTTCTCTAATCGTGTGTTTTAGCAATCAAAGATAACCGAAATGTATGAAAAATAAGAATTCAGATGGGAATTTGAATGAAAAAGAAAAAGTGAGATTTAAAATCGTTTAGAGATGAACCGATGAATTTTATATGCGGAATATAAATTAATGAAAATAAAATGCGAAGGATTATTTGACTATGTCATTCGGAATTTGGCAAGAAAAATATAATTGGTTTCGAACCAATAATGTATAATTGAATATATGGATTCGATAGTAAGTTATAAACTTGTTATTTAACAAGAAATGATTTGTAAACGAGAATCATAAATGAAGCAAAATATGAAGGAAGATTTTTAAAGAGACTTGAATGAAATCAAAGCTAATTTGATGCGACGAGTTCATGTTTTGATAAAAGGAATCATATTTACTTTTTAGAAGTAAATAACGTGTGAAGGCGAAAATGTTTCAAATGAAATTGAGGATAACGGAGATGGAATTAAGTGATATGGTGAGATTATTCTGAAGTTCAGAATATAAATCAAACGAGATTTTTCCGAAGTTTGGAATAAATTATCGAATAAGAGATTATTCGAAGGAAGTTATTTGTGAGAATCAATTATGTCAAACTTCAGGAAAGTGTATTTACTTTCCATTTTAATTTAAAATTTTAAATATATTATTAATAAATTGTTTATTATGATTAAAGACTAAAGTTTATTTTTAAAGTTACGTATCTTTAAGGCGTGAACTAGTAAAAGAAGTAAATTATTAACTCGAGTTCTAAAGTTAAGAAAATGAATGTTTTGTTGGTGTTCGAAATTGTGAATTTTATCTATTTCAAACTTAATGATGTTGTTCAGTTAAGGTCTGAGAGGTAAATATAACCCAACTTGATTGACTTCATTATTGACTAAGAAATGGTTAAGATTCGATAGCTAAAGTGGTTAAGTGAAGAAAGTAAATGAGTGTTAGCAGTTAAGTGGAAATAGCATTGTTTAATTTAATATTTTTTTATTCAAATAACGAATGTAGAAACATTTTCCCCGAGAATAAAGTATATTTTCTATTGAAAATAAAGATTTGTGAATATATGAGAATGTTTTCCCCTAGTAAGAAAAGATTTTCCAGAATTATAGGAAAATAAGTACGATAATTGGAAATGTTTTCCAAAGATCGTGAAAGACGAATAGGTTGTGATAAATCAGAATGGCAAGGACCGAAGAATAAAAAACCATACGCCGAGAACAAAGGACGGCAGAACGTAAGAGAAATGGATTTGTAAATTTAATCCAGAAGTTGCATAAGAGATGTTTTGATAAGAAATCAAGAATTGGGGTTAAGAAATTTACAATTTGACTGGAGATTAGTTAAGTTGAATAATTTTCTGAATGTTGATCTGATGTTGTTTTCGGCATTCGGGGTTGATACTTAGGGAGTTGTTCGCTTGCTAATTTACGGTCGATGGAAGTGAATACAGAAGAGTGATAATGCAATTTGTTAAAGAATGGTTTAAAAAATGTCTAAAATTTTGAAGAATATAAATATTTGAATTAGGTGATGTACTTAGTAATTGGAATTTGGAAGAAAATCGGTTTATAACCAATAGAGTCGTAAATCCGAGTTGAAAGAATACCGAGTATCTAGATTGATGAAGAGATCAAAACTAAAAATTTGAATTTTGAATGGAAATTTGAGGATATTCAATTTCAGATATTGGATATATAAGTTTTTGAAATTTATATGAAAATATAGAGCGAATTTGGAAACCATTGATTTGGAAGGTAATGAATTGAGATGAAATCATATATAACAGGATTTATATAAGAATGAGATGTTTGGAAATATGATTTGAAAAGAAAATCGTAAGTTTAATTTATGAGAATTATGAAATTTTTTAAAATCAAAAATATGGGAAGTACCTTCCTCCTCCCACGAATTTCGAGCTTAGTTGAGATATGCTGCTGGTGGCAGTAGGTTGTCCGGACATAAAACTCATGAGTTGCCATTGAGTACGACTACTAGCGTAATTCGCAGGGCTGTAGATAGCCTACGGCGGTCGGATGTTTCCTGAGGGAATCAGGCAGAACAATTGTGATCGCTGCGATCTAGAGTCGTTGGAATTCGACCGTGTAGCGAAATTCGTAGGGCTGCAGATAGCCTATGGCAGACGGATGTTTCTTGGGGGAACCAAGCGTAACCGTTGTGTCTGCTGCGATCTACAGTCATGATAAGGGCGTAATCCGCAGAGCTGTGAAAGCTTACGGGTATGGATGTTTCCTGAGGGAATCAGGCGTAACCATTGTATACCTGCGGTTCCCATGGCATATCTACAAGTGAAAGAGATGTAACCCTAGAGTTACTAAAGGTAGAATGGAGCCATGCATTGTTGAGATATCTTAGTGATGTGGAGCCACCTGATTAATGCAGTACTTCGTCTTCGTAACTTGATTTGTCTTAGTGACTTGATGTGTTTGTGATTTGATTGATTCTCATGATTGATTTATCTTCATAAATCGATAATTTGTTTTCGTGACCGTGAAATAGAGCTGTCAACGCTCTGTGACCTCTAATTTTCTTTTGATTCGTAAATATCTTTCGTTGATCTGTCCATGACGAAATTCACAGGGAAGTGATTTCCTATAGATACAGAAGTTTTCTGGGGGATCCAGACGAAACCATTGTGTATCTACGATTCATGAACGACCAACATATCAAGATCACATTGGTACTTTCTGTATCTGGTTTTAAAAGGAATTTTTGAAATATTTTTCACTGGAAGTTGAAGCAAGGATATTTAGTACAGGGGGATTTTACTCGCGCGCCTGACCAACGTGTGTCTAACATCTATGAGAACGAAATTGACTTGTCAAACTTCGAGTTATAAAATATTTTCAAATAAATAATTTGAGATTAAAATATATCTATTTTGATAAGTTGAAAAGGAGAATTTTGGAATAATAATATTAATATATTCTATATAAAAGATTTTGGATTTTGAAAAAAAAAATCAAGTCGAAAATTAGTGATTTGAAAGGAGATGTTATTTACACTCTTCAATGAGTGTGTGAAAAATTAAATGGATTGAATGTAAGGAGATTGGGTCGATGGTTGCAAAGCCTAGACCCATTACAGTTGCGATAATGGATTGAAAGGAATAAGTGCAATTATAGACAGATGAGATTTATAAAGAAATTTAAAATAAATTGAGATACATAAATCCAACTTATGCAGAATTTGAATTTTAAGAAGAGATTGGTTTTGTAAGGGAATTTGATTTCTCGAGTTAATTGGATAGGATAAATAAAGAGGATCGATGACTTAAATATCGATATTTAAATCAGCTATGGAAGAATTTCACACAAATATAAAAATTTGAAGTATATATTGTTATAACCCTAACGATCTTTCCTTTTCGAGGACGAAAAGTTTTAAAGGGGGAAGAATGTAACATCCCAAAAATTTTGACCACTGGAATATAAAATTAATCAAAGTTTAACTATTAACGATCAATTTTATATTGATACTGGGAATAAAAATCGAATGTATTGTTTGGCGTATGAATTGAACTCGATATTTAATTCAGATTGATTGGTTGAGAATCGAATATTTATTATTGATTGTTTGAATTGATTTAAATTGGATATCTAAATTAGATTTGAAATTTGACTAGGAAATATAAATAGTTGAAATTTAAAAATATAACGTTAGTGACGTTAAATAAATTGTAGTTTTACTGTTGAAATACATGGGAATAAATTGGCTTAGATATATGTGTATTCGTATATATATATTTATATATATATATATTTATATATATATATATTTATATATATAGATTGAAACTTAATGGTTAAAATTTGGAAACAAATGGATTTGTCGATAGATAAATGAGATAAAGATCAGTAACCGATAACAAATTTAAAAATAAAATTTTTGTTATACACAAACGGAGCTGGATTACGATTAATTTAATTTTATCGAATTCAGAACGTTAAAATATAAAGGTACGCCAAATTTCATTACGTTTGGGGATTTTGTTGGCGGTAAGAATTTAAAGCGGTTCGGGTGTTCGAGGTTGAATTAATATTTAATCAAACAAAGATATGACCTTCCCTAGTATAAATCTCTTGCCAACCAATTCCTTTTTTCCCCAAGCCATCAGACTCGTGTACCTTCCTCTGTAACCCTAAAACCTATTCGACATTACATTGTGCTTACCCGCACCATTTCCTTCTATAAAATCAGTGTTCCTTCTCCAATTCCCTTCAACAGAAATCAATTCCTCTTTTCTATTTTAATGGGCGTCGCTCCTCATTTCCCCAACTTCTTCAGCACAAACCGTCCCCTTTCCAATTCATTTCTTGACACGACCCGAACTTCCCCGGTAAGGAAAGCGCGGATTGCGTTGAGGACAAGACGAATCAGAACGAAAACAAAAGAACATTTCATTGTTTATTACAACAATTCCATCAGAATACAAGAATATACAGAGTATGAATAAATATTATACAACAAAGAATAACAGAGATTTAAATACAGTACTGCAGCGGAAAAATAATACAAAACACAACTGAAAGTAATACACGGATACAGAGCTTTCCGAGCATTGTTCCAGCTGTAAATCAAGATCCAGTGAATATAAATCTGCAAAACTAAAACTACTAGCTGCCCGTGTCGAAAATAGAGGCACCCAGAGTTTAGGTTAAAACAATAAACTCCAGGTCAGTCATGTGACTGGTGTAAGAACTAAAACAGTTATTAATTCAATTTTTAAAGTTCGGTAAATCAAGGGACCACGCCATATAACACGGAACGGGTTTCCTCCCAAGAATACCAGTGCATAAAACAAACAGTGCAATGCTAAGTAAAGAAAAATGAAGCTGTTATAAGACCCAGGTCCCATCACACAATGCAACTCAAGCCGGAGGATAGGGTTTTACCTTATAACAGCCAAAGAATGCTTGATACGCAAAATTTTATCTTTTGATTCTTAATCAGACTCCAACCGTAAATTAGAAGATAACGATTCCCTAAGTATTAACCCCGAAGGCCGAAACCAACATCAGACCAATAGCTAGGAAACCACCCATCTTAGCTCGTTTCCAGTTAGTTTCTGATTTTATATACAATCATAAATATCAATCGTAGACGGCATAGTATCTCATGCTACTATGTCACCATACTAGGCTCTACAAATAAAACCGAAATATCTCGTATTGAAAATTGTATTTCCGTCATGAGTCGAGGCAAGGGGCAAGCTCCTCTCTGCTTCGAGACACTCTAGCAAATGTCTCAGGACTACTCCCTCTGGGTAGCCTCTCGGATGCTTCAGGGCCGGTCCACACTTACGTTAGTGGATTAATTAATCCTGAACACACATTTCTCGGCCCTAACAGACATAAAATCGAGGTGCCTTGCATTCCAACAACCACATAGGTAAAAAATAATATAAATGTCAGCCAGTTTAAGCACTAACACTACCCATAGCTAGAAAGAAACGTCGTGCTCTCCCTGCAGTCACTATCCCGTTTTTGACTCATACCGAGGTGTGAGGCTTGCGAATTCACGCTATACACAAAGCTGCGCCACACAGGCCGTGCTTTGATCATCAACCACAAGACCTTGCTTTTCAACAGAAGCCTTGATCATTTGCCACTTAGGCATGCCACACAGGCAATTCACTCCATGCGATCGATGTCCATCGATATACAACCTCTGAGCTCGTACGTCTCAGAGAAGGGCGTTAAGCAAGAGAATAAATTCTCTGTCGCCAAACAGATGTATATTTAATAGAGATCAATCAACACAGAATAAAATCGAATGTCAGACACACAGTCCATTTACAAGTTTGTTCTGGGTCTGAATGAAACCGGAGGTTCTTTCCTCGCATATCCATCGATCTCCAAGTACATCTGGACGATCACCAACTAATTCCCTCATCTTGGGTGTACAGCCCAATCAAGATCATCAGTAATCACCCAAACGATGTGAAGACTTTCGGTCTTCAACCACCGTCTTTATCTTTGACTTATCGTCGAATCGGTTATTCAGAATGGGTATAAATCCGGTCTTTCCGAATAACCCGTGTATATAATAAACAAATGTCATACAAACACAACATATGCCTCATTCCAATTCATCAGTCACTGACCATAAATTAGCAAGAGAACAATTCCCCAAATATTAACCTCGAAGGCCGAAACTAACATCAGATCAATATCCAAGAAACCATTATTATTAACTAACCAACAATTAGTTTCTAAATTTCACATTCTTAGGGAAAGGTTCCCGTTAATTTTATCAAAGATAAATTCTTTCAAATTTATTCTTTAATCTTCCTTTGGATGTCATTTCAAACCATGTTAAGGTTTTACAAACTAGTCGGGATTAGCGAACCACACATTCAAATCATGTTAAGGTTTTAATTGAAAAACACTTTTATTGCACATACCAACTGTTCAGTAGGCAACCAATACCTTCCTTCTTGATACTGTAGTACTTTCTTGCTTACAAAGGGGAATATTTACTTCTAACTAACGAGTGTTTTGTTTGATGTGAGTTTGAGTACCAACTTTTAAATTCAAACAACAATTGTTTTGCATTAATGACTGTGACATGGAAAACACATTTGGGACATATTATAAATTTAATAACCTGTGTCTGCTTAATCTGAAGATATAGGCTTCCTTGTTTGTAGCGCAATATGGATTCGATCATACTTTGGTTCAAAAATTGGAAACATACTGCTTGATTTGTTGCCTATATAAAAATCTCCATGCTAATTTGTACACTTAGTTATGACTAATAACTTGAAACTGGTTGTCCATTTTGGTTCATGCACTATTCATATTGATTGCGTCAAAATGGGCACATTGAATGGTATACGGTGAATAGATTGGCCATGTTCCAAACTGTTATATTGTGAAACCTGAATATGAATATATATATATATATATATATATATATATATATATATATATAATGGCATTTTATCATGTAAACCCAAAGTCTATATTGTGTTGGTTGTCCTATCCTATGCTATGTTAAAACGGAGATCACCATGATGTCTTGATGTTTATGTGCCACTGTATAACAGCTGAAATAGAGATATTAGTCCACACACTCAGGTCTTGATATCTCACAAGCAGTCTGTACTACTGAACTCAACATGTAGGAATTTATGGTTTTACAAGTATTTGGACGTTACTTGCACTCCATTGAATTTGCACTATTGCACCTTGTGTTAGTCACATTAGTAACGTGATGCTTCATTCATCTTACCGGTTTAGTCATGAACATATTTTTGGTCCATATGTATATATATTGCCTTAAATATATACACTTTGGGTTATTTGCACACGTATTGTGTTGGAACCATTGATCTATAGCAGGTTTCATTATTTATGTCAATCCGTAAATTTTATGTGAACATATTCACTATATACATCCACACAATTTGGAAATTTATAATTTAACTGAAGTATTAATTTAGTTCAGCATTGGGGTCTTAAGCTTTGCTGCATGTCACTGTTACAATTTAAAAATTGGGGACGCTTTGTCTGCCATTTGATTTGCAAATGTTCCGTTAATGTTTTTGTTAAACCCTATTATGATCATTTAACTACCCTTAAATCTGATCACGTTGGAACTGTTTTGAGTGTATACTTGAACTGACATGAAATTGTCTATTTCTGTCTTGCACCATCCATGTACTGCACCACCCATCACGCATATGCATGCCATATATTATTGTTGTATTTTTAATACTTAAACATCATAGCCTTTATAAATGGTTAGGTTTGTTGTATATGAATACATGAACATCATTTTGCTGAAATGAATTCATTGCCTGTTCAGTTTGAGCTCAAAATTTGCTTAAGGACCGAGCGAATGTCTTGACAACATCTACTTGAATTTACATGTTTGTTCATATATTATTGGGACCCAGCGAATGACTTAATACTCCACGTTGTACACACCCATTTGTAGTATGAACCACCTCGCATGAGTATGCCATGGTTATAGCAGTATCCATTTGTCATTGTTGTTTTCTTTAAAGTCTAGGTTGTGGAAATTGGCCATTGTCGTGACTAGCGTCGACCTATATATGGGTCCTCCTTTTTTTGTGCAGAGATGTCTGCATGGTGTTATCCCATTTCGTGACTTTCATCACACTTTTCATTTCTTATTGCGGGACGCTGAGGCAGTACACACATGTACCCATATATGTGTGTAGATGCAGGCTCCCGTAACAACATGTTGCAACATGTCCCTGAAATAAAATCCAATATAGCATATATAATACACCATGGTATTCGGCATACGACTGATGTGAGAATTAACTATTATCTTTCAGTTCTTATTGAAATTGATTTACTTGAACTATGATTTAATCCTGACTCGGGTGTTTTATGTTTTTGCATGCAACGCTTGGGTCAGATCCGAGCAATACAGATTTAAAGATTTCACCTTAGAATTTAGAGACTGTCGAAGCTGAGGATTCCAGGAGACGCGCACTCTGAAGATTTTTAAAAATAGTAAATATTTATTTTGTCTTTAAGCTGTATTTTTCTTCTGCTGTATATAGAAAGGTTCTATATTCAAAGATTTTGATTATAAATAAAAGTTTTATTTTGCTGTTCAATACTGTGTTATTATTTATTCTGTATTTCTGTATTGATTCTGTGTTTAAACACTATTAGCTAAATAATGGTCTATTGTTCTTGAACGTTTCAAGTTGGTTTAATCACTAATTTTAAGCTGTCAAAATGGCGGGATGTTACAAGAGGGGGCCGATTGACACAGACACATGGAACATTTGTACAAGTAGGGAGCCGATCGATCGGGTAGTAAGTGTACATCTAACATCTTCATGGCAATTAGGCTGATTGAGGTGGAGTCCTCATAATAGATGTACACCTGAAGGCTACCACAATTGCGGGGATTGGGACCACGTTGTAATATTATCCTTTATACAAATTACTATTTGGGAAACTCGTTAGGTGGTGTAGAGATATAGAAATCAGAATAACAGGGTAGTAGTGAAGCAGAGAATAGTTAACATGCGATGTTATATTTAGTTTATCTTGCTTGTTGCTTATCCTTTGTATCCTATGTTCCTTATCATCATGCTTATTCTTTATTCAGTTTAATTCATGTCATGTTGTTCTTGCTTGTTCATATACTGAAAGTAGCTGGACTTACTAGAATTATGTCTGACCTAGTTTTGTTTTACCTCTTTTCTTCCGTTCCCCCCCAAGTTCTCGGGGAGGAAACACTTCTGCTTAGCTTGGATTACTTGTTGCTTCAAGATCATAATGTATTGCTTTGGATTCAGTCTCATTTCAGCTATGGCTTGCTTTACTCTATTGGGGAATAAATCGTTGTTATTTTTATGCTTCTTTTATATTTGGAAGTTTTTGAATCAAGACAGAAGTACTATATATTGTTTTTAAGACAACTGTTGTAAAATCTTGACTGAGCCACATTGTTAATAAAATGTTTTTATTGTCTGCTGCTTTATTTGTCTATCTTGTAATTTATCTGCATCTTTTACCTAAAATGCTCCATCGAAATTCAGGCATTCCCTTTGTGAGTGACCTTAATAGAGGTGGGGTGTTTCATAAGTGCACGAAGGCAAATGTGGAGATCACACCGAAGGATAGACATTGGCCAAGAAGATACTGCGATATGGTTAGTTTTGGCCAACCAACCGAGATGAAGCTGATTACTCGTGGTGCTGTGACAAGTGCCAGAAATTTGCAAAGATTCCCATAGCACCTCCCAGCCAACTCACCTCGATGGCTATCCCATGGCCTTACGCTATATGGGGATTGATACCATCGGAAGCCTTCCAATCACCAAAGGTGGGCCAAAGTATGCAATCGTATCCGTGGACTACTTTACAAAATGGGCAAAAGATGAACCATTGACCACGATCACGATGAAGTGAGTGATTTATTTCATTGTCAGAAATATAATTTTTTTGATTTGGGATCCCGAAAGTCATCATAATCGACAATGGAACAGTTCAATAGCATGGAGTTCAGAGATTTCTGTCAATGATACCGCATTATTTAAAGATACACCGCTATGGCACACACGCAATCGAATGGGCAAGTAGAGGGCGGTGAACAAAATCATTAAGACCATTCTAAAGAAGCGGTTGAAACAAAAAAAGCTATGTGGGTTGATGAATTTCCCTTATCCCTATGGGCCAGAACGACCTATTAGTCGGTGACCGGACACATGCCCTTCTCATTGTCATTTGTATCTGAAGCGGTTATTGTAAAGACCCACAGGTCCCAGGATCGTTATAATTATCCTAATGGAGTTGGAAGTACCCTCTCATAGAACAACTTACTATGATCAATTAACAAATAAAGTGCTTCTCCTTGAGTCCTCAGACATGATTGAAGAGAGGAGAGATGAAGCGAACTTGCGTGCCTCAAGGCACAGACACCAGATTGCTCGATATTACAACAGGAAACTTTGACAATGAACCCTTAAGCCTGGTGACTTGATATTGAAACATGTCTTCCCATCCCCAGTCTTCTCGGGACCAAAATGGGAGGGACCATATGTCATCTGTAACACCCCGTAATTTCTGTGAATATTAAAGTAACAAATTAAAGAATACTTAATTTTATAAGTGAGAATTAAGTAAAATGGGTTGCGCCCTTGCGTTCGTCTCGGAACTCTGCTTGATATAGAGTTCGAGTTTCCGTAAATCGGACTCCGTATGAGGAAGTTATGGGCCGAGGAAGATTACAAGAATTTAGAGATTTATGTAATTAGTTAACAGCCCAGAAAAATAATTCAAAAACATTCAAAATCAAAGAAGTGGGCTAGGCGGGAAATTTCCCGCCCACGTGTATCGACCCCACTAAAGGGGAGTCGACATAGGTGTCGACCCCCTAAGGGCGGGTCGACATATGTTTCGACCCCCTAGGGGAGGTCGACATAGGTGTCGACCCCCTAGGGGAGGGGTCGACCCCTTTTTGGATCCAAGCCCAAACGGGCTGAGCTATTTTGTATGACGTGTTTTGATGCGTTGGACGGACCTGACGGCTTTTGTGGTGATCTAAAGACTCTAAAACACTCTCTACACCAATAAATTACTACTTAGACCTAACCTAATTCATAACAATTCCTTCTGACGCCTCTATGCTACTGAACTCTCAATCCTCTTGGTCGCCGCCTCCAAAAACATAAATCATATTAGAAGATCATCATCAACAATCAACCTTGAAGATGAATCAACATATGCACACCTATTTTCTCCTAATCTAAGCACTGTAAGTTCAAGTTACTTTCAGATGTGACTTCTTAATTGAAATTCTTGGCATGTAATATTCTGAATCCAAGCTATACCTGATCATGAGATAATCCTTTCAGATTTATCAAATCTATTTTATTAGATTTGTGCCTACGATGTTATTCAAATCTATTTTATTAGATTTGTGCCTGAGATGATATTCAAATCTATTTTATCAGATTCGTGCCTGCGATGTTATTCAAATCTATTTTATCAGATTTGTGCATGCGATGTTATTCAAATCTATTTTATCAGATTTGTACCTACGATGTTATTCAAATCGATTTTATCAGATTTGTGCCTGCGATGTTATTCAAATCTAATCTATCAGATTTATGCCTGCGATGTAATTTTATTCAGATCTATACTTCTTTTATGTTCCTGATATTGTTATTATCAAATCTAATGTCGTATGGCTTTTTTATGCCTAATCTTTTATGTTTCCTCTTCTTCCCCTTTTATTATGGATCTAGGTTGTCTCGAACCTAGACGAAATCTTGTTATATCTATGATTGAATTGAGCCTAATCTATTTTATGTACAATTGGGCGTAACTTGTAATTGAGATTTGGTCATAATTTGTAATTGAGATTTGCGCATAACTTGTAATTGAGATTTGGGGTATAACTTGTATTGGGGCATTCTTATCATTATAACTGCAAGTTTGGGTTAATTGGCATATAAATCAAATTTTGGGGCATAATTGTTATTGCTGCGAACTTGGGGCAAAATTGAAATATTAAATCTAGATTGAGCGTAAACTGTAAATTTGGATATTAATCTAGATTGGGCATAACTATTGGTTGGGACGCCAAGCATAATGTATATTGTGTTTTGGGCATGACTATTATTGCTAATTTGGGAAGACTGGGTGTAACCTATTTTGAGTAATAACTTGAATTTGAATTTGAATTTATGTGGCATAACTTGCAATTAGCTTTGTTGGGATATAACTTGAGAATTGAAACATGATTAATTTTGTGAATTTGGGATGATTAGCATATAAAATCTAGATTTGGACATGTATGGTAAATATGCTAAAAGATAAACATGCCTAACCCGAGGTTAGGTTGAGTTGAAGTGTAAAACTGCCCGGAACCGCCCGACACATCCAGTAACCGCAACAACGCCTATCTAATGTGAGAGGTTAGTGAATCATGCCCATGAAAAACCCAAGATTAGATTGAGTTGTGGTGTAAAACTGCCCGGAACCGCCCGGCACATCCAGTAACCGCAACAACACAGATCTAATGTGAGAGGTTGGTGCATTAATAAATAAATTAATGCTAATGAACAGGACATGTTAATTAAACAAATGGTACGGTTAATTTAACTAAGACAACACTTAACCAATATATAACATGATGTATGGTAGGGTTAAGTAACATAAGAAGGCAATACTTAACTGATATAACATGATGTATAGTAGGGTTAAGTAACACAAGAAGGCGACACTTAACTAATATATATAACATGATGTATGATAGGGTTAAGTAACACAAGAGGGCAACACTTAACCAATATAACATGATGGACGAGTGGGGTTAAGTTAATAGAAGACACTTAACCAATAAAACATGATGTGTGGGTGGGTTAAGTTAACATGAATGGACAACACTTAACCAATATTACATGAACGAAGCGAATAGGGTTAAGGCAAGCTTAACCAATAATACGTATTGACTTGATCAGTGGGAGGGTTAAGTACATCTCGTGTAGGTGGGTAATATTAGTATATATATAGGCCCACAAACTTAACCATTAAATAAACATGCTTGAATCGGTAGGAGGGTTAAGTACATCTCGTGTAGGTGGGTAACATTTGTAAATATAGGCCCACAAACTTAATCAGTAGGAAACCCTAGTAACGGGGCTGTCCATTTCAGCAGTAACCCACATAGATGTATCATGGTACACTGAACTAGGCAGAGTGGGGCACGATTACTGGGCTAATTATAAGCGGTCAAAATAGTGGCAGGGGGTACGTCAGTGTAGGTTCCGATGGTTTACGGGCGTGCACGTACTCCGGAGTGGGAAAAAGCAGGCATTGGGTACTAGTAGTTACACACTGTGCTTCTTGAATCGTGTCGGGTTGCTATCTTAAGGATTGATACACCTTATGGTGGGACTAGCACAGGGTATTTGCATACAAGAGAGGGTCGATTGACACATACACATGGAACATTAATATAAGTTGGGAGCCGACTAATAGGGTAGTAAGGGTACATCTAACATCTTCGTGGCAATTAGGTTGATTGAGGTAAGATCCTCCTACTAGATGTACACCTGAAGGCTACCACAATTGCGGGGATTGGGATCACGTTGTAATATTATCATTTTATACATATTACTAGTTGGGACACTAGTTACGCGGTGCAGAGATATAGAAATCAGAATAACCGGGTAGTAGCAAAGTAGAGAAAGAGTAGAAGTGCATTCAGTTTATCTTGCCTTATCATATCTTATGCTAATCTTATGTTATCTTGTTATCCCTGTTATCATGATATTGTCTTATATTGAGTTTATTCATGACATGTTGCTTTACCTGTTTACATACTGAAAGTCACTGGACTTACCAGACCTATGTCTGACCTAGTTTGTTTTGCCTCTTTTCTTCTGTTCCCCCCCAGGTAGTCATGGAGAGAATAGCTCAGCTTAGTTTGGACCGTTACTCTTTCCAAAGTCGAAGATAGTCGACGTATTGCTTTAGACCCTCTTTTCCACTGCTATGGCTGGCTCATGCTTTATTAGGGAATATCATTGTCATTTTATGCTTCTTTATTTCGTTAAACAAGACAGATATTTTGTTGTATTGGGTATTGGTGTTTTGGTGTTGGAAAAGCTGTTGTCTTATCAATGAAGTAAAGTTTTATTTATTTTCCGCTCCTTTATTTGTCTGTCTTGTAATTTATCTGCATCTTTTACCTATAACGCTCCACTGAAGTTAATGCATTCCCTTTGCGAGTGACATTAATGAACATGGGGTGTTTCATCATCCAACGGAGACTTGATAAAGGAGCTTTCAAGCTAACGACCTTTGATGGCAATAACATCCCCAGAGCATGGAATGCCCAACATCTGCGACACTACCAAACTTGAGCTTGTATTGATTCTTTTGTTTTTCAAACTATGTAAAAAGGCATGACTTGCCTGAAATAGTCTAGTTGATATAAACAAAAGATTATAAAGTGGATGAAGGCTTTGATTTGGCCGAACCACTATAAAAATATCATGTGTTATTTTCCTTTCCTACATTTATTTTTCTTTGTTCCCTATGATATATTTGACATTCATTCCATGCTCTGTGATGGTTTTGATCTTTGATTTGATGTTGTGATCTGATTGGTTGGTGTCGGACCTACGGTAATGGGATGATCCACCCGTTTACGATGCTCGCCCACTCCTCCTTGGACAAGCAGAGTTAAATCCATGGACAATAGAAGTTTGATTGGCAAACATCGATCTCGATATCAAAACACGACGCGGTGGTTTTCACTTTGCGAACTAAAGTGAGGATATGGCACCCAAACGTCACACCAACTCTATCTTGCGACTCAACAAGATGAGAGAGACTTGATCAGGGAAAAGTGGCCACCTCTACCATTGAATCAGAGATTGAGAGATAGCGCCTCACAAATTGTGATACAACCGCCAGAGTGAATAACATAACTGTTCGCCTAACTAACTCAAACTCTACCGACTCGAGAGTGAGTATAAAATAGGCATGATTGGTGCACCAGGATTAAAGACCACCTTAACCACACTCTAACCTAGGTATATGACATAAGAGTATAAAAGCACTGAGATCAAGTGCTAAAGGAAATGGGTTCCTACCGCACTGAAGGATTGCGGGCAAGATTGAAAGCTGAGCCCACACTCCCCATAGAAGGATTGGGGGAAAAATAATTCTATACCTAATCAATCCCGAACAAGCCATGGCTATGCATTTTATTCAAGATTGATTGTGGGCATACATACAAACATCACACCCTTATGATGATTGTAATATGATATGACATTTATTCCTTAGTCTAGTAACGAAATGTGATTACAAAAACTTTGACTTGCATGGATCCTGAATGGAGATCCTGGTTTGATATGTAATGTGATTTATTATTTATTACTTAGCATAGTAATGTTCTGATTACAAGTACATTTGATTAAAAGAGACAATAAACATGCAAACGTATGATATTGCAGAAATACTACTTTATTCACATAGTGCAGATTTACATAAGACAGCTAGACAAAAATGTGAGGGTCGTACTCGCAACAACCATAGCTGGCCAGTGGAAAATAAAAGAGGAATCAAAATAATGCTTCACTTGGACTTGGTAGAATTCTTGGATTTCTTAGCATCCTTAAGCTTTCACTTCTCCTCCTTTTCAGCTCCAGTGAGATTGCACTTTTTCTCCCTCTTATCAGATGGAGGATCTTTTGGACCAATAGAGGACTTGGAAGCATCCTCTCCAGTAATTGGTCGATATGGAAGCTTGATGGTTATTTTGCCACTTGGAGGAACCATTTGGGGAGGATCAACCAAGACATGGTCTTCTTCAGTTTTAACCTTTAGGAGTTTCTCAGTCTTGGCTTTCATTTGTGCAAGAGTTAGACCCTCAGACGCATCATAAGCTGCGGTGACTGTGACATCTTCTTCTTCATCCCCCTTGCCTTTAATATCCTTTAAGGAATCAATCATTTCTCCATCTTTGGGAGCTTCATCACTAGAAAGCACTATGGCCTTGTCAAAGACTTCTTTCTGTTTCTCTTCAGCCTCATCAGCAGGCTTTGTACCTAAAGAACGAGAAGCAATAGCTATTAACTCTAGGGAAAACATAGGCCTTTTAATTGTCTTCTCCATAATACGATGATATGCTATGATAGCCTTGACAAATTGTGGTGAAAAAAGGAGATACCTTCGGTTAATTTGTCTCCAAGAGTAGCTGCTTTAGTGATAGTAGATAGAAGAGCAGCCTTGGGAATCTCTGGACATTCTGGATCATATCCCTTTGTCTCTGCAACTCCGGGCATGGCAAAAGAGGAGCTTGATCTACGTTCGATAGTTTTCTTTCCCTTGTCTTCGTGTTTAGCTGTCTCTGTAGCATCTTGGAGTAATCTCCTCCCATCGGGTAAGCGCTCTAACTCCTCGCCTCTTAAATATGTTTTCATCAGCTCCTCCTCATCACTGGTGTCAACCTTTAACCGCCTCTTCTCATTCTCAATAATTTGATCCCATACATCAACCAGAGTTGCCGAATAGTCTTCGATACATGATATACCCTACGTCCGAAGAACCTGGGCAAAGAAAGATATCATAAGTTCCCTGTAGTCATCTAAATCCTTTTGGTCCTCGACAATCCATGCCTTTGATTCGGTAGCAGATTTGAGAGCAAGATAGACATTGCCTTCAGCTAGCACTGTCCTCTCCTCAGCCTCTACCAACTTGGCTTTCAAAATAGCATTTTCCTTTTCCAAATCTGTCTTCTCCTGGTCGAGGCGAGCGCAAGACAATTTTAATCTGGTGTTCTCAGAAGTAACATTCTCGGCCTATTTCTTGAGAGTTGTATGCTCTTAGCTGTGGGAATCGAGCTCGCTATAATAGCGCTTCTGTAGTTCTTCATGCCACTTCTTGTAATTCTCAACATCACGCTGTGCCAGCGCAAGTTTGGCTTAGTCGTCTTTGACTTCTTTTTCTGCATTTTCTTTAGCAGACAAATCATACTCGGCCATTTGCTTCATGTTATCCACATCTGCCAATAGGTCCTTAATGATTTTGGAAAGCTTTCGAGCAAATTTACAAGTTTCTTGATACCGTTTATCTACAAAGTATATTTGAGCTTTGACTTTTGCCACCTAATTTGAAGGTATTGGCTTAAGGTTTGGGACAAAGTGCATACAGCAAAGTAATAGTCTGGGAATTGTTTCTTTAGAGCCTGTATCCTCGCCTTGGTGTCAGAACCAAGCACCACCGGCCTTGTAGTAGTAATGTCAATATTCCTGCACTTGGTGGCAACGATCGCCGCTCCACTTTTTTTTTTGATCTCTACTCAAGTCCTTGGCCTTATCTTTTGGATCTGGGTGCTTCTTTGGTAGCTTCACTTGAGAATGAGAGTCTTTTGATGGAACCGGAGCTTTAGGATGGTATCTATTTCCCCCGTATTGGCTTTGACAGCCCTTGTACTTATCTGAATTTGAGCGGCTTGGAGAGCAAGGGCAGGAAGACCGATGGTGCTGAGATTGATAATGCCTTCTGTCACCTCTTCCGCGGCTTTCCCGTTGATCATGTTCAGTATCGGAGCCATATCGGGGTATGCTCGCACGAAGAACCATGAGATTATATCTGCGACGAGGATCTCTCCTACAAGTTAATAGACACCAATATTAGTGCCAAGAAGTAATGTAGCACACAGAAGCTGTGATGTTCAGTGTTAGTTTGGTGTGTGTCCTAAGTGATCTCCTCGACAGACCAATGCCCGGAGTCAGGCTTGCGGGTGTGGTCTCCCCATCCTTAGCAGGCCTAGTTTCCCCTTCAGGAAGAAGAAAGAAAGAATCAGAACCAATGTCTCTAGAAGTATATATCGAGTCTGGTAAAGTGAGATCCTCTAACCCTTTAAATATCGATTCCTCTTGACGAGGGCCATGGACCGATGTTTTGACGGGATAAGGTGTCTTAGGAGAAGGTTGTGCTTAAGAAATAGTGGCGTCTTTAGGATTATCATCCTAAGGTTCTTCCCCAATTGGTCTCCCTATAAGTTCTTCATCATGAATGTTCATTGGAGAAGGGCTCCTCGGAAGGATAATGGGCTCTTTCTCAGGAGTCGTCTCTTTCTTTCTCGGTTGCAGTTCTCGATTAGAACCCGCAGGATCTTTACTCCTTGGACTCTCCCGCACCTCGCTATAGTCGTGACTTTCCCTCCGACTAGGCACACGCTACGGGTTTTTGTGGATGCAAGAGAAGCTGGAGTTGGGCATTATACTCCAACTCATATCAAGCAGACGATAACGGTGAAGATATTCGTCCACTAAGCATTTTCTGGCATTCAAGAAATATGGATTGTCATTCAGTAGACATTCCAAATGGCCCAAGTATATTTAAACCTGCTCCTTTCTTGGATTTATATCTGCAAATAAAGGATAAAAGTCATCGCACTCGCTAATATGGTTGAAACGGGAACGCTCGAATTTGAAGCTTACTTGACTGGAGCTATCTCCTAGTGCATCCAGCCTAGTGTTTGATGTAAAACAACTCAAGTTTCACATCCCCCACTTTGCTGTATCCTTCATTAAGAATCTTTCTGTTCGGTACGGATTCAAAGTACATGAAGGAAGGAGTTTCCTTCGAATAGTGCTTGAGATAATAAAAGAAGTTCACACCCACGAAAGTGAGCTCCACGCCCAAGACTTCCATGTATGTTATGTATAACATGTACATGTAAGTGTACGCAGTAGGGTGGAGTAGCATGTGGGAAATTTGCATTTATCTTAGAAAATTGACGACGAATGGTGAAAACGGTACAATAGCTCCCATTGTGCACATCAACCGACTGATAGCCATGTACCCTAGGAAGAATTATGGGGTATGTTTGTGCCAGTCACTACTCTGACTTGCTCCCAAAAAATCCCATGCCTTAGACATATCTGCCTAAGTCTGGCTTCATCGGTTGTTGAAACCACAGAATCACCGGGTGTGTTTAAGAAGACAACACCCACAAGTTCATCAGGAGCTCCACTGTCTCCTACTTCACCTCCCTCTTCTTCATCTATTGAAACTTCTCCCCCGATCGATTCTGCATTCTTATGAAGCTCGACTTCGAAATCAGAACCTTTACTGTCCTAATATGAATCAGAGTTTGACGAAAGAACATCAAGATTAGGGTTACTAGATGATTCAGGAGGTTTACTTTTATCCGACTTGGAGTATCTTGTTTGATATCTACTCGACATGTTAGTTATACTATCAAAGAAATGTTAAGGATTAGAGCATAGTTGCCCATGCCCCCATGTGTGTGTACTATTATGTCCCAGTGTGTGTATTACAGGTATGAAAAGATATAAGAAAACGGAAAAAGCGAGCAATTAGTCAATACGCATTAAGTTGTCAAACTGTATTATGCTCGTCGAAGTTCTATTCTGAACGATCTATCCTAACTGTCAACAAGTTCATGTATTACATTCATCTCCAGCCGAGTTACATATATGCATTAGGGTGAATCTGGGTTGTCAAGGTCATTACATATGCCTGAACCAATGGTGTGTTGAATTACATGGAAGTTATGTTGGTTATGCAAGCATTAGGTTGGAATTGCAGTCTGGATTGGATATTGAGCTAGGGTCGAGTGGACCTGACTCTGTCCACAATTACTCACCCTCTCCAACTTTCCAACGCCGACCCCGCATATCCTCCCGAGCCATTACAAGCACACTTTTCCTCTCCAGTCATATTCAAGTCCTTCCACTCCATCTTTTCCAGTACTTTGAAGCAAAAAATAGAACCACTGTTAAACTCCTTGTCCCCAATCACATATCGCCTAGACCACCAACCAAAAGTGAGCCAAACATCAACAACGATGATGGCCACCATGTGACTCGCGATGTCATCACCGTTATAAGTGGAGCGACAGGGGTTAACACAAGATTCAAATGTTGTTCACTCGAAATTGGAGATTAAAAGGCATGAAAGAGGTAATCTAGAACCAACCTTTGAATTGGATTTGAAGAAGGAAAGATTTCATGGAATTTGGGAATTAGGGTTTTGTTCTGTATTTAGGCGGTGTGATTCAGGATAAGATAAAGCAAAATAAAAGATGGAGAAATATAGGTTTATATTTTAGATCCATGAGGCCCTTCGCATTCCACCGAAATGATGGCCCAACCCGGTCCGCTGGGTGAATGGTCAAGACGTAACGACCCATAATTTTGACAATAAATTGGTTATTTATTAGAACTTCAAAATAGTAATTTCTATTAATAAAGGAATATGACCATGAAACTTTAACCGATGCATTTGTCTTGGAATTATGGTCAACTTTCGTGTTTGGAGTTTTACGAACGAAGTCCGTATGGAAAAGTTATGGGAGAAATACGAAAAACGTACCAAAATAAATAAATAGAATAAATAATATATTACTTTCCCTCTTTAACAAGCCCTCACTGGGCATTTCGGCCAGTGGGAGGTCGACTGCCCTAAGGGAGGGTGTCGACTGCATCGGGCCTGTATGCCCAGTGACGGTTAGGTTTTGATGGGCAATTTTGTTATATTACATAATATAAACAGACAGATGTTAATCAAAACAAATCCAACGGTTCATGACCAATTCCACTCCTATAAATAAAGGGGTAAGGCCTCCACACAAATTTGTAAGCAGCAGCAAGGCTCTGCCATTTCCCTTTCTCTTCCAATCTAATTTCTTAATTAAAAAAATATTCATACACCACCAATCAAATATAAATCATATGTAATTGAAAGGGAATATCGGATTCAATGGAAAAGATTGTGAATTAACGTCTAAAGCGGTTCTACATCATAATCTCCTTCTTTTCCTATTTTCTTGCATGTCTACAGATCTGAAATTATCCCCTTTTCAGATTAATTGTATATTCGTAAAAATTTGGGAGTTGTAGGCCTAAAAGATTATTCAGATCTTTGATTTGGATGCTTTCAGGTGAGTGAGAAATTACATACAAAGTTATAATAGCCTATTTATCTCGTTTATACTAGATCTCAAAATATATGCTTGTTATCATCATATCTGTTCATAACATTATTGAATTTGAATTGTTAACTGTCAAATCAATTAATAAATATTCTCAAAACTTGGAAATTGGGAATTGTGGTTAGGAGTGATATTAGTTTTAGGTTTACCTAAATTTTTATACATATTTTTGGATAATATATTGTAGTTGTAGTGAAATACTGAGGATTTAGTAATCGGTCCCAATAACACTGTTTAGATGTAGTTTTATTCCAAATCTTTAGTTTCGGTGTTAAATGGTAAATTATGTGAATTTGATTAAAAAGATGCAATGGTCAATTTTGTGATTTTAATTTTAAAAATACACAAGCCTATTTGTGTTCAATGTTGTTGAGGCTTTGGTCTAGTTATTGTAAATATTCCGTTTTCCTCTTTTTGAACAAAAAGATATTATTTTGAATTCACAAGAGATATGAAAAAAAGATTGAAAAAGGGAAAAATGGTGCGAATGTATGTATAAATATAAATATACATATGTGTGCGTAGTTTGTATCAACTATTTCAAAGTCTACATTAATATATATTTCTTGTGATTTGAAAATATGTCAATTCCAATAATCAGGCATAATTTACAATAACTATAACTAATGGTCTTTTTGTAAGATTTGGAACCTTTTGGAAAGATTGAATAAAAAAGGAATGTTTGGTTATTAATTAAACCAAATTATTAAATTTAAAAATAAATACTAATAACGAAAGATAACTATGTTGACCACGCAAAAATATAAATATAAATATATGAGCAAAAATAGAAATAATTTGGAATCAAATTAAGGATATAGTTTAATATTGAAAATAGATTATATAATTATATGAGTTTTAAATATTTAAATAAAATTCAAGAATGAATTCACATTCAAATAAATAACTTAATTAAAATTTAACATAAATAAGATTCTAACATAGCAAATATTGATTTGTATTATTAAATCATATTCATATCAAAATCAAATTTATTTGTTTTATAAAATCAAAAATAAATTTAGTTTTAAATCAAAAACAAATATTATTTTAAAAAAAATCCAAACAAATAAAATAAATAAAACAAAATTTAAATTAAATTATTAAATAAAATATCTGAAAAATTGAGGTTGTTACATTTCTCGTGATTTGAAAATATGTCAATTCCATTAACCAGGCATAATTTACAATAACTATAGCTGATGGTCTTTTTGTAAGATTTGGAACCTTTTGGTAAGATTGAATGCAAAAAGAAATGTTTCGTTTAAATAACCAAATTGTTAAATTTAACAATAAATAATAATACAAAAAGATAACTATGTTGACACGCCAAAATATAAATATAAATATATGCACATTATTCATCTAATTCTACGTAAAGCGACAAAATATACATTATATTGAATGTTTGAATGTTTGAATGTATTCGATTATGGAATTATACACGTAAATGTAATCCAAATTAAATGAATATATTTGTGGTGACCGTTGTAGCAATCAGTGTAACTGATTACTATAAATAGGGCCATAAATATATAAATAACCATTGTAAGCAATGTTGATTTGAGGAAAGTAAACTTAATAGGGAAATTATATAAAATGGTCATAATTCCTAAGATTTATTAGGATTAATTTTGTAAACCCCAATTGGGGAGTTTAATTAAATTCGCATTTAGACACGAGGTTAGGCTCAACTTGTGGTAGAAATCTGCACGGAACCAATCGCCAAATCCAGCATCCATAAGTGGTCAGGTTAATGTGAGTGGTCTAGTGCATAAATATAACTGTACTAAGACACCAGGTTAAGTCCTACTTGTGGTAGAAGAATCCCGTAACCAACCAGCAAATCCGACATCCACAAGTGGTCATCTTAATGTGAGAGGTCTGGTGCACAAATACATATACATATATATATATATATATATATATATATATTTAATAGAGATTAAACAAGCAAAATTAGTAATGTATGTTAGGGTACAACAAATAGATATTCAGGACTGACAGGATAATGATATCCATTGTGAATTAATGTTTTAGGAAAATTATGATCGTTACGGTCATAAACAACATTAATTATAAAATAAAAAGGAAATTAAAGATTTGACAGTTGCTTTATGAAAATATGACCATTACGGTTATAAATGGCAATTAACGTATAAATAGGATTAATTGAAATAAAGAGGAGATTAATGGGTATTGGTCGTTATTTAAACACTAAGTGCAATTGGGGAAATAATCAAATAAATATCCTAGGGTAAGGAGGATATAACTTTCCTTATTTATATTAGTTAATATAGAACTTATAATTAGAAGTTAGAGTTGGACTTAGTAGGTTAGCCATAGGAATTTGTGACAACAAATCGTGTGCATATAGTATTTCCATGAAGAGAAACTACACGGGAAGGACTTAATAACATAGCCCACTTTATCCCAATAGGAAAAGGTATTAAAGGCTAATGGGGTACGAACTTAATAAGCTTCGCATATAGTCTGCTTCCCGGGTCTTAAGCGGCTGGGGTTGAAGAGCCCACCTGGGAGTAGGTCTTTTAGTTTAGGGGTCTAAATTAGCATGAGTGTGTGCGACCTACCCAAACCTAGAAACTAAAAACGTCAGATATGGCTACCTATCCTACAGGAAGTAGTAAGCGACTAAAGAGATTATCCAATAAGTTCAACAAGATGGTATAACGAGCCATAAAATACCATTTCTCACCTTACATGGCGAATGGGTTAATTTGTGAATGACGAAAGCCTTAACTAGTAGGGTCCAGTAGTTAGTGCCCTCTAGTTTATGCTAAAGTTGAATAAATCATCGAGGAATAATAAGTGACCAATAGGTCTGCCTATGGTTTTAAGCGATCAAGGAGAATCCATCCTATCTATCATTAATAGTGAGGCATTAAATAATAAAGGATGAGAGAATGGATATATATATATATATATAAAATAATTCCGTAATTAGGGGTCCACTCTCGATTAAATAACCAGCCATGTTCTCATATAAAGGATTCCTAAATATTTGCATAAACATTCTATCTCTGTATCATATTTTAGAGAATACCACCTTGGGAAGGGTAGTTTAAGTCGTGCGTAAATATTTACAAGGTTAGGATAGAATCCCTAACCTTGTAGGCATACATCTTAGTTTAACCAAATGGGATACATCTATCTATTATAATCTGTGTTGTACATTTCCTGTTCACCAGAATCTTGTTGTTCTGACCCCCTCCTCATTACAAACACCCAGGTTTTTTTTGAGAAGGTCGGGTTCTCACAGGTGTTTAAGTTTGGCTTTTGATTCTCGTTGTCTCTCATGCTCAGTATTGGCAAAGGGACTTACTTTAAAAAGGTGGTTACTAGAGTTAATACTAGTTTATCCTATTTCATTTCCGCTGTGAGTTAGCTTTTCATACTCTGATTATTCTCATGCTCATTTATTTGCAGGTACCAGATATACACTCCATGCTTGGATGTCTTCAAGTTTCGATTTTTGTCAAAATTTGGGCATAAAATAATGTGGGATGTTACATTTAGTATCAGAGCATAAGTTAATTGATCAGTGGAATTAATTAAATTAGTACTCATGAGAGAACGTAATTCGATTTTCTTCCCTGTTTTTCTTCATCTTTCTTACTCGACTTAAATTTATTTCGACGATGAATTAGTCGCAGGCCTAATTTTATAAAGTGGGATTTAAGCGACTAAGAGTTGAAATATGTTGAGTTCAAGTTTCTAGCCAATTCTGTCTTACCCCACAGTAGTCGGCGATTTTGTCTTGAAGAGAATGAGGACGATATATGGTGGATTCTGATGATTTGAGTTTGGAGACGGGAAAATAATATAATAAAATTCTAGCTACAACTGAGATAGTCACGATTTCTGGTTTTTGGTTTCATTGGTAGTCCCGGTTAAGACCATTGCTAGTCCAAAACGGGAAAGTTGACGTCAGTATGTTGTATCCACTTCGAAAACATAATTACGATGTATATCCATTTGTTGCTTCGTTGAATTTCTGAATCTATGTTTATTGAGATATTCATTTGAGTTCTTCACCTTGTACTCGAAGAATTTTATTTTTAAAACTATTTGGAAAAATGAAAATGAGTTTTGAAAAGTTCTTGAAAGACGTTTTCGGAAAATGGTTTTATGAAGGCCTAGTTTTATAAAGATATGGTTTTTTAAATTTAATCTATTCATGTTTCAATATAAATAGGGCTATTGTGTAATTTTAACAAAAATATAGTCTGATTGGTAGGAAGGAAGGAATTAGAAAGGACAAGGGATATGCCACTAAACTTAAGAGTAATAAATATCCATTCCTTGTGATTTTTCGTATCCCTCTTTCTATATATATTAGATAATTTATTGGAATTATCACAATTAATCCTTGATAATTTAAAGTTCCAACATTTTTGAACACGAAAAGGTTTTCCAATTTATAATAAGAACTAGAATATAAACGATAATAACAATAATAAATTGGATTTATAAGTACAAAACCATCAGTTTATGATAAATTTCATTTTTGAAAAGATTAAAATTTTCCTTTAAAAAGGCTAAGGAAAATCCTTTGTCCAGATTTTTTGGGGTATATGATATCACGAATCGTCTGTTTGTTATTAGCTAGGTAAAGGAAAAATCCGTTTTAGTTTTATTTTGGATTTCTAGCTGATTTTCTAAGCTCGTTCGTTCGTTTTGTGGTCGCAGCCTTTTTTTGAGACCACTTAGAATCCTTGGAGTTGGTTCAGAGTTTGAGTACAGTCTTTAATATCATTATGACAAGGATAAGTATCTTTTGGTTCGCATCAAATCTTAAAAGATGACATGGGACGATTAATATTTTAATCCATCCTAGTAAGGTCAAGGTTCAATCTTTGTTCAAAGCCCATCTCTAATAGTTGATTGTCTAGCGTTATGCATGAATGGTCAACTAGTTGATGATTTTTGTTGCAACTTGATTCTGAGACATAACCGTAAAAGTTGCGTCCAAATGACCCGCTTAACCTCCTTCTTTAGTCCTTCCTTCCTCATCTAGCCGAACCATATTCCTGTCCTTCTTCTCTTTCTTTATTTCTGCCTGTTTTCTCTTTTTCCGCGCTAGTTTGCGCATTAGATCTTGCCTCACTAGTTTCTTCTCTCCGACCATTTCTTAGTCCGTAATACCAAGTTGCGCTATCTGATCTCACTCGTACCATTTAGGTCTAATCCTTAGGGAGAAAGATCATTTGGTTGGATCAGAATGATCAAAAAGGTCTCACCATTTTAGCGATGAGAAAATTTGTCGTGGCAATTGGACTTGCATCGATCCACTGCTTCAAGATCTTAGAATATGATTTTTTTGTTTGTGCTACATCCGCCATTGTTATATCTTGTTGGAATAGATTTTATGAAGGCGATCGTCATTTTGGAGATGAAGATTAAGCTATCTCTTATTGGTTTTTCCAAGGAGAATCTCGATGAGATTATAAAGGAATTTGTGTCTTACACGGACTTGAATGTCCTTTTGTTTGACCAGCTTTGGAGATTTCGCAGAAATCTCTTTTTCTTAATACCGGTTCTTGAGTATGGGAATCTATGCTTAAACTGCCCATGTAGACGTGTGACCCATTAAGCACATCGTTTTATAAATGGGGAGTTAAGAATAGATTGTCTCATAATGTGGAAATTAATCTTTTGCTTGATCGATGGCGTAATCATCATTTTATGCCGCATCATATTGGGTTCAGCTTGTTGTTCTTGTCTGTTGTCTCATGGAATTACTTTCTATAATTTCACCTATCTATTTTTGTCTTTAGATAATATTAGGTGGGTTTCCATGAGAAGCTGTTTTGTGTGGTTTCTTTCCTCATTTCAAATTCTCTCTTAGAAGAGGTGGTGAAGTGGGAACCTCCAACAACACCAGCAGTGTTTGTAACACGAGATTGAACGTTTTTGTTACCATGATATGATTGGTCCAAGATCATAAAAATGGTTTGAGCTGCAGCCACGGAGCAAGACATCTCGTTGTCTATTACCATTGTTTTGGGAATTTTGGTGTTGTTGTTCGTTTGTCATCTTTGTTCTTTTCCCTTTCCAGCATCGGGTTCTTGGTTTTTTGGTGATTCGTGCTTGTAACTATTAGTGTTGATTAAATCACATGACTTAGGTTAATAAGAATTCTAAATTTGGAAATGTTTATGTCGTTCACGCATGCCTATTCAAAAGAAATCTTATTTTTCTTATCTAAACTAACAGTTGTCCTAAAGCTGGAAAGAATATAATTATGTGCTGGATAAATTTTAGTAAAGGACCGGTTCTACGTCACGGGTATATAAATAAATAAATAGCTGCTCCTTATTAAAGCTAAAATTTATTTTGGTCTTTTGTGTGTGATTTCAGTTTTCGCATTTTTGCGCGACTGACTTACTTTTTCGTCAACATGTGACTTGAATCATTTAAGTTTCCGCAAAATACATTTTTGAAGTTTTAGAAAATGTTGTTTAAAGAAAATATCATTTTTATTGAATTAGTTTCTTTTATTTCAGTTTGCACATAAGCATAAAATTTTGATATAGCAATTTATGCGTATTTAAATGTCTGTTTACATTAGAACAGATGATTTGAATGGCGCATAATGCATGTTACCAAAATTTTGTTTTTTCGTACGAATCTTATGTGGAAAGTGAAACGATATTGAAAATAAATTTTCAAAATATAAGAATTTTTAAAGCACAAATTTATTTTTATGAAAAAATTTGATTTTTGGTCACATGAATAGCGTAAGGAAGATGTTTGGTGACTTATGTGTACGTTTACCAGTGCAGTAGGACCAATTATAATGTAAAAACGTTAATGACAACAAGGAAAAAGATGTTTTATCCTTGGAAATGTTGTTTCATACCTTGTCAATGATACACGCGAGCTATTAACTAACTCTTTTTCGAGCTTGTTTTAAGCCTCCTTTACAGTCTACAGATGGAAATTTTTGGAGTATTTTGGGGAACTGAGGGGAAAAATTCCACAATAGGGTGGGAAATGGAATATCTATAAGTGGAGGGAACATTTAAATTCTTCGCTTTGATTTCCTTTTTCTAGTTTAGGAGAAATAAAATAGGAAATGATTAGATTGCTTGACATTTTGGATGGTAGGATTTGGATGCAAAATTGGTTGCTTCACACTTTTATTCGTAAATGTGTGAAGGTTATGGATCAAAAAGTGTTTTCAAATTTTGCATTCATATAGAACTGCCAGTATATTTAGGATGTTTTGCATCATGTTTTCTAAAGTGGTTTAAAAATTTATTGCGTACATATAGAGGGCCCGATTTAGAATCGTCTTGCATGCATGTTTTATGGTTGAAACGCATTATATACACTGTGCGCATATACACATGGTTGCAAAGTGGATGTACACTAATTGGTTGTGTAGGGTAGGATATGTAGTTGTAAGAATTTCAGGACAAAATTCCTTTTAAGGGGGAAGAATAAAAGAACCCCAAATTTTGACAATAAATTGGTTATTTAATTAAAACCTCAAAAATAGGAATTTCTGCAAATGATGGAATTTGACCATGAAACTTTAACCGACGCGTTCGTCTGCGAATTTTGGTCAACTTTCATGTTTGGAGTTTCCCGAACGGAGTTCGTATGAAAAAGTTATGGTCTAAATATGAAAAATGGATGAAAACAAATAAATTAAATAAATAATATATTACTTCCCCTCTTTAACCAACCCTCACTGGGCATTTCGGCCAGAGGGCGGTCAAACTCTCCTAGGGAGGGTGTCGACCGTTTCGGGCCTGTAGTTCCCAGTGACGGCTAGGTTTTGAGGAACAATTTTGTTATATTATATAATATAAACGGGCGAATGTTAATTAAAACAAATCTAATGGTTCATAGCCAATTCGACTCCCATAAATAAAGCGGCAGGGCCTCAATATTTTCCACACAAATCTATAGACAGAAGCAAAGCCCTGCCATTTCCCTTTCTCTTCCAATCAAGTTTCTTAATTAAAAATATATTCGTATACAATTAATCAAATACAAATCATATAGAATTGAGGGATTATCAGATACAATGGAAAAGAGTGCTAATTAACGTCTAAAGAGGTCAGATTCTCCCCTCTTTTCCTATTTTCTTGTATGTCTACATATCTGAAACTATCTCCTTTTAGATTAATTGTAGATCTGTAAGAATCTGGGAATTGTAGGCCTAAAATATTGTGTAGATCTCAAATTTGGATATTTTCAGCTGAGTGGAAAATTTACATACAAAGTTATAATAGCCTATTTATCTCGTTTGTACTGGATCTCAAAACATTTGCCTATTATCATCAGATTCGTTCATAATATTATTGAATTTGAATTTGCAACTATCAGATCTATTAATAAATATCGTCAAAACTTGGAAATTGTGAATTGTGGTTAGGAGTGATACTAATTTTAGGTTTACCTAAATTGTTTATATGTATTGTTGGATAATATATTGTAGTTGTAGTGAAACACTGAGGATTTGGAAATCAACCCAAATAACACTGTTTAGATGTAGTTTTATTCCAAATCTCTAGTTTCAGTGTTGAATGATAAACTATGTGAATTTGATTAAATAGATGCAATGGTGAATTTTATGATTTTAATTTTAAAAAGATGCATGCCTATTTGTGTTCAATGTTGTTGAGGTTTTGGTTTAATTATTGTAAATATGCCATTTTACTCCTATTGAATAAAAAACATTATTTTGAATTCACAAGAGATATGACAAAAAGATTGAAAAAGGGAAAAGTGGTGAAAATGTACGTATAAATATAAATATACATGTTTGTGTGTAGTTTGCATCATCTATTCCAAATATACATTAATATATATTTCTCGTAACATACTGTCTTTTGTCCACTTTAAGCTGGTAATTAAACCAACTTGTACCATTCAAAATGACATAATGTTATTAGCTTCTGAGGTAAATAGAATACATCACAAAATCACAGACACAGAAAACAGAATATCTCGCAGTGGAATAAATAGATTATACAATAGTAGTTCATGAAGCTACTACATAAAAATCAAAATTTATACATAATATCAGAGTAATAAAATTAAATACAGTGGAAGTCTAAGTACAAGAATTTCTAGTACAAAGGAGAAATAGCCAGAATCAACAGGTAGAGGTGATATCTTCAACCGTCCCTAGCTTCAAAAGGTGAAATCTCAACACTGCAATACTCGATCTGACCCGAGCAATAATGCAAAACAAACAACTCGGATCAATACTAACATTCTCATGGAAGTAAATCAACTCAAATGAAATATTCAATGAAATGCATCAATAACTTAAAGGATGTTTGGGACCACCAACCTCTAAGGATCCGTTAAACTAATATCATATAATATAATACGCAATTATAATAGTGTCTATGTTTAAATATACTATTGAAAATAGTGTAAGCGGGATTACCATTATTACCCTTACACCGTTTATACTGTTATCGTACAGTTTTCGTATAAAACACCAGTACGTCGGTGGATAGGGACGCATCGTGATACGACAACATTAAATCAAAATCATAGGGGGCTCGATCAGGAAAAATATGACAAGGCATCGAGGCAATACCCATCAGTTGTGATTCTACCGGATTACGGATCCAGACTTGTGGTAACATATAGCCGCGACTACCGCCCACCTCAGATAATACTCCTGAAATCAAAGGCGCCCAAATCAATTACAAAGTAATATATATGGTATTGAAGAAGCATGTCTACTAAGAGTGGCTAACTCAGATTGGCCTGGGTATGGCTCCTCTTTTAGTCATTTCAATTATGACCCAAAGGTCAAAACTATCCATCATCATTCTCTTTCTTCAAATCCAATAATAGACTCGAAACCATCCTACTTCATTCTGGAACTGCACCGCATACACAGTTGTTAAAGTGGTTTTCGGTATTAGTAGAGAATATGACAATATCTGTTCGCGGTCTCTTTAACAACCAAACGTTTACATTTTTCACACCGTGGTCATTTTATAAAATCATACCTTGAAATAAATTGATTTAAGAATTTTCTTTAATTCAAACCAAACAGTTTATGAATCAATTCCATATATAAAATTATTTCTATTCATATTTAGTCAATTTATAATCGAATTCATATATTCATATCAATTATAAATTCAAATCAATTATTCAATTCACATTTATTACTTATAAAGTTCAATATTTAAGTCAATTTAAAATTCGCATTTAGTTGATTTAAAATCAAATTCATTTCATATCCATTATAGGTTCAAATTCATTCCTTATAGGTTCAAATTCGTTCCTTAAATTTTGAAATTCAATTTCAAAACAATTACATAATTCAAATTCATAGTTCATATTTTAAACCAACTCTAATTCATCTCTACTAAAGTTCATATCAATTCGAATTCAATTTCTTATCATATATAAGTCCATTCGTTAAGTCACGTATAGTCATATAAATTCAAATCTTTAAATCTTGAATTTAGATCGTGAATCTTAACCTATCCATCTTTGTTTTTATTATTAAAGTTTATAAAATATATATAAAAATAAGTTTTAAAATAGGTTTAGAAGAAATAATTATTATGATATAAAGGTTTAAAATAATTATATGGTTAAATTATATGGTTTAAAATGAATAAAATTATAAGTAAAATCTTATATAAATATTTAAATCCATATTTACTCATAAAATAATTTTAAAACATATAATTTAAAATTTACAAAACTTAAGTTTTAAAATCTTTAGAATATAAAATCTTAAGTTGTTATTTAAAAATCGAATTTCAAAATCATTTTACAATGAAACATGACCAACGGTGTCCGTATATAGTTTTCTACCCCATGGTCAAGTGATACAGATGTTTATCATTTTAACCCGCAATTTATAACATTTCTACGAGTCTATCATTTCAACATGCAATCCCAAATTCAATAATATCATTCAGGTCTATCATTTCAACACATAACGATTTTTCCCTAATCTAATGTCCCTTCGGGTATGTATCATTTCAACCCTTAGTGATTTTTCCTAAACTAAGGGAATCAACAACATAGATAAACAATATAGATTATTCATAACATTAATACCATTATATCACAAATCATATATTAACAGTGCGCCTACGTGTCATATGAATATCATTGTGTCATATATAAATTGTGTATACATATCAAATAAAACAATTTCTATCAGCAGTCCTATACATTTCATAACAATTCATTTATGTTGATCTAATAACCAAGAAACAATGAAGGTCAGGTGTGAGATAAACTCACCTTTTGTGACACAGATTGGAGAAAGCAGATGAATTGACACTGAATAAAACGATGACTTTCAGGCACGATTCAGAATGGATTTTAACTCGATGATCACTCAATATTTTATTTTATTTTATCAGAGGAGGCTAGGGAATTTTCAATGGATTGGTACAGCTATTTGGGTTTTGGGTCAGTTTTCACAACTCAACACCAACTCGACACAAAATAAACACAACACTAGCCCAATTAAATCAAAATAAAACACAATAATTCTTTACAAATTTTTTTATATGTATATACGTACACATAGAAAAAATCATAACGTATATATATAATTCAACGCACACCGCAAACACACAACATAAATTATGACATATACATTATAAATTATATAAAGCATCCCCATATATTCATATATAATTTTTTAATTAACAAATATATATATATATATATATATACAAATATTTAAAAGAAAATAAATTTTCAAACAAATATATATACATATGTAATACCTCACACCCACAGCATACAACCAACTAGCAAACACACTCCAAACTAGACACTCAACACCAAGCCACAAATATACAACTCAACACAAATGCATACATATGTGTACTACCACACACACAAACTACACACAAACACGTCTATCCCAAATATTATATATATATATATATATATATATATATATATATATACATGCCAACACGCAGGCCTAAACAAAACACAAAAAACTCAATACACACATAAACACATGCAAGCCATATATATGTACGTATAACTATTAAACATATGTATATATATACATATACAAAAATATATCTATACATAAAATTTCCAAAACAAATAAATTTAAAAAGCAACTCTTATAACATAATATATATATATATATATATATATATATATATATATATACACACTAAAATATGAACCCACACAAAGATATACATAACACACACTATAATTAAAAAACAAAACTCATGCCATTCACCAAAAAAAAGACTTACACACACATACACGCAAGGGGTAAAAGGAAAACGTGGAAGTACGGGTTCAGTTGGAGATGGCTCAAACGCGAAACATAAAATATGTCAGAGCTTAGAAAAATATCTCACACCGGAATGGATAAAATATAATATAATCAAAGTATAGCCTTACCGTATTAATAATACTGCCTAACAAGTATCCAAAGCTATCATGTCTCTACCATAAATCTAACTTGCAAGTAAGTTTTGAGGAGGGGGTCAGAACACAAATTCTGGTGACTGGATTTAAACCATACACTTTGGATAATCCTGCATATACCATTCAATCACATTTTCTTTTTTATTAGTTTACATGGGTTAACATCACTCAAGGCTTACACACGCATCGTACCCATTTACTTCCCAGCGGATTAACCTAATACACAATATATATAGCTAACCCTCAATATTGAGGTACACCCCATGGTACCAAACTCGCGTAATGCCATAGAAATGAACACAGTCCCTCATCCTACGTCGGAGTGACGTATGGATCTCTACATAACAATGTTACATTCCGCATATTTCTGTCATTACTATGCTAGTAAGCGTATGGACTGCCACCTTCGATCGAATCAGATTCCATACCAGTGTAATGCCCTCATGTCTACGATACATCACTAGAGAAGACATGAATGTATCTAGACTTTCCCATGTACATGTCGTCAATCGTATTTGATGCCTTAACTACACATAATGTGCACCGAGTTCCATGGCAGAGCTATATAAGAAACTCAGAACTCGGTCAGGAGCTTTTCCATATCAGTACAGGTCTGTCTTCAAGAGCCTCAAAATACAGATATTCCAAGGGTCTGTTTTTCATGATGGCTATGGCCCTACCTCGGCCCCTCCCTCAACTAGTAAAGACTACAAGAGCTAACTGACTTGCCCCTAACAAACAATCTAAACATCCAGTTGGCGTCTCCCCTCAAACATCATACCCCGATAGTCAAAGGTGAATGATCTATTGGGTTTAGCTCTAGTCTTTTCGCATCCCACTTGCTGCCATGATGGGTATCTGATAATCTGCTATCCTTGTTGGTCCTGACCTCTGCTTTCTCGTTGAGGCAACTGCCGAATCACCTCGTTACAGCATTCTGACTGCAAGGCTACTTTTGAAGTCAAGGCCCACCCACCTGGAAGTAACACGCAGACCCAATCTCTGCGAGCACGGCCTAAACATCTACCACCACACAAAGGACTACCAGGAGCATCTTACGTATCTCAGGAAGTCGCGTGCTTCCCTTTCCTGTCCTTCGGAGCCGACAGAATAATCAGATGAACATGTGTTCCCCTCGTGCCTCTTGACACCACGATGATCTACCCAGTTGGGTTATTCACCGTCAAATGTGCGGACTAGTCCAAGCACCACATTTTAATTTGTTATTAGACCCTATGTCTAAACATTCCTTTAATCGCTTGCTTTACCTCATCAGGTTTCCATTTAACTTGGTTATTACCATTCACATTGACTTCTTATTCAAGTTACCAAGTTCCTCTTACTTATTAATTTCAGTCATATAACTTAACCCATTTAAGTTTATTAATAAGCCCACAACATGTTATTCTCTAGATTGTAATCCAAGGTCTGTAATACACAATCCCTTTATATTCTTGTTCGATTTTAAGGTTATAATAACATGTTCTACTTAATACATAATTAAGTATATCTCATTTCACATATTTTCTATTTAACATGTCAATTATCATTTAAGACTAAATATAACTTATTTCACTTCATAAGTTGCCTCATTCTTTCTTATTTAATCATAATTCCATCTTATACTGTCACTATAACTTATCGTTGTTTACTTATTAACTTAATTCTCTTAAATAAGGTTTATTAATATATCTCCTTTCCATTTATTATAACCTATGTTATAATTTCCTCTTGTCCCTAGGACAAGCCTTAACATGTTATTCTTATCAGCATATTTCAGATTTCCAAGTTTTCAAATTACTTAATTTGTAATTAAGTATAACTTCTTTCATTTCATAAATTTTTCCCCATTTGCTGATTACTTAATTTACAATTAAGTATGATTTTTCTCATTACAGAACTTATCTCATTTCCTCACTAGTTTATTATAACCTAAGTTATAATATCCACTTGTCCCTAGGACAAGTCTACCTATTATATAACATTCTTATTAATGTAATTTATTTATAATAGGTTATTATCATTCTCCGTTCATTCTCTTTCCTTTACTGTTGTAATTATCTTTCATTCAATTCCATTTATTTCCAATAATTACAATTAATGTTGTTTATCAGTTCTACTATATATATATATATATATATATATATATATATATGCGTTAGACCTCTCATATTCAGCCTACACTTGTGTATGCTGGATTTGCAGGGCGGTTCCGGGTAGACTTCTACCACAAGTTGACTTAACCTCGTGTCTTAGCACCACTACGTGTTTTATTTATGCATTTAGACCACTCACATTAGACTTTCCACTTGTGGATGTTGGTATGTCGAGCGGTTCCGGGAGACTTCTACCACAAATGTAATCTAACCTCGTGTCTAAGCGCGGTTACAGTTTACTGTTTACTGTAAATTTCCTATATTTTACATGTCATTATATTAAACCCATTTTATGTCGCATGTTCTTTCTAACATACAATAAATTATATTCTAACATGTAATTGTTTAATTATGTAATTGTTCAAATCAACAAACTAACATATAATTTTCTCAATTTCTACCGTTAATGGTCCAGGTACATAAATATCACAAGTAAACATGAAACTGAAACAACAGTAATCGCTACACATATTTTGACAAGTTTATATTTCAACATATGGATTTTCCAACATATTAATATCATAACATATTAATATTCCATCATGTCATGCTCGTCACTTTAATCATTTTAACATATGTTTAAATATTATAACATATCATATTTCAACATGTCATATATAACATTTTAATGCTTTTTAATTATTATTGCAAATTCACATCGTGTAATAACGGGGAATGTTAAACGATAATATCTCATTATAAAAAATGATATAACTTAAATCCACTCACCTAATTTGCTTACCAAATCCTGGATCTGGTCAAGGTCTAGCATTCCATGGTTTTCCCTTAATTGGATTCAGAACCTAACAACCATGGATTCATACTTTTTACTAAAAGAAAAAGGGAAGAAAGGGGAAGAAAATTGAATAGACCAGATCTAGAAAATTACCTCACTTCGCATATGATTCTGAACACCTTTTTATTAACGTCAATTCTTTTCCTCCAGATCTTGATTTAGAATTTTTCCTAAACTAATAATCTTAATTTTCTGAAGAGATTTTAGGAGGAAGAAGAATGGTAGAGCTTCTACGTTGTCTCAGAAATGTGAGATTTATCTAGGCTCAGCTAGCCTATTTATAGGTGTTCAGGATCTTATCGTACATGCAGCGCTGAGTTAGCATTGAACTTGGTTAAGAAAATAGTCCAGATTCATCTTTTAATGTTTACTTTTTCAACGTTCAATTTCTTTCATGTTTTGCCTTTTCATACCTTATTTTACGCTTAATATATATAATATTAGTGTTTTGCAGCTTTTAATTACTTCCTTGTTTTGGTCTTTTTAAATTGATTGTCCGATTTTCCTTCTTTTTTAATGTATATATCAATGCATATATATACACATATGCATTATTTAACTATTCTAATTGTTACAAAATGTGGGGTGTTACATTCTCCCACCTTCAGAAATTTTGCCCCGAAATTTTGTAAGGGTAAAGATCAATTAATCCTTCACATAATATATCCATCATGTGTGCATCCAATTTTTGCAAACATTATGCACTTGTGCAAAGTGAAATACAACATAATAATACATGTGTGCCTAAGCGGTACCTCCTATGTATATGCAAATTTTACAAAAACCCTTTTAAAACATAATGCTCACATCCTAAATATACTGGCAGTTCTACATGAATGCAATATTTTGGAAATTAAAATGCTTTTTCATCCTAATTTTCCCACACTCATACTTTATAAGAGCGTAGTTCATCCAATTATTGCATCCCAAAATCCTACCAACCAACTTTATTTTTTGAATTTTAGAAAAATCAAATTTTCTAAATTTGATTTCTTATGTTACAAAAAGGTGGAAAATGGAAAATTTCACATCTTCCATTTTTCATTTATATACCTTTTTCCAATCGTACTTGGATTTTATGTAACTATTAATAAAGATTCCCTACATTCCTATCCAAATACAGCCCACATAAGAAAATTTTCTTTCGTTACAGCCTTTCTTTTTCATTTTATCTTGGAAATTTTTATTCTTATCCATCTTTCTTTAGCTGTCATGTTTGTTGCTTTACCGAATATGTTTTTCCTTTTTTAGTTGTACCATTTCTCTTTTCATAGCTTATTTAGTCATCCGATCTAAGTTTAGTTTTCAAATGAGCCTTCTTGTCTTTCAACTAAAACAGGAGAACAGACACCCTACACAGCTACTACTAAGGGCCAAGAATCTCGAGACTATGTCCCCCTCAGACAGAAAAGTCCAAACCATGGGATCCACGACAGGTTTAGGTGTTAGCCTAACTACCCAACAAGAACAAAGTAACAAAATGATCCCAATAGAAATGTAGTAACGGGTTTTACCCCTAACATGAAAATTAACAACAAGATCTAAACACTTACTTTCCCTTTTTACCTTCTAAGGGTCACCACTAGTCCTAGCAATGTACTAACAATTATTTTAAGCAACACCCTAGGCTTTTCAATCCTTACGCATTCTACGGAACTTGCCATTATTCCAAGATAATTCTCGCTATTTACTTCATAGCCTTAAAACTTTTTCCCATCTTCCTTAGGCACTAATACTTACCTACACATACTTTTAAAAACATGGTTTGGCCTTTTCATTTAATTTTTCTTCCAAAAATCAGAAGTGTCAAAATTTTATTTTCCTAATGAAAACTTGCTTTTGCTAAACCATAAAACATGTCATCTTTAAAAAAATGTAAATATATTTTTCAAATCATAAAAACTAGTGTAGCTACGGACAACTATTTTCTCAATCAGGTTTATGACTTATTCTTGCCTATAAGGCTGGTTCAGTTTCTAACTACAAGGTGTAAACATCCACTCTATTCTTAATTTCTACAACTTATTTTGTCCACCCAACAAAATTTTCTCTTTTAAACAATTTATCAAAAATGATTGTCAAAAGAATAGAGACTTTAAAACTTTCTTTGTTAAAAAAATTGTATGAATTGTAACTTGAAAACTAGCGAGTTATACATGCTCTATAATATGCACCTTTTACTGAGAGAATTTTACTTTAGACAAAGTTTTTGCAATAAATCACTATTCACAAAATATACGCTATTTTACTTTAAAACTCAATATGTATACTTTACATATTTAAAACTATAATTTTAAGATTAAATTTTGAAAACGCCATAAACTATTTTCCCAAACTTTTACAATTTCAAGTTCTTAAAAGTTAACAATGGGGTTAGACTCAAAGCGGGTTTCTAATTTTTCTAGGCTTTCCTAGACACTCCCACTAAGTTAATTCTCTCAACTATATATATTCCTGATCCATTTTTCTCTTTTTAAACTTTTCTAATTTATAAGGTTTTACAGCCAAGCCCACTAATCCGAAAACTAATATATGGGACCCTCCTTTCTCTATTTCAAAATGTATTGTACACTTCCCACCCAAATTTCCTAAGGGCCTCAGATTTCCATATACATTCCTTTAGTGTACAAAACAAACATCCCATTTCTTATCATATTATACTCTTTCTATTTAGTGGGTTTCTCTATGGATCTAGGTTTATATATATAATATTTATATTTTTAAAAATACAAATACGTTCACTCATTATCTATATAGGAATCCTAAACTAAGCTCTGATACCAGATGTAACAACCCGAATTTCGATAGACTGGTTTTTTTAAAATAATAATCTATCGAAATTCGTGTTGGTTTGCTGTAGTATCCAGCAGAAAAGACAGAGATATAAAATATGTCAGAGCTCAGAAAAATATCACATAGCGGAATGGATAAAATATAATGTAATCAAAACATAGCCTTACCATATTAATAATACGGGCTAACTAGCATCCAAAGCTAACATGTCTCTGCCACAAATCTAACTTACGAGTATGTTATAAGGAGGGGTTAGAACACAAGTTCTGGTGACTAAATTTAAACTATACACTTTGGATAATCCTGCATATACTATGCAATCACATTTTCTGTAGTGACCCGAAAATCCGGTCCAATTTGAGCTGACTAAATAACACAAGTCCCACCACAAATTGCACTGGAAATTCAAGAAACTAATAGAAAGAAGATAGAGGGTGAGGAAAGATAAGGTAGAACTATTAGAATAGAAGAAGAATAAGAACATCATCATCAGAGTAAACACGAATCTCACAGCGGAACGAATAAAATATAACATAACTTTTGAAATACAAACAGTTATATATACAATAGCACTTATCAGAGTACAGCACTTACAACAACATCGGAAATAATAATAGCTATAGAATCCTGAAGCCTCCTGCTCCAAGCTCTCCAACTATATCTGTAAAATCCCGAATACTTGACTGCCCGTACAAATTTAGGCACCCAAGAGTTTAGGGAAACAAAACAAAATAAACTCCAGGTCAGTCATGGGACTGGTATGAGTAAAACAGTTTAAACAGGTATATGAACAAGTAAACGATATCTCATAAGACCACGCCGCAGAACGGAACGGGTTTTTCCCTTATGAGAATCCAAAATATCTTTATATCAAAAACCTTTTGATATTATAATAATGTCTATGTACAAATAGATATCAGCTAGCAGAACGCTTTCATCTCACGTTCTACATATATCGTATACAATCAAAATCGCAAGCACGTATTGGGTAATGGATTTCCAACTATGACAAGGTATGGAACCACCTTCCGATCAGTGTACTCTAGGAACGATATACTGGAGTTCAACAAGAACATCTTGCAACTCAGCCACACATGACCGACCACTCATTTCGCTTGAGTGTATCGAATGTACATCACCAACGGTTGGGATCAGCAACTGTTTCCCGTATATATATGGGACAGCATTGATAGATAAAAAGAAGCAAATGAATATTCTCTAGATAGGTGATAATACAACCTACTTCGGTGCGACCGACATAGCCATGCTGCCTGCCCGATTTCTGTCATTTACCGGATGTGAGGCTAGAGGTTACGCTTACTTTCCATTCATTTATAACACGATCACTTTGAATGCCACATTATCAGATCCGTAAATCATTAGTTGGTTTATACACATATCCTGGATGTTATGCTAAGGGATAAATCCGTTGCAACCATATATATTTATACAGACCAACCCATTCGATCATTGGAAATACTTTGTCAGACATTCGTCCATTTACGTTCGTTCTGGGACTGAACGAAACCGAAGGCACTATTCAGTACATCCATCTTAGTCCCTTGTTATCTAAGATTTATACAACAGCCCTTGCACTTTACTCCGTCTTCAATACATTCAGCATATATGATTCGCAACGCTTATGCCAATACAGAGTGGTTCTTTGGATAATAATCCAACCGGTCTCTCCATATTAACAACGTTAAAATGGTCAAAACGTTGATAGTCTGTGATTTAACTATCAAGGAAAAACTCGTGTGCAAACAACGATATTATTTCCAGACGGAAATTATATCAACCAATCATCATTTAACATTTATCTCTTTAGTTCATTAATTTACTTATCTCCTGTTTCCCTATATTCTAAATTTCTTATTTTCTAATTTTTAGAAAATATACTTCATTAACAATGGAAAACATTTCCATTTCCTTGTTTTCTATATTAGAAAACATTTCTGATTTCTTATTTGGAAAACATTTCCAAAGTTCCTTTATTGGATTTAAACTGATGTTTAAATAAACATCGCTATGCCAACTCAAGCCATTTACTGAATTCACTTAACCATCATTCACTATCAAACCTTACCATTCCTTAGTTAAGAAGGAAGTCAATCAAGTTGGGGTATAATTACCTCTCAGACCTTAACTGAACAACGTTATAACTTCGAAATAGTAACAGTTTATCTTTTAAACCTTTGACAACTTCTTTACGTAACTCTCGGATTCAATTTACGAATCCACTTCCTTATTGAAAACATGGATTATAACGATAACGTTATAATCCCTACTTTCGCAATATCAAACTTCAACTATAACCTTTATTCTTTAATTCGAATAATTAAACCTAACCCTACTTTATTAGTGTATACTCTTGATTTAAAAACTGGAAAGTAAATATTACTTTCCCGAATTCGATGTAATTGAATTCAACGTATAATTCTCTTTCGAGTAATCTCTATTTGATTAACTCTTCTTCGAATATCCTATATTCGATTATCTCTCTTCGAATAACTTATATTCGAAATCTCTCTCTTTCGACTAAACTATATTCGATCTCTTTCTTTCGAATACGATATATTCGAAAATCTCCTTTCGATTAAACTAATCGATAGCTCCTTCCGATTAAACTATAATCGATAACTCCTTTAACTCTATTCGAATAACCTATATTTGAATAACTCCTTTAACTTCATTCGAATAAACTATATTCGACTAACTCCATTAACTTCATTCGAATAAACTATATTCGACTAACTCCATTAACTTCATTCGAATAACTATATTCGACTAACTCCTATAACTTCATTCGAATAACTATATTCGACTAACTCCATTAACCCTATTCGAATAAACTATATTTGACTAACTCATATAACTTCATTCGAATAAACTATATTCGACTAAATCCTATAACTTCATTCGAATAACTATATTCGACTAACTCCATTAACCCTATTCGAGTAAACTATATTTGACTAACTCATATAACTTCATTCGAATAACTATATTCGACTAACTCCTATAACTTCATTCGAATAACTATATTAGACTAACTCGATTAACCCTATTCGAATAAACTATATTTGACTAACTCATGTAACTTCATTCGAATAAACTATATTCGACTAACTCCTATAACTTCATTCGAATTACTATATTCGACTAACTCCATTAACCCTATTCGAATAAACTATATTTGACTAACTCATATAACTTCATTCGAATAAACTATATTCGACTAACTCCTATAACTTCATTCGAATAACTATATTCGATTAACTCTATTTAACTCCATTTGAATAACTATTATTCGATTTGACTCCATTCGCTTGACTCTAGATCGCAGCGATCACAATGGTTACGCCTGATTCCCTCAGGAACCATCCGATCGCCTTAGGCTATCTACAGCCCTGCGAATTACGCTAGCAGTTGTACGAAATGGCAACTCATTTGGTGTAACGGCTGGAAATTTCCGACTCCTCGAGAGTCGGAAATTCCGAGACGTTAGTGAAAGAATTTAGAAGGTGAGAAAGAAAAGATAGAACTAATAGAATAGAAGAAGAAGAAGAACATCAGAATCATCAGAGTAACACGAATCTCACAGCGGAACGAATAACATATAATATATAACATAACTTTGAAGTAAACAGTTATATATATACAATAGCACTTATCAGAGTACAACACTTACAACACAGCGGAAATAACTATAGCTATAGAATCTTGAAGTCTCCTGCTCCAAGCTCTCCAAGTATATCTATAAATCCCGACTACTTGACTGCCCGTACAAATTTAGGCACCCAAGAGTTTAGGGAAAACAACAAAGTAAACTCCGGGTCAGTCATGGGACTGGTATGAGTAAAACAGTTTAAAACAATTGAACAGGTATATGATATCTCATAAGACCACGATGTGAATACGGAACGGGTTTTTCCTTATGAGTATCTAAACAACTTTGACAAGCAATATCATTGTGATATTATAATAATGTCTAAGTACAAATAGGTATCAATCTAGCAGAAACGCTTGCATCTCACGTTCTACATACATAGTATAAAATCATAAACCGCAGGGCGCTTATCGGAGAATGGATTCCAACAGACAAGGTATGGGAGCACCTTCTGAATAGTGTACTCTAGAGGTGATACACTCAGGGTTCAACAAGAACGTCTTACAACCCGGCCACACATGACCGCTCACTCATTTAGCTTGAGTGTCGCGAATATATTTCCACCACGGTTATAAGCCATCAAACCGTCATCCGAAGATACAGAATCAAAAAGAAGTATAAATATGAATATTCACTAGATCGGTGACAATACACCCTGCTTGGGGATGACCCAACTAGCCATGCTGCCTAGCCCAACTTTTGTTACTTCCCGGTGTGAGGCTAGAAGCTACGTCTATCTTCAGAACATCTGATCACCATTCACTTTGAATGCCACATCGTCATACCCGCCAAATCACAAATTGACTTATCCAAAAATAACACGGGTATACAGCTAAGAGAAACGAATTCCTCCGCCACCAAACGTGAATACGTTTGAACAGATCAACTTACGCGATACATTGGATATACTCTGTCAGACCTTCTTCCATATACGTTGTCCTGGGACTGGACAAACCGAAGGCACTATTCAGTATATCCATCTTAGTCACTGTTATCTAAGACTTATACAACAGCCCTTGCACTTTACTCCGTCTTCAATTTATCTTTGGCAGATCTTGCTCGCAACGCTTATGCCAATACAGAGTGGTTCTTTGGATAATAATCCAACCGGTCTCTCCATAATAACAATGTTAAAATGGTAAAAACTTTGATAGTCTGTGATTCAACTATCAAATGAAAACATGTCGGTATTCTAACAACGATCTTATTTCCAAATGGAAATTCGATCTATCAATCATCATATGTTCATATTTCCTTATTTCATATATTTAGAAAATATATGTTATTAATCATTGGAAAACATTTCCATAGCTTATTTTCACATCACTATTATTTCGCAACTATCAAACCCTAACTGTAACTATATGAGAACAATTCTCTAAGTATCAATCCGGAAGGTCAAAACCAACATCAGATCGTCATTTAGAAAACCGTTCAACTTACCCTCTCCAGTTAGTTTCTGAATTTGCTTAACTCTATTTCTTAAATTCTTATCATGAAAACATTTCATTTTCTATGTTTAGAAAACATATCTGACTATATTTGGAAAACGTTTCCAAAACTCATTTACGGATTTCAAATGAACGTTGTATAAAACATCGTTTCGCTTAATCCATTTATCGCTTATTCCTTAACTTTATTCCAAATCAACCTTTTAGATTGAACCACAACTATTCCTTTGTCAATTCTGAAGTCAATCAAGTTGGGGTATAATTACCTCTCAGACCTAAATTGAACAACGTCCTTTACTGTGAAATAGATGAAGCTCATCACTCACTTCTTACAATCATCTGTTTACGCAAATTCTCGGATTCAGGTTACGAATCCACTTCTTATATGACAGCGTTTGATTATAACTATAGCGTTATAATTCCTACTTCTGCAGTATCTCCTAAATTATAACTTTATCTCCTAACTTGAATAATTTAACAGACACCTAATTTCTAAATCAATAACTAAATCTTGATTTAAACCCTGGAAAGTAAATAGTGCTTTCCCGAATTCGCTATAATCGAATTCGACGTATAACTCTCTTTCGAGTAATCTCTATTCGATTAACTCTTCTTCGAATAACCTATATTCGATTATCTCTCTTCGAATAACTCATATTCGAACTCTCTCTCTTTCGAATAAACAATATTCGATCTCTTTCTTTCGAATATGCTATATTCGAAAATCTCCTTTCGATTTACTAATCGATAACTCCTTTCGATCAAACTAAAATCGATAACTCCTTTAACTCTATTCGAATAACTAATATTCGACTAACTCCTTTGGATCGACTCATTTGATTTACTCCTTCGAATAACTAATTCGAATAACTTACCTTCAAATAACCAATATTCGATTTACTCTAACTCGATTAACTTAATTCTAATCGATTTACTCCATTTCGATTCAACTTAATTCAAATCGATTAACTTAACTCAAATTGATTAACTCCTTTCGAACAACTAAATTCGATTTAACTCTAATTGAATAACTAATATTCAATTAACTCTTACGTGTTTAACTCTATTTGAATAACTAATTCGAATCACTCTAATGTGTTTAACTCTATTCAAATATCAAATTCGAATAACTCATTTCGAATAACTAAATTCGATTAACTCTTTTAACTTTACTTGAATAACTATATTCGATTTACACCTTCTTCCGAATAACTATATTCGATTAACTCTTCGACTAACTCCTTTGGATTAACTAACTTCGAATAACTCCTTTGGATTAACTAACTTCGAATAACTCCTTTGGATTAGCTAACTTCGAATAACTCCTTTGGATTAACTAACTTCGAATAACTCCTTTGGATTAACTAACTTCGAATAACTCCTTCGGATTAACTAACTTCGAATAACTCCTTCGGATTAACTCTTCGAATGAATAATATTCGATAACTCTTCTCAAATGAATAACATTTGACTTTCTCCACTCGAATAAACTATATTCGATAACTCTTCTCAAATGAATAACATTTGATTTCTCCACTCGAATAAACTATATTCGATTACTCTTCTCTCGAATACCCTATATTCAATAACTCTACTTCGGATATGTGATATTCGACAACTCTACTCGATTAACTCTACTTGGATAACTCTAACTGATCCACTCTGACTGGTCAACTTTAACTGGTCAACTCTAACTGGTCAACTCTAACTGATCAACCCTAACTGGTCAACTCTAACTGATCAACTCAAACTGGTTAACTCAAATGGTTAACTCTAACTGGTTAACTCAAATGGTTTACCCTAACTTGATTTACTTGTCTCGATTAACTGAACTAATCCACTTAGTTTAACTTAGAAAATTCACGTTGATTAACTCTAGCTGGTTCACTTAGTTTAACTCAACTAATTTACTTCGATTAACCACTTAGTTAACTTAACTAATTCACATCGATTAATCCTTTAGTTTCACATCGATTAATCCTTTAGTTTAACTTAACTAATTCACATCGATTAATCATTTAGTTTAACTTAAAAAAATCACTTTGATTCACCGCTTAGTTTAACTTAACTAATTTACTTTGGTTAACCACTTAGTTTAACTTAACTAATTCACTTTGATTAACCACTTAGTTTAACTTAACTAATTCACTTCGTTTAACTCAACCAATTCACTTGGTTAACTCGACCAATTCACTTGGTTAACTCCTATTTATTTAACAAATAAATATCTTCTTTAGTTTAATTCTATTTATTTAATCTCTAAATAAATACCCTTTATAATATTCTATTTATTTAATCTCTAAATAAATATCCTTTATATTTGTTCTAACGAATATAATTCCTTTATATTTTGACTAACTAATATATCCTCTTATATTCGATTAACATATATATTCCCTTATATTGATTTACAAATAAAACTCTTTTATATTTGTTTTACCAACTATATTCCTTAATATTCAAAAATCCTTTTTCTTATATATATATATAAAATCCCTTGATTTTATATAAATAAACTATTTTCAAAATATACTTTGAAAACCCATCTCCTACAGTCTGGTATTTCTCATGGTATTTAACACACCATATAACAACGATAAATATCGTCCCACCACACATAATTACACAGATTATATATCACAATATAAAAATCACAGTAAAATAACTGTTGAGGAATCCACTTGGATTCCTCCAACCTGTTTCCCTGCACCACAGATGTTAGACAATACAACAACATCGATTGCACTTCACTGTGAAATATTCTGATAGCAGAATCAACATATGACTATTTAACGGTTTATATATATACGTAAATATATATATAAAATCTCTACTAACTGACTAGCAGTTCAATCAAACAGTCAACACACGGTCAAACAGTCAAACAGATAATATTTTAACAGTTCTAAGAATACTACGTGAAAATAGAACTGTTTAGAGTTTGTGAGATTTACTCACCTTTGGACGATCATCGTCAATGACGATAATCATCGTTTATTCAGCTGGACAATTTATTTTGTCATAAGTCCAGACCAGCTCCAACTCTCTTCATATTGCTTCCATTGTGTAGCCTGGTCCCGACCATTCCATCGGATCCAACCCTGTCTGATTAGTTAATATGTGATGACCTCCTCCTTGCTCCAGTAAATGACTTCGTACGGCAACAGCAAGTCCCCATCAAAACTCCATCAATTTTTAAACCACTAGCACCACCCACTTACCATCCTATATTTCAATTCATTATCTGCGCCTAGCTACCATCATCGACTTCAACTCGATGGCCACCCTGGTTGCGTTCAGCAGAACGAGGTTCAGACAACCTCTTACCATCCCACCCTTCAGCCCGTTGATAAATTCATTGGCCACTCATAACGTCAACCTAGTACCCTGCTTTACTAAACAACGTAAGGACTTATCACCACCTCCTACAACGTGAATACCACACCGTCCAAACCCAGATCCTTACAACCCATCTTCTCTCCAAATAAAATACCGACACCAGACAAAACAGCCTCCGCCATTTTCATCGTTTCAGACATTAGAACCTCCTCCTCCGATCAACAGAACCCCAAACAAATCACACCAACGTTTGCCACTTTGGATTCTCCTCAACCCCAAATCCTCGAAGTTAAACTCGACATTCCTGTGTAGATTGCGTCGTTTCCCTCTTTCAGGCAATCCACGGAACCCTGTACCCAATGCGACTTCTTTTACCACCGAATTTCAACAAACACCCATACATGATGCTAATCGTCCCAACAAAACAAAAATAGAACAACTAAACATGAATCGAATCTTGTATCGATCCAAAAACAGAAGCCCTAGCTCACGCTGGTGAATTTCCAGCAAATTAAAAACTCACCGAACCCATAAAAACCCATTTAGGATTGAACAGCATGCCTTGGTGATTCGAAGTATACTTGTACGGGGGTTTTAGGTTTTTATTTGAATTTCTATGAATTGTTGAAGGCCACGAAATTTGTGTTTGAGGATAAATTAGTGGCGGCTTGTATTTACGGTTTGATCTGAGAAAACGAGGAAGTGTTTTGGTTTTAGAAATAGGGTTGTTCATTTATGCGGTTGTAGATTTGAAGACGTGGTATGTGGTCTCTGTGGTTAAGAAAAAACAACGTGGTCTCTAATCCTCCATGTGAAGCTTCAGGGTAGTTTAATGTTTCCAAGAAAATAGCTGTAATTTGAAGGCATGTTGTTTTAAATTGTTTAAGAAAAATATCCGTATCTATTTCATAAACCCCATTTATATACAAACCTCTATAGACAGAATTAGATGTACCGTCGTGACGACCAATGTGCCAGGATCCAAAAAATATAATAATATCGGTAGGTTGACTCACTTTGTGAAACCCCAAAATGTTGATTACAGGGTGCAAAATACTCTCAATAAAAAGTTGCTTATTTAATTAATTAAAAATTACAGTAAAATTCTAAAAATTATATTATCACTACTTCCCAAAAGAACCTTGTCTAAATTCAAACCCGATCTCTAGTTATTTCGAAATAACTGTTATGGCCGATAACCGATTCTATAGCGACTATTCTGAAATTTGATTTGGACATATCTCAAAATCTACACGACGAAATCCCGATTTTTCTCTTCCACTAGAAAGATATACTCCACCAGCTCCACACGTTTCTTGTTTCATAGAAATCCGGCTTAAAACGAACTCTGTACATTCAGTTGAAGTTCGAATCGCCAAATAGCGAACTGCAGCGCTATTTCAAGCTCTATTTTAATTATATTATAATTATACGTTCGAACGTTGTACTTTAAGTTATCGATATCACCAAATCGATATATAAATAATTAAATAAATTAATTATTCGACAGCTAACAAAACGCGCCATTACAGACTTCCCCCCTTAAAATAATTTCGTCCTCGAAATTGCTAAGTTAGAAAAATGCTACTAACTCTACTAACTAGATTTAAAAATCTTCTTTGTTTACCTCTAAATTTCAGTTTCGACTGGACACATTTAATTTTAATTAATTTATTAATTCATTCTGGCTAACTGAATTTCCATAAATCATGAGAATGTTCTAACGCCTGGAATTTTCGAAAAATTTCGCCATAACCTCTTTTGTACTGGTCAATAACTCAAACTCCAACTCGCCTCTCTGGGCCTTCTTCAACCCAAAAGAAAAACAAACAGCCAAGCGGCTTGCCAAATCGGCTCATAAATCTCATGCTTATATCAAATATAAACTTGTACCTTTTTGTCGGGCATATTAACCTTATCACTTTCCCCTGTTATCAACCCAACATATACCAATGTTATCTCAACCAATCTCCAATCAGTTTTCATCCTCAAACCCAATCATTTGCTTAAACTCAAGTCAGATTCCATTTCCAACTTAAGTACAAATTCTTGATTCCAATCCTTATATCATCAATCAACTTACTCGACATCATTCCAATATAATCCTATATTATATTTAACCTTGTCGAAGCTTAATTCAAATTTATTTACCCACCTACAAAATTTTAATCCATTTAACTTCATACGTTAAATTTTTAATTCCAGAATTCAAAATTCCTGGGTTTATTTCAAATCAATTTGAAATCATAATGCCAATTCAAAACCTTTGAATTTCTAAACAACTTGTTTTCTCAAAACAATTCAAAAACAAAACCTTTGGTAGTAATCCGTCACTTAGAACTCGAAAATGAACACTGATGATGTCTAGATTCATCATCAGAATCTATTTTCCAGCTATCGAAGTGAGTTCAATACTATATCGTTTTAAATTTGAAAAACATTTTCAAATCTCCCAGGAACTTAAAATTTCCTTATTTTAAATTCCAAATTCTGATTTAAATTCATATTTAATTCAAACTATTTCATATATTACATTCATATGAATTCTGATTGGTCATTTATGACCATTTCACCCTTTTATAATCTTATTCGATTATAATAACAACCAACACAATCAATACACTATAATAATTTCAAGATATATATTTCTTCTATAAACAAATATATTTTGGGAAAATTATTTCATTTACCCTCTTTCAAAACATACCATGTCGGTTCATCGTATTCGAGTGTTTAGTAACCCTTATCGATACAGTGGATCAACTGATCGACCAGAATTCATAAGCCACTCAACCAATGAGTCTCCACAATATAAAACCATTTTATATTGAATAACAATTACGCGCTCATATATATACACTCAAACTCAATCTAGGATATTACTAATCCTATCTCTACCGAGTCACGCCACAGAGCCAAGGTAATCACTTAACCTAAGCTCTGATACCAACTGTAACGGCTGGAAATTTCCGACTCCTCGAGAGTCGGAAATTCCGAGACGTTAGTGAAAGAATTTAGAAGGTGAGAAAGAAAAGATAGAACTAATAGAATAGAAGAAGAAGAAGAACATCAGAATCATCAGAGTAACAAGAATCTCACAGCGGAACGAATAACATATAATATATAACATAACTTTGAAGTAAACAGTTATATATATACAATAGCACTTATCAGAGTACAACACTTACAACACAGCGGAAATAACTATAGCTATAGAATCTTGAAGTCTCCTGCTCCAAGCTCTCCAAGTATATCTGTAAATCCCGACTACTTGACTGCCCGTACAAATTTAGGCACCCAAGAGTTAAGGGAAAACAACAAAGTAAACTCCGGGTCAGTCATGGGACTGGTATGAGTAAAACAGTTTAAAACAATTGAACAGGTATATGATATCTCATAAGACCACGCCGTGAATACGGAATGGGTTTTTCCTTATGAGTATCTAAACAACTTTGACAAGCAATATCATTTGATATTATAATAATGTCTAAGTACAAATAGGTATCAATCTAGCAGAAACGCTTGCATCTCACGTTCTACATACATAGTATAAAATCATAAACCGCAGGGCGCTTATCGGAGAATGGATTCCAACAGACATGGTACGGGAGCACCTTCTGAATAGTGTACTCTAGAGGTGATACACTCAGGGTTCAACAAGAACGTCTTGCAACCCGGCCACACATGACCGCTCACTCATTTAGCTAGAGTGTCGCGAATATATTGCCACCGCGGTTATAGGCCATCAAACCGTCATCCGAAGATACAGAATCAAAAAGAAGTATAAATATGAATATTCACTAGATCGGTGACAATACACCCTGCTTGGGGATGACCCAACTAGCCATGCTGCCTAGCCCAACTTTTGTTACTTCCCGGTGTGAGGCTAGAAGCTACGTCTATCTTCAGAACATCTGATCACCATTCACTTTGAATGCCACATCGTCATACCCGCCAAATCACAAATTGACTTATCCAAAAATAACATGGGTATACAGCTAAGAGAAACGAATTCCTCCGCCACCAAACGTGAATACGTTTGAACAGATCAACTTACGCGATCCATTGGATATACTCTGTCAGACCTTCTTCCATATACGTTGTCCTGGGACTGGACAAACCGAAGGCACTATTCAGTATATCCATCTTAGTCACTGTTATCTAAGACTTATACAACAGCCCTTGCACTTTACTCCGTCTTCAATTTATCTTTGGCAGATCTTGCTCGCAACGCTTATGCCAATACAGAGTGGTTCTTTGGATAATAATCCAACCGGTCTCTCCATAATAACAACGTTAAAATGGTAAAAACTTTGATAGTCTGTGATTCAACTATCAAATGAAAACATGTCGGTGTTCAAACAACGATCTTATTTCCAAATGGAAATTCGATCGATCAATCATCATATGTTCATATTTCCTTATTTCATATATTTAGAAAATATATGTTATTAATCATTGGAAAACATTTCCATAGCTTATTTTCACATCTCTATTATTTCGCAATATCAGTCCCTAACTGTAACTAGTATGAGAACAATTCTCTAAGTATCAATCCGGAAGGTCGAAACCAACATCAGATCGTCACTTAGAAAACCGTTCAACTTACCCTCTCCAGTTAGTTTCTGAATTTGCTTAACTCTATTTCTTAAATTCTTATCATGAAAACATTTCATTTTCTATGTTTAGAAAACATATCTGACTATATTTGGAAAATGTTTCCAAAACTCATTTACGGATTTCAAATGAACGTTGTATAAAACATCGTTTCGCTTAATCCATTTATCGCTTATTCCTTAACTTTATTCCAAATCAACCTTTTAGATCGAACCACAACTATTCCTTTGTCAATTCTGAAGTCAATCAAGTTGGGGTATAATTACCTCTCAGACCTAAATTGAACAACGTCCTTTACTGTGAAATAGATGAAGCTCATCACTCACTTTTTACAATCATCTGTTTACGCAAATTCTCGGATTCAGGTTACGAATCCAATTCTTATATGACAGCGTTTGATTATAACTATAGCGTTATAATTCCTACTTCTGCAATATCTCCTAAATTATAACTTTATCTCCTAACTTGAATAATTTAACAGACACCTAATTTCTAAATCAATAACTAAATCTTGATTTAAACCCTGGAAAGTAAATGGTGCTTTCCCGAATTCGCTATAATCGAATTCGACGTATAACTCTCTTTCGAGTAATCTCTATTCGATTAACTCTTCTTCGAATAACCTATATTCGATTATCTCTCTTCGAATAACTCATATTCGAACTCTCTCTCTTTCGAATAAACAATATTCGATCTCTTTCTTTCGAATATGCTATATTCGAAAATCTCCTTTCGATTTACTAATCGATAACTCCTTTCGATCAAACTAAAATCGATAACTCCTTTAACTCTATTCGAATAACTAATATTCGACTAACTCCTTTGGATCGACTCATTTGATTTACTCCTTCGAATAACTAATTCGAATAACTTACCTTCGAATAACCAATATTCGATTTACTCTAACTCGATTAACTTAATTCTAATCGATTTACTCCATTTCGATTCAACTTAATTCAAATCGATTAACTTAACTCAAATTGATTAACTCCTTTCGAATAACTAAATTCGATTTAACTCTAATTGAATAACTAATATTCAATCAACTCTTACGTGTTTAACTCTATTTGAATAACTAATTCGAATCACTCTAATGTGTTTAACTCTATTCAAATATCAAATTCGAATAACTCATTTCGAATAACTAAATTCGATTAACTCTTTTAACTTTACTCGAATAACTATATTCGATTTACACCTTCTTCCGAATAACTATATTCGATTAACTCTTCGACTAACTCCTTTGGATTAACTAACTTCGAATAACTCCTTTGGATTAACTAACTTCGAATAACTCCTTTGGATTAGCTAACTTCGAATAACTCCTTTGGATTAACTAACTTCGAATAACTCCTTTGGATTAACTAACTTCGAATAACTCCTTCGGATTAACTAACTTCGAATAACTCCTTTGGATTAACTAACTTCGAATAACTCCTTCGGATTAACTCTTCGAATGAATAATATTCGATAACTCTTCTCAAATGAATAACATTTGACTTTCTCCACTCGAATAAACTATATTCGATAACTCTTCTCAAATGAATAACATTTGATTTCTCCACTCGAATAAACTATATTCGATTACTCTTCTATCGAATACCCTATATTCGATAACTCTACTTCGGATATGTGATATTCGACAACTCTACTCGATTAACTCTACTTGGATAACTCTAACTGATCCACTCTGACTGGTCAACTTTAACTGGTCAACTCTAACTGGTCAACTCTAACTAATCAACCCTAACTGGTCAACTCTAACTGATCAACTCAAACTAGTTAACTCAAATGGTTAACTCTAACTGGTTAACTCAAATGGTTTACCCTAACTTGATTTACTTGTCTCGATTAACTGAACTAATCCACTTAGTTTAACTTAGTAAATTCACGTTGATTAACTCTAGCTGGTTCACTTAGTTTAACTCAACTAATTTACTTCGATTAACCACTTAGTTAACTTAATTAATTCACATCGATTAATCCTTTAGTTTAACTTAACTAATTCACATCGATTAATCCTTTAGTTTAACTTAACTAATTCACATCGATTAATCATTTAGTTTAACTTAACAAATTCACTTTGATTCACCGCTTAGTTTAACTTAACTAATTTACTTTGGTTAACCACTTAGTTTAACTTAACTAATTCACTTTGATTAACCACTTAGTTTAACTTAACTAATTCTTTTCGTTTAACTCAACCAATTCACTTGGTTAACTCGACCAATTCACTTGGTTAACTCCTATTTATTTAACAAATAAATATCTTCTTTAGTTTAATTCTATTTATTTAATCTCTATTAAATACCCTTTATAATATTCTATTTATTTAATCTCTAAATAAATATCCTTTATATTTGTTCTAACGAATATAATTCCTTTATATTTTGACTAACAAATATATCCTCTTATATTCGATTAACATATATATTCCCTTATATTGATTTACAAATAAAACTCTTTTATATTTGTTTTACCAACTATATTCCTTAATATTCAAAAATCCTTTTTCTTATATATATATATAAAATCCCTTGATTTTATATAAATAAACTATTTTCAAAATATACTTTGAAAACCCCTCTCCTACAGTCTGGTATTTCTCATGGTATTTAACACACCATATAACAACGATAAATATCGTCCCACCACACATACTTACACAGATTATATACATCACATTATATATCACAATATAAAAATCACAGTAAAATAACTGTTGAGGAATCCAGTTGGATTCCTCCAACCTGTTTCCCTGCACCACAGATGTTAGACAATACAACAACATCGATTGCACTTCACTGTGAAATATTCTGATAGCAGAATCAACATATGACTATTTAACGGTTTATATATATACGTAAATATATATATAAAATCTCTACTAACTGACTAGCAGTTCAATCAAACAGTCAACACACGGTCAAACAGTCAAACAGATAATATTTTAACAGTTCTAAGAATACTACGTGAAAATAGAACTGTTTAGAGTTTGTGAGATTTACTCACCTTTGGACGATCATCGTCAATGACGATAATCATCGTTTATTCAGTTGGACAATTTATTTTGTCATAAGTCCAGACCAGCTCCAACTCTCTTCATATTGCTTCCATTGTGTAGCCTGGTCCCGACCATTCCATCGGATCCAACCCTGTCTGATTAGTTAATATGTGATGACCTCCTCCTTGCTCCAGTAAATGACTTCATACGGCAACAGCAAGTCCCCATCAAAACTCCATCAATTTTTAAACCACTAGCACCACCCACTTACCATCCTATATTTCAATTCATTATCTGCGCCTAGCTGCCATCATCGACTTCAACTCGATGGCCACCCTGGTTGCGTTCAGCAGAACGAGGTTCAGACAACCTCTTACCATCCCACCCTTCAGCCCGTTGATAAATTCATTGGCCACTCATAACGTCAACCCAGTACCCTGCTTTACTAAACAACGTAAGGACTTATCACCACCTCCTACAACGTGAATACCACACCGTCCAAACCCAGATCCTTACAACCCATCTTCTCTCCAAATAAAATACCGACACCAGACAAAACAGCCTCCGCCATTTTCATCGTTTCAGACATTAGAACCTCCTCCTCCGATCAACAGAACCCCAAACAAATCACACCAACGTTTGCCACTTTGGATTCTCCTCAACCCCAAATCCTCGAAGTTAAACTCGACATTCCTATGTAGATTGCGTCGTCTCCCTCTTTCAGGCAATCCACGGAACCCTGTACCCAATGCGACTTCTTTTACCACCGAATTTCAACAAATACCCATACATGATGCTAATCGTCCCAACAAAACAAAAATAGAACAACTAAACATGAATCGAATCTTGTATCGATCCAAAAACAGAAGCCCTAGCTCACGTTGGTGAATTTCCAGCAAATTAAAAACTCACCGAACCCATAAAAACCCATTTAGGATTGAACAGCAGGCCTTGGTGATTCGAAGTATACTTGTACGGGGGTTTTAGGTTTTTATTTGAATTTCTATGAATTGTTGAAGGCCACGAAATTTGTGTTTGAGGATAAATTAGTGGCGGCTTGTATTTACGGTTTGATCTGAGAAAACGAGGAAGTGTTTTGGTTTTAGAAATAGGGTTGTTCATTTATGCGGTTGTAGATTTGAAGACGTGGTATGTGGTCTCTGTGGTTAAGAAAAACAACGTGGTCTCTAATCCTCCATGTGAAGCTTCAGGGTAGTTTAATGTTTCCAAGAAAATAGCTGTAATTTGAAGGCATGTTGTTTTAAATTGTTTAAGAAAAATATCCGTATCTATTTCATAAACCCCATTTATATACAAACCTCTATAGACAGAATTAGATGTACCGTCGTGACGACCAATGTGCCAGGATCCAAAAAATATAATAATATCGGTAGGTTGACTCACTTTGTGAAACGCCAAAATGTTGATTACAGGGTGCAAAATACTCTCAATAAAAAGTTGCTTATTTAATTAATTAAAAATTACAGTAAAATTCTAAAAATTATATTATCACTACTTCCCAAAAGAACCTTGTCTAAATTCAAACCCGATCTCTAGTTATTTCGAAATAACTGTTATGGCCGATAACCGATTCTATAGCGACTATTCTGAAATTTGATTTGGACATATCTCAAAATCTACACGACGAAATCCCGATTTTTCTCTTCCACTAGAAAGATATACTCCACCAGCTCCACAAGTTTCTTGTTTCATAGAAATCCGGCTTAAAACGAACTCTGTACATTCAGTTGAAGTTCGAATCGCCAAATAGCGAACTGCAGCGCTATTTCAAGCTCTATTTTAATTATATTATAATTATACGTTCGAACGTTGTACTTTAAGTTATCGATATCGCCAAATCGATATATAAATAATTAAATAAATTAATTATTCGACAGCTAACAAAACGCGCCATTACATTTGGATTAACACTTATTTGATTAACTCTAACTGATTAGCTCTAATTGGTTAACTCTAACTGATTAACTCTAACTGGTGGTTAACTCTAACTGATTATCTCTAACTGATTAACTCTAACTGATTAACCCTAACTGATTAACTCTAACTGGTTAACTCTATTTGACTAACACGACTCGACTAACCCCTTTCGAATAACATATTTGATTAACTAACTTCGAATACCATATTCGATTAACTAACTTCGAATACCATATTCGATTAACTAACTTCGAATACCATATTCGATTTCTCCTTTTTATAACGTTTAACCATTTAAAAAGATCCCCTTTTAACAATGTTTATTCATTTAAAAAGATCCCCTTTTAACAACGTTTATTCATTTATAAAGATTCACTTTTTAGTAACGGTTCATCACTTTATAAATGTCCTTTTAATAACGTTTTCCTTTTTATTAACTCTATTTATTTACTAAATATTCCCTTTTCAATTCTATTTGTGATTGGTTTACAACTATTTCCTTTTTCTATTTTATTCTATTTGCAAATGGTTTGCAAATATTTCCTTTTCAATTCTATTCTTAAAAATATTCTAACTCCTTAAATTTCCGGGAAAATTCGCCATAACCTCCTTTTCATCGGGAGCATCGGGAAAATCCCCAAACCCGCCACACAGGACTTTCCATTCAAAAAGAAATGTTTTGAATTTATTTTCCTTTTTAAAATATCTCCTATTTATAAATATCCCAATTTATAAATATTCCTTATTTATAAATATTGAAATTTATAAATACGCCTTATTTATAAATATTCCAATTTATGAATATTCTGTTTTCAATATCACTTTGAAAATCTACTTATCAACATCCCGTATGTTATGGTATTCAATATATCAAATCACGATGATCAATATCGTCCATACACACACAATCAACAACAGATTATAATTCACACCGTATATCAAAATATATGAAAAATAATAAAATAACTGTTGAGGAATTCAGTCGGATTCCTCCAACCTGTTTCCCGGCATCCACAGATGTTACACAACATGATTGTCATCACTTTCAATTCAATATGAATTATTCTGATAACAGCATCAATATATAATATTTAACGGTTTATATATATATAATTTCAACTAACTGACTAGCAGTTCAATCAATCAACCAACACACAGCAATCAACAGGTGATTAACAGTTCTAAAAATACATTATAAAAATATAACTGTTCAGAGTTGATGAGTTTTACTCACATTTGCGCGTTAACCGTTAAATAACGGTTTGCGTTATTTGCCTCAGTCGGACAATTTATTTTGCCATAAATTGTAACAAGCTCGGATTCACTCCCAGTTAGCTCCATGGTGTAGTGTCCGTCCATACGATCCTAACGTGACTGACGGTTCGAATTTCTGAAAAAGTATGATCGAGTTATTGAATTACGAAGTTATATGATTATTTAAATAGTTCTAAAACAATTTACTTATAAGGATTTAAATCTAGGCCTTACCACATACATTCGGCCCATCCAACTTTTAACTACTCAACCTGTTTTAACTTCTTCTCTCCCACCGATGATACTCCTTCCAGAAATGCCATGGCCGCCTTTCAACCGCTCGTTTCCTTTACCGACATCAAAACCCAACCGCACCATTGAACTTCTCGACACCGTCTCCCCACTCCTACTCCCCCAACGAGCAACCCGACATCCATCTTTTCCCCTGCATCGAACAGTTTTTCCACCGTGCCATCCACAGTTCGCACCATAGTTATATTCACCAAACCACTGGAAAACATCACCAGTACTTGCGGAAATCCTCCACTACCCCAAATCCGGCCTCACATCTAAAACCAATGTACCAAATCCCAAAATCCAACGAACCCTAACTTACTGCTCGTAAACTGAGCATCAACAAATGTGGATGCACCACACAAAACATGTACCAGAGGGAAGAGAACTGCTTCAGGGTTCCATCCAAATTGGTTTCATGATTTAAGGATTTTTCTTTTATTTGTTTGGATTACATTGAAGTCATGGAAATGTTTTTAGTTCGGTTTTTTTCTGAAAAGATTCATATGGAACGATGGTGTTTATTTATAGAGAAAGATATAACAATCAAGTATTCCTTTTTACATCACAGGTAGGTAGCGAACCAAATGTTCCTTTTTACATCCCAGCATCACAGGAGGTAGGTAGCGAACCAAGTGCTCATTTTTACATCACAGGTAGGTAGCTTACGGTACTTGATTTTTGACTATTCGAAACTTCTTTTCACAATGTATCAGATTTCGCTTCCATGTTCCTTACTTGCTAAGGAATTGAGAAATATTTAAATAAATATGTTTATGAGCTTTCGTGGTATAGATATGTTTTGCTTTTGTTTTTTCCTAGAACGAAGTTTTACCGTCTCCGTTATACCAAATTTTATTGCTTTACAAACCGCAACAGACAAAAATAAAAATATCGGTGAGATGAGCAATGTCCCACGATCTCAGAAATATAATAATATCGGTAGGTTAACTCATATTGTGAAACCTCAAAATGTTGATTACAGGGTGCAAAATACTCCAAATAAAAAGTTGCTTATTAAATTAATTAAAAATTACAGTAAAATTCTAAAAATTAAATTATCACTATGTCTCTAAAGAACCTTGTCTAAATTCAAAGCCGATCTCTAATTATATCGAATAAACCGATATGGTCGATAAACGATTCTATAGCGACTATTTCAAAATTTGATTTAGCCGTAAATCAAAATCTACACAATGAAATCTCGGTTTTTCTCTTCCACTAGAAAGATATACTCTACCAGCTCTACACGTTTCTTGTTTCACAGAAATCCGGCTTAAAACGACTCCTGTACATTCAGTTGAAGTTCAGATCGCCAAATAGCGAACTACCGCGCCATTTCGAACTCTATTTTAGTTATATTATAATTATACATTCAAACTGACGTCGACTGAATATATTCATTATTCAAATTCAATTCCAAGCTGAATTAAATATCACATATGATCCAGTTCACAACATATTGCCATTTCAGCCAATTCTGATTATTTCAGAATTTAATATATTATTTAATTATTATTTTAATTAAATATTCATCATTATTTAATTCCATGACCATTTAATTCACTATATCACTATTTCAATAATTAAATAAATTAATTATAATACTTCTGCCAATGCGGGTCATTACAATCTTCCCCACTTAAAATAATTTCGTCCTCGAAATTGCTAAAAGGTAGAGGACGACCCTATCGACTGGTTAGAACACATCTGTTCACTTCTTAACTTCAGTTTCCAACTGAACCAATTTAATTTTAATTAAATTATTAATTAATTCTAATCAACGAAAATTTTCAAAAATCCTGAAAATTTTCTAACGCCTTAACTCTTCGAAAAATTCCGTCAGCACCTCCTTTGTACTGGTTAATATCCCAAACTCCAACTTGCCTCTCTGGGCCATCTCCAACCCAAAAGAAAATCAAACAGCCAAGCGGCTTGCCCAAAACAGCTCATAAATTCCAAACTCATATAGAATATAAACTTGTACCTTTTTGTCGGGCATATCAACTCTATCACTTCCATATGCTATCAGCTCAGCATATACTAATGTTATCCCAATCAAACTCAAATCACGTTTATCTCAAACTAAATCATTTGGTTATATCTAAGTCGAATTCCATTCCAACTCCAATCTCACAATCCAAACTCTCAACCTTTCAAATAAATTTCATTTAGAATTATTCTCTAACCACATCCAGTCTTATTTAACTTAGTTCAAGTTAAATTTCAATTTATCTTTACCATCTCATTTTATTTAAATTCATTAGTTAAATTTTAATTCCAAAACTTGAATTCCTCGGTTTTCTTTCAAATCAATTTGAAATCATAATGCCAATTCAAAACATTTGAATTTCTAAATAACTTGTTTTCTTAAAACGATTCAAAAACAAAACCTTTGGTAGTAACCCGTCACTTAGAACTCAAAAATGAACACTGATGATGTCGCAATTCATCATCAGAATCTATTTTCCAGCTATCGAAGTGAGTTCAGTACTATATCACCTTCTGTTTGAAAAACGTTTTCAAAATCTCCCAGGAACTTAAAATTTCCTTATTTTAATTCCAATCTGATTTAAATTCAGATTTACTTCATCTTATTTCATATACTTTGCTTATATGAATTCTAATAAGTTATTTATAACTATTTCACTTTTATAATCTTACTCGATTATATTAACAACCAACACAACCAATATACTATATCAAAACATACTATGTCGGTTCATCGTATTCAAGTGTTTATAGAACTCTTACCGATACAGTGGATCAAACTGATCGACCAGAATTCATAAGCCACTCAACCAATAAATCTCCACAATATAAAACCACTTTATATTAACTAACAAATACGCACTCGTATATATACACTCAAACTCAGTCTAGGATACTACTAATCCCATCTCCACTGAATTACGCCACAGAGCCAAGGTATTAACTAAACCTCGCTCTGATACCAATTGTAGTGACCCGAAAATCTGGTCCAATTTGAGCTGACTAAATAACACCAGTCCAACCACAAATTGCACTGGAAATTCAAGAAATTAATAGAAAGAAGATAGAGGGTGAGGAAAGATAAGGTAGAACTATTAGAATAGAAGAAGAAGAAGAAGAACATCATCATCAGAGTAAACACGAATCTCACAGCGGAACGAATAAAATATAACATAACTTTTGAAATACAAACAGTTATATATACAATAGCACTTATCAGAGTACAACACTTACAACAACAGCGGAAATAATAATAGTTATAGAATCCTGAAGCCTCCTGCTCCAAGCTCTCCAAGTGTATCTGTAAAATCCTGACTACTTGACTGCCCGTACAAATTTAGGCACCCAAGAGTTTAGGGAAACAAAACAAAATAAACTCCAGGTCAGTCATGGGACTGGTATGAGTAAAACAGTTTAAACAGGTATATGAACAAGTAAACGATATCTCATAAGACCACGCCGCAGAATGGAACGGGTTTTTCCCTTATGAGAATCCAAAATATCTTTATATCAAAAACCTTTTGATATTATAATAATGTCTATGTACAAATAGATATCAGCTAGCAGAAACGCTTTCATCTCACGTTCAACATATATAGTATACAATCAAAATCGCAAACACGTGTTGGGTAATGGATTTCCAACTATGACAAGGTATGGAACCACCTTCCGATCAGTGTACTCTAGGAATGATACACTGGAGTTCAACAAGAACATCTTGCAACTCAGCCACACATGACCGACCACTCATTTCGCTTGAGTGTATCGAATGTACATCACCAACGGTTGGGATCAGCAATCGTTTCCCGTATATATATGGGACAGCATTGATAGATTAAAAGAAGCAAATGAATATTCTCTAGATAGGTGATAATACACCCTACTTCGGTGCGACCGACTTAGCCATGCTGCCTGCCCGATTTCTGTCATTTACCGGATGTGAGGCTAGAGGTTACGCTTACTTTCCATTCATTTATAACACGATCACTTTGAATGCCACATTATCAGATCCGTAAATCATTAGTTGGTTTATACACATATCCTGGATGTTATGCTAAGGGATAAATCCATTGCAACCATATATATTTATACAGACCAACCCAATCGATCATTGGAAATACTTTGTCAGACATTCGTTCATTTACGTTCGTTCTGGGACTGAACGAAACCGAAGGCACTATTCAGTACATCCATCTTAGTCCCTTGTTATCTAAGATTTATACAACAGCCCTTGCACTTTACTCCGTCTTCAATACATTCAGCATATATGATTCGCAACGCTTATGCCAATACAGAGTGGTTCTTTGGATAATAATCCAACCGGTCTCTCCATATTAACAACGTTAAAATGGTCAAAACGTTGATAGTCTGTGATTTAACTATCAAGGAAAAACTCGTGTGCAAACAACGATATTATTTCCAGATGGAAATTATATCAATCAATCATCATTTAACATTTATCTCTTTAGTTCATTAATTTATTTATCTCCTATTTCCCTATATTCTAAATTTCTTATTTTCTAATTTTTAGAAAATATACTTCATTAGCAATGGAAATCATTTCCATTTCCTTGTTTTCTATATTAGAAACATTTCTGATTTCTTATTTGGAAAACATTCCCAAAGTTCCTTTATAGGATTTAAACTGATGTTAAAATAAACATCGCTATGCCAACTCAAACCATTCACTTAACCGTCATTCACTATCAAACCTTACCATTCCTTAGTTAAGAAGGAAGTCAATCAAGTTGGGGTATAATTACCTCTCAGACCTTAACTGAACAACGTTATAACTTCGAAATAGTAACAGTTTATCTTTTAAACCTTTGACAACTTCTTTACGTAACTCTCGGATTCAATTTACGAATCCACTTCTTTATTGAAAACATGGATTAAAACGATAACGTTATAATCCCTACTTTCGCAATATCAAACTTCAACTATAAACTTTATTCTTTAATTCGAATAATTAAACCTAACCCTACTTTATTAGTGTATACTCTTGATTTAAAAACCGGAAAGTAAATATTACTTTCCCGAATTCGATGTAATTGAATTCGACGTATAATTCTCTTTCAAGTAATCTCTATTTGATTAACTCTTCTTCGAATATCCTATATTCGATTATCTCTCTTCGAGTAACTTATATTCGAAATCTCTCTCTTTCGAATAAACTATATTCGATCTCTTTCTTTAGAATACAATATATTCGATAATCTCCTTTCGATTGAACTAATCGATAGCTCCTTCCGATTAAACTATAATCGATAAGTCCTTTAACTCTATTCGAATAACCTATATTTGACTAACTCCTTTAACTTCATTCGAATAAACTATATTCGACTAACTCCATTAACTTCATTCGAATAAACTATATTCGACTAACTCCATTAACTTCATTCGAATAACTATATTCGACTAACTCCTATAACTTCATTCGAATAACTATATTCGACTAACTCCATTAACCCTATTCGAATAAACTATATTTGACTAACTCATATAACTTCATTCGAATAAACTATATTCGACTAAATCCTATAACTTCATTCGAATAACTATATTCGACTAACTCCATTAACCCTATTCGAGTAAACTATATTTGACTAACTCATATAACTTCATTCGAATAACTATATTCGACTAACTCCTATAACTTCATTCGAATAACTATATTCGACTAACTCCATTAACCCTATTCGAATAAATTATATTTGACTAACTCATATAACTTCATTCGAATAACTATATTCGACTAACTCCTATAACTTCATTCGAATAACTATATTCGACTAACTCCATTAACCCTATTCGAATAAACTATATTTGACTAACTCATATAACTTCATTCGAATAAACTATATTCGACTAACTCCTATAACTTCATTCGAATAACTATATTCGACTAACTCCATTAACCCTATTCGAATAAACTATATTTGACTAACTCATATAACTTCATTCGAATAAAATATATTCGACTAACTCCTATAACTTCAGTCGAATAACTATATTCGATTAACTCTATTTAACTCCATTCGTATAACTATTATTCGATTTGACTCCATTCGCTTAACTCTAGATCGCAGCGATCACAATGATTACGCCTGATTCCCTCAGGAACCATCCGACCACCTTAGGTTATCTACAGCCCTGCGAATTAAGTTGGCAATCGTACGAAATGGCAACTCATTTGGATTAACACTTATTTGATTAACTCTAACTGATTAGCTTTAATTGGTTAACTCTAACTGATTAACTCTAACTGGTGGTTAACTCTAACTAATTAACTCTAACTGATTAACTCTAACTGATTAACCCTAACTGATTAACTCTAACTGGTTAACTCTATTTGACTAACACGACTCGACTAACCCCTTTCGAATACCATATTCGATTAACTAACTTCGAATACCATATTCGATTAACTAACTTCGAATACCATATTCGATTAACTAACTTCGAATACCATATTCGATTTCTCCTTTTTATAACGTTTATCCATTTAAAAAGATCCCCTTTTAACAACGTTTATTCATTTAAAAAGATCCCCTTTTAACAACGTTTTTTCATTTATAAAGATTCACTTTTTAGTAACGGTTCTTCACTTTATAAATGTCCTTTTAATAACGTTTTCCTTTTTATTAACTCTATTTATTTACTAAATATTCCCTTTTCAATTCTATTTGTAATTGGTTTACAACTATTTCCTTTTTCTATTTTATTATATTTGCAAATGGTTTGCAAATATTTCCTTTTCAATTCTATTCTTAAAAATATTCTAACTCCTTAAATTTCCGGGAAAATTCGCCATAACCTCCTTTGTATCGGGAGCATCGGGAAAATCCCCAAACCCGCCACACAGGCCTTTCCATTCAAAAAGAAATGTTTTGAATTTATTTTCCTTTTTAAAATATCTCCTATTTATAAATATCCCAATTTATAAATATTCCTTATTTATAAATATTCAAACTTATTAATATGTCTTATTTATAAATATTCCAATTTATGAATATTCTGTTTTCAATATCACTTTGAAAATCTACTTATCAACATCCCGTATGTTATGGTATTCAACAATCAAATCACGATGATCAATATCGTCCATACATACACAATCAACAACAGATTATAATTCACACCATATATCAAAATATATGAAAAACAATAAAATAACTGTTGAGGAATCCAGTCGGATTCCTCCAACCTGTTTCCCTGCATCCACAGATGTTACACAACATGATTGTCATCACTTTCAATTCAATATGAATTATTCTGATAACAGCATCAATATATAATATTTAACGGTTTATATATATATATATATATATATATATATAATTTCAACTAACTGACTAGCAGTTCAATCAATCAACCAACACACAGTAATCAACAGATGATTAACAGTTCTAAAAATATATTATAAAAATATAACTGTTCAGAGTTGGTGAATTTTACTCACATTTGCGCGTTAACCGTTAAATAACGGTTTGCGTTATTTGCCTCAGTCGGACAATTTATTTTGCCATAAATTGTAACGAGCTTGGATTCACTCCCAGTCAGCTCCATGGTGTATTGTCCGTCCATACGATCCTAACGTGACTGACGGTTCGAATTTCTGATAAAGTATGATCGAGTTATTGAATTACGAAGTTATATGATTATTTAAATAGTTCTAAAACAATTTACTTATAAGGATTTAAATCTGGGCCTTACCACATACATTCGGCCCATCCAACTTTTAACTACTCAACCCGTTTTAACTTCTTCTCTCCCACCGATGATACTCCTTCCAGAAATGCCATGGTCGCCTTTCAACCGCTCGTTTCCTTTACCGACATCAAAACCCACCACACCATTGAACTTCTCGACACCGTCTCCCCACTCCTACTCCCCCAACGAGCAACCCGACATCCATCTTTTCCCCTGCATCGAACAGTTTTTCCACCGTGCCATCCACAGTTCGCACAACATTTATATTCACCGAACCACTGGAAAACATCACCAGTACCTGCGGAAATCCTACACTACCCCAAATCCGACCTCACATCTAAAACCGATGTACCAAATCCCAAAATCCAACGAACCCTAACTTACTGCTCGTAAACTGAGCATCAACAAATGTGGATCACACCACACAAAACATGTACCAGAGGGAAGAGAACTGCTTCAGGGATCCATCCAAATTGGTTTCATGATTTAAGGATTTTTCTTTTATTTGTTTGGATTACATTGAAGTCATGGAAATGTTTTTAGTTCGGTTTTTTTTTTTTGAAAAGATTCATATGGAACGATGGTGTATATTTATAGAGAAAGATATAACAATCAAGTATTCCTTTTTACATCACAGGTAGGTAGCGAACCAAGTGTTCCTTTTTACATCCCAGCATCACAGGAGGTAGGTAGCGAACCAAGTGTTCATTTTTACATCACAGGTAGGTAGCGTACGGTACTTGATTTTTGACTATTCGAAACTTCTTTTCACAATGTATCAGATTTCGCTTCCATGTTCCTTACTTGCTAAGGAATTGAGAAATATTTAAATAAATATGTTTATGAGCTTTCGTGGTATAGATATGTTTTGCTTTTGTTTTTTCCTAGAACGAAGTTTTACCGTCTCCGTTATACCAAATTTTATTGCTTTACAAACCGCAACAGACAGAAATAAAAATATCGGTGAGATGAGCAATGTCCCACGATCTCAGAAATATAATAATATCGGTAGGTTAATTCATATTGTGAAACCTCAAAATGTTGATTACAGGGTGCAAAATACTCCAAATAAAAAGTTGCTTATTAAATTAATTAAAAATTACAGTAAAATTCAAAAAATTAAATTATCACTATGTCTCTAAAGAACCTTGTCTAAATTCAAAGCCGATCTCTAGTTATATCGAATAAACCGATATGGTCGATAAACGATTCTATAGCGGCTATTTCAAAATTTGATTTAGCCGTAAATCAAAATCTACACAATGAAATCCCGATTTTTCTCTTCCACTAGAAAGATATACTCTACCAGCTCCACTCGTTTCTTGTTTCAAAGAAATCCAGCTTAAAACGACTCCTGTACATTTAGTTGAAGTTCAGATCGCCAAATAGCGAACTACCGCGCCATTTCGAGCTCTATTTTAATTATATTATAATTATACATTCAAACTGACGTCGACCGAATATATTCGTTATCCAAATTCAATTCCAAGCTGAATTAAATATCACAGATGATCCAGTTCACACCATATTGCCATTTCAGCCAATTCTGATTATTTCAGAATTTAATATATTATTTAATTATTATTTTAATTAAATATTCATCATTATTTAATTCCACGACCATTTAATTCACTATATTATTATTTCAATAATTAAATAAATTAATTATAATACTTCTGCCAATGCGGGTCATTACATTTTCTTATTTATTAGGTTGCTTGGGTTAAAAGCACTCAAGGCTTACACACATGTCGTACCTATTTACTTCCCAGTGGATTAACCTAATACAATATATATGTAGCTACCCTAAATATTGAGGTACACCCCATGGTACCACACTCTCACGGTCCCCACCATAATGCCATAGAAATGAACACAGTCCCTCATCCTACGTCGGAGTGACGTACGGATCTCTACATAACAATGTTACGTTCCACATATATCTGTCATTACAATGCTACGTAAGCGTATGGATTGCCACCTTCGATCGAATCAGATTCCATACCAGAGTAATGCCCTCAAGTCAACAATACACCACCCAGAGCAGACATGCATGTATTTTTACTTTCCCACATACGTATCATCAATCATATTCGATGCCTAAACCGCACATAATAGCACCAATTTCCGCAGCAGGGCAACATAAGAAACACAGATGTCATTCGGGAGCTTTTGCATATCTGTACAGACCCGCCTTTAAGAGCCTCAAATACAGATATTCCTAGGGTCCGTTTTTCATGGTGTTTATCACCCCAACTCGTCCCCTCCCTCAACTAGTAAAGACTACAAAAGCTAAGCAACTTGCCCCTAACAAACAATTAAACATCCAGTTGGCGTCTCACCTCAACCACCGTACCTCAATAGTCAAAGGTGAATGGTTTATTGGTTTTAGGTTTAGTCTTTTCGCATCTCGTTGGCGGTCGATGATGGATATCTGATGATCTACTACCCTTGTTGTTCTTGACCTCTGCCTCCTCGTTGAGCCGATCATCGAATCACCCTAGTGTCACCTCAACACAACATTCTGACTGTAAGGCTGCTTTTGCAATCAAGGCCCACCCACCTTGTAACAACCCGGAAAACAGGAACTAATTTAAAAAATTTATTTTAGAAATTTTAATGAATTTTAAATATTTAAAATGAATTATTTTAAATAATAACGACTAGAATTTATTTTGAAGGGAATTGGAACATATAAATTTATTTAAATCGAAGTTAGAATATAAATATTTATTTTAATTATAAAAGGAATTGGAAATGACACGGTAGTTCGAAAATTTGATTTCAAATTTCAAATGAATGTACAGGATTCAAAATAAACCGGATTTCGGTAAAAACAAAAAAAAATTGAATCTATTTGAAAATATCTTTCCAATGAATGTGAAAAATCCAGATTTCATAACGGGAATAAAAAGTTATGTCCAATTTAAAATTCAAAATAGTCGCTATGTAATTTATATTATATATAGCCATTAAAAATAACGATTTTGCAAATGACCTCCGTTTTTGACAAGACCACTTTTGTTGGATCCGGAATATCAAATTATTGTTGGATTCCAATTTTCATAATTTTTGAAATCAATATATGAGCATGGGGAATTGGAATGCGTTTGGTCAATTCAGTTTGAATTTAATCAACTGGAAAATGACCATTTTTCAAGCTGTCTCCAAATTCGACGAAATTAGTTTTATTAGGACCGTATCATCAAAACATAGCTACATATATTTTTCGGGAATTCTTGGAGTTAGTATGTGGCCCCAATAAATTAAAATGTATGTTTAAATTGAATATATACTAATTTATATTTTAATTTAAAAGAAAACTGATCGTAACAGTTGAATTGGCTTGCCGGTCATATCCCATTGTGTTCGGAATGGGGATATTTGGCTAGGGGCGACAGTCGTTGGGCTCGATTTGGAGTTTGGATTGATTAACATGTATTTTTGAAATTAAAGAGTAAAATAATATTTATATATAAGCCCTAAACCCTAATCCGCTCTCGTAACATTGAGACCCCGCAGTGCTCAAAGAATGATCAGAATAGTTCGAGAATACAAACCCCAAATTCTTCAAATCTGATCAATAATTCCAACCACTCTTGAAGGCAAAATCATAGAACGATTTGAGATCTTCCCATCAGCACTAGTTTGATCGGATTTCATGCCGTAATTAGGGAGATCTCCTCCCTCAAAGCGCACCATTTTGTGCAGCAATTTTGAGGCACAGGAAGCCTCAAGGCGAGCGCCGCTTATGGCGCCAAGAGGAGGCGGAGAGCTCTTTAATGAGGGCCTCCCTGATCGAACCCCGGCGGTGTTTAGGGCTCACGGTGGTGGAGTTTTGTTTTGAATGCGAATGGGTTTCACAGTTCTTGGTTCACAAAGGAGAAATGAAAAACGAACGGCCATGTTTTTAATAAATGTTGTTAATAAGAGTAATTAGCTTTAATTATAAATTAATTATTAATTAATTAATCCTTAATGTTATCCAATACATAAAATGTTGTATCTCCTTCATATGAGGTCCAAATCGCGCGAAACTGGATCCGTTGTGATCGTGGGGACAAGAGCTTCACATAAGACTAACCGGGTTCAATTTGGAACACATTAGAATTTCGGACAAATTCAAATCCAAACATAATAGAAATTCAGATAAAAACTGACGGAGTGGATCCCAATGTAAGAACTTCTCACTAAAATTATTTCTGTACAGTTATTTATTTTATAACTATATATATGAACTGCTCCCCGTCGTCCACAGACCATGTATGGCTTGTTTGATTGTATTGTGTTGTGGAAATGGACTGTATTGTGATTGTTGATTGTATTGTATGCAATAAAATGTTTGAATAATAAAAATATCATTTTTATTATATATAAAAAATATTCTTATATGGAATAAAATGTTTGAATAATAAAAATATCATTTTATTGTATATTTAAAATATATAAAATTATTCATGTATGGAATAAAATATTTTAACTATAAAAATATCATTTTTATTAAATGTATAAAATATAAAAAATATTCATGTACGGAATAAAATAAAATAAATATAAAAATATCATTTTTATTAAATGAATATAATATATAAAATATTCATGTATGGAATAAAATATTTGAACTATAAAAATATCATTTTTATTAAATGAAGATAATATATTAAATATTACTATAAAAATATCATTTTTATTAAATGAATATAATATATAAAATATTCGTGTATGGACTAAAATATTTAAACAATAAAAATATAATTTTTATTGAATATACGAACCGTATAAAATATTCAAGTATAGAAATAAATATTCATAGTTAAATCGGACAATTTGTTTATGTACACCCATTTATCTGATACTGATTGGGACGATATATTCTACACATGGTCCAACTGCACAAATAAAATCTGTGTTTGTTGATTGAAACCCCACACGGGTATTGGGATGATATTTGACGTACACTAATCCCAATTGTTTAGTTGTATGACAGTCGATGGGTTGACAGGCTGTGATGAGCGTTAATTATTTATTTTTAACACTTATACAGTTGTAAATTGCACTCTGAATGATGGCTGACCGTGTATGATTATTGTTGTGTACACGTGTGTATGAAATCCATATAAATAAAATTATATGGTAATTAAATGGGTCTAATTCCAATTCAGGAATAAGGAATATTTTAAAATAACCAATATTTTAAAATAACTAATATTTTAAAATAATATTCAGTAATGGATCAAAATATGATTTTGATGTCCGATTTGGGATAGACACGGAAATATTTAAAAATATGAAGCCATGTTGATTAGATTAACACCATTTTGACGTGAATGATATTTATATCGATTTTATTCATTTTTTAAAATGAATATTGAAAAGGAAATTATTTCAAAATCTGATATTATGAAAATATTATCATTTATATATTAATGATATAGAATATTCAATTTTGATTTAAAATTGAAAATGAAGTTGAAATTGTTTTAAAATGAATTTATAAAATATGTTTTAAATGGAAATGGACGAAATATATATAATATATATTTAATGGCCTTAATAGAGCACGCCGCGCCGCGGCCGTTTGCGAATTTCGACCATTGACTTCGAATTGGTATTACGGGAGATCTGACCGTCGGATTCGCCTAAAACCAGAACCGTTGGGTTCATATCGAAAGGAGCTTTCCAAGAATATGAGAGATTTGAAATCTAACGGTTGGATTTGGAGATACATCCAAATCAAATTTGGAAAAGGTCATTGTAAGTGCAGTTCGGTGGCCGATATTGGAAACCGACTGTATGGGCCTTGATAAAATTATTAAAAATACCAATAATTTGTGTAAAATAATAATAAATAATTTGGAAAGAATAAGGATTTAAAATTCCACATTTGAAATGATAAAAATATATTTTTATCAGAATGAACTAGTTATTGACTAGAAATGATTTCCACTAATTTTTAAATAAATAAATTGGATTGAGAATGAGTTTTAATACAACCAGAATTTCCAATATATGAATTGGAGTGAATTTGAATGGGATTCATCTTCGGAATATTTCGATGTTAGATTTCGTGATTATACAGGTATTGTTATGGAAATTCGAAAGATGTATTTATATCGTTATTTCCAATACGATATTTGTTGGTTTTAGAACTTAATATTGAATATAAGCCGATATAATTTCTATTCATAGCCTTGTATTTAATATCAAATAGGATTTTGGGTTTGTTGTAAATGGTTTATTTATTAACACTGTTCTTAAACTAGTTGAGGAAAGAATAAATCTTTAATTTAAGATTTAGTGAAGTTTTTCCAATTAATAGATATTTAATTGGAATTGAATAAAAGAATTGGATTTTTTAGTTTATAGTGAATGGTATTTTAAATAACACTTGTTCTTTAACCCGATTAATAGTGAAATGTGATTTGGAATTTATAAATCTTTTATCAAGATTTAACGGGAATTTTCCAAAGTAACGTTTTCCAATTTAATATATTAAATTGGAATGGAATGGAATTTGATTGGATAATAATCGAAGTGAGCTTCTGTGGAGGAAGACCGTTAATATATATAGAATTTAAAAGGCTTTGTCATTATTTCATTTATATTATTAGTCGGATATGGAAATTGACATCGATTATATATTGATCTGTTTTCCGTGAAGATTCCATAATTAATGGAATGTGATTTTGGGTTTATCATGAATTGTGTTTTAAACGACATTGGTTCTTTAACCCAGTTAAAGGCAGGATTACATGTCTAGCATTGTATTTCAAAATGTATGGTTGATCTATGCTAAATATATATCTGTTTGGTGGCGAAGAATTTATTCTCTTGCTTAACACCCTTATCTAAGACGTACGAGCTTAGAAGTTATATACCGGAAGAAATCAATAGTACGGTATAGATTGTCGATGCGGCATGTTTGTGTTTCCAAAGTTAAATAATCATTAATAATGATTTTTGGGAAGATTAAAACAAAGTGGAGTTTTAATGAATCTATAATAATATTGAAAAGAGAATGTGATAATTTAAATTATTAAATTCGGGAAATAATCGAGAGTGGAGTATCACCAGTTTTGCTCCAAGCGATAATTAAATCTTTAATTAGATTTGAATGCGAAATGGTAATTAAATTTACCGATAACATCATGGTGTTAGATATGGAGTATTACCAGTATTACTCCATGGGATGAATAGTTTGGGACTGGGAAATTAAAGAAATGATTACATCGATATGGCTCGTTAATCCCTACTAGTTAGATAAACCTTAAGTTGGTTTGAAATGATATCCAAAGGAAGATTAAAGAATAAATTTAAAGAATTTATCTTTGATAAAATTAATGGGAAACTTTCCCAAAAGAAAGAATATTTGCATAAAAGAATATCCTGGATTGGAATGAGGCGTATGTTGTGTTTTATAGCACATGTATATTATATACGCGAGTTATTCAGAAAAACCGGGTTTATTCCATTATCAATAACTGATTCAACGATAAGTCGACGATGAAGACGGAGGTTGAAGACCAAAGGTCTTCCCATCGTTTGGATGATTACTGATGTCTTGATTGGGCTATACACCCAAGACAAGGAAATAAGTGGTGATCGTCCAGACGTACATGGAGATCGACCGGATATGCGAGGACCTCTCTTGTATTGGACATATGGGACGAGGAATAAGGTGCCTCCGGTTAGTTCAGACCCAGAACAGACTTGTAAATGGATGTGTATCTGACATTGGATTTTATTCTGTGTTGATTGATATCTATTAAATATATATCTGTTTCGCAGCTGAGAATTTATTCTCTTGCTTAACGCCCTTCTCTAAGACGTATGAGCTCAGAGGTTATATATCGATAGACGTCAGTCGCATGGCGTGAATTGTCAATGTGGCATGCTGAGATGCAAAGGGTCAAGGATTTTGTTGAAAAGCAGAGCCTTGCAGTTGATGATCAAAGCATGGCTTTCATATAGCATGGCTTTGTGTAACATTAATTCGCGAGCCTCACACCCCGGTGTGAACCAAAAACAGGAAGGATAGTAGGGAAATGGACATATGTTAGTTCTTACTACGAGTAATGACATGGTATGGAGCCCAGACTGTTTACTCATGTGGATGTTACACACTATTATTACTTGATGGGAGACGAGGTACCTCGGATATATCGGCTCTGCGGGGCTGATGGATATTATATCGGTCACTACGGAACTGATGGATATGGTCAACATGCTCACCATTTTAGAAGTTCGATAGAACCGGCTAACATATAGTTTATGGTATAACCAGTCATCGACCGATGACCTGCCCTACCGATCCAGGTGTAGTTGCGACTAAATCCTGAGGCACTTATTCGGGTGTCTCGAATGTGCACAGGATGATCCCTTGCCTTGGTTCACAGATGGAATCCAACTTCCAATACAACATTGTGCAGTTTTAATTGTAGAACTAGTCTGGCGACATAATATATGGGTACCTACGCCGCCTATGATTGATACATTTATATTTGAAGTTGATTTATTCACTTATAGTAATAATAAAATATGAAATTTCACATAACAAGCATTTTTTTGCTATTATAAGGTAAAGACTCTATCCTCCAGCTTGCGTTGCATTGTGTGATGGGACCTGAGTCTTATAATAGCTTCATTTTTCTCTTTAGCATTGCGCTGTTATTTTTATGCACTGGTATTCATGGGGGATTAACCCATTCCGTGTTATACGGCGTGGTCCTTTGATTTACCTAACTTTAAACTCAAATTAATAATTGTTTTATTTCTCACATCAGTCCTTGTTTCGCATGCCTGGTAATAGGGTGTAGCATGATAGGGGGTTCTCACCATGTGGCTTGGTGGTGAACAGTAGGCTCTTACCCGTACATGCCCCTGCTTAGGGTTGGTTGATCAGTCAAGAGGCTCAACGTAAAAAAAGGTGACTGAGGGATCAGGTGGAAGCCACAGTGGGTATTACCTGCTGCTTTGGGGGATGAAGGGATGGTTACAAAGTCTACCGGATTTCGTCGGGCTATTTCATTTTGGTATCAGAGCTTTGGTTTGCAGAGCTCGAGAACAAGACACAATAGAACCATACGAAAGAATTCGTCAGAGATTGGATTATTAATATCCAATAAGATTCACTTGTTAGAGATGGGATCAGTAGTATTCAAGAACGAGTGCGAAGAGTGTTATTTTTGAAATAAAAAAGAAAACGAATTTTTTTTTTGAAAATTTAAACTTTATTACATGTATTTGAACATTTATTTATATTGATTTGGACAATCTAGTATATGAAGAGTATGCATATACGCCTAGCTAGCGTGTGTACGAGGTCTCAAATATACTGGATAGATATAGAATCACACTCTAGTCGCCCGAAGATGATACAGATGATTATCATGACATCATCAGTATTTATGTTCGAGTTTCGAAAGTAGGATATCTATATGATTCCAATTGACTAGTGTAAGAAGCAAAACTAGATAGGGATTATTGTTGTGATTTGGCATCAAAAACATGATTTTTTGTGTATATATATATATATATATATATATGAAAGTTATGAATTTGAAAATTTGATTAACCAATTGATTGCTGGTTGTGTCGTTTGATTATAAGGTTAACTAGAAAAAAATATTGTAATGGTAATTAATTAAAACCAATATAAGAATATATGGTAAATTTAGCCAAATTGAATCAAATTATTGAACTGAATTGAAAATTGATTGAAATTGCATGCATATACATGTATATACATTGAACAGGTCATGGCAGGGAAGCTAAGCAGAGGAATAAAATTGTATTCCCGACAAATAGGTACATGTTTACTAATTTATTGGGTTTGGATGATTTTATGAGCTAGTTGGCTTTTTCTTTTTCTTTTTGGATGATGTGGGCCGTGCGTGGCTAGTTGCAGTTTTAAATGTCTCCCCGTACAAAGGAGGTTGTGGCGAAATTTTTCAAAAATTTAGAGTGCTAGCCAAATTTTTGAGAAATTAAAAAATTCTTAGAAGCTAAAAAGTTGAAGAATTAAAGCCAAACTGAAAGTTGACTAGTTAGTTAAATAACTTATAGCTCCGTTCCTTTTCGAGGACGAAAAGATTTTAAGTGGGGGAGATTGTAACAACCCGGAAAATCGGAACCAATTTAAATTTTTTGTTTCAGCAATTGTAATGAATTTTGAATATTTAAAATGAATTATTTTAAATCATAACGACTAGAAATTTATTTTGAATAGAATTGGAATGTATAAATTTATTTAAATCGAAGTTAGAATATAAATATTTATTTCAATTATAAAAGGAATTGGAAATGGCGCGGTAGTTTGAAATTTTGATTTCAAATTTCAAATGAATGTACAGGATTCAAAATAAACCGGATTTTGGTAAAACCAAAAATATTTGAATCTGTTTGAAAAGATCTTTCCAACGAATATGAAAAATCCAGATTTCATAATGGGAATAAAAAGTTATATCCAATTGAAAATTAAGAATAGTCGCTATGGAATTTATATAATATATAGCCAATAAAAATAGTGATTTTGCAAACGACCTCCATTTTCGAGGAGACCATTTTTGTTGGATCTGGAATGTTAATTTTTTTAATTTTTGGAATCAATATGTGAGCGTGGTGAATTCAAACATGTTTGGTCAATTCAATTTGAATTTAATCGACTGAAAAATGATCGTTTTTCAAACAGTCTCCAAATTCGATGAAATTAGTTTTTTAGGACTATATCGTCAGAACATAGCTAGATATATTTTTCGGGAATTTTTATAGTCAGTATGTGGCCCCGGTAAATTAAAATGTACGTTTAAAATTAAATATATACTGATTTATATTTTAATTTAAAAGAAAACTAATCGAAACAGCCGAATTGGCTTACCAAACATATCCTATTGTGTCCGGAATGGGGGTATTTGGCTAGGGGCAGCAGTCGTTGGGCTCGATTTGGAGTTCGTATTGATTAACATGTATTTTTGAAAGTAAAGAATAAAATAATATTTATATATAAGCCCTAAACACTAATCCGCTCTCATAACACTAAGCCGCCGCAACCCTCAAAGAACGATTAGAATCATTCAAGAATACACGCCCCAAATTCTTCAAATCCGATCAATAATTCCAACCACTCCCGAAGGCAAAATCATAAAACGATCTGAGATCTTCCCATCAGCACTAGTTTGATCGGATTTCATGCCGTAATTAGGGAGATATCCTCCCTCGAAGCGCGCCAGTTCGTGCAGCAATTTCGAGGCACAAGAAGCCTCGAGGCGAGTGCCGCTTATGGCGCCGTAAGAGGCGGAGAGCTCTTCTACGCGGCCCCCCTGATCGAACTCTGGCAGCGTTTAGGGCTCATGATGGTGGAGTTTTGTTTTGAACGCGAATGGGTTTCACGGTTCTTGGTTCACGAAGGAGAAGTGAAAAACGAACGACCACGTTTTTAATAGACGTTGTTAATAAGGGTAATTAGCTTTAATTATAAATTAATTATTAATTAATTAATCCTTAATGTTATCCAATATATAAAATGTTGTATCTCCTTCATACAAGGTCCAAATCGTGCGAAACTGGATCCGTTGCGATTGTGGGGACGAGAGCTTCACATAACAAGGTTCAATTTGGAGCACGTTAGAATTTCGGATAAATTCAAATCCAAACAGAACAGAAATTCAAATAAAAACTGATGAAGTGGATACTAATGTGAGAACTTCTCACTAAAATTATTAATGTATACTTATTTATTTTATAGCTGCATATATGAACTGCTCCCCGTCGTCCACAGACTATGTACGGCTTGTTTGGTTGTATTGTGTTGTGGAAATGGACTATATTGTGATTGTTGATTGTATTGTATGGAGTAAAATGTTTGAATAATAAAAACATCATTTTTATTGTATATATAAAAATTTCTTGTATGGAATAAAATGTTTGAATAATAAAAATATCATTTTTATTATATATAAAATATATAAAATATTCATGTATGGAATAAAATATTTGAACTATAAAAATACCGTTTTTAAAAAATGTATAAAATATATAAAATATTCATGTATGGAATAAAAATTTTGAACTATAAAATATCATTTTTATTAAATGAATATAATATATAAAATATTCGTGTATGGAATAAAGTATTAGGACTATAAAAATATCATTTTTATTAAATGAATATAATATATAAAATATTCATGTATGGAATAAAAATTTTGAACAATAAAAATATTTTTTTATTGAATATATGAACTGTATAAAATAGTCATGTATAGAAATAAATATTCATAAACAAATCTGATGATTTGTTTATGTACACCCATTTATCTGATACTAATTGGGACGATATATTTTACACATCGCCCAACTGTACAAATAAAATCTATTTTTGTTGATTGAAACCCTACACGGGTATTGGGATGATATTTGAGTACACTAATCCCAATTGTTTAGTTGTATGTCAATCGATGGGTTGACAGGCTGTGATGAGCGTTAATTATTTATTTTTAATGCTTATACAGTTGTAAATTGCACTTTGAATGATAGCTGACTATGCATGATTATTGTTGTATGTGCGTGTGTAGGAATAAGGAATATTTTAAAATAACGAATATTTTAAAATAATATTCAGTAATGGATCAAAATATGATTTTGATGTCCGATTTGGGATGGACACGGAAATATTTAAAAATATGAAGTTGTGTTAATTAAATTAGCACCATTTTGACGTGAACGATATTTATATCGATTTTATTCATTTTTATAATGAATATCGAAAAGGTAATTATTCCAAAATTTGATATTTTGAAAATATTATCATTTATATATCAATGGTATAGAATATTCAATTTCGATTTAAAATTGAAAATGAAGTTGAGATCGTTTTAAAACGAATTCATAAACGATTTATAAAATACGTTTTACATGGAAATCGATGAAATTTATATTATATATTTAATGGCCTGAATAGAACGCGCCGCGCCGCGCCGTTCGCGAATTTCGACCATTGACTTCGAATTGATATTACTGGGGATCCGACCATCGGATTCTCCTAAAACCGGAACCGTTGGGTTCATATCGAAAAGAACTTTCCAAAGAATACGAGAGATTTGAAATCTAACGGTTGGATTTGGAGATACGTCCAAATCAAATTTGGAAAAGGTCGCTGTAAGTACAGTTCGGTGGCCGCTATTGGAAACTAACTGTACGGGTCTTGATAAAATTATTAAAATTATCAATAATTTATGTAAAATCATAATAAATGATTTGGAAAGAATTAGGATGAAAAATTCCATACTTGAAAAGATAAAAATATATTTTTATCGAAATGAACTAGTTATTGACTAGAAATTAATTCCAATAATTTTTAAATAAATAAATTTGATTGAGAATGGGTTTTAGTATAACCAGAATTCCAACTATATGAATTGGAGTGGATTTAAATGGAAATCATCTTTGGAATATTTCAACATTGGATTTCATGATTATACAGATATTGTTATGAAAATTTGGAAGATATATTTATATCGTTATTTCTAATACGATATTTGTTGGTTTCAGAATTTGATATTGACTATAAGCCGATATAATTTCCATTCAGAGCCTAGTATTTAATATCAAATGGGATTTTGGGTTTGTCATGAATGGTGTCTTTATTAACACTGTTCTTAAACCTAGTGGAGAAAAGAATAAATCTTTAATTTAAGATTTAGTGAAGTTTTTCCAATTAATTGATATTTAATTGGAATTGAATAAAATAATTGGATTTTTGGGTTAATAGTGAACGGGGTTTTAAATAACACTTGTTCATTAACTCGATTAACAGTAAAATGTGATTTGGAATTTATAAATATTTTATTAAGATTTAATGGGAATTTTCCAAAGTAAAGTTTTCCAATTTAATATATTAAATTGGAATGGAATGGAATTCGATTGGACAATAATCGAAGTGAGCTTCTGTGGAGGAAGACTATTAATATATATGGAATATAAAAGGCTTTGTCATTATTCCATTTATATTATTAGTCAGATACGGAAATTGAAATCGACTATATATTGATCTGTTTTCCATGAAGATTCCATAATTAATGGAATGTGATTTTGGGTTTATCGTGAACCGTGTTTTAAACGACATTGGTTCTTTAACCCAGTTAATGGCAAGATTACATGTATAGCATTGTATTTTGAACTGTATGGTTGATCTCTGCTAAATATATATCTTTTTGGTGGCATAGAATTTATTCTCCTGCTTAACACCCTTTTCTAAGACGTACGAGCCTAGAGGTTATAAATCGGCAGAAATCAAATAGTACGGTATAAATTGTCAATGCGGCATGTTTGTCTTTCCAAAGTTAAATAATCATTAATATTTATTTTTGGGAGGATTAAAACTAAATGGAGTTTTAATGAATCTTTAATTAGATTTAAAATAGAATGTGATAATTTAAATTATCAAATTCGGGAAATGATTGAGAGTGGAGTATCACCAGTTTTGCTCCAAGCGATAGTTAAATCTTTAATTAGATTTGAACGTGAAATGGTAATTAAATTAGGTTGGGATTGAGAAATCAAAGAAATGATTACATCGATATGGCTCGTTAATCCCGACTAGTTGGATAAACCTTAAGTTGGTTTGAAATGATATCCGAAGGAAGATTAAAGAATAAATTTAAAGAATTTATCTTTGATAAAATTAACGGGAACCTTTCCCAAAAGAAAGAACATGTGCATAAAAGAACATTTTGGATTGGAATGAGGCGTACGTTGTGTTTTATAGCACTTATTTATTATATAAGCGAGTTATTCAGAAAAACCGGGTTTATCCCATTTTGAATAGCTGATTCGACGATAAGTCGACGATGAAGATGGAGGTTGAAGATTGAAGGTCTTCACATCGTTTGAATGATTACTGATGTCTTGATTGGGCTGTACACCCAAGACAAGGTAATAAGTGGTGATCGTCCAGACGTACTTGGAGATCGACCGGATATGCGAGGACCTCTCTCCTGTATTGGACATATGGGACGAGGAATAAGGTACCTTTGGTTTCGTTCAGACCCAGAACGGACTTGTATATGGATGTGTGTCTGATATTGGATTTTATTCTGTGTTGATTGATTTTTATTAAATACATATATGTTTGGCGGCGGAGAATTTATTCTCTTGCTTAACGCCCTTCTTTGAGACGTACAATCTCAGAGGTTATATATCGATAGACGTCAGTCGCATGGCGTGAATTGTCAGTGTGGCATGCTGAGATGCAAAGGATCAAGGCTTTTGTTAAAAAGCAGATCGTTGTGGTTAATGATCAAAGCACAGCTTTAATATAGCATGGCTTTGTATAGCTTTAATTCGCGAGCCTCGCACCTCGGTGTGAACCAAAAACGGGAAGGATAGTAGGGAAATGGATATGTGTTAGTTCTAGCTATGAATAACGTCATGGTATGGAGTCTAGGCTGTTTACTCATGTAGATGTTGCACACTATTATTACTTGATGGGAGACGAGGTACCTTGGATATATCGGCTCTTCGGGGCTGACGGATATTATATCGATCACTGCGGGACTGACGGATATGGTCGACATACTGACCATTTTATAAGGTTCGATAGAACTGGCTAGCATATAGTTTATGGTATAACCAATCATCGACGGATGACCTGCCCTACCGATCCGGGTGCAGTTGCAACTGAATCCTGAGGCACTTGCTAGGGTATCTCGAATGTGCACAGGATGATCCCTTGCCTTGGTTCACAGATGTAATCCAACTTCCAATACGACATTGTGCTGTTTTAATTGTAGAACTAGTATAGCGACGTAATCCGTGGGTACCTACGCCGCCTATGATTGATACATTTATATTTGAAGTTGATTTCTACTCTTGTAGTAATAATAAAATATGGAATTTCACGTACCAAGCATTTTTGGCTATTATAAGGTAAAAACTCTATCCTCCGGCTTGCATTGCATTGTGTGATGGGACCTGAGTCTTATAATAGCTTCATTTTTCTCTTTAGCATTACGCTGTTATTTTTATGCACTGGTATTCATTGGGGATAAACATGTTCCGTGTTATACAGCGTGGTCCCTTGATTTACCTAACTTTAAAATCAAATTAATAACTATTTTAGTTCTCACACCAGTCACATGACTGACCTGGAGTTTATTGTTTTAACCTAAACTCTGGGTGCCCCTATTTTCCACACGGGTAGCTAGTAGTTTTGGTTTTGCGAATATTATATTCACAGGATCCTGGTTTATAGCTGGAACTATATTCGGAACGCTCTGTATCCGTGTATTTCTTACAATTGTGTTATGTATTATTTTTCCGCTACTATGTATTTAAATGTAATTTAAAACTCTGGTATTTTCTGTTGTAAATTATTCATTCAGACTTTGTATATTCTTATACTCTGATGTAGTGTTGTAATAACAATGAAATGTTCTTCTATTTGTGCTCTGATTTGTCGGAAGTTTGGGTCGTTTCACACCTGGTAGTAACGCGCAGACTCAACCTCTGCGAGCACGGCCTAAACATCTGCTACCACACAGAGGTCTACTAGGAGCACCTTATGTATCTCAGGAAGCCGCATGCTTCCCCTTCCAGTCCTTCAGAGCTGACAAAATAATCAGATGAACGTGTGCTCCCCTCCTACCTCATGACATCACGATGATCTAGCCCGTTGGGTTATTCACCCTCAAATGTGCGGACTGGTCCAAGCACCTCATTTTAATATGTTATTAGACATTATGTCTAAACATTCCTTTACACGCTTGCTTTACCTCATCAAATTTCCATTTAACTTGGTTATACCCATTCACATTGACTTCTTATTCAAGTTACCAAGTCCCTCTTGCTTATTAATTTCGGTCATATAACTTAACCCATTTAAGTTTATTAATAAGCCCACAACATATTATTCTCTAGATTGTGTTCCAAGGTCTGTAATACACAATCCCTTTATATTCTTGTTTGATTTCAAGGTTACAATAACATGTTCTACTTAATACATAATTAAGTATATCTTAATTAACATGTTTTCTACTTAACATGTCACTTATCATTTATGATTAAATATAACTTATTTCATTTCATAAGTTGCCTCATTCTTTCTTATTTAATCATAATTCCATCTTATACTGTCACTACAACTTATCGTTGTTTACTTATTAACTTAGTTCGCTTAACTAAGGTTTATTAATATGTCTCCTTTCCATCTATTATAACCTATGTTATAATTTCCTCTTGTCCCTAGGACAAGCCTTAACATGTTATTCTTGTCAACATATTTCATATTTTCAAGTTTTCAAATTACTTAATTTATAATTAAGTATAACTTCTTTCTCTTCATAAATTTCCCCCCATTTGTTGATTAGTTAATTTACAATTAAGTATGATTTTTCTCATTACACAACTTATCTCATTTTCTCACTAGTTTATTATAACCTAAGTTATAATATCCACTTGTCCCTAGGACAATTCTACCTATTATATAACATTCTCATTAATGTAATTTATTTATAATAGGTTATTATCATTCCCTGTTCATTCTCTTTCCTTTACTGTTGTAATTATCTTTCATTCAATTTCATTAATTACAATTAATGTTGTTTATCAGTCCTGCTATTTACACACACACACACACACACACATATGTATATATATATATATGCATTAAACCTTTCACATGAAGCCTACACTTGTGGATGGTAGATTTTCCAAACGGTTCCGGGCAGACTTCTACCACAAATTGACTTAACCTCGTGTCTTTGCACCACTACATGTTTTATTTATGCACTTAGACTCCTCACATTAGATTTACCACTTGTGGATGCTGGATATGCCGGGCGGTTCTGACTTCTGCCACAAGTGTAATCTAACCTCGTATCTAAGCGCAGTTACAGTTTACTATTTACTGTAAATTTCCTATAATTTACATGTCATCATATTAAACCCATTTTATGTCGCATGTTCTTTCTAACATACAACAAATTCTATTCTAACATGTAATCGTTTAATCATGTAATTGTTTAAATCAACAAACTGACATATGATTTTCTCAACTTCTACTGTTAATGGTCCAAATACATAAATGTCACAAGTTAACATGAAATTGAAACAACGTTAATCGCCATGCATATTTTGATAAGTTTATATTCAACATATGAATTTTCCAACATATTAATATCTTAACATATTAATATTCCAACATTGTATATTCATCACTTTAATCTTTTTAACATATGTTTAATCATTTCAACATATCAACATGTCATATATAACATTTCAATGCTTTTTAATTATTATAGAAAATTCACGTCGTTTAATAATGGGGAATGTTAAACGATAACATATCATGTCAAAAATGATATAACTTAAATCAGCTCACCTATTTGTTTTCCAAATCCTGGATCTGGTCCAGATCTAGCATTCCGTGGTTTTCACCTAATTGGATTCAGAACATAACAACCATGAATTCATAATTTTTACTAAAAGAAAAAGCAAAGAAAGAGGAAGAAAATTGAATAAACCAGATCTAGAAAATTACCTCACTTCGCATATGATTCTGAACATCTTTTTGTTAACGTCAATTCTTTTTCTCCCGATATTGATTTAGAATTTTTCCTAAACTAATAATCTTTATTTTCTGAAGAAATTTAAGGAGGAAGAATGTCAAAGCTTCTACGTTGTCTCAGAAATGTGAGATTTAGCTAGGCTCTACTAGTTTATTTATATGTGTTCAGGATCTTATCGTACACGCAGTGCTGAGTCGGCATTGAACTTGGTTAAAAACAGTCCAGATTGATCTTTTAATGTTTGTAACGTTTACTTTTTAAACATTTAATCACTTTCATGTTTTTCCTTTTCATACATTATTTTATGCTACATATATATATATATATATATATATATATATATATGTGTGTATGTATGTATTAATGTTTTGCAGCGTTTAATAGCTTCCTTGTTTTGCTCTTTTTAAATTGATTGTGCCTGTTTTCTTTCTTTTTTAAATGTATATATACACACATATGCATTACTTAATTATTTAAATTATTACAAAATGTGGGGTGTTATAGAGGGGGTGGACGTGGGCTTTAGGCGGGTGCATCTACTGTTGAGCTTGGTCTAGTGATGTGGCGTTGGCGGGTTGCAGGCACGTGTTTGATCGATGGGGATGTAAGGGAGCAGAGGTCTTGTGTCTGCGTGAGGAGAGGTAATGCCTGTGAGTAGGAAAAACTTGGTGAAGGGTACAAACGTGGAGATTGGTAGAAGAAAACTGGCATGGGTATAAATTGGAGCTACTATGCCCATTTTTTTCTTTTGTCTACGAAGAGATAGGAAATAATAGGGATAGAAGGGAGAAACGTGAAGAATAAATAGATGGGAATGGAGCAGCTTCAAACAAGGAATGGAAATGGAGACAAATATGGTGATGGGAATAAATGGATAAAGATGGATTTGGAAATATATGGAAACGTAATGCATGCGGAGAAAGATGCCTATTGGCATTTAATGCTTGATAACGCTTGGCAAATTTGAGGGAACAAATAGATTTAAAGAAAATAGGAGTTGTTATGTCTTCACGTTTTCATGCAAGAAGAAAAGAATATAGAAAATGAGGAGGTGGTATAGAATGTGTTAAGGAAAGCTATAAGAGAAAAAAAGAGTGAATTGGTTTAATATGGAGCATACGTGGATCAGGAAAGGACAAAAATTAGAAAGAAATTTTGAAAAGAATAATCAACTGTGAATATACGTAAATAATAAAAGATGAATAGAAACATTTGGTAAATTAAATGGATTGTTATAAACGGATACAAGACAATATAAATGAAGAGTCATATATGGAAAAACACAAATGGCATGAACAAATATTTGGCAAAAGAAAATAATGGTTTAAATTTTGAAAATAATAAACATGTAAGGAAAACATTAATACTAAGGAACATACATTGAATTTTAAAAAGTTAAATATTGATTGCAAATAAAAGGAAATATTAATGTGTTTGCAAATAAAAGGAAAACATTATAATATTTTTAATTCAAAGGACAAACGGGTTTGGCGATATAAATTTAATAGATGATTTTGCTAATCAAATAAATAATAGACGATATCAAAGGAAAATGAATCTAACAATTAAAATTTTGACAATGTTTGCATCAACAAAATCAATATGCGTGGCAGGTCTAAAAGAGAAATAATTTGGAATCAAATTAAGGATATAATTAAATATTGAGAATAGATTATATAATTATACGAGATTTAAATATTTAAATAAAATTCAAGAATGAATTCACATTCAAATAAATAACTCAATTAAAATTTACCATAAATAAGATTCTAACATAGCAAATATTGATTTGTGTTATTAAATCATATTAATATCATAAATCAAATTCCTTTGTTTTATAAAATCAAAAATAAAATTGGTTTTAAATCAAAAACAAATATTATTTCCAAAAAAATACAAACAAATAAAATAATTAAAACAAAATTTAAATTATTAAATAAATAGTTGAAAATTTGACGTTGCTACAATCTCCCCTACTCAAACCTTTTCGTCCCCGAAAAGGAACGAGATAGAGAAACGGCAATCAAAAATTTAATGCACTTAAACCAAATGGTTCATATTTATCTTCGTACCTATTGTATTTAGAAATATATACATAAACCAAAAGTTAAAATATTTCAAACATATTCAAAAATAGTTTTAAGTTTTCACTTGATGTCTCAATTGGTAATATCTATATATATATCCCACTTCCGAAACCCGAAAATAAATATCGATGATGTCGCGGTCATCACCAGAATCATTTTTAAGCGACTAGAGTGTAACTCTATATCTATCTTATATGCATAGGATTTAACATATACATTGATCAGACGTATACCCAAATCACTAGGTATTCGATAGGCCCCTTTTAACGTTAAATAAATACCCAAATTTTTTTTTCTATATTGAAACAATATATATACGAAATTTGTAATCATATATTATAAATAATATATATCAAATCATAAGAATTAAAATTTGAAGTAGGGAAAATTATGTCTCCCCAACTTATTTATTTATTAAAATTCAACCTCAATCCATAATAAATATACATATATTTATTATTAAATCAAATACGTAATAATATTATCCTATGTTATACTTAAATATTTCAAACCCATGTTATTAATATTTAAACTTGTAAAACTAGTTTAATTCCATAAGTTCAACATACATATAAATATGTATATATATATATATATCACAAATTAAAATCTTTGTAATCTATTTAAATATATAAATTCCAATATATGCATAACTTTATAAACTATATCATTATAGATTTCAACTAAGAAGATATCATTTTCTTACAAAATCTACATCTTTACCTCTTATTCAAAATTTATAGTTTATAAAATATGAAGTCTTAAAGTATAAACATCAAATCCTTTCAAAATATTGGTATTACCAAAACATAATATTATTCACGAATATATATATATATATATGTATCAAAATTTCAATAATGTGTCAAGAAATTATATATATTATAATATATTTCAAAATAACAATTTCAAATCAATATTAAATAAGAATACTCTTCCTCTACTTCTTACCTTGTTATAGACAAGGATAAGTTGTTATAGAAATCGAGGTAAAAGATGAACGAACGAACCTAATCAAAAAGGATCTACGAAGGAAGATAGATTCAATAAAAATAAAATTTCAGAAAAAGAATTTAAATATTTAAAAATTTATATCTGAAGATATTTGTTTAAAACCATTTTAATAACCATTTATACTTTAAAAATACGCTCTGTCGCAAGAAGGATTCAGCGACTGATTCCACTCATTCGAGGGTATCACTACCATATCTCTAATGAGCTTTTACCTCATAGGCTAAAGCTTTGATAAACCAAAGCTCTGATACCAAATATAACATATCGTCTTTCGTCCACTTCAAGCTGATAATTAAATCAACTCGAACCATTCGAATTGAAGAAAGTTATTAGCTTCTGAGGTAAATAGAATAAAACACAAAATCACAGACATAGAAAAATAGAATATCTCGCAGCGGAATAAATAAATTATACAATAGTAGTTCATGAAGCTACTAAACAAAAATAAAAATTTATACATAATATCGGAGTTACAAAATTAAATACAGAAGAAGTCTACATACAAGAATTTCTAATACAAAGGAGAAGTATCCAGAATCAACAGGTAGAGGTGATATCTTTAACAATCTCCAGTTTCAAAAGGTGAAATCTCAACACTGCAATAGTCGATCTGACCCGAGCAATAATGCAAAACAAAACAACCCGGATCAAGACTAACATTCTCATGGAAGTAAATAAAGTCAAATGAAATATTCAATGAAATGCTTCAGTAACTTAAAGGATATTTGGGATACCATCCTCTAAGGGTCCGTTAAACTAATATCATATAATATAATACGCTATTATAATAGTGCCTATGTGTAAATAAACTATTGAAAATAGTGTAAGCGGTATTACTATTATTACCCTTACACCGTTTATAATGTTATCGTACAATTTGCATATAAAACACCAGTACGTCAGTGAATAATGATGCACCGTGATATAACAACGTTAAATCAAAATCGTAGGGGGCTCGATCAGAATAAATATGACAAGACATCGAGGCAATACCCATCAGTAGTGATTCTATGGGATTGCGGACCCAGGCTGGTGGTAATGCATAGCCGCTACTACCGCCCACCTCAGACAATACTCCTAAAATCAAAGGCGCCCAAATCAATCACAACGTAATATATATGGTATCGAAGAAGCATGTCTGCTAAGAGTGGTTAACTCACATTGGCCTGTGTATTACTCCAATTTTAGTCATTTCAATTATGACCCAAAAGTCACGGATATCCATCATCGTTCTCTTTCTTCAAATCTAGTAATCGCCTCCAAACCATCCTACTTCATTCTGGAACTCCACCGCATACACAGTTATTAAAGTGGTTTTCGGTATTAGTAGAGAGTACGACAATACCCGATCTCGGTCTCTTTAACAACCAAAAGTTTACATTTTTCACACCGTGGCCATTTTATAAAATCATATCTTGAAATAAATTAATTTAAGAAATTTCTTTAATTCAAACTAAACAGTTTATGAATCAAATCCGTATATAAAATTATTTCAATTCATATCCAGTCAATTTATAATCGAATTCATATATTCATATCAATTATAAATTCAAATTCAAATCAATTATGCAATTCACGTTCATTTCTTATAAAGTTCAATATTTAAGCCGATTCAAAATTTGTATTTAGTTGATTTAAAATCAAATTAATTTCATATCCATTATAGGTTCAAATTCATTCCTTAAATTTTGAAATTTGATTTCAAAACAATTACATGATTCAAGTTCATCTCTTGCAAGTTCATATTTTAAACCAACTCTAATTCATCTCTACTAAAAGTTAATATCAATTTGAATTCAATTTCGTATCTTATGTAAGTCCATTCGTTAAGTCAAATATAGTTATATAAATTCAAATCTTTAAATATTGAATTTAAATCGCGAATCTTAACCAACCCATCATTTTATTATTATTAAAGTTTAAGAAATTATATAAAAATAAGTTTTAAAATAGGTTTAGAAGAAATATTTGTTATAACATAAAAGTTTAAAATAATTAAATGATTAAATTATATAGTATAAAATAAATAAAATTATAAGTAAAATCTTAAATAAATATTTAAATCCATATGTACTCATGAAATCATTTTAAAACATATAATTCAAAATTTACGAAACTTAAGTTTTAAAATGCTATTTGGGGTTTGGGTCAGTTTTCGGAACTCAACATCAACTCGACACAAAATAAACACAACACTAACCCATTTAAACCAAAAATAAAACACAATAGTTCTTTACACAATTATATATATATACGTACACATAGAAAAATCCTAACATATATATATATATATATATATATATATGAAATTCAACGCACACTGCAAACACATAACATAAATTATAACATATATATTATAAATTATATAAAACATGCCCATATATTCATATATAACTTTAATTAACAAATATATATACACAAATATTTAAAAGCAAATAAATTTTCAAACAAATATATATACATATGTAATACCTCACACCCATACAACCAACAAGCAAGCACACTCCAAACTAGACACTCAACACCACGCCACAAATATACAACTTAACACAAACGCATACATATGTGTATTACTACACACACAAACACGTCTATCCCAAATATTATATATATACCGCCAACACGCACGCCTAAACAAAACACACAAAACTCAATATACACCCAAACACATGCAAGCCATATATTTACATATAAACTATTAAACACATATAAATATATATACATATACAAAAATATATCTATACATATATTTTTCAAAACTAATAAATTTAAAAAGCAACTCTTATAACATATAAATATAAATATAAATATACACCAAAATAAGAACCCACACAAAGCACTCATGCACATACAATGATATACATAACACACACCACAATCAAAAAACAAAACTCATGCCATTCACACAAAAAAAACTTACACATACATACATACAAGGGGTAAAGGGAAAACGTGGAAGCAGGGGTTCGGTTGGAGCTCAAATTCGAGGCGAGGGGGTGGATGTGGGCTTCAGGCGGGTGCAGCTACTATTGAGCTTGGTCTGGTGATGTGGCGTTGGAGGGTTGTAGGCATGAGTTTGATCGATTGGGGTTGTGAGGCAACGTAGGTCTTGTGTCTGCGTGAGAAGTGGTAATGGCGGTGAGCAGGGAAAACTTGGTGAAGGGTACAAACGTGGAGAATGGTAAAAGAAAACTGGCGTGGGTATAAGTTGGAGCTAATATGCCCATTTTTTTCTTTACCCGAAGAGATGGGAAATAAAAGGGATAGAAGGGAGACACGTGAAGAATAAATAGATGGGAATGGAGCAGCTTTAAACAAGGAATGGAAATGGAGACAAATATGGTGATGGGAAAAAATGGATAAAGATGAATTTGGAAATATATGGAAACATAATGCATGCGGAGAAAGGTGCCTATCGGCATTTAATGCTTGATAACGCTTGGCAAATTTCGTGGAACAAATAGATTTAAAGAAAATAAGAGTTGCTATGTCTTCACGTTTGCATGCAAGAAGAAAAGAATATGGAAAATGACGAGGTAGTATAGAAAGTGTTAAGGAAAGCTATAAGAGAAAAAAAGAGTGAATTGGTTTAATATGGAGCATACGTGGATCAGGAAAGGACAAAAATTAGAAAGAAATTTTGAAAAGAATAATCAACTATGAATATATGTAAATAAATAATAAAAGATGAATGGAAACATTTGGTAAATTAAACGGATTGTTACAAAAGGATACAAGACAATATAAATGAAGAGTCATACATGACAAAACACGAATGGCTTGAACGAGTATTTGGCAAAAGAAAATAATGGTTTAAATTTTGAAAAATAATGAACATGTAAGGAAAACATTAATACTAAGGAACGGACGTTGAATTTTAAAAAGTTAAATATTGATAGCAAATTAAGGGAAATATATAAATGTGTTTGCAAATAAAAGGAAAACAATATAAATTTTTTTAATTCAAAGTTCAAACGGGTTTGGCAATATATATTTAATAGCTGATTTTGCAAATCAAATAAATAATAGATGATACCAAAGGAAAATGAATCTGACAATTAAAATTTTGACAATACTCGTATCAACAAAATCAATACGCATGGCAGATCTAAAAGAGAAATAATTTGGAATCAAATTAAGGATATAGTTTAATATTGAAAATAGATTATATAATTATACAAGTTTTAAATATTTAAATAAAATTCAAGAATGAATTCACATTCAAATAAATAACTCGATTGAAATTTAACATAAATAAGATTCTAACATAGCAAATATTGATTTGTATTATTAAATCATATTCATATCAAAATCAAATTTATTTGTTTTATAAAATCAAAAATAAATTTAGTTTTAAATCAAAAACAAATATTATTTCAAAAAAAAATCCAAATAAATAAAATAATTAAAACAAAATTTAAATTAAATTATTAAATAAAATAGTTGAAAAATTGAGGTTGTTATATTTCTCATGATTTGAAAATATGTCAATTCCAATAATCAGGCATAATTTACAATAACTATAGCTAACGGTCTTTTTGTAATATTTGGAACCTTTTGTTAAGGTTGAATGCAAAAAGAAACTTTTTTTGGTTTAAATAACCAAATTGTTAAATTTAACAATAAATAATAATACAAAAAGATAACTACGTTGACACGCAAAAATATAAATATAAATATATACACATTATTCGTCTAATCCTATGTAAAGCGACAAAATATACATTATATTGAATGTTTGACTGTTTGAATGTATTCAATTATGGAATTACACACGTAAATGTAATCCATATTAAATGAATATATTTGGGGTGAACGTTGTAGCAATCTGTGTAATTGATTATTATAAATAGGGCCACAAATATATAAATAACCATTATAAGCAATGTTGATTTTGGGAAAGTAAATTTAACAGGGAAATCAAGTAAAATGGTTACAGTTCCAAAATTTTATTAGGATTAATGTTGTAAACCCCAATTAGGGAGTTTAATTAAGTTCGCATTTAGACACGAGGTTTGGCTCGAACTGTGGTAGAAGTCTGTCCGGACTTCGGAACCAACCAGCAAATCGAGCATCTACAAGTGGTCAGCTTAATGTGAGTGGTCTGGCACGTAAATATAACTATACTAAGACACGAGGTTAAGTTCAACTTGTGGTATAAGTCTTCCCGGACCGACCGACAAATCCAGCATCCATAAGTGGTCAGCTTAATGTGAGAGGTCTGGTGCATATATATGTGTGTGTGTGTGTGTGTGTGTGTGTAAAACAGACAATAAATAAATAAATAAAATTAGTAATGTCTGTTGGGGTACAACAAACAGATATTTCGGGACTGATAGGATAAGGATATCCATTGTGAATTAATGTCTAAGGAGAATTATGATTGTTAGGCTCATAAACAACATTAATTATAATCAATGGTAATAAAAAGGAAATTAAAGATTTGACAGTTGCCTTACGAAAAAATAACCGTTACGGTTATAAATGGCAATTAACATATAAATAGGAGTAAATGAAATGAAGAGGGGATTAATAGGTATTGGTTATTGTTTAAATACTAAGTCTAATTAGGGAAATAATCAAATAAATATCCTAGGTGAGGAGGATATAATTTTCCTTATTTATATTAGTTAATATAGAACTTATAATTATAAGTTAGAGTTGGACTTAGAAGGTTAACTATAGGAACACATGATGATAAATCGTGTGCGTATAGTATTTCCGTGAAGAGAAACAACATAGGAAGGACTTAATAATGTAACTCACTTTATCACAATAAGGAAAGGTATTAAAGGCTAATAGGGTATGAACTTAATAATCTTCGTGTATAGTCCGCTTCCTGGGTCTTAAGCGGCTGTGGTTGAAGATTCCACCTAGGAGTAGGTGTTTAAGTTTAGGTGTCTTAAATGGCATGAGTGTGTGGGGCCTACCCAAACCTGGAACTAAAAAGTTAGATCTGGCTACCTATCATATGGGAAGTAGTAAGCGACTAAGGGGGTTATCCAATAAGGTCAGCTAGATGGTATAGCGAGCGACAAAATACCATCTCTCACATTACACGGGGAATGAGTTAATGCGTGGATGACCAAAGCCTTAACTAGTGGGGCCCCTTAGCTAGTGCCCTCTAGTTTATGTTAATGTTGATTAAATTATCAAGGAATAATAAGTGTAATGACCTGGAAATTTCGGACGAAATAAAAACATGTTAAAATTGATAAATGAACACAACATGGATAACTAAACTTATTTATGTTAAATATTTCATTATACAAAGTAAGAATAAAGAAAGAGAGCAAAAAAAAAAACTTTTCTTTATGATAACTTAAATCAAGTATGCATTTCAACTACATATATGATTTAAGTGATTCAAAACTTTAGATGTACTTTTATAGCAAGTATAACTCAGACATTTAGTAAAGTTAAAATATGTGTTTTCAACAAATGGACCTTACAAATATCATACACTAGGAACAGCACCCAACTGGTTAAAACTTTGGTATGATTACCCAATTGAAACATCATGAACTAAAACCTTTCCTGTGTGCGCAAATATCAAGAAGTCTTGCTGCAAAACAAAAAGGTTAATGGATGAGAACAATATACCTTTACACTAAAATCTTCTCTAAACAAAATTGTGTAAATCATATTTACTTATTAAGGGTGGAAATGTGCCAACCCTTGCGCTGGAAAACATGACCACATTCTCAGCTAAAGACAAGGGATTTTGACACTTGATTTGAGTAAAAACACTTAAGTGTTTTTATAGATTGATGCAAGAAAATCTCCTGTATAATGTGGCGCAGCAACATTTAATGGAGGTGTACTAAAAACTAGCTTTTTGAATTTAGTTTAAAAATAATGTGTGTGGGTAAATTTCCTTGCCAAAGAAAGCCCTGTTGTGTATTTGCTCATACATATGTAAAGGGTTTATAGGGGATTTGGTTGCCAAAAGGACCAAAGCATTTAAAGCTTTTGTCATCACTTAGACCACTTGCATGGACACCTTTTCCCCAACAAATCTTTGCGCAAGAAATACATTGAGAAACTGTGCTTTCAGAGGAAACATTCCTCTGTGTAAACCTACGCCCAAAATATGATTAGGGAAAATTAGATTTTTCTATTTTAAAAAAAAACATTTCTTTTAGCATTTCCTTTGCCTATAAATAAGCTGATAACTTGCTCCTTTTTAAATCACTTTAATTCAAGCTTTTGAGAGGAATATAGGAGCTATTAGAAACATTTTCTCAGAGGAGCATTCATTGTGAGTAAACACTTTGATACACCCATATATATTTTTCCATGCAAGTTTTATATATATGTTTTAGATTTCTGCTGTGAACATGTTTGTGTATGATAGAACCCAACCTCGGACACCCATGATTGAACACGGCTCAACTTTGTACTGATGTATGTTTGCACTAATGAAATGCATAGAAGCTCATGTTTTAAGTTAAGAAACACTTGAAGTTACACAGGAAGAGAAAAACTATGGACTGTTTTTAAGTCAATACATAAGTGTTATCCGGTTAGAGACTATGAACTGTATAGATATTATCAACCATTTACTGTGTGATCCAGTGTGGGTTCACGGGTACATGCTCAGGGGTTTAAAAACGCTTGAAGTATCATGACAGTAAGTCCTTGTGTTGATTTAACAAAGCATTAAAAATGGTCCTGTCAAAAACATTAACTGTGTATTTTAAAAATGATAACAAAATGCTCTGTTGGCACCTCCCCTTCCAGTGTTTTGCTAGTATGAAGTTCTAACACTTGTCCTTCATGTAAATGATCCATTCAAGCATTTTTACAACATTGAATAAGTCAGTAAAAATGGTATATATACTTTGATATACCCGGTATATTTACAGTAAGGGAACCGAAAAAAATCAATGTATGCTAAACCATGCAGCATGATATATATGTAGGTATATATATGCATATGATCAGTAAGGGGAAGGTTGAATTTAAAATCAAAACATCCAGTTTTTAATATAAGGGATCAAGGATATGGGTTCCTCGTTTTTTTTTATCATACCAGTTCAAATAAAACTGCACCACGACGGAGGCAGTACGGGGCGCCGCACCAGTGGCAAAGGGAGGGCTGAGTCGTCGTCGAAGGATGGCCAGGAGGGCTGGAGTTCCGATGGTCAGAGATGAGAGATGGAGGGAGATTCTTTGACGAGCTGTGTACAGACCGGGGGGGAGGACAAGTGCTCGTCCACGTGAAAATGGGTGGGTTTCGGCTACCTCAGGTTACACTTGAACTGCGCCTCGCCTGCGGCGAGGGAGGCTGCCGCGCCAGCGGCGAACGGAGCGTCTGGTCGGGGGCGAGGTTTGACCGGAAGCGCAGGGGTCCCAACAGGCTGAGGCGTTGAGGGCGGGAGGCTTTCTGGCATCGGGTTTCTATACAGGGGGCACGACTGTTGATTTTCTAAAGTGGTAGTACCACTTTTTGTGGCAAGAGGCCTGCGCACGAGGAAACAAGCGATCTCACCATGATTTGCATACGGTCACCATGATTTGCATGCGGTCACCATAATTTTTAAAGCTGGTACTGTGGTACCTTGAGAACCATTTCAAAGGAGGTTTGAACAAGTTTTTTAAATTTAGAAACTGAATAAAGGAAAATGTTTTGTTGGAAAAAAATATATTTAAATTATATTTAATTAAATAAATAAATGAATAAATTTAGAAACTGAATAAATAAATTTCCATACATCTTTGTTAACATTTTATGACGTATGAAAATGTATAAATAGATGTATAATTTATTTTTGTAATTTAAAACTGAAAAGAAAGAAATATTTATTTAGTCAACCAACGATAAGTAAAATAAAAGCGGGTCAAGGGAAAAGGAATATGTTTTCGATATGAACTCCAACCATTTTAAATAAACATTGAAATACGATTATGTCAACTGAAGTCAGAAATCATTTTAAAAATGATTTAACGAATCAGATCATTTGTAAATAAAGGTGGATTAACTATGTACATAAAACTGGTCCCTTAAGTAACACTTGTACTTAAAAGATATTTAACGCCAACTGTTTCGAAGAGTCCGGAACTATGTTCCACTTCGTTCCAGATCTACGTCGTCAGCAAAGAACTATCGAAGAAATAGAAGATGATGAAATGCAAGGATTTATTCTGTAAATCCAAGGTAGAAATTACCTGAGATGGATTTATAGAATAAACGCCTTCGGTTTGTCCAATCCCAAGACGACTTGTATAGACGAATATCTGACAATGTAATTCTAACTAATATCGCACGTTGATCTTTCCAAACGTATGTACGTAGTGGAAGAAGAACTCGATCCTCTTGCTTTATACTCGTATCATATTTTTGGGAAAATCAATTAGACATTGGTGAGTTTTGACAATGTGATATTCAAAGGAAATTACCGTGTTTAACTGGTAAGTTTTAGCCTCAAGCCTCACAACCGGAAATGACAAAAAATTGGGCAGACAGCATGGCTATGTGGTTAGCTTCCATTAGGATGTATCATCACCTATCTAGAGTTATTTTCCTTGTTTCTTATTCTATCGATTCTGTCCCGACTCGGGAAATGGTTGCCGTACACAACCATTGGTGATATACATTCGATACACTCAAGAGAAATGAGTGGTCGGTCATGTGTGGCCGGGTTACAAGAAGTTCTTGTTGAACCCGTGTACTCGTATCTAGAGATACACCATCGGAAGGTGATCCCATACCTTTTCATAAGTGGAAATCCATTATCCATAAGCGCCAAGCGATTTTGTTTGTATATTATATAGTAAAATGTGAGATGAAAACATTTTACTAGATTATAACTTATTTGTGTAAACCCTAGACATTATCATAATATCTAGCTTTAATAGCACACTGTTTTGATCTCATAAGGTAAAAACCCGTTCCGTATTCACGGCGTGGTCTTATGAATCATTTTGATTTCTAAAACTTGTTTTATAAATCGTTTACTCACACTAGTCCATGACTGAACCGGAGTTTATTTTTCTGTGTTTTCCTTTAAACTCTTGGGTATTCATAACACTTGTTATGGACAGACAAGTGATCCAGGTATTTATCATTACTTGGAGTAGCAGGATGGCAAACCCTGGGACGTTGGCTTAATTTTCTTATGTTATGTACTATTATCCAGATGGTGGTTCAGTTATGATGTTATGTACTATTATTCAGCAAGTTAGTATCACTAGTGATTGCTATGTTATCACAATGACATATATCCCTATGTATGATGTAAGTTATGTACTTGACTCAAATATGTATCCTTATGCATGAAGCACCTTATGTATTTGACTTGTAATATGTAATATTTTGGCCTATTAATATATTGTCCTAAGTTCCATTGTGAGATTCTGATGTCTTTTTCTTAGTTCTATTCTTCTATCTACTTCTTTTCTTATATAATGATACAACTTCCGAGGCACTGGAAAGTTGGGTCATTACAGTTGGTATCAGAGCTTAGGTTAATGTATACCTAGGCTTTGGGTGAGTGTTGAGAGAGCGTATTTTAAAAGTTGGATGTTATTATACGATATACATACTTAGGAAGGATCACTTAAGTTTTATATAGATTAGGTATCTTAATATCCAATCGAGTTTGATGTCAACCTATTATATTCAGGCTAGTAATTATGACTACCTATGCACAAAGAGGTCGAGCTAGGGGAACCACCACTACCAATGGTCGTAACACTACTCAGACCCCAGTAGAAACTGTAGAAGAAGTTGCACCGATTATGCCAGTTACACCAGTTCAACCTAGGTCGAACTTTGCAACTATCTGTAAGGAATATCAAACACTGGGAGGGAAAGTTTTCAAAGGAACAGAATCTTTCATCGAAGTTCAAGCATGGCTAAGATCTTGTGAAAGAATTTTCAAAGGACATAATTTGAATGATGAACAGAAACGACTTTTGGCTTCGTGGCAACTACAAGGAGCTGCAGCAATCTGGTGGGACGCACAGACTACGAATGTTCCTGAGAACGATTATTCCTGGGGAAGGTTCAAGGAGGAATTTGAAGCACAATTTCTCCCAGCAGCAGGCAAAACCAGGATGTATCGCGATTTCATAGATCTCAAGCAAGGAAACATGTCAATAGCAGAATACGGGAAAAGTTCAATGCACTCTCTTGTTTCGGCCCAGAACTGATCAATACCTCGCTCAAGAAGAACGAAATGTTTATATCTGGTTTGAAAGAAAATTTGTAAGATAAGGTAATTGGACATCTGAAGAGTTCATTCAGTGACATAGTCGACATGGCAATTCGTTATGAGGCACTATGTACGAAGAAACCAGTAATAAAGGCACAAACCGGAGAAACCAGTGGGGAGAATCCTCAGAAAAGGAAGTTTAATCCAAACTGGAAAGGAAAGGGAGAAATGGGAGAAAAAGCTAAGGAGCGTTTCAAGAACACCATATGCCACAACTGTAAGGAGAAGGGTCACATTGCTAGGTTCTGTAAGAAGCCAATAGTGGGAAAGCCACAGCAACTTCAGCAACAGCCTCAGCGTCAACCTCAGCAACAAACTCAACAGCATCAACAACAGCAAGGACCGGGAAATGACATGGTCAGGAAGACTCTATGCTTCAATTGTCACCAACCTGGACACCTGATCAAAGACTGCCCACTTATGAAGAAGGCACAACAGACCAATGTCTATGCTATTAAGAATGAGGCGTCCACTTCCCAGAATGTGAAGGGGAAAGGAGTCCTCGAAGGTACCTTACAATTGAAAGGAATTGATGTTCACGTTTTATTTGATACTGGTGCCTCGCAAAGTTTTATTTCATCTTGCACCATAGGAAAATTGCAACTTACCCCACAAATTGCACAAATCCGATTTGCGTATCTAATCCTATAGGTGGAAAGACAGAATTAAAAATGTTTTGCGATAACATAGCCCTCTCGTATCTTTCACATACCTTCCTATTCGATTTCTATGTCTTGGATTTTAAAGGGTTTAATTTTATACTTGGGTTGGACTGGTTAAGTAAATTCCAAGCGCAGATAAAATGTGACAAGGGAATCGTAACTTTAATAACTAGTATTGGAAGAAAAGCTAGGATACCATGTGGAAAACCCGGTATTCATACGTGTAGTTTCTTGTATGCTTTAGAAGCACCACAAGAAAATCTTGAGACGGTAGAAATAGTCAGAGATTTCTCTGACATATTTGAAGAGGTCACTAGTTTACCTCCTCATCGCGAAATAGAATTCCGAATTGACTTAATTCCAAATGCAAGACCGTTAGTTCAACCAAAACGACGAATGGCACCAAGAGAAGTTAAAGAACTTGAGGAGCAGACTCAAGATTTATTAGCTAAAGGCTTGATCAGACCAAGTTTTTCAAGTTGGGGTTCAGCGGTAGTTTTTGTGGTAAAAACTAATGGGTCACTGAGATTATGTGTTGACTATAGAGAGTTGAACAAGGTGACCATTAGAAATAAATATCCTTTACCCCGGGTAGACGATCTTTTTGATCAATTAAATGGAGCTACCGTATTCTCGCAAATGGATTTAGCAACAGGTTTTCACCAGTTGAGGATTTCTGAAGACAGCTTTCCTTTAACCGCCTTCAGAGGGCCAGATTTCTTTTACGAATGGTTAGTAATGCCATTTGGACTAACCAATGCACCTGCTTATTTTGTTGATCTTATGAACCGTGTTTTTAGGAAAATTCTAAACAAATTTGTCCTAATCTTCATTGATGATATTCTCATTTATTCAAAATCTGAGGAAGAGCACAGACACCATCTGAGGATAGTATTGGAGACTCTAAGAAAGCACGTATTAAAGGCGAAGTTTTCAAAATGTCATTTTTGGAAGTCAGAAGTTAGATTCTTGGGGCATATCGTGAACGGAGATGGTATCTCTGTTGACCCAATCAAAGTAGAAACAATACAAAAATGGAAACAACCCCGAGCACCAACAGAAATTCGTAGTTTCTTGGGATTAGCAGGATACTATCGGAGATTCATCCAGGATTATTCAAAAATATCTTCCCATTTAACAAAGTTAATGAAGAAAGGGAAAAAATTTGTGTGGACTCCGAAGTGTGAAGAAGCATTCAAACAACTGAAGGGGAAGTTAACAAAAGCACCAGTTCTAGCTGTTCCCGATGGAGAGAGTGAATTCACGGTATATACTGATGCTTGTGGAGTTGGACTTGGTGCAGTCTTGATGCAGTATAGACGTGTAATTGCATATGCCAGTAGGCAGTTAAAACAGCATGAGAAGAATTACGCAACGCACGATCTAGAACTTTTGGCAGTAGTCTTCGCATTGAAGATCTGGAGACATTATCTGTTAGGAGGGAAGTTTGAACTCTTCACAGATCACAAGCCATTGAAGTACTTGTTCACTCAGAAAGATATGAATCTGAGACAACAAAGGTGGTTAGAGTTTCTTGCAGCATACGACCTGGATATTATTTATACACCAGGGAAGGCAAATGTCGTAGCAGATGCTCTAAGCCGAAACGCAATCTTATCTCTTTTAGAAGTTGTCCCAACACTGCATCAAAGGATAAAGGGATATCAAAGAAGGGATACTCATCTAGAAAAGATTATCCAAGGAGTAAGGAAGGGAGAGGAGTCAGATTTTGAATTAGACAATCAAGGTACTCTCAGAATTAATGGGAGACTATGCATTCCGGATATTGACGGGCTAAGGCAAGAAGTATTGACCGAAGGCCATCAATCAAAGTTAAGTATTCATCCAGGAAATCAGAAGATGTATAAGGACATGAAACGAGTATTCTGGTGGCCAGGAATGAAGAAGGACATTCAAACTTATGTGGGAAATTGTTTAAACTGCCAACAAATCAAAGGAGATCACCAGACAACAGCAGGATTACTGCAACCAATGGAGATTCCCAATTGGAAGTGGGAGATGATATCAATGAATTTCATTGATGGGTTACCAAAGACGAGGAGAGGAAATGAAGGAGTATGGGTTATAGTAGACCGACTAACGAAGAGTGCACATTTCATTCCGGTAAAACCGACACGAACTGCAGCTTCGCTAGCCGAACTTTTTATGAGAAAGATCGTAAGAATACATGGAGTTCCAGTGAGTATTGTAAGCGACAGAGATCCCTTATTTACTAGTAAATTCTGGGAAGCGCTTCAAACAACTTTGGGTACTAAACTACATCTGAGCACAACTTACCATCCTCAAACGGACGGACAAACAGAGAGGGTAAACCGAATTCTAAAAGACCTATTGATGGCATATATTCTTGACTTTGGAGGATCATGGGAGGATCACTTATATCTAGTAGAGTTCTCCTACAACAACAGCTATCAAACCAGTATAGGTATGGCACCTTACGAAGCTCTCTATGGAAGACCGTGTAGATCACCGACTTGTTGGGTTGAGTCCGGTAATAAACTTGTTCTCGGTCCAGACATGATTTGAGAGGCAGCAGAGAAGGTTGAGTTAGTCAAGAGTAGGATGAAAGAAGCCCAGGATCGACGGAAGAATTACGAAGACCAAAGGCGAAGAGATCTAAATTTTTCTGTTGAAGATCTAGTGTTTGTGAAGATTGCACCTATCAGAGGAGCAATCAGATTTGGTAAAACAGGAAAGTTAGCTCCACGATTCATAGGACCTTTCCGTGTTATTGAGAAGATTGGTTCGCTAGCCTATCAAGTAGAATTACCAGAAAGGATGGCAGGGATTCACAATGTTTTCCATGTGTCCCATTTTCGAAAATGTATCCACGATCCATCATTGATTTTGGAACCATCCGTTCAAGAAGATCTAGAGAAAGAACCAAACATGACTGTGATACACTATCCAGTCTATGTAATGGATAAAGAAGAAAAGCAAATCCGAAACAAGACTGTGAAGTTGTTAAAGATACAATGGAGCGAGAACCCAAACGACTGTACTTGGGAAACGGAGAAGCACGTCAAGGAGTTTTATCCAAACTTTGTTATGGACTAAGTGTCAGTTTATTGTATGTTTGATTAGATATTACCGTATGTTAGATGTTATCATATGTATCGTTTTGGATGTTATCCAACGTTAGAAATGAAATGTTGGACCTTTTGTTTTATCAGCATGAGTTATTAAGGATTCAGTATTCTTAGGGCCTATGAACTTTTTACAATTTATGTTCACTTTCTGAGACTTTGTCCTTATTTTATCAGATGGGCCCCATTTTTAAGAGAACCGCTAGGAAGAAATTGACCCCTTTACAAGAACAGAGACTCACTGACAGTATTAGAGAAATAGCAGAGCCGAGTGTTAGGGCAGAGACGATACAGCCCAGGAGTGATGAGGGTAGATATATAGTCACAGACGAGCCTATATCCGGACAGCCCGAGCCGATAGAGGAGGACACAGGAGACGAGGCGAGCCTGCAGTCAGGTTATGATGGTGATAATGAGGGAGACGACAGCAGCGACTATGATAGCGACTCGGACATAGGGATAGAGGAGATTGAGGAAGAAGAAGAAGAGCCCATGGAAGAAGAAGAAGAGCCCATGGAAGAAGAAGAGGAGCCGATGGAAGAGGAGGAGGATCAGGTTGTACCAGAACTGACGCATGTCGACCCGGTAGTACCGGCTCCACCCATCGAGCTAGATGAGGAGTTGATTACTGCATGGGTGCAGTATATTCAAGACTTGTTGGCATACCATGTTGCAGCAGTTGAGCAGGGGATCCAGATTGACCTCGACTATCCAGGTATGATGTTACACCCACCAGCACCTACTGAGATCATTTACATCTATGATGAGGAGGAAGCAGAGGAGGGAGTAGAGGAAGACGACGAGGTAGTAGAGGTAGTCGATATTCAAGATGATGTAGAGATAGTCGATATCTCTGATAATGAGGGGGAGGACGTGATTAGTATCAGTAGTGATGACTCCGAGTAGGAGTATATGCTAGGTATGTACATAGGACTTTGTATCAGTCTATAACTCGAATTAGTCGAGTATAGCACTTGTATCGTATTAGTCTATAACTTGAACTAGTCGGGTATAGCACTTATCGTATTTTTTATAGCACTTACTATGATGGTTTATGACATATCACTTTTGGCTTGATTTATATCTATGTTTACAAATTTCGAGGACGAAATTTTTATAAGGGGGAAAGATTGTAATGACCCGGAAATTTCGGACGAAATAAAAACATGTTAAAATTGATAAATGAACACAACATGGATAACTAAACTTATTTATGTTAAATATTTCATTATACAAAGTAAGAATAAAGAAAGAGAGTAGGAAAAAAACTTTTCTTTATGATAACTTAAATCAAGTATGCATTTCAACTACATATGTGATTTAAGTGATTCAAAACTTTAGATGTACTTTTATAGCAAGTATAACTCAGACATTTAGTAAAGTTAAAATATGTGTTTTCAACAAATGGACCTTACAAATATCATGCACTAGGAACAGCACCCAACTGGTTAAAACTTTGGTATGATTACCCAACTGAAACATCATGAACTAAAACCTTTCCTGTGTGCGCAAATATCAAGAAGTCTTGCTACAAAACAAAAAGGTTAATGGATGAGAATAATACACCTTTACACTAAAATCTTCTCTAAACAAAATTGTGTAAATCATATTTACTTATTAAGGGTGGAAATGTGCCAACCCTTGCGCTGGAAAACATGACCACATTCTCAGCTAAAGACAAGGGATTTTGACACTTGATTTGAGTAAAAACACTTAAGTGTTTTTATAGATTGATGCAAGAAAATCTCCTGTATAATGTGGCGCATCAACATTTAATGGAGGTGTACTAAAAACTAGCTTTTTGAATTTAGTTTAAAAATAATGTGTGTGGGTAAATTTCCTTGCCAAAGAAAGCCCTGCTGTGTATTTGCTCATACGTATGAAAAGGGTTTATAGGGGATTTGGTTGCCAAAAGGACCAAAGCATTTAAAGCTTTTGTCATCACTTAGACCACTTGCATGGACACCTTTTCCCCAACAAATCTTTGCGCAAGAAATACATTGAGAAACTGAGCTTTCAGAGGAAACATTCCTCTGTGTAAACCTGCGCCCAAAATATGATTAGGGAAAATTAGATTTTTCTATTTAAAAAAAACATTTCTTTTAGCATTTCCTTTGCCTATAAATAAGCTGATAACTTGCTCCTTTTTAAATCACTTTAATTCAAGCTTTTGAGAGGAATATAGGAGCTGTTAGAAACATTTTCTCAGAGGAGCATTCATTGTGAGTAAACACTTTGATACACCCATATATATTTTTCCATGCAAGTTTTTATATATATATGTTTTAGATTTCTGCAGTGAACATGTTTGTGTATGATAGAACCCAACCTCGGACACCCATGATTGAACACGGCTCAACTTTGTACTGATGTATGTTTGCACTAATGAAATGCATAGAAGCTCATTTTTAGGTTAAGAAACACTTGAAGTTACACAGGAAGAGAAAAACTATGTACAGTTTTTAAGTCAATACATAAGTGTTATCCGGTTAGAGACTATGAACTGTATAGATATTATCAACCATTTACTGTGTGATCCAGTGTGGGTTCACGGGTACATGCTCAGGGGTTTAAAAACACTTGAAGTATCATGACGGTAAGTCCTTGTGTTGATTTAACAAAGCATTAAAAATGGTCCTGTCAAAAACATTAACTGTGTATTTTAAAAATGATAACAAACTGCTCTGTTGGCACCTCCCCTTCCAGTGTTTTGCTAGTATGAAGTTCTAACACTGGTCCTTCATGTAAATGATCCATTCAAGCATTTTTACAACATTGAATAAGTCAGTAAAAATGGTATATATACTTTGATATACCCGGTATATTTACAGTAAGGGAACCGAAAAAAATCAATGTATGCTAAACCATGCAGCATGATATATATGTAGGTATATATATGCATATGATCAGTAAGGGGAAGGTTGAATTTAAAATCAAAACATCCAGTTTTTAATATAAGGGATCAAGGATATGGGTTCCTCGTTTTTTTTTATCATACCAGTTCAAATAGAACTGCACCACGACGGAGGCAGTACGGGGCGCCGCACCAGTGACAAAGGGAGGGCAGAGTCGTCGTCGAAGGATGGCCACGAGGGCTGGAGTTCCGATGGTCAGAGATGAGAGATGGAGGGAGATTCTTTGACGAGCTGTGTACAGACCGGGGGGGAGAACAAGTGCTCGTCCACGTGAAAATGGGTGGGTTTTGGCTACCTTAGGTTACACTTGAACTGCGCCTCGCCTACGGCGAGGGAGGCTGTCGCGCCAGCGGCGAACGGAGTGTCTGGTCGGGGGCGAGGTTTGACCGGAAGGGCAGGGGTCCCAACAGGCTGAGGCGTTGAGGGCGGGAGGCTTTCTGGCATCGGGTTTCTATACAGGGGGCACGGCTGGTTATTTTCTAAAGTGGTAGTACCACTTTTTGTGGCAAGAGGCCAGCGCACGAGGAAACAAGCGATCTCACCATGATTTGCAAACGGTCACCATGATTTGCATGCGGTCACCATAATTTGTAAAGCTGGTACTGTGGTACCTTGAGAACAATTTCAAAGGAGGTTTGAACAAGTTTTTTAAATTTAGAAACTGAATAAAGGAAAATGTTTTGTCGGAAAAATATATATTTAAAATATATTTAATTAAATAAATAAATGAATAAATTTAGAAACTGAATAAATAAATTTCCATACATCTTTGTTAACATTTTATGACATATGAAAATGTATAAATAGATGCATAATTTATTTTTGTAATTTAAAACTGAAAAGAAAGAAATATTTATTTAGTCCACCAACGATAAGTAAAATAAAAGCGGGTCAAGGGAAAAGGAATATGTTTTCGATATGAACTCCAACCGTTTTAAATAAACATTGAAATACGATTGTGTCAACTGAAGTCAGAAATCATTTTAAAAATGATTTAACGAATCAGATCATTTGTAAATAAAGGTGGATTAACTATGTACATAAAACTGGTCCCTTAAGTAACACTTGTACTTAAAAGATATTTAACGCCAACTGTTTCGAAGAGTCCGGAACTATGTTCCACTTCGTTCCAGATCTACGTCGTCTGCAAAGAACTATCGAAGAAATAGAAGATGATGAAATGCAAGGATTTATTTTGTAAATCCAAGGTAGAAATTACCTGAGATGGATTTATAGAATAAACGCCTTCGGTTTGTCCAATCCCAGGACGACTTGTATAGACGAATATCTGACAATGTAATTCTAACTAATCTCGCACGTTGATCTTTCCAAACGTATGTACGTAGTGGCAGAAGAACTCGTTCCTCTTGCTTTATACTCGTATCATATTTTTGGGAAAATCAATTAGACATTCGTGAGTTTTGAAAATGTGATATTCAAAGGAAATTACCGTGTTTAACTGGTAAGTTTTAGCCTCAAGCCTCACAACCGGAAATGACAAAAAATCGGGCAGGCAGCATGGCTATGTGGTTAGCTTCCATTAGGATGTATCATCACCTATCTAGAGATATTTTCCTTGTTTCTTATTCTATCGATTCTGTCCCGACTCGGGAAATGGTTGCCGTACACAACCATTGGTGATATACATTCGATACACTCAAGAGAAATGAGTGGTCGGTCATGTGTGGCCGGGTTACAAGAAGTTCTTGTTGAACATGTGTATTCGTATCTAGAGATACATCGTTGGAAGGTGATCCCATACCTTGTCATAAGTGGAAATCCGTTATCCATAAGCGCCAAGCGATTTTGTTTGTATATTATATAGTAAAATGTGAGATGAAAACATTTTACTAGATTATAACTTATTTGTGTAAACCCTAGACATTATCATAATATCTAGCTTTAATAACACACTGTTTTGATCTCATAAGGTAAAAACCCATTCCGTATTCACGGCGTGGTCTTATGAATCATTTTGATTTCTAAAACTTGTTTTATAAATCGTTTACTCACACCAGTCCATGACTGACCCGGAGTTTATTTTTCTGTGTTTTCCTTTAAACTCTTGGGTATTCATAACACTTGTTATGGATAGACAAGTGATCCAGGTATTTATCATTACTTGGAGTAGCAGGATGGAAAACCCTGGGATGTTGGCTTATCTATCTTATGTTATGTACTATTATCCAGATGGTGGTTCAGTTATGATGTTATGTACTATTATTCAGCAAGTTAGTATCACTGGTGATTGTTATGTAATCACAATGACATATATCCCTATGTATGATGTAAGTTATGTACTTGACTCAAATATGTATCCTTATGTATGAAGCACCTTATGTATTTGACTTGTAATATGTAATATTTTGGGCTATTAATATATTGTCCTAAGTTCCGTTGTGAGATTCTGATGTCTTTTTCTTAGTTCTATTATTCTATCTACTTCTTTTCTTATATAATGATACAACTTCTGAGGCACTGGAAAGTTGGGTCATTACAATAAGTGACCAATAGGTCCGCCTAGGGTCTTAAGAGATCAGGGAGAATCCACCATTATCTATCATTAATAGTGAGCGAATGAAAAAATATATATAAAACTCCGTAATTAGGGGTCAACTCTCGATTAAATAACTAACTGTGTTCTGGTATAAAGGCTTCCTAAATATGTGCGTAAACGTTCTATCTCGGGATAATATTTTAGAGAATACCACCTTGGGAAGGGTAGTTTGAGTCGTGCGTAAATATTTACAAGGTTAGGCTAGAATCACTAACCTTGGTAGGCATACATCTTGAGTCGAACCAAATGGGATACATCTGTTTATTATAATCTATGTTGTACATTTCCTATTCACTAGATTCTTGTTGTTCTGACCCCCCCATTACAACTACCCAGGTTTTCTAGAGAAGGTCGGGTTCTCACAGCCGTCTAAGTCTGGCTTTTTGTTCTCGTTTTCTCTCATGCTCAATATTAGCAATGTGAGTTACTTTAAAAAAGTAGGTACTTGAGTTAATACTAGTTTATCCTATTTTGTTTTCGGTGTGAGTTATCTTTTCGTACTCTTATTTTGCTCATGTTCATTTATTTGCAGGTAGCAGATATCCGCTCCATGCTTGGATGTGTTCGAGTTTCAATTTTTGTTGAAATTTAGACACAGAAAAGTGTGGGGTGTTACGCAAGATGCTTCGAACACCTGCGGGTCGAGTACACTAACGGGTCGAATAAATCTGACCTGACCCCCCGCGTGCTCTTCAAGCCGATGATTTAATCATGAAGCTTTGTAGGATCGGAACAAGTGACATTAAAGGAAGTTGCTAAAAATAGTATGTACATATAAGTGAAGAGAAATTGACGAAGCAACATGGGCTAGTCAGATAATTTGAACTTTTTCTTTGATTCTACAAAAGCCAAAGAATTTACCTAGAGATATTTACATCTCGATTGAGAGCTCCGATTTGTTGATCGCAACAGAGACGATCGTGGATCACACATCATATTTATACTTGGTGCAAAAATCAAGAGACATGGCTTCACGAAGCGTTACGACTTTATGAATTGACACAATTACTGATTATCGCCGATTGAAGAAAAGACAGATTGGCAATTTCAAAGCATGCCTCGTCTTCGATAAGACATACTTTGAGGGGAGAAAATATTGGCCTACTTTGTGACTAGGTCACACAAAGTCCAAACACCATGAATGTGTGCATGGGATCCCAAGTGTCGAGTCGATTCAATGACTTGACACCTGATCGAATAGGAAAGAAGAGTATAGGGTCGGATGGGGAAAGGTACCAGCGGTTAAGAAGAGATAAAAGAAGCGCTAGTTCGAGTGGGGACAAAGTAAGCTTCGGGTCAGATAAAGTCGACCCGACCCACTCGAGCCCAAGAACTGAGCGTTGGGCGCCTTCGGTTTGGATTGGATGGGGACCGACCCGACCCCTTGTTCATGAGCCTGTGGCGCTTACTTGGTCTATTCATGACCTATTTTCTATCCTACACAAATGGATTGGGTTCCATATGTACTCATGATTTGGAAGCACCATCTCCACTACTGTCTCGAGATCTCCTCAGGGCCTGCCATGTGTCATCCGACCTGCTCCCCTTCCATGCCTAAAAGTACACAAAGAGGTGACAATTTGAGGTACCTTTTGGCACTCTACACACTTGAGCTCCACCATTATCATAATTCTCCTTGCTAATCAATATTGTACTCTTGGTCTTTGAGTATATTCTTATACATCGCGATAGAGAATTGATTGTATTTGTGAGATTGAGTGATTATCGACATTATATTTGAAATCCATTACTCAATCAAAGACCTATAAAGTGGACATAGGCTCTTTAACGCCGAACCTCTATAAATCATGTGTGTCGATTATTTGTTCTCTGTTTTCATATTACTATTCTTCATTTTTCCTTATGAAATATAATCAATTAGGTGTTAGTGCCATTTTTCAGTCTAACACTTTGAGTAAACAATGTTTGTAAAAATATCTTATACTTAGTAATAAATAAATGTTAATTGATATTATGGTACCTCTTCATTTTCCATTACTTCTCACTCAGAAATTGTGGACGTCAAATAAAACACCAAAAGGAAAAAAAGGCAAATTCTATTTAAACGCCGAGTTGCCCCATTTTTTTAAAAAAAATGGTATCCTCCTTTTTTTGCTGAGTTAACCTCCTTTTTTAAGTCACAAAAATCCTTCCATATAGAGTCGTTACGTGGTGACTTAAAGGTACCACGAACATGCAATGCATAGTAGCCTAAAGGAACCACATAGGTGCCTTGTGCAATACCCTAAAGGCACCACATAGAAATGGGGGTCTACTCAATGAATCCTCGTGTCTAAATATAATTTGCCTAGAAAAAATACGGAAAATAATAATATTAATGTAGTAGTAAAAATAAAAATAAAGATATAGATATCTAGTTATAAAAAAATCGATAGGTTATTAATTAGCCAACGTATATTAAAATGTAAATTCATACAAAATTTTGGAAAAATTTCATATAGATCTTGTGCGATGGAGGCAGAAGAAAGCGGAAGCAGTGAAAGAATGTGAAAGCAAAATAGAGGAAAATTAAACAAAGATTAAAAGGAAATCTGGGCAGTGAACTTTTTATTCATGGCAGGACCAATATAATAAGTATTCATTGCATTTTTTATTGGTATAATCAAAGTGAAAGCACATAATGCGTATTGATAAGTAATAATAAATGACCTATAACAGGGGAAAGTATTCAAACACAATCGGGGGAAATTAAAAAAAAAAAGTTCAGAAAGAATAATTACATTACTACAAATATGGTTTTATGTTATAAGTAAATTAAAAGAGTGTCCACATAAGTGGAAATGGACTTATGTATTAGGTAGGCACAGTGGAAAACTAATGTCAAAGGTACAAATGATAGTTTTCAAAAAATAAAATATTTTAAATAGCATCTATATATTGCTGAAAACGAAGATGGAAATAACGAATATGAAGGAAAAAACAATTAGTCTCATACCATTAACTGCTTAAGCATAACAATGACAAATAATAATTTCAATGCTAAAGTCCTATATGTGAAGGAATTAGTAACAGGAGAGTTTTCTGAAATTAGGACTGAAAGTATTAATTTTCTTGGGAAACAAAATAATACTTGGAAACTAAAAATTAGCATACTAAGCTGTAAATGCAATCAAATGTCTTTGCAGGAAAATAAGCGAAGGTTGAAGTAAATTCAATGTGCAGGTTGATATTGTTGCAGAAAACAATGGTATTATTTAAAAAATAGTGTATGTTACATCTAATTAAAATGATTGTTATAAGGGTAAAGGGAGGAATTCAAGGGCCCACTATAATTTCTCCTTTTACATTAAAACTTGTCCTTATCGGCAAAAAATTTCCCCTTTGTCCTTATGGAACAATTTTTTGTTTTTTTGTCCTTTAGGGTATTTTTCCTAAATAGTATATTCATTTCTTTCTATCCCTGACTTCATCATTACAAATATTTCTAACTTATTGTCATACCCAAGTAAGAAATGATATGTCAATGGTTATTTTCGCCTTTGTACTCATTATATAATTAGTCACTCATTTTACTATCTTCATTTTCATTTCTATAAATCATCCTTTATACTCCTATATTACTTTCAGAAAAATGCCCTAAAGGACAAAATGAACAAAATAAAGAGGCTGGTAGGATCTTTATTTTTAACTTATTGTATTTACCTTTGTAGTGGCAGGTCTCAAGTAGCTTCGCCCAAAATAAAGAGGCTGGTAGGATCTTCATCACTTAACTTCAAAATTTATTTTAATATCAAGAGAAATCGAGCAAGATTTATTTTATGATCTTCCTACAATTGGTAAACATGATGCAGACTGTTGTTAAAAACATGGAATTGTAACAAATATAGTTACAAATGTACATAGTAATGCATGTTCAGTGCTAAATTTAGCATTGTCAGCATAAAAAAATCCAGTACATGACATAATGATGATGTGAATCACTAACAAAATTGGAATGTTGTTAAAAGGGAGAAGATTATAACAACAAAATCAAAAAACATACGAAATTAACTCTTTTATTTTTACTTGATCCAGTTAAAAAAATGGAAACCCAATTACCATATGAGATCATATTTTCTTTTAGCAGTCTGATATAGGAAATGAACAACGTTAAACAAAACACATTTATGAAGCTAAAGTTTAACTAAATCAATATAAATGATAAACAACCTAGAATTAAAATTTGCAAATCGTAATTATACAAAGGAAATTGAGAAAACAAATTGGATCCATTTAGGTATATAGTAATAAAAAATTGAAAAAATAAGGAGCTAATAAGGTTTTGTCCGTAGATAAATAATGAGTGAAATTAATTAAAAGAAAAATTAGGCGTATAAGAGTAGAATATAGTGGCCCTAACAGGCATTTTCCATAGTTGATGTCGTAAACCCTAGCTTATGTTTTCTCCAAGTTGACACCATAAACCACTAATTTTGAAGAGAGGTAAATAAATTAGAATAGTTTGTTGGTATTTAATTAATTTTAGATAGAAATTGTAAATTATGGGTAAAATCAATTAGAAAAATACGACGCATAAGAGTACGATACTGTTTACCTACCCGCCAGTTCTCCCTAATTGACACTGCAAAACCTAGCTTACTTTTATTTTCCTCATATTGACACTATATAGCCCTAGTTTAAAAGTGATAGAAATAAATCAACATAGCTTTCATGTATTTGTCATCAAGTTGGGTGGAATGAGTGAGAAAATGTTGAGAGGAAGAATTAATTTCAGTTCAGAACCTATTGATTTTGGTAGAAAAAGATAGCATATGTTGAACGGAAGAAGAGAAGATGGGAAAAGTAGTGCTTTGAGAAGCGATTGAATATATAGAGGGGTTTTCACTAGTGTAGGAAACATCGGGCGACAAATGTGAAAACATTAAGGAAGAAAGGAAACCATGAGGACTGGTTGAATGACCGTTGATATTGTAGTGGGCAGCCGAATGTGGGTAGTAAAAACTACACATATTTCATGTATTATAATTTTCTATCTCATCAATTGGGGCGTATGTGGAAGGGTTATGTTGGAAGTTCAATAAAGCTTAACCATGTTAAAGTATTTGCATTATTAGTACAGAATATATCAATATCAGATGGTAAGGCAATTTATCTCATGGCCGATAACATTAATATAATTCACGTATAACTCGCATTGCATATAAAAAGGTCGATCAAATACACTAGAAATAATATTTCAAAAGCTAAGTTGAGTATGTATGTTATAAAATCAAATTAACATATGTAGTATTTATCTAAAAATTTGAATTCAATTTTGGTCACCATTAACTTATAATTCTTTTTCAATGATCCAAGCTACATCAAGATCATTAACACAAACCCAAACTCCATACATGCTTAAGTTTAGGATAAAGAAACAAAAATAACCTATATTAGCTTGGCTTTGGGTTCTCGTATTTCTTAAAGAATATAATCTAGGATAATTTTGAAGACAAAATAAATAAACAACATTTTCTTGTGCTCATATTCTCTTTCCTTCTCATGAAACCGATAATTATAGGATTATTTATGCACCAATCACGTATAAATGAAATAAAAGTCAATAAACTATCTTAATATATCAAAAACAATGAAGAGACTATGCTGAAATTAGAAGACATGCAACATTAGAAAGAAAATAGGAAGTTCAAATATTTCTATTAGCAGAGAATATCCGTTGGTAAATAGATAAGCAAGATACCAGATCATTGAAGGAGTTAGAAGAACACTGACGGAGGTGGTGAGTCATTGAGTGTAAATATTGTTATGAACTCAAGATATAGTGCCATATAGTTGCGCAAAATCTTATTTTTCTAATATTTTTAGTCTTAGCACATAACATTTACCTATATGACTTTGCTCAATAAATCCAACGTCAAAAAATAAAATATGATATGTTATGGTTACATCGAGAAACAAATCATCAAACACAGAACAAATATGAAATTTTGGCTAAGTGACCATCAATTACGCAACCGAACACTTAAAAATTGAATTAAGTAAATTGAAAATCAAATCACCATAAATAAAACAAGCATGAAATTTTGTCCAAATAACCATAAATTGATAATCAATTAAACAACTGGACACTAAAAAAATCTAGTCGATATATATATATATATATATATATATATATATATATATATATATATATATATATATATATATCAAAGAAAACCTTATTTTATTCAAATAATCTTCAATTTTAATAACTCTGCCTTATCAATTATTGACCTTCAGGAGATTTGAAGTTTGGAAAGATTAACAAGCTGGTTTTTGGACAAGAAAGGATCTTCGATTTCAAATCTGATAAGTAGAAGTATTATTGTAGTTGTCGACGCGGATATCAGCTCGAGTGATAAAGCAGATGGTTACATATGGTTTGCTAACAATTGAGACATATCAGTGACAAATACTTCTGTTTTCTAAAGTTATTAGAGACTCCAGTATATTGACTTTAAGTAGAAGTTAATTAAAGACAAAGATATTCCGGGTCTCTTGAAGGGGTCTCAAGTTTATTGTTTTGTTTAGTGATAAAGGCGGCATTTTCATATAAATTTTCGGTTATATGCTCAAGTTATTGATATTATATACTACTGAGTCTATATTTATTTTTTGACCCATATATGCATCGAGAACTCTACAAAATTCACTTACCATATAAAGTCTCAGTAAAAAAAAACTTATTTGCTGCATACACATATAGTCAGGTTGACACTGACTACAAAGCAGATACATAAAAATAACAACAAACAACTAGTGTGGTTACTTTGAAATGGTACTCTTAAAGTGCACACATTTAATATGTAGGTTTACTTGATTGCTAATTATAATATTTACTATCTTTGCTTTTATTGGATAGTCAACTTAGAAATAAAGACTTCAGAATTTAAATAGATAGACTTGGTACATCATATTTCTTTTGGAAAATAGCTATGTATAAGTACCTGATTGCAAAAAATAAAAAATAAAAAAAATATTATGCCTTTCTTTAGTTTTTGTGCATCTAAAAGGAAAAATTAAGACCTTGCAAATGTAGTTGCTATTTAAGGGTATTCTGGTGTAGTTTGAGCTTTTCCTTGCATTATCTTTATTGTTGATAGAAATACCAAACTAACTTGAAAGTTATCTAAAAACAAAAAAAGAATGGAAATTACCACACTAGTAATATGAAGAGTTGTATAGGTATGGCAATATCTTTAATTTTTCGACGATTTAAAATGAAAAGTAGTTGCATCTTCTCATGAGTGTACCTATTTGCTGCTAATAACTGAAGACAATATTAGAGAAAAAAAACTAAAATCAACTGAAAATTTTCATGTTGAAGAGACATGTCAAAAATAAGATAGAAATGATATATTTTAAGGCATAATTCCAAATTGGATCACCTTTTGTATTTGTATGTCCATCAGACGTGCTTGTATACTCGTATAAATAAGGAAAGAATAGCACACTTTAAAAAAATCAGGATACCATACAACAATAAGTTTATTTGTTGATGCTGGAGAAACGGGGACCAAATAGCACCAATATCAAGCATATACACATCAATATTTAGTAGCCAATCAATAACAAGATGATGATAAATCAAGCAACGTTCATGTACAACATGGAAGCTAACAATGTAAAGCTAGACAACTATAGAACAAATAATAAGTAATCAAATATATAAAAGATAAAAAAACAAGCAAAAGCATATGGTTACGTTAATTATTATTTATATTATCCCTTTTGCTATGAATACAATATTGAATGGTTTTTCAGAATGAAAAATGAGTAATTGTATTATGCTAATATCTGAATAGCAACATTATGTTATAAACTATAGAAATCCATTATTAGACTGGAGTGGGAGTTTTCATTTACATTGTTGTATCTTCCTTCTTTCAAACTTATGAAGAAGCCTTTCAGAGTTGTTCCATCTCACATCGCTCAGTTTGTATTTACAATAGTATTGTATCAAACAATAAATAACTATATATTTGATTGGAATTACTATATTTTATGCTTTATTTTAATTCAAGCTATGACAGGATTGTGTTTTGATTTTAGTTACCTGCTTGTTGTTTCAAGTGAATTATTTGGCGTCATTATATCCCTTAAGCAATCAAGAAGGTATGAGAATACATAAGGACTAACATAAAATATGGAACGTAGAAAATAAGAAGGTAATACCCTTAGATGCGACATTGTTGTCGTCTTACGTGGGAGGGTCGAAGTTATGATGTCCAAGATTTTCACTATTCTTTCTTCATTACTCAATTAAAACAAAATTTTGCAAACATAATTACATTTTCAAATAAGATAATCCTTAACTAGTTTGATGTTTTTATTAGTGGATATAAATGTTCTTATGAAAAGGATTTAATGATTTAAATAATATTTTGTATGGAACTTCTTATATTTGTGCATCTTATAAGTTATAGTCTATGTGATGTTGGCATTTAAGTATATGTAAAAGGACTATGAAAAAAGACACGGGTTTAATACTAAAGTCAAGTGCAATATTTTTTTACTATTTTTTTTTTTAGATCTTTGTATGTTATGTCACATAGACATTTAAGGCCTAATCATGCATACACGCATTTGTTAATAATTATTGGTGGACAAAAGCACATAAGTATAATAGTTTCAACCTAATTTATTAAATTATATGTAGTTAATGCCTGAATTTTGGAGATGGGAATACGTACAAAATAATTTCGACCTAAAGAACAATTAAATGGAAGAAAATGGAAAATGAAAATTAAAAAAGGGAATTTAATGATTTTTTCTTATTTTTATAATTTGAGCATGATTTTAAGGAAAACGACCCAAGGGTTGCAGATAAAAAAGGAATTAGGACCCGATACCCGAATAGATAACACAAGTATATAACACCATCATAACCCTAGTCGTAATCAATTTATCTCATCCAAACCCTAACTTGGCTCTAAGGGACATAGGAGACGAACTAACCAATGCCTCCACTTCGAATCAAGAAAAAATAAATTAAGTCGGTTTCCATCACTCGTTATTCATGATCCTCGAAGCCCAATTTGAGTTATTTGATGGTTTAGTTAGCATAATCTCATCTTTGGTTTTGATAGCGATAAGATTCTCGATGATAGTCTGAAAGGCTTGACAAGATTTTGGATCTTGAAGATTTCATCCAGTTCCATACTTTTAGCTATAGGATCCAATTTTTTCTTGATTTATTTCGATAGATGGTTGTTTCCGACAATGATTTTGCTACTCTCTCGTCTGTTCTAAATAGGTATATGATATATTTTGTTATCAAACTTACTTCTATGGAAATCTTTTCCTATGATTTGATTATAATCTTTTGATGTATGAAATTTTGCTTTGCTAGATTTGTATGCTTCAACGGAACACTACTGGTTGTGATGTGGATTTGCTGTATAGTAGGTAAGTAATTATCAGAATCATTCTCATAATTATTGATTTGATTTAAAAAATTAAGTGAATTTTGATTTCCCTTATATGAACAAGTTTTGGATGAGCCAGTTCGACCACCACTAAAAGGGAGCTTATAGGAGCCAATCGAGAACCATCATAATTGAGTTTCCAGTAACGTAAGAAAGCTTTAGCTCTATCTTCCTGATTGTCAGTTATCATTTGATCAAAGTATGAGTTGTCAGTAAGGTGTTTCTTCTTAGATTCTTTTTAACGATAATCTAACTGTCAACATCTATGATATCTAAAGCTGAAAGCAATTTATTCTTTTATTTCTATGAATCCACCGGTTTTTCCTTTCCAAATATAGTAAATAAAAGTAGAAAATATGTTGATGCTTTCTTGAATTCGATTGATTCTTCTCTGTAATATTCCTGGATGTAAGAGATGCTTTCTCTAATATTTTGAATGAGAATTTTACAATTGAAATTAAATTTATTTTTTGCATTATATCAAACGTGTTTTAAGTAAGAGCAATCAAAAAATAGATGCTCTTTACTTTTTGGGTCATCCCTATAAAGTAAGCACCTAATTTCATAATTCTTTTTTCCATTTTGAAATTCTATCTCTAGTTGGAAAATCTATTTATTACTGCAAAATAAGCATAGCATGATATCTTTGCGAATTTGTTTTATTCCAAAGAACATTATACCAATCAACTTTTGCAGCCTTTCAAAAAAAATCTTACTTTATTGAAAGAGAATTTTCCTTTATTGCTCAATTTCCATAACCAAGTATCCTTCAATAGATTTTGATTGGTTGACACATTTTCAACTGTTGTTTTATGAGTTGTGGCTGCTTGATGATTTTGAGTTTTCCAAACATTATTCTTAATATTGCTTTAGATTGTAGAATTTGCATCTCCCAAAGTATACAATATTTACCAGCCAAGTAGATTTACTAAAAAATATCCATGTATCTATGGGTCAAACCATATACTTGTTTGTTTACTATTTTTAAATGTCCTTCTGTGATTTTAACTTTAATATTTCTGCATTCGAGTTTGTTGTTCTAATAAAATAATGATTACTTTATATACTGGTAGTAAAAAAAATCTTTTTAAGATATTTGCCTTTCATCCATTTTGCCCAAGGAGATTTTTCTTTATGAATTTCCAAATTAATTTCATTTTGCATTCCTCACCAATATCATTTATATTTCTCGAACCAAGCCATCCATTTTGTCACGTTCTACAAACTTTATCCCATGAGATTTTATGATGCTATCCTTTCCTTATGAAATTAGCATACACATTTTCAATTTTGTGAATATCTTTGGCTAGAATGTTATAAGACTAGATCCAATAGATAATAGTTTTTTTTTGATAACATTACTTACTACCTCCAACCTAACAACTATAGACAGGAGTATACAGACCAACCTTATAGTCGGTTTTTAATCATATCATACAATCTGGTACAATCTCTATCACTAATAAAATTAATACTAAGTAGCAGACCAAAATATTTGACTAATAGGGCTCCTTTAACTTTGGAATCTTATTCATATCATCCTTACAAGTACACCCTTTACTAAAGACTATTTTGCTTTATGTTTCATTAAATTTAACCTAGTAATTTTTTCTAATTTTTCAAATATATCAACCAGAGTAATAGCACATTTAGAGTTAGCTTTCAAAAAGTTTTATAAATCATTTGCATATAACAAATGAGTTACAATTGGATTGATTCGATTACTGAATTTCATATTATCATTTAATAACTCGGTTATCAATTAAAATGGGAAAATGCTTCATGACAATAGTAAAGAGGTAAGGTGATAATGGGTCACCTAGTCTCATGTCGCTACTACTATTAATAAATCCTCTAGTATTTCTATTCATTATAATAGAAAATGTAACATCTTCTATACACTCTTTTATTAAATCACATAACTTCTCGATGGAATATAATTATTTCATTATATGAATACTGAATTTTATATCAATTATACTGAATGCTTTATGTAAATCAATTTTTAAACATATAAAATTTTTGTTTTTAGTACTTAAATTTATGAGCATTTCATAAGCCAATAAACTATTGATAGACATTAACCTGTTTGAAACCAAGAGCACTTTGATTTTCGAAAACTATATATTTTATAAATTTTCAATCTATTGCAGATAATAATGGATATAACTTTGTAAATAAAATTACAACAGGAAATAAATATATAATCTTAATGATAATTAAGAATAACGAATTTAGGAGCCAAAGTAATAAAAGTATGATAGGGTTTTTAAATAGTTTACCTTGTTGAAAAATTCTGAAACAACACTTTGAATGTCACGCCAATGTGGTTTTAAAAAAAATTCTCTAAATCCTTCAGGCCCTGTGATTTTATCCACATTAGAATTAAAGTTAATATGCTTAGCTTCTTGTATTCTAATAGAATCAAGGAGAATTTTCTGATAGTTATCATTAAATACATATGTGGCCACACCATTTAAAGAGGCAATGAGATGTGAGTTAGCATTGCACCGGGTTGTAATATAAGAAATTATTTCTTTTTCTACAAGTGAATCTTCGTTTACAACCATACACTTATCGTCCATCATCTTCCCATTATCACTTTTATTTCAACTTGTTGTCATTCTAGCATAAAATTTTTGCTAGCAACATCCCCACTTGAAAGCTACAAAATTTAACTTTCTGCCTTAGATTAGTAGATTGGATATGAAGAGAGCTAACGAATAAAGACCAAGCATTGAAAAAATTGCTTATTAATTCAGGGTGTTACGGTTATCATCTAATTCATTTAGGGGTTTCTTACATTCCAACTGCCAGATAATAATAATATTGATTTAGCTCTATTTGTATTCCAATTTTTCCAAAAAAAATTAAGAATTTTATTTAGCATGTATTGGGAAGTTCCTTCTTATTTGAGGTTTAAAATACTTTTGATATTTTTAGTGTACTTTTTTTTAAGCACCCAACATTTACATATCCAAAAGGTAGTTTCCTTTTGAGCAAACTATTTTGAGATAAGATAATTTTGATAAGAGTATGATCACTAGTACCTTAAGCAATTAGTGTTAGAGAATGAGTTTAGGAAAGTTTGGCATAAAAAATAATCTATTTAATTTTACAATTAATATTTCTAAGCTCCTGAGATTTCCAAGTATATTTATTCCTAAAAGCTTTTGGTTCAATTAAACTTGTTTATAAAATAAAATTTTCCAAAATTTTTATTTTAAAGAAACAGGATCTCCGCTTCCATTTTCAAAACCATGTAAAGATGAATTAATGCCCCAAATAAGAAGCCAAGACATATTTACTTTCCTATATAACAATATTGTTCCAAAGAACTAATCTATTATTTTCACTATTTAATATATAAACAAAAGTTATTTCTAAAAGAAAACTCTCTTTGTTTTTGTAGAAATAGTGGATAGATTGTTAGTTAAAAATTTGATAATAAATATCACAAATATTGGGATTCCAAGGCATCATCATTCTGTTATTCCCACCCATTTGATTATTATTGATAACATTCTAATTAGGAAATTATCTAGTTTTCAAATCAACAATTTTGTCGTAGCCTAATTTATGTCTAAAATAACCAATAACATAAGGGTTGTGTGAGAGTAGCATATTAGAAAAATTCAATTATCTATTAGGGGAGTTAAGCCCTCTTATTTTCCAAGCAATACTAGATATTATTAAATATTATATTAAAATCGAAAAAATAACCAATTATAACAAGGATACATAACGAATATAAGGAAGGTACAATGAAGCATTTTCCTATCAGCCATATCATTTCCAACCGGTTCTTTCGAGTTTCTTTTGCAAGAAGTATTATTTTTTTGCTTTCAGTTGCTCTTTGCATTTATCATTTCTACTAATATATTTTTCTCTGAATGTAGATTCCTCTGCATCTTCACATTAATTTTCCTATGAATGAGAGGAATATTATCAGTAAGAAAACTAGTCTTTTCCGTACATAAGGTGGTTACATTCAAGTTTTTTGGTTTTTGCCTTTCTTTTTATACTTTACTGTCTTTGAAGTTAGAAGGAAATTCAAGATTTTATTTGCAACTTCATGCATAAATTTCCCTTGTGAATTTCTTGTCCTCTTTGATTTTTCCTAGGTAGCTTGAGAATTATTACCTTCATGATTTCAAATTACATATTATCTTAAAGAAGGCTTATTAACCTCAAATGCAATTTAATTTTATATTGCTTTTATAAGTGCTTCTACTTCCACTTGTTTGTGAGGCACTGCATCTCTAGTAGTATTATTTTAGGTAAAAATGAAGTTCAGTATTTCATGATAAATCATTTCTGAATATTCTACTTCCTTTAGAGCACTCTACTTCATTTTTCCTTTGCTAGTTTTTTCATGCAAATACTTTTTTTTAGAACCATCAGGAGTATTTACTTCTTTTTCTCCTTTGGATAAGACTTCTTCATTTGTGTTCTATTCTGGGTTTCATGTGTAATCATTTTAAGGTTGCTTCTCCACCCTGATTATTTTCGATCAAGTGGTTATCTATGTTGTATCCAATACGTTTGCAGTTTGTGCTTTTGGGGGGATCCACTCATAGTCTATCTTATTGAGTGATGGGTTCTTTACTTTATGTGGCAGGCAGTTCTATTTCTACATTTACTTCCGCAAAAAAATTAGCAAATTAAATCTTGTTGCATTAGCAATATGATCGTCTAGTTTTAGTGGAATGTTAATAATATCGATAATAGGCTACAGAGGCTTCCCTATATCATAATTTGAGGTTTAAGTCAGGTAGTCTAATCCATAGTGGGATAGTGGGAAGAAAATCTTTATCCATTTTTACCCTATATGTAACGACCCGACTTTTCGGCCCATAAAGTTGGTGCTAATACAACTACGATATTAACGTGACAAACATCTAAGTTGCGGATAACCAAATCATTAAGGGAAAAAGAAAGACGATACAGAACAAAATCTCACAACGGAACGAATAATCTATAATATAGCTTATAATCTTCACAAATCGAAAGACTTTTATGAATACAACCATCAAACATACATAGATGCATTAAAATAATAAATCAGTCTGGACAGTTATAACAATTTGTCCTCACAAGTGCTGATAAATACAAGCAGATACATAAGAAACTAAAAGAATATATGATTATATGCATGGCGTACCCCCTCCTCTCCTGAAGCTTTACCATCCAAATCAAATGTACAAATATGCTCAGTCTGACCAGAGCATTCTTAAATGAAGATAACACCCCGGATCAGTCTGATAAACCAATGTGATAGAAACACAACTCAATTGGATTTTTATCTTATAATTTTTTTTCAAAATATAATGTATCGTAAGACCAGGCCACAAATAAACATGGACAAGTTTTTACCTTATGATCACCAAAACCTTTTTATATCAAAATCTTGTGATATTATAATAATGTATAAGGAATAAATATCAATAATCAAGTAGTTGTGATGCTTGTGAGTGTACATCACAACAATACTATATACATATATAATCAAAACCCAATATGGTGCATTCGCTAATTATGTAGGATTTCCATGGTGGTTCCCTTGGTACTTCTAGAACAGTCCTCCTGCACAAGGATAAAATTTATCCTTCTAAAGCATTATACCCAGCTAGTTGGGGTACTATAGGAAAAACATGGTTGGTCCTGTTAAGACCGAATGCATTGCCCCGGTATGCCAAACATCTGAGAGTATTGCTAGAAAAGGGGTCCGGCTACGCCTTATAGGTTTGCCGACCCTATTGGTCATGTCTCCCATCACTGGTTTTAGTCATCTCCGTTGATAAAGCAATGTCCGACATTCCATCTCAGGCATATCAACCAAAGATAGATCGAAGAATCCCGTTTGGATTCACTCACCTCGACTGGCTTAGAATCAATACATAGATTTCCCACATCTTACAAGATCTTGGAATCACACCTGGATTCCCATATCCCAAATCACACATGAATTCCAACATCCAAAATAATATCGATTATCCTCCATAGAACACGCATATGATTTTAGGAGTGGTTCCGATTAATGTCATCTCTTACAAGTACACACTCTCGTGTACTTGGCGCTCTACAAACCAAAGATCGATTTTCGGTGAGCTTAACTCCGATCCTTTTGGGAATAAAAAGACAATACACAAGAGCAGGGATCACCCCTAACCGTTTAAGTAGAGGATCTCCTTATCATTATCCTTAGAAGAGCCATGAGTTCATACATACAGTATAGTACCATACACGGTAACTGGACCACATAATTCTCGTGTTTCTTATAGATATTTTCTGAGTTAAATCATTCGGTGTTAAGTACGAAAAAAGTTCCACACCATCAGTTTAAAATAGTTTCTCATTTAGATCAATATTTGATAGTCGGTTATTTAACTATCAACAAACATGACAGCAATGACATCTTCCAAATATTTAATTTCCCATGGAAACCACTAAGCCTTATTTTAATGATTTCTTATTAATTAAATATCCTGTATACTTGGAAAATATTTCCATATACTTGGCTTGATGGTACAAGAATATCCACAAACTACTATACTTTAAATACTTAGAAAGTATATTCACAAATAATTAAGGAAAGTTCCTTAACTTTAAATAATTATAAATGGATTTTTAAACCCATTTATTTTCATAACATGGTTTGTTAAACCTTTGAATGAGACATTTTAAATATAAATATTTTTGTAAATTTCCTTTACAAAACATTAGTTTTAAAGCATAACTCTTGATAAGATGATTTGCTAATTTTAAACACTTACTTAGATACAATTGATTATTTAAGACCATTATTAAGGGTGGCAATTAGACCCGGAACCGACCCCGCATATCTCGTTTCTAGGTGGGTCGTGTTTTGTCAGGCTTAAATCAAACATTTCAAAAACTGGACATAACCCGACCCGAGCTTCATTTTCGGTCGGTTTGGGTGCGGTTGGAAAGTAACATTAAAGATACGTATATTTCAATGCATTTTGGTTGGGTCCTTCAGGTCAGGTCAATTCGGGTCAGATTTGATCGGGTCTTAATTATGATTTCTTCACCAAGACCCGACCCTAGACCCATCGGGTTCGATTCGGGTTCGGGCCATTTCAGATCTGTCCGACTAGGGTTTTTGTTTCTCGGTTCCAATTTCCAGCCCTAACCATTATAGATAAATAAGTAATAATTTTTAAACCTTTAATAATAAATAAATTGAATAACTATTAAGTCATTTAAAAATGAGATAATTCAAAACCTTTAAAAAACAATAGTAGTTGAAGATCTCTCCTTTTTAAATCCTTTATTAATTGAATAATAATCGATTAATCTCTTTGAAGTCGTATTAATAAAATAAATAACTTATTATATAAAAATCAATTATTTATTTTAAATGTTATTTAATAAGAAAATCGTTAAATTTAATACACAAGTAAGGTGCATAAATTAAATTTAAAGCATTATAAATAAAATAATTTACGATTTAAATTAATTGTTCAAATAAGCTTAACGATTGTAGTTAACCAATGGTTATGTCTCCATCTCAGGTAAAACCACTTCTGTTGTAGGCATCAAAACCCAGAATTTAAGATATAGGAATCCAATATATCATAGTCGCCCGACTGTGGGCATTAAACCCTCGACTTACGCTATGACACACAATAGATCGTAGCTACGCGATGATTACGTCGTTGTCCCAGTGAAATCATAAGCAGATTGTAGGCAATCACTGCCCCTCCAATTACGCTATCCTAACTCAAACGCATGGATCGCGGTTACACAATGGTTGCATCGTTATCCCATCGAAATAAAAAAATAGGTATAACACCCCCAGATTTAATCTACTGGGTTTCCCAAAAGATTTATGATGTTTGAATGAAATAAAGTAATTTTAGCTTTAAAACATTATTTAAATAAAGCTCAGCAATCCCAATGGTACTTATATAAGCTACCATTTATTAAATTCACTTTAAAATCATAACACTAGCATTTATATAAACAAACATGTATGTAAATAATCATCATTTAGCAATTAACAGAAAACATATCTCATATACCAATATATACTTGCAATCACGTAAACAATATAGCAGAAGGGGATTTATTCTGCTTAACGGATGTCAATAGAAAAATATATCCGACTTATTTATATGGTGTTTATTTGGTCAAATAGATAACACCAATCATATACTAAATTTTATTCATTATAACTAAATAACGTAATTATTCAATATTACTCATAACTTCTCATATGATCAATTATTCAATAACTTGAACAAAAATAAACACAAAATATCTAATAGCAATTCGAGATGCTATATCGTGATCCATAATCAGATTCAACCAAATAAATAGCATATATTATCCTGGAATCCTAGATTTAATTCAACCATCAATCAATTATCAATCCAAACATGCAATTAACAATATGGTTATTTTAACCAAAACAATCAAGTAACAATTCACACAAATAAGTAGATAAAAATGTTTTATCTACTTAATAACACTGGTAGATCAGAAAGGTGATTTTTACTCATTAAGATTCTTATTATCGCTGAAGCAGTTTGATCAAAACTAAAATCGGTCGATGCTCAATTTTAGCTTAAAATTCAGCACCTTCCAAATTTGTCCAATCCAACTCTATACCAAAGCTACCGACGATACGAACTCAACAAGCTGACGGTGTTCGAATCTGATTTCGTATGAGTGAGATATTGCTTTTATAAGTAATCGAACTAATTAAATACAATTTAAAACGCTAATGATTTAATTAAACACTTAATTACCAAATCAAATCCTTCTTCTTCCATGCCACCACTACTATGGCCAAAACGTGGAGCTTTTATACCCAAAACACCATGTGTGTCTCTCCACCTATCTCCTCTCACACTCCACTAAATCCAAATCCGAGTGCTTTGGTGATCTCATCTTCCCTTCTATTTCATTCCCATTGCCATAAGGAAGAACTCGATGTCTCCCTGTAAGGTGCAACCGGTAGCCTAAGCAAGTTACAGTAAACGCATGCAACATGCCAAGCTTGATCGCTTCCTCCAAAAATCCAACCCTAGGTGCTATTTACCTCAACGAACTCAAACTTAACACCCAAAACCCTAACCGATGCTTACATCGCACACAAATTCGAACCCTAGTTTGAAGGCATTACCGTCGAACATAAGAAGTTGCTGCTGTACTCCTTAATCTTCATATAGAATTGAAGATCTCATCATTAAGGATCCAAATATATTTTCTTCGGATTTTTACGCAGTCTAGGTGAACTGATTTTAATTTTAAAATGAAGGGATGCTCTCATTTCCTTTGCACGCCATTCGGAAGAACAAAAGGGGAATGAGAGTGTTTGTTGTCTAATTGTGGCAGGAGTGAGTATTTAGTTTAGTATGCTGCTAAAGCACTTCAGTTTGTGCTTCCTAACACCATAGCGTGGCAACCAAAAACAAAAAAATGGGTGCTTTTAGTTTCAAAAGGTGGTGTGATGCTAAATGCACCATGTTTTGCGCTTTTAGCTACCACCCTATGGTGTTAGAAAACACAAACCGAGGTTCTTTTAGCAGCATACTTAGTTTATGACAAATTCAATGTGTTCAATTATTTAAAAGTGGAGCTGATTTTCAAAATAAAAACAATCAAATAGTTTACAATACTAGTGTTAAAAATTAAAGTTTTTAAATTTAGGTAAATTTATTGCAATGAATTCTCAGTTTTATGTAATTTAGTTTTAAGGTCAAAGAGGAAAGGTGATTAAAATATAAAAGGGTAATGTTGTGAATGACATGGTATATGAAAATAAATTTTTGGTGTATACTATTTCGTTTCGTTTCACGGTGTGGATTAAGAAATTAAGAGTGTATGAATAGAATTAGCCTTAGTTTATATTAGAATTTTCTATGTTTCTCTACACAAAATTTTATCTATATACGGACTTCAAATGACCCAAACAAAGTACCGTCGCATCCAGAATTACTACACGACTTCAAAAATATGCACTAGTTATTGAATTTTGAAAAATTACAAAAACACTGCTATTTTGGTATAAAAACCGAATTATAATTCTATAATTTCAAATGGCTGAACTATACACGTTTTAAATGTGCACGATCACATTTCAATCACTACGAAACTTGACAACTTACAATAATATACTATTCCGAATTTAATGGAACTAATTTTGTCGAAATCCGAGATAGTTTTGAAAAATACCTGAATTCATATGTTTATTAAAACGACTTATTACTAAATGATTTTATATCTTTTAAATTCCAATGATAATTATTTCTTATTATCACTCAGATCCAAAACATAACTTACCTAATTTCGATAACGATTTATCTCCTTATTAGATTATAAATTTCGCTAGTTCGAGAAATTCCAATTTTTAAATGAATAAGTTAACTCATATAATTTGAAATCAAATTATCTAATTCCTTAAATAAATATTTAATATTTAAAATTGTATAAATATTCAATTGTTAAAATTTCTGATTGTTACATTCCTTCCCCTTTAAAAGAAATTCGTCCCAAAATCCGCAAAGCAAGAAGAATGCTACCAAACAGTTAAACAATTCTTAAATTATTTATTTAAACAGATCCAAAATATTCTAAGTCCTAAATTTAGGAAAAAATTTGGCAGCACCTGCTTTGCACGGGTCAATCTGGAATTCAGCTTAATTTAAAATTTTAAATGTACTAACATGAATTATTTTTCATACGAGCTTTGATTGATATATGTTTTTCTCCATTGTTTTTGTATCGAAATTCCAGGAAATATGGAATTGGTTTGGTGGAGATTGAGGAAAGTTAAAAATTTCGCATTCTATTGATTTTCAATGGGACGTAAAATCAAAGGTGAATGTTTACATGCTCACACTTAACTAACATTTTCATGTAAGTTAACAAAGTAAATTGCCATGTATATGTGTGTTATTTGATTTTAATCGACATTAAAAAAAAAAATTGCATATAATTTGATTGTGATGGTTGTGCACATGTTGACACGATATACACATGACATGTATAGACATATGTATAAGAGTTAAAATTTAGCATATATTGCTACACACATGTTATTGATATTTGGTTATGTTATGTATGATATAAATGGCCATTATGATCGTTGTCAATTACCTGGTGATATTAGGCATGTTGGGCATGCTTAGTTATAACAGTGAAAGGTCGAAATGATAAATACCCATATTTAACTTCTTAATATTTCACTTGGCCTAGATAGAAAATTAAATTATAAACATTGTTGGTTAAAATTGAATTGTTTTGTAAATTGAAATTGATTTGAAATTTAATATAGAGTGATTTATATTTTAACCTAAAATTGTTTTAGAAAAGTTATTAATTAGTCGATTGATTTGTTAGTAAAATGAGATTGTATAAATTATTTGATAATTTATTGACAAATGATTTTTGATCGATTTATTTATTATAACTCAATTTTTGAAACATGAATATATAGTCGATTGAAATTGACAATTTGCAAAATGTTGAATATAACGACGTTAAACAAAAGTTGATTAACTATTTCAAATTTAATTTTACTTTATTAACTTTGGTTTCCAAATTTACGGTATTTTTGAAGTTTGATTTTAAACTGGAATTTAATTTGAAATTAATTGAAGTATAATTTGAACTGATTTTGAGATTGGAGTTAATTGTAATTTATATTGAAACTTTAGAAAGTGAAATTCCATTTTAATTTGAATTGAAGATTTGATCTTAAGTTAAATTCTTCTTTTTGGAATATACGGTATAATTGAAATAAATGAAATTTTAATGAGTGAAACCAAATTATGAGTCGAATCCTTGGATGGAACGGATCATTAGATTGGAAAGTAGTATATAGAAACTCGAAAATTTATGAATTTCAATTCGACTTGAAATGTCGAATGTCTCAAATGTACAATTATGATTTGATAATAAAACATTAATTTGAAATCTTAAAGGTAAATGAAAGATTTAAATTGGATTCATTGATAATTGGATTATTTCAAATGTTAAAACTAAGATATGATATTTAAATTGGTTTAAATAAATGTAATAAGTTTTGGGTTCAAGGTTTGAAACCAGTATAACGGAATTGGATTTGGAATTTCAGTTGAAATCAGTTTGGTGAAATATGTTCAAATTGGTGAGTAAAAACGTGATTCATTAAATTGAAGTTGATTTTCGAGTATATTAATTTTATTCTGATTTTACTCTAAATGGTAAATTGAAATGACCAAAAAATTTGTCTGAATCGTAATATGAAATCGAAAATAGTTTAGGGTGGATTTTGAAACTCGATATTGTGTTCAAATGGTTTGCAAGGAAATCAATTGTTCATTCCAAAATTTTATTATCATATTATTTCATTTTAAGCCATTCTATTTAGACTATTTCTCTCATAATATCTTATTTCATACTATTCTACAAAGAACTATTTTATTTAGCCATTATATTTAATTTTAGCTATTTTGTATATACACAAACTGTAATGACCTGTCTTTTCAACCGCTCTAAGTCAGGAATTAAACCAACTCAATGTAAGATTTCGTCATACCTTTAAAGCAAATTCAATTTCCAAGCCATCAAACACCTTTAATTATTCAATACAAAAGTGTATATAAAGATCAGATCTTGCCAAATCTTGTTTAAATAAAACTTTAAGTTCAAATATATCCTTTTACAAAATACTTTCCATTGAAACAAGATCTCACTTAATCTTTACCGACTTCGAGCTAAATTCAGGAAATTTCTTTCTAACATTCTTATACAATATTTAATTTCACTTGTCCCTCTTAACTTCTGTAAAATAAAATATTTATATCAACGTGAATGACTGTCGAACTTTTAAACCGGATATTTAATTAAAAATCTTCCATTGAATCAAAGTTTTAATTAGCATAAAATAAGGAACCCTTGTTACACAATATAAACTCAAATATTATTAAAAGCCTTTTTTGAAAATAAACATTAATTCAAAACATTAAAATTTAAACACCATATTTTTATAAAACAAGTTAAAGATTTTATTTGAAAAATTCTTTCAACATGTTCTTAGCACAAAATTTTATTTGGAAATCGATTTGATAAACTCGATACATGCCTACAATATTTTTAGAAAATAGATTTTTTTACTGACCACGGCGTCCGTATATAATTTTCTATTTTATGGTTAGATGATACAGATATGTATCATTTTAATCCGTTTAATGAAAATTCGAATCCTGGGTATATATCATTTCAATTCCAAATCAATTCGAATTTATTTTCCAAATCCATATAATTTATTCGGGTGTGTATCATTTCAACCCATGATGATCTACTAAATCTATAGGGAACTTGCAAGATGAGCAATACAAAACATAACATATCCCACATCGCATCCAAACATGTCAGATAAGATGATAGTGTGTGTCATATGTTCTCAAATCCCATTAAAAATATTTTCTAGGGCAACCTAACATTTCATTTAACATTTAAAGTTTTTATAATTCACTAAATCATTAGTTAGTCATAAGTGAGGAAAACTCACCTTTTGAGGTGGGAAAGCGACTATGAAATTGACAAAAGGTCTGAAGCGAACTTGATATCCAATCTGACTTTTTTTTTAATTTGTTCAGAAGGAAAACCGACCGGAGTCGTAAAACTCTCCCTAGTGCACCTAGCCCGGTCCGTGAGTACCACATTAGTGGCTGATCTTAGCGTATGCACATTGTAAACCCTTAGCATGCCATTTCGGGTTTCGAACTCGCGCCGTTATTACCTCGACACAAGTCCTTATCCGCTGGGCTAATGTTGCGGACTCGATATCCAATACAACGAATTCAAATCAACTTATATACATAATTTTTTTGTGGATATTCCTAAGCACGATAAGACCTAACTTGACTACGAATCCTAAACAACAACGATAATTTTAACCATGAAATCCAAGTTGAATACATATACATATTCAACTTACAATTGCAAATAAGAAAATATACCTTTGTCATATAGTAGTAACTAGCAAGTTGTCTATTATACCCAAACCCGAAGACAACCCTACCGCGCTAGTCAATAGTCTCTAGTCATATCAACCCAAAACAGCTTCTTGGACAATTGTTCGGGCATTGGAGTTCACGTTGCCCTTAATGAAATTCTGCATCCAACTTGAAAGCTACCGACTGCTGGGTGGTGCACCAGCAGAGGCGCTTAGAGGCTGGTGAACTAATGGGAGAAGTAGTGCTTCAGATCCGTCTCTCTCCCTCTGTTTTTCCTAAGAGACTCAGGTGCTTGCTGTGAGGAATGGAGCAACGACTACCCAATAGCCAGATAAAAACATAGCATCACTGGGAAGGTCGGAGTAGCATCACCAAAGTGGCACCACATGTGATGGTTCGAGTTGCCTCGTTCGGAGGGGAGAGGGAAAAGGAGAAGTGATCGATCTCGATTTTATATTTTAGAATGAAGGCTGATGGGAAGAAGGAAGATAGGACCGACGAACCCCAGTGGTGGTGGTATCAGGCTTGGGTGCGACGGCTTCAAACGTGATGGTTGAAGAGGCCGGCAACGAAACAAATTCTAAGGAAGGAGACTTAAATCGCGATTTTTGGGTGAGGGACAATTGCTGAAGCCTTGGCCATTTCCTTTTTGATTTAAGGGAATGTTTTCCCCCTGTTCCTTCTGCCGTTCAGATGAAAATAGGGAAAAGGGGAAGGGAAGAGAAGAATTGGGGAAGAGCAGGAGATAGTAAACACGTGTAATCACCTTACTGAAACTTTAAAATGTGTTGTTTGCATACCGCAAAATTTACAAGTGTAACTTACTGATATTTATTTATTTTCAAAAATAAGAGGTTGTCATCTTCTTTTCAAACACTTATAATACAATTTACTAACAAATTTGCACGTTGTTGTCTCAAAATTAATGATTCAAAACATCAAACTTCCGAGTTTCGCGAAACGAAAAATACCGTACTTCTTAGAATATAGTCCAATGTTTTCAATTCGAATTTGTCTGAATTCCGATAATGTTTAATTTTTAATAATTTATAAAATATTCACTAAATTAACATGAATCAGAAGGAATTCGTGCAATATATTACGGAACTCATCCCTTCGTTATGTCTAGCTAGCGGTATCTCAAATATAAAATTTCATAACTTTATTCAACTTTTAAAATTTTAATGTCAAAATAAAACATCGTTTATTAATACCATATCAATTGCGTAAATAAAATTTAAATTGAGAGATGAGCTTGACATTTCGCTACCAAATTAGTCAAATTACCTTTATGTAACGTATCTATGTTTAACATTTTTATATTTTATCGATTTCACGTTTATTTCAAACAATAAATACTAAATGTAACTTATCGCTTTACATTATATTTTTCAAAACAACATACAAGATAAAATATATTATTCAAACCCATGCTTTCGAATTAAATAGGGATTTTGAAAATATCAAATTCAAATTAAGATTATAAACATTCAATGACAACATTAAATCTTTCATTAATTTTTTATTTTAATACGTCGAAATTGTCGGTTCGTTAAATTCTCCCTCACTCAGCGTTTTCGTCCTCGAAAAGGAAACATCGCATCCGATTTCGTCTACATATATAACTATACAAATACTACTTTACCCAAGAACTTTATGTAGCTTTAAAACTTACTAGAAAGAAAAATAGTTATAGAATTTTAAAACTTAAAATTTATCTGACACTAGGATTTTACGGAAAATTTGGACAATGTCTCCTTTGTACTACTTGATCATAAAAATTTATAAATACAATATTTATTAATATATATCTCATCCACATGATGAGGCATCCAAATTTAGGGGAAACAATATATTTTCAATCCAAATGTGATATGTAATCTGAAATACGTACCTTATTTAGCGTTTTAAAGCAAATTTGCTTCTTTTTTTTTTTTGCATTTTGCACAAAACGAGCTCCACAAGCAAGACACTCAAAATGTAGTGAGAATCAAACATATACATATATATAGCAAAGCCTAGAGGAACATGCAGTATATTCCATAACTAAAATAACATTTCGACAAAATGCAAATGGAACCAACATATGTTCATTTATAACATATCACTCATTTGGCATACAAGTTAATGTCCATGGTCGTTTTAATTTGTTTTTATTAACTTACATCTTGTTTACATGAATTTTTCTTACTTCCAAACTATTGATTTCATTTGAAAGTGAATGAAAACAAAGCAAAAATAATATACAAAACACGTGTAACAAATTGTAAATGGTTTCAAATAATCCTCAAAAGTCCAACATTAATGTTCCAACACAAGTTCCATAGAAGTCATTAAAGTTATGTTTTGTTTGGTAATTTATTCTCATCTCGACTTATGTACTCATTTATTTGTTTTATTAAATCATACATTACACTTGCATTCTATTTATTAGCCTTCCATCTTTTTTCCTTTTTTGTCGATTTTTTTTTCTTCAATCCATTCATTCTTATTTCTTTTGTGTGATAATAACAAACACATAATTCATATAATTCACTAAATCCTTGTTGCCCTTGAATGCGTATCCCATTTTCATTGTTTTAAATTTGTCGTTCCTGATTATTATATTCTATTTTATTTTATGTATATATTTATTTCATTCACATTTAATTTGTTTTATAAAGTTTCAAGCGGGGGAAAATAGTCCTCTCCCCCACTTGGAACTTTTAGTCCCGACTGTAAATTTAAATGTATACGACTTGATAATTTTAAAAGATTTGCCAAAAAAATTGATGCATACGACTTCTTAGCAAAATCGGCTTTCCATTAATGTTTCAAAATTCTTAATTCCCTTAAATTTCATAAGTTCAACATATAAAATTTTCACACAAACAGTAGTCTAAATTTACACTCATATAAGGAAAATTTTATAGTTCCATATGAATTGAATAGGCACAACTTTTCAGACCTAAATGACACCTTTTCAGACCTTAGGAGTTGATGAAAAGTTGGAGGGAAGTTTGAAAGTTTAAACCTTTGAATTTTAAATTTTAAATTTTTGGTCAATATATGTCGACATATGGACATATGTATGTCGACATACGTGCTTATTTTCAAAGGAAATTGAATTTTTATGAAATGTAATTTAAATAATCGATTTATATTTCAGGTTTAATTATTTCCTAAAATAATTCTAATCCTAACAAACATTCAAACAATTTATTTTATTATTTTATTTGTTATTTATTATTATATTATTATTTTGAATTTCAAATTTCAAGTTTAGAATTTTAAAGTTTTTAAATTCAAATCAAAGCAAACAAACAAAGAAATTATTCAACCAAATAAAATTAACAATTAATTAAGGCGTACCCAGTTTTTAGATCCTTTTCATCGAAAGATTCTAGAATTCTGAATTGCCGTAAAGCACATATTCGAATTTCCGGTTTCTGGCTCTTCATCACCTGATGATGAATCTGAATCATCTAATGTTGCTATGTATGCTTTCTTTCTCTTTCTTGACGAATTGTCGTTGTCCGTTTGTTGAGTGGATTTATCTGGATATTGACACATTTTCTTTATATGGCATGGTTTGTTGTAGTTATAACATCGACTATCATTACTTCTTGAACTTCCTTGGTTATAATTTCTCCTTCTATATCTCAAAAATTTTCTAAAATGATTTGTCGTAAAAGCTGTTTCTTCATCATCTTCACTACTCGAGTCTGAATCATTTGTTGTTGCTTTTAATGCAATAGATTTCTTCTTAGTTGACATGTTTTCTTTTCTTTTCTGCAATTGGACTTCATATGACATCAAATTTCCGATTAACTCCTCAATTTTCATTTTATCGATATCATTGGCTTCTTCAATTGCCAAAGTTTTCTGATCCCATTCTGGAGTCAATGAACTCGATATTTTTCTGACTTGATCTACTTCAGAATAAGATTTTCCAAGTGTTGTTGATGAATGCACTATCTCTTGAAATCTGCAATACATATATGAAATACACTCATTCTCGTTCATTTTGAATAACTCAAACTGATTAACTAACATTGCTATTTTAATTTGTTTAACTATACTAGTTCCTTCATGAGTAACTTGTAAAGTTCTCCAAATTTCATAAGTAGTTTTACATATTGACACTCTATTAAACTCATTCCAATCTAATGAACAGAATAACATATTCATGGCTTTAGAATTGCTTTTTGTGCAATAGTCTTTTGTTCATTTGTCCGTTGTGCAAAAGCAATTGTGGGTTCAACAAATTCATTTTGTGTACTATTCCATATATTTAATCCTACTGATTGTAAATATATTTTTAATCTACATGCCCAATATGAATAATTACTACCATTAAACAGTGGTGGTCTAACATCGGACTAACCCTCTACAAAAGAACTATTATTGCTACCAGTGCTGGTTGCCATTATCACTATTTTCAAAAATCAGATTATCAACTTTTTGAAAGACCTTGCTCTATTAGGGATTGCGAAATGGATCGTTAAGGAAAAACAAACACTAGAGGGGGGTGAATAGTGTTTTTGAGAATTTAAACAAATTCTAAAACTTATGTGATATACTATATGAATCAATCACCATAGAAACAATTACAGACACAGAACCAAACACAAACACAAAGATTCATAAAAATAAAGTGCAAAAAAGGAAAGAACACACCAGACTTTATACTGGTTCAGATTGTTCCTACGTCCAGTCCCGCACAACACTGGATTGTGCATAGTTTTATTACTATATCAATATACAGTTACAACCTCTTTGATTTCACGACTACAAAGGATACCATCGATTACCCGTTGTTGATTTTACGACTACAAGGGATACCACCAATTACCCGTCGTTGATTTTACGGCTACAAGGGATACCACCGATTACTTACACAAGCCAAACAATTACAAACAACCCTATAACTCTTCAATAACACTTGATTTGGAGAGTAATGAGTAGAGAGTGTAAAGAGAAGAAGTTTAATGAAAGCAGAATTGAATTCGGCAGAGTATAAGTGTAGAAATCATAAAAATGAGAAAGAATGATGGTGTAATGAAAGGAGATGAAGATGGAGAGGAAGAATGATGAAAAAATTCGAAATCAGCCCCTATTTATAAAATTTGAAAGGTTGCAACGTTTCTGAACCGTCACAAATAGTGAAAAGATGCTACCTTTCAATTTGACAAAAATGACAGTTATATGTCGACATGTATATATATGTCGATATATCCATGTATAAAATTAAAATTTGAATATTTTTCAAGTGTTTTGATATAAATATATATATATATATATATATATATATATAATTCTTGAAATAAAACATAGTGTTATTAATGAATATTATAAAGTAGAAAAGCATATGAAAACATAAATATAAACTATATAAACATATTTATAAAATTATAGAGTTTAAAACTATATAAATATAAAGTATAAATATATAAAACTTTTAAAGTATAAACTTATAAAACTTAAGTTTAAAATCAAAAAAAAAATTAGAGAAGATAGAATTTGAAAACAAAATTTGAAATTGAAAGACAAAATTTAAATTTGAACCTGGAGTGCTATTCAGAGTCTTACATAATTTAGACTCTATTACTATATTTGTATTGAACTCTAGAAATCTTGAATACTCATGAGTTTTGAATCATATCTGAATTCTGAATCTCTAATATCTTTAAATTATACAATCTTCAGTAATAACTCCTGTATATAAATCCTGCATATGTGTGTGTGTGTGCGTATCCTAGACAGAAGTGTTAGTATATATTTTATAATTAATTAATATTGAAATAAGGTTTTTGTCATCAAAACTCAATTCTCCAACAGTTTTGAACATTCAAATGTCGTTTGAATGAAAAATATTATAGATAGTATATACTAGGTTTATGTTTGGATTAAAAAAAGATAAGTTAAAAGAAAAATTTATATATGTTGTTCATGTTCAAATGCGTTTGAATTAGTAAAGGATTGATCCTAAGTTATGGCAAGAGAAAAAAACGAAGCATTATAAAACGGGGAAAAAAACTACGTGGGCCTGTAACTAAATCGGCACCACCCGAGACAACTACCCCCTCTGGCTCAGCATAACCATGTCACAGATAAACTGCATCATCCTCTACAGTTGGCTTTCGGTCAATCTAAGCAGTGGAGACCTCATCACAGGAATCGAGATGGAGGAGGATGAGGGAGGATGTTGATTGTTGACTCGGAGCTAATGGATTAACAATAGGGCATTGTTATTGACACAACAAATATTGTTAAGAGGGGCCAAATTTAAAAAGAAATGTTAAGAGGAGTACAAATAAGGGAAGTAGCCCCTTAACAAATAAATGTAATTTTACTTTATTACCTATTTATGCTTAATTTCACTCTTCTGTTCATTAATCTAATTTTTAACAGAAATGCTTGATTACCCGAAACAGAATTTATCATTTTATCCGAGTACACACTTTTTTCGGCGGTCCCACAAACAGATTTGACCTTTTGCCCTCGTGAACTGATTACACTAATTCCCAGATTATGACAAAAATTATTTCAGACATAGTAGCACAATTCAATTTTTAATAGTTAATCAACACCATTAGTTGTGGAGAAATCAAAGCCTGACCAAAAAACATGATTGAAAAAGATAACAATATGATATTAACACCGGAGAGTGATCGTTATGTTGGATTTGATCAGAGTGAAGAGATATAGGATTGGAGTGTCAATAACAAACCCCTAACAATATCGGTAGTGGTTGAGTAGAGAGGTTGCGGGTTGGAGTTACCGATTTTGGGCTTTGGTATACTGTAGCGGTAAAATAAGGAAGTAGGAAGATATAGGATTGTAGTGTGAGTTTAATATATGTTTTTTTTCCTTCAGATTAATTTAAAATTTAGAATTCCTAACTTGAATAATTTCTCCGTTGGGTTTGTATCTAAATTCCAGACGATATAGGATTGGTTTTGTGGGGATTGAGGGCATGTGAACATTTCTCATTCTCTTGGATTTGAATGGAACGTAAAATCAAAGGTAAGTGTTTACGCACTAACACTTAAGTAACGTATTCAAGCAATATAATAAATTAAATTGTCATATATATATATATATATATATATATATATATATATATATATATATCTGTGTGGGGGGGGGGGTGTGCATGCGCGCGCTATTTGATTTTAATCGTCATATGAATTGTTTGTTTGCATATAATTTGATTGTGATTGTTGTGCACATGTTGACAAGATATACACACGACATATATGGACATATGTATAGAAGTTAAAATTTTGCATATATTGTTAAAAACGTGTTATTGATATTTGGTTATGTTATGTATGATATAAAGGACCAAAACGATCGTTGTCAATTACCTATTAATATTGGACATGTTGAACATGCTTAGTTATGATAGTGGAAGGATTGAAATGACAAATACCCATGTTTAAATTCTAAATATTTCAGTTGACCTAGGTAGAAAAATAAATTGTAGGCACCATTGGTCAAAAGTAAATTGTTTTATAAATTGAAATAGGTATGAAATTTAATAATGAATGATTTAAATTTTAACCTGAAATTGTTTTAATAAAATAGATTATTTATTAATAAATTTGGTTTATTAATAAAATGACATTTTATAAATTATGTGATAATTTTTCAATAAATGTTTTTGATTCGATTTATTTATTTAAACTCACTTTTTGAAACTAAAATATATAGCCGATTGGAATTGAGAATTTGTAAATGTTGAATATAATGACGTTAACGAAAGTTTATTAATTTGATTTCATTAAATTTGATTTTCAAATTTACAAGATTTGTTAAGTTTGATTGTAAATTGGAATTTAATTTAAAAATGATTGAAGTAATTTAAACTGATTTTGAGATTGGAGTTAATTGTAATTTAGATTGAAACTTTGGAAAGGGAAATTCCAATATAATTTGAGTTTAGGATTTGATCTTAAGTTAAATTCATCATTTTGGAATATATGGTGTAATTTAAATAAACGGATTTTTATTGAGTGAAACCAAAGTATGAATCGAATCCAAGGTTGGAATGGATCATTAAAGTGGAAACTAGTATGTAGAAACTCGGAAATTTATGAATTTCAATTTGACTTGAAGTGTGGAATGTCTCAAATGTACAATTTTGATTTGATAAAGTGATTTGATAAATAAAACTTCAATTTAAAATCATGAAGGTGAAAGAAAAAATTATATTGGATTTATTGAAAATTGGATAATTTCAAATGCTGAAACTAAGAATTGAAATTTAAACCGATTTGATGAAATGTGACAAAATTTGGGTTAAAGGTTTGAAACCAATATAATGGATTGGATTTGGAATTTGAAATTTAAGTTGAAATCAACTTAGTGAAATATGTTCAAATTGATGAATAAAAACATGATTCGTAAAACTGATGCTGATTTTTGACTTGATTAATTTGATTTTGATTTTACTCTAAACAGTATTGATATGAATTTTTTTTGTCCAAATGTGAATATGAAATCGAAATTGGTTTAGACTCGATTTTGAAACTTGGTGTTGGGTTCAGATGGTTTGAAAGGAAATCAACTATTTATCCCAAATATTTTATACTTATATTATTTTCAAAATTAGTACTATTTCATATTAAACCATTCTATTTAAACTAATTCTCTTACAATATCTTATTTCATACTCTTCCATATTTAACTATTTTATTTAGCTATTATATTTAATTTTAACTATTTTATATATACACAAACTATTCCGAATAGAAAGTTTATTTCCAATCCAATTTGTTAAGCCATACTATTTGAATATAAGACTTTCATTGGATAATGATATAATTATAACATGAAAGTCTAAAATCGAAATGGGATAACGAACTAATTTATGATATTAAATATGAAATTGAAGTTTCAATTCAATATCGAATTGATTTGAGAAAGCGATAATGTGAAATCGGGATTTGAATTAAATCACTTTATGATATGAAATATGATGTTTTATTTAAACGTAAAATGACCTCGGTGTGAAGTGACGATTTGTTGTTAAAGAGACCGGAGCTTGGTATTGGCATCCACTTTGTCAATACTGAGACCACGTTAACAACTATGTATGTGGAGTATGTTCCAAAATGATGTGGTTGATTTAGCGAATGTTTGCTGGAATGAAGTAAGATAACGATGATGGATAGTTTTGACACTTGTGTCACAATTAAAATGACTAAAAAAAGAGCCAACGTCTGATGAACGAGGTTAGCTACTTTTAGTTGACACACCTTTTCGTATTACTCACTTAACTTATTATTTGATTAGTGCACCTTGATTCGATTGGGGGTGTTGGACGTAGTTGGCTACAGATGGATTTTGATCAGCCTGAAAGGATTCATTGCCTCACGTGTCTTAACATATTATTCTTATACGAACCCATCACAAATTTTTTCCAAATTAAATATGTTAGGTGGATCAATGTAAAGCCTTAACGTTGTTTTAATATTTGTTTTGTTGATAGATATTATCTATTATAGCGTATAGTATTATATGTAGGAGATGGAGAAATGTGAGTAGAGATGTGAATCTGATCGACAATAGAATCGTGAAATTGATTAGTAATGTATGCGTAGAAGCATTTGATGAATTTGGGATTTGTACTAGTTAAGGACGTCATTAATGTAACAAGAGAGATTTGAGAACGATGCTTATTGACATTTTTCTTTGTTTACCATGACAAAATTATCCAGTTTAAAATTGAAAAATAATAATCCTTTTTACTGTTATTATCAAAGCGGGTTCAATTCATCTATTCCCCTCCTATTTGTTCCTATGTGTCACATTAATCTCAGTCGTTCATCAAACATTGTAGACCTTATCATTTTATCAAATTTGTTATGATGGATGGTTGGGATTTGTTGGAATACAAAGAAAAATGTAATAGACATCTATTGTCGACCCACTTGAATAATTAAAATAATATATAGAGAAACTAATTTAATGTATTTTTCTAATGTGCTAATTAATTTACTCTTTCAAATATACACGAAAAGAAGCAACTCAGAAGGACAAGTAGTTGGAAAATGCATGCATTTTTAGCGTGATCATGCACATGCACAATACTCAAATCCCGAACATGATTCAAAAATTCGGGGTAAACCATGTGGTCTAAACTAGGACAGTGTTAGAAAGCCCCAAGGTTTATGTCGAAATGAAAATGGACGTTGGATTGAGGTGCAAAATTCAGGTGAAAATAACGACAAAATGGTGGGGCAACAACATGGAAGACATCACGTGAATTTTGCACCTCATTCCAACGTCTCTTTTTGTTTCGTCATAAATATGCACTTGTGTCGTTCAGACCTTCTAGCACTGCTCTTAAACTATAACTTGAGAGGTAATAAATCTATAAATATTTGGATTTAATCGTGTTTCCTTTATTTATCCATAACATTCATCTTCTCTCAAATTTATCAAAGATTTTTTTGATTCATACATTGAACTGAGGAAGATCAAAGTGTGACAGGTTGGAAGAAGATTCATTGGTTTAGAAAGAAAATTAAAGCACCACGCTTCCGTTCCACAAAGGAAGGAAAAAAAAAAAAAAAAAAAAAAAAAAAAAAAAAAAGCAGAAAATAAAGTTTTAAAAAGTCTTGCATTCACCCATCAGCTTTCCACCACTCGCCTATAATTTCTCCTTCTCCTTCTCCAAAGTCTAAAGGTAAGCACTTAAGTTAATCGTTCACATTAAATATCAGTAGTATAATCATTTGTTTAGGATAGCCATTCACTCATATTTGTGTAGCCTAGCTTTTAATGTCCAGTGTTGATTTGATCAATGTAATATAATTTTAAACCATTCGAGAATTCAAAATTGTCATGTTTGCAAAGCAAGTACGTACTTATAAACTGTAACTTTCATTTGATACAAGTAACGAAGAGACCAAACTATAAAGAACATGGAAAAGAAAGGGAATGCTAACAAAGGGGAAGCTATGGCAATTGTTGAGGACTATGTGAAGATAGAAAGCCTTCACAGTGACCAACCAAATAAGGGAGGAAGAAGAAGATCATTTAGAGGAAGAATAACTGAATGTATGGCGGATGAAGAAGGTAGTTTGTACAGATCACTCTTATTGATCGCAATATAGATAATGATATTTTAACAACTTCGTACAAATAACTACATATATCATGTTGAGGATTATTAGTGGCCAAAGAGAACATAACATGTACAAGGAGGCAAAGCTTAATTGATCAAAAAAGGAAGAGGACAGTGGATAAAGAAACATTACTAGAAGGTAATGCTTTACATTTTGATGTTTTACATTTTTAATACTCTAATACACCATCTATCTCAGAGGTTGAGCAAGAAAATAGTGAATCCTCACTTGCTATTAACAGGAGATTGCGTATCAAACAGGCGAATGGTAAGGATTGATTTTTTCTGTGATTATATATTGATTGGTTATGAATTTCAGTAGTTGGTTACTTTGAAACTAATGTATGATTAAATAGTAAAGCTTCTTCTGATATCCATAAGTCAAACAAATTCTTACTCTCTGATTGAACTCCTGTGCGTCTAAATTGCAGACCGCAAATTGAACCAAAAGAATGCAGCAATTGAAACAGAAACATCAGAAGCATTGAATTTTGTTCCAAATTCTACTCCTACTTCCCCTAGGATTGAGAATGAGGCAGAACCTGAGGAGGAAAACCTCGAAGATATTTCTATTCAGTTTGCATCACAGAACGTTGATTCTAATGTAAATGTTGAAGGTCAAGTTTTATACTTGTCGGGCTCTGCTCCAATAAGGTTACCATTTCAAAAATCATCTCCTTTGTGGGAAGCATTAGAGTCATCGGAAATATTTTTAAGAATGCGACAGCAGCCACATTTCCTCCCTTTGAAACTGCATGCTGAAAGCCGCCGTGAAGGAGAGGCAATTGGCTTAATGGTCAATTTCTCCAATGTTGCAAAAAAAGTCATGACATTGTGCATTTCTGATCCTGATGAAACCATCGAGGAAATGATGGACACTCTCGACGACTTGGAAAGATATGGTTTTAATTTATACAACCTGAGAGATATGTTAAAAGGCATTCAAAGTTTAAAGGAAGCCCACAAGCGGGTAACGGGTGAATTACGTTCAATGAGGGATTTAAAATCCGATATGCAAACCAAAGAAGGTTCCCTGAAAGAAGAGCTTGAGGAGATCCGCAAATCCATTACTGAATTAGAGTTGAAAGAGAAATCGCTATGTGATGATAAGTTGACGGTACTTGAACGGCTGGAGGCATCTGAATGTGAAATAAGCAGACTGCAAAATAAAAAAGAAGCACTCGAAGCATCTCTTCAGGCAGCAAAGAGATCTCTTGACGGCGTAGGAGGAAGTACGGAGTAAAAGCTTTAAAATATTATGATGACTACGCCTAAGCGCAACGGTTGTATGGTGTTTGTAATGCAGGCTTTTGAAACTTAATTATTGAAGTGTTAGGTAATGTTGCTTTGTAATGATTTGTGAAAATCTGATCTTTTTAATGAAGTTATCATATTTTGCAGTTCAGTGCAGTCCAATTGTTGATTAAGCTGATATTTTATTTTCTGCCTTAGTTGGTGTAATGGTTTAACAATGTTTCCTTCTTTTGATTATGATTTTCATTCTTAGAGATAAATGTAAAATGATGAAAGCCTTTATCGTATTATTTCAATTTTAAATGTCAGGTCGTAGTAGCTACCTTCCGTCCATAGTTTTGTAGTAGGAAGATAGTTTCTAAGATGTCATGTTTTTATTTCTGAAACAAGATAGGACCACAAATTGAAGTTGCAAAGATTGTATTTGAATTTAGCATGCATTTTTGCCTGAGTATTTATGGTAATTTATCAGATGCCAAACTTTAAAACTGTATCATTACATAATTAGTTTTGGGTTTTTAGTTTTCAAAATTAATTACAAAACATTAAAGATGTATAAGAAGGAAGGAACGGTAGAATGAAAGAAAGATGGAGGGGGCCGCGGAGGGGATGTAGCAATCATGAAAAGAGAAATTGGTCTTCATGTTTTTTTCATTTCTCGAAACATGAAAAATAGGTAAAAGTTGTTTTTTTTATTTTGTGTATTGACTTTATTTTCTAAAATGGTTGTTTTCAATGATATGCATGCATTGTGCACATTTTTGTGTGGACGAAAACCCAAAACTGAAAATGGTAAACCAAACACTACCTTAGTTTCCGTCTTCCATATGTCAAACTTATATGTGACAATAAATTTCTTGTAAAATGGAGGAAATAAAGAACCGTAATCTTACTATCAATGGGTAATGCTTAATTTAACTTGATATATGTTGGGCAAATGCCAATGGTAGCAAAATGATTTCAAGAGTTTAGTTATTTTCCATGAAATCTGAACCGATATCATAGGTTGGGATGGACTGTTTTCTAGCAAGGTTTGATCCTCCATAAGAGCCTTAGAGGCCTGCTTCCTGCATATGGTTACTATCTATCAAGTTTGCAAAAGATGACATTTCTGAAATAAACTTCTGCACTTCACAAACAAAGGTATAATTTTAATACTTAAATAAGCTAGATATTGTCGATTAGGCATCGAGGTTGATTAATTAGCTCTCATGCAAAGATTGTAGGATATTGTCGATTGATATTTTGTTTGTTTAAATGTTGTAGTTGTTTGGTTTCTAGTGATGGGCCTGTTAAACATCTGACCTTATCCTATGCAAACCGAACTAGTATAGCCACATGGGCTTTATCATTCTGGGCTTTTATTTACTTTAGCCCAATAAAGTTGTTACATGTATTTATATAAGTAGCAGCAAAACGTTGTACAATCTATCTGTTCGAATATTAGTTTCAATACATTTGAGAAATAAATAAAAGAGATAATTACAATCTTTCTTCAAATCTTATATGGTATCAGAGCTAATTCGCCCAATGGCAAATAATTAGAATACCTTTCTGCTGACCAAAGTGAGAGGAGTGCTTTCAAGTCTCCTCAGTTTATTTTTCATCATCGGAGAGCAACCTCTCTGATCGTGCAGCAGCTGTTTTTATCGAAGTTGTGCATGTCAGGCCGGAATATTCATTCGCAGCGGCTACAACAACTTTTCTGGTCGTCTGAGATCCGTGATCTCATCATGTGACAATTTCTTAGTCAAGAGTACCAATTCTTGCATCTTAAAAGACGCAAGAACTGCCTCTGCCACCTCGTTTTCGGCACTTCTGCATAGGCTGCCACCCTCTCGAGTAGGTGGCCTCGCCATACACAGTTTCCTATCAGTTTTCTTGCCATGGCTGGACCAAGTGATGAAAATTCATCTGCCACATCCAGAACAGGCACCGTTGATCCCACCAATACTACTAAAATTCTTCTAAAACCCAAGATTCAAGTGATAACTACCCATCTCGATGAAGAAAATTTCCTCCAATGGAAATACCAAGTTGAAACGGCCTTGAAGGGATACGACCTTCAAGATTATGTCAAAGGAACAAGATCCATCCCTCCTGCCATGATCCTGGACAAAAATGGACAAATGATTAGTAATTCAACATATGTGCATCATGAAAAACAAGATAATCTCTTATATTCATCGTTGCTTTCGTCTATCAGCACAAACTTGTTGTCATTGTTATAGGATGTAATTCATCTCATGAAATATGGGCTACTATACAACAGGTTTACAATTCACAATCATATGCTCGTATTATGCACTATAGAAGAGAATTTCAAAATGCAAGAAAGGGAGAAATGTCCATGAGAGTATATATTGCAAAGGTTAAGATACTATGTGATAAACTGAAAGCAGTGGGACATTATGTTTCAGACAACGGATAAGTTCTTACGTTGACAAATGAATTGGATGAAGAATACGAATCATAATTACCTTTATTGCCACAAAACCTGTTCTACCAGACATTCAAACTGTTTACTCTGCACTATTGGCACATGAGGGTAGAGTGGAGCAAAAGAAGGCATCCCAAATTGAATATGGCGTGAATCTTGCCTCAAATTCAAGAAATGTGAACAATAATCAGACAAGATACTTACCTGGTTTTGGCAGGGGTAACAATCAAGGACAAAGAGGAAACCCAAATCAAAGAGGAAGAGGTAGGGGTAGGTTCAACAGTGCAAATCGTGTCCAGTGTCAAATTTGTGATAAACCTGGGCATACAGCAAATAGATGTTATTTCAGATTCAACATAAATGTTAATAATTCTCAACAATGCCAATCAGGCACAAGGGGATTAAATGTCAACATGGCACAGGCCAATCAGCAAAACAAATCTAGTGGAGAAAGTTCTACAGCAAATGGTGATGACTGCAGCAAGGCTGAAGATATAAACAGTGAAGATTGGTTCTCAGATTCAGGAGCAACCAATCACATCACCAACAATCTGCAAAATCTCAATCTTGGTAACAAGAACTACTCAGATACGCAAGTTATTCAAACATGCAATGGTGAAACTATGAATATATCTCATACTGGGACAGGTGTTGTTAAAGGTAAGAGAAATCTCATCCTTAACAATTTACTCAGAGTACCCGATGTCAAAAAGAATAATCTTATTAGCATGTCACAATTTGCTAATGATAATAAGGTGTATTTTGAGTTTCATCCCAATTACTGTCTAATTAGATATATGCTGAGTAAAGATATATTATTACAGGGTAATTTGGACAATGGTTTATACAAGTTCAGCAACACGCAATCAAGATTGAGAAATGATAATGATACTTGGTGCTGTAATGCTAGTATACAATTTAATGATGTTCTTAGTAAGGATGGGCATTGCAATAATGATTGTAATGAAATCAAAAATGATTTAGATTTTTGGCATTGTAAACTAGGACACCCTAGTTATGACATTGTTATGAAAATATTGAAAGATAATGACATCCCTTATAATCATTTACTTGTTTCTAACACTTGTACACATTGTCATGTTGGCAAAAGCCACAAACTACCTTTCAGCAGGTCTGAAACAGTATACACAAAGCCACTTGAATTAGTGGCAGCAGACCTGTGGGGTCCTGCACCTTTATGCTCAAGACAAGGTTATAGGTATTATCTATCCATTGTTGATGCATATACAAGATATACCTGAATTTTCTTTCTCAAGGCCAAATCAGATACTAATAATGCTATGATACAGTTTATTAGCTTTATTGAAAGGCAACACAACTGTAACATAAAAATTATACAGACTGATGGGGGCAGTGAGTTTTTTCCTTTAAAAGGTCTTTTAGCAAATAAAGGCCTCATACATATAACCACTTCCCTTACACTTCTGAACAAAATGGCATTGTAGAAAGAAAATGTAACACCCCACCTCCGTTAAGGTCACTCACAAAGGGAATGCCTTAACTTTGGTGGAGTATTTTAGTAAACAGAACAGAAACTTACAAGACAGATAAAACAGTACTTGAAAAAAATTTATAACTTTATTACAACAGAAACCGAAATAAGCTTGGTTACATCCTTTCAAATCACAATATTAGAATTCAAGCACAAAATATCAGTCTTGTACAAAAGCCTTCAGAATGCATAGTTTAAAATCATAATCCCCACAGAAGAAGACAAGCCATACTTTAAGCACTTCAAGCGGAAGACATTTGGATCAGGCTAGAGTACTCCCTTCTACAAAACCTGGGGGGGGGGGAATGGTAGAAAGGAGGCGAAACAACAAGGGTCAGACAAAAAGTCTGGCAAGTCCAGCGATTTTCAGTTATGAACAGATAATAATAACATGACATGAAAATAAAACTGGATGAGAGATAACAGTAACAGGTGTAGCGGATATTACAGAAGAACAGAATGACATAAGCTATTGCTTTACACTTCTCTGCACTAATACTAGTATAACAGAATTAGGTGTCACCCTAATGTCTAAACTGAAACAGAAACGGGTACAGAATAATTTCCACAGAAACAGAAAGCTGATAATGGGCCTTTACCACCCGAACAGAAACAGACAGGAGCAGAATGCTGATAATGGGCCTTTACCACCCGAACAGAAACATACAGAAGCAGAATGTTGATAATGGGCCTTTACCACCCGAACAAAAACATACAGAAACAGAATATTAATAATGGGCCTTTACCACCCGAACAGAAACAGTCAGATTAATCCCTACGGAAACAGAATGTAGAATTAGGTGTACACTAGTAATTGGGCCTTTACCACCCGAACAGACGGTACCACGCAGAAACAGACGGGTGTTGCCACCCAATAGAAACAGACGGTACCAACAGAAACAGACAGAACTTAGTGTACCCTAAAACCCTACCCCAAGCGATCGCTCCCTAAACATAAATTCCCTGTGTCGGCCCCACAGTAGGGTGTATCACTCCCGAAAGTGACAACCAATTGGCACAGACCTATTTACAGATGTCACGGTGTCTTACATCCTCAGCGGCAGGCCAGGATCCATGCACGCACATGACCCGGTTGGAACGCACCATCAACACCCCTCGCCATTATCAGCATGAACCGCTTATAATTAGTTCAGTAAGCGTGCCCGGAACCTACCTACTGTTGGGTCAAAGTTTTGATACCAGAAAGGGTTACTGACTAATATGGGTCCCAAACAACAGATGACACAAGTAAATTCCCTCCTAACCTTGTGTCCCCAGACTAACAGATTTCAGATTAACTTGTTTACAAGTTCAGACATAAAGAATTCAGATCAACCAGTTCATAGATTAGACAAGTTTTCAGACCAACGGATCAGATATACAGATTTAACAGACTTACATATTAACCGGTTACAGATTAACAGACTTACAGAATAACCGATTATAGATTAACAGATTTACAGATTGTCTAACTTTGTATTGGGCCTACAGATTCATGAAACGGGTTTATTAATTTCATCAGTCTAGTTGGTTTCACCCTATCCACCCAACACGTCTTAGACATCATATTTATCCCAGATTTGCATTAATTAATTATTAATGCACAGACCTCTCACATTAGGTCGCTAGCTTGTGGCCGCTGGATGGGCTGGGCGGTTTCGGGCAGACTTCTGCCACAAGCCAGACCTAACCTCGTGTCTAAGCATATTATGACTAACTTCTCACATTATAACCTATTGTTTGCGGCCACTGGATGTGCCGGGCGGTTCCGGGAAGGATTACGCCGCAAACTCATTCTAACCTCGAGTTAGCCATGTTCATCTTTGCGGCCAATTAATTAATAATTTACCATTTATGCCCACGCCTAATATACATGTCGATTATTCAAAACTATAGCCAATTCAGATCATGTCAATAACAGACTAATCGTATCAACTCAACAGATATAGCAGATAACAGATTTTTCAGATTAGGCGACTTAACGGATTTAGCAGATTAAGCAAACTAGCAGATTTAGAAGATAACAGATTAGGCATCTCAACAGATTTAGCAGTTTAGGCATCTCAATAGATTTAGCAGTTTAGGCATCTCAACAGATTTAGTTTAGAAGATTTGGCATTTTCTACAGACTTAGCAGATGACAGATTTGGCAGATGAACAGATCTAGCAGACTAGGAAGTAGAGCAGAACTAGCAGATTAGGCAATATAACAGAACTAGCAGATTAGGCAATATAACAGAACTAGCAGATTAGGCAATATAACAGAACAAGCAGATTAGGCAAATATAACAGATTTAATCATTCCTTAAAGTTTCACAAACATATCTTGCCTAATTATAAATTTGGCCTAAGTTTGCATGCCTAAATAGTTGTCATGATTCACACTATGATCATATACCCCACATCTGCATTGAATTTACAAGTCACAGATTATGGTCATAATTTACATGTCCCAATTTAGTTCAACTTGCCTAGTACAAAAGATTCATATATAAATTATACCAAATATAGCCATCGATTTCAATGCATGTCATATATTCAAAAATCTCCTACTTAGGTGTTATTCACATTTGATAGTTATCAAATCTTAATATAGATCTTCATACCTAAGTCATATTCTCTTTCAAATCATGAATTGTTACATAAACAATATGCCCAACAATCTAGAACTTTAAATTATAACAGATCTTTAATTTAGAAATATGCGTTATGTCCAAAGTCTCAAGTCACATGTTAACATACAATGGTTCCTCTTCTTCCAATTCACAGAATATGCATAGATCTAAGTCCAGTTTACAACATGTGTCCTTTTAGTTACCGATTAGCCATGTCGAATTATGCCACATTCATTATTTGTCCCAAACATTTTAGCGTTCGTGCGTTAATCTCTTATGAGATTTGGAGCAGGCTCGGAGTAGCCTGGCTATAAAACAGAAGGAAGAAAGAGATACAGAATAAAACAGATCAGAACAGAACATATACAACCTCAAATTCAGATTTACAATCATGTCACAATTATGATTAAAGTTTATATCGGAAAATAACTGTACTTGCCTTGATTGGATTCTAAAAGAAAGATAGTTGTAGCGACGTTAGTTGATCTTCTTTAACCGTTGTTGGAGTTTCAAGCTTGAATTGAGTTGCTTAGGTTGATGTTGATTAGCTTCTAGTTTTGATTCCAGCAGAGTAGCGACGCCATTTTTATTTAGAACAGAGGCAGAGTAGAAGCAGAATAGAATTGTGTGTAGAGAAGGCTAGGTTTGGGGCTGTTTATATAGGGTTAGGCAGATGAATCTGGACAGAAATCGGACTGGAAACATCAGAACGAACACTGACCCAAAAATGGGCTTGGGACCAGGTCGACACCCAGGTCGATTGCCCAGTCGACCTGGTCTGGGGGGTCGACTGCCCAGTCGACTCCCCAGTCGACCTGGGTCTGGGCGGGAAATTTCCCGCCCATTCTGTTCTGCGTTTGAAATTCAAATTTTGAATTCGAATTCGAGCTGTTTTGAACTCTGAATATTTCTGAAACTTTGGAGGGCCATAACTTGGTCATACGGACTCCGATTCTCACAAACTCGGACTCGTTTCCAAGTAGAATTTCGAGACGAACGCAATGGCACAACCCGTTTCCCTTGATTCTTATTTTAAAAATTAATTATCCTCTGATTTATTACTTATACGTTCACAGAAAATACGGGGTGTTACATTCTCCCCTCCTTAAAGGATTTCGTCCCCGAAATCTTCAAGTTAAGAAGAATGTGTCCTACCATCCAACATCCATCTACTCAATCATCAATCACTGGCGTCCATTGTCCTTAGAAACTTCTAATGTTGTATGAACATATGCAAAAGTGTGTGTATATGTTCCTTATCTAATGCAAAGATCAGACGGTCCACTGATTCAATTGACCTCCTTAATGTGAATTATGTCAGTGCCATGAGTCCAACATGTATGCAATTTTCCTACTCGGTACATATCATTTCTATATGAGTGCACAACCATTCAGTCATATGCAACATTCATGTGCTGAGTCAATCATTTTGCATCCACAAAAATTGAAAATGCTCACACATCCATATGCAGTATGAGAGTGTTTTCGAGCCGATCTAGTGCCTAGTGTGTGTATATGCATCCACGAGCAACCACTAGCAACCACTTGCATCCACTTGCAACCATCAAACATAACATGTCTCAAACACATGTTTACACCCATTAGTTTCTACCTAAAGTTCGAAGATTCGATCGATAGAATACAGTCGAATGATGGAAGCGAGTACAGATAAAACAAAAACTTGGTTCCCATTAGACATGGGTCCTAAGTATCGTCCCCGAAGACCGAAACCAACATCAAATTGACACCCAGAGGATTACCCTCTTTAGATAATATCAAAACTGGAAATCTTAACCTTATCGGGAATATTCGGATATTTACAGATTACTGGTACAGATCAAGTTACTGAACTAAGCATGATAAAACCCAGAATGTATGCGTCTTACTTGACACCTAACACAGATATCTCTCAAACCCTAATCTATCACAAACAGATTAGTCATAACCCTTATGGGTTTGAGTCTACAACGGAATCAGAAACAATACTAGTATTAAAGTGCGGAGTATCGATTACAGAATCAAAATGCCAGAATTAGAAAGAGTTTTAACTCAACAATCAGATAAGAAAATTAAGCCTTCTACTTAAATTTTCTTATTTCTACCCTATCTACCAGTCCCTTGAGCATTCGCCTATCCTCCAGAAGTGGGTTCTGCCCTCTGCCCTCGTTTCTTCGGGCAGTCCCTAGTGAAGCGTCCCATCTCACCACAGTTGAAGCAAGTGCCCTTCCTTTTTCTGCAATCCTTGTTCAGATGAGTCGAGCTTCCACAAGTAAAGCAATTTTTCCCCTTCTTATCTTCAGACTTCTCATCCTTCTTTTGTGTTTCCTTTTTGGGCCATGCTTTCTTATTCTGTGGTTCTTCCTTCTTTGTCTCTTTCGGGCCCTTGTCTTCCTCGTGCAGTAGTGCCATGTCCACCAATTTCTTGTAAGTCGCTCCCATGGGTACATGGGTCATGGCTAGGCTGTGCAGTGGCTCGTTCAATCCTTTAACAAAGCGGAGAGCCTTTTTATGCTGAGTGTTGACTAAATCCAATCCGAACCTAGCCAGTTGGTTGAACTGGTTAACGTATTCCTTGACCGTCATACTTCCTTGCTTAAGAGATAAGAAGTTTTCCAGTTGTAGACTTCGTTCAGCTTGCGAGAGGAATTTTGTCTCAAACCTTGTTCTGAAATCCATCCATGTTTCAACTGGCGTCTCGGCGTTAGTGACTTCCCACCAAGAGGAAGCTTCGTCTTTGAGCAGCCATACTGCCAACTGTACCTTCTGCCTATCGTCCACCTCGAAGATAACGAATAGATCCTCAGTTTTTTTGAGCCAGTTCCTCGCTTCTACGAATGATTCAGTTCCCTTAAAATCCTTCCCACCCATGGCCCTAAAATTTCTACAGATCTTTGAGAAAGAAATTGCACGAGGAGGGGGTGGAGGAGGGGGATCATTTGCTGGACCTGCGGCATCGGTCCTAGCCTCAAGATATTGACGAAATCAACCGGGTACATGAACACCCTCTGGTATCTCAGATGCTTCAGACATGCTGAAATGAAAAAGGAAAGATTCAATTACAAAAAGGACTGAAGGAAAGGTATATGGCTATTGGGGATTATGTTTTTCAAAATAAGCTTTATTTTTGAAAATACTTCCTTTCAAAACCTTTTTGAAAATAGGTTTCAAAAACTTTACCCAATCTGGTAACCTTCAGCTCTGATACCAAGTGTAACACCCCTCTTCCGTTAAGGTCACTCACAAAGGGAATGCCTTAACTTTGGTGGAGTATTTTAGTAAACAGAACAGAAACTTACAAGAAAGATAAAACAGTACTTGAAAAAAATTTATAACTTTATTACAACAGAAACCGAAATAAGCTTGGTTACATCCTTTCAAATCACAATATCAGAATTCAAGCACAAAATATCAGTCTTGTACAAAAGCCTTCAGAATGCATAGTTTAAAATCATAATCCCCACATAAGAAGACAAGCCATACTTTAAGCACTTCAAGCGGAAGAAATCTGGATCAGGCTAGAGTACTCCCTTCTACAAAACCTGGGGGGGAACGGAAGAAAGGAGGCGAAACAACAAGGGTCAGACAAAAAGTCTAGTAAGTCCAGTGATTTTCAGTTATGAACAGATAATAATAACATGACATGAAAATAAAACTGGATGAGAGATAACAGTAACAGGTGTAGCGGATATTACAGAAGAACAGAATTACATAAGCTATTGCTTTACACTTCTCTGCACTAATACTAGTATAACAGAATTAGGTGTCACCCTAATGTCTAAACTGAAACAGAAACGGGTACAGAATAATTTCCACAGAAACAGAAAGCTAATAATGGGCCTTTACCACCCGAACAGAAACAAACAGGAGCAGAATGCTGATAATGGGCCTCTACCACCCGAACAGAAACAGACAGAAGCAGAATGCTGATAATGGGCCTTTACCACCCGAACAGAAACATACAGAAACAGAATATTAATAATGGGCCTTTACCACCCGAACAGAAAAAGTCAGATTAATCCCTATGAAAACATAATGTAGAATTAGGTGTACACTAGTAATTGGGCCTTTACCGCCCGAACAGACGGTACCACGCAGAAACAGACGGGTGTTGCCACCCAACACAAACAGACGGTACCAACAGAAACAGATAGAACTTAGTGTACCCTAAAACCCTACCCCAAGCAATCGGCTCCCTAAACATAAATACCCTGTGTCGGCCCCACAGTAGGGTGTATCACTCCCTAAAGTGACAACCAATTGGCACAGACCTATTTACAGATGTCATGGCGTCTTACATCCTCAGAGGTAGGCCGGGATCCATGCACGCACATGACCCGGTTGGAACGCACCATCAACACCCCTCGCCATTATCAGAATGAACCGCTTATAATTAGTTCAGTAAGCGTGCCCGGACCCTACCTACTGTTGGGTCAAAGTTTTGATACTAGAAAAGGTTACTGACTAATATGGGTTTCAAACAACAGATGACACAAGTAAATTCCCTCCTAACCATGTGTCCCCAGACTAACAGATTTCAGATTAACTTGTTTGCAAGTTTAGACATATAGAATTCAGATCAACCAGTTCACAGATTAGACAAGTTTTCAGACCAATGGATCAGATATACAGATTTAACAGACTTACAGATTAACCGGTTACATATTAAAAGACTTACAGATTAACCAATTACAGATTAACAGATTTACAGATCGTCTAACTTTGTATTGGGCCTACAGATTCATGAAACGGGTTTATTAATTTCATCAGTCTAGTTGGTTTCACCCTATCCACCCAACACGTTTTAGACATCATATTTATCCCAGATTTGCATTAGTTAATTATTAATGCACAGACCTCTCACATTAGGTCGCTAGCTTGTGGCCGCTGGATGGGCCGGGCGGTTCCGGGCAGACTTCTGCCACAAGCCAGACCTAACCTCGTGTCTAAGCATATTATGACTAACTTCTCACATTAGAACCTATTGTTTGCGGCCACTGGATGTGCCGGGCGGTTACGGGCAGGATTACGCCGCAAACTCATTCTAACCTCGAGTTAGCCATGTTTATCTTTGCGGCCAATTAATTAATAATTTACCATTTATGCCCACGCCTAATATACATGTCGATTATTCAAAACTATAGCCAATTCAGATTATGTCAATAACAGACTAATCATATCAACTCAACAGATATAGCAGATAACAGATTTTTCAGATTAGGCGACTTAACGGATTTAGCAGATTAAGCAAACTAGAAGATAACAGATTAGGCATCTCAACAGATTTAGCAGTTTAGGCATCTCAACAGATTTAGCAGTTTAGGCATCTCAACAGATTTAGTTTAGCAGATTTGGCATTTTCAACAGACTTAGCAGATGATAGATTTGGCAGATGAACAGATCAAGCAGACTAGGCAGTAGAGCAGATTAAGCAATATAACAGAACTAGCAGATTAGGCAATATAACAGAACTAGCAGATTAGGCAATATAACAGAACTAGTAGATTAGGCAAATATAACAGATTTAATCATTCCTTAAAGTTTCACAAACATATCTTGCCTAATTATAAATTTGGCCTAAGTTTGCATGCCTAAATAGTTGTCATGATTCACACTATGATCATATACCCCACGTTTGCATTGAATTTACATGTCACAGATTATGGTCATAATTTACATGTCCCCAATTTAGTTCAACTTGCCTAGTACAAAAGATTCACATATAAATTATACCAAATATAGCCATCGATTTCAATGCATGTCATATATTCAAAAATCTCCTACTTAGGTGTTATTCACATTTGATAGTTATTAAATCTTAATATAGATCTTCACACCTAAGTCATATTCTCTTTCAAATCATGAATTGTTACATAAACAATATGCCCAACAATCTAGAACTTTAAATTATAACAGATCTTTAATTTAGAAATATGCGTTATGTCCAAAGTCTCAAGTCACATGTTAACATACAATGGTTCCTCTTCTTCCAATTCACAGAATATGCATAGATCTAAGTCCAGTTTACAACATGTGTCCTTTTAGTTACCGATTAGCCATGTCCAATTATGCCACATTCATTATTTGTCCCAAACATTTTAGCGTTCGTGCATTAATCTCTTATGAGATTTGGCGCTGGCTCGAAGTAGCCTGGCTATAGAACAGAAGGAAGAAAGAGATACAGAATAAAACAGATCAGAACAGAACATACACAACCTCAAATACAGATTCACAATCATGTCACAATTATGATTAAAGTTTATATCGGAAAATAACTGTACTTGCCTTGATTGGATTATAAAAGAAAGATAGTTGTAGCGACGTTAGTTGATCTTCTTTAACCGTTGTTGAAGTTTCAAGCTTGAATTGAGTTGCTTAGGTTGATGTTGATTAGCTTCTAGTTTTGATTCCAGCAGATTAGGACGCTATTTTTATTTTTATTTAGAACAGAGGCAGAGTAGAAGCAAAATAGAATTCTGTGTAGAGAAGGCTAGGTTTGGGGCTGTTTATATAGGGTTAGGCAAATGAATCTAGACAGAAATCGGACTGGAAACATCAGAACGAACACTGACCCAAAAATGGGCTCGGGGACTAGGTCGACACCTAGGTCGACTGCCCAGTCGACCTGGTCTGGGGGGTCGACTGCCCAGTCGACTCCCTAGTCGACCTGTGTCTGGGCGGGAAATTTCCTGCCCAGTCTGTTCTGCGTTTGAAATTCGAATTCGAGCTGTTTTGAACTCTGAATATTTCTGAAACTTTGGAGGGCCATAACTTGGTCATACGTACTCCGATTCTCACAAACTCGGACTCGTTTCCAAGCAGAATTTCGAGACGAACGCAATGGCGCAACCCGTTTCCCTTGATTGTTATTTTAAAAATTAATTATCCTCTGATTTGTTACTTTTACGTTCACAGAAAATACGGGGTGTTACAGAAAACATCGACATATTGTTGAAACAGGGTTAACACTGTTATCTAAGGCATCCTTACCTTTGAAATATTGGTATGAGGCATTTAACACAGCAGTATATTTAATAAATAAAATGCCAACAAGAATTTTGCAACACAAAAGTCCTCATGAGATGTTATATGGCAATAAAGCAGACTATAACACTCTGAAAACTTTTGAATGCATGTGTTATCCATGCCACAGACCATACAGTACCCATAAACATTCCTTTAGATCTAGTCCATGTTCTTTCCTAGGGTTTGCAAATAATTAAAAGGGGTACATATACATGGATGAAAAAGGAAAGATTATAATTTCCAAACATGTTCTCCTGGATGAACATGTGTTTCCTTTTGTAGAAAAGGGAAACGCAAACAATAAAAAATCCGATCATGGAAAAACAGCAATGGGATCTATCCCAAAGCAATCAGAATGGAAAACAGACACAAGTGAGGAAGAACTGATACATACTGCACCAGCCACTCCAACTATATCCAACACCAGATCTGGATATAGTTCGGGTGAACCAATGAGTAAGGATGATCAACACCAAACTGACGACATGAATGACAGTGATAATCAGAATCATAGCAATGATAATAGCACATCGGAAATGAGAAATCATGAAACACAAACACATGAGCCACAAACAGGGCATCATATGACAACTAGAGCAAAAAGTGGTATTTTCAAGCCTAAGGTTTACAATGCATTCAATAATGATCAAAAACCTACCAGTGAACCAACCACATACGATCAAGCAATTAAACATAAACAATGGTCAAAGCCATGGATGAAGAATATGAAGCATTGATGAATAATAAGACATGGAGCTTGGTGACAATTCCTAAAAAAAATTGTGGTAAGTTGCAAGTGGACTTACAAATTAAAAAAGGATGCCACTGGGAACATCACTAAATACAAGGCCAGGTTGGTTGCAAGAGGTTTTACACAACAATATGGTTTTGATTTCAACGAGATATTCTCTCCAGTTGTAAAACCCACAACCATCAGAATTATCTTGTCTATGGCACTACACAACAATTGGAATATAAGGCAATTGGATGTGTGTAATGCATTCCTAAATGGAGATCTAAGTGAGGAAGTGTATATGCAACAGCCTAAAGGCTATATATGCAAAGGCAAGGAGGATCATGTTTGTAAACTCCATAAGGCAATATATGGTTTAAAGCAAGCTTCAAGAGCTTGGTATATCAAGTTAGAACATACACTAAAGGGTCTTGGATATAAAGCAACAAAGTCAGATAATTCTCTATATGTCAAAATCATCAACCAAAGTGTTGTGTACATACTAGTGTATGTGGATGATATCCTGATGACTGGAAATGATAGCAGTGAGATTAATAGGGTAATAGCTAAGATAAATAAAACTTTTGGAATAAAAGACATGGGGGAGGCAAACTATTTCTTGGGAATACAAGTGCAGAGAAAATCACAGTCTGAAATTTTCCTTTCCCAAAAGAAATACATATCTGAAATTTTAGCTAGAGCAAACATGGATAAGGCAAAAGCTCTCCTGTAACAACACGGATTTTCAGAACCAATTTAAAATTTTTATTTTAGCAATTTAATGGATTTTGAATATTTAAAATGATTTATTTTAAATAATAACGACTAAAAATTTATATAAATCGAAGTTAGAACGAATAAATTTATTTGAATTTTGTAACGAGCCTGAAATGGTGTGGAAGTTTGAAAATTCGATTTTGATTTTCAAATGAATGTGCAGGATTCAAATTAAATCGGATTTTAGTAAAACCAGAAATATTTGAATCTGTTTAATAATATCTTTCTAACGAATGTGAAAAATTCAGATTTCATAACGGGAATAAAAAGTTATGTCCAGTTGAAATTTGAAATGGTCGCTATGTAATTTATATATATTTTATATAATATATGGCCCTTAAAAATAGTCATTATGCAAACGACCTCCGTTTTCGATGAAACCACTTTTATTGGATCCGGAATGTCAAATTATTGCTAGATTCCAATTTTCATAATTTTTGGAATCAATATGTGAGCGTGGTGAATTTAAACGCGTTTGGTAAATTCAGTTTGAATTTAATCGACTACAAAATGACCGTTTTTCAAACGGTCTCCAAATTCGATGAAATTAGTTTTGTTAGGACCGTATCATTAAAACTTAGCTAGATTTATTTTTGTGGAATTTCTGGAGTCAGTATGTGGCCCCGGTAAATTAAAATGTACGTTTAAATTCAATATATATTGATTTATATTACAATTTTGACGAAAGTTGATCATAACAGTCGAATTGGCTTACCGGAAATATTCCATTATGTCCGAAATAGGGGTATTTAGCTAGGGTTGACACTCGTTGGGTTTGATTTGGGGTCCAGATAAGAAAACACTATTTTTGAAAATAAAAGAAATAAAAAATAAATTAAATAAATATGGACCAATCAAATTTCAATGTTGACTTTATCCATTTCCCAAAACATGATCCCTCTCTCAGAAGCGACGACAGAAACCCGCTCCATCCTTCTCTCCTCGTTTTCTCCTAATCCACTCAACGAAAATAGTTGTTTCTTTAGAGAATTTTGTAGATCTCAGTCCCACCTTCACATCCATACTTGACTCACCGTCTATTGTTGCGTATTTTTCGAGATCCAAACCTGCGCCGCCTCGAGCCAGAATCCGCCACCCACTCACTTCGAGTTCGACGTGGTGCATCTCGCCGGAAAGCTCTCTCCTAGCGCTACGACGTGGCGCCAGCTGATTGTCCCCTCGTGCAACGGATTGATAGATAATTGGTGACCTAGTTTTGAACGATACTGAAAGGTAACAGGTTTATATATTTAAACTAATTATAACACTTTAAAGCATTGCAAAGTTCGATTTAATTATAAAAATCATATCTTTTTTATACGCTATCGAAATCACGTGAAATAGGATCTGTTGGGATCGTGGGGACGAGAGCTTCACAATAAGACTAACTGGGTCCAATTTGCAGCACATTAGGAATTTAGACAAATTCAAATCCAAACTGTACTGAAACCATCAGTTAAAGCACGGTGGAGTAGAATCCAAAGGTGAGAACTCCTTCGCACTCTAAATATTTACCGTTAAATATATACTAGGATGCAGACGGTGCTTAGCAGCACCCGACACTATTTATTGTACAAGCCATGGATGTTTGTTTGGATTGAATTGTTGTGAAATTGACTGTATTGTGTGTATTGATTGTATGAACTGAATAAAATATTCATGTGTTGAATAAAATATTTGATCGTTAAAAATGTAATTTTTAATGAATATATGAACAACATAAAATTCCCTGAAATGAAAATAAATATTCATTTACAAATCAGACGATTTGTTTATGTACACACATTTAACTGATATTGATTGGGACGATAAATTTTACACATCGCCAACTGCACAAATAAAATATGTGTTTGTTGATTGAAACCTCATATGGGTATTGGGATGATATTTGATGTACACTAATCCCAATTGTTTAGTTGTTTACAGACTGTTGTAAGCGTTAATTAATTATATTTAATGCTTATGCAGTTGTGTGATGCACTCTGGATGATGGTTAATTGGTTTCGATTGTTGTGATATACATGTATTGTATGAAATCCATATAAATAAAATTGTATGGATATTGATTGGGTCTGATTCCAATTCAGAAAGAAGAAAATATTTTAAAATAACGAATGTTTTAAAATAATATTCATTAAAGGATTAAAATGCGAATTTGATGTACAGTTTTGGATGGACACGAAAATATTGAAATATATGAAGTCGTATTGATTAGATATGCGCCATTTTGACGCAGACGATATTTATATCAATTTTATAATGAATATCGAAAAGAATAGATTTCGAAATTTGATATTTTGAAAATATTATCATTTTAATATTATAATGATATGGAATATTCAAGTTTGATTAAAAATTGAAAATGAAGTTAGAATCATTTTAAAACGAATTTATAAACGATTTATAAAATACGTTTTAAATGGAAATCGACGAAATATATATTATATATATAATATAATGGTCTGAATAGAACACGCCGCACCGCGGCCATTCGCGAATTTCAATCATTGACTTCGAATTGATATTACGGGAGATCCGACCGTCGGATTCTCCTAAAACCGAAACCGTTGGGTACGTATCGAAAAGAGCTTTCCAACGAATATAAGAGACATGAAATCTAACGGTCGGATTTGGAATTATGTCCAAATCAAATTTGGAAAAGGTCGGTGTAAGTGCAGTTCGATGATCGTTTATGGAAATCGACTGTACGGGCCTTGATAAAATTATTAAAAATATAAATAGTTTGTGTAAAATCATAATAAATGATTTGAAAAGAATTGTGATGAAAAATTCCATATTTGAAAAGATAAAAATATATTTTTATCGAAATGAACTAGTTCTTTACTAGATTTGAAATCCAATAATTTTTAAATAAAATAAATAGGATTTGTGAATGGTTTTAAAATAACCAAAAATTTCCAATGAACAAACTGGAATGGATTTGGAACGGAAATAATCTTCGAAATATTTCGATATTGTATTTCTTGATTATACAGATATTGTTATGGAAATTTGGAAGATATATTTATATCATTATTTCCAATACAATATTTGTTGGTTTCGGAATTTTATATTGAATATAAGCCGATATAATTTCTATTCAGAGTCTTGTATTTAATATCAAATGGGATTTTGGGTTTGTCATGAATGGTGTCTTCCTTAACACTGTTCTTAAACCCAGTTGAGAAAAGAATAAATCTTTTAATTAAGATTTAGGGAAGTTTTCCAATTAATTAATACTTAATTGGAATTGAATAAAAGAATTGGATTTTGGGTTTATCATGAATGGTGTCTTCAGTAACACTATTCTTATACCCCGTGTGAAAAGAATAAATCTTTTAATCAAGATTATTGGAGTTTCCAGTTATATTTAGTACTTGGAATAAAAATGAAATGTGAATTGGGTTTATTGTGAACTATGTTTTTAACGACATTCGTTCTTTAACCTGATAAACAGTGAAATGTGATTTGGAATTTATAAATATTTTTATTAAGATTTATCGGAAATTTTCCAAAGTAAAGCGTTCCAATTTAATAAAATGAATTGGAATGGAATGGAATTCGATTTGGTAATAATCGAAGTGAACTTCTGTGGAGGAAGACCGTTACTATAAATGGAATTTAAAAGGCTTTGCCGTTATTCCATTTATATTATTGGTTGGATATGGAAGTTTATATCGATTATATATATTGATCTGTTTCCCGTGAAGATTCCATAATTAATGGGATGGGATTTTTGGTTTATCGTGAACTATGTTTCAAATGACATTAGTTCTTTAACCCAGTTAAAGATAAGATTAATTTCTTAAGTTTGAATAATCATTAAGTAATGATTTTTGAGATTAAAACTGAATTAGAGTTTTAACGAATCTTTAATTAGATTGAAATGTGATAAATTAAATTATTAAATTTGGGAAATGATCGAGAATGGAGTACCACCAGTTTTACTCCAGGCGATAGTTAAATCTTTAACTAGATTTGAACGTGAAATGGTAATTAATTTTACCGATAACACCGTGGTGTTAGATATGAAGTATTACCAGTTTTGCTTCATGGGATGAATAGGTTGGGACTGGGAAACTAAATAACTGATTACTTCGGTAAGGTTCGCTAATCCCGACTAGTTTGGAAAATCTTAATTTGTTTTGAATTGTGAAAAGAATATTCTGGATTGGAATGAGGCGTATGTTGTGTTTTTATAGCACTTGTTTATAAGATACGCGAGTTATTTGGAAAGACCGGGTTTATCCCATTATGAATAACTGATTCGATGATAAGTCGACGATGAAGACGGTGGTTGAAGACCTATGGTCTTCACATCGTTCGGATGATTACTGATGTCTTGATTGGGTTGTATACCCAAGACAATGTAATAAGTGGTGATCGTCCAGATGTACTTGGAGTTCGACCAGATATGCGAGGACCTCTCTCCTGTATTGGACATATTGGACGAGGAATAAGGTGCCTTCAGTTTCGTTTAGACCCAGAACAAACTTGTAAATGGATGTGTGTCTGACACTGGAATTTATTCTGTGTTGATTAATCTCTATTAAATATATATCTGTTTGGTGGTGGAGAATTTATTCTATTGCTTAACACCCTTCTCTGAGACGTACGAGCTCAGAGGTTATATATCGATAGACATGAGTCACATGGCATGAATTGTCAGTGTGGCATGCCGAGATGCAAAGGATCAAGGCTTCTGTTGAAAAGCAGAGTCTTGTGGTTGATGATCAAAGCACGGCTTTAAATATCCTAGCTTTGTGTATAGCGTAAATTCGTGAGCCTCACACCCTGGTGTGAACCAGAAATGAGAGAGGACTTCATGGAGGACATGCGTTTCCTTCTAGCTAGGAGTGGTGTCATGGTATGGAGCCCAGACATTTTTACTTATTTGGATGATGGAAAGCGAGGCGCCTCGGATATATCAGTCACTACGGGGCCGATGGATGACATGGTCGACATAATGACCAGACTTACACCCCATAGGGCGGGGAAATGTATTGTTCAGGGATTATTAATCCACTTTGCACTTAGGTGGACCGGCTCTGACGATCCAAGGTGCAGTTGCGGCTGACCCTAAGGCTCGGGCTAGAGAGTCTCGAAGCGATAAGGATGATCCCTTGCCTTGGTTCACAGATGGAAATCCAACTTCCAATACGACATTGTGCGGTTTTAATTGTAAACCTATATGCCGACATAGTAGCCTGGGATACTATGCCGTCTATGATTGATAATTTATATTTGAAGTTGTCTTATACACTTTACACTTATAATAGTATCAAAATGATTTGTTTTAAACGTATCAAGCATGTTTGGCTATTATAAGGTAAAACTTTATCCTCCGGCTTGCGTTGCATTATGTGATCGGACCTGAGTCTTATAATAGCTTCATTTTTTCAAAAATCATTGCGTTGTTTGTTTTATGCACTGGTATTCTTAGGAGGAAACCCGCTCCGTGTTATACGGCATAGTCCCTTGATTTACTTTATTTTAAAGTAAAGATTTAATAACTTTTTTAGTTCTCACAACAGTCACATGACTGACCTGGAGTTTATTGTTTTAACCTAAACTCTGGGTGCCCCTATTTTCCACACGGGCAGCTTGTAGTTTTGATTTTGCAGATATTATATTGAGAGGATCCTGGATTTACAGCTGAAGCTATATTCGGAAAGCTCTGTATCCATTTATCTCTTTCAATTGTGCTATGTATTATTTTCCACTGCTATGTAACGTATTTTAATCTCTTATATTTTCCAATGTGTAATATTTATTCATACTTTGTTATATTCTTATACTTTGATGTAAATTGATGTAATAATCAATGAAATGTTCTATCATTTGTGTTCTGATTTGTCGTGTTCTAAACTCAATCCGGGCTTTCCCGTACGTGGAAGTTTGGGTCGTTTCATCGTGGTATCAGAGCTTTGGTTTACAGAGCTCGAGAACAAGACACATTAGAACCGAACGAAAGAATTCACCGGAGATTAGATTAGTAATATCCAATAAGGATGACTCGTTAGAGATGGGATTAGTATTATCGTAGAATGAGTCCAAAGAGTGTTATTTTTAAAATAAAAATGAAAACAAATTTTGTTTTGAAAATTTAAACCATATAATACGTATTTGAATATTTTATTTTAAATTGATTTGGACTATCGGGTATATGGAGATTTTGAATATACGTCTGATCCACGTGTATACGAAGCCTCAAATATACTGGATGGACATAGAATCACACTCTAGTCACCCGGAGATGGTACTGATGATTACTAGTATCATCAGTGTTTTTGTTCGAGTTTCGGAAGTGGGATATCTATATATTTCCAATTGACTGGTGTGAGAACCAAAATATAGTTAGAATATATTGTTGTGATTTGGCGTCAAAAATATGATTTTTGACTATATATATTAAAGATATATGTTTGAAAAGCTAATTCACAAATTGATTGCTCGTTGTTGTTTGATTGGTAATGTAACTAATAAAAATATTGGAATGATAATTAATTAAACTAATATGAAAACGAAAGGTAAAATTAGCCGAATCGAATCAAATTTTGAACTAAATTGAAAATTGTTTGAAATTGCATACATGTACATATATATGTGTGAACAGGTCATAGCATGGAAGCTAAGAAGACGAATAAAATTGTATGCCCGACAAATAGGTACATGTTTACTAATTTATTGCGTTTTGATGATTTTATGAGCCACTTGGCTTTTTCTTTTTGATTGGTGAGGGCCCTGTGAGGCTAGTTGCGGTTTTAAAGGTCTCCCCGTACAAAGGAGGTTATAGCGAAATTTTTCGAAAATTAAGGGTGTTAGCAAAAAAATTTAAAAATTAGAAATTCTTAGAAACTGGAAAGTTGAAGAATGAAAGCCAGAATAAAAGTTGAGTTGGTTAGTTAAACAACTTTCAGCTCCATTCCTTTTCGAGGACGTAAAGATTTTAAGTGGGGGAGATTGTAACAACCCGGATTTTAAGTGGGGGAGAATAAAAGAATGAAATCCAGATTCTACTCGTACTTCTCTTAGGATTGAGAATGAGACAAAACCTAAGGAGGAAAACCCCGAAGATATTTCTATTCAGTTTGCATCACGGAACGTTGATTCTAATGTAAATGTTGAAGATCAAGTTTTATATTTGTCGGCCTCTACTCCAATAATGTTACCATTTCAAAAATCATCTCCTTTGTGGGAAGCATTAGAGTCATTGGAAATATTTTTATGAATGCGACAGCAACCTCATTTCCTACACTTGAAACTGCACGCTGAAAGCCACCGTGAAGGAGAGGCAATTGGCTTAATGGTCAATTTCTCCAATGTTGCAAAAAAAGTCATGACATTGTGCATTTCTAATCCTGATGAAACCATCGAGGAAATGATGGACACTCTCGACGACTTGGAAAGATATGGCTTTAATTTATACAACCTGAGAGATATGTTAAAAGGCATTCAAAGTTTAAAGGAAGCCCACAAGCGAGTAATGGGTGAATTATGTTCAATGAGGGATTTAAAATCCGATATGCAAACCAAAGAAGGTTCACCGAAAGAAGAGCTTGAGGAGATCCGCAAATCCATTACTGAATTAGAGTTGAAAGAGAAATCGCTAAGTGATGATAAGATGATAGTACTTGAACGGCTGGAGGCATCTGAATGTGAAATAAGCAGACTGCAAAATAAAAAAGAAGCACTCGAAGCATCTCTTCAGGCAGCAAAGAGATCTCTTGATGGCGTAGGAGGAAGTACGGAGTAAAAGCTTTAAAATATCATGATGACTACGGCTAAGCGCAACGGTTGTATGGTGTTTGTAATGCAGGCTATTTTGAAACTTAATTATTGAAGTGTTAGGGAATGTTGCTTGGTAATGATTTGTGAAAATCTGATCTTTTTAATGAAGTTATCATATTTTGCAGTTCAGTGCAGTCCAATTATTGAAGTGGTAGCGAAAATGATTTCAAGAATTTAGTTATTTTCCATGAAATCTGAACCGACATCATAACTTCGGTTGAACTGTTTTCTAACAAGGTTTATCCTCCATAAGAGCCTTAGTGGCCTGCTTCCTGCATATGGTTGCTATCTATCAAGTTTGCAAAACATGACATTTTTAAAATAAACTTCTGCACTGTTGAAGTTTGTGATACTATATATTGGGTTGAAGAGGATGAAGATAGCTTCGCATCGGAGAAAACCATTCGCAAATCGGAGCTCGTACGCAAAAGTTAGAGATGAAAAGGTGTTTGGTGTCAGTTGGCTTCAGCAACAGACGTCTATCGAGATTTGTGACAGACGTCTGTTGTCAGAGAATTTTTTTCCCGAGAGCTCAGACAGACGTCTGTCATATCTACGACAGACGTCTAAGATGAGAACTGTAGCAGGTGAAATTCCCTAGAAGGGACAGACATCTGTCGCCTCCCACGACAGACGTCTGACGAGACTTTTGGGTTGTTTCGGGCTGGAAAATTGGCAAACTGATTTGTGAAGACATGGGGGCAATTTCGGGAATTGATCCATTTCTATATAAGCTATTTTTCCTGGTTTTCAAAGAGCACATTTTGGGAGAGCTTGGAGACTTGATAGAAATCAAGTGTTTATTCTCAAGGGTGAATTAGGGTTTATAACCTGATTCCAATTCTTCAATTCTATTCTCCACAAACTCTTTTCTATATTAAAATATAGTGATCATTGGATCAATCTCTTGTATTCCTTTCATCGTGATAATAAAATACTCTCTCCAAAGTGGATGTACACTAACAAGTTGTTAATGGAACTACTATAAATCTTCGTGTGATTTATTTTTGCAGCTATTTTCATTAGTTTCTTTTTTGTGATTGAGACTTGGATTGTTCGTGATTGGTTGATCATTGTTTAGTGACTAGAGTTATTGATTTGGTTGTTTCTGCAAGTCTAACAGCGATCCCGTCTTCTGCGAGGCACTTGTGGTTTAGATATTCGATTTGAGTGGACTTGAATTGGATTAATCACAACGGTTACAATAGTTGGTATCATAGCAATTGGTGCTTGTTAGGTGTTTGTGAAAATGCCGGATAAAGATAATAGCCCGGTAAGTCCTTCAACCGGAAGTCCGAATAGTGTGGCGCCTTATGTACGGGGTTCGTATGCGGCGTCGGGTTCTCAATTGGTAATTGACAAGTGGAACGGTGATAATGACTTTGAGAAGTGGCAACGGAAAATGAAAGCGGTTCTTAGGCGGAATCAGGTGCACCGAGGGGTATTTGATACTCACTTATTGCTAGGTGATATATCAGATGTTGAGAGAGAGTAGATGGAGGAATGGGCTTACACTACTCTTCAGCTTGCTATGGGGGAGAATGTGATCTCTGAAATTAGTGGTGAGACAACCACTAAAGGTATTTGGGACAAGTTGGAGGATTTGTATATGAAGAAGTCGCTCACTAACCGTTTGATCTTATTGCGAACGTTTTTCACCTTCAAGATGAAGGAGGGTAATTCGCTTAAGGCACATTTGAATGCATTTGATGACTTCCTTGTATAGATGAAGTTCGTTGATTTGAAGATTGAGGAAGAGCAAAAGGCGATGATATTATTGTGTTTGTTGCCGGACCGATATACGGGTTTCTCAAATAGTTTGATCTATGGTCGGGATACTTTGACTCTTGATGATGTCAAGACAGGTCTTCTTAGTGAGGAGTTGAGAGATCAAATGAAGGAGATGAATGAGGGTAGTAGTGGAGCTAGTAGTGGTCACGGGTTGTTTGTGGAGAAAGAAAAGAATGTAAAGAAAGGAAACTGGGGGCATTCTAAATCTAGGAAGCCTGGTGGAAGAGGTAAATCGAAAGATAGAAATAGCAAGTGCTTTATTTGCAAGAAACTAGGACATTGGAAGAATGAATGTCCGGACAAAAATAAGAAGGAAGTAGCATCTTCATTCGTAGCGGTCGAGAGTGGAGATGGTGAGATAGATGAGAATGTGTTGACGACATTAGCATCGGTTGTTTCGGGTAGCGAATGGTACTCGATTCGGGTGCGTCGTATCATATGACGCCAAATAGAAATTATTTTTCGTCTTATGGAGTTAAAGAGGGAAATGTAATTGCTATGGGAAATGGTGATATTTGCAAGTCGATGGGTATTGGCTCCGTGAAAATAAGGATGTTTGATGGAGTAGTTTGCACGCTCATCAATGTTCGCTATGTTCCGGGACTTAGGAAGTCACTTATATCTTTGGGGAAATTGGATTCTCTAGGATTCAAGATCAAAATCGAGAAGGATTGCTTGAGGGTTTCGAAAGAGGCGCTTGTGGTTATGAAGGGTGCTAGGACTCATGGTATATATTTGCTTCAAGGTGTGACTGCAGGAGGTGAGACTTGTGTGGGTGTTAATAGTTCTCATGGCTTGGATGCGACACGGTTGTGGCATTTGAGATTGGGTCATGTCTCGGAAAGGAGTTTGGATATTATTCGGAAGTGGGAGATGATCAAGGGTGGGAGTTTCAACAAACTAGAGTTTTGTGAGGAATGTGTCATGGGGAAGCAAACAAAGGTTTCATTCGATGAGGACAAGCATGATTCAAAGGAGGTTCTTGAATATGTTCATTCGAATGTTTGGGGACCGGCACCGGTTGCTTCTTTTGGTGGAGCTCCTTATTACATTTCTTTCATTGATGATTTGTCTCGGAAGGTATGGGGGTATGTAATGAAGGCCAAGTCGGAGACATTTGCTAAGTTCAAAGTATGGAAGGCTCTTGTTGAGAATGAGAGTGGCAAGACTTTGAAGATTCTAAGGACCGACAATGGCAGAGCGTATGTTTCCCGGGAACTCTTGGAGTATTGTAAGCATCATGGAATCTGGAGACATTTTACTATACCAGGAGATCTGCAATCTAATGGAGTAACGGAGAGAATGAACTGAACTCTACTTGAGAAAGCTCGATTCTTGAGATTGGCATCGAGTTTGTCTAACGGATTTTGGGCCGAAGCTCGCGGGGTTGAATCGGTTGATGAAACATCATGTAGTGCACATGGTTCTTCTAGTGATGTTGGTGATGTACATGATACTAGAGAAGTTTCGACTCAAGGTGGAGCCGAAAGGGGTTTGGGTGATAGTATTGCTACTCGGGTTGGTCGACGTGCAATAAGACCTCTCGAAAGATATGGTTATTGGAACTACCTTAGCTTTTGTGATCATTTGGACTATGCTTTCAACCTAGTCCAAGATGAGCCGATGGACCTTGATGATGTCATGGATTCGAGCGATGGCTCGAAGTGGATTTGTGCCACGAAGGAAGAGATGCAATCGTTAATGAAGAACCAAACTTGGGAGTTTGTTCCACTTCCTAATGGAAACCGTGCTATAGAATGCAAGTGAATTTACAAGGTGAAGGATGATGGAAGGTACAAAGCAAGGTTAGTGGCAAAGGGGTTTGCACAAAGAAAAGGAAAGGAGTATGTTGAAATTTTTGCATTGGTGGTACGTCATACTTCTATCCGGGTTTTACTAGCTATAGTTTCTATCCATGACTTGGAGTTGGAGCAACTTGATGTGAAAACCGCCTTCTTGCATGGAGATTTGGATGAAGACATCTACATGGAGCAACCGGAAGAGTTTGTTGTAGATAGTAAGTCTAAAATGGTTTGCAAGTTGAAGAAATCGCTATATGGGTTAAAGCAATCACCTAGACAATGGTACAAGAGATTGGATCATTTCATGCTTGAATGTGGCTTATATCGAAGCATCAAAGATGCTTGCGTATATTTCAAGAGGTTGGGAAATGATTGTTAGGTGTATTTACTCGTGTATGTGGATGATATGCTCATTGTTTCCAAAGACGAAAATGAAATCAACAAGTTTAAGATGCTATTGAAATCAGAATTCGAAATGTAAGATCTTGGAGAAGCAAGGAAAATATTGGGCATGGAAATTGAAAGGGACCGAAAGCATTTTGAGTTGAGATTGACTCAAAAGGAGTACATTAAGAAAGTGCTTTGTCGGCTTAGCATGGAGAATGCAAAAGCGTTAAATACACCTTTACCTTTGCATATGAAGCTTTCGGATAAGGGATCACCAATTGGGGAGAAAGACAAGGCTTATATCGCAAAGGTGCCATATGCAAGTACGGTTGGTAGTTTGGTATACGCCATGGTGTGTACAAGGCCCGATGTTGCAAATGTCGTTGGGGTGGTTAGTCGGTATATGTCTAATCCGGGGAAATCGCATTAGGAAGCCGTGAAGGCTATATTGAGATACTTGAAAGGCACAACATCTCATGGTCTTGTTTTTTGTGATAGTGATGGGTTGAGTTGCAAATTGGTTGGTTATTGTGATTTGAACTACGCCGGTGATAGGGGTCGAAGGAAATCAACTTCCGGGTATGTCTTCACACTTGGCGGGACAACCATTAGTTGGAGATCAAGATTGCAAACCGTAGTTTCTTTATCCACCACGGAGGCGGAGTTGATTCCAACGGTGGAGGTGGAAAAGGAGGCACTCTATTTGAAGCGACTATTGTGTGACTTTGGTTTCGAACATGAGAGTATTGATGTTTGATGTGATAGCCAAAGTGCTATACATTTGGCGGAGAATTTGGAGTTTAGCTCTCGGACGAAGCATACTGAGGTGAGAGAGTCATTTCTTGTAGCCATGGATGAGGGTAAGCTAGTATACCTTCGGAAAGTGCACACAAAGGATAATGTGGCGGATATGATTACTAAAGCATTGCAGTTTGAGAAGTTCGAGCATTGCTCGAACTTAATTCGCTTGTTGAATGGCTAGGTGTCACGGTTGGAGAGAGTGATTTTGTTTGTTTTGATGGAAAGGAATATAAGTGAGGGATTGGAATCTATCTTCTTGGTAAGTACTCGTTCTCACTCCCAAGTACATTGTCTTTTGGTAAGACTAGTTTATGAGTTGGATGTTTTCAACACTTCATTGGCAAGTGGGGGCTTTGCCTGAACTCGTTGATGTAGTGCAATGGGCGGTGGCCATGCCGGAGCTCATTGGGAAAACATTCAAGCTTAATTGGTTGAAGGTAGAAGGAAATGCTTGGGTGCATTGGAGTTCGTGTATAGATATGGTTATAGTATCGAGATGGAGTGTTGAAGTTTGCGATACTATATATTTGATTGAAGAGGGTGAAGATAGCTTCGCATCGGAGAAAACCGTTCGCAAATCGGAGCTTGTACGCAAAAGTTAGAGCTGAAAAGGTGTTTGGTGTCAGCTGGCTTCAGCGACAGACGTCTGTCGAGGTTTTGACAGACGTCTGTTGTCAGGGAAATTTTTTCCCGAGAACTCAAACAGACGTCTATCATATCTACGACAAACGACTGAGCTGAGAGCTGAAGCAGGTGTATTTCCCTGGGAGGGACAGACGTCTGTCGCCTCCCTGGACAGACGTCTGATGAGACTTTTGGGTTGTTTCGGGCTGGAAAATTGGCAAGCTGATATGTGAAGACTTGGGGGCAATTTCGGGAATTGACCCGTCTCCATATAAGCTATTTTTTCCTGGTTTTCAAAGAGGGGTTTTTGGGAGAGCTTGGAGACTTGATAAAAATCAAGGGTTTATTCTCAAGGGTGAATTAGGGTTTATAACCTAATTCCAATTATTCAATTCTATTCTCCACAAACTCTTTTCTATATTAAAATATATTGATCAATGGACCAATCACTTGTATTCCTTTACTCGCATAATAAAATACTCTCTCCAAAGTGGATGTACACTAACAAGTTGTTAGTGAACCACTATAAATCTTCGTGTGATTTATTTTTGTTACTATTGTCATTAGTTTCTTGTTTGTGATTGAGATTTGGATTGTTCGTGATCGGTTGATCATTGTTTGGTGCATAGAGTTATTGATTTGGTTGTTTTTGCAAGTCTAACAGCAATCCCGTCTTCCATGAGGCGCTTGTGGTTTAGATATTCGATTTGAGTGGTCTTGAATCGAATTAATCACAACGGCTACAACATGCACATCACAAACAAAGGTGTATAATTTTAGTACTTAAATAATCTTGATATTGTCAGTTAGGCATCGAGGTTGATTAATTAGTTCCCATGCAAGGATTGTAGGTTGATGTTTGTTTATTGAAATGTTGTAGTTGCTTGGTTTCTAGTTGCTGGGTCGGATGTTGTTTATATCATCCAATATGCACTGAACACATTGGTGCACAATGGTTGTTTTTTTACAAAATGTGGTTCCCCACTTGTGGAGGCAAAACCATTTCTGTTATTCAAGGAATTGAAAATGTCACTAAGGAAATGTGATACTATGAAAAGTAGAAGTGTGTGTGTGTGTGTGTGTGTGTGTATATATATATATATATATATATATATATATATAGACACACACACACACTTGCACCTTGGGGATGAATATTATTCTTAACGAACTTAAAGGTAGGAAGTCAAAGTACAAGACAGTTATATAAAACGCATGTGAAAGAACAAAATGGATCTCCATCTTTCGCCTAGATACTGACAGAGAATATTTATTTAGAAAATGGATTTTTGAATCAAAATCAAGTTTCTTTTTCCACAGACATTTGTCTTGGTAATGTATAAACTTGTAAATGTGATCTTCAAGTTAAAAATATATCATGGATCTCTTCATATATAGCTTGCAACCGAACTCATTCTTTTATGTTGACTTTCAAGTTTTTTATGACATGCTGTCGTTATCCCATAGTGATTAAATATTCATTCTCAAGGAACTTGAAGTTATGTGAATTATTTATATATTGCTCGAAATGGTGAAAATATATCAATCTCACACTACAACAGTCGTGGGAAGAGCGTGGGGAGCATTTGCAAATGGGAGGTATCGTCGTTTACAAATTCGAGCGATGAGTGCTAAGCAATTTTCTGAATACCGTATATAGTCTAAACGGTTTTCATTAAACCATTTATAGACTATACAGTTTTCGGAATACCGTTTAGCTTATATGCGTTATTCAGAAACCCGTTTTGCTTTATACGGTTTTCATTAAACCATAACATCTCAAAGCGCTGTAAATTGTGTTGCTGTATTTTTAAGTTTGTAGTTTAATGTTTTCTTTGGTTTTCTTGAGTATTTAATTTTTTTCCCTTATATATGAAAGCTATTTGATTTTTATTTATACGTTTAAAGTTGTTGTTATAGTAAGGAATTATTTTTTTACATAACAAATGTTTTATTTATAGTTTAATTTACTTTGACAATTGTAAAATCTTTTGTTTCCTTTTTTTAGATTTAATTTTGTTTTCATATCAAAGAAATACCCCAACTCTTTATGTTTTTTTTTTCTTGTTTTAAAATTATATACACATATCGCATGGTTTAATTTTTTTTGTATAACTTCCTTTTAGTTTTAAAATGGAAGTGCATCCAAATATAATATTGAAATTTCATAATACTAGATAAATTTTTTGATAACCCACAAAACGTTACAACCAACACAGGAAATTAAAATCAGAAAACAACAAGCTTGAAATAGCAATATAGAATTCAACAACATCCTAGAACTATCTTCTTCTTCTTGCTATCGTTTTTTGGCTAAAGCGTACTCCATAGCCTCTCCAGTAAGGTGAGATACATCTTTTGCTAGATACTCCTCCTCCTTTTCTTCCATTAAACGTCTTTCACATCTATTTTTATAATCAGTTCTTCTGTTGAGTGCTCTAGTTCTCTCAACATCTTTGACGATATATCCACACACCAACATATATTCAAAGAACCAATACTGTAAATCACAACGAAGAGGTAGTAAGCAATAGAAAAAATAAACATTGAAGTACAAATATTTTATGTTTACTACATCTTCATATACCTGTAATAGCTCGATGAAACCGGTAAGGTGACCTCCCTTAGTTACAGCTAGGTCCAAACTCTGATATAGATAACCCATAATTGCCAAACCCCAATCAAACTATTGTGCTAGTTCCAAATCAAATACGGCTACCAAATATCCAAGACTAACAGTATAATTCGTTGTCGTAAAAAAAGAGTTCCCATCATATATAAAACAAATATTCGGGCAATATGTGTTTTATTAACATTAGTCGCAAGTTAATCATCGTGAAAGTACTTAACAAGATGCGACAAGACAACGTTTCCAACCCTTATATCTTTCTGGGGACGAAGTGGCAATAGTTTACTTGCATTTTCAAATTGACTCCAGTTATCATTATATGATAGCATTTGATTATTCATTCCTACGGGTATGGATGTCAGCATGGTTAAATCTAAAGGTGTAAACCCAATCTCCGTACTAGGAAATAATAAAAGTATGCGTAGTCGGTCACCAACGCTCAACTATAGCATGTATGCATCTGTTGTCAGAGCTTTTCAATTCAATTTCCATAAATCTTCAAAATATTTTCACAATCATATCTCTTATTTCAGGATATACATTTAATTTCCTCCGCCGTTTCAACATTGTCGTGAATTCTTCATGGCATCTCCTATTATCACGATGCTATTTAAAAAATTAAATCGTGTAAATAATCTTTTCATATACCATAATTTATGTTTTACCACTTAGAAACAAAAAAATATACCGTAAGTTCTTTTCCTTTGTTGAAAATATGTTGAACTCCATCTTCTAGACTTGTGATCGACCTAGATGGAAATGTCGGCTCAATTGTGTCCTTCCTTACTCCATAGCCATCTTCTTCACATTCTATCATTTTCTAATTCCTTTGTGAGGTTTTTCTTCTACGGGTGACAGTCGCAGCGCTAGACCCTTCTGTATTTTCCTCTTCCATCTTCAAAAATAAAACCAATGCCCTAGCCTATAAAATTAGCAAATTGGGTTTTTTTTATGTGGATTGTAGAAATTGATTATGTAAAAGTATTGAGAAAGCTAGGAAATTGATTGGTTTGGAATTTAACACTAATTTTGTGGGTTTTGAATGAATTGGTAGATTTAGGTTTTTGTATATATTTTGGTTTTTTTACTACAGCCATTATCGAGCTGTTGCTTACAGAGAACGAATGCCTCTATAAACAATAGCTTGTGACCTATATATATATACATATATATATATATATATTTATATTGACTAAACGGTTTTCAGAAAACCGTTTAGTGCACGTATTAAAAAAATCCTCCGCGTGCTCCCACTTACTGTTGGGAGGGTAAGAGTGGTAATTCGAAAACATTGCTCTTCCCCACTCAAACTCACGCTTTGTGATGGGAATGCTCTTATAAGTTCAAAGGAGTCTACATAGAACTTGAAATACGATGCATGCAAAAGAATAATATGGATTTCCACCTTTGGCTAAAGAATTTGGCACCGGGAAGGACTTCCGTGAGCACTGAAAGAAACTATGCAAAAGAACAATATGGATCTCCACCTTTGGCTGAATGATTGGGCAAATAAGGAAACACCAGGGAAGGACTTCCGAGAGCACTAAAAAAAACCGTTACCTTTTTGTTATATTTTCGTATCAAGTGTTAAATAAACATACGAATGATTACGCTGCATTAGGGTTTGACTTTCCTTTTCTAAGTTTTTGCCTGCTGAAGTAAATCGCTGTTGTATTTTTTGCATGATGCACCAGTGTACATTATATACCATTAATCCTATGCACTAAAAAAGCTTCCGTGCATAATTTTATAAAAAAGGCATCTATGTTATAATTGCCAATTTAAATTTTAGTATTTTAAAACCAGGAGTTGTCGAGTAATTTTACCATCTTGAGTAACTAACTTTAATCTTTCATCGATCTCCATTTGTGTATTGTTGCATGATCTAAGATTCATTCATTTAGGAATATATGTCTCACAAATGGATGATATTAGGTAGTACATGAATCTATGCATGGTTTACATGTTAGGATTGCCTTGCATGTTGTTAAGGTTGGAATGATGGTTTGAATAAATAGCCCCATATCACAAAGTGAATTGAAGTAGTGGGGTATAAATACGAGTTGTTAGGCACGTAACATTAGAGATTCCTTTTGTTATAAGGATATGTCTGCTAACTCATACGCGTGCACCTATATGTGAGGAGGGGGGCTATGTTTCGACCGTCGTTACATAATAGTGGTATCAAAGCCGAAGGTTACGGACTGGGCCATGTAGGCGAGGCAGTGTACTCAAAAGATACTCGTTTGATGTGAGTCAAGGGGGAGACTGTTAGAATTTCCTCGCATGTTGTTAAGGAGGGGTGATGGTTAGGATGCAAAAGTCCCACATTACGAAAGAAATTTAAGGACTCAAGTACAAATATGAGTTGGTAGACAGATAATACCAGAGATTCCTTTTGTTACAAGGATGTGTGTATCAACTCATATGCGTGCGCCCTATGCAGGAGGAGGGGGCTTTGTTCCGACCGTCGTTACATAATTGTTATGGAAACTGCGTCCTTGTAGAAGCGAGCAAGATCTTATTCATCCAATTACTTAAAGATGCTTTCTATGGAAAACAACACAGATATGAAATTACATGCACAAATACAAGATATTCCACCCAACCACTCTCTTTATTGAGTCGACAAAACAAATTTTGTTAATCAATAACCTTATTGAGAAAGGGAAAGAATATTTAGATGATCTCTCTTGTTGGAGAAGGAGAATGATGAAGAACGATGGCAAACCCTTGGACAATCTGGAGGCACCAATAGGAATAGCTTCTCTCAGCCCTCAATTCCTATACTTCCTCTCCAGGGTAAAATCCCTGGAGGCACACAGCCTCTCAATCTCTCAACTCAATTTGGTCATGCCCTAATCCAATACTGAAAGCTGATTTTATAGGATAATAGAAGACCTAGGAAAATATCCAATTTGCCCCTCAGAAATATATTTAGAATATAATCATTCATTTCTTTCTTTCTATTGTAAAATCTATAAATCATTTAACCAACCAATCAATCAATCAAACCAATCAATCAACCAACCAGTTAGTCAATTAATAAATCAATCAATTAATCAAATCAATTAATTGATTACATCCTCTTCATTAACATATGTGATTTCATATCACAAATCACAACACTCCACCTTAATATGAAATCACATCAACAAACAAGTCATCCGAGTTCCATGGACATGTGATACCATCAATCACAAATTATTCCACCTTAATTTAAATTCATATCAATATTCCAACAAACCACAAAAAAGTCATCTAGCTCTTTCAATGACATCTTCTGTAGCGTCCCAAATTTCCGGTACTTTTTAAGCTGATCAAATAACACAAGTCCAACCCAAAATGCACTGAAAACCCAGATGCTAATAGAAAGAAATTAAATGGTTAGATAAGAAAGAAAGAAATATTATAATAGAAGAAGAAGAAGAAGAAGAAACAACATGACACAGAGTCTCACATTGCAGCGGAACAAATATATGATATAAAAATAAATCTTTATTGAGAGCTTGAAATAAAACTTACAATCATCAGAGTACATCACACATATGGACAGTTATAATATTCTATACTCATATACAATCACACGGCGGAATAATATCAATATAACTTCATAAGTTTGAACTCATCCAACTCGTCTCTTCGCAGCATCCGATAACCTGAACCTGTACAACTCGATCTAACTCGAGCATTACAAACACCGGATCAGTCTGGTGAACCAGAGTGAGAAAAACACACTAAGTTTAAAGGTATCATCCAACTTGATTTTAAATGAAAAATCTTTTCGAACGAAAAGGATAATAGTAAGACCAAACCCACACATAAATATGGATGATTTTTACCTTACGATAACACAAAACATTTTTCAAAACAATATTCTTCTGATATTATAGTAGTGTCTAATACAAATAAATAGCAATCGAGTGGAACGCTTGCATCTCACGCTCCACATACATAGTATACAATCAAAACCGCGGGCTCTTATTGGAGATCGGATTTACATGGCTAGGTATGGGCAACCACCTTTCTGATAATGTACCTCCAGAGATGAATACATTGGGGTTCAACAAGAACATATTGCAACCCAGGTTAAACATGATCGACCCCTCACGTCGCTTGAGAGTACCGAATATATCATTACCACGGTTGGGGGCCAGCCAACCGAATCGATAGCAAAAATAAAAGGGACAACCGAAGGCATTTAATTTTTCCAGATCAGGTAATAATATACCCTTTTAATGGGTGCGACCCACATAGACTTGCGACCTACCCGGTTTTACCATTTCCCGGTTGATGAGGCTTGCTGTCATAATATATTTATTTATCTATTTATTTATTTTATTCTTTTAGAACATCTAACCACCATTCACTTTGAATGCCACATCGTCAGATCAATCAAATCACTAACCGATGTCCATAAAAGTACTTTGGGTGTTTAAGCAAAAAGAACGAATTCCTCCACCACAACAGAAGTACGTTTGTAGAAATCAATGTACGTGATCCATTGGAAATACTTTGTCAGACACTCGTCCATACAAGTCATCCAGGAATAAGATGAACCGAAGGTACCCTCCTATTACATCCTAGGAATCACCCTATGGATCAATAGCGAGTAGTCCTTGCAATCCGCAAAATCTCAACCACGACCCAATCACGTCAGAATACCTCTACATTGCAACACAAAGAATATTCGACAAGTAATCCTTCCGCTTATGAAGATCCAAAGTGTTCGTAATGGTTTTTGAATATAAATTTGGCCCCGGTCTTTTCATACCAACAATCGTATGGGTCAGATTTGATAGTTGGTTATTTAACTATCAAATAAACAACCATGAGAATAAATGAGTTCACTGATTCAGTACTTGACATTACTTGGCCTTTTTAATTAAAAGCGATTAACGATGGTTAATTTAAACCTCTAAATCCTTTAATATAACGAATATAGTTTTTCATTTCTTATTCAACATAAAACTATTTCCAAAACTATTATATTTACATATCTAGAAAATATTTTATAATTATATCCAATTTTCTATTTTACTATCATTTTCAAAACATCTACTACGTCATTTCTCATTATCAATAATTAGGAAAATCAATTCAGCTTATCACTCGTAAAACAATGTTACAAAATCTCTATGTTTCATTATTTGAAAATAATAGTCAACTCTTATACTTTTAGAATAAATCCATTCCAAAACTCCACATTTTCATTTCCTTTTTCTCGAAAAGACTGTTATAATTTCACATAATCTCTTTTTATTTCTTTCACTTCAGAAATATTATTATATCTATATTCTCAAAATTTTCCATTTCTGTTACTTCGGAAATCTCATTTCATATTCTCAAAAAAAAATATTGCCGTTATGTTATTATTTCTTATATGGAAATAATAAATTATTCTGAACCTTTTTCCCACCACAAACTAATATCATCCTCAGATAAACCTGAAGTTAATCAAGTTGGGGTATTTATTTACCTCTCAGACCTTGATCAACAATGTTCTTATCTTAAGATACATATGAGTTGTAATTCAAAATTCTATATTTTATTTTAATATTAAACCAAATTCCATTTAACTATTTTATTTAAACAACGATTTTATAATCCATTTCTTATTTTTGGAAATCTCCTTTTCAAATACAACTATTATTACTTAATTAATTAAGTAATTGCTTATAGACACATCACTTTTTCTTCTACTTCTTTAAATAATTAATTTTATTACTCGAATTTTTTTACAGAATCCTATTACTCACTCCTTTACGAAAATCACTTTTAACAATCATTTTTTTTAAATCCATTCCACCATTTCCCGCTTCGAATTTTTTTTCTTCAGTTTTTCCCATTTTTCTTAATTATATTATTAAGTAACGTTAATTTAAAATTAATGCTTTAACCCCACATATTTTTTTATAAATCTCGTTTATAAAACACAGGTTTAATATAAACCCTTTTTATTTGAATTCCCTTTTTCTAACGTCACATATTAAGTAATCATTTAATTTAAGCTATCGTACTCGCTTAAAATTCCTTCTATAATTTCGTTATAAAAACTCGGGTTTTATTTAAAATTCGTTCATGAATTCCTTTCATAATTTAACTAGATTTCATTTCAACTCAATGAATTTTATTTAAATAGCAACCTCTTAAATTATTATTAATTAAAATAATAATAATTTACTTTGTCATTAACTACCGTAGAAGTAGTTATCTTTTATTAACTAAAACAATTAGTATTTTTTTTAAACCTTATTAAAATTAAACAAATATTCGTAAACTATTTCATTAGACTACTTAAAAGTAAATTAACCAAATAACTAATTTGGTTCAAAACAGTTGACTTAGTCAACTTAAAACACAGTTATCTCGTTAACCGAGTTCAATTGGTCCTTTCTTTAAATTAATTAATAATACAATTAATTTAAATAATTCCATTTAATTTTTTTCTTAAAAAAATTATCCAAATCTTAACCGTTTGGTTAAATTCTGCTCATTCTTATATAAATCTTATTAACATCAGAATTTGCTTTATAAAATCATTTAACAATTACATATAAATTTAAATAATAAATAATAAATATTTATTCCCTTTTAATAACCTCCATTCAAAATAATAGATTCAAAAATCTATCTTCTGTTATAAAATAAATTTTATAACTTCAATCCTATCGATTCATCTGACGGTAAAAATATTTAGAAAATGATTGATTTATAGGCCATATACTGCCAATTACTCAACCAATTCTTCCCATTGGTTTAAACAAAACAAATGTTGAATTTCAGGTGATCAATTAACAACCAAATCAATCATCCAATCAGAATAGTTCATATAATGATAATATGAAAATAAATAACATTTGATATATTTGAGGAATCCAGTTGGATCCCTCCAACCTGTTTTTCCCTGCATCCAAATAGGTTACATCAAATAAACTCATTCAATTAAATTTAACTGATAAATCCAATAACATTAAATAACGATTATTCAACATCACTCAATTTATTTTACATTAACAAATAATTCAAACAATTCATTAAGTTAAACACGTTTATAATATAAACGTGACTAATAAGGTAAGCTACCTCCATTGGGTCCAATCGTTAGAATAACGATTTGGCGTTTTACTGAAATTAAATAACATTTAATTTCATCGGTTAAATCCGTATATGAATATATATTTAACAAACAGTCAATCATTGGCAACCATAGCACACAAAATAAAAACCCAACTTATATAAAATATAAGTGGGAAGAACTGAGTGTGTTTAACACACTTTGATTCCATTTAACGCTGAAGTGGCTCGGTTACAGTTAAATTAAACAGTTGTTTAATTTAACTGTAAATTCCTGTTGTCTCTATTCTTGTCCAAATTAGCTCTACAGTGAAGTGCTCGTCAATGCAAGTCCGATGTTCCTTGTTTCATCCAATTCTAATCATATTTGAATAAGTTATTAATGTTTAAAGTTAAACGATTTAATTAAATTTATCTAATCCCTAATTAAATAATTTATAAATTTAATTACGTCTTAACAAATAATCGGGTTCGATTCTTTTGCTTTCCATCGTTTCCTGCTACCTCAACATTCGTCTGCAACAAAATAATGTTTCAGCACATATATGATTTTAATTAAATAACTAACTTTTAACTTAATGTTAATGCTTGAATTACTTTTGTATCAGGACTGACTTCAATTCTTATGAAATGAGAAACACGTCCCCAACGTTATACTTCTATCATCATTCCCTGTTTCCAAGTATAAGCATCAAGCCGACTCCTATTTTTCCTTTTTGAAAATAACGAGCCCACAAGCCTAACTATTTGCTTCCTTTCTTCGTTACTCTCATGTATCTTCTTTTCCCCACTCCAGAACCCGCGTTGATCCCAATCCACCTCCGCACTGCCATATGAGCCACCGCAAATTGATCCGGAATCATTGCCTGACGCGTCTTCGCATCCTCCCCCATCGGCCCGAGTCCGGTCAATCCTAGCCTCCTCGATTGCTCCAAAAACCGCTCGAACCATGCCGCCTTCCTGACGTCGTATCGGCCACCACACTGCTCGAAAAATCATTGCCTCTGATCACGTCGTAAACCTCGGATAATACAACGTTTTCTTAGTTATGAGTTTTGTGCATAGGTTCGTGGATTAAGAGGAAAGTTTGGAGAAAGAATCAAAAATTTTGGTTCGTTCGTTGGTTGAAAGAAGATGGAGGCAGCAGCAATTTGCGTTGACCATATACTAACAAAAGGAATGGTTTTGACCCTTTTATGACTTGTATATATAGGCACTGAAAACAATATTCATCATTAAATTTATATATATATAAAACATTGTTAATAATCAATTTCCAAAATCCGTTTCTAACACCCTAAAATAACATCCTAGCCTAAACCACTATTCCAGACTCAATGTGACAGGTCTCGTGAGCTAATTCGAAAGCCTGTTCGAGATATCGTATTAAAACAAACGATTAAAATTAAAACGTTTTAAATAGAACCAAGGCGTTTACCACTACCACGCTCATATGATAAATCGGATTGCCACCAAATTTGCCAGCGCACAATAACTCACTAATACAGACCCAATAAAACTTGTTTGGTCGAAATTTGACTTCGTTTGAAAATTGGCTATTTCTAAGGCTTATAAAAATACCAATAAAATATTAATTAAATTCCAAAATAATTCAATTAAATAATAATAAATTATTACTATCATAAATGTCCACATAAAATTATCATATAGCTTCAAATATAAACAATATGGATTGTACAACTCAATATTGACATTCCGAGTTAAATGATATCCAAACATATATGAAAACCTATTATATTAATTAATAAACATTATATTTTAATAACGATTTCCGTCGCGACTACTTTAAAATTTGAATGTGATATAACTAACAATCTACAACATGAAATTTCGATTTTCTCTTCCATTAGAAAATTATAATCAAATAGATTCAAACATTTCTTGTTTCACGGAATTCCGACTTATATCGGATCCTGTATATTCATTTGAAGTTCAAAACTCAGTATTACGAATTATCGCGCCCTTTCGAGCTCATTTATAGTTTTATATATATATATAAATATATATATATATATATAACGTTCAAACTTCGTTTCAAATAAATGAATTCAATAGTAAAAACCATTTGAAATTCCAAACCAATATTTAAAATAATAAAATAAATTAAATATTTGACTACCAAAAATATGGGACATTACATCTTCTATCAATTGAAACCAACCTCAATTTTCAGGGCAACGAGACACACCCCACAACCTCGATTGCAGAGCAAGAAGATACACCCAGCAACCTCGATTTCAGGGCAACGAGAATCACCCAGAAACCTCGATTTCAGGGCAACGAGATACACCCAGTCGATTTAAAAGGACTACGACCACACCTCAATCGACTCCTATCTACCACTTGATCTGAGCTCCATCCTCGATCATCCCGGATCCCTTGAGCATCATCAACGTGAAGACCCAAGTCGAAAAGATGAACCGAATCACCAAGGTACAGGCAAATCAAACCAATAACCAACATCTTCGTCTTCTTCCTTCTTCCCTCATCCACATCAGAGGGCTTCTCTTCATATCCATCAACCAAACCATTGAGGCCATCAAATTCCCCAATAAAAAATAGTCATCTTCAGAAGCGCCATTATATCCAACATAACAGAAATCAAATTTTCCAATCCAAAATCACTCTAAGCTTTGCGATGATCTAGCTCCGATACCAACTGTTATGGAAACTGTGCATTTGCGGAAGCGACCAGGATCTTATTCACCCAATTACTTAAAGATGATTTCTACGAAAAACAACACAGATATAAAATTACACACACAAATACAAGATATTCCACCCAACCACCCTCTTTATTGATGCAACAAAACAAATTTTGTTTACATACAATGGATCAACAACCAAAATAAAGAAAATACAATGAATCAATGACTTTATTGAGAAAGGGAAAGAATATTTAGATGACTACAACTCTTGTTGGAGAAGGAGAACAATAAAGAACGATGGCAAACCCTAGGACAATCTGGTGGCACCAATAGGAATAGCTTCTCCCATCCCTCAATTCCTAAATTTCCTCTCCAGGGCACAAGCCATGGAGGCACACAACCTCTCAATATCTCAATTCAATTCAGTCTTGCCCTAATCCAATACTAAAAGATGATTTTATAGGAGAATAGAAGGCCGAGGCAAATATCCAATTTGCCCCTCAGAAATATATCTAGAATATAATCATTCATTTCTTTCCTTCTATAATAAAACCAATCAAAAAAATCAATCAATTAACCAACCAACCAACCAATCAATCAACCAACCAATTAGTCAATTAATCGATCAATCAATTGATTACATCCTCTTCATTAACATATATGATTTCATGTCACAAATCACAAAATTACAAACATGTGAATAGTTTTTTTTGAAATCACAAAAAAAAAGTAAGGCCCAAGGCCCATATAGTTTGCAGGAATAACAACATGTTATACCCGATAACACCAACAACATAACCATAGCCGCAATATCATTACAACCACTCTCTCTAACTCCACAAAAAACCCTAAAAATGGCGGTCTCGAGAGAGAAAACTCTCTGAATCCTTTCAATAACTTCATGGAGGCTTCCAAATGTGAATCATGCTTTTCTCCTTCTTTCTCTGTATAAGATCAAGCTTCAATTTAGTTACAACATCACTCGAATCGATTATATGACTATCGATTCTAGAAATAGTTCTTAGATATGAAACAATCGAGGTTTCCTGACTTTTCCTTAGTCTTTTGATCTCCCTGCAGTCTTCAATTCTTCTTCCACTGCTACTTTCACCTTCATTCCAGCTAGATAAGTGAAAGATCTGGTTATTTAGCTTGCTTTTATAGTGATACTCTCCAGTTTTATGCAAAAGGCTGAATTTTTCTTCATATTTTCTCTTTCCGAGGTGTTAATTCTTCTTGCTGCAAGCTTCCCTTTCTGTATCAGGTAAACATAACATATTACTATTTGAATTGTAAGCATAAAATGGTTGTTCTGAATTAATAATTTTTCTACTTCCCTTGCAAGAATGTTTTCTGATATCAAAATTGAGGTTGCAAGTTCCAGGTAGGAAGTCAGAGTGATGATAAACACCTTGGAAAATCTCTTAATCACTGCTGGTTGGAGAGTTATCTCTACTTCCTATAATAGGTAAGAACCATGCATTAATGTTCTTATGTTTAACTATAGAATCATTATTGTCTAATTTAATATGTTTACTTCCCTTGTAGTAATATTTGTTGTTATCAAAAATGAGATGACCTCCACCGGAAAGGATGTCAGAGAAACTACGTTGATCTTTGTTGCCATGTACATCCGAGATGATAGCTCTTGAATTTGGATGAAAGCTAGAAGACTTATTTGAGTATTGCCTCTCACTAAGTAAAATAAACTTCTACTTGCTTATCATAATCTGCATCTTTACTATATTTGGCCTGATTATGAATGCATTCATTCCTACCTCTACTGGCTTTTTTCATAATAATTTGGCAATCAACTAAAATGCTTTTCCAAACTTGGACGCAATTGGTTTCCTTTTTGTGTGAAGCCTTTGATCCCTTTCTCTCCAAATATAATATATAACGACATTTAACATAACACATGCCCTAATGAAATTGGTGGACCTGGGCTTATAAAATTTCAGAATATAGCCGATACTACTCCTTATATCTAAAGTGGAATATAATGATTGAATCCCAAAGAGCATTTGTCATTATACCAAATGTATTTGGAATAATTACAATTAGAAAATAAATGATTGGAGCTTTCAATTTCTTTATTACAAAGAAGACAAGAATTCTAGATCTTTACTCCATTTGCAGCATTTCCCCCTAATGAGAAGTTTATTTAGAAGAGCAAAAAAGGCACAGTGAGCCATTTTGGACAACTGGTTTTGCACCAATCCACCTCCTCACCCTTAAGAAATTCCCACATTTTTTGAAAGAGCATAATTTCCAATTCCATCTGTCTTTGGAACAATTATGATATATTTGAATGCTTTGTATTGCTTCTTTAAAAATTAAAGTAGCAGGACAATTTAGAAGGCTACAACAATTATTTATGATGATATTCTGAACTTTATCATTAACCCCACCTAATAAATATAAGTTATTTCATCCAAGTAAATCAATAAGAGATTTACCACAAATCCATGGGTCAAACCACAAACTGGTTCGATTTCCATCCTTCAATTTTCTCTCAATGAGATTTTTCACATATCTCTACAATCTAATATGTTTTTCCAAACATAAGAATGTTGACTATTTTTTCCGACAATCCAAAAATTCTTCTTCTTTAAATATTTAGCTTTCAACCATTAAGCTTATAGTGACTTTCCTTCAAAAAAATTCCAGAATAATTTGAATTTGCAAACTTTAGATAAGTCTCTTATGTTTCTATGTCCAAGTACACCAAATTTTTTAGGCTTGCACACTTTTTCCTACGCAATTCTGTGTTGCTTGCATTTCCAAATAAAATTAGCACACATCTTTTCAATTTTCTGAATAGCACTAGTAGGGATATTGTGTGTTTGAATCCAAAATATGATAACTGCTGTGGTGACTATGTGTGTGAGTTCCATTATGCCAATGAGTGACAATAATTTCTTGACCAACCTTCTAATTTACTATGAATGATGTCAAAAAGTCTTGAACAGTCACTTTCTTTTTTCTGATTAATACTTAATGTAAGGACAAGATACTTGACTGGTAGATTTCCTTCTTTATATTTCAGAAGATTAAGAATTTCTTCCTTGTGCAAAGCCTCCTTACTAATATATATCTTACTTTTGTTTGAATTGACAGTAAGGCCAACATATTTTCCATATTCTTCATAATCATGCTAATTGTAATTGCATTTTTCCTGTTAGCTTTTACAAATAAAATCATATCATCAACATATAATAAATGTGTAATATATGGCTTATTTCTGTTTAATGGTTCAATGTTTCCCTTTATTAGTTCAATTTCCGTTTGAATGGAAAAATATTCCATAACAATAGAGAATAAGTAAGGTGACAAAGGGTGACCTTGCCTAATACCTCTATTGCTGTGAATAAAACCTTTTAGGGAGCCATTAATCATTACAGAATAAGTCACATTATTTATACATTCCTTGATTAAAGCATAGAATTGATCATTAATACTCATTTTTTGCATAATATATATGATAAAAAAATTATTAATTTTATCAAATGCCTTATGCATATCAATTTTAATACGCATGAGGTTTTTATTCTTTTTATTAAAATCCCTTATTAACTCATGAGCTAATAGAGTATTTTCAGAAATTAACCTTCCTGGAATAAAGGCACTCTGATTTACAGAAATAACGAATTTAAGAAATTATTTCAATCTATTACAAAGAATAGAAGAAATGATTTTATAGATAAAATTACAACAAGCAATTAGCTTATAATCATCTGGACCTAAAGGAGTTTCAACTTTAGGGTCCATAGTTAAAAATGTGTAATTAGTATTTTTCAATAATTTACCAGAATTGAAAAAAAAAAAATTCTATTATAGAATCACATAAAGAATTTTGCAATTCAAACCAATGTGTTTTATAAAATATTACACCAAACCCATTAGGACCAGGGCTTTTATCATTATCTGCATTAAAAATGGTATTTTTGACATCCTCGTTTTTGACAGGAGCTAAAAGAATATCTGAACAATTACAGTTAAAAATATATTTGAACTCAATATTGGGAAATGTATTCGAATAATTAGAAGAATTATATATTGTGCAGAAATAATTAATAGCCTCTTTTTCAATAAAAGAGGCTTCATTAATTATTTTGCCATTATAGTTAATGATTTTCCCTATACTATTTCTATTTCTTCTATTAGACATTATATAAAAAAAAACTTGCTAACTTCATTCCCTAAAGTTGACCAGTCAATCTTGGCCTTCTGTTTAAGATTAACAAAGTTAACATGTAGAGCATTAACAAGGTTGGCTTGTGCATTAAAAAAGGAGTCAGCCTTAACCTTGTCTGAGAAGTTATCATCTAAATCATTTTGGATTCTTCACACTCCTCCCTGATTGCTTTAATATCACTCTTATTTTAGAATTATTCTAGTTTTTAAGATCAGATTTAACAATCTGCAAAGCAGTGCCATAAATGTTATTATTAAAACTGCTTTTAATAACCTCTTTATAGTTTTCTTCGTATACCCACCCATTTAAAAATCTGAAGGGGAGTTAACAACTCCACTTTTATTAAACAAAAAGAATCATGAATGGGTGTATGGTCAGTAGAATTTTGGGGTAGTGTGTTGCATTTCACATTAGAGAAAAGATCAATAAAATCTTGGTTAAATAAAACCCTATCTAGTTTACAGTGTATGTTTCTAAATTCACCTGATTTCCAGGTGAATTTATTACTAAGAATAGAGGGATCTATTAGCCCAGATTTTAAAATAAATTTGGCAACCCTTTCCAATTTTTGGAAAGGGACAGGTTTACCACCTTTATTTTCATAACTGTGAAAAACAGTGTTAAAATCCCTAATTAAAATCTAAGGGTTGTTAATAGTATGACTAAACTGCTCAATACAATTCCACAACTTTAATCTATCATCTTCAAAATTGGAGGCATAAATAAAAGTGATCTTTAGAATCAGGCCACTTTATTCTTAAAAGTGCAGTGAATATACTGCAAATCAATAAAATAATTAACTAGAGACCATATGGTAGGATTATGTAAAATAATGATTCTTCCATTTCCTCCATTATAGTATTATTGGTAGCATTCCAATTTGGAAGCCTTCTAATTTGCAGATCAGTTGATTTCTGATCATTTAACTTGTGTTCTAGCAAACCAATAATACTTGGTTTGCATTTATTCAAAAAAATTGAAAGGTCAAGCTACCTTTCATGGGGATTTTGAGCCCCCTTGTATTCCATGCAATAGTATCCATTTATAAAAAAATTATAAAGAAACTAAAAATAAAGGATACTATGCAACTACAATGGATCACTGTTTTTACTGCAGTTTGCTCTAACATCCAACTATTTACCACTTTTTTTGAAACTGATGTTATCTATGGTTTTCAGTTGATTTTCCCATTTGGCATTTTTCACAATATACTTTTTCCTGAAATCATGATCCTTTGGGTCTTCTATTTCTTCAGTAGTGCTTATATCTGTTAAGCTTTTAGTCCTCTTCTTCTTTTTTTCTTTTCATTTGCATTGCAGATTAAGAAGCAGAGACTTCATTATTTAATGCACTTTGAATATTTTCATCAGTGAACAGTGATATGCTTAGAAGGAGCATGACCATTGGCTATTCATCAGTATATATAGGGTTTGCAGAAAGAAGCGTGGCGCAATTAGCAAGTCCAGAATCAACTTTAGAATTATTATTGATATCTGAATTTGTAATATAACTTGAGTCCTTTTGTGGGGGCAAGGGCTCAGTGACCTGTATATTTGAAACCCCATCTGCTTTTTCTTGAGTATTACTAATGATGACGTATTCTCTTGCGTTACTGAGGGATTATCCTTATGTGTTTTCCAGTTATGTTTAGAGAGATACTAGATTGCATGTTATAATTAACTGTTATCAAGAATTTTGTCAGGTTCTTGATGACAGTGAATTTTGTTAGTTTGATCAGAATTTCCCAGTTTGTTGGTGGATAGTGCCAATATTCATATCTTCTTCGCATATAATAGGGGAAATACTTTCGGAATTGCTAGAATTTTGTAATGGTGCAATCGAATGGTTTCCAGCATCATTAATGTCTAAACCACTAACTGTATCTATAGAATCTTTTGGTTTTTCTCCCCGTTCTTTATTGTTAACACAATTCTCTGGAAATGGCCAAAACATTTACAGTCTTTGCATCTCGCTAGCAGCCATTCCTATATAATTTGCTATGAAATTATTTCGCCATCATGCATAAAAATGGAGACTTCATTGGGCAATTATAAATCTGCACTAATTTCAACAAGAATGCAAGTGTAACTTAAACGAGATTCTTTAGCATTTTACTCATCTAATTTTAAAGGGACACCCACTATACTAGCAATAACACTAAGGCCTTCCTTGTCCCTAAGCCTTAGCTTTAATTCAGAGAGCTTAATCCAATTAGGCATTGTGCTTAAACGATCACGATCAAGAACCAGTTTCTTGCTCCACTTTTTAAGTATAATAAGCTTTCCATTAATAAAGTAAGCCCCCCCTTTAAGAGGCTTTTCGCAATCTTCTAAATTGGAGAATCTGGTTATAAAAAATCCATTGTCTCGAGTGAATATCTCAAAAGAATCGTTAAGGTTCCAAGTACGTGCAACAAATGCCTTGAAATGATGATAGGGCGGCCTGTTGCCAAATACATAGACAACCAATGAATATCCCCATTTATCTTCTGTCCGACTACTAATCTCTTCACTAATCACAATTATCTTTTCATCGCTAATATCCACAGGAGCAATGTATGATAAATCGAAATCAAAACTCTGACCACCACTTTTGACCGAATCAGCTCAAGAAGAAGCCTTATAGACATTCGGCCAATTCATTTTTGAAAAATGTCCCTATTGAGCGGTTCTATTTTGATTCTTGGGCTGAAAATGGTTTTTTCTTGATGTTGTATATGGTTTCTGATTTGCTTTAGAGGGGATTCCTCTTCCTATTCCCTTTTGAGATTGAGCGGGAATAAATGATCTTGTATCGGATCTCAGGTTTTTCTTCCGTTTTCGCACTAAGGTGAAACCATCCTCATCAACGATGAAAACAGAAGGTTATTGAGGATTTTTAGGGTTGAGATTGGGAATATGTGGGAGAAAGATGGGGGAGAAGAAGAAAAGCCCCCATTCTGATCAGTGTTATCATCAAACATTGGATTTGGAGAAATTTTGAAGGAAGCCATGGCTGTGGAGCTTGCTCTCAGTTTTTATTGACCGATAACTTTGAATGGGATACATGTGAATAGTTTCTTGTGTTAACCGTGGTGCAAAAATATAACTCATAAACTTTCAAAACCCAAACTTTTGATAATATATGTGAAAATTTGAAACTATCCGGCTCTTAATTTTATCACACAGCGAAAACTCAAATTTGCGTGTGTAGTGAGATCTACCTAGAGTGGGAGCTACATGATCCAATGCTCATAACAAAAAGATGAAATCCAATATGAATAAATCTCACTACATGGCTCAAAAATCCATTAGTTACAACTTATAAATTCCTCAACATGTCTTATACTGGATATGTTGCAAACTGCAAAAACAAATATAATTGTAATTTATAAAAATTAATGGTGTAAAGTTTCAATCATTTTATATTGATTGGTATTATATCTATGCAAGATACCTAACAGTTAGGCTATATATTTGAAAGATTTAAGCATGTTGTTGAATGACAAATTCATGGCTTTGTAACATTCGTAATCATTAATAGAAATTATGAGTGGAAATGTTGTAAATTGTAATAGAATGATTTGATACGGTAAAATGTCTAAAATATTGCTATATATACATGTTGTGCAACAGTAAAAATAGAAAACAATGAATGAGTGGGCTAAGGCCCAAGCCCATATACAAAGTGAAGATATATTGATTGAGATAAATACTGTTATTTTGATTAGTCCTTCTCAAATTGATCTAGGGTTTCTGCTCGCCTCCATGGCATATCTTCAGATCTCCTCTGAGTGTAGTAAAAATTTCAATGAGAGTGGCTTCGTGGGAACGTCTGCCTTCTGGAAAAAGGCCGACACAATATTAACATCTAATTTCTTGGCTACTGTCTGCCTTCGCACAAAGTACAAGTCAGTCTCGATGTGCTTTATGCAAGCATGCTGGATAGGATTTGCGGAGAGAGATATGGTGCTCAAATTGTCACACCATATCACTACCTAATTTCTGGAGCAAAACCCTAGTTCGTGTGTGAGAGAATTTATCCACATCATTTCCTCTGTCGTGCTGGCCATTGATCTGTACTCTGCTTCAATACTGGAGTGAGATATAGTTAGTTGCTTCTTTGTGCACCACAAAATAGGGTTTGGACCCATGAACACACAGTATCCAGAAGTAAATCTATGGTCATCTGGATCAGATGCCCAATTAGAATCACTGTAAGCTTGTATATGTAAATCTCAGCTTGCCTTTAAAGTTATGTCATAGTTAATAGTCCCTTTTAAATACCATAGTATACGTTTGACAACACATCAATGTTCATTAAGAGGTGATTGCATGTATTGACAGGCCTTGTTAACACTGTAACAAATGTCTGGTCTCGTCACTGTAACATATTGCAAAGCACCCACGATGCTTCTATATTACTTGGCATTTGTGATGGCTCCACCTTTTTATTTTGATAACTTCAAATTGATGGTCATGGGTGTTGGCATTGGTTTCGCTTTACCCATCTTTGCTCGAATTAGCAGTTTTGAAATATAATTCTTTTGTGACACGATGACTTCAAATTGCCGCTAAAAAGAAAAATATATAGACATTGCATGTTAAAAAAATTCTGCAGGGGCAACGACTTGTTTTTACAACTTTTTATTTCTACAGTATTATTATCTGATCGTTGTGGTTAGTTGAAATTTCCATAATTAAAGTCATCATTCTCATCGTTTTTCAACAATAAAAATTTAATTTTCAAAATATTTAACTACAAGAGTGTATTTTATGAAATTGATTCTCTCAAGGGTTTGATCGTGGATGAAACACCCCACCTCCATTAAGGTCACTCACAAAGGGAATGCCTTAACTTTGGTGGAGGTTTATAAGTAAAAGTCACAGATAAACTCAAGACAGATATATAAACACACATATATATAAGCAGCGGAAAGCAAACAGATTTTATTTCATAAATACGTGTTCATACAAAACATTTCCATAATTGTCTCATAATAACTTCCAAAACATTACATCATCACTTCCGTCTTGATTATTAAATAAAGAAGCATAAAACATGATAAAAGCTGCATAAATCCCCATAGAACGTGTCCAAAAGCCATAGCCAAGGAAAGAGAGTCCAAACCGTACATCTACTGTCTTGAAGCTTGCAAAGAGTCTGACTAAGCTGAGTTGTTTCCTCCCTGTGGACCTGGGGGGGGAGGGGGGGGACGGAAGAAAAGAAGACGAAAGAAAAATAGAGTCAGACATAAAGCCTGGTAAGTCTAGTGACTCTTCAGTATGAGAATAAGAATAAGGGCATGATAGGTATAAACTGGAAATAGGGAAGTATCATAACTAAGATAAAGTAGTTTAGAACCGAATATACTATCGCACCCCACACTATATCTCTACACCTACTTGTGTTTATTTCGACTGGCACCCCATGCTGAGGGTGAAGTGATCCCCTTTTTCAAAAGATCGGCTCCTACTCGCATAATCACATGTGTCATACGCCCCCAAATATTGTAGATACCTATGCTGGTCCCACCATGGGGTGTATCAAGACCCATGGTGGTGGCCCGACACAATTCTAGAATACATAGGTTATACTACTGGTGCCCTCAGTGCCCTGTTTGTCTGCTCCGAAGTGTGTGCACGCCCGCACTCCGTTAGAACCCACAATGTTGCACCCACCGTTGTCGCTTTGACCGCTTACAATCAGCCCTGTAATCGTGCCCCACCCTGCCTAGTTTCAGGGTACCATGATACCTAATTGGGTTACTGCTGAAATGGGTCCCCGTTACTAGGGTTTTCTAGTCAAACATGTTAAGTGGTTAAGTGTCTGTATTTACCTAACCCCACCCATCAGTTTAATTAACATGTTGAATTGGTTAAGTGTTTTAGTTAACTTAACCCTACCATCCTGACTTGTCTGTCCTTAGCTTTTTAAAGCACCGACCACTCACATTTGACAGGTACTGCTACGGTTACTGGATGTGTCGGTCGGTTCCGGGCATATTTACACCGTAACTCAGTCTAACCTCGGGTCCTTATTGGGCTCAATGCTTAACCTCTCACATTGCATAGGTATTGTTGTGACTACTGGACAGCCGGGCGGGTCCGGGTAGGTTTACATCACAACTCAATCCAACCTCGTGTTAAGCATACTCGTATTTTCTAAATTTACATATTTGTCTTTATTACTTGTTATATGTAAATTTGTCAACAATTAAATGTTATGGCCCACATTCCAAGTTTAACATTTTTGGTATAAGAATTTATACCGTTTAAATGCCACCAATTTTGGCATGTGACAAACATGCCAATTTCATATACTTTTATGTCAAGTTTTCCTATACCTACCAATTTTTCCCAACGTTACCCCGTCTAAGTATTAGGCTAACAATCTTAGCCTAACTTATCGTCCGCATGGTTTTTAACATATAATATTAGGCGAAAAACTTAGCCTAATTTTGCGTACACAAAATTGACATAAGGAAATTCATTAACACAAACATGACATAGGTGTAAACTTGGCATTTTTGGCATAGTCAATATGAACACCATAGGTGTGAACTTGCAAAATAGTCAACATGAATGTCATAGGTGTGAACTTGCAACGTAGACTAAATCAACATACATGTGAATTTGCAACATAGCCCTAAACAACTTATATATATGTGAACTTGCATTGAAATAGGCATCTAACCAATAGGTGTCACATAAATTAGCATATGATTTAAACACCATAAGCCTAAACATGTTTAGATCTAGGCATAACATCGAACATAACTAGCATATGACAAGAATGTGACATGTCCATAAAGTATGTATAATTTCGTCGCAAGGGTGTAAACTAGATCTAATCATATGCCTAATTACAACATGAAACATGTATTAAAGTGGATCTTGACATAGATCCAATTAGGAACTTGCAACTTTTGTATAAACATAGGAGCATGTATATGAACATAACCATTTAGGCTTAAAGGTTCTATTGTACAACATATAACTTGTCATAATCACCTAAACATATAGGCATAGATATGAGCCAAATAACTTGTATGTGAAGTTGAATAGATCCAACACCAACTAGATTAATCCACAAACATTCTAATGGATCCAACATCAAGTCAATTATACCACAAACATCACAATATTATTACATCACATAGACATGAATTTACATCGTCGTTATACAATAGCATAATTCCATTTCCAGTTTACATCGAATCAAATCCTAACGTTTATTCATATCGGAGAAATCACTATACTTACAACAAACGACGAACTTGAATTCTGGATTTTGAGTTCTGAATTTGAAATGCTTTCCTTTGGGTAGACTAACGTTGTTTTGATTCTTGTTTTAACTTTAATTTTGGCTTGTCTCTAAGCTTTCTCTAATTGACGACCACTCCTAGTTTCTTCCCAGCAGCATGACGGCTCTAGTTCTATATTATTTGTGTGAATTTAGGTTGAGAGTTGAGTTGTATTTATAAAATTTCAAACTAATTAGAGCCGTCGATGAAGCTAGAGTTAATCAAGGCCATCCATCTCAAGAGAAGCCAATCAGATAGCGACAAGTAAGCTCTAGTGACACAGCCAAGCCCCAAAAATCGACCAGATACCCGACCAGGCCAGCCAGGGCCAAACCAGGTCGACCCCCTGGTCGACCTGGTGCCTGGGCGAGAATTTTCCCGCCCAGCCCAGTTTGGGTCTGATTTTTGAATTTCGAACTTTGTTTGAACTGTTTGAATTTTAAATCGAATTCTGAAACTTCCGGAGGTCATAACTCCTTCATACAGTTCGATTTACGCAAACTCGGACTCTATCTCAAACAGAATTCCGAGACGAGCGCAACGGCGAAGCCCGTTTCCCTTAATTCTTACATTTTGAATTAATTATACTTTAATCTGTTAAACTTAATGTGTGGAATTTCCGGGGTGTTACATTATCCCCCTCTTAAAAGGATTTCGTCCCCAAAATCTTCAAGTTAGGAAGAATGTATATCCTACCATCCAATCGTCCATCTACTCAACCAACAAACACAGGCGTCCATTGTCCTTAAAAGACTTCTAATGCTTCATGATCATATGCATAGTGTGTGTACATGTCCTTATCTAATGCAAAAATCAGGCGGTCTACTGATTCAGTTGACCTCCTTAATACGAGTCATGTAAGTGCCATGAATCCATTATGTATGCAAAATTTTCCCTATTCATAATTCTACATGAGTGTGCAACCATTCATATAAATGCAACATCCATATGACAATATATCAAGTTTCAACCATATACAAATATGAATACACATATGCATATGCAATATGAAGTGACTGAGCCGATCTAAAACCTAGGTTGTGTGTGTATATGCATCCATGAGCAACCACTTGCAGCCATTAATCATAACATGTTTCAAATACATGTTTACATCCATTAGTTTCTACCTAAGGATAAAAGGGTAAGACTGAGGAGATATACCTAAAAAGATAGATACAAGCACAACTTAAGGAAAAAGAGAGATCAAAGATGTACCCTCAAAAAGAAAAGGGTAAGCCGCGTGTATTCTGTCCTCAGTTTCCCAAGTCGCGTCTTCCTCGGCGTTGCTCCATCGAACTTTGACGAGCTTGACTTCGCGGTTGCCTAGCTTTTTGATTTCAGTTCCAACGATTCGAGTTGGAACTCTCCTCATAGTTGCTTCGCGTTCCACTTCGGCTTCTTCTAAAATGCTTGGCTCCACCACTTCCGCAGATTCATGTAGACATTTTCGGAGATGAGAAACGTGAAAGACGTTGTGAATCCCAGCCAACCTTTCAGGCAGCTCTACTCTATAAGCCATTTTCCCAATCTTCTCGATGATAGGGAATGGTCCTACAAATCTTGGTGCTAGCTTTCCTGCGGATCCAAAGCGAATGACGTTCCTTAAAGGAGACACCTTAAGGAAAACCCTGTCCCCAACCTCGAACTCAAGGTCGGTTCCTCTTTTGTCGGCATAGGATTTCTGTCCATCTTGGACCGTCTTCATCCTTCTTCGTATTAAGTAGACTTTTTCTGAAGTCTCTCTAATCATGTCTGGCCCAAGTATAAGCTTATCTGTAGACTCCCATCAACAAGTTGGTGATCGTCACGGTCTTCCATACAAGGCTTCGAAGGGCGCCATGCCGATGGTGGCTTGGTAGCTGTTGTTGTAGGCGAATTCCACTAAAGGAAGATGATCCTCCCATGTCCCTCCAAAATCAAGAACGCAAAGTCTCAAAAGATCCTCTAATACTCTATTCACCCTTTCCGTCTGGCCATCGGTTTGGGGGTGATAGGCCATGCTCAAACATAACTGTGTGCCTACAGCTTCTTGCAGACTCCGCCAAAATTCGCTTGCAAAGATAGGGTCTCGGTCACTAACAATGCTGGAGGGTATCCCATGGAGTCGAACTATCTCTTTAAGATAAAGAGACGCTAGAGATGAGGCAGTCCTTCTACTCTTGACAGGTAAAAAGTGGGCGCTTTTTGTGAGCCTGTCCACTATTACCCAAATGCTAGTATTGCCCCTTCTTGACCTAGGCAGTCCATCAACGAAGTCCATTGAAATGCTATCCCACTTCCATTGTGGGACCTCTAGAGGATGAAGCAGTCCTCCAGGCTTCTTTTGTTCCGCCTTGACCTGTTGGCAGGTCATGCACTTAGAAACAAAATCTGCCACGTCCTTCTTTATGCTACTCCAAAAGAAAGTTCTTTTTATATCCTTGTACATCTTATCTCCGCCAGGGTGTATAGTCATCTTGGAATGATGCGCTTCCTCGAGAACCTTCTTTATCAACTCCCTTGCTTGTGGGACGCATAGTCTTCCATCCCGCCTTAGCCAACCCTTATCATCGATGGTGTATCTATTGAGGTGACTAGAAGTCTCGCCCCTAATAAGTTTATCAATCACATCAACGAGCTGAGGGACTTCACGTTGTGCAATCCCTATTGAGTCCAAGAGAGTAGGGCGTACTTTAAGAGATGCTAACAAACCCGGTACACAATCAGAGGAGGGCCTAAAGTCAAAACTGGCTATATACTCCAAGCTTTGCCTTTCTACAAAGAGAGGGCTTAAGGTCAATTTCTTTCTGCTCAACGCGTCTGCTATTACGTTGCCTTTGCCGGGAGTATAGGAAATCTCAAAGTCATATGAGGCAAGAAACTCCATCCATCTTTGCTGCCTCAAGTTAAGGTCTTTCTGCGAGAAAAGATACTTCAACGATTTATGGTCAATATATAATTCGAACTTCTCACCTAGGAGATAATGGCGCCAAAACTTAAGTGCAAAGACGATGGCGGCCAACTCAAGGTCGTGGGTTGGGTTGTTCTTTTCATGAACTTTCAATTATCTTCCACCATAAGCTACAACCCTTCCTTCTTGCATTAGAACAGCACCTAGTCCCGTTCCACATGCATCCGTGTATACTGTGAACATCTTGCTTCCGTCAGGCAAAGTCAGAACTGGGGCTGTTGTAAGAGCCCTTTTTAGGCATTGGAAAGCAATATCACAGTCCAAATCCCAAGCGAATGCTGGATTCTTCTCTGTTAGCCTTGTGAGTGGAGCTGAGATTTTCGCGAAATCCCTAATGAACTTTCGGTAAAAACCTGCCAGCCCGAGAAAGCTTCGGACTTCGGTTGCATTTCTTGGTGTCTTCCAATCTTGCACCACCACTACCTTCGCGGGGTCCACGGCCAACCCCTCTTTGGACACTATATGCCCAAGAAACCGTACCTCTTCTCTCCAAAAGTGGCACTTGGAGAATTTGGCTTTTAGCTGATGAACTCGAAGAGTTTCCATGATCTCTTTCAGATGCTGAGCATGTTCTTCCTCATTCTTTGAGAAGATCAAAATATCGTCTACGAAGACGACCACAAACTTATTGAGGAATTCTCTGAACACCCTGCTCATTAGGTCTACGAAATAAGCGGGTGCGTTTGTCAAGCCGAAAGGCATGACAAGCCACTCGAAGAAACCGTATGGGGTTCTGAACGCCGTTTTATCAATACTATCTTCGGCTACCCTTAGCTGATGGAACCCGGTAGCTATATCAAGTTGGGAGAAGACCGACGCACCTACAAGCTGATCAAACAAATCGTCTATTCTGGGAAGCGGGTGTTTATTCTTCTTAGTCAGCTTGTTTAGCTCCCTATAGTCCACACAAAGACATAGTGAACCATCTGCTTTGGTGGCAAACACCACTGGAGCACCCCATACCGAGATACTCCTTCTTATAAACCCCTTCTCGAGAAGCTCCTTAACTTGCTTACTGAGCTCCTTTCTCTCCTTTGGAGCCATGTGTCTAACAGGCAGAGCTACGGGCTTTGCATTATCAACAAGATATATGCGGAAGTCTATTTCCCACTTCGGAGGTAAGCCCTTCACCTCCTCAAAGATATGCGGATATTCCCGGACCACTCTAACCGACTGCAAATTCTCAGCAGAAGCATCAAGCGACTCTAGATAACTAAGCATAACAGCATTCAAGGGATTACAAGAAATTTCTAGAGTGTTATCGAGCCGAGTCAAGAGCCTAACCGTTCTCTTCTCACAATAAAGAATGGCACCGTTACTGGATAACCAGTCCATGCCTAAGATCAATCCATATCCCGAGAAACCCAAAACAAAGGCACTGCATCTAAATTCAACACTTAGAATAGAGATTTTCAAACCCAAACAAACCATTGACAAATAAGCTGAGCCCCAATTGGGTTTGAAACAACCAAGGGATCTTCTACCATACTAGTGTCTAGGTGCAGAGATTCTACTAAAGCAGATGAAATAAAGGAGTGTGATGCACCAGAATCAAAGAGAGTGCGAACTGGATGATCATAAAGATAGACTACGCTTTCTACAGAAATATTACTACCTCGTTCTTGTGGAGGTGCCACCAGTGCGTGAACCTGACCCCCTGAAGTGGATCCAGCCCTCTGTCCCTGCCCTCGCTTCTTTGGGCAGTCCTTAGCCAAGTGTCCAGTCTCTCCGCAATGAAAGCAACCACCACTCATCTTCGCCTTCTTCTTTCTGCAGTCTTTCACTATATGCCCAACAATGCCACAGAAATTGCACTTTCTCTTTTCACGGGACTTATTGTTCTTCCCGCCTTTCTTGAAGTCTGTTTTCTTAGCCTGTAAACCCTCTTTCTTTTCTTCTACTTTTGCCTCTTTCTTGCCCTTGTCTTCCTCGTGTAGCAATGCCATGTCCACCAAGCTTTCATAAGTTGCTCCCGTGGATACATGGGTCATAGCAAGGTTGTGTAGAGGCTCATTCAGACCTTTGACGAAGCGAAGAGCCTTCTTGTGTTGGGTGTTTACTAAATCCAGCCCAAATCTGGCCAACTGATTAAACTGGTTGACGTACTCCCTGATCGTCATACTACCTTGCTTAAGAGTTGGGAACTTTTCCATCTGCAGGCTTCTTTTAGCTTGGGAGAGGGATTTCATCTCAAAACTTATCCTGAAATCTTCCCAGGTCTCCACTGGTCTTTCAGCATTGGTGACCTCCTACCAATAGGAAGCCTCATCTTTTAGCAACCACACTGCTAGTTGTATCTTATGCCTGTCATCAACTTCGAAGATGACAAACAGATCCTTAGTCTCCTTTAGCCAGTTTCTTGCTACTACAAAGGATTCAGTTCCATAAAAGTCCTTTCCACCCGTAGCCTTGAAGTCTCTACATGTCTTTGCAAAAGCATTTCCACGAGGAGGAGGAGGAGGAACCGCTGCCACCAGAGGAGGAATGTCTGTTGGGCCAGTGCCATTGGCCCTAGCCTCTAGGTACCTCCTGAACCAGCCGGGTACCGGTACTCCCTCTGGAAGGTTAAGATCTCCAGACATGCTGAAACAAAAAGGAAAGATTCAAAATGAAGGATAGAGAGAAATAGTGCATATGGCTTTGGGGGAATATGCCTTTTAAAATATCAAATTTTTTTCTTGAAAAATGCTTCTTTAAACTTCTCTTTTGAAAATAGTTTCAAAAACTTTTATCTGATCTGGTAAACTTATGCTCTGATACCAAGTGAAACACCCCACCTCCATTAAGGTCACTCACAAAGGGAATGCCTTAACTTTGGTGGAGGTTTATAAGTAAAAGTCACAGATAAACTCAAGACAGATATATAAACACACATATATATAAGCAGCGGAAAACAAACAGACTTTTATTTCATAAATACGTGTTCATACAAAACATTTCCATCATTGTCTCATAATAACTTCCAAAACATTACATCATCACTTCTGTCTTGATTATTAAATAAAGAAGCATAAAACATGATAAAAGCTGCATAAATCCCCATAGAATGTGTCCAAAAGCCATAGCCAAGGAAAGAGAGTCCAAACAGTACATCTACTGTCTTGAAGCTTGCAAAGAGTCTGACTAAGCTGAGTTGTTTCCTCACTGTGGACCTGGGGGGTGGGGAGGGGGGGGGGAACGGAAGAAAAGAAGAAGAAAGAAAAATAGAGTCAGACATAAAGCCTGGTAAGTCTAGTGACTCTTCGGTATGAGAATAAGAATAAGGGCATGATAGGTATAAACTGGAAATAGGAAAGTATCATAACTAAGATAAAGTAGTTTAGAACTGAATATACTATCGCACCCCACACTATATCTCTGCACCTACTTGTGTTTATTCCGACTGGCACCCCATGCCGAGGGTGAAGTGATCCCCTTTTTCTAAAGATCGGCTCCTACTCGCATAATCACATGTGTCATACGACCCCCAAAGATTGTAGATACCTATGCTGGTCCCACCATGGGGTGTATCAAGACCCATGGTGGCGCCCCGACACAATTCTAGAATACATAGGTTATACTACTGGTGCCCCAGTGCCCTGTTTGTCTGCTCCGAAGTGTGTGCACGCCCGCACTCCGTTAGAACCCACACTGTTGCACCCACTGTCGTCGCTTTGACCGCTTACAATCAGCCCAGTAATCATGCCCCACCCTGCCTAGTTTCAGGATACCATTATACCTAATTGGGTTACTGCTGAAATGGGTCCCCATTACTAGGGTTTTCTAGTCAAACATGTTAAGTGGTTAAGTGTCTATATTTACCTAACCCCACCCATCAATTTAATTAACATGTTGAATTGGTTAAGTGTTTTAGTTAACTTAACCCTACCATCCTGACTTGTCTGTCCTTAGCTTTTTCAAGCACCGACCACTCACATTAGACAGGTATTGCTACAGTTACTGGATGTGCCGGTCGGTTCCGGGCAGATTTACACCGTAACTCAGTCTAACCTCGGGTCCTTATTGGGCTCAATGCTTAACCTCTCACATTGGATAGGTATTGTTGTGACTACTGGACAGCCGGGCGGGTCCGAGCAGGTTTACATCACAACTAAATCCAACCTTGTTTTAAGCATACTCGTATTTTCTAAATTTACATATTTGTCTTTATTACTTGTTATATGTAAATTTGTCAACAATTAAATGTTATGGCCCACATTCCAAGTTTAACATTTTTGGTAAAAGAATTTATACCGTTTAAATGCCACCAATTTTGGCATGTGACAAACATGCCAATTTCATATATTTTTGGGTCAAGTTTTCCTATACCTACCAATTTTTCCCAACGTTACCCCGTCTAAGTATTAGGCTAACAATCTTAGCCTAACTTATCGTCCGCATGGTTTTTAACATATAATATTAGGCTAAAAATTTAGCCTAATTTTGCGTTCACAAAATTGGCATAAGGAAATTCATTAACATAAACATGACATAGGTGTAAACTTGGCATTTTTGGCATAGTCAACATGAACATCATAGGTGTGAACTTGCAAAATAGTCAACATGAATGTCATAGGTGTGAACTTGCAACGTAGACTAAATCAACATACATGTGAATTTGCAACATAGCCCTAAACAACTTATATATATGTGAACTTGCATTGAAATAGGGATCTAACCAATAGGTGTCGCATAAATTAGCATATGATTTAGACAACATAAGCCTAAACATGTTTAGATCTAGGCATAACATCGAACATAACTAGCATATGACAAGAATGTGACATGTCCATAAAGTATATATAATTTCATCGCAAGGGTGTAAACTAGATCTAATCATATGCCTAATTACAACATGAAACATGTATTAAAGTGGATCTTGAAATGGATCCAATTAGGAACTTGCAACTTTTTTATAAACATAGGAGCATGTATATGAACATAACCATTTAGGCGTAAAGGTTCTATTGTATAGCATATAACTTGTCATAATCACCTAAACATATATGCATAGATATGAGCCAAATAACTTGTATGTGAATTTGAATAGATCCAACACTAACTAGATTAATCCACAAACATTCTAATGGATCCAACATCAAGTCAATTATACCACAAACATCACAATATCATTACATCACATAGACATGAATTTACATCGTCGTTATACAATAGCACAATTCCACTTCCAATTTACATCGAATCAAATCCTAACTTTTATTCACATCGGAGAAATCACTATACTTACAACAAACGACGAACTTGAATTCTGGATTCTGAGTTCTGAATTTGAAATGCTTTCCTTTGGGTAGACTAACGTTGTTTTGATTTTTGTTTTAACTTTAATTTTGGCTTGTCTCTAAGCTTTCTCTAATTGACGGCCACTCCTAGTTTCTTCCCAGCAGCATGACGGCTCTAGTTCTATATTATTTGTGTGAATTTAGGTTGAGAGTTGATTTGTATTTATAGAATTTCAAACTAATTAGAGACGTCGATGAAGCTAGAGTTAATCAAGGCCATCCATCTCAATAGAAGCCAATTAGAAAGTGACAAGTAAGCCCTAGTGACACAGCCAAGCCCCAAAAATCGACCAGAAACCCGACCAGGCCAGCCAGGGCCAAACCAAGTCGACTAGGCAGGTCGACACCCTGGTTGACCTGGTGCGTGGGCGGCAATTTTTCTGCCCAGCCCAGTTTGGGTCTGATTTTTTATTTTTGAACTTTATTTGACCTGTTTGAATTTTAAATCGAATTTTGAAACTTCCGGAGGTCATAACTCCTTCATACGGAGTCCGATTTACGCAAACTCGGACTCTATCTTAAGCAGAATTCCGAGACGAGCGCAACGGCGAAGCCCGTTTCCCTTAATTCTTAAATTTTGAATTAATTATACTTTAATTTGTTAAACTTAATGTTATGGAATTTCCGGGGTGTTACAGCGGATATATATTAGTTCACTTTATTGGACTTTTAGCAAAAGATGTTGCATACTACCCGTAAAACATTGATCGTATCCCTTAGTATTAATACTATATGTGATTGATCATAAGACCCTCTTCCCCCTTCAAATCGAGATTATAAACTAATAAGATATATTTCAATACGTTATATATTTTGAATAAGAGCTAATTGTGTCAACCTCAAGGCTGGAATTTTCTTTGTTTGCATTTGATAACGATGAGTGAAAAAAGTTTTAGCCACCATAATTCTCTTAGGGGTTCTCAGGTGAATCAAAACTTTTCTAATGAGATGGATCAAAATCGAATTAATCAAAATTTACAAAATCTCAATGTCAAAATGGACAGAGCCTTATCTCTTCGAGATCAGTGTTACCAACTAGGACTGTTCAACCTTCTGTCATAGCATTTCCACAAGTTGAAGGAAATTATATACATCTGGGTAAGGGTTTTGCGGAAGGATTGTACACACATAATGACATGTAATATTACAACCACGCTTATTAGTAAACTTGAACTTGCTAGGTTAAACATGGTTATTAATAAGCTAAAAGGTCCTTTGTTCTGCTGTTGTATAGGGTTTTCGGGACTCTTAAATCCTGGTTACTTGGGGTCATAAGCTTAGGGAGTTTGGCTTGTGTCAATCTACTGTTTAGAACCCATATCAGTTAGTATGCCTGTAGGTATATTGTTAGAGGGCCTCACACTAGGTAGGAGCCACGGCACGGTTTACTGAACTGGATAGTAAGAGGTTCACATGGGGAAGGTGGGTACGGGTGCATTTCAGCGAAGTCATGAGCATGCATGAGTTCGATTAGGGAAACCAAGACACTGTAACACCAGGAAATGGGTCTGCGTCATATAGTTTCTAGGTTAGGGAGTGATACACCCTACTACCGGGCTGACATAGTGTATTTACGTAGTAGGAAGCCGATCGCATGGGTAGTATTTAGGTAACACCTAATCCTGCTATTATGTAATTAGGGTAACACCTAATCCTATTATGTAATTAGGGTACGCCTAATCCTGCTGTTAATCCTGTGGTTATGTAATTAAGTTAAACATCTAAGCCTGTTAATCCTGTTATACTAGTATTGGTGCATACATGACCTGTTTAGGATGTAAATGTGAAGCATACTCGATCATAGTTTATTCTAGTTATTCCTGTTAATCCTGCTGTTCTGTTTAGTTTTGTTTTACCTTATATGACATTGTACCTTTCTCATCCAGTCTTATTTACCTGTATAAGCATTTCTATTTTACGCATATTTGATAATCACTAGAACTCGCCAGACTTTATGTCTGACCCTTCTGTTTTCACTTCTTTCTTCCTTTTACCCAGGTCCTAGAGTGGAAGCACTCACCAGTGACTAGGACTTTCTCTTATAGCTTGGACTTGGATTTCCTAAGATGTACCATTTCGAATTTCTCTCTATTCCATTATGGCTTGTGGCAAGGGATATGATTTTATGTTACTGCACTCTGATGTTTTGTTTTATGAGATATTTTATGAGATAGACTTGATATAACTGGTTTTGTTGTAACCTGTTTGAGACTACGTTTTGTTTTTGATAACGAAGTTGTAATTTTCCACTGCTTATTTAATATATGTCTTGTGAATTTCTGTACTATTTACCTATTACGCTTCAAGAAACTTAGTGCATTCTTTTATGAGTGACATTAACGGATGTGGGGTGTCTCATAAACCCTATGGGATAATATGTATCTCTCGGCTCGGCATGGGTCGGCTCGACCTTTCATCCCAACCCACTTCATTTCATATCAAAATATCTCGAGTGGCCCGACCTGGGTTGGTCAGGACGGCATAGGTGCATCCAAGTACACGAAGAATTGCACCGACAAGGTCTGGAACAGACCCCCTCGAGTCGGCACTACCAAGGCGACCCCGATAGACCTAAGTCCTGAAGCATAGTTCGACTGCTACAAACTCGATAAACATACTACAAGCTAAACGACGATCACTATAAGTAGGCATCACTACTACAAATCTGTGATTTTCCGATGAGCATTTGGCGACTTTATGGCATCGCTAATTTTTTTTTAGCCATGCCGTACTTACGCCAAAAGCGGGTCAGGAAAATCAACGTCACTAAATTGCATGGCATCGCTAAGGTGTCACAGAACTGTCGTTCTATGGTGTCACCAAATATCAACGACGCCATAGCGATGCCAGTCTTATGATGCCTTAGTGACGCCAAACAATTTAATGATGTCCCTTTTTCTAATCATATTTGGTGTCGCTATAATGTCATTAAAGATGTTTGTGACGCCTTGCTGACGCATGTTTATATCAAAAACCAATGTTTAATTGGCATCACAAAATTTTGGTGACACCATTGCAACGCCAACGTTCTAAAGTAGAAAATTCGTAGATTATCTAACTACAATAGCAAAAATAGAATTATCTTATAAAATCAAACTATCTGTGTTAAACATGCCACAATATATATATATATATATATATATATATATATATATATGTGTGTGTGTGTGTGTATGTATGTATATATGTATGTAAAATCACTGACAATCACATATATGCAAAGCTTATATATTTAACAAATAAAGTATGATAAGCAAATAAAATTTAAGTCATGAAAGAGCTAAAAGTACAACTTAGTATGTCTACATAACACTTAATAATATAAATACATATATTCTACACAAATCATATTGCCCCAATGCTTTAGGCTATTAGAAAATGAATTTACTACTATCATATTGAAATTTGAATGTGGTATTCCTTCATTATCATCTTTGTATCTTTGACCAAATAAGCTACCACTTGATGTTAGTCTCTACCTATTTGTGCATTTGACTTGCTATTTAATTGCATTTATCCCACCATTGATATCCATCCTCTTCATATTTGCTTCCATACCTGTATACCTTTTCAAGTTAAGGACTAGTTTCTCCATATTAGCAGTTCTCCATCAAGTAACCGAATGTACTTTAAATACAGAAATATAGGACTTAATGGTTGTGCATGTCTAGCTTTATTTTCGTTCTATATTTGTCTACAGATTGACCCACCTTTGCTGGGTGATCGCTAGTTCTCTGGTTGTGAATATTAGATGCGTCCCTCGCCTTGATGCTTATAGGTGCATCATCTTATCTTATGCCTTGGAAGAGACCAATGCCTATTAGATATAACCATTGTGGATCCAACTACATAAACATGAAGTTGAAAAATGCATCCTCCTTATTAAGGTCTTCTTGGAAATTTTGAAAAGTCTAGGCACCTACGTTCAACATATGCGTCCTTCCCTTCTTTTTCTTCCTCGGTCCTATAAATACAAAAGGTTGCATTCCCTCCGATTTCCTGCAAACCAATGTGTCCATCATCAACAACATTAAGAATAGATTTAAGTATACGAATTGCTGTTGGACTATTTCGTAGAATCTCCCTGCACCATTCCAGAGTAACCTGTTCTAATTTCTTAAGTGGTACCACAGTGTTAACAAGTCCCATCTTTTCTGCTTCATAAGCGTCATAGAAACGCGAGAGAAACCACATTTCACAAGCTTTCTTGGGTCCAACCAAGCGCGACATAATGGACGAACCATAACCTGCATCAAAACTTCCTACCTTGGGGCCAGTATGTCCAAAAATAGCAACATAGCTTCGATACACTGCTAAAAGAGTAAACAGTTAACATATAAAAGTTTCAATAACTCTCCATAACATTGGTATTAAGCAATAATATTCACTCTTGACTCTAATTATGACTCTGATTTTAAGTTTTAACAATAACATTCACTGTTGACTCTTTTTTTCTTTCCGAGATGACTGTCATAGGTTTAATTTACTGTGTATTTATTCCAAGTTATAAAAGATTGTTTAAGAAGGATGGAAATTTTTTACCTAACAAGATTGCAAAGGAGAAAGCAATGTTGTACATTAATTCATACTGCCTTTAAGACACAAGTAAATACCTAATATCACTCGGATAATCATCAGTCCTTAATGGAGGAGCGTAGAATATTACATAAGGGAATCGAGTATCAAGTGTATGACCTCTTAAAGATGTCTGAATTCCAATTCTGATTAATTCTTCATGATGATCAGATGTCATTGTTTGCCCTAGAATTTTGGAATCTGGATGATCCTATAAATGAGCACGAAATTAGAGCATACAATATAACTATAAGGTGCTCCATGTAGATAAGGGAAATGAAAATAGAAGAGGAACAATAAGTTTAAGCTCACAGGTCGTAACTTGCAAACTACTAGACAGAATGATACAACTGTCGCTGAACTTCGCGCTGCTAACTCTCATCATAATTATACAACATTCTTCCTGAAAGTCCATCTATTAAACCTATCACCACACCCAGTCTTTAATTTAAAAGGACTTCCCTTGTATTTTTTGATGTTCTACCTTCCTTACCCTTAGTACCTTACTGCCATGTTGGCTTGATAAGAAGGTCCTTGTCAGTTTTATTAACGACCACAAATATAAAGTGTGAACATATGCAGAAAAATTATTTTCAGCATGTAACGTCAAAAATTTAGTCTTGCTAATAGATAGACTACTACACACTTGGTCTAGCAGTTAGATTCTATAGAGCAAGAATTCAGAGTAAGTGGGAGAAGTTTAGAATAGATTTGTATCCTTATAGAAAAAGTAAAATCTGTTTCTAGACTTCAAACCTCAATAACTTCTGAACACCTCTCCCTTTAACTTCCGGTTTCTTCTATTACAAAACTCCGGAGCTCCTATTCAATGCAACATATACAATAACACATGTTTGTACTATGAAATATCAACAGCCTATCTGGATTTAGAAATATATTTCAACTAAAATGTTTGTCAACGCCGCCAAATCGAATAAAAACAAAATTTAACCATAGTAGGCTTGTCTACATTATCAAAATCCACCAAATATTTGAAACAATCATATAAAAAGCAAATTAAGAAAAAAGACTTGCATATGTAAACAAATTATCAGGTCTCATACCTCTAGGGTTTTTAAGCAGCAAAACCAAAAGTTTCAATTTTTTTCCTCTAACTCATGCCTTTGCCAAAAGTGGTCTGCAAATGTGCGGTTTTATATTGAATTAGTCAATGCATTCAAGTAACCTAGTCTCGAAAATCCTTGTTCTTCATCCTCCAAAATAAACTTGTATCGCGACGAGGGGAAATGAGTTGCCAAATCTGAAACTAAATGAATCGGAGACCGTCATCGACGTTGGGATGAGTTTTCTTGGGGATGGAGTGCAGCTTGATTTGGAGACTGAGATTAAATTCTTACATCATGCATCCACTACCGGAGTTGCTGGCGATAAGATCTGGAAGTAAGATCTGATTTGAGATGTGGAAATTCGCATCGTATACGATGATATTTCAATTTGCGAAGATTTGATTCCCATATGGATTGGGATCCAAATAGATTATGTTTTTTTATAAAGTCGGATTGGAGAAAGTAACGAAGAGGCCCAAATAAAGAGCAAAAACTATGTATAAAAAAATAAAACAGAGAAAATGAACCAAGTCTGAATTGTTAATTGTGGGCGCTGGATCATTTATATTGAATGGTTCATATGAAAAGTAAACCACAGGTACGGATCGCAAAAAATCAATCGAGTCACAAATGCGCTAGATAAAATAGCGATGTCTTTATGACACTTTTTTTTCTTTGAAACAAATTATTTTTGGCATCACTATAACATCACTAAATTTCTTTGGTATCGTAATTGCGTAGGTAATTTCTCATGCATTTGAGACTCCAAGTTTAATATATCGTAATATTCATGGTGTCACTAAGGCATAGCTAATTAAAGACTCCCCTTGTGTCGTTTTAGTGATTTTTTACGGACAAAATTTAATTTAGTGATGTCAAATCGGACGTAAGTTATAACAACTTAAAATGGACAATTACTATCTCCTATCAACAAAGATAAACTTAAGATGGACAATTACTATCTCCTATCAACATTGCATATTCACCTAACAGTTAGCATACTAAAACAACTTAAAAAACCTAGTCGTAAGTTATAACAACATGTGTAGCAAAACCAACAAGAGATGAATGATAATTTTCAACTATGACAGCCACGTACGGACGTAAAATTCATCCTACACTTCTACGCCTAGTGACCGTCTTGCTAACTACTTTTTATCCTGTCCATGCATGAAAATGCCCTTTTTCATTTATGTTTTGCTTTATTATAGTGCATTCTACATATAAACACACATTCTAGACAAACCCCATCGAGTAAAGTGTTCTTTTCTTCTTTTAGGAAATTGTTTCAAACGTTTATTCAAAACATATAAACTTAAAATTCACCGGCATATTTGTTTTTGTATTCAAATATGACAAAACTAAATATATAATACGCATATAATGAAGGGAATTAGAACAAAAAATTATTTATTGCATCTTTAACTTGTACTATGTGTATGGCGATCGGGTTTGGCAAACTCTGCCTACTTGATATGCCTAGTTCTTTAACTTCTGCCTAATTGTTTATCATGAACATGGAAAATAAGAACGTATATAGTAATAAGAATGTTATCTTTAGCATGTACCAAAAGCATAACGAAATAAGTAGAAAAACAAAGCAAATGTCAGATTCAGCAAACTGTGATCAGGAGACATAAACTGATCATGTTTTTTGGTTCATCGCTCACTGCTACCGTATTTGACATTACATTGGGACCATGTCTGTTGCTTTTCTTATGCCCATATTCTTACTGTCTACGTTATATTTATGACACCTTATTTGTCAAAATCATGCTTCTATGTTATAATTATTATGGTTTATACTACCTTTTTTATAAATAAATGAAATATTAGTTTTTGCATGTGATATGTACAGGCATCTATCTAAATAGTGCATACCTGCTAAAGTGGAAATAGATCATATGGTTTGTCCAAAAAAAGTAGTCTTATAAACAGAATCGTGATATATGCTAATTGTGTTTAGCTTCCTTGCTAAGCTACAAGCAACAATATACAATATAACTATGGTACAATTATGTAGGCACTTAATTGTAAAAAAAAGTAATACATGTGTATATTATTCCCCCATATATGCTGCTAGTTGTGTATAGTGGACCAATATTGTGTTAGAAAACGAATGAAGTAATGTATTAGGGAAGAGAGATTTGCACCGGAAGGAAACAAAGTCCCATATTGGGAAAAAAACTGTACCGACTCCACTATATATATAATAGCCCATCATTTTATATCAAACGATAGAGAACATGAATGAATGAACGAATGAGGCAAAAAGCCTTAAAGGCTTTCATATTTAATATTAAATCGTCAAAGATTGGGCCTTGGGCAGGTAACAGATCTACGCTGGACTTAAACAATCCGAAGTACTTTTCTGCACTATTCTCTACCAATAACAGTTTCGTATAGGAGTTTGCCACGCTTTAACCTTTTGCAAGTTTTCTGTTTACTTCGGAAAATCAGTATAACCTTTTGCAAGTTTTCTGTTTACTTCGGAAAATCAGTAATGCCTTTCTGTCGTGGATAATTCTAAAAGGCGATGATGTCGCAAGACAACAACAATAATTCTGCACCAACACAGACAGTGGCCAAAGCTCATCCTGTGCCCGTGATTCAAATAATGGCTTTATCACATGGATTAAAACATTACAACAAAAACACCATATTACAACTGTAATTTTACGACTATAAAAAATTGACAGTTGTAATAAAGGTTTTTTACAACTGTAATTTGTCAGAAGTTGTAATAAATATATTTTTAACAAGTTATTTATTTTGCCAGTTGTAATAGATGTCTATTACAGCATTTCTTTTATAGCAGTTGTAATAGATACTTTAATTAATTTTGATAATTAATAATAAATAGAATAATATTATTATAATTATTAAAAATTTATATAAACAGTTAATAATCAATAAATAAGTGTTAATAATTAATAATTAGTATAATAAATAATAAAATTATTATTATTAAATGATTAATTTTTAACAATTAACAATTAATAATTAGTTATTAATATTAATAATTAAGTAGAAATAACTAATATCTAGTAATTAATTTATGATATTAATGATTAAATTGGAAAGTTGTTTAAACTTATTTTTAGCAGTTCTTTTTTCTATTTGTTGTAATAAGACCTTTAAATATTAATAACAACTAACATTTAAAAATTATTGTTATCAACATTTAAGAATAATTAATATTTATAACAACTTTACAAATTAATACTAATTATTATTAATTACTATTAGATAATTAATGCATAATAAGTAATAAATGGTAGTTATTTTTAATAATGATTGTTAAGTATTTAATAGTAAATAATTTGTAACATATACATAATAATTAGCTTTTAATAGTTAAAAATTCAATTATAACTAAGAAGAAATAAGTAATAATTAATAATAACTATTATTAATAAGTAATATTTAATATTTTAGTAAATACTAATTCTCAAGAAATTCAAATTATATTTAGTGTGATGTTAAGGGTACCTGGGTTTGTGCTTGGGGCACCGGCTAACTGCCGACACGAGGCCGTTCGGGCGGTTGTTAATTGCCGAACGTAGTAAAAAAAATAAAAAAAAATCAGTCTGTGGTCGATGTGGTACCGGAAAGCACAAATCGCGGTGTCTTTAGCATCACACTATATTTAATATAAAATTTAACTTATTAATTCTAACTTATAATTTTTAATTCTTTAAATTTTGGTGAAATTTTAATTGTGACCTATGGAAATCTGGTGGGCATGACAATGCAAAACAAATGAAGGCGGTAAAACTGAAAATTGGGCTCCAAAGGGAATTCACGTATTATATTTCTAACGCCTTTTGTGGGATCTCTCGAAAGTAATTCCTAATTAATTTGCATCTATTCTTTTCCCTATATCAAAATGGATCCCCAGTTGCTCCTCGGCCAAGGGGAAACTCTGACCTCTCCAAAGTAATTTGCATCTTGTTCTTTTTCGTATGCCAAAATCGAACCTCAATTCACGTCTTGATGAATTTCATTGTTGTCGTAGAGCTTTTCAGTCATAGGGTCAGAGGGGATTTCGGAGTTAAGTCGTTCCTCGCTTCTTCACAATGCTTTGAAGTGCTTTTTAATGGCAGCAGATGCCGCTTCAGATCTCCCCAACCGACCCGTTCCAAACAGTCTCAGAAGATCCGATTCGAACTCTGTACTACTGAACAAGTACGAGCTGGCCAATTATACAAGCTCAGGTTTGTTTTTCAAATTTATATGTACTACACCATTTCCTCCTGATTCGTATTTCCAAAATTTGTGTATTTTGATGTTAGATACAACATCAATTTTTATCCTCGGAAAAATACATGATAAGTTTAGTTTTTTATAAGTCAGAGTGATATAATTTTTTTAAGCTTGCAAGTAAATTTGAAAGCTGCATTACCTCTCTATTTTGAATACTTTGGTTGTTATTTAGTGTATTTGGAACTTGTTGCTGAGAAGCAATACAAAAATTAGTGGATTTCTCAAACGATGCTCGGTTGATTTGTTGTGTCTATTTACCAGAATAAGGGAAAAAGAAAACATGCGTTAGAAATTCATATGTTTGAGTGGGTGATCTGGCTATATTACCCTCCATTATATTTTTAAAAATTCTCCATTATATTTAAAAATGTTCATCTTAATTTCTTAATGCCATTTTTCTTAGTTTGATGTATTGTTGTAAACATTAATTTTGTGCATCTGGCTATATCCGGTCCCATGGTTAAGAGTAAAAACATAAGTAAGATCAGCAGTTAAAAACATAACTATCGAAAGCATGACTGCGATATCCAGGTTTTTCCCTCTAAAGTGACTTTAACAGTCTAAGAATTTAAAATCTTTAATTTTATTGCTTTATCAATTCTTCAATTAGCACCATTTGACCCAATATACGGTTTGAAAACATTGTTCGGCTATCTAAATGATTCTTTTACAATAGGATAGGAATGATCATCACAAATAATTTTGCTGCATATGGAAACGTGAGAGCCATAAGTTGATAAGACAATCTTGTTATTCTAAAGAATAAGGTTTTAAAGATAGCCAACGATATTTTCAACAACAATAATAATGTACTAGTAGCTAACTATTATGTTATTCAACAAGAAGTCTAATGCAGCGCATGGAAAGGTAAGACTAATGCACATTATTGATACTAGCCAAGCAATATATCCATGCAGCGCATGAAAAGGTAAGACTAATGCACATCATTGATACCAGCCAAAGCAATATCAGTAATGACTTTCTAGAGTCCTCAAGTCTATTATCCTAAAGTTTTTAACTTGATTGGTGCTTTGATTCATTTCAGTTGACCTAATATATGATTTGTCAACAATGTTTGGCAAACCAATCCATTATTTTACAGTGGGCGGAGCGTGATTGCCACTAATAATCTTGTGCACATAAAAGATGAGACCAATGCACAAAGTAATGAAATTTAGACTGGTATTTTCTTATTTACTAATTATCTCCATTATTGCACGGTAAGTTTGATACATTACTATAACTTGTTTGTGGTATTTTTTTAATCTGTATTCTTTGATGCCAAGGCTGGAATTGCCTTCTAAGTAAAAAAGCAACTTTGAAAATTCAAATAGTTGGCCTTGATTGTTTATTAGTTTTGTTTGACACATGTGTGTAGAATTTTTATTTTTCCATCAGTTAGCATACTAACTTGTGCTTTGTTACTTCAGATATTGGATTTCAATCCAGGAGGATCATAGGTCATCGCGTAGCTCGATCTGAACATGGATATAGTGCTTTTAACACAATTGTTGTATGGATTATTCAATGCGGGAAGGAATTGTGAACTACATTTAGCATGCTCGGACAGAAGTATTTTCTTAGGTAAATTTAATTATATATCAGTCTTGTAGTGACTTGTAATTTTATATAGTTTTATGTGGCATATAATTTCTAATTTGTATTTTGGATATGTAGTCGTGATATTTTATCAATAAATGGATTATGGTGCATTTGAATTTATATCAAATTTTTATTTAGATATCTGTTTATTACCATTTTTCTTTTACTGTTTATTACTGCATCTACATTTCGTGTATAGCTTCTAATTTATATCAATTTATATGCAAAATCTATACGCAAATTACATTTGAATTTATATCAGTTTATAAAAGTCACAACGGTGCATACTAGTTGTAGTAGCTATTACTACAACTATTTTCCACAGTTGTAATAGGATATATAGCAACAGTTGTTGCAATGGTAATACACAGTTGTAAAATATTTTAGTCTATTACAACTTCTTAATATACGACGGTGCAGCCACAGTTGTAAAAAATCTTTTACAACTGTTTTACACCGTTGTAATATAGTGATTCTGTTATAGCGAAACCAGAGAAATTCAATGGGATGGACTTCAAGCGTTGGCAATAGAAAATGTTATTTTATCTAACAACAATGTGACTCACCAAGTTTCCGACTAAAAATGCTCATGTGGTTATAAACTATATTCTGAATGGCCTGGATATCTAGAAAAATTCAGATTTTATGTGTATAAACTAGAAAAATTCAGATTTTATGTGTATAAACTATATTCTGAATGGCCTGGATAATAGCCTCTACAATGTTTACTGTACTATTGCAACGTCCAAACAACTCTGGTTGGCTTTGGTAAAGAAGCATTAAACCGAAGATGCAGGCATGAAGAAATTCATCACTGAAAAGTTTCTCGACTTCAAAATGGTAGATTCAAAGACGGTGATCAATCGTACTTAAGAACTGCAGCTTACCATCCATCAACTAGAAGATGAAAAGATGACTCTTAGCAAATCTTTCCAAGATGCCACAACCATTGAGAAACTGCCTCCTTCTTGGAAGGACTTCAAGAATTACCATAAGCATAGGCGTAAGGAAATGACAATGGAAGAACTCATAGTGCAGCTAAGAATTGGGGAAGATAACGGAAATTCAAAGAAAAAGCATTCTCGAAATTTGGATGCCAAAGCAAATGTAGTTGAGTCAGACAAATCTAACAACAGGAAACGGGAGAAGGCTTCTATAAAGTCGAAGAAATTTCAGGGTACCTGTCATAACTGTGGGAAGAAGGGGCACAAATTTGTTAACTGCCGCACACCCAAAAAGTCAAAAGCAATACTACTGACGTTTCAGAAGGCATTACTAATATGGATTTATGTGCAGTAACATCAAAATGCAACATTGTTGGTAACTCAAAGGAATGGTTTGTAGACACAGTAGCAACTTGCCACATATGTGCTAATATGTGGATGTTGACTACTTAAAAAACTAACTTTTCATGGGCAATTCATCTGCAACAAAGGTCGAAGGCAAAGGAAAAATTGTGTTGAAACTAACTTCTGAAAAGGAACTAACTTTAAGTGAGGTTCTCCATGTTCCAGAAATTCGCAAGAACCTAATTTCAGGATCATTACTCAGTAAGCATGGATTCAAATTAACCTTTGCGGCTGATAAGTTTGTATTATCAAAGAATGGAGTATATATAGGAAGAGGATATGTGTGTGATGGTTTATTTAAAGCAAATGTTACCACTATTGTACCAAACACCGATATGAATAAAAGTGAATATTCTACTTATATTATTGACTCTTCTAACATACAACATTCTAGATTAGGGTATGTAAATTTTGATACATTGCGAAAATCAATTAATCTAGATTTTATACCAAAATGTAACATAGACTCCAACTATAAATGTCAAATTTGTGCAGAATCGAAATTGATAAGAACCTTGTTTCATCATGTTGAATGAGAAATTGAACCTCTAGACTTAATACATGCATATGTATGTGATTTAGAAATGTGTCAGACTAGAGGTGGAAAGAGGTACTTCATTACCTTCATTGATGACTGCACTAGGTTTTGTCATGTGTATCACCTTATAAGCAAGGATAAAGCATCGATATGTTTAAACAGTATAAAGAGGAAGTTGAGAATCAACTCAATAGGAAAATTAAAGCTTAAGGAAGTGACAACGGAGGAGAATATGAATTTCCTTTCGAGGAATTGTGCGCTGAGCATAGAATTATACACCAAACTACAACATCTTATTCACCTCAATCCAACGGTACAACCGAATGGAAAAATCGAACACTTAAAGAAATGATGAATTCTTTATTAATAAGTTCTAGCTTACCAGATGATTTTTGGGGAGAAGCAATTTTTTCGGCAAACCACATTTTAAATAAAATATCACGAAAGAAAAAAAAATAAGTCTCCTCATGAACTATGGAAGAAAAAACCTCCATCTTACAAATACTTAAAAATGTGTGGGTGTCTTGCAAAAGTAGAGATACCAAAACCAAAGAAGGTCAAAATTGGACCAAAAACTATTGATTGTGTATTTATTGGATATGCACAGAAAAGTGTTGTTTATCAATTTTTAGTACACAAGTCAGAAATTGACGATATTCATGAAAATACCATCATTGAGTCAAGAAATGCCAGACTTTTTGAATATATGTTCCCTTTTAAATAGGGTATTGAAAATTATACTCCTAAGTGACTAAGGGAAGATGAAATTCCCAATTCTCTTGAGGATAAAGATAGCCTTCAACAAACCAGTTTTGATCAAGAAATGGAGGAACCTAGGAGGAGCAAAAGGTCGAGGACTTCAAGAACCTTTGGACCAGACTTCTACACTTTTATGTTAGAAGATGATCCATTGACATACAAACAGGTTATGTCCTCTAGCGATGCCCCTTATTGGAAAGAGGAAATTAACAATGAGACCTAATCCATTATGTCTAACCATACATGGGAGTTAGTTGATTTACCTCAAGGATGTAAGACCTTAGGTAATAAATCGATATTGTTAACCCCTCTTAAAAATCACAATTCAAATGATGGATCATTCATAAATTGCTGACATGAGTCGTTGGTAATCAGGTCGTGTGTGATAAAGGCATGAAGTACATGGATGGGTCATTCATGAAAGGCTCAGGTCATTTGCCTATGTGTCAGTGACACTCAGATCGTTCGCATATGTGGGTCGCAATCTTTAAAAGCAGATCATTCTCTAATAGGTCATTGTTATTCGGTTTGGTCACACTCAGGTCGTTCGCATACGTGGGTCGCAAGCTTTAAAAGCAGATCATTCTCCAATATGTCATTGGTATTCAGGTTGGTGAGAAAATCCTTATCTGGTCGCTAGAGAAAGAACTAATCGGGTCGTTCGAACTTAGATCGGCCAAACATATACCAAAAGGAAGCATGCCGCCTGGAGACAGATCAGGTCATTGACCAACCGGAGGAGGAGGCGGGTCATTGGCTGACCCGAGGAAGTTGGGTCACTGGCCGACCCGAAAGCCTGCACATACTATTTTGAGTCTTCTCCACTTCACCACTTCGACCACAAATACCCCACCCCTACATACATGAAGGGGACCGAATTTTTCTACCCCGAAGTGTTGGAGAATGAAGTTTTGATGACAACAAACTTATTTCAATATTAATTTATTATAAAATATATACTAACATCACTATCTAGACTATATACACACACATATATGTAGGAGTTGTATACAGAAATCAATACTGAAGACTATACAGTTTGATATTTCAAGAGTTTTAGAGATTTAGAATTCAGAGAAGATTCAAAACTTATGAGTAATCAAGATTTCAAGTGTTGAAGAGTTCAAGACAAATATAGTAATATAGTCTAGTTTATATGTAAGACTCTGAATAACACTCCAGGTTCGGATTCAAATTCTATTTTCCAAATTCTGATTTCAAATTTTATTTCCAAATTCTATTTAAATTTTAATTAAGTTTTTCTATATTACTTTTGATTTAAAACTTAAGTTCTAAAGTTTATATATATTTGTATAGTTATATACTTTTATATCTTTATATTTATATAGTTTTAAATTTTATAATTTTATAAATATGTTTATATAATTTATATTTATGATTTCATTTGATTTTCTGCTTTATAATACCTATTTATATCACTATGTTTTAATCCAAGAATTTCCAGAATTATATATATTAAAACACTAGAAAATACTCAAATTTCAAATTTGAACTAACATACGTCGACATACATATATGGCCATGTCGACATATAACTGTCATATTTTCAATTTTAAAAGGAAGTGTCTTTTCACCATTTTTAATGTTCCAGAAGTGTTGCAACCCCTCAAATCTTATAAATAGGGGTTGATTTCGATTTTTTTAACCATTCTTCTTCTCCGTCTTCTTCCCTTTTCATTCCTCCATTATTTTTCATATTTTTATGATTTCTACACTTATACTCTACTGATTTCAATTCTATTTATATAAAACTTCTTCTCTTCTCACTCTCTGCTCATTACTCTCGGAATCAAAGTGCTATTGAAGAGTTATAGGGTTGTTGTAATCATTTGGGGTTGTTGGGAATCGTGTGTTCCTTGTAGCCGTGAAATCAAAGAAGGAAATAGTGGTAACCTTGTAGCCGGGGAAATCAAGGGTGGTGTGGAAACGGTGGTAACCTTGTGGCCGTGAAATCAAGGGTGTTGTACTTGGATATTGATATAGTAATAAAACTCTACGCAGTCCAGTGTTGCGTGGGACTGGACATAGGAGTAATACGAACCAGTATAAAATCCGGCATGTTCTTTCCTTTTCTGCATTTTATTTCTATTTATTTCTGAGTTTGTGTTTGATTCTATGTCTGTGATTATATCTGTGGCGTGTGATTCATATAATAGATCATATAAGTTTTAGATTTTCTTAAATTCCTTAAAAATGATATTCACCCCCCCTCTAGTGTTAGTTTTGCCTTAACGATCCATTCCGCATTCCCTAACAATTGGTATCAGACCAACGTCTTTCAAAAAGTTCATAATCTGATTTTTGATTTTTTTTAAAATGGCAACCAACACTGGTAATAATAATAGTTTCTTTGTAGAGGGTTGGTCCACTGTTAGACCACAACTGTTTAATGGTAGTTATTATTCATATTGGGCATGTAGAATGAAAATATATTTATGATCAGTAGGATTAGACACATGGAATATCACACAGACTGAATATGTAGAACCCACAACTAATTTTGCACAATGGACAAATTAACAAAAGGCTGTTGCACAAAGAAATTCTAAAGCCATGAATATGTTGTTTTGTTCATTAGATAGGAATGAAATTAATAAAGTGTTAGTTTGTAAATCTAACTAGTAAAGTAAAACAAACAAAGACATCAATTTTAGTTAATCAGCTTGAGTTATTCAAAATGAACGAAAATGAATCTATCTTCGATATGTATTGCAGATTCAAGAGATGGTGCATTAACAACACTTGGAAAAACTTATTCTGAAGAAGACCAAGTTAGGAAAATATTAATTTTTTTGACTTCAGAATGGGATCAACATTGGCGATTGAAGAAGCCCATAATGTCAATGAAATGAGGATTGAGGAGTTAATCAGAAATCTGATGTCTTTTGAAGTCCAATTACAGAAAAGAAAGGAAAACAAGCCAACTGAAAAGAAATCCATAGCATTTAAAGAAACAACAAATGATTCTGACTCGAGCAGTGAAGACGATGAAGAATCAACCTTAATGATAAGACATTTCAGAAAATTTCTGAGATACAGAAGGAAAAATAATTTTCAAAATAATAACCAAGGAAGTTCAGGAAGAAATGATGGTCAATGTTATAACTGCAATAAACCAGGCCATATGAAGAGATTGTGTCCATATCTAAACAAATCAATTCAACAAAAGAACAATAACAATTCATCAAAGAAGAGAAAGAGAGCATACGCAGCAACTTTAGACAATTTAGACTCATCGTCTGGTGATGAAGAGCCAGAAACCAGAAACTCAAACATGTGCTTCACGACAATTCATATTTCAGAAAATTTCGAAGAAAAGGATCTAAAAACCGGGAATGCCTTAATACATTTTTAAATTCTTATCTAAAAAGGATCTAATAAATTTCGAAGATAACAATGTCGCTAAAGCACCACCGACAAAAGAAGATGAAGACTTGGAGGTCATCAAGAAGGATTCTATCTTTAGAGAAGATGGTTGGGTAGAAGTCCCAAGAAATGTTTAATGATTGGTATGATTTGATTGGTTTGATTTGTTTGAATTTGTTTGAACTTATGATTAGTTTACTTGACTTAAAACATGTGTATTAAACATTTGTAAATTATTACTTGGATTGGTGTGCTTGGATTGATTTGTGTATATAAAACACATGTAATTATAATATTCGGATTGGTTTATTTATATACATAGTATTGATTATTGTATAGTCATAAATTTAGGGGGAGTACTTTTACAAATATGACTATAGAGTATATATATATATATATAAACATAGGATTTGGGGGAGCATTTTTATAATTTCTTTTTGATAATGCCAAAGGGGGGGAAATTATAAAATATAGACTTTGTTTAAGTAGAATATATTTAGGATTCATATTGACAAGGGGAGTATTAGAAGGATCAGCATCAACAGGTATGAATATTTTATAAACTAAGGTTGTCATCATCAAAAAGGGGGAGATTGTTGGAGAATGAAGTTTTGATGACAACAACCTTATTTCAATATTAATTGATTATAAAATATATACTAACATCTCTATCAAGAATATATAAACACACATATATGCAGGATTTGTATACAGGGATTAATACTGAAGAGTGTATAGTTCAAGAGTTTTAGAGATTAGGAATTCAAAGAAGATTCAAGACTCATAAGTAATCAAAATTTCAAGAGTTCAAGACAAATACAGTAATAGAGTCTAGTTTATATGTAAGACTCTAAATAGCACTCCAGGTTCAAATTCAAATTCAAATTTTGTTTTCCAAATTCTGATTTCAAATTCTATTCAAATTTTAATTAAGTTTTTCTATCTTACTTTTGATTTAAAACTTGAGTTTTAAAGTTTATAAGTTTTTATATATATTTATATAGTTATATATTTTTATATCTTTATATTTAGATAGTGTTAAACTTTATAATTTTTTAGATATGTTTATATAATTTATATTTATGATTTCATATGATTTTCTACTTTATAATACTTATTTATATCACTATGCTTTAATCCAAGAACTTTCAGAATTAAATACATATTAAAACACTTGAAAAATACTCATATTTCAAATTTGAACTAACATATGTTGACATACATATATAGCCATATGAGCATATAACTGTCATATTTTCAATTTTGAAAGGAAGTGTCTTGTAATGACCCAAAAATCCGGTCCAATTTGAGCTGACTAAATAACACACGTCCAACCCAAATTGTACTAGAAATCAGGAAATTAATAGAAAGAAAACAGAGGGTGAGGATAGATAAGATAGAAACTTAGAATAGAAGAAGAAGAAGAACACAACATCAGAGTAACACGAATCTCACAGTGGAACGAACAACATATAATAGATAATATATCCTTGAAATAAAATCATTATATGTATACAATAACATTATCAGAGTACTACACTTACAACACAGCGGAAATAACTATAGCTATATGATCCTGAAGCCTCCTGCTCCAAGCTCTTTTAGTATATCTATAAATCCCGACTACTTGACTACCCGTACAAATTTAGGCACCCAAGAGTTTAGGGAAAACAAAACAAATAAACTCTGGGTCAGTCATGGGACTGGTATGAGTAAAACAGTTTTGAACAGTTCGAACATGTAAACGATATCTCATAAGTCCACGCCATATAACAGAACGGGTTTTTCCCTTATGAGAATCCAAATTATCTTTATATCAAAAACCTTTTGATATTGTAATAATGTCTATCAACCACAATATAATAATCATCTAGCAAAAACGCTTTCATCTCACGTTCTACATATATAGTATACAATCAAAACCGCAAGCACATATTGGGTAATGGATTTCCAACTATGACAAGGTATGGAACCACCTTTCTCTAGTGTACCTCTAGAGAGGAATACACTGGGTTCAACAAGAACATCTTGCAACCCGGCCACACATGACCGACCACTCATTTCGCTTGAGTGTATCGAATGTATATCACTAACGGTTGGGATCAGCAACCGTTTTCCCGAATGGGACAGTATCGACAATAGATTTTTAGAAATAAATGAAACTCTAGATCAGGTGATTATACACCCTACTTCGGTGTGACCGACTTAGCCATGTTGCCTGCCCGATTTCTGTAATTTACTGGTTGATGAGGCTTGAAGTACGCTTTATCATCACACCAGATTCACTTTGAATGCCACATCATCAAATCCATTAAATCACCGATTGACGTCCTCAACAATACATTATGTGTTAGCTAAAAGAAGTTTCCTTCTCCGCTTCCACTCTTGGTACGGTTGGAGAAATCAATATACGTGATCGTCGGGAAATACTCTGTCAGACATTCGTCCATACAAGTCATCCAGGAACAGGATGAACCGAAGGTACTATTCATTATATCCATTTTAGGCACTGTTATCTAAGATTAATACAACAGCCCTTTCACTTTACTCCGTCTTCAATTTTCTTCGGCATATATGATTCGCAATGCTTATGCCAATACAGAGTGGTTCTTTGGATAATAATCCAACCGGTCTCTCCATATTAACAACGTTAAAATGGTCAAAAATTCGATAGTCTGTGATTTAACTATCGAAGGAAAATACGTGTGCAAACAACGATATTATTTCCAAATGGAAATTCTATCAATCAATCATCAACCATATATATATATTCACATTTCCTTATTTTCTATGTTTAGAAAATATATGTTATTAACACTGGAAAACATTTCCATAGCTTATTTACATATCCCTATCATTTCACAACTATCAGTCCCTGACTGTAAACTAGTAGGAGAACAATTCTCTAAGTATAAACCCTAAAGGTCGAAACCAACATCAGATCGCTACTCAGAAAACTATTCAACTTAACTAATCTCTAGTCAGTTTCTAATTTTGCTTAACTCTATATATCTTTTTTTAACTCTATTTGATTTAAACTATATTCAAATAAATCCCCTTCAACTCTATTTATTTAACAAATAAATATCTCCTTTTAATTCTACTTATTAATACAAATACATATCTCCTTATCTCATCCTATTTATTCAACAAATAAATATCTTTTTTTATTTGATTCTATTTATTCTAACAAATAAATATTTCCTTTATTTTATATTTATTTCCTAAATCAATAACCTTTATAATCCTATTTATTTCCTCTAAACAAATATCTCCTTTATTAAAATCCTTTGATTATATAAATTTCTTCTTTTATAAAATTCTTTGATTTTATAAATCTATTTCCTTTATAAAACCATTTTCCTTTTCTATATAAAATCCATAGATTTTACATAAATAATTCATTTTCAAAATACACTTTGAAAATCCCCTTTCCCACATCCAGTATTTCTATGTTACTTAACACACCATATAACAACGATAATATCGTCCAAACACACATAATCAACAACAGATTATATATCACATCATATATCACATTATATGAATCATAGTAAAATAAATGTTGAGGAATCCAGTTGGATTCCTCCAACCTATTTCCCTGCATCATAGATGTTAAACAATATAGATAACATCACTTTCAGTTCCATATGATATATTCTGTTAAACAGAATCAATATAGAAATTCAACTAACAGACTAGCAGTTCAATAAAACAGTCAACATACAATCAATCAGCCATTATTTAACAGTTCTAAAAATACAACATGAAATTATAAACTATTCAGAGTTAGTGAGATTTACTCACATTGGACGATCATCGTTAAATAACGATAACTGTCACTTGATTCAGACGGACAATTTATTTTGCTATAAATTGTAACGAGCTTCGATTCACTCCCCGTCAGTTCTACTGTGTTGCTCCCGTCCATACGATCCCAATGGATCTGACCGTTCTGAATTCTGATACAGTATGAGCAAGATATGCATTTTTAAAAGTTAATATACGTTGTTTTGAATTAAAGTTAAACTATATATATATTTATCTAATTGGGCCTCACCCTTCTTATTTCTTGGCCCACTACCTTTATTGCCCGCGCATCCTATACCTTACTTCTCCTCTTATCCATTTGTCGATTACTCCTTCCTCATGACATCCCATTTCCACTTCATTAATCCACCATATGTTATGTCTTTGTGACATCTACCCTAGGTCAACACGAATCAGCCCATTCCCATACTAACCCGCTCACAGTTCTGCATATCCCTCTTCCTCACGAAAATCCGTACCTTCTTCTACTGTAAAACCCATAGCTAAAAACTTCTTCACCATTTCTATTATACTCCATCATTAAAATAAATAGGAAATAAACTAAATTAATAATTAAACCTTACTGAAGTCGTTAATCCACATTTTAAATCCCGTAACCAGGTTATTACAGTAACTCTTTCTTCCTCTTTCACTTCATTCTTATCAACTCTCCACAGAAAACCCAACTCAAAACACGGCAAGTCCCCTCTTCAACTCCTCTTTCACTTCATCCCAACATCAGAGAACTCGAACCATTTCAGCAACCTCCGACTTTCATCTCTCCCTCTTGATACACAGTAAAAGTATCGACGCCAAAACCCACGGAAAATCCTCCAAAATTCATGAAATCCGAAACCGAGCTCACCGCTAGCTTCCTCTACTCGAGCTCTTCCTTCTCCACCCAATGAGGTACAACTCGAACCCACCCGCACTTGACTGGAAGCCCAACACGCCTTTCCTCTATTTCTTCGCAATAACCCATGTCCTCCGTGCTTCTCTACTTCACAGTAATGGCCACTTATAGTACCAACTACTCCCTGTCATTCGCGTTTTCTCCATCTTCACCCACTGTGCACGATATTTTCCAACTACCTCTTTTCATCTTGGCCTCGTTTGAAAACAAGCCCAGAACCCTTCATTAAAACACGTCTTTAAAATAACAGACCCGCGCCATCCCTCTCAACTATTCCCCTTCACAACCCTTGGTCTAAAACCCACTGTACCGTTGCCTACCAGTAGCTTTAGCACGTGTTGCCTCCATTTAGTGTGTACCAACATTCTGCGAAACCCACTCTTATGTATACCTAACGAAGCTCTATCTTCTATGATTCTAACGAACTCAAAGTCGAGTGATTTTGTGGAGTATTCCAGGAGATTTAATTTGGTAGAAGAAGATTGAAGTGGCGGCCTCTTTTTTTCTATTTACAGAAGAAGGATTAGGTTTCTAAGGAGATGGGTTTAAAGTCATTTTATAGGCAAATGGGTTGAAGTAACGTGTATGATCCTTAGCCAAGGAAGTATCAATGTAGATATTATATTTATTGGGTTAGCTTTGACGTGTGCAAATCCTATCCTCAATATCTATACTTACGCAGATAGAAAAAATGAGACTAATGTGTGTTTGATTTTCGCTTCAGTAGCTATACATACTACTATATTCAATCCGATGATGGAAATTACTAGACTGAAAGTCGGCTTCAAAAGTGGATTGGCTTTATTGCAATGAGGCGTAAGTGCAATGTAGCACAAGAAGGTGGATGCACAACATAAAAGGGAGCAAAACTTCTGTTGTACAGGGTCAAAAACTTGGATGCTAGAACATAGAGGTGGCACTATAATTATTTAATTCATGTGTGTATATTTAACAGTAGGATTGAAAGGCCGGTGAATTTCAAAAATGAATGTCTTGTGAAGGCAATGGTGGGCATGCGTGTATAAGGAATGAATATATAGGTTCCAGTTTCAACTTATGTCAAAGCACTTTACTTTCTACCATTCTCACAAAACCGTTTATATAATTCCGTTACTTTATGTACTGCTATCGACAGATATAAAAACATCGTTGTGACAAGTAATGTGCAAAGATCCCAAAAATATAATAACATCGGTAGGTTAACTCATATTGTGAAACCCCAAAATATTAATATAGGGTGCAAAATACTCCAAATAAAAAGTTGTGTATTTAATTAATTAAAAATTATAGAAAATTCTAAAAAATTAAATTATAGCTACGTCTAAAAGTATTTTTCCAATTTCGAAGCCAATATTTAATTAAACAACGATTTAAATCTCTAAATCACTATTTAAATAATTAAATAAATTAATTATTATAACGCTGAAGATGCGGGTCATTACATTCTTCCCTACTTAAAATAATTTCATCCTCGAAATTGCTAAATCTAGAAGACGACCCTATCCACTGGTTAGAACATATTTGTTCACTTCTTAACTTTTGTTTCCAACTGGACCAATTTAATTTCAATTTAATATTAATTAATTCTAATCAACGAAAATTTTCAAAAATCCTGAAAATTTTCTAACGACTTAACTTTTTGAAAAGTTTCACCAGCACCTCCTTTGTACTGGTAAATACGTCAAACTCCAACTCGCCTCTCTGGGCCATCTCCAACCCAAAAGAAAATCAAACAGCCAAGCGGCTTGCCAATTTGGCTCATAAATCTCATGCTTATACCAAATATAAACTTGTACCTTTTTGTCGGGCGTATCAACTCTATCACTTCCCTATGCTATTAACTCATCATATACCAATGTTATCCCAACCAAATTCTGATCAATTTATTCTCAACACAGATATTCGCTTATATCCAAAGCAAATCTCATTTCAACTCAAGTTCAATTCTTGATTTACCAAACCAATTCTATTTCAACCTAACTGATTTCAATTAAATTCCATCTTACTTTCACAAAATTTCTATTTAAATTTGTTTTAATTCGAACAATCTTTTCCTGGGAGTTTTAAATAACTTTGTTTTTCACAAATCAAATATTCCCTTTCGAAATCAAATAAATTGTTTTCGCAAACCATTTCCAAACAAAACCTTTGGTAGTAATCCGTCACTTAGCAACTCAAAAATGAACACTGATGATGCAGCTGTCATCATCAGAATTTAGTTTCCAGCGATCGAAGTGAGTTCAATAATATAAAACCATTTCTAAACATTTCCACTTTGAAATTCATTTCAAAATATAATTCACACTGCTTGTAAAACAATTTAAAATCTCCCAGGATCTTAAATTTTCCTTATTTTTAATCCAAATCCATTTACAAATACTTATCCAATTTTTTCCAGAATTTTAATTCAATTTTGGTTTAAATTCAGATTTAATTCATTTCGTAACACTTATATGAATTCTACTTGGTTATATATATATATAACCATCTCCATTATAATCTTACTCGATTATAATAACAAATATACTTTGGGTAAAATTATTTCATTAACCCTCTTTTCAAAACATATCGTGTCGATCCATCATATTCGAGTATTTATAAACTCCTACCGATACAGTGGATCAAACTGATCGACCAGAACCCATAAACAACTCAACCAATGAATCTCCACAATATAAAACAAATTTTTATATCAAATAACAAATACGTTCACTCGTATATATACACTCAAACTCAATCTAGGTTATTACTAACCCTATCTCTACTGAATCACGCCACAGAGCCAAGTTAATCAATTAACCTTCTGCTCTGATACCAACAGTAATGACCCAAAAATCCGGTCCAATTTGAGCTGACTAAATAACATACGTCCAACCCAAATTGTACTAGAAATCAGGAAATTAATAAAAAGAAAACAGAGGGTGAGGATAGATAAGATAGAAACTTAGAATAGAAGAAGAAGAACACAACATCAGAGTAACACGAATCTCACAGCGGAACGAACAACATATAATAGATAATATATCCTTGAAATAAAATCATTATACGTATACAAAAACATTATCAGAGTACAACACTTACAACACAGCGGAAATAACTATAACTATATAATCCTGAAGCCTCCAGCTCCAAGCTCTTCCAGTAGATCTGTAAATCCCGACTACTTGACTGCCCGTACAAATTTAGGCACCCAAGAGTTTAGGGAAAACAAAACAAATAAACTCCAGGTCAGTCATGGGACTGGTATGAGTAAAACAGTTTTAAACAGATCGAACAAGTAAACGATATTTTATAAGACCACGCCGTATAACGGAATGGGTTTTTCCCAAATGAGAATCCAAATTATCTTTATATCAAAAACCTTTTGATATTATAATAATGTTTATCAACCACAATATAATAATCATCTAGCAGAAATGCTTTCGTCTCACGTTCTACATATATAGTATACAATCAAAACCGCAAGCACGTATTGGGTAATGGATTTCCAACTATGACAAGGTATGGAACCACCTTTCGCTAGTGTACCTCTAGAGAGGAATACACTGGGTTCAACAAGAACATCTTGCAACCTGGCCACACATGACCGACCACTCATTTCGGTTGAATCTATCGAATGTATATCACCAACGGTTGGGATCAGCAACCGTTTTCCCGAATGGGACAGTATCGACAATAGATTTTTAGAAATAAATGAAACTCCAGATCAGGTGATTATACACCCTACTTCGGTGCGACCGACTTAGCCATGATGCCTGCCCGATTTCTGTCATTTACCGGTTGATGAGGCAAGAAGCTACGCTTTATCATCACACCAGATTCACTTTGAATGCCACATCATTAAATCCATCAAATCACCGATTGACGTCCTCAACAATACATTATGTGTTAGCTAAAAGAAGTTTCCTTCTCCGCTTCCACTCTTGGTACGGTTGGAGAAATCAATATACGTGATCGTTTGGAAATACTCTGTCAGACACCCGTCCATACAAGTCATCCAGGAACAGGATGAACCGAAGGTACTATTCAGTATATCCATCTTGGGCACTGTTATCTAAGATTTATACAATAACCCTTTCACTTTACTCCTTCTTCAATTTTCTTCGGCATATATGATTCGCAACGCTTATGCCAATACAGAGTGGTTCTTTGGATAATAATCCAACCAGTCCCTCCATATTAACAACGTTAAAATGGTCAAAACTTCGATAGACTGTGATTTACTTATCGAAGGAAAATACGTGTGCAAACAACGATATTATTTCCAAATGGAAATTCTATCAACCAATCATATATATATATATTCACATTTCCTTATTTTCTATGTTTAGAAAATATATGTTATTAACACTGGAAAACATTTCCATAGCTTATTCACATATCCCTATCATTTCACAACTATCGGTCCCTGACTGTAAACTAGTAGGAGAACAATTCTCTAAGTATAAACCCTGAAGGCCGAAACCAACATCAGGTCGCTACTCAGAAAACTATTCAACTTATTTAATCTCTAGTCAGTTTCTAATTTTGCTTAACTCTATATATCTTTTTTTAACTCTATTTGATTTAAACTATATTCGAATAACACCCCTTCAACTCTATTTATTTAACAAATAAATATCTCCTTTTAATTCTACTTATTTATACAAATACATATCTCCTTATCTCATCCTATTTATTCAACAAATAAATATCTCTTTTATTTTATTCTATTTATTCAAACAAATAAATATTTCCTTTATTTTATATTTATTTCCTAAATCAACAACCTTTATAATCCTATTTACTTCCTCTAAACAAATATCTCCTTTATTAAAATCCTTTGATTATATAAATTTCTTCTTTTATAAAATCCTTTGATTTTATAAATCTATTTCCTTTATAAAACCCTTTTCCTTTTCTATATAAAATCCATCGATTTTATATAAATAATTCATTTTCAAAATACACTTTGAATATCCCCTTTCCCACATCCAGTATTTCTATGGTACTTAACACACCATATAACAACGATAATATCGTCCAAACACACATAATCAACAACAGATTATATATCACATCTGAGAGGACCCGTTACTTCCCCGTGAAGGAAAGAGCGGATACTTTGAGAACAACACACAAATGAACGCAGACGGAAGAACATTTCATTGCTATTACAACAATTCCATCAAATACAAGAATATACAGAGTATAAATGAATACTATACATTCGATAAATATCAGATATTACAATAAATTACATAGCAGCGGAAAATAATACAAAGCACAACTGAAGGTGATATACGGATATAGAGCTTTCCGGATATCATTCCAGCTGTAAACCAGGATCCTGTGAATATAAATCTGCAAAATCAAAACTACTAGCTGCCCGTGTGGAAATAGGGGCACCCAGAGTTTAGGTTAAAACAATAAACTCCAGGTCAGTCATGTGACTGGTGTGAGAAATAAAACAGTTAATTAAAACTTTACTTTAAAAGTGAGTAATTCAAGGAACCACGCCGTATAACACGGAACGGGTTTCCTCCCAAGAATACTAGTGCATAGAATAAACAGCACAATGCTTTTTCGAAAAATGAAGCTATTATAAGAACCAGGTCCCATTACACAATGCAACGCAAGCCGGAGAATAGGGTTTTCCCTTATAATAGCCAAACATGCTTGGTACGTTTTAAAAACAAATCATTTGATACTATAATAAGTGATTAGTGTCAAAACAATTTCAATCATAAATATCAATCCTAGGCGGCATGGGTACCATCTATCATATCGCCATACTAGGCTCTACACATAAAACCGAAATACACATATTGGAAATTGGATTTCCGTCATGAGTCGAGGCAAGGGAAAGCTCCTCTCCGCTTCGAGACACTCTAGCAAATGCCTCGGGACTACACACTCTGGATAACCCCTGGATCTTCAGGGTCGGTCCTCTCTTACGTTTGAGGATTAATTATGCCTGAACACACGTTTCCCGGTCCTTACAGACCTAAAATCGAGGCGCCTCATCCAACAACCACATAGGTGAAAAGTATATAAATGTCAGGGCTGGTAAATCACTGACACCACCAAAGCTAGAAAGAAACGTCGTGCTCTCTGTGCAGTCCTTATCCCGTGTTTAACTCATACCGAGGCGTGAGGCTCGCGAATTCATGTTATACACAAAGCTGCCACGTAGGCCGTGCTTTGATCATCAACCACAAGACTTTGCGTTTCAACATAAGCCTTGATCCATGCAACTCAGCGTGCCACATAGGCAATTCATGCCATGCGATTGATATCTATCGATATATAACCTCTAAGCTCGTACGTCTCAGAGAAGGGCGTTAAGCAAGAGAATAAATTCTCCGCCGCCAAGCAGATATATATATAACATAAATCAATCAACACAGAATAAAATCCAATGTCAAACACACAATCCATTTACAAGTTCGTTCTGGATCTGAACGAAACCGGAGGCACTTTCCTCGCATATCCATCAATCTCCAAGTACGTCTGGACGACCACCAACTATTTCCATCCTCTTGGGTGTACAGCCCAACCAGGATCATCAGTAATTATCCAAACGATGTGAAGATTTCCGGTCTTCAACCACCGTCTTCATCTTCAACTTATCGTCGAATCGGTTATTCAGAATGGGTATAAACCCGGCCTTTTTGAACAACCCGCGTATATTAAAAACAAATGTTACACAAACACAACATACGCATCATTCCAATTCATTAGTCACTAACCGTAAATCAGCAAGAGAACAATTTCCCAAATATTAACCCCAAAGGCCGAAACCAACATCAGATCAATACCCAGGAAACCATTCTTCTTAACTAACCTTCAGCTAGTTTCTAAATTTCAATTCTTAGGGAAAGGTTCCCATTAATTTTATCCAAGATAAATTCTTTAAAATTTGTCCTTTAATCTTCCTTTGGATGTCATTTCAAACCAAATCATGATTTTCCAAACTAGTCGAGATTAGCGAATCACATCGGAGTAATTATTTATTTTATTTCCCAATCCCAACCTATTCATCCCATGAAGCAAAATTGGTAATACTCCATATCTAACACCACGGTGTTATCGATAAAATTAATTACCATTTCACATTCAAATCTAATTAAAGATTTAACTATCGCTTTGGAGCAAAACTGGTGATACTCCATTCTCGCTTATTTTCCAAATTTGATAATTTAGATTATCAATGCACATTTCAATCTAATTGCATATTCATTAAAACTCCTTTTACAGGGTTAAAGAACTAGTGTCATTTAAAACACAGTTCACGATAAACCCACAAATCAATTCTATTTAAAACCCGTTTCAAATCCAATTTATTTATCTAAAAATAAACGGGTTTAATTTTAGTTCAAAACTAGTTCATTTCGATAAAAATCTATTTTATCTTTTCAAATATGGAGTTTTTCATCCCAATTTTTCCCAAATCATTTCTTATGATTTTACAAAAATTATTACTATTTTTAATAATTTTATCAAGGTCCGTACAGTCGATTTCCATCAATGGCCATTGAACTGCACTTACAACGACCTTTTTCAAATTTGATTTGGACGTATCTCCAAATCCAACCATTAGATTTCAAATTTCTAATATTCGTTAGAAAGATCTTTTCGATACGAACCAAACGGTTCCTGTTTTTGGTGAATCCGACGGTCGGATCTCCCGTAATGTCCGTTCGAAATCAATGGTCGAAATTCGCGAACTGCCGTGGCACGGCGCGTTCTATTCAGGCCATTATATTATATATATAATATATATTTCGTCGATTTCTATTTAAAACGAATTTTATAAATAGTTTTGAATTCGTTTCAAAAACAATTTCAACCTTTATTTCAAATTCAAATCAAAATTAAATTTTCTATTATAAATCCTTTTTACTTTCATTTCTATTTGATTTCAATCCAAATCGATTTTAATTCGATTCGAATTCATTTTCTTTTCAATTCAATTCGATTCGAATTCGTTTTCTAATTAAATCAAATTCGTTTTCTATTCAAATCAAATTCGTTTTCTATTCAAATCAAATTCAATTCGTTTTCTAATCAAATCAAATTCGATTCGTTTTCTAATTAAATCAAATTTGTTTTAAATTCAAATCAAATTCAATTCGTTTTCTAATCAAATCAAATTCAATTCGTTTTCTAATCAAATCAAATTCAATTCGTTTTCTATTCAAATCAAATTCGTTTCGAATATAATCGATATAAATATCGTTCGCGTCAAAATAGCGCATCTCTAATCAACACGGCTTTATATTCAACAAATAGATCTATATTTCTTTAAATACACGACTCTATATCTTTGTCAATACACGACTAATCTCAACGAATGAGTACTGTCCACGTGTGACTATTTTTGTTATTTAATATATTTTATAAAAATTATGGTATCTATCGTTTGATTTAAAATCAGACTCCAACCGTAAATTAGTAAGAGAACGATTCCCTGAATATTAACCCCGAAGGCCGAAACCAACATCAGATCAATATCTAGGAGACCACTCATCTTATTTATTTTCCAGTTAGTTTCTAATTTCATATATGATAAAGATGTAAATTTTATTATTAAAATATTTCGTTCAACACATGACTAATCTCAACGGATGAGTACGGTCAACACATTAACCTTTATTTTATAATATTTTTTATTTTCTAAATTGGAATTAGGCCCAATCAATTACCATATAGCGTTAACTATATGGATTCCATACAACACATGTATATAATAGCAATGATAAACAAACAACCATCATCCAAGGTGCACCACACAACTGCATAAGCATCAAATATAAATAATCGACGCTCACACAGTCTGTCGACCAATCGATCGACATAATATTAAATAATTGGGATTAGTGTACGCCAAATTTCATCCCAACACCCGTGTGGGGTTTCAAATCAACAAACACAGATTTTTATTTGTGCAGTTGGACGATGTGTAAAATTTATCGACCCAATCAATATCAGTCAAATCAATGTATATAAACAAATCGGCCGATTTGTTTATAAATATTTATTTACTCACATTCACGTTAAAAATTATATTTTTAATGATAAAATATTTTTAACTATATAAATATTTTATTTCCTTTCAATACATTAATTTATATTATCGATTTCACATCAACAACACAAACAAATTTCACAACACATCAAACAAGCATACAAGCCATCCATGGTCTGTGGATGACGGGTGTCGGGTGCTACTAAACACCATCTGCATCCTAGTATATATATAACTAGAAAAGAAATTGAAGAGTGAGAAATTCTCACCAATAGCTATTCCAACTCCACGACACTTCATTTAGAGAAATCATCGCCATTCTCGCCTTTTGTCGCTTTCGTTGCCCGTATTCACTACATATATAAAAATCGAATTTTTTACTTTGTTATTCAATATATAAAAATCGAATTTTTACTTCGTTATTCAATATATAAAAATCGAATTTTTACTTCGCTATTCAATATATAAAAATTGAATTTTTACTTCGCTATTCAATATATAAAAATCGAATTTTTACTTCGCTATTCAATATATAAAAATCGAATTTTTACTTCGCTATTCAATATATAAAAATCTCGCCTTTTCTATTTTAAAAATCTAATCTTTTCTATTTTAAAAATCTAATCTTTTCTATATTAAAAATCTAATCTTTTCTATTTTAAAAATCTAATCTTTTCTATTGTTCACATACAAATAAATAAATAAATAAAATCAGAATTAAAGAACAAATAAAATCGGATTAAAACTCAATAACGTATAAAAACATTACCGCTACTAAGTTCTTCTGGTTCGCCTACGAGAAAACCCATCTTGTTCAAAGCTTAGGTTCCCATGGCGCAGGCAATACGAAGCTCCCCTTGAACTGACCACCACGGCGAGTTCAACGCCCCCCTACCCTTGATTTGCACGCGAGTTTTGCTGGTTGACATTGCGTGATGTCGGAAATTAGAGGACGGTAGTCTTGGGCTTGGCGGATTTGGGGTTTGCGGTGGATGGAGGCCGGAGCTGAGGGGGTCGTGGTCGGAGGGGCTTGCGGTGGTGGCTGCTGTTCGTCGTGGGGGATTAGAAGGCCGTTTTTTTCAATAGGAGAAGGGGGAGAAGAACGGCAGAGGGAGGAGAGAGCAGATTGATGGGGGGGTTTGGTGGTGGTCGCGCCACCAGGGCGCGTCGGTGATCGATCGAGGGTGGGCGATGTGGCGGCGGCTCCCCCCCCCCCGTCGCTCTCTTTTCTCCTTTTTTTTATTTTTTTCTGAAAGTCGATTGAAAATCAAAGGGGGGCAGAGGAATTTAAGGGGAGGAGAGGAATATTTTTATTTTTAATTTAATTTTTAAATTCCCAAAAGGGTACTTTTAATTCCGACCTCGAAACGGGACCCATCGACTGTCGTCCCCAGCGTTTTACCCCCATTCCGAACACAATGGGATATGTATCGCAGACTGATTCGATCGTTTCGATCAGTTTTCGTCAAAATCAATATGTAACTCTATATATTGAATTTGAACGCGCATTTCAATTTACCGGGGTCACATACGAACTCTAAAAAATTCCATAAAAATATTTTCTAGCTTCGTATCGACGATACGGTCCTAACAAAACTAGTTTCGTTGAATTCTGAGACCGTTGGAAAAATGGCCATTTTCCAGTCGATTAAAATCAGCTAAAATTGGTCAAACGAGTTTTCTTTTGCCACGCTCACATATTGATTCGAAAAATTATGAAATTTGGAATCTAGCAATAATTTGACATCACGGACCCAACAAAAGTGGTTTCGTCGAATTACGAGGTCGTTTGCAAAATTTCCATTTTTAAGGGCCTGAATTCCATAGCGACTATTCAGAATTTTCAACTGGACATATCTTTTGATTCCCGCTATGAAATTTCAAGCTGTCGAATTCGTTGGAAAGATACCATCAATTAGATTCTAATATTTTTGGTTTCACTAAAATCCGGTTTGTTTTGCACCCGGTACATTCAATTGAAATTTGAAATCGAATTATCGAACTACCGCGCCATTTTCGATTCTATTTATAATTATATATAAATATTTATATTCTAACAACGACGCGTATAAATATATACGTTCGAATTATATTCAAAATAAATTTCTCGTTGATATTATTTAAAATAATCTATTTTAAATGTTCAAAATTCGCTAAAATTGCCAAAATAAAAAATTTAAACTGGCTCAAATTTTCGGGTTGTTACAATCTCCCCCACTTAAAACTTTTCGTCCCCGAAAAGGAACAAAGTTGAAAGTGGTTTGATTAATCAATCCTACGTTCGATCTGGCTTCCATTCTCCAACTTTTCAGTTTCTGAGAATTTTCAAATTCTTCAAAAATTTGGCTAACACCCGGAATTTTCGAAAAATTTCGCCATAGCCTCCCCTGCACCGGGAGCACCGGGAAAATCCCGAAATTGCCATATAGGCCTTCTGATCTCAAAAAGAAAAAGAAAAAGCCAAACGGCTAGCCAATAGGCTCATAAAATCATCATCACCCAAAAAAAAACAGTAAATTATGATAAACATGTACCTATTTGTCGGGCAAACAAATTTTATTCTATGCTCTAGCCTCCTTGCTATGACCTATTCAATGTAAGTGCATGTATATGCAAGCAAATGCGACCAATTTTCAATACAATTCAATATTTGATTCAATTAGGCATAATGGTTCAAAATTATCAAACAAATAAACAAACAACACAAACATCAATCAATTAGTGAATTAACGTTTCAAATTCATAATTTTGATACATATGTATAGAAAATCATGTGTTTTTGATGCCAGTTCACAACAAAAAATCTAGCTATATAAGTTTTTGGTTCTCACACCAGTCTGATGGAAATATATAGATATCACACCTTCGAAACACGAACATAAATACTGATGATGCCATGACAATTATCAGTACCATCTCCGGGCGACTAGAATGTGATTCTATATCTATCCAATATATTAAAACTTTGAATATACGTTCATGACGCGTATATGCAAAACCTTTATATATTAGATTGTCCAAATAAATACAAATAAAATATTCAAATACGTATAAAACGATTTAAATTTTCAAAACAAAATTGTTTTCATTTGAAAAATATACTCTTCACACTCATTCTAGGATACTACTGATCCTATCTCTAACGTGTCATTCTAATTGGATATTGCTAATCCAATATCTGATGAATTCTTTCGTATGGTTCTAATGTGTCTTGTTCTCGAGCTCTGTAAACCAAAGCTATGATACCAAATGAGAGGACCCGTTACTTCTCCGTGAAGGAAAGAGCGGATACTTTGAGAACAACACGCAAATGAACGCAGACGGAAGAACATTTCATTGCTATTACAATAATTCCATCAGATACAATAATATACAGATTATAAATGAATACTATACATTCGATAAATATCAGAGATTACAATAAATTACATAGCAGTGAAAAATAATACAAAGCACAACTGAAGGTGATATACGGATACAGAGCTTTTCGGATATCATTCCAGCTGTAAACCAGGATCCTGTGAATATAAATCTGCAAAACCAAAACTACTAGCTGCCCGTGTGGAAATAGGGGCACCCAGAGTTTAGGTTAAAACAATAAACTCCAGGTCAGTCATGTGACTGATGTGAAAACTGAAACAGTTATTTAAAACTTTACTTTAAAAGAGAGTAATTCAAGGGACCACGCCGTATAACATGGAACGGGTTTCCTCCCAATAATACCAGTGCATATAATAAACAGCGCAATGCTTTTTTCGAAAAATGAAGCTATTATAAGACCCAGGTCCCATCACACAATGCAACGCAAGCCGGAGGATAGGGTTTTCCCTTAAAATAGCCAAACATGCTTGGTACGTTTTAAAAACAAATCATTTGATACTATAATAAGTGTGTAGTGTCAAAACAATTTCAATCATAAATATCAATCCTAGGCGGCATGGGTACCATCTATCATGTCGCCATACTAGGCTCTACAAATAAAACCGAAATACACGTATTGGAAATTGGATTTCCGTCATGAGTCGAGGCAAGGGGCAAGCTCCTCTCCGCTTCGAGACACTCTAGCAAATGCCTCGGGAGTACACACTCTGGGTAACCCCTGGATCTTCAGGGCCGGTCCTCTCTTACGTTTGAGGATTAATTATGCCTGAACACACGTTTCCCGGTCCTTACAGACCTAAAATCGAGGCGCCTCATCCAACCACCACATAGGTGAAAAGTATATAAATGTCAGGGCTGGTAAGTCACTGACACCACCAAAGCTAGAAAGAAACGTTGTGCTCTCCCTGCAGTCCTTATCCCGTTTTTAACTCATACCGAGGTGTGAGGCTCACGAATTCACGTTATACACAAAGCTGCCATGTAGGCCGTGCTTTGATCATCAACCACAAGACTTTGCTTTTCAACAGAAGCCTTGATCCATGCAACTCAGCGTGCCACACAGGCAATTCATGCCATGCGATTGATATCTATCGATATATAACCTCTAAGCTCGTACGTCTCAGAGAAGGGCGTTAAGCAAGGGAATAAATTCTCCGCCGCCAAGCAGATATATATTTAACAGAAATCAATCAACACAGAATAAAATCCAATGTCATACATACAATCCATTTACAAGTTCGTTCTGGGTCTGAACGAAACCGGAGGCACTTTCCTCGCATATCCATCGATCTCCAAGTACGTCTGGACAACCACCAACTATTTCCATCCTCTTGGGTGTACAGCCCAATCAGGATCATCAGTAATTATCCAAACGATGTGAAGACTTCCGGTCTTCAACCACCGTCTTCATCTTCGACTTATCGTCGAATCGGTTATTCAAAATGGGTATAAACCCGGCCTTTCCGAACAACCCGCGTATATCAAAAACAAATGTTACATAAACACAACATACGCGTCATTCCAATTCATTAGTCACTAACCGTAAATCAGCAAGAGAACAATTTCCCAAATATTAACCCCGAAGGCCAAAACCAACATCAGATCAATACCCAGGAAACCATTCTTCTTAACTAACCTTCAGCTAGTTTCTAAATTTCAATTCTTAGGGAAAGGTTCCCATTAATTTTATCCAAGATAAATTCTTTAAAATTTATCCTTTAATCTTCCTTTGGATGTCATTTCAAACCAAATCATGGTTTTCCAAACTAGTCGAGATTAGCGAATCACATCGGAGTAATTATTTATTTTATTTCCCAATCCCAACCTATTCATCCCATGAAGCAAAACTGGTAATACTCCATATCTAACACCACAGTGTTATCGATAAAATTAATTACCATTTCACATTCAAATCTAATTAAAGATTTAACTATCGCTTTGGAGCAAAACTGGTGATACTCCATTCTCGCTTGTTTTCCAAATTTGATAATTTAGATTATCAATGCACATTTCAATCTAATTGCAGATTCATTAAAACTCATTTTACAGGGTTAAAGAACTAGTGTCATTTAAAACACAGTTCACGATAAACCCACAAATCAATTCTATTTAAAACCCGTTTCAAATCCAATTTATTTATTTAAAAATAAACGGGTTTAATTTTAGTTCAAAACTTGTTCATTTCGATAAAAATCTATTTTATCTTTTCAAATATGGAGTTTTTCATCCCAATTTTTCCCAAATCATTTCATATGATTTTACACAAATTATTACTATTTTTAATAATTTTATCAAGGTCCGTACAGTCGATTTCCATCAACGGCCATCGAACTGCACTTACAGCGACCTTTTTCAAATTTGATTTGGACGTATCTCCAAATGCAACCATTAGATTTCAAATTTCTAATATTCGTTAGAAAGATCTTTTCGATACGAACCCAACGGTTCCGGTTTTAGGAGAATCCGACGGTCGGATCTCCTGTAATGTCCGTTCGAAATCAATGGTCGAAATTCGCGAACTGCCGTGGCACGGCGCGTTCTATTCAGGCCATTATATTATATATATAATATATATAATATATATTTCGTCGATTTCTATTTAAAACGAATTTTATAAATAGTTTTGAATTCGTTTCAAAAACAATTTCAACCTTTATTTCAAATTCAAATCAAAATTGAATTTTCTATTATAAATCCTTTTTACTTTCATTTCTATTTGATTTCAATTCAAATCGATTTTAATTCGATTCGAATTCATTTTCTTTTCAATTCAATTCGATTCGAATTCGTTTTATAATTAAATCAAATTCATTTTCTATTCAAATCAAATTCGTTTTCTATTCAAATCAAATTCAATTCGTTTTCTAATCAAATCAAATTCGATTCGTTTTCTAATTAAATCAAATTCGTTTTCAATTCAAATCAAATTCAATTCGTTTTCTAATCAAATCAAATTCAATTCGTTTTCTAATCAAATCAAATTCAATTCGTTTTCTAATCAAATCAAATTCAATTCGTTTTCTATTCAAATCAAATTCGTTTCGAATATAATCGATATAAATATCGTTCGCGTCAAAATAGCGCATCTCTAATCAACACGGCTTTATATTCAACAAATAGATCTATATTTCTTTCAATACACGACTCTATATCTTTGTCAACACACGACTAATCTCAACGAATGAGTACTGTCCACGTGTGACTATTTTTGTTATTTAATATATTTTATAAAAATTATGGTATCTATCGTTTGATTTAAAATCAGACTCCAACCGTAAATTAGTAAGAGAACGATTCCCTGAATATTAACCCCGAAGGCCGAAACCAACATCAGATCAATATCCAGGAGACCACTCATCTTATCTATTTTCCAGTTAGTTTCTAATTTCATATATGATAAAGATGTAAATTTTATTATTAAAATATTTCGCTCAACACATGACTAATCTCAACGGATGAGTACGGTCAACACATTAACCTTTATTTTATAATATTCTTTATTTTCTAAATTGGAATTAGGCCCAATCAATTACCATATAGCGTTAACTATATGGATTCCATACAAAACATGTATATAATAGCAATGATAAACAATCAACCATCATCCAAGGTGCACCACACAACTGCATAAGCATCAAATATAAATAATCGACGCTCACACAGTCTGTCGACCAATCGATCGACATAATATTAAATAATTGGGATTAGTGTACGCCAAATTTCATCCCAACACCCGTGTGGGGTTTCAAATCAACAAACACAGATTTTTATTTGTGCAGGTGGGCGATGTGTAAAATTATCGACCCAATCAATATCAGTCAAATCAGTGTATATAAACAAATCGGCCGATTTGTTTATAAATATTTATTTACTCACATTCACGTTAAAAATTATATTTTCAATGATAAAATATTTTTAACTATATAAATATTTTATTTCCTTTCAATACATTAATTTATATTATCGATCTCACATCAACAACACAATCAAATTTCACTACACATCAAACAAGCATACAAGCCATCCATGGTCTATGGATGACGGGTGTCGGGTGCTACTAAACACCGTATGCATCCTAGTATATATATAACTAGAAAAGAAATTGAAGATTGAGAAATTCTCACCAATAGCTATTCCAACTCCACGACACTTCATTTAGAGAAATCATTGCCATTCTCGCCTTTTGTCGCTTTCGTTGCCCGTATTCGCTACATATATGAAAATCGAATTTTTACTTTGCTATTCAATATATAAAAATCGAATTTATACTTCGCTATTCAATATATAAAAATCGAATTTTTACTTCGCTATTCAATATATAAAAATCGAATTTTTACTTCGCTATTCAATATATAAAAATCGAATTTTTACTTCGCTATTCAATATATAAAAATCTCGCCTTTTCTATTTTAAAAATCTAATCTTTTCTATTTTAAAAATCTAATCTTTTCTACATTAAAAATCTAATCTTTTCTATTTTAAAAATCTAATCTTTTCTATTTTAAAAATCTATTCTTTTCTATTGTTCATATACAAATAAATAAATAAATAAAATCAGAATTAAAGAACAAATAAAATCAGATTAAAACTTAATAACGTATAAAAACATTACCGCTACTAAGTTCTTCTGGTTCGCCTACGAGAAAACCCATCTTGTTCAAAGCTTAGGGTCCCACGGCGCAGGCAATACGAAGCTCCCCTTGAACTGACCACCACGGCGAGTTCGACGCCCCCCTGCCCTTGATTTGCACGCGAGTTCTGCTGGTTGACATTGCGTGATGTCGGAAATTAGAGGACGGTGGTCTTGGGCTTGGCGGATTTGGGGTTTGCGGTGGATGGAGGCCGGAGCTGAGGGGGTCGTGGTCGGAGAGGCTTGCGGTGGTGGCTGCTGTTTGTCGTGGGGGATTAGAAGGCCGTTGTTTTCAACAGGAGAGGGGGGAGAAGAACGACGGAGGGAGGAGAGAGCAGATCGATGGGGGGTTTGGTGGTGGTCGCGCCACCAGGGCGCGACGGTGATCGATCGAGGGGGGGCGATGCGGCGGTGGCTCCCCCCCCCCCATCGCTCTCTTTTCTCCTTTTTTTTTTCTGAAAGTCGATTGAAAATCAAAGGGGGGCCAGAGGAATTTAAGGGGAGGAGAGGAATATTTTTATTTTTATTTTTAATTTAATTTTTAAATTCCCAAAAGGGTACTTTTAATTTCGACCTTGAAACGGGACCCACCGACTATCGTCCCTAGCGTTTTACCCTCATTCCGAACACAATGGGATATGTATCGCAGACTGATTCGATCGTTTTGATCAGTTTTCGTCAAAATCAACATGTAACTCTATATATTGAATTTGAACGCACATTTCAATTTACCGGGGTCACATACGAACTCTAAAAAATTCCATAAAAATATTTTCTAGCTTCGTATCGACGATACGGTCGTAACAAAACTAGTTTCGTCGAATTCTGAGACCGTTGGAAAAATGGCCATTTTCCAGTCGATTAAAATCAACTAAAACTGGTCAAACGAGTTTTCTTTTGCCACGCTCACATATTGATTCAAAAAATTATGAAATTTGGAATCTAGCAATAATTTGACATCACGGACCCAACAAAAGTGGTTTCGTCGAATTCCGAGGTCGTTTGCAAAATTTCCATTTTTAAGGGCCTGAATTCCATAGCGACTATTCAGAATTTTCAACTGGACATATCTTTTGATTCCCGCTATGAAATTTCAATCTGTCGGATTCGTTGGAAAGATACCATCAATTAGATTCTAATATTTTTGGTTTCACTAAAATCCGGTTTGTTTTGCACCCGGTACATTCAATTGAAATTTGAAATCGAATTATCGAACTACCGCACCATTTTCAATTCTATTTATAATTATATATAAATATTTATATTCTAACGACGACGCGTATAAATATATACGTTCGAATTATATTCAAAATAAATTTCTCGTCGATATTATTTAAAATAATCTATTTTAAATGTTCAAAATTCGCTAAAATTGCTAAAATAAAAATTTTAAACTGGCTCAGATTTTCGGGTTGTTACAACATCATATATCACATTATATTAATCACAGTAAAATAAATGTTGAGGAATAACGTTGGATTCCTCCAGCCTGTTTCCCTGCATCACATATGTTAAACAATATAGATAACATCACTTTCAGTACCATATGATATATTCTGTTAAACAGAATCAATATAGAAATTCAACTAACTGACTAGCAGTTCAATCAAACAGTCAACACACAATCAATCAGCCAATATTTAACAGTTCTAAAAATACAACATGAAATTATAAACTGTTCAGAGTTAGTGAGATTTACTCACATTGGACGATCATCGTTAAATAATGATAATTGTCGCTTGATTCAGACGGACAATTTATTTCGCTATAAATTGTAACGAGCTTCGATTCACTCCCCGTCAGTTCCATTGTGTTGCTCCCGTCCATACGATCCCAATGGATCTGACCGTTCTAAATTCTGATACAGTATGAGCAAGATATGCATTTTTAAAAGTTAATATACGTTGTTTTGAATTAAAGTTAAACTATATATATTTATTTATCTAATTGGGCCTCACCGCTTCTTATTTCTTGGCCCACTACCTTTATTGCCCACGCACCCTATACCTTACTTCTCCTCTTATCCATTTGTCGATTACTCCTTCCTCATGACATCCCATTTCCACTTCATTAATCCACCATATGTTATGTCTTTGTGACATCTACCCAAGGTCAACACGAATCAGCCTATTCCCTTACTTACCCGCTCACAGTTCTGCATATCCCTCTTCCTCACAAAAATCTGTACCTTCTTCTACTGTAAAAACCATAGCCAAAAATTTCTTCACCATTTCTATTATACTCCATCATTAAAATTAATAGGAAATAAACTAAATTAATAATTAAACCTTACTGAAGTCGTTAATCCACGTTTTAAATCCTGTAACCAAGTCATTATAGTAACTCTTTCTTCCTCTTTCACTTCATTCATATCAACTCTCCACAGAAAACCTAACTCAAAACACGGCAACTCCCCTCTTCAACTCCTCTTTCACTTCATCCCAACATCAGAGAACTCGAACCATTTCAGCAACCTCCGACTTTCAGCTCTCCCTCTTGATACACAGTAAAAGTATCGACGCCAAAACCCACGGAAACTCCTCCAAATTTCATGAAATCCGAAACCGAGCTCACCGCTAGCTTCCTCTACTCGAGCTCTTCCTTCTCCACCCAATGAGGTACAACTCGAACCCACCCGCACTTGACTGGAAGCCCAACACGCCCTTCCTCTATTTCTTCGCAATAACCCACATCCTCCGTGCTTCTCTACTTCACAGTAATGGCCACTTATAGTACCACCTACTCCCTGTCATTCGCGTTTTCTCCATCTCCACCCACTGTGCACGATATTTTCCAACTACCTCTTTTCATCTTGGCCTCGTTTGAAAACAAGCCCAGAACCCTTCATTAAAACACGTCTTCAAAATAACAGACCCGCCCCATCCCTCTCAACTATTCCCCTTCACCACCCTTGGTCTAAAACCCACTGTACCGTTGCCTACCAATAGCTTCAGCACGCGTTGCCTCCATTTAGTGCGAACCAACATTCTGCGAAACCCACTCTTATGTATACCCTAACGAAGCTCTATCTTCTATGATTCTAATGAACTCAAAGTCGAGTGATTTTGTGGAGTATTCGAGGAGATTTAATTTGGTAGAAGAAGATTGAAGTGGCGGCCTCTTTTTTTCTATTTAAAGAAGAAGGATTAGGTTTCTAAGGAGATGGGTTTAAAGTCATTTTATAGGCAAATGGGTTGAAGTAACATGTATGATCCTTAGCCAAGGAAGTATCAATGTAGATATTATATTTATTTGGTTAGCTTTGACGTGTGCAAATCCTATCCTCAATATCTATATTTACGCAGATAGAAAAAATGAGACAAATGTGTGTTTGATTTTCGCTTCAGTAGCTATACATACTACTATATTCAATCCGATGATGGAAACTACTAGACTGGAAGTCGGCTTCAAAACTGGATTGGCTTTATTGCAATGAGGGGTCAGTGCAATGTAGCACAAGAAGGTGGATGCACAACATAAAAGGGAGCAAAACTCATGTTGTACAGGGTCAAAAACTTGGATGCTAGAACATAGAGGTGGCGCTATAATTATTTAGTTCATGTGTGTATATTTAACAGTAGGATTGAAAGGCCGGTGAATTTCAAAAATGAATGTCTTGTGAAGGCAATGGTGGGCATGCGTGTATAAGGAATGAATATATAGGTTCCAGTTTCAACTTATGTCAAAGCACTTTACTTTCTACCATTCACACAAAACCGTTTATATAATTCCGTTACTTTATGTACTGCTATCGACAGATATAAAAACATCGTTGTGACAAGTAATGTGCAAAGATCCCAAAAATATAATAATATCGGTAGGTTAACTCATATTGTGAAAACCCAAAATATTAATATAGGGTGTAAATTACTCCAAATAAAAAGTTGCATTTTTAATTAATTAAAAATTACAGAAAAATTCTAAAAAATTAAATTATAGCTGCGTCTAAAAGGATTTTTCCAATTTTGAAGCCAATATGTAATTAAACAATGATTTAAACCTCTAAATCACTATTTAAATAATTAAATAAATTAATTATTATAACGCTGAAGATGCGGGTCATTACATGTCTTTTCACCATTTGTAACGTTCTAGAAGTGTTGCAACCTTTCAAAACTTTTAAATAGGGGTTGATTTTGAATTTTTTAACCATTTGTTACTACCAAAATAAACACCGAAACAGGCTGGCGGTGAAGGGGTAATCGGATGGACACAAGCACATAAGAATTCTCCAAAAGCAAGAGCCAAACACTAGAAAGAATTCAAAAGCTACAGATATCCGATATGGCTTATACGACCAGGTCTATACGGTAGGGGGGTTCTATAGCGAAAGGTCATCAAAGTCAGGAAATGAGAATGAAGGAGGCATGAGCTAAGCTAACCAAAACCCAGAAAGACTGAAGGGCTGCCTCTATTAACCTACTTAGCACCGATACTCCAAGAGACAAAGGCATCAAGGATATCAAGCCGAAAGTATGTAGCGGTTATCCGAAACCAGCTTCCGAAACATCCACTACATAAACACCGAAGGGTCACATTGATAGAAAACAGACAAAACACTGGGAGCTACCATCCGAAAGACCAACACTACGCCATAGATTGCATACTTTAACGAAAATCCAAGGTTTTTCCAGCTAAAATGTTGCCACAGCTATGCTGATTTTTGTGTATTGCAATACACTCTTCAATGTGCTACCATAATATCAAATTGTGTTGCAGTAGCTATAGTTATAAACTTATAAGTTTAATTTGCCACGTCATCAATCTGCATCTATAAAAAGATGCATATCTATCCGTCAATTTACCTTTTAAAAACAACATCTGAAGTTGACACCACACTAATCCGTTAAAATCCTTCACCACCAATAAGAAATCAACTTACGTTACTCATTTGATTCCTCTTTCTCAATTTCTCAGATATGTTCGTTCTCACCCCCAAATTTTCAATTCCAATCCCTAATTTTTATTCACCTACTTCTTCCAATCCAACCCTCTCTACGTCCTCCACTTCTTCCAGCGAGTCCTCGACTTCAAACGCACCCACTTCTCCCCTTCCCCGTCATCAAACGACAGTCAATCCAAGAATAAAGGTGCTAGCTTTTTATCTTGTGTTTCTCATGTATGTTTCTACTGGTTTTTTGATCATCGCTATTAATTAGTCTACTGAGAAACGAAAATTATTATCACCATGAGTATAATTTTGTTTGGTTGGTAATGTTTTTTTTGTTCCATTGTATGTTGATTCACTGAAATGTTTTTTGAGCAGCTATTGGGTTGTTAATCAATTTAATAACACAGAACTTTAGTTCTTAGTGAAATGTGGTTGTGAACAATTAGACTATCGACCTTATGTGAGCTGCATGTTCTAAACAACTGCTCGTGTTTCCCAGGTTGTTGTTGCCTGTGATGATTGAGACATGATACTGCTAGTTTTTTTCAATAAGATATATAGTGGTTTATGAAAATGGTTTCGTAAGGATGCTTACATATACATGATAATGATCATTTCTTAAGTATTATCATTATATGTATGCATAAGACCATCTAATAAGTGTACACATGATTTCTTTAGTGTGTGTGTGTATAAGACTGACTAATAAATATATGCATGTTTTGTTTTAGTTATGCACACAAATACTGAATGCATGAAATACATGTCTGAAAGCGTACTGAATGATTTACAGTTTGTGATATCACTTCAATTCTCCCTTCAATTCGAGTTCAATGAGCGCTCAATCAATTTCTACTTCAAATTCATCTGCAGCTACTGCGAGAAAGAACTGCCACCACAAAATCCCAGCAAAGATGAGTACTATAAAGGTAGGGTCGAACGCGGGGAAGAAGTTTTTTGGTTGCTCCATGTGGCCGGTAAGTATAAATTTGGTTTTTTTGGTTTCTTTGTCGATTATTGTATCTTTCAGTGACATTTTAGTCGAGAATCTAAGATATGTGAAGAATGGCGATTGTGTGTATTTTATGTGGCATGACGAAGTGTATGAAATCAACATCAATGTTGAATTGGATGATACTACTGTTAAATTGATGGAAAAAGAAAAGACTATATTACAATTACTCATGGAAAAGAAGACAATTGAAAAAAAGTTGCTGAAGCAAAAGCAAAAAAGGGCAAAAGCCGATGAATTTGTGGTAGATATGAAGGAAAAGTTGGCCCTAATGCGCATTGAATGTGGAAAACACGAGAAAGGAGAAAAATTCTTTGCAATAGCTTCAGCTATGTCCTGGATCATGTTTGGAGTTCTTTTGTGTGTTGCTATGGCAATACAGAACAGTGAAGTAACATGAAATAACATGCATGGACAGTTTTTCAGGTATAATTTTAAGTTTTGTCACATTGTAGATTAGTGATAATTTTTGCCACATTGTCTAATTGTTTACTCAGTATACACTTGTATACACACTTTGCGTCTGTTATACTATGTATACACATTGTATACACTTGAATACACATTGTTTAGATCAGTATACACTCGTATCCACATTGTGCCTCCGTTATGTAACTCAGTTATGTAAATGAAACGCAAATGCAAATGAAACTCAATTATGTTTAGATCAGTATACACTTGTATACACATTGTTTAGATCAGTTATGTAACTCAGTTATGTTTAGATCAGTATACAGTTGTATACACATTGTGCCTCTGTTATGTAACTCAGTTATGTAATTGAAAGTTAAGCACAAATTTTATTACTATACTAGAAATTACAAAATAAACATCTTCTAGCTATTACATAGCAACCTCTTACCCAAGGAAAATCTCAAAACAACACTTACAAAAGCAGCCAATATCAACAAACAACAAATAATTGCCAATTCAAACTGAATTTCAAAAGAAAACTACCAATTGCTCAACAATAATAACAGTGCAAAATGACACTAAATTTTCGACTCCACCAAAATCTCATAGCATATCTACCATCAAGTGAATCATGATAGCACCAAAAGTACCATTACCTTGAAAGACCTAAATTTCTATGAAGGAAATCACCATCTCATAGTAAATCCATCACTTAGCAACAGTGAAGTAGAGAAAAGAATGCACCATACAGTTCTATGCCTTAAGAACATTTCCTAGAAAACATGGAAGCATGACCATCAACAAGCTCGTAGCCTTGACCATGATAAAGCATTCAACAAAAAAATGCTCTCACAAAACTTAGACAAAACTGTCAAACAGAAATACCATCACACTTATACTGATCGACATAGATCTTGAAAGCAAGCTCACCATATCCTTCAAAACTGGAATAAAACCGCAAGTCCAAACTTAATAGCATTAAATCAAAACCTCAACATGGCATACATTCAACACCCAACAGCTACCCACCATAACCAGGTATAATGAGACGACTAGAAGCACTACACCATCCAGCATACAAAATAGCTAGCCCAACAAACTCTCATCATCCAAGCACCAACTCCACCATAAAATCACCAAGTTAGAGTAGATACACAAAGAATACTTGGTATAAAGGAATTAAGCAACTCAGAAATAGTGGGAGGAGTCGCGAAACAAACCAATAGAGTAATCCAAACGATGGCACTACAAACTGCGCATTAGAACTGAACAACCACCGCCTAATCAATATGTACTCCACCCAGAACCTGTTGAAATCCAACTACCATCATATCAGAAGCAAGATCTCACGAGACATATCCACCAAGTAATGAATAGAGCGCACTCGCTTGGAAACAACATGAGGCACATTGCTGACTGAGAGACATAGTTATTAGACCTGCTAGTTTCGGAAAAGACATCATGACCAGGTGGAGTTGCATGGTCAGCAGCGATTAAGGTGTTGAGTGTTAACAAAATATGAAAATCACAAAAAGCCAGATCAAAGACAGATCTCCAAACAACCGAAATCACAACTACCAAGACCAAACAAACTCATACAAAAGATGTCGAAACAGATCTACAAGTCGAAATCCAAAGACGCAGACAGATCCTAACTACTAGATTGAAACCAACACTACTAACAATCCAATCTATACGATAATCCATTCATAAGAAAGCTCACAGAGAAGAGGCAAAGCACCATAATTACAACCCTTACCAGCTGAAATCAGTCACAAAAGAGGGCGACTCAGTTAAAAACGGAGAAAATCAAACCAGATTAGAAAGCAAAGCGAGTCGCGATATCAACCCTAGAGAAAGAAAAAGCTGCAGCAGAGGACCACCGCATAGATCCATACCAACCAAGAAACGCAAGTCGAAACCAGATCTGAAGCAGATCTAGCCACCACACCATTACTCGGAGGGGACAACTGAAGCCGAGATCATTGCGGCAAGGAGTTAAGAAGTGGAGGTTGGAGGAGCACAAGCTAGGGTTTAAGATCTGAAAAACTAAAAGATAGAGATGGGAAAGCTCGTACGCATAGAGAAAGCAAGGAGAATCCTTATCGCCATTAACACGAGCTCCATTTCTTAATTGTATGGGTATTAAGTCAGTTATGTAATTGAAACACAAATGCGAATGAAATTCAGTTATGTTTAGATCAGTATACACTTGTATACACATTGTTTAGACCAGTATACTATGTTATACTAAAATGCAAATGAAATTCAGTTATGAAACTCAGTTCATGCTGAAAGGAATGCAGGTAAAGGCACTACTGATGCATGCAGGTGAAGGAGGCAGTGATGAGATTGTTCAAGAACTTGTTACTGAAGGCACTAAAGGTACTCGATGCAGTAGTGGCACTGAACGCACTGGAGGCTTGCGCTATATTTTGAAACTGTTTTAGTTTTATGTAAACATGAATTTAGTACTGTCTGTGTTTGTAATTGAAATGTCTGTAAAATTGAATTTGTGGCTATGTTTTGTTGACTAAGTACTACTTGTGTTTGCTGGTTAATTTGAAATAAAAAGTACTTTGTTAATTTCAGTGTGATGCTATGTTATGTTGCCATAGCTATGATATAATGTTGCAATATGTGATGTTAAATGTTGCCATAGCTATGATATAGTGTTGCCATTAGGTGGTAAAATTGTTGCCATAGATTTATGCATGTGGGCCCCACAACAGGATTCTGTCAACCTGGGCTACAGATTTTAGTGGCGATTCCGTGAACCCGGGCTACAAATTTTAGTAGGTCCCACATTTTTTTAAATTAGTACTTGTGGCAACACCAGTACAGATGTTGCTTTAGGGTCACAAAGAAGTTGTCATTGACTCTAAGGCAACGCGGCAAAATGCATCACCAAGAAAGTGTTGCCACAGATCATTTGTTTTCTATAGCAACACTTTTTTGTACTTTCTGCATCACTTCTTCGGTGTTGCAGTATGCAATCTACGTTGTGTCGTGTGGTCGAGAAGACCGATGAGGAGGGTAACGTCTCCTATACCTGGACATACACTATGTCCAAACGTGCACGGGTAAGCAATCGTAATATTTTCTATTTCACATTGTTCATTTGAAATTGAATATTTAATGTGTTAATTAACTGTCCGTAATCGCAGGAAGGATACCAGGTTGAGATCGCTCGACTGATCCAATCCTTAGGTCGTAAGCCGATGTAAGAGGAGTGCAACCGCATCTGGGATGCCATCATTGACCATCCTAATCAGAATATGCGGTATGGTTTCGAAAGATAGAAGTTAAGTGTTTTATTCACTAAGTTATAAATAATATTTAATCTTGATAAAACTCATAATATAATAAATAACATTTTATTAGATAATTCATGCCCTTACTAATATCTTTATCTGAATAAATTATCTTCATCTAAATAAATTAACTAATTCAAGTTCTTGTTAACTAATAATAAATTACATTTATTAACTATTAACATGAGTAAAGACATAATTGATATCTTCATCTGAATTAAACATGCTTTAGTAAAAATCAATACCTCATTTGTTTTTCTCTGGTTGTTTCGAGCAACAGCCCCGGCTGGATCGATAATTGCTTGAATACTATTTTTGTGCTTCCCCAGGAATAATCTTTGATAAGGAATTTATTGTTAGAATGACCTTTTAACAACCACTTCACTCCTTTTTACTTAGTTCATTTGTATAAGGTTTTATATATTTTTTTAATTACTAAATTAGCACAATGGAGTTAATCAAAAAATGCATTATTTATTAGGTTATCACCAACAAGAGTCAAAATCTATTAGTGAGTTTATATTTAGGTTTTTTCCCTTTTTCTTCCTACCAATAAAACAACATTTTTGAACCTATTTTTACTTAATTATTTGAGGTGTTCATTTATCTATTTTCCATAACTATTTATATTTTATTCAAGTAGCGCACTCATATGCTCTTCTACATTTCATGATTGAAAATTAAGTTAGGTTGAAAATATCCATAACTAATTTTAGAAATTATCAAGTAAATAATTTAGATAACAACCAACAGAATGCTACTTATTGTTATAAAGACCTTCCCTTATCTACTCTGAGGTCAACATGAAATTTTGTCAAATTGGAAGAACGATCATTTCGTTGCGAATAATAATGATAATAGAAAATAATAAGATACAAGACAGGCTATGCCAAAAAAAAAAAAAAAAAAAAAAAAAAAAAAAGATACAAGTCATTATTCAAATTTCCTAGCTGAAAGCAAAAAGAATTAGGTTAATAAAAAAATTCAATTCCTTATTAATACCATGTCAAATGGTAAATTGAAAAGGAAAAAGGAGAATATAGCTAATTATCCTCATTTCTTACTTGAACTTATTAGTGTTTAAGATATTTTGTGGGGAGATCTAAAATCATATATTATGTGTTATATCAGATTTTGAATTCTATTTAATTACCAAAGTGTTCACAAACTAGATTGTAAAAAATTAAAAAAGTTGAATGTCTTCAAATAGTCACATTTTATTCTTCCATATTGCATATTTAAGTGCAAATTTGATATCATTATATCTACCTTGATGATACATAGAATAATATAAATTAAAACTTATAATATATTAAACTACAGGTAGAGATGACCCAAGCCTCTTGTAAAAGATCCGAGCAGGAGGAGGATATTATCATGCTTCGCCAGCAAGTGACTGAACTTTAGAATTGGCGGAAGAGTGACGACCGTGCTCAATGAGCGGATCGCTGCACATTTTTCTGAGCATGGGAGGATGCCTTTATATCTCAACGGGAAAATCCACAATTTCTCGAAAATTGCGAACACCACAACATTATATCTAAATATTGCATGCTTTTATATAATTTTTGCTGATTGCTTCAAAATTTAAAATTCAATGCTTATATTTATGCAAACATCACATTATTGCAGAAAAAAAAAATGATGAATATTGTGTATCAATGAAAAAAATACGACTTTTAGAAAAATTGTAAAAGAAGAAGCTACTATGTAGAAAAATTGCTCACATGTTTGCATTTATTTTTATACACTGAGATATATTTGCAATGCACTCTAGGATAGTTGCAGATATGTATGTATTCACAATAATAAATGCAGACATTTATTTTTCAATTATTTGTAATACGCTTTGTGACTAATTGCAGATATGTTTGCATTTATTCATGATAATTGCAGATATTTATGTAATTTTTTTCTGTAATTTTCCATTGTTTTTTTTTTAAGTAGCAATTATATCTAAACATGAAAATACGTTGATACAATAAAATAGCAATCCTTTTACATTGAAAGTTTGAGGAGAAACTGATTTGAATTATGTTTTGTTTCATTTTTATCTGTCTCTTTCTCTCCTTTTTCTTTCTTTTTTTCCCTCCAATCTGCCTCATTTCCTTCTCGCATTGCTTTCTTCTTCCAAATCCACCCCCTTCCTACGCAGTTTTCGTTGTCGTGGTCCACCTGCTCCTCAGTCCCCACCTCAGATCCAGAATCAAAACCCTATTTTTATCTTTGGCTTGACCTCTTGCCTAGTCCACTACTCACCTGCTTTTCTTAACCTCGTTTCCACGCAATCACACGCAGAGTTTCTCATCCGGTTGCGATTGCCGTCTCCTATCTCTTTGCTTCAACAACTCGCTTCTTTCCCTCCAACTCCTATCCTATTGCTCTCGGTGCTGCTAGCCTCTCTTAAAGGAAGCTGTAGCTTTCTATTTTGGGCTAGGTTATAGTGTGGATCATTCTCGATATGCTGGTGAGTTCAATTTTGCTCTGTTAGTGCGTGGTTTGTATTTATTTGGGCAAGGTTGGTTTGCTCATTATCTATTGTTCTTAATTCTGTAAACAAAACAATGGATGATTCCGGCTATTTTGTCTTTGTGATAATGTTGGGGTTGGCGTTATTCTTGATGAGCCCTCCACTTCTAATTTTAATAGCAGTACTAGTGTTCTTTTTTTGCCTTTTTGGTGGAGGAAATTTCTAAATCAAATTGAAGAGGAAGATAAATAATCAAGGACCCATGCTTATGAAGATAATTTTTTTTTTTTTTTTTTTTTTTTTTTTTTTTTTGATCGGCTTTAGTTATAATTTTCTGCTTTCATGATTTTTTTATGTTACTTAGGAGGGAGATTAATATATTTGTATATGCGATTACTACTTGCTTAAAGTTTGATGTATATATGTTTGTATGTTGATGTTTATGTAAGTATGTATCTACATCTACTGGATCTATGTCTCATGTGTTTATTGGTGTAAATATCTACAGTAGAGGATGAATCATTGTTTACCTGTATTACTGTTGCTACTACTCGGTCGTTAGTGAAGAATTACATGAGTATGAGCTTAATTAGGTTTAAAAATGAATTATATTATGATTTGAACGAAGATAATAATAATTATATGGATGAATAATGTGGGGAAGAAGGTGTGATGTGATATTATAAAGTTTTGAATGAAAAAAGAATGTAATTATTTCTCAGTAGTTTACATAGCGATGTACAATGTTCTTATATACACAGAATAATGGGCTTCGAAGTATATGCCCATTTACAAGATATTGGCCCATGGGATGGTTAACCAATGCCTTGTCTGATAGAATACATAATGTAACGTTGCACAGGGTATACACACGGTTGCTTACTCTAATACGCCCCCTCAAACCTAACTCATAAGTTAGGGTTTGTTCTGAAATAAAAAAATGGCGGCTTGACGAGGCGATTTCTTCAAAAATTCATGCGATTCTCCTGACTTATCAAGAGATTTGCTTCAATCCTCTTCTTAGATGATGAATCTAAGCTTTTGCGTTGACGATGAGTCCAATTTCTGTCAGTTTCATTCTGATTTGAGGTTGTTGTGCTGGTATTACATCGTTCTTCTTGGATTTGCTGAGTGTTTGAGCTTTGGTGATCTTTGCGTCTTGCTTGAGCTTTAGATTCGTCTTCGTTGTTACTGAGGTCAGATCTGAGCATGGATTTGCAGATGTGTAAGTTTTCCCTGTGCTTTATGAAGTTTGGTTTTGACAAGGGCTTCGTCAGAATGTCAGCCACTTGGTAAGTGGAAGGTATGTGATTAATTGTAATATTTCCCTTCATGACTTGTTCGCGCACGAAGTAAATGTCGAGTTCCATGTGTTTTGTTCTTGAATGTAGAACTGGGTTCGCAGAAATGGCTATAGCACTTAGATTGTCACACCAGATTGTAGGATTGCCACTAATTTTGACTTTAATTTCTGTTAGTAGAGATTGAATCCACATTAGTTCAGCTGTTGTGCTAGCAATGCTCCTGTATTCAGCTTCTGTGCTTGATCTAGACACAGTTGATTGTTTTTTTGCACACCATGATATAGGACAGTTACCTAGGAATATACAGTAGCCCGATGTTGATTTCCTGTCATCTTTATCATTAGCCCAGTCTGAGTCTGAATATCCTGTTAAACTTAGGCTTTTGCTGCGCTTCATGCTTAAACATAGGTCAATGGTTCCTTTGAGATACCTTAGTATCCTTTTAACAGCTATCCAATGATCACTTAAAGGCTTGTGCATGTATTGACTAACCTTGTTCACACTAAAGGTTATGTCAGGTCTTGTGATAGTAACATATTGTAGAGCCCCCACTATGCTTCTATACTGCCTCTCATTATCAATAGGTTCACCTTTGTCTCTGCTAATTTGTATGTTGCTGACCATAGGAGTTGGTAATGAGTTTGCTTTGTCCATATTGGATCTTGTAAGAATATCTTTTATGTATTTTCTTTGATTTAGTTGAATTTCTCCATTGTAACTTCTGGTGACTTCTATTCCCAAAAAGTATGACAACTCCCCCAAGTCTTTGATTGAGAATTCCTTGTTTAGTTGCTTTGTAACAATCTGAATTTCTTCACTGCTGTTACCTGTAATTAAGAAATCATCAACATAAATAAGTACATAGGTAACAGTATTGTTAGAGAATTTGGTAAAGAGGGAGTTGTCAGCCTTTGTTGGATTGTAACCCAGTTTTGAGAGAGTTGACTTGAGTTTGTCAAACCAAACTCGTGGTGCTTGTTTGAGACCATAGATAGCTTTCTTTAGCTTGCATACACAATTTTCCTTTCCCTGTATTATAAACCCTTCAGGCTGATTCATGTAGACTTCCTCCTGCAAAATTCCATTCAGAAATGCATTATTTACATCTAGTTGCTTAATGGACCAGTTGTTATGTATGGCAATAGTTAGTATAACTCTTATGGTGGTGGGTTTCACGATAGGTGAGAAAGTTTCACTAAAATCTATTCCATACTGTTGTGAATATCCTTTGGCCACCAGTCTTGCCTTATATTTTGATATAGAACCATCTGAGTTTCTTTTGATCCTGTAGGTCCATTTGCAACCTATGATGTTTTTGTCCTTAGGACATGGTACAAGAGTCCATGTGTTATTCTTCATAAGGGCATTATATTCCTCCTGCATGGCATACATCCACTTATTATCTTGTTTTGCTTGGTAATAAGTGGATGGTTCATCAAGGAACCCTTCTGCATGAAATATTTTTGGTTTAAAAATGCCACTTTTGCCTCTTGTGGTCATGTGATGTCTGTTTTGAATTTGAGTGGTGGTATCTTCTGTGTTCTGGTCAGTTGCATGTAGCCTGTTGTCCTCTTGACTACTGTCACTGACATCTTTTTGTGAGTCTTCACTAGAGTTTTCAGGTGATTCAGTTGATTCCTGTATAGAAACTTCTCTGACTGGTGTGTGTTGGAGAATTGTGTCTTCTGTATTTACTTGATTTGGCAGAGAAGTGCTTTGCTCATAGACAGGAATAGTGTCAACACATAGATCAGGTATGGCAGGTATAGATACTCTTGGATTGTAAACTTTCTTTGTTGTTCTGTATTTTTCATTGTTAAAAGGAAATACTCTTTCATTAAAATTGACATGTCTTGATATGTAAATTTTTCCATTAGCATCTAGACACTTATAGCCTTTGTAATTAGGAGCATAACCTAAGAAAGTACATGGTGTTGACCTAAAGTCAAGCTTGTGTGAGTTATAAGGCCTTATATAAGGGAAGCATAGACAACCAAAGACTTTTAGATCATCATACTTTGGTTTAATGTTGCTTATGATTTCAATGGGACTTTTAAAATTAAGTACTCTTGTTGGTAGTCTATTTATGAGATATACTGCTGTTGCAAAGGCATCAGGCCAGAATTTAAGTGGTAATGATGCTTGTGCCAGCAGTGTTAGTCCAGTTTCAACAATATGTCTATGCTTCCTTTCTATAAGCCCATTTTGTTCAGAAGTGTAAGGGCATGTTGATCTGTGAGTGATTCCTTTCTTGACAAAAAAATCTTTTAGAGATAAAAATTCTTTACCTCCATCAGTCTGTATCATCTTGACTTTGCTGTCCAGTTGATTTTCAGCATTTGTGATGAACTTTATAACAGCACTATAAGTCTCAGATTTTGATTTCATAAAATAAATCCACACATGTCTAGAATATGCATCAATAAAGGATATATAATAGTTATATTTGTAATCAGTGTTCACTGGGGCAGGACCCCATAGATCCACTGCAACTAGTTCAAGAGGCTTGTTATATACAGTTTCAGAGTTCTGAAACATAAGTTTGTGGCTTTTACCTAGTTGACAGTATGAACAGAAATAGTTTTCAGGAATACTGATTGCAATATTACTATTATGCAGAATTTGTTTCATAATCTTCATGCTAGGATGACCTAGCTTACAATGCCATATATCAAATTTCTTACAGATTTCATCATTTTTCAGTTCTGTCACATTACATGCATAAATCGATTTAGAATCACAACTATCTCTTGAGTCAACATCAAACTTGTAAAGGCCATTTTGTTCATTACCCTGCAAAATGATTTTCTTAGTTAGAAGGTCTCTAACCAAGCAGTTATTGGGGTAAAATTCAAAAGATACATTATTATCTTTAGCACACTGGGACACACTTATAAGATTTTTCCTTATATTGGGTACTCTTAAGAGGTTATTTAGAAATATTTGTCTGGTACCCTTGATACTAGTGTGGCCAGTGTGTGTAATGTGGGCAGTGTTGCCATTACCCATAGATAGAGATTGTTTACCTCTGTACTCTCTGTTACCAAGATTTAGATTACTTAGACTGTTTGTCACATGATTTGTGGCACCAGAGTCAGGATACCAGGCATCATCCTGAACATCAGCCATGCTTGCAACCTCATTTCCTCCTTCTTGAGTAGTTTTGTTATCACTCTGATTGCTAACTAGATTTGCTGCAGGACTGTATCGATTATTGTTAGCATTCTGACCTGTGTTAAAGTTGTTGTTGAATCTGAAATAGCATCTGTTAGCAGTGTGTCCAACTTTATCACAGATTTGACATTTTGGTCTGTTGTTATTGCCTCTACCAGATCTTCCTCTTCCTCTGCCAGGCTGTCCACCTCTCTGGTATGCATTTGATTGATTCTTAGAACTATTTCCTTGTTCTTGAATCTTGAATTTGCTTGTAGTCATGTTTACTTCAGTGTTTACTTCTTTCTTTTGTTGAAGTCTTCCTTCATGACTCAATAGCATTGAATGAACACTGTGTAGTGAGGGTGTTGGTTCTATTGATGTTATGAACGCCACAACAGCTTCATATTCTTCATCGAGGCCACTTACAATATAAAGAACTTGCTCATTTTCTGGAATTCTTTGACCTGTACAAGCTAATTGATCACATAGATTTTTTATTTTCATCAGATAGTCATTCATTGTTAGATTTTCCTTTTTTATGCTTTGAAGTTGCCTTTTGTAATGCAGGATCCTTGCAGAGGATTGAGAGGTGAATATTCTTTGTAATGTTGACCAAATCTCATGTGAAGAGTTGCACCCTATCAGTTGTGGTAGCAAATTTGCTCCAACTGATGACATGATCCAAGAACTGATCAAATTGTCTTGTCTCTGGTAAGTATTAAATTCTGGATTCAGTACTAGTTTGTCTTCGGCATCTCGTATGTATTTTCCAGGGATTGTTTTGGTTCCATACAGGTGCTCTTCGAGCCCATATCCTTTTGCTGCAGTTTCGATTTGCAGCTTCCAGAGCAAGAAATTTGATTCATCGAGTTGTATTGAGATAAGTTGACTCTGTGGTTTTATTATGGATTTGATTGATTCTTGAGTTAAGTCAACTGATGATTGAGCTGTCCTTGATGTAGAGGTTGGTGAGGTTGAAGTTGCAGGCGGATTTGTTGGACCAGCCATGATCTGAAGAGAAATAGCGGTGAAGAACGAACAAGATTTGTTTGTGTATCCACTTGTGCAACCTAGTTATGCAGATGCAAGAACTTGATTCTTGTATCTAGTAATTATGGATGGCACAGTGGGAATGGTGCAGAAAGAACTTGTTCCAAGAACTGAGCTGTGAAACCAGATTGCTTGAGTACAAGAATAATTCTTGTATTCAGCGATTTTGGATGGCGCAACGGTGATGAAAACCAATTGAGGCTGAAGGTAAAAGTTGCAACCAGTGCAGATGATCTTTGATCACTGTGCGAGGATGGCACTTGCCTAATGATGAAGATTGATAGTAAATCAATCCCCTCAGGTTGAATCGTTGAAGGTTTTGAATCAGATAATGCTGTTAAGCAATATAAGGCTCTGATACCATATAAAGTTTTGAATGAAAAAAGAATGTAATTATTTCTCAGTAGTTTACATAGCGATGTACAATGTTCTTATATACACAGAATAATGGGCTTCGAAGTATAGGCCCATTTACAAGAATATTGGCCCATGGGATGGTTAACCAATGCCTTGTCTGATAGAATACATAATGTAACGTTGCACAGGGTATACACACGGTTGCTTACTCTAATAGATATGTTTCTGAAAACTGCAAAAATTAGCGATGATGATTATTTTGCGTTGATCACTTTAACTGCTAATTAATGGTGATAATAATACGTACGTACAGCTATATATTTTTTGGGCATAAGTAAAACGTAAATTCATAAGTAAAAAAAATATGACTGACAGCACAGGTGAAGAAAAGTCGAAATTTCTGTTCAAGATGATGATATTACTTTTACATGTGCAGCAGTTGTGCAGTTATGCAGTACGTACAAGTAGTAAAAGCGTACGTGTTGATCGATGAACATACTAATCTTATATTTTCATTTTTGTACTAATCTTTTTCTTTTGCCTTTAATCTGTTATGACAATTATAGTAGATTTTGGCATCTTTGTGAATGTATTTTTCACTACATAATTTTTGGAACTTGATCTTTAGCCTTTTCTCTAAAGAACTATCCCATTTCAAAATTCACAACTAATTGTTTTCTTAAGGAAAAAAACCATAATAAAAATCGATCTCTAAAAACATCCTTGAATCAAAATGTTAAGTCTTCTTATCTATTTATTCACTAAATTCATGTGTCCCTATTGTAGAAAAGAGATCACCAGAAGTTGTATATGATAAATGTTTCATTGAGTGTTTGCACTAATATATATAGAAATACAAAGGAGATTGAACTATAAAGTCAATCACTGTAAAACAGGAAGACAAAATAAAAAAAATCTCTACAGTTAAAGGCTAGAATTAGGAAGATAAGTATAAAATGCGTTGACACCAAAAATTGGCACAACACCCAAAGAAAAGGTTATGTAGAGAATAAATGAAGATGAATAATTGCAAAATCGTAAATAGAGAGAATCACACACAAATTTATAGTGGTTGCGCGTTAACAAGCATATATCCACTTTATAATCTCTTATATATTCTTTAAACTATTAGACGGAATAGTTACAATGACGATACAGCAAGAGATTAACAAATATTCGAAAGTTAGGGTATTCAAACTTCCAAAAGTCATTTCTTCTGAGTCTAGAACAGGTATTTATAGGTGATACAATGCTTGAGCTAGTTTGGACACACGTCATATGATCCAAAATAATAGTGAAACTTGGGAAAATGTTCTCCTCACATGGAATCGGTATTTCCTGAGTTTCTGGTAATAAATGGTCATCGATTTGATTTATTCGGGTGGCTTAGAACGGGTAAGGCTGAGCATGAACTATTCTTCAGGCAGACGTTACGTTTGTATCTAAGCGTAACCAGGCTTGATTGAATTGATCATAGCGGCTTCGACTAAACGGCATCTGGCTTCAGTGACAAGCCTAGGTGGTGGGCCTCATCATTCGACCCATTTCTTGACTTTAGCTTTCTATTCCGAGTATCATGGGCATGGGCCCATGGCTTTGTCTAGCCTTGATGGGCTAGCTAAAAGACATGTCAACACTTTTCCCTCAAAGTATGTCGCGGTGAAGACGGGGCATACTTTGTAAACACGTGCTATGAACATTTTTTTCCATATCAACAGAAAAATTCCATAAATAGGCGTCCGTTTGTGAGCTTCGTAAATCGAGATCGTTCCATTAGACGTTTTGGAAACTTAAACGAGCTCAGATAATAAAGACGCCCTACTGTTATACACATTTTCGGCTGCTCTTGGCTCGATAGTGACTTGACACGTCAGCCGAGTCTGATCCGTCCGCTACGTCAATCGAATATGAATAGTCACCTTATTATATTATAAAAGGAAAACCGTCTTTACGTTTTCCTTTCTACCCTTTTACTGCAAAGACCGATTTACTATTTCGGAGGAAGAAGGAAAAAGATCACCTTCGTCTTCAACCAAGATCATCTTCTTTAGGTAAGGATTGATTCTCTATCTTTTTCCGATGTAATTCTTGTCTACAATCTTTTCTTTCTTCACCTTCTTATCGTAGTTTGGGCTTCGTGTAATCCATAATCGGGATCGCCAGCGTCGGATCGCCGAAGTCAGCGGCGATGTGATTGTTTGTGCTGGTTCTGATGCCACTATAGTAAAATCCAACGGTGTTAGAACTACTAACCCGATTATGGATAGAGGTGGACAAGTTTCCCCCTTTTCATAGTGTTTCGTGCATTAGGGTGTTGTTAAACCCTTGGACATGTGGACATGTTTGAGAGGGCGGTGATAAAGATAGCAATCTTTGTATGGTCTATCATATGAGAATAAAGATGATTTTGTGGTTTTTCAATTATCGAAATAGCACTATAAATAAGAATTAATCGTTTTTAAATCAATTTCCAATTTTAGCTCGACAATATCTTTAATTGACAATGGTCAAGACACGAGGCAATCTCAAGTATGGGCCGGGTAAGGAATTGCCGCTCTCTGTTAGAGTAGATAGTACCTCTGAGTCTTTAGCTAACTCTGAGTCTAATTCGGATAATAACTCCCAAGGTCGGTCGACGAGTTCACTGCCCTCTCCTGAAGCTACAGTCGAGTCAAGTGAAGTAATGCCTGTTCCAATAGCACCCGACATGCTTCCAGGTGCAGAAATTCTGAGGCACCCCCAGACGCCAAAAGGACCGAAATAACTCTCAAACGACTAAAAAACTTGACCGCTAAGCATAATATCCCTTTTGTAGATGTCCTTCTTCTCGAAGAAACTGATCGACCTCACACTCCCTCAGAGGGATACATGGAACTATCTCTCCCTATGTGTAATGTTGGAGCTATCCTGTGACGGCCTGGAATTTCGCTCGATCCGAATCAATCGTTAAACCGATCTAGACCGTTCGAAACCCCTGATCGTTTGAGAACAGGACAAATCAGAACGCACACGGAAGAACATTTCATTGTTATTACAACAATTCCATCAGATACAAGAATATACAGAGTATAAATGAATAAATTACATTCGATAAATATCAGAGATTACAATAAATTACATAGCAGCGGAAAATAATACAAAGCACAACTGAAGGTGATATACGGATACAGAGCTTTCCGGATATCATTCCAGCTGTTAACCAGGATCCTGTGAATATAAATCTGCAAAACCAAAACTACTAGCTGCCCGTGCGGAAAATAGGGGCACCCAGAGTTTAGGTTAAAAAAATAAACTCCAGGTCAGTCATGTGACTGGCGTGAGAACTAAAACAATTATTAATATTGGTTTTAAAGTTAGGTAAATCAAGGGACCACGCCGTATAACACGGAACGAGTTTCCTCCCAAGAATACCAGTGCATAGAACCAACAACGCAATGCTAAATAAAGAAAAATGAAGCTGTTATAAGACCCAGGTCCCATCACACAATGCAATGCAAGCCGGAGGATAGGGTTTTCCCTTATAACAGCCAAAGCATGCTTGATACGTTTAAAACACATTATTTGATACTATTATAGGTGTATAGTGTCAAAACAATTTCAATCATAAATACCAATCATAGGCGGCATAGCTACCATCTACTATGTCGCCATACTAGTTCTACAATTAAAATCGCAATACACATATTGGGAATTGGATTCCGTCATGAGTCGAGGCAAGGGGCAAGCTCCTCTCTGCTTTGAGACACTCTAGCAAATGCCTCGGGACTACACACTCTGGGCAACCCCTGGATGCTTCAGGGCCGGTCCTCTCTTACGTTTGAGGATTAGTTATTCCTAAACACACGTTTCCCGGTCCTTACAGACCTATAATCGAGGCGCCTCGCATTCCAACAACCACATATGTGAAAAGTATATAAATGTCAGGGCTGATAAGTCACGGACACCACCAAAGCTAGAAAGAAACGTCGTCCTCTCCCTGCAGTCCGTATCCCGTTTTTGACTCATACCGAGGTGTGAGGCTCGCGAATTCACGTTATACACAAAGCTGCCACATAGGCCGTGCTTTGATCATCAACCACAAGACTCTGCTTTTCAACAAAAGCCTTGATCATTGCATCTTAGTGTGCCACACAGGCAATTCATGCCATGCGATTGATATCTATCGATATATAACCTCTAAGCTCGTACGTCTCAGAGAAGGGCGTTAAGCAAGAGAATAAATTCTCCGCCGCCAAACAGATATATATTTAACAGAAATCAATCAACACAGAATAAAATCCAATGTCAGACACACAATCCATTTACAAGTTCGTTCTGGGTCTGAACGAAACCGGAGGCACTTTCCTCGCATATCCATCCATCTCCAAGTACGTCTGGACGACCACCAACTATTTCCATCCTCTTGGGTGTACAGCCCAATCAGGATCGTCAGTAATTATCCAAACGATGTGAAGACTTCCGGCCTTCGACCACGGTCTTCATCTTCGGCATATCGTCGAATCGGTTATTCAGAATGGGTATAAACCCGGCCTTTCCGAACAACCCGCGTATATTTAAAACAAATATTATACAAACACAACATACGCCTCATTCCAATTCATATTCTCAGGGAAAGGTTCCCATTAATTTTATCAAAGATAAATTCTTTAAATTTATTCTTTAATCTTCCTTTGGATGTCGTTTCAAACCAAATTATGGTTTTCTAAACTAGTCGAGATTAGCGAACCACACCGAAGTAATTATTTATTTTATTTCCCAATCCCAACCTATTCATCCTATGTAGCAAAACTGGTAATACTCCATATCTAACACTGGGGTGTTACTGATAAAATTAATTACCATTTCACGTTCAAATCTAATTAAAGATTTAACTATCGCTTTGGAGCAAAACTGGTAATACTCCATTCTCGCTCACTTCCTATATTTGATAATTTAAATTATCAATTCACATTTCAATTTAAGTGCGGATTCATTAAAACTCCTTTTACAGGGTTAAAGAACTAGTTTCATTTAAAACACAGTTCACGATAAACCCATGAATCAATTCTATTTAAACCCATTTCAAATCCAATTTATTTATTTAAAAATAAATGGGTTTTAATTTCAGTTCAAAACTAGTTCATTTTGATAAAAATCTATTTTTATCATTTCAAATGTGGAGTTTTTCATTCCAATTTTTTCCCAAATCATTTCTTATGATTTTACACAAATTATTGATATTTTTAATAATTTTATCAAGGCCCGTACAGTCGATTTCCATCAACGGCCATCGAACTGCACTTACAGCGACCTTTTCCAAATTTGATTTGGACGTATCTCCAAATCCGACGGTTAGATTTTGAATTTCTAATATTCGTTTGAAAGCTCTTTTCGATACGAACCCAACGGTTCCGGTTTTAGGAGAATCCGATGGTCGGATCTCCCGTAATGTTCGTTTGAAAGAAATGGTGGAAATTTATGAACTGCCGCGGCGCGGCGCGTTCTATTCAGGCCATTATATTATATATATAATATATATTTCGTCGATTTCTATTTAAAACGAATTCTATAAACAGTTTTAATTTCGTTTCAAAAACAATTTCAACTTCCATTTCAATTCAAATCAAAATTGAATTTTTCCTTATAAATTCGTTTTAAAATTCATTTCTATTCAATTCAAATTTCAATTCAATTTGAATTCATTTGAATTCGTTTTCAATTCAATTCGTTTTCAATTCAATTTAGTTCAAATTCGTTTTCAATTCAATTCGAATTCGTTTTCAATTCAATTTGAATTCAAATTGGTTTTCTATCCAATTCAAATCAAATTCGTTATATATTCAATTGAAATCAAATTTGTTTTCTATTTAATTCAATTCGAAATCGTTTTATATTCAATTCATTTCGAAATCGTTTTATATTCAATTCATTTCGAAATCGTTTTATATTCAATTCATTTCGAAATCGTTTTATATTCAATTCATTTCGAAATCGTTTTCTATTCAAATCAATTCAAATTGGTTTTCTATTCGATTCAATTCAAATTCGTTTTCTATTCAAATCAATTCAAATTGGTTTTCTATTCGATTCAATTCAAATTGGTTTTCTATTTGATTCAATTCAAATTCGTTTTCTATTCAAATCAAGTCAAATTGGTTTTCTATTCGATTCAATTCAAATTCGTTTTCTATTCGATTCAATTCAAATTTCATTTTCTATTCAAATCAATTCAAATTGGTTTTCTATTCGATTCAATTCAAATATAAAAACGAATATAATCGATATAAATATCGTTCGCGTCAAAATAGCGCATCTCTAATCAACACGGCTTTATATATTTCAATAAATTCGTTATTCTATTCAACAAATGAATATATATTTTATTCAGTATGTGAATCTATATTTTTGTCAACACACGACTAATCTCAACGAATGAGTACTGTCCACGTGTGACCATTTTTGTTATTTAATCTATTTTATAAAAATTATGGTATCTATCGTTTGATTTAAAATCAAACTCCAACCGTAAACTAGTAAGAGAACGATTCCCTGAATATTAACCCCGAAGGCCGAAACCAACATCAGATCCATATCCAGGAGACCACTCATCTTATCTATTTTCCAGTTAGTTTCTAATTTTATATATGATAAAGATGTAAATTTTATTGTCAAAATATTTCGTTCAACACATGACTAATCTCAACGGATGAGTACTGTCAACACATGAACCTTTATTTTATAGTGATAAAGATATAAATTTTATTGTTAAAATATTTCGTTCAACACATGACTAATCTCAACGGATGAGTACTGTCAACACATGAACCTTTATTTTATAATATTCTTCATTTTCTAAATTAGAATGAGGCCCAATCAATTACCATATAAAGTTAATTATATGGATTCCATTCAACACATGTATATAATAGCAATGATAAATAATCAACCATCATCCAAAGTGCACTACACTGTATAAGCATCAAATATAGATATCTAACGCTTATAACAGCCTGTCAATCAATCGATCGACATATTTAATCAATCAGGATGAGTGAACTTCAAATTTCATCCCAACACCCGTGTGGGGTTTCAAATCAACAAATACAGATTTCATTTGTGCAGTTGGGCGATGTGTAAAATTTATCGTCCCAATCAATGTCAATCAAATCAGTGTACATAAACAAACCGTCCGGTTTGTAAACGAATATTTTATTTTATTCACTTCCACGTTAAAAATCATATTTTTAACGATAAAATATTTTATTTTAACACATGAATTTTTATTCAGTTCATTTACAAAATAAAAATGATATTTTTCTAACATATTTTAGAAAATTTCGGCGGCATAACGGTGCGATACTAGAAACGGGACGAGGCCTAGCCTTATCCCCGGTCTAGTGAAGGCCCACGCCATTCACACATCAATCAAATCAATTTCATTTCACCAAACAATTCAATTCAACCCAAATATTCTAACTAACTACACAACCAAACAATTTAACAAACAAGCCATCCATGGTCCGTGGATGATGGGTGTCGGGTGCTACTAAACACCGTCTGCATCCTAGTATATATATATATATATATGTATATATATAACTAGAAAAAGAAATTGAAGAGTGAGAAGTTCTCATCGAAAGCTATCCAACACCACGACTCTTCATTTATAGAAATCTTCGTCGTTCTCGCCTTTTTGTCACCTTCGTTGCCCGTATTCTCTACATAAGTAAAAATCGAATTTTTACTTCGCTATTCAATATATAAAAATCGAATTTTTACTTCGCTATTCAATATATAAAAATCGAATTTTTACTTCGCTATTCAATATATACAAATCGAATTTTTACTTTGTTATTCAGTATATAAAAATCGAATTTTTACTTCGCTATTCAATATATAAAAATTGAATTTTTACTTCGCTATTCAATATATAAAAATCGAATTTTTACTTTGTTATTCAATATATAAAAATCGAATTTTTACTTCGCTATTCAATATATAAAAATCGCACCTTTTCAATTATAAAGATTTCGCCTTTTCAAATATATCATTATAAAAATCACATTTTTATTTTGCTACACATATAAAGATGATATTTCTAATATTCCTATCATGTAAAAATTATATTTTTAATTCTCTACATAAACAAAAATCATATTTTTATATCTTCTATATAGTAAAGATTATATTTTTAATACTTTAAAAATATAAAAATCACATTTTTATTACTTTAAAAATATAAAAATCATATTTTTACATCTTCTATATAGTAAAGATTATATTTTTAATCCACTACCTATGTAAAAATCACGCCTTTCTCCCTTTAAAAATATCGTTTTTCTTCCTTTATATAAAAATGTCATCTTTCTTTATATAAAAATTATATTTTTATTATTTCTATGATATAAAAATTATATTTTTAACATAAGGCTCTATATAAATTAAACTAGCTATTCATAAAAAGAAAAACTCACTTTTTTTCCTATGTCGTAGCGTCGAACTTGCATTGGAGGTTGCCATCACCTCTGGCTTGGCGTCAGCGTGGCTGGGTTCGGAGCGATGGCGGACGGCTCGGTCGGTGGTGGTGGAAAAGAAAGGGGCGGCGGCTATTTTCACTCGAGGTAGGGTTTTGAATGGAGAAGAACGGGGAACTTGGTGGCGGTCTGTCGGAGGTCGGAGGAGGGCTCGTCGAAGGTCCGGCGACTGTCAGTTTCGGGGGGGGGGGGGGTGCTAGGGTTTTCTCACGCGGTGGCGGAGGCGACGACTGGGTTCGAGGTCGCGGACGTTGGAGGGTGGAGCAGTGGACGGGCGACGGTGAGGAGGGGAGCAGGCGAACGTCGAAGTCAGTTTGGGTTTTTTTTTTCTTTTTTTTTCTTCTGATTGAACTAAATCGAAGGGGGGGGGAGCGGTTTATAAGGAGAGGAGGGAGGATATATTTTTTTATTTAATTATTTAATTTAAAAAGTTGACTTTTACATACGAACTCGAAACGAGGCCCACCGCCTGTCGTCTATAGCTAATTACCCCCATTCCGAACACAATGGGATATGTATCGCAAGCTGATTTGATCGTTTCGATCAGTTTTCGTCAAAATCAACATATAACTCTATATATTGATTTTAAATGCGCATTTCAATTTACTGGGGTCACATACTAACTCGAAAAATTCCCGAAAAATATTTTCTAGCTTCGTATTGATGATACGGTCCTAACAAAACTAGTTTCGTCGAATTCTGAGACCGTTGGAAAAATGTCCATTTTCCAGTCGATTAAAATCAACTGAAACTGGTCAAACGCGTTTTCCTTTGCCACGCTCACATATTGATTCGAAAAATTATGAAATTTGGAATGTAGCAATAACTTTACATCACAGACCCAACAAAAGTGGTTTCGTCGAAATCCGAGGTCGTTTGCAAAATTTCCATTTTTAAGGGACTGAATTCCATAGCGACTATTCAGAATTTTCAACTGGACATATCTTTTGATTCCCGCTATGAAATTTCGATTTTTCGGATTCGCTGGAAAGATATTATCAATTAGATCCTAATATTTTTGGTTTCACTAAAATCCAGATTGTTTTGCACCCGGTACGTTCAATTGAAGTTTGAAATCGAATTATCGAACTACCGCGCCATTTTCAATTCCTTTTATAATTATATATAATTATTTATATTCTAACGACGTCGCGTTTAATATATACGTTCGAATTATATTCAAAATAAATTTTCGTCGATATATTTAAAATAATTCATTTTAAATGTTCAAAATTCACTATAATTGCCAAAATAAAAATTTTAAACTGGCCCAGATTTTCCGGGTTATTACAATCTCCCCCACTTATAATTTTTCGTCCCCGAAAAGGAACAAAGTCGAAAGTGGTTTGATTAATCAACTCTACGTTCGATCTGGCTTCCATTCTCCAACTTTTCAGTTTCTGAGAATTTTCAAATTTTCAAAAATTTGGCTAACACCCTAAATTTTCGAAAAATTTCGCCATAACCTCCCCTGCACCGGGAGCCACGGGAAAATCCTGAAATTGCCATATAGGCCTTCTGATCTCAAAAAGAAAAAGAAAAGCCAAGCGGCTAGCCAATCGGCTCATAAAATCATCATCATCCAAACAAAACAGTAAATTATAGTAAACATGTACCTATTTGTCGGGCAAACAAATTTTATTCTCTGCTCTAGCCTCCTTGCTATGACCTGTTCAATGTAAGTATATGTATATGCAAGGAAAAGCAACCAATTTTCAATATAATTCAATATTTGGTTCAATTAGGCATAATGGTTCAAAATTCAATTAGGCAACAATAATCAAACAACACAATCATCAATCAATTAGTGGATTAATGTTTCAAATTCATAATTTTGATTCATATTCTGAAAATCATGTTTTTGATGCCAAAACACAACAAATAAATTTATCTATATAAGTTTTGGTTCTCACACCAGTCTAATGGAAATATATAGATATCACACCTTCGTCACTCGAAAATAAATGCTGACGATGTTTCGAACCACCATCAGAACATCTCCGGGCTACTAGAGTGCGGTTCTATATCTATCTGGTATATTAAAACTTCGAATATACGTTCATGACGCGTATATGCAAAATCTTTATATAGCGGATTGTCCAAATTCAAAATAAATAAATATTCAAATACGAATAAAGTGATTTAAATTTTCAAAACAAAATTGTTTTCACTTGAAAAATATACTCTTCACACTCGTTCTAGGATACTACTGATCCTATCTCTAACGAGTCATTCTAATTGGATATTACTAATCCAATATCAGATGAATTCTTTCTTATGGTTCTGATGTGTCTTGTTCTCGAGCTCTGTAAACCAAAACTCTGATACCAAATGTGACGGCCTGGAATTTCGCTCGATCTGAATCAGTCGTTAAACCGATCTAGACCGTTCAAAACCCCTGATCGTTTGAGAACAGGACAAATCAGAATGCACACGGAAGAACATTTCATTGTTATTACAACAATTCCATCAGATACAAGAATATACAGAGTATAAATGAATAAATTACATTCGATAAATATCAGAGATTACAATAAATTACATAGCAGCGGAAAATAATACAAAGCACAACTGAAGGTGATATACAGATACAGAGCTTTTCGGATATCATTCCAGCTGTAAACCAGGATCCTGTGAATATAAATCTGCAAAACCAAAACTACTAGCTGCCCGTGTGGAAAATAGGGGCACCCAGAGTTTTGGTTAAAACAATAAACTCCAGGTCAGTCATGTGACTGGTGTGAGAACTAAAAAAGTTATTAATATTGGTTTTAAAGTTAGGTAAATCAAGGGACCACGCCGTATAACACGGAACGGGTTTCCTCCCAAGAATACCAGTGCATAGAACCAACAGCGCAATGCTAAATAAAGAAAAATGAAGCTGTTATAAAACCCAGGTCCCATCACACAATGCAACGCAAGCCGGAGGATAGGGTTTTCCCTTATAACAGCCAAAGCATGCTTGATACGTTTAAAACACATTATTTGATACTATTATAGGTGTATAGTGTCAAAACAATTTCAATCATAAATACCAATCATAGGCGGCATAGCTACCATCTACTATGTCGCCATACTAGTTCTACAATTAAAACCGCAATACACGTATTGGGAATTGGATTCCGTCATGAGTCGAGGCAAGGGGCAAGCTCCTCTCTGCTTTGAGACACTCTAGCAAATGCCTCGGGACTACACACTCTGGGTAACCCCTGGATGCTTCAGGGCCGGTCCTCTCTTACGTTTGAGGATTAGTTATTGCTGAACACACGTTTCCCAGTCCTTACAGACCTATAATCGAGGCGCCTCGCATTCCAACAACCGCATAGGTGAAAAGTATATAAATGTCAGGGCTGGTAAGTCACTGACACCACCAAAGCTAGAAAGAAACGTCGTGCTCTCCCTGCATTCCGTATCCCGTTTTTGACTCATACCGAGGTGTGAGGCTCGCAAATTCACGTTATACACAAAGCTGCCACGTAGGCCGTGCTTTGATCATCAACCACAAGACTCTGCTTTTCAACAAAAGCCTTGATCATTGCATCTTAGTGTGCCACACAGGCAATTCATGCTATGCGATTGATATCTATCGATATATAACCTCTAAGCTCGTACGTCTCAGAGAAGGGCGTTAAGCAAGAGAATAATTTCTCCGCCGCCAAACAGATATATATTTAACAGAAATCAATCAACACAGAATAAAATCCAATGTCAGACACACAATCCATTTACAAGTTCGTTCTGGGTCTGAACGAAACCGGAGGCACTTTCCTCGCATATCCATCCATCTCCAAGTACGTCCGGACGACCACCAACTATTTCCATCCTCTTGGGTGTACAGCCCAATCAGGATCGTCAGTAATTATCCAAACGATGTGAAGACTTCTGGCCTTCGACCACCGTCTTCATCTTCGACATATCGTCGAATCGGTTATTCAGAATGGGTATAAACCCGGCCTTTCCGAACAACCCGCGTATATTTAAAACAAATATTACACAAACACAACATACGCCTCATTCCAATTCATATTCTCAGGGAAAGGGTCCCATTAATTTTATCAAAGATAAATTCTTTAAATTTATTCTTTAATCTTCCTTTGGATGTCGTTTCAAACCAAATTATGGTTTTCTAAACTAGTCGAGATTAGCGAACCACACCGAAGTAATTATTTATTTTATTTCCCAATCCCAACCTATTCATCCCATGTAGCAAAACTGGTAATACTCCATATCTAACACCGGGGTGTTATTGGTAAAATTAATTACCATTTCACATTCAAATCTAATTAAAGATTTAACTATCGCTTTGGAGAAAAACTGGTAATACTCCATTCTCGCTCACTTCCTATATTTGATAATTTAAATTATCAATTCACATTTCAATTGAAGTGCGGATTCATTAAAACTCCTTTTACAGGGTTAAAGAACTAGTGTCATTTAAAACACAGTTCACGATAAACCCATGAATCAATTCTATTTAAACCCATTTCAAATCCAGTTTATTTATTTAAAAATAAATGGGTTTTAATTTCAGTTCAAAACTAGTTCATTTTGATAAAAATCTATTTTTATCATTTCAAATGTGGAGTTTTTCATCCCAATTTTTCCCAAATCATTTCTTATGATTTTACACAAATTATTGATATTTTTAATAATTTTATCAAGGCCCGTACAGTCGATTTCCATCAACGGCCATCGAACTGCACTTACAGCGACCTTTTCCAAATTTGATTTGGACGTATCTCCAAATCCAACTGTTAGATTTTGAATTTCTAATATTCGTTTGAAAGCTCTTTTCGATACGAACCCAACGGTTTCGGTTTTAGGAGAATCCGACGGTCGGATCTCCCGTAATGTTCGTTTGAAAGAAATGGTCGAAATTTACGAACTGCCGCGGCGCGGCGCGTTCTATTAAGGCTATTATATTATATATAATATATATAATATATATTTCGTCGATTTATATTTAAAATGAATTCTATAAACAGTTTTAATTTCGTTTCAAAAACAATTTCAACTACCATTTCAATTCAAATCAAAATTGAATTTTTCCTTATAAATTCATTTTAAAATTCATTTCTATTCAATTCAAATTTCAATTCAATTTGAATTCATTTCAATTCGTTTTCAATTCAATTCGTTTTCAATTCAATTCGGTTCAAATTCGTTTTCAATTCAATTCGAATTCGTTTTCAATTCAATTTGAATTCAAATTGGTTTTCTATTCAATTCAAATCAAATTCGTTATATATTCAATTGAAATCAAATTTGTTTTCTATTTAATTCAATTCGAAATCATTTTATATTCAATTCATTTCGAAATCGTTTTATATTCAATTCATTTCGAAATCGTTTTATATTCAATTCATTTCGAAATCGTTTTATATTCAATTCATTTCGAAATCGTTTTCTATTCAAATCAATTCAAATTGTATTTCTATTCGATTCAATTCAAATTGGTTTTCTATTCGATTCAATTCAAATTCGTTTTCTATTCAAATCAATTCAAATTGGTTTTCTATTCGATTCAATTCAAATTGGTTTTCTATTCGATTCAATTCAAATTCGTTTTCTATTCGATTCAATTCAAATTTCATTTTCTATTCAAATCAATTCAAATTGGTTTTCTATTCGATTCAATTCAAATTTAAAAACGAATATAATAGATATAAATATCGTTCGCGTCAAAATAGCGCATCTCTAATCAACACGGCTTTATATATTTCAATAAATTCGTTATTCTATTCAACAAATGAATATATATTTTATTCAGTATGTGAATCTATATTTTTGTCAACACACGACTAATCTCAACGAATGAGTACTGTCCACGTGTGACCATTTTTGTTATTTAATCTATTTTATAAAAATTATGGTATCTATCGTTTGATTTAAAATCACTCCAACCGTAAACTAGTAAGAGAACGATTCCCTGAATATTAACCCCGAAAGCCGAAACCAACATCAGATCCATATCCAGGAGACCACTCATCTTATCTATTTTCCAGTTAGTTTCTAATTTTATATATGATAAAGATGTAAATTTTATTGTTAAAATATTTCGTTCAACACATGACTAATCTCAACGGATGAGTACTGTCAACACATGAACCTTTATTTTATAGTGATAAAGATATAAATTTTATTGTTAAAATATTTCGTTCAACACATGACTAATCTCAACGGATGAGTACTGTCAACACATGAACCTTTATTTTATAATATTCTTCATTTTCTAAATTGGAATGAGGCCCAATCAATTACCATATAAAGTTAATTATATGGATTCCATTCAACACATGTATATAATAGCAATGATAAATAATCAACCATCATCCAAAGTGCACTACACTGTATAAGCATCAAATATAGATATCTAATGCTTATAACAGCATCTCAATCAATCGATCGACATATTTAATCAATCAGGATGAGTGAACTTCAAATTTCATCCCAACACCCGTGTGGGGTTTCAAATCAACAAATACATATTTCATTTGTGCAGTTGGGCGATGTGTAAAATTTATCGTCCCAATAAATGTCAGTCAAATCAGTGTACAAAAACAAACCGTCCGGTTTGTAAATGAATATTTTATTTTATTCACTTCCACGTTAAAAATTATATTTTTAACGATAAAATATTTTATTTTAACACATGAATTTTTATTCAGTTCATTTACAAAATAAAAATGATATTTTTATTTTTCTAACATATTTTAGAAAATTTCGGCGGCATAACGGCGCGATACTAGAAACGGGACGAGACCTAGCCTTATCCCCGGTCTAGTGAAGCCCCACGCCATTCACACATCAATCAAATCAATTTCATTTCACCAAACAATTCAATTCAATCCAAATATTCTTACTAACTACACAACCAAACAATTTAACAAACAAGCCATCCATGGTCTGTGGATGACGGGTGTCGGGTGCTACTAAACACCGTCTGCATCCTAGTATATATATATATATATATATATATATATAACTAGAAAAAGAAATTGAAGAGTGAGAAGTTCTCACCGAAAGCTATCCAACACCACGACTCTTCATTTATAGAAATCTTCGTCGTTCTCGCCTTTTTGTCACCTTCGTTGCCCGTATTCTTTACATAAGTAAAAATCGAATTTTTACTTCGCTATTCAATATATAAAAATCGAATTTTTACTTCGCTATTCAATATATAAAATCGAATTTTTTACTTCGCTATTCAATATATAAAAATCGAATTTTTACTTCGCTATTCAATATATAAAAATCGAATTTTTACTTCGCTATTCAATATATAAAAATCGAATTTTTACTTTGTTATTCAATATATAAAAATCGAATTTTTACTTCGCTATTCAATATATAAAAATCGCGCCTTTTCAACTATAAAGATTTCGCCTTTTCAAATATATCATTATAAAAATCACATTTTTATTTTGCTACACATATAAAGATGGTATTTCTAATATTCCTATCATGTAAAAATTATATTTTTAATTCTCTACATAAACAAAAATCATATTTTTACATCTTCTATATAGTAAAGATTATATTTTTAATACTTTAAAAATATAAAAATCACATTTTTATTACTTTAAAAATATAAATATCATATTTTTACATCTTCTATATAGTAAAGATTATATTTTTAATCCACTACCTATGTAAAAATCACGCCTTTCTCCCTTTAAAAATATCGTTTTTCTTCCTTTATATAAAAATGTCATCTTTCTTTATATAAAAATTATATTTTTATTATTTCTACGATATAAAAATTATATTTTTAACAAAAGGCTCTATATAAATTAAACTAGCTATTCATAAAAAAAATAACTCACTTTTTTTCCTATGTCGTAGCGTCGAACTTGCATTGTAGGTTGCCATCACCTCTGGCTTGGCGTCAGCGTGGCTGGGTTCGGAGCGATGGCGGACGGCTCGGTCGGTGGTGGTGGAAAAGAAAGGGGCGGCGGCTATTTTCACTCGAGGTAGGGTTTTGAATGGAGAAGAACGGGGAACTTGGTGGCGGTCTGTCGGAGGTCGGAGGAGGGCTCGTCGAAGGTCCGGCGACTGTCAGTTTCGGGGGGGGGGGGTGCTAGGGTTTTCTCATGCGGTGGCGGAGGCGACGACTGGGGTTCGAGGTCGCGGACGTTGGAGGGTGGAGCAGTGGACGGGCGACGGTGAGGAGGGGAGCAGGCGAACGTCGAAGTCAGTTTGGGTTTTTTTCTTCTTTTTTTTCTTCTGATTGAACTAAATCGAAGGGGGGGGGGCAGCGGTTTATAAGGACAGGAGGGAGGATATATTTTTTTATTTAATTATTTAATTTAAAAAGTTGACTTTTACATACGAACTCGAAACGAGGCCCACCGCCTGTCGTCCATAGCTAATTACCCCCATTCCGAACACAATGGGATATGTATCGCAAGCTGATTTGATCGTTTCGATCAGTTTTCGTCAAAATCAACATATAACTCTTTATATTGATTTTAAATGCGCATTTCAATTTACTGGGGTCACATACTAACTCGAAAAATTCCCGAAAAATATTTTCTAGCTTCGTATTGACGATACGGTCCTAACAAAACTAGTTTCGTCGAATTCTGAGACCGTTGGAAAAATGGCCATTTTCCAGTCGATTAAAATCAACTGAAACTGGTCAAACGCGTTTTCCTTTGCCACGCTCACATATTGATTCGAAAAATTATGAAATTTGGAATGTAGCAATAACTTTACATCACAGACCTAACAAAAGTGGTTTCGTCGAAATCCGAGGTCGATTGCAAAATTTCCATTTTTAAGGGCCTGAATTCCATAGCGACTATTCAGAATTTTCAACTGGACATATCTTTTGATTCCCGCTATGAAATTTCGATTTTTCGGATTCGCTGGAAAGATATTATCAATTAGATCCTAATGTTTTTGGTTTCACTAAAATCCAGATTGTTTTGCACCCGGTACGTTCAATTGAAGTTTGAAATCGAATTATCGAACTACCGCGCCATTTTCAATTCCTTTTATAATTATATATAATTATTTATATTCTAACGACGACGCGTATAATATATACGTTCGAATTATATTCAAAATAAATTTTCGTCGATATATTTAAAATAATTCATTTTAAATGTTCAAAATTCACTATAATTGCCAAAATAAAAAATTTAAACTGGCCCAGATTTTCCGGGTTATTACATATCCCCCCTTTTCATCCATTTATCGTCAACTTCTTATTGCGGATGAACTTATCCCCGATGCAGTTCCATCCAATTGCGTATGGCAACCTGTTATCTCTCTATTACCTATATATGAGGTACTTGGCCACCCTCCGACCTTCGATTACTTGGCCTTCTTTTTTCACTTTAGACACAACGAGAGGCAATCCCCCTCCCTTCTTTACTTCGAAGCTGTCCGAAGTTGGAAAACCATTGAAAAGGTCCTGAGTAAGGTAGGCGACCCAAAGCGGGAATGATTTTGGGTTAAAGAGCAGCCAGGATGTGCTCGATATTGGCTTCAATGCAGTAAGTTTTTTCATTACCCAATACATCCATTATGGAGTTCTTTATACCAACTGTTTCTTTTGCAGGGGGTGATCCAGTAAGGCTTGAGGATAAAGTATTCGAAGGACGCTTCAGCAAGCTGGCTAAGTTGAAGACTAAGCGGCGAAATATTTAGGAGTGTCCGTCCGACAAACATATACATCTGTATGCTCTTCTTGACGAGAACAAAACAATTAGGTCTCGAAAGGAGGGGTCTGGATCGACAACACCGAGCCGGGGTGAGATGCCCCCGGCCAAAGGAAAGTCAGATGGTACATAGGCGACTCGTTTGGTCGGGGAATCCTCAATCCGTTCCTTTCTTAAGGGAGAAAATAAGCTCCGTCCATTGGAAAAAGACCTGCCTTCGAACGACGGACTCGAGAGGCCGAGCGTTAGAAAAGGGAGAAAGGTTCTGCCATAGGAACCCCAAAGATGGCGCACGAGGAGTTAACTAAGGAAGTCCTCGCTGAGCATAGCTCGAGAAAATATGGGTGTGAGAAATATTCTTCTATGGTTCATAGCTCGCAAGAAGAACAGGTCACGTCCCCTTTCCATGACTTAAAGAAGGTGGAGATGCCTGAGATCATCCTTCCTCCACAGAGCTTAGATATGAACCAATTCTTCGCTAACCAGTCCGAGGAGGTCTCTTCTCCGGTTGAACCACAAGGCACTGAAGGTACGATTTGGACTTTAGTATAAGATCAACCTAAGTAATTTGCCACACTCACGTCACAGTACCATTTTTCATTGTGTAAATTGAATATTGACTGCATTCATTATGGTTTCTCTTCTTTTCTCATATGAAATGAACGACGAGTTTTATGGCAATTTTTTTGCCTCCATCTCGGTAGAGGTCAGGCGGGTTGGGCCAGCCTTGCAGCAAGTCAGGCAAGGAGACGAGGATAGAGATGACAATAACAAGAAAAAAGAGAGAAAGAAAGATAAAGAAAAGGAGAAAGAGAAGGATAATAAAAAACGAGATGAGCAGAGAAAAAGTAGTTTGGGAAAGCACAAGCGGGCATCAGAGGAGAAAGAAGAATATGAAAGCAAGTCCAAGAAGAAAAAAGAGCACAAATCCCCCGAGCTTCGGCTTTCCCCCTGCCCCCCAAAGCAAGACCCCCAAGGACGGTGATAAGGCCGAACATTCTCGGGCCGCCCTAAGTCGCTTCATACTCCCATTCAACCCTTCTTCCACCGATCGAGTTAAAGAGCTAGAGCGAGATTTTCCTGATCTCATTTTCGCTGGAATCGAGCCTCCCTCTGAATTACAACGGTTCTCGCAGACCTTCTGCCAACGAACTCGAAATAACTTTGCCCATGTTCTTTCCCAGTATGATGCGATGCACGAATACATTAAGCAAGTAAGCGAGGTATTGAGAGACAAGCTGACCGAGATTGCTGGTTTGAAGAGGGACGCGAGTAGCAGTAAGAAAACCTTTGGGTTCCTCAAGAAGAAAATGACAGACTATGAGTCATAGGCGGTGGTCACTAAGGAAAAATATGAAAAGGCTGCCGAAGATATGAATGCTTGTCTCCAGCAGAAAGGCCAAGAGTGTGATTCTTTGAAGGGCGAAGTTGAAATTCTGAAGGGTGAGAAAGGTCGGCTGGACGTAGAGGTGCAAAGGCTCAAGGCCCTCCTTACTTTAACTGAGTTAGCCAAAGGGTAGGCCGAGGAGAATGCTGCAGCAGCAATCGAGTCAGCTAACAATCTGAAACTTCAACATGACATTGACATTCAAACCATCAAAGCTGAGCATGCTCAGGAGATATTCAAAATAAATAAGGCATGTGGGCGTCAATCTCTTACATTTTTTGCAAGTGTCCTTCGCTATAGGAACTTGTCTTGGTTACCGAGATACTCTACGGTGTTGAACGGTACATGGAAAATCATCTTGAAGGAAGAGAAAGATGCAACAAAAGGACAACCAGTGGATGAGGAAGCTTTGATGACTCGATTTCTGAATGATGACAAACGAGCAACGCTGGACGAGGGAAAGAGTCAAGAGATGAGAGCGGCAGATGCTGAACGCCGCAAAGTGAAGGGGAAGTCGGTCCCCGAAAAAGAAGTTGGTAGCAGCCGAACCACTACAAGAAAATTAGCATTTAGTTAAAGAATTTTGCAGCGTTTAAACGTAAATGTAACCAATGACATGTTTGAGGGTGGCAAAATACAACTCGCGCACACCCCCTTCTAAAAATTACGCGGCTTCAACAATTTGTCCGCCTTATTTCTGTCACGTTTCTCTCTTAGTCGATAGTGGGAAAAAAGGTGCCTATCTATTCAGTATTCTTCGATCTTTGTTTTTCTCCCCCTTTTTCACTTCATTAAAATCCCCTCATCGAACGATTCTCTCGTCATCGGTGTTTTTGTGCCAAGGCTCTCCATCGTCGCACTAGCCCTCTCCAACCCTTGGGACAATTTCAATCGGATACTATATTTCTACATAAACCCTAAACAGGTATGAATTTATATTTCAACTCAATTTTGATTTGATTTTGCGATTCGACTCTTTTATGATTCGACTTCCTAGGTCATATAGATTTTGTGCAAAAATAGTTCCTATAGTGTAAAATTTCTAAAGTTTAATTCAAAATGAATTTGAATCAGTGTTTGGATTTGAATTCGAGCTAGGATTTGATTCTATAATTTTCCCTGTTTGGTAGTTAGTTGTGGTTCGCCTGTTTGTGTGTCTTTGTGTGACTTCCCTTGTATATGAGTCTGGACTTGTTTCCTTATTGATTCTATTATAGTTGTATTGGATATTTCGATTTTTTGTTGCATTATATGATCATTTTACCATTTATAGTTGACCATATTAACATTATTGATCCAAAACAGGCTCCCTTTATAAGAAAAAATGTCTATTCAATGCATTTTTAAATCTGCATAATATGTAATTTAGAGAGTGCCTCTGATTTATAATGCATAAACGCATGGCCTATGACTGACATATTATATAACTGGATGTTGTATTAAACTGCTGAAGTAAACTGTTAGAGTTTTTAGGCTTTTGGCCTTCAAACATTGGTTACTTTGGTAGCACTTTTAATTGTACCCTGAAAATCCCTTTTTACCCTCTTTTGGATACCACAGACAATTCTTTTTCATGCCTTTGACACTTCTATGCCTATATGCAATAGACAATTAAACTAAATTTCTTCAGGCACTTCACAGTTTGTATGTTGAAATATAAAATAAACAAATGGAAGTATTTATGATAAACAAACTAAAAAAACAAAAACAAATATAATGGATTAATCCTATTCATGATAGAGTCCAAGAAAAACCCATAGCATATGCTTTTAAGAAGATTTTATAGGTATGATTAGTATGATGAGATCTATATTTGTAAGTTTAAACATGTAAATGACAGTGTTGCCACAATATCAATCGATTTGTTTAACCATGTAAGTTACAAACATATTTATAAACCCGTTAATTATAAGCTGCTACAATATTTCTATTTCACTCGGAAAATTGCTGTCGTAATATTTGTAAACCCCGTTTATTATCATTTAAATGTACAGTTACTTCATAAAAGCGGGACCGTTTGTCCTGTATGGAAATTAAAACATTTCCACTCGTGCCTTCATAAAAGAAGGACCGTTTGTCTTGTATGATGAAGGAATGTAAGGTATATTTGTTTCATATCTTTATATTTTAAGTTCACTCTATAGTTATTTTATTATAATTTTTTCAAAAAATTCTGGCATAGATTTGAGAGCAACCTTGGGGATTATTATTTCCAGAAAAATCCATCCAAACTTGCCTTAATTTCTATATGGAAGTTTCATCATGTGTTACTCTATATTGTACAATGAAAATTTGTATAGTCACATGCATATGATATTATTGATTCACATAATCGTTGAATAGATTGTGATTTTAAATATAAGAAGTTCCAAAGTAGCAAAATTTAATCTCATTTTGTAGTTTTAAAAAATATGTAGGTGAAAATATGTTAGTGTGATGAGATAAAATAATCTGTTCCGTATAGAGTATAGGTGATGGAAACAAAAATGAACCTGTTTATGCTATTCTAAAACTTTCTACTATCTTAAAATTGAAATCCCTTCTCCTAAAAGGTTACTTTATATTTATTTTGGCTTTAGAAAGGCTAAAAAAGGGCTTATTTAAGTGGAATCCAATGGGCCTTAAATTTTATCCTAAAGAAGCTTTATTGTCATTTTCATATTGTTCTAACTGTACAAATTTTTAAGGAGAGCATTGCAAGGAACAAATTTAGCTGCACTTGCAAAACTATATTTGCTCTAAACAGGTAAAATATACATGCACTACAAATGTGAATGTACAACTGATCATGATGTTTAATCCTAATTACTTTATCAAGTACTCTATGGATTCTCTATAATTTTCTACCTCTAGAGTCTTAATATGATGTAAGAAGTACATGTTATTTTTCTACGCCTATTTGCATGAAGGTGTGCAATAAATGCTATGGAATTTGAAAGTTAAAACTGCTTGGAAAACAACTGCGAAACTTAGCCTACCTGATCGGTTTCATAGTATAATCATGCATGTATACCTGGTTATGTAATGTTGAGCTATTTTTTGTCAATGTAAGATACTCTAATCCTGCATGCAGGTTGATGATATTCTGGAAACCAAGTTGGACAAGAAATTTCAGCCAGTAATGGACAAAGGCACGCTAGATGCTACTGGGTTGCGTATCCAGAAGGCCCTCTCAAAAGGTAATATTATTTTAGCATGTATTTAAACTACTATTTTTTAGGGTTAAATTTTTATTTTTTTGAATTTGAGGAAGAAAAATGAAAATGCACTTGTGATATAATTTATACGAGGAGGGAAAAAAAATCAGTCAAGCTTCTCAAATTGTAAAATATTACTTTATACATAGGTTTATGGTTGATTTAATCATATACCTTCAATTACATCATGCAACAGCACAAAAGAATGAGTTGACGAGAGAAGGTGATAACTTTTAATAGGAGGAATATAGCCATGGAAGGTCTTCAAACTAGAGGAAGCATTATCAAAGATACTGATCAGGTATGTTGTACTTTGGGCTAGAATTATTACTTCAACGCAAAATATAATTGTTGTGTTATTCAAAAATGCTACCACTGTCTCGGATGATGGTGCTTACCAGAAAAATGTTTTCTTAGGATACAATAAAGTATATCAGTGAATTTGGATGTTAACTTGCACAAATAGGTTTAGAACATACATATGTGCTTTATTTTTCTACTTCTATTTACAAGAAATATATAACATTCAAGGGACAATCCATTATTTTGTTTATTTATGTGAGATGACTGTTGATGCTAGCATCTTTTTGTATGCAGGTACTAGTAAAAGCTAGAGGAGGTGAAAGAATGCTAACGTTGAATATTCCTAAGCAGCTGAATGCTATCTAGGGCTGTTATGGTAATGGCAAAATTTACCGTTACTGTACCGTTACCGATAAATCGGTAACCAGTTACAAAACTAAACGGTATACCGATGCATTCGGTACGGTAACAGTAATTTTACCGTTATGAGCGGTAAAGTATTAGTAAAAAAAAAAATATTATTCCGACGGTAACGGTAAATTACCGCCAAACTAATAGGTTTTATGTTTTGGTCCATTAGATCCAAATATAACGCTGCGAGTCATTTTGAAAATTAGGTTTTGCTTTCTCCATTTAGCTTTCTACAAACAGCCGCATCTTTTCCTTTCAGTTACAGTTTATAATTTTTTTATTTCTTCCAATGTCGGCTAGGGTTCCTGACTTCATTCTTCCAATTCAGTTCTAACGTTTGCATCCAGCTTGATTAATTTCGATTTAGGAACTTGGAGAAGAACCACACTCTGCAAATCGGTAAGATTTCATGTCTGAATCTCTGATTGAGTTCGTATTTTTTGATTTTTCTTCCTTGTTTCGATTTACCGGTTTTGTTTTTTTTGTAAAATAACGCTGAAATTATTATTCATAATCAAGAACTCTTAGTTTTAGGCTCTGTTTATTTTAGCCGAAACAAGTTTTACATTCAATTGGTGTTAACAAACATTTTTAAATACTCTGATTCCTTTTCCATGATTTAAGCATACACAGTTCAAAACTTTGCTGTTATTGTTATTCATATAATCCAAATCGTGATCTAATACTTAAAGCATAGGGTGTTAATTATGTACATGAGTTCGACAGCTGATGCTGTAAAACCTATTGAATTATATTAAATATGTGTGGTGTTACTTATGTTTCATTTTATATGAAGCTTATTTCTATGTTCACATTAAATTATTTTCTGTAGAGTTTGAAGTCATACACAATTGACAATTTAAACTCTTTATAGATAATATCAATAACAATAACATATTTGCTAATAGTTGAAAAAGGTTAGCAGATTCTAAGTTGTTTATACATGAAAAAAAAAGATGTGGATGAAAGAAATTAGTTTTTTCATGGCAGAAAAGAAAAAGTTTCCTTTCTAAAACGCTTTTAATACTATACATTAATGCATTTGAAAAAAGAATCGACTTATTCTAGGTTACTTAAGTTTGATCTGATTTGGAACATTCTCAAATCCAAAACTTTTAGCGACCAGATAACCACATGAAGTTGACAGACATATCTTCATGTAGCTAAATAAAAAGCAAACTTTTCATTCTCAAAAAGCAGCTTAATATGAAGAAACAATAACGATATTCTACCAGTATGAATATGATAACATAATAGAAACACTTTCTGTTAGAAAATCTCATTTCCTTTAATCAACATGTGCGATAACAACAAGTAAAAAAGTAGTGATCAGTTCATCATAATGTTCGTGCAACGGTTATGGGAGAAGGATTCATACTCTGATTAACAAAATGATTTCTTTTTGTCATATGATTATTACATTTCTGAATTTTATTTTTTTGCAGAAATCATTTCTTTCTTGATATCTTATCAAGTTATACTTTAAGATATGACATCGGCACAGTCAAGTCTAGGTGATAACGTTGAGGGCATGGATGAAAATGCATCAGTACCGACAAATCAAACTAAATCATCTGCATCAACTATTGCTACAGCAGGTAAAAGGTTAAAAACTACTTAAATATATTGTGAAATTCTCGCTCGCTTATTTAAAATGTTTTCATTATTTATTTAATTTAGGTAGGAAAAAAACTTCTTGGGTATGGGATTTTGCGGACAAAGAAATAAGAAAAGATGCAAACCGTAAAGAATACTTTGTCGGCGTTTGTAAAACATGCAAAAAAGAAGTGAAGGCGGACAGCAAATATGGAACAACCGGGCTTGCTAATCATTTGTCAAAACAGTGCCAGAAGTGTCCTACATATGGACGTAACACCGTTGTAAAAGGTCAGCCTACTCTTCAATTAGATAGTGGAGTAGGGGGAACTTTAGTGCCACATACTTTTAATCAAAAAATTGCGAAGAAAAGTTGATTAGGTATATTATCATGGATGAAATGCCTTTTAGGATAGTTGAGGGTAAGGGGTTTAGGGAATTATTAAACGAGTTGTGCCCTCCTTTTTTCATACCTACTAGACAAAAAATTGCAAGTTTGGTGTGGGAAATGCACACTTTAGAGAAGGGTATAATAATGAGCGTGATAGGGGAAAGAAGAGTGAGCATCACTACTGATACCTGGACATCCGTTCAAAACATAAATTATATGGTTGTCACTGCTCATTTCATGGATGATGAATGGAAGTTTCATAAAAGAATAATTAATTTTACAAATATAACGAGTCATAAAGGTGAAGATATAGGAAGATGTTTGGAGATGTGCTTAAGAAGTTGGGGAATTGAAAAAATCTTTAGTATTACGGTTGATAATGCGTCGGCTAATGATGGGGTTGTTGAATACATGAAAAAAAGATTAAATGATATGAATACTTTATTGTTCAATGGTGAATACATACATATGAGGTGTGCATGTCACATAATCAACTTAATTGTCAAGGATGGCTTGAAAGATTTACATAGCTCAATTGAATGTATGCGGAATTGTGTTAAGTTTATTCATACAACCCCCGCAAGGTTAGATAAGTTTAGGGTTCATGCTATCATGTTTAAAATGGATCAAATGTCAAACATTCCTGTAACAACCCGTATTTTAATAACGTGTTATAACTATAAATCAAGGCAGAATTAAATTTTAAAATGAAAATCAAGGGAACGGGCTACGCCATTACGTTTGTCTCGAAATTCTGCTTGAAAACGAGTCCGAGTTTACGAAAATCCGAGTCCGTATGACCAAGATATGGCTCTCCAAAGTTTCAGAAAATTCCAGAGTTCAAAACAGTTCGAATTCGAATTCAAAATTCGAATTTCAAACGCAGAACAGACTGGGTGGGAAATTTCCCGCTTAGACCCAGGTCGACTGGGGAGTCGACTGGGCAGTCGACCCCCCAGGACCAGGTCGACTGCGCAGTCAACTTGGTAGTCGACCTGGTCACCTAGCCTTTTTTTGAGCCAGATGTATCTGGTCTCGTTACTTGTCTAGATTCACTCTCTAAACACTATATAAACAGCCCCTGACCCTAGACTTTCCATCACATTCTTGTCCGACCATATGCTGCTGAAGTTCTGACGGGAAGATAGAGAACAAGGAGGCTATTCAGGACTTTGTTAGTGCTACGTTGGATTGGGGATTTGCTAGAGATTCTGTTTCTACTCTTCTTGCTTTCTCATTCTCTAGACTACGATCTGTAAGCCCTTTGTCACTCTTAGATTTAAACTGTAAATTTAACCTGAACATGATGTAAACTGAAATTATGCCTAAACATGATAACTAAATTGGATCTACTCTTGTATATCTTGGATCTATGACTATCACTTTTAAATCTGTTATTTTGAATCTAGTTCTGTACACCCCAGATCTATTCATCTAAAATGTTGACTTGTGGAATATCAGTATGGACTTGATTTGGATATATTCATGTTTAATCTAAAACCTCTTTTCGATCTTTATCTTGCCATGCCTGTGATGTTGAAACTTGTATTGGGGTACTATTTTATGTCAATCCTTTACCATGTCTATCACTATGTCTTGTCAAGCTGATGTTGAGACCCTATTTCATATGCCTATAATATTATAAACATCATGCTTAACTTGTGAACACCTTTGCCATTCTATGACTATCCTGTTTGTGTTATTCCCTACTTTGACATGTTGTATTAATGCTAATTCATGTACATTGGGGATACGTTTTGGGTAGATTAGGCAAACTTGAAAATTGGCTATGGAATTGACATGATATGACATGAAAATATGACATGAAAACTTGACATGAGAATAAGCTTGAAAACATGAATTTGGGACATGACAATTAGATAACTTGAAAATGGCCAACTCGAGGTTGGGTTGAATTTGCAACGTAAATCTGCCCTTAACCGCCCGGCAAATCCAGTAGTTGCAAATAATAGGACCCAATGTGAGTAGTTGGTCATATAGCACTTTAAACCCGAGGTTAGACTAGGTTATGGTGTAAATCTGCCCGGAACAGCCCGGCACATCCAGTAACCGTAACCAAGTCTAATGTGAGAGGTTGGGGTGTGCTAAGTGAATTAATGCCACATAGTAAGGTTAAGTCATGGACCCCTTGAATATACTTAACCAATTTGACACGTCGATTTGATAGGGTTAAGTCTTGAACTGCTTGTATAGATTCTTAACCAACTAGATACATGTTTGGGTAGGGTTAAGTCATGACCTTTTTAATGACAATACTTAACCCATTAGAAATCCTAGCCACGTGGTCCTTTTCAGCAGTAACCCACTTAAAAGTATCACGATACCCTGGGGACTAGGCAGGGTGGGGCACGATTACTGGGCTGATTGTAAGCGACCAAGAATAACGGCTGAGTAAGTTGCGCCAGTGTAGGTTCAGGCGGATTAGGGTCGTGCACTTAGTCCGGAGTTGAAAAAGTAGGCATGGGCACCCGTAGTACCACATTGTGCGTGCTTGATTTGTGTCAGTGGTTGACACCCTAGGACCTGATACACCCTAGGGTGGACCTAGCACATGTGACTACATTCCGCGACTGGGCCGTATGACACCGATACACGACGAGTAAAGCCGATCGATTAGGATGGACTGTTGGACCCCGTATTGGGTCATTTCATGTTATTGGGTTTAGGGATCATTTCTGGATTTATACTTGACATGGATTTGGACACTAGTACAGTTAGTGCAGAAAACCTTGTATATGCGATGCCACTCTTATCTTGTTACCTTTTGTTATCATGCCAGTCCAGTTATTATATTTATGTTTAATCTCAGTTTCTCATGTCCAGTTAACTTTATTAGTTTTTATGCTAATAGTCACTAGGGCTTACCAGTCTTTTTGACTGGCCCGTTTTCTTCCACCTCTTTTTCTTTCGTTTCCCCCCAGGTTCTCAGGGAGGAAACTCTAGCTCTTAGCTTGGACTTTGCTTGCTTTCTGACAGCTCATGTACGGTTTGGACTTGAGCTATGCTATGGCTGCACTCATGCTCTTTTTGGGGAATAGTATTGGACTTATGTTGTTTTAAGTACTTTGCTTCTTTAGAACTTGATGTAACGAAATAATGACTTGGTATTTTGATGTAAGAGGTTTTGACTCTATTTTTCACGTAATGAGATTTGGTTAAATTTATATCCGCTGCTTTATATACTCTGTTTAATTTATGTTCTGTCATGTGTTATCTCTGTGCTTGTTTACTAGATAATACCCCTCCAAAACTAGTGCATTCCCTTTGTGAGTGACCCTAGCGGAGGTGGGGTGTTACATTTGGTATCAGAGCGAGGTTTACCAGGCTGGGCAAAAGTTTTAAAAACTTTCTGAAAATTATTTTCAAAACCATTTATAAAGAAGCATTTTTCAAGAAAAGTTCTCTTTTTAAGAAAAGGCTATTCCCCAAAAGCCATTAGAACTTTCCTTGTTTACTCGTTTGAATCTTTTTCTTTTCGTTTTTTCAGCATGGCCGGTCTTAACCTTCCCGAGGGAGTACCCATACCCGGATGGTTCCGAAGGTACTTGGAAGCTAGGGCCAACGATGCGGGCCCGACAAACATCCCTCCTCCTCCTCCTCCTCCATAGCCGCGGTTCCTCCTCCTCCTCCCGGCACCGCCTTCGCCAAAATATGCAAAGACTTTATAGGAATGGGCGGCAAGAGCTTCCTTGGAACTGAGACCTTCACTGAGGCACGAAACTGGTTAAAGGAGACTGAAGACCTATTCGTTATCTTCGAGATGGAGGATCATAGGAAAGTTCAGTTGGCAGCATGGTTGTTGAAAGAGGAAGCTGCATTTTGGTGGGAAGTCACCAACGCTACCAGACCAATTGAGACTTGGGCAGACTTTAGAGAGAGGTTTGGGCTTAAATTCTTATCGTCAGCAGAAGCGAACCTTCAGATGGAGAGGTTCCTGGCACTCAAGCAAGGAGACATGTCTGTTAGGGAGTACGTGAATAAGTTTAATCAGCTTGCTCGGTTTGGTTTGGACTTAGTCAACACGGCTGAGAAGAAGGCTCTACGATTTGCTCGAGGATTGAGCGAGCCACTCCACACTATGGCCATGACTCATGTGCCCATGGGGGCGACCTTTGAAAGCTTGGTGAATATGGCCCTACTTCATGAGGAAGACAAGGGTGACAAAAGGGAGGTTAAGTCTAATGAGACTCAGAACAAGAAGGTTAACTTCAAGAAGGGAGGCAACAAGAATAACAAGAATAACAAGGGCAACAACAACAAAATCTAACAAGCCACGTGAGACGAGGAAGTGCAACTTTTGTGGTATCACGGGACATATAGCTAAAGACTGTAGGAGGAAGAAAAGAAAGTTGGGTGAATGCTTTCACTGTGGGGATACTGGACATATTAGTAAGGATTGCCCTAAGAAGCAAGGACAGGGGCTAGGGCAGACACAGCGAGCAGGACCTTCTAGAGGGCAGTTGCAGGGTCTCAACACCACTCTAGCTCTTGACCGAGGTAGTAATATTTCGGTAGAAAGCCTTGTTTACATTTCTGAATTTCCTGTTCGAACCTTATTTGACTCTGGCGCATCGCATACTTTTATCTCTTCTGATATTGTTGAAAATCTGCACTTAAGTACTAGTTTAGTTGATGATCCCGTTAGTGTTTCAAATCCGATTGGGGGCTCCGCCCATTTATCTATGATTTGTGTTGATTTGAGGATTTCCATCTTAAGCGTGGAATTCACGTGTAATGCTTATGTTCTCGGATTCATGGGATATGGTTTAATTCTGGGCATGGATTGGTTGTCCAATTATGGAGCTATCCTTGATTGTGAACGAAGGGTAGTGAGGCTCATGACATGCCTTGGTAATACCCTTGAACTTTCTTGTAACCCGAAGGGTCCGGTCATGTTATGTTATCTTGAATCTCTCGACTCGTCCGTCGACAATCTTCAATCTGTGAGGGTGGTCCGAGAATATCCTGATGTTTTTGATGAGGTGAAGGGATTACCCCCTAAACGTAAGATAGACTTCCGAATTTATCTGGTTGATAATGCCAAGCCTGTTTCATTACCCGTTAGGCATATGGCCCCGCGAGAAAGAAGAGAGCTTAGCAAGCAAATCAAGGAGTTGCTTGAGAAAAATTTCATAAGGCGAAGCATTTCTAAATGGGGTGCTCCGGTGGTATTCGCTACTAAGGCGGATGATTCGCTTCGTCTGTGCGTAGATTATCGTGAGTTAAACAAGCTGACGAAGAAGAACAGGCACCCACTACCAAGAATCGATGATCTTTTTGACCAGCTTGTGGGAGCATCTATTATCTCTCAACTCGATCTAGCCACAGGATTCCATCAACTTATAGTGGCTGAGGATAGCATTGACAAAACTACGTTTAGGACTCCAGATGGGTTCTTCGAATGGCTCGTCATGCGTTTGGGTTAACGAATGCACCCGCGTACTTTGTATACCTGATGAGTAGGGTATTTCGGGAATTCCTTAACAAGTTCGTGGTGGTTTTTGTGGACGATATTCTAATCTTCTCAAAGGATGAAGAAGACCATGCTAGACACCTCAGGGAAGTCATGGATACGCTTAGAGCACACCAGTTAAAGGCTAAGTTCTCCAAATGCCATTTTTGGAGGGAGGAAGTTCGGTTTCTTGGGCACGTAGTTTCTAAGCAAGGTTTAGCCGTGGACCCCGCAAAGGTAGTTGCGGTGCAAGACTGGAAAACTCCTAAGAATGCAACAGAGGTGAGAAGCTTTCTCGGTTTGGCGGGCTTTTATAGGAAGTTCATTAAGGACTTCGCTAAGATTTCAGCCCCTCTTACTAAGTTAACGAAGAAAAACCTAGCGTTTGCATGGGACATAGAATGTGAGACTGCTTTTCAGAGACTCAAGAGAGCCCTCACCACAACCCCAGTTTTAGCATTACCCGATGGAGGAAAAATGTTTACGGTGTACACAGATGCGTGCGGCACGGGATTAGGCGCTGTCCTAATGCAAGAAGGAAGAGTGATATGCTATGGGGGTAGACAACTTAAAGTTCATAGGAAGAACTATCCCACACATGACTTGGAGTTAGCCGCGGTTGTTTTTGCACTTAAAGCTTGGCGCCATTATCTCCTAGGGGAGAAATTCGAGCTGTATACCGACCACAAATCGCTTAAGTATCTCTTTTCGCAAAAAGATTTGAATCTGAGAAAGCAGCGGTGGATGGAATTCTTGGCCTCATATGACTTCGATATAACTTATACCCCTGGCAAGGGTAACGTGGTGGCGGATGCGCTAAGTAGAAAAAGGTTGACTTTGAGCCCCTTATTTATTAAAAGAAAAAGTCTAGAGTTTATAGCGACCTTTGATTTTACGCATGTTGTTGAGTCATTGACTGGTATGTTAGCATCTTTTGAGCTGAGACCTACGCTTCTAGATCAAGTAGGGACTTCGCAGAAAGAAGACCCACAGATAGTCGAAATCATGACCAAGTTAATCAGTGGTGAGACGTCAAGTCACCTTGGTAGGTATGCCATTGATGACAAAGGATGGCTAAGGCGTGATGGAAGGCTATGTGTTCCACTAGTGGGAGACTTAGTAAATAAAGTTCTCGAAGAGGCGCATCACTCGAAGATGACTATACATCCCGGAGGGGATAAGATGTACAGAGATATGAAACGCATTTTCTTTTGGGCCGGAATGAAAAAGGACGTGGCAGAATTCGTCTCAAAGTGCATGGTGTGCCAACAAGTCAAGGCCGAATCTAAGAAGCCCGGTGGGCTATTACATCCTTTGGAGGTCCCGCAATGGAAGTGGGAAAGTATCTCGATGGATTTCGTGGATGGATTGCTTAGGTCGAGGAAGGGGAATACTAGCATATGGGTCATTGTTGATAGACTCACGAAGAGTGCTCACTTCATTCCGGCGAAAAGCAAAAGGACTGCATCATGGCTAGCGTCTATTTACCTTCGAGAGATAGTACGGTTGCACGGGGTTCCTTCTAGCATAGTCAGTGACCGTGACCCAATTTTCACTAGCCAGTTTTGGAATAGTCTGCAAGAAGCAATGGGTACGCAACTTAATTTAAGTACGACCTATCACCCTCAGACGGATGGACAGACCAAAAGGGTAAATAGAGTACTAGAGGATCTTTTGAGGCTATGCATTCTTGATTTTGGTGGTACTTGGGAAGACCATCTTCCTCTCGTGGAGTTTGCTTATAATAATAGCTACCAAGCTAGCATAGGGATGGCACCGTTCGAAGCCCTGTATGGAAGACCGTGCAAGTCACCAACTTGTTGGTGGGAGACGACTGACAGACTTATACTTGGGCCCGACATGATACGAGACACGTCTGAGAAGGTGGAGTTGATACGAAGACGAATGAAAGCGGCCCAAGATAGACAGAAATCTTATGCGGACAAGAGAAGGACAGACCTAGAGTTCGAAGTCGGAGATATGGTTTTCATAAAAGTCTCTCCTTTGCGCAATGTGGTTTGTTTTGGAGCAATTGGAAAGCTAGCACCGAGATTCGTAGGGTCGTTCCCTATCACTCAGAGGATTGGGCAGATGGCCTATAAGGTAGAGTTACTTGAGAGGTTGGCCGGAGTACACAATGTCTTTCACGTCTCGCATCTCCGAAAGTTCCTACATGAATCTGCTGAGGTGGTTGAGCCAAGCATCCTCGAAGGCGTAGAAGTAGAGAAAGAAGCAACGCTGAGGCGAGTTCCTATTCTTATCTTAGGGACGGAGATCAAGAAGCTAAGAAATCGCGAAGTCAAGCTAGTCAAAGTACAGTGGAGTGAAGCCCAAGAAGACGCAACTTGGGAAACCGAGGAGAAGATACGCGCGCTTTACCCATTTCTTTTTTAGGGTACTTTCTCGATCTCCTTTCCTTTGAGCTTGTAAACTTTTCATATCATGCTACCTATGTTTGTCTTGAGAACCTTAGAACCCTCTTTGGATGTAAACATGTATTTGAAACATGTTATGGTTGATGTTTGCAAATGGTTGCAAGTGTTTGCAAGTGATTTCTAGTGGATGCATGACACACATTAGGCACTAGATCGGCTCAGACACCTTTTCATGTTGCATTTGCATGGGTGCTTATACTTGTACATGGATGAACTTGTTATGCTATCACGTGGATGTTGCATATGGATGATGTTTGTGCACTCATGTAGAAATTTTAAGTTATGTTAGGAATTTGCATACATGTTGGACTCATTACACTAACATATCTTGCATTAAGGAGGTTTACTGAATCAGTAACCGCCTGATCTTTTGCATTAGATAAGTACATATACACACACATAATGAATATGTTCATACAGCATTAGAAATCTTTTTAAGGACAATGGTTACTCGTGAATGATGTTGTGAGTAGATGGATGTGGATGGTAGGATGCGTTCTTCCTAACTTAGAGATTTCGGGGACGAAATCCTTTAAGGAGGGGAGAATGTAACAACCCGTATTTTAATAACGTGTTATAACTATAAATCAAGGCAGAATTAAATTTTAAAATGAGAATCAAGGGAAACGGGCTACGCCATTACGTTTGTCTCAAAATTCTGCTTGAAAACGAGTCCGAGTTTACGAAAATCGGAGTCCGTATGACCAAGATATGGCTTAACATAGATACTGACCTAACCTTAGTGCCTGTCGGCCTCCTCCATCATTGGACTGCTCCAATGTTTTAACATAGCGGCTTGCCTACGTGCACCCCCAAACTGGCGACGCAATTCCTCCACTAGTTGCCTGTTAGCCTTACCTCGTCCAAGTCTGCCCCACCATCAGACTCCCCTCTTCAAGTCAAAGCTTTATCGCCTTCCCTTCCGCAACTTGACTGGTCTGCATCTGACCTGCACCATTGACAAACGCTAGAACTATTCGTTCACCTGACCTTCTAGACCGCTACATCATCCGACTTATTTAATAGCTCACTTCAGAGTGGATAGTAGCCCCAAAGTTAAGTGATGCATTCCATCATATAAATATATGCGACTATATAGAGTTTTAAATTCTATTTGAATTTAAATTCCAATTCACACTGGGAAACTGAAGTATGGGTTGCTAATTATGTTAATTGACGTAGAGTTACTGCATGACATGAAGTATGGAAACTAAAGTATGGTTTAATCATGTCTACGAGAAACCAATAGGTTAGGTATTTATGTACATGGACATCGAGAGAGATATTGTTAGTTCACTAGGTTTATGCACTAGACGCTAGAAGTAGTTTATTTCACGAAGAAACATAAATATCAAAATACTACGAGTCAATTCATCGCAGTAAAAGTAAATTGATGATGATACACTATAGTTTATTATCTTAGTTTTTTCACATTTGTTAGGGAAGAGCTTCCAATATTTGAGGGCTACACAAACTAAAGTGTTAATTCTCGGATCATTTGTAGTAAAAATTTCACTGTCACCCCATGAACCATCATCAAATTGGTTACTGACGATCCAATTATGGCTAGATGAAAATTGTGAACTTCCATTTTAGTGATGGTATTATATTCAAGTTGCAATGGAGGTTGAACTGTTTGTTGTGATGGTTGTAGTGATGGAAGAAGAGGGTTTGAGTGTCATTTTGTTGTAATGGTTGTAGTGATGTTCAGGTTGATGGTTGGTCAAGGGAATGCGGATGCTGGTGGTTAAACTTGAAGAAGGTTGGAGAGGTAGGTGTAGAGCAGATGCTTGTATGTGTTAAGGAGATGGTACAGTGCACAGGTATTCAACTTTATAGCGATTTGACATATTAGCTATGGTATATGGAGGTGATTATGGTGTAGAAGTAGTGGAGTTGAAGTTGTGACTGGTCGGAGTGGAGTAGCAGTTTGATGTGGTCTTGGGGTGGGCTTATAACCAAGATTTCATGTGTTAACTGTCTTTTTAGTGAATTAACAGAGGTCAGATTTTGGCCAACTTAATTTTATATACCAACGAAGGTAAAGTTCCATAAAATTTCAAATAAACATGTGCCTCAAAATAAAGATAATCTTATGTAATATCAATTGTAAGAGTGAATATGATTTGTTTCTAGCAAATTCAAGAGTGTGATAATGACTCTAATAGAACTTTAAATATAAGATTTTCTTGGAAGTTTTTAAATAAAGTATTTGTTTCTTTTGGAATAAGTTTATGTAGACTTACAAATGTATATTTTTGATTTTGTAAGCAATGTCAATTTCTGGAAAATATTTTGAATTACAAGGCTTCATGAATGCATTTTAAATAAGATTTTCAAAAGTTCCAGGTTCCTGGATAAAAGTAATTTGTGTGAATAACAGACTTTTAGATGTTTTCAAATTTGTGTGGATAACCGACGTTTCATTATGGTTCTTTTCCTTCTTAAGACTAAGCATTAATTTGTATGTGGTGTTTGTTCACGTATGGTAATGCATAGAAAATGATTTTACTAATGGACAGTTCCAGCAAAATGCCATACAAAAAGATTCTCTGATAAGATTTAATGGAAGCAAACACATCAGATGTCTGATAATAGAAGAGGTAATAGTAATGACCTAATCTTATTACCTGTCTTTTTTCCTCTCTTTGTTTGGTTTAAATATAAACTCAGTAATCTTGATACGGTGGAAGTGGTAGGAGTTGATTTTTGTACTTGATCTGTTAAGTCAACTGTTAAATGTATATTTTTTGAGGAGTATGGTGAATCATAGCACGTTTACTATTTTATTAATCCTTCCATGTGAAATGATATGAAGAATACTTCAAAGGTGGCAGTCTTAATCAAAAAATATATGCACCAACTAGCAAACGTATAATCAGAAAAATTACAGGTCACAAAATGAGGTAAGCAACATTAAAAAATATACAAACTATTGGCGATTCATCTCAAGTGACTTCATTATTATATTGATGGCGCTGTGGAAATCATGTTGAATGTTTTATTTTTAGGATAATCATTTTTGAGGGTAGCACTTTAATATAATAAGCTTTAAGGATATTTTTATAGAAAAAAGTATAAATTCTTTTATTTTTTTAAAGTTATAAATGAAAATGATAAATTCATTTTTCATTTTTTTTATATAAAAGAAAATGATAAATTCATTTTTCTTCTTTTGCAAATTGTCTTTTAAAACTAATTTTTCAGAAGTATCGTCCTTAAATTTATTACTTGAAACAAATAACCCCTTTAAGTGAAAATGTTTGATGATGCTTGTATATACTCTATAAGTTTAGTTGGCATTTGACTGTTAATAATATTGGGCTTAAAATGGAGATTCAAAGCTGGATCTTTCAATGCGTATTTGTTGACATTTCTTTTGCAAATTGTCCTTTCAAATCATTTTTGGCTTTTGTCATCCCTCACGATAAAGTAGGGCAGCCTACAGTAAGTTGAATGCCAATTCAAGAAATAGTTTTTTTTTTCTTTTTCCTTATATGGCATATGAGTTATTATTTTCAATTGCACTCCAAGATTTTTTTGCAGAGCTTCAGGACAGGCAGAAGGAAGTTGGTATTTCAGATACACAACTGGGTTTAACAACTCTTGAAGAGGTCTTCTTGAATATTGCAAAGTAGGGAGAAATTGAGAGTTCTGATGCATAAGGGAGATTGGTCTCTCTAAATTTATCATTTGGGACTTCTCTCGAGGTATATAACTATGTTTTTCGGGTGCATTAGGTTTATATTTAAGGTAATTTTTTGAAGCAAGATATTTTTCAAAGAAGAATATCCTTTGGCTTGCTATGATTTACGTGACCAGAGGTTCACGACTACAATTTATCCAATGATCTGGACCATCGGTTTGTGATCAAATGGTTCAAATCAATGAAGTGCAAAGTATTTCTGCGAAGTATTTGTGCTTCATTTCTATGAATTTATACGAAGTCATATCATTTGCAACTATACATATAAATTTGAGATCATATATACATGTAAATTATCAGGACTTGTATGTAATTCTAATTGTTGACCGTTACACTTATGTATAGGTAATTAGCATTTCCAAAGTGAAGAACAACTGCATCAAAGAACTATCGATAACTAAGCCATAAACAAGATTTTAACTGTTATGTATTATAATATTTTGTTCGTACAAGTTGCGTAGACTTGTTTGTAAATAGTTATGTTACATGGATTCGATTATTTTGTCGAAATATTGTCACTGAAATGATTATGGATATTATACCTAATTATTCGATAAATGTTTTTTTATGATGATTATCAATGTTGGCTTAAACTTGATAATCATGTGATTAATTATTTGTTTTAATGTGGTTACTTTGCATAAGTGATTGTTGGAAATGATACAAGCCATCAACGGTAAATAGCTGTGATTAACATATGTTGTACATCAATCAATAAGTTTTAGTAGCGTTTTAAAAGTCCTAGGAAAATATAATAGTAACATAGAAAAATTGCTATAGAAAATAAAAAACAAGGGTGTAAGTATCACTTTGGTAGCATTTTTAGAACACTGCCAAAAAACCTTTAGTAGGGTTTTAGAAACGCTACAATATGTTTATTTTTGGTAGTGTTTTCTACAACGCAACTAAAACTTTTAGCATGTCGTATGGTAGCGTTTATCAAAACGCTACTACAAGAATTAGTAGCGTTTTTTCAATGCTATGAAAGACATTTTCTGGTGTAGTGAACTAAAGTATCCCTCTTTTCCCTTCTGCAAACATGGAGATGGGTTCGACATATGTCCCTCCTCCCGAGCCATCTAGAGTCGTGGAGGAGAAGTCGACCAAGTCCAATGTTGGAGGTAAGCTCATGTATTCCTTTCTAATCCTATGTTTACTTCTTCGATCATGACTTATATTGTCGTGGTAGCTACTTCGTTGGAGAAGGAGAAAGTTGAAGCAGAAACTGTTGCTGTGGAGAAGAATGACACTAGGAATTTGACTAAAGGCTCGATGGAGAATAGGGACGATAAAGGATCACCGAAGGACGACGATATCTAGATCGTTGGGGAGTCCAAGAGAGGTGATCATCCATCAATGGTCGAGATCAAAGCTCAACATGAGCAGCACATTTTGTCCATGAAGCCCGAGCTATCTGAAGATCCCTCGAATGTTCAGCCCATCTAAGTTATCCCCTTGACCATCCTTTCTTCGGCCGAGGTTCCCCCTTTCATGGATTTAACTATCCCACAAGAGCAAGACTCAGAACCAACCCCTCGTTCTTTTGGAAGCCGCTCGTGGGATCGAGACGCAACTGACCACCGAGGAAGTAGTGGAAATGGTTAAACAGAAAATGCTGGCAGAGATGATCGTGCGAGGAGAAATGCCACCTCCATTTTAGAAGTTTTCTTATAATTTTACTTTTAGGCCCTCTGGAAGTTTCATGCGAGTGTGGCCCTCGCGTTTTTTGTCATCATCAATTTCTGTATTTTTGTGGATGATGTTTTAACTTTACCTGTCAAGCAACAACATTTTGTAATCATGCCACATTAATGAAAATCTTCTTGTCATTAAATACTTGTGTCGACAATGTGCTGCATATGTCAAGAATGGGAACGCCGTTCGGGTTCCCTATCTTATTCCATCCTTTGAGGGTTACTTAGACATTACCCTAGTCTGGGTTATTCATCGACCCTCTTGCCCCCGGTGTTGGGGTAATTTGCTTGGTTATCGGGCTCTCCAATCATACTTAAGGTGGATTCAACCCAGATCGGGAGTTAGACGTCCTTAAGTAGGAGCGCTTTTAGTCTTTTATACTCACCCGCTAGTCGGCAAGGGGTAGAGTTTTTAAGGATTGAGCGGTCTTTTGATGAAGTGCACCTTTCACGCTTGTCCGCCATTTATACTCTTCCTCAAGTCATGGGGATTAGAGTTATATCCAAATAGCCGGTCATTATGTTTGGTTAAGTGTCATCCTTACTTTCAGTCAGCAAAGTAGGAGTCAAAAGTTGATCGATCATTCTAAGTTTAGGACCGATATTTTTGATTTGATTGATCTTTTATTTTTCCAACAGCGCTGGCCCGCTTTGTCCTGGGCCGGCAGGTTAGGATGTCCAGATTTGAGCTAAAGTTGGCCGAATCACAACATTTAGCTATTATAACAACGAGTCAGAGCAGGAAAGGAGCCTTTTATTCATAAACTATTGCAATTGATAGATGATTGCTTATTACAATACTAAAACAACACTAAAACAAATGAAATAGTAGGGAAACTAGAAATCCTAAGAAAGATAAGGTCGTAAGTGCTCTGCATTCCATGCTCTCTAAAAAGGTTCACCATCAACAGTCGACAGCCTGGAGCTTCCATTATCAAGCTTTCATTGAATGACATAAGGCCTTCCCATTTGGGTCCCATATGGATGGGAGTTAGAAAGACCTGTTTCAAAACAAGGTCATCGATATCGGAAGTCTTCGGTTGGACCTTTTTGTTATAGTATCCTGCAATCCTTCGCCTATGGGCTTCGACACAGAGATTTGCCTCTTCTCTTTTTTCGTCAATCATGTCTAACGATGTTAAGAGAAGTTCTTTATTAGACAATGGGTCATAACAAGTCGTTCGATGAGAAGGGACTTCGAGTTCTAACGGAAGATCAACTTCCGAACCGTAGGACAAAGCGAAAGGAGTATGGCCAGTGGCTGTCTTATGGGTAGTATCATGTGCCCAAACGGCTAGAGGCAATTCGTCGACCCATTTTCCCTTAGCTTGCTCTAGTCGCTTTTTCAGGATGGGTTTGATAATCTTATTAACCGCTTAAACTTGGTCATTAGACTGGGGATGTGCAACTGCAGTATACTTTTTCTCAATGTGATACCTCTCACAAAAGTCTCTGAAATTCAGGCTGCTGAATTGAGTTCCATTATCTGTGATAATGGTCTGAGGTATCCATACCAACATATGATATTTCTCATGATGAAGTTGATGACTCGTTTTGTTGTGATCGTGGTCATCTTCTCGACCTCCGCCCATTTGTGAAATAGTCCACTGCCACGATTGCGTATCGGGTGCCTCCCTTAGAAATGGGCAAGGTTCCGATGATGTCTATTCCCCATACGGCGAATGGACAAGTGATGACCATTTGGGTGATCTCTGTCGGAGGAGCTCTTGGGATTTGCGTGAACCTCTGGCATTTATCACATCTTTGGGAATAGTTAGTTGCATCTTTGTTGATAGTTGGCCAGAAGTACCCCATATTGCAATAGTTTCTTGGCCATTGTTTGTCCCCTGGTGTGTGCTCCGCAATCTCCTTCATGTACCTCTCTTAATATCCTCTTGATATCATCATTGGCCACACAACGAAACATGGGAATGGAGAAACCTCTTCTATATAGTTGGTTTTGTTGAATAACGTACCTGGAAGCCTATCGCACGATAGCTCGTCTCTCGTTTCTCTTTTCTAGTAACATGCCATGGAGGAGGATGTTTTTAATGGGAGTCATCCAGTATTCTCCTTCAGGGTCGGCATTATCTTGGTCGACTTACATCTGCTTGATGCTCGATATGCTCAGGGTCTCTATAGGAACTAGCTCTGTTTCATCTGGGTGGTCTGAACTGGCTAGCTTTCCCAACCTATCCGCTTTTCGATTTTCCTTTCTGGGAATGTGGGAGATGCTATACTGGTCGAAATCATGCAATATCCTTTCGACTTGTTTGAGATAGGAAGTCAGTTGAGCTCCTTTGGTAAGATATTCCTTCCGAGCCTGGCACACCACAAGTTGTGAATCACAAAAAATCTCGAGTGACGTTATTTTCAGATCCTTCTCGAGTTTGAGCTCGACAATCAGGGCCTTGTACTCGGAGTTGTTTTTTGTTGCCACAAAGTCTAACCTCAGAGCATAATAGATCGACTGTCACTCGGGAGATAGCAATACCACGCCGGTACCCAAGCGTTGGTCATTACGAGATCCATCCATGTATAGTTTCCAGACGATTGACTTAAACTCGGTACCCAAGGCCTCGATACTATCCTCTGGGTCTTCATCTTCCGAGGTAGTAAATTCAGCTATGAAATTGGCTAGGGCCTGCCCCCGGATGGATTTCCGCAGAACAAAAGTTAAATCAAATTGGCTTAACTCAATGATCCATTTAAGCAGTCTCCTGCTCGCCTTGGGTCACTCCAAGACCTGCCAAAGGGGTTGATCGATGAATATTTTGATGGGATGAGCCTGGAAGTAGTGCCGAAGCTTTCTCGATACAATTAATAAGCTATAGGCGAGTTTCTCAATCATCAGATAGTTGCGCTCTTCCCATGTCAATTTTTTTCTTATGTAATAAACCGGTCATTGCACCCGGTCTTCCTCATGGATACGGACCGAGCTGATCGCATGTACGGATACTGCTAAATATACAAACAAATCTTCATGGTTGATGGGTTTGGATAGGATGAGGGGCTTCTCTACATGGTCGAGCAGGTTTTAATTAGCTTCAACACAGTCTGGTGTCCAAGCAAAGTTCCGTTTTCCTCTTTTAATTAATTCAAAGAAGGGTAGGCATTTGTTGGTCGACTTGGAAATAAATCGATCCATTGCTGCTACCTTACCTGCCTGGCTTTGAACGTCATTGATCCTTCGAGATTCCTTAATTCCCTTAAGGGTCGAGATCTGGTGGGGATTGATTTCAATCCCTCGAGAACTAACTATGAAACCCAGAAATTTTCCTGACGCTACTACGAAAGAACAATTTAAAGGATTTAATTTCATTCTATACCTCCGGAGGATGTCAAACATTTCAGACATGTCGCTTATGTGGTCGGGTGATTGTCTTGACTTTACTAGCATGTCGTCCACGTATAACTCCATCGTCTTCCCTATTTGATCATGAAACATCCGATTAACCAATCGTTGTAGGTTGCCCCCACATTCTTCAATCTTAAGGGCATAACCACGTAACAATACATTCCAAGGTCAGTGATAAAGCTGGTGTGCTCTTGGTCGGGATATGCATGACGATCTGGTTATGTCCTGAGTATGCGTCCATAAAAGATAAGAGTTCGTGCCCAGCGGTCGAGTCCACCAATTGGTCTATCCTAGGCATTGGGAAACTATCTTTCGGGCAAGCATTATTTAGATCAGAAAAATCAATACAGGTTCGCCACTTCTCGTTATCCTTCTTTATGAGCACCGGGTTAGTTATCCAGTCAGGATAGGTCAAGCCCCGGATAAATCCATTGGATTGTAGCTTCCCAATCTCCCTTTTCGAGGCCGCAGACCTTTTGGCGCCAAGCAGTCGCCGATTCTGCTTTATGGGGGTATACTTCAGATTAATGCCGAGGGAGTGAGTTATAACGAAGGGTAAAATTCCACACATGTCAGCGTGGGTCCATGCAAACACGTCAAGGTTTACGCGGAGAAATTCAGTCAATTCCCTCGTATGGAGGGGATCAAGATGAGACCCAATCTTCAGAACCTTGGTAGGGTCGTCTCTATCGATCGAAATCTCTACGATACACTACACCATATATGCTAATTAGGCTGTATTTTTAGCAGTATCTAAAGCAATTAGGCACGGTAAAAAGCCGTATCAAAAAGTAGCATGTTAAATTATTAGATACAGCTATAAACTGTATCTCACTACTAACAACATATGGCTCTTAGTCGTATCTAAAGTCTAATCAGACACGGTCTTTGACCGTGTCTAATTATATGTGTGTGTACATATATATATATATATGTATATATATATATAAAAACAGAAACTATATCTTCATAACATAGAGCATATATACCACAAATTATACACAGGAATTACACAATATATATATATATATATATATATATATATATATATATATATATACTCAAAGCAATACAAGGTTTGTCATAACACAAACAGAATGTACATACGAACATATACAATAAAAGGAAACTGTCAAAGATTTTCATCACATTACAAACAAACAAAAAAGCACCAAAATCTCCAATAGGACTGCAGCCATGAGTTCCAGCAGCAACAAAAGCACCAACATACAAACATAACCGAATCGTGATATATATAGCCTACAGCCTGAGTTTCAGCAACACAAAAGCACCAAACTCTCCAACAGGACTGACCATAAAATACAAGAAACTAGTTACAAATACTTCACTGGACAGGTGATCAACATTGTAACTCACTGTGACTGAGATGCAAACATAAATACAGAGATAAGTGTATGCCAATCAATGTGTTTGTGTACACCGGTAGTCGATCACTGTAAGGGGTTCAGATCGACCAGTCGATCACCGTATTTGTGTAATTTCACTGGACACCAATAACAGTGAAGGGCATATCGTGTCGATCCGTGTGTTTGTGTAATTTCACGGTAGTCGATCAGTGTGTTCGTGTATAAATACTTCATTGGACACCAATAACAACCTAGTCGAATCGACTAGTCGAGCGTCGTACTGATAACAGTGAACTTGCATAGACAACCTAGAAACATACCAGCATCTCACATGCTTTGTGGTTTAACATGACCTCCAACATCGTATATAGGAGATCGAGATTGTACACATGAATATAGAGAAACTAAAATAGCATTCGGTTTGATTAGTATATGTCTCAAAAATGAATGAATACACATTGTAAACTGGTTTTGCTATAACCATAGGATTTTAAATGAAATTAACTGTACATAAGAATGGAAAATTGATAGTCATTAAAAATGGAAACCCAAAAGAAGAATCACCTGAGCTGTAGTTGATCTACAGCACCGGTAGTTCGTACCCTAGCATACAGAACATCCTCATACACACACAAAAAGGAACAAATAAACCAAATGTCGACTTTCTGATTAAGAATTTACTGGGCTTTCTGATTAAGTGTAAAATAATATATACCTGCTCCAACGTCTAAAGATATTGAATCATCATCTTCGGATGACACACATACTGGACTTTCTGATTAAGAATTTACTAGGCGATTCACCAGGCGGATGCATATTAACTCACGCGTAGGGTTAGTAATCCATGCTTATTAGCTTTATCCAAATGTCGAATGCCCCTTCACTTAACCTTTGGAAAAAGGTGCTTTCTCTTGGAACTTTCAGTTTCTTTGATGTAGACTGTGTAGTGCAAGTTAATTTACACTACAGTATGCTACAAAGTAGGGGAAAGTTGCTAGTGAAAGCAGCTTTTTACTAAGGTTAAGTGCAGCAGCAGCCGACATTTGGATAAACCTAATAAGCATGGATACCCGACCCTATGCGTAAGCTAAAATGCATCCACATGGTGGATCGCCTATTAAAATATTAACCAGAAAGTCTAGTAATCATCCGTCTACCAAAATTTTCAACAAACCTGTTAAAATATTTTCAATACACTTGTTATCTCTCAAAACAGAGTAAACTTCTTATAAGACAACCCAATTTTAATTTCAAGCATAAGGCAAACAAACAATCAAATGACGATGAAATCATGGCAAACTAACTCATTTTATTTCTTTGTTTCATGGATATACCACAATCTAAAATTATACCATACATGTTTCCAATAGCAATTCAGATGTTTTTTACATTATCACAAAACATGATTCAAATTTGATTTCTCTGATTTCAGGGTATAACCAAAAATCCGTCCCTAACACAAAGTAGCAATCAACTAACAAACTTACACAAACCAATTGAATTGAAACAGCTAACAGACGAGTTGAGGATTTTTTTCCATATAGGGCAGAAATAAAAAATCTGCTTACAAATCATTTTCAGTTGGACAAAAATGACAATTTTTACATAGGATTTATAATTTTGAGCTAGATCTAGTGCCCTAGCAGGGGACACATTGGCTCCGCCACTGACACTAACACAAAGTAGCAATCAACTATCACACAAAGATTTCAATTTGTTCCCTACTATCAGTCATGCATGCCAAAATTCAATTGAAACACATACCTGCATTGTCAAAGGAGGGCTAGGGAGACCAAGGGTTGCTGCGTTTCTGCCGAAGGAGAGGGTTGTTGTCTCTGTCGAAGGTGGAGGCACGATTTGGTGACCGAAAACCCTAATTTGGGTTTTCGGTCACCATTAAAGTAAAACAAATGGAAAAGGGAGTGGCCAAATTTTTTATTTCGAGTGCCTAATGTGATGCACAATATGATACGAATTCGATTTGGCCCAAATCCATATCAAGCTAACTAATCTGGGGCTTCATTGATGGACGGTCAGATTTAGGGCGTTTGGGGTGGTGCAGATCGCAAAATGTAGTTTGATACGGATCTGAGCACTATCAAATATGATACGGCTTTAACCCGTATTATATGTCTGCATCCATCTGTGGCAAATTGGCTGTTATGGTGTAGTGGTAGCCACGTTCGGGGATGCCATTCTGTACCATGGTCTTTATCCTCTCTTGGGTCGATGTCCTCGACTTCACAGATGGACGGTCACGACGGGGATATTCTTTGTAGTTGCTATGCTTCTCCCCCCAGGGGAAGAGGATTCTTCAGACTCTTTGCTACTACTACTTCGTAGCTCTTTCCATTCTGCCAAGTAGCAGGCTCGTCCTATTGCCTGATCTCCTCATACTGTCCCAATTCCACTATCACTCGGGAATTTCAAAAGTAAACACCAGGGAGCAATACATGCCGTTAAGACAGCTAAGGCCGATCGTCCCAGAAATGCATTATACTGGGAGTTGATGTTCATTACAACAAATGGCTGAATTCTAACTCTTCGACGGTCTCCATATCCCAACTCTGCAGATAGCTTAACCTGGCCAACTGGTTCAGTCGAGGCTCCATTGAAACTGTGTATCTGGCCAGTACATGGCCCCAAGTCCTTCAGCTACAATTTCATTTGGTCATAGGCCTGCTTAAACAAAATGTTCACCGAGCTTCCATTGTCGACCAGAACCTTCCGCACCGTTGCTGGTTCGATAATGGCTGTTATCACTAGTGGATCGATGGTTGGGGCCCCTATGCGGATCGACTCCCGATCACGGACGACGATAATGTTAGACATCATTTTTCTTTTCTTAATGGGACTTGCAGCTTTGAGGGAACTTTCTTCCGCAACCTCTAGATGTTTCGTGGAATTAAGATAGTGATCCATGGATCGGATGCTGTAACCTGCAGGATGCGGTCCTCCAACAATGGCATTAATCACAATCCCATTTCCTTTCTCTTGGGCGGTGGCCTGAGGTGGGGCCTGGCTTTGTTTGGGTGTTGAAGTCCCTTGCCCCCTATCTCTTGAGGCTGTCTTATATTCATCAAGTTTTCCCTCTCGAGTTAACTTCTCGACGATGTCCTTGAGATGTCGACATTCGTTGGTCGTATGTTTGAAAATTTCATGTAATAAGCAATACTTCCCAGTCGCCCACTCCTTCTCAATAGGCTCACGCAGGGGAGGCCTCTTATACTGGACCGTGCTACAGGTATTGAGATAAATATTCTCCAGCGTGACGTTCAAGGCTGTACAAATCTCGAAAATCTGGAACCGGGGTCGTTTTCTGGTATTCCCCCTTTGTCCGAGGTTCCAACTGGCTTCCTTCGATCCTTCGCCATTCTGTTTACCACGGTTCCCAATATTCACTTCTAATTTTACAGAGTTATCCCTAGATTGTTTGACCGCGACATTGTTCTGGATCGGTATGGTAGATACATTCTTCGGCCTAATCTCCTCTTCTAACTTCGCATCCACCTGACTCAGTCAGATGTTGTCCTTTTCGTAGAATGTTTCAATCATTGTGGGCGGCTTCCCTATCAAATACTTTCCAAATTCTATACGTTTATCGATGCCACCGACCATGGCCATCAGGATGGTTTCATGATTAGGGTTGCTTACCTCAGTGGCAGCCCGGTTGAATAGATTGAGAAAGTTTCTCAGGGATTCTCCCCTCTCCTTCTTGACTGCTGAAAGAGCCATGACATGCTTCGATTTGGTTGCATGGATACGGAATTGATTCAAGAACTTCTCACTCAAGTCATTAAAGCTTGGGACCGACCTCGTAGGCAAGCGCACGACCACATGAGTGCTACTCCGCTCAAAACGATTGGAAAGGCTTTGCATTTGATGGTGTCGGGAGCTACCACCACATCCATATGCCATGAGTACCTCATTAGATGTTGTTGTGGGTCAAAGGTTCCATTGTACTGGTTCATCTAGGGCATATTGAATCTCCTGGGGAATTCTGCTCGTAAGGTGTCATTGGTGAATGGAGTATGGCTTCGATCGACTCCATAGTCCTCATTCCTATGTCCTCTACTATCGTTCAAAATTTGTCATACCATGGCGGTCAAATTCGGTGGAATGGCTGCATTTCGGTCGGATTCTTCAACCGATCGACCTCTCCTAGCTCTCTCATCAGGTAACATCGTCTGACTGGCTGTACGGCCAGTCCTTCTTCCTCCCCAGGTGTCTCTGTCGATCACAAGATTTCGGAGGGGGGGGGGGTGTGGATAGGGACGCGACCTCTATATATAACATTCTGGTGAGCAGGAGGAAACGCTTATCGATTTCGTGGGGCCACGGGACCGACGGTTTCCACCTCGAGATATGTGACACCCCACGTCCGTTATTGTCACTCACAAAGCGAATGCATGAAGTTTCGTGAAGCGTTATAGTAAACAGAACAGAAATATTACAAGACAGACATATATAATAACAGCAGAATAAAAACTTTATTTATCATAAGATACCGTGGTCCAAAAACATCACATGTCTGCAACACAAAAGCCCATTACAACATAAAAGTTACTGTCTTGTACTTCAAAAATATCAGAGTACATAAAAGAAATAAAATTCCCCAAAAACAAAATATAGCCATAACAACAATGATAGGATCTTGTGCCATACATATCAGCAGCTCCAGCAAAAGAAAGCAGAATCACGGTCAAGCCTGAGTGTTTCCTCCCTGAGAACCTAGGAGGGGGGGGGGGAATGGAAGAAAGAAGGAGAAACAAAAAGGGTCATATAATAAGTCTAGCGAGTCTAGTTACTTTTAGTAAGTAAATAAATAAAAGTAGCATGACAAGCATATAAAGTGGATAAGAGAGATTACTACATAAAAGACAGGTGTGACAAGGTAGACATGATAAGGTGTATGCGCTTCTCTAATGATTACTCTGCATTATTACTAGTATAACCAGAATGAGATGATCCCTTCCACTATAAGGTGGTAGACTTAGGCATACGTCCAAGTGTACCCTAACTACTACCCTAATCGATTGGCTCCCTAATCCGCGTAGATACTCTGTGCCAGCCCCACCGTTGGATATATCATGTCCTAAAGTGGCAACCCCTCGCTGATATACACATCCCCATATCTACAGGTGTCACGGTCGTGTTATCCCCTTCTGCCCGGCTCAAGCACGCACATGGTCCGGTCGGTTTGCTCCGCCTACACCATCCTCCACATTTGGATCTCTTACAATCAGTCCAGTAAGCGTGACCCTTCTCCGACCTAGTACAGAGTACATGTTTTGATACTTACCCTGGGTTACTGGATGAAACGAGTCCCACACAATATGATACAAGCTCTCCCCTTTGTCTTGTATCCCCCACTAGGTTTTCTTTGGCTATGTATACCACTAGGTGTCTTTAATTACATAACCCTATCATTTCTACAAGTTATGCTTTACCCTAAAAGGTGTCTTTAATTACATAATTTTATTATTTCCACCGGCTATATATACCACTAGGTGTCTTTAATTACATAACCTTATTGGGTTAAGTTTGTGGGCCTATATGTAAATATTACCCACCCCCTCTGATTTACATAACCCACCCACTGTCCAACCAATTTTACTTAACCCTAACTTTAGTTCATAATCATACAATCCCTATGGATTAGATTAGGTTAAGTAGTCCAATTCATTACCATATCCATTTAGGTTTATAATGGGCTAGACCTCCCACATTAGGCCTACAACTTGTGGATGCTGGATATGCCGGTCGGGTCCAGGCAGACTTCTTCCACAATTTGGGCCTAACCTCGTATCATTGCCCGATTCGTATTTGCGCACTTAGACCTCTCACATTAAGTTTAACATTAGTGGCTACTGGATATGTCGAACGGGTCCGAGCAGACTTCGACCACTAATGCAACCTAACCACGTGTCATAAATGCAATTACAATCTTTCATTGTAATTATTAGACATTTCATTCTTATCCAATTCTTACTATGTCTTTATAGGTGATTATGTCCCCACTTCCCCAATTTGAATTAAATGTCCAATTCATATAAACATTATTTAAATTATGCCAATTCTAACCTTTTCCCCCCGTTCCCTAACTAACGCATTCACATATATTGGCGGCATCTAAGCTAGAAATGAGCCTAGTCATACAAAATAAAAAGGGAGAAGTGGTGGAATATGACAAAGGTGAGTGTTTTGGCATAAACATAAACTAGCATGGTGATAAGGTGGACATATAAGCATAAATCTAATGAACTTTTGGCAGTTAATTGATTCTAACATAACTATGATGTCATAATAAGCATAATAAGATCTAAATTAACAATTTAGATGTCCAACTGGTTTAGATATAATATGATAGGCACAAGGTGATAAACTAGATCTGATTAGCAATTTATATGTCCACATAATTCAGATCCAATGGTTAAAACTAGATATAACACAAACAAGGTCAATTTCCACATTATAGAATGTCATAATAGATCCAACAAGATAGGGATTTACATCAATAGTAAAAAATAGATCTAACACAAATAAGGTCAAGATCCACATCATAGAATGCCACAAAAGTTATAATAGATCCAACAAGATAGAGATTTAGATCCAAGTTATACACAATTTAGTATGTCATAGGTTCACAATTTACAATGGATCCAATATAATATAAGCACATGAACACATCCAAACTATTGTCATATCACGTTTACTTTTATGTATTTAAATCTAAAAGCAACTAGGAACTCATAGTGTTTGGATTAGAAAATAGAAGAAGAATGGATCTCGAATCTCTAACCGAATTGCTTAAGTTGATAGTTGTAGGAGATTAACAGATCTAGTTCAATTCAGACACCGGCAGAATTTGGTCCCCATGGATTCTCAATGAAAAAAACAAGAGAAATGACCATGTATTTATAGCCGCCAAACCCTCTGAAACCGGTTGCCGCATCAGCCCTAGGGGTGTCGACACCCCTATAGGTGGGTTGACCCTGGTGTCGACACCCCTTAAGGGGGGTCGACAACGGTGTCGACACCCCTCTAGGAGGGTCGATCCCCTAGAGCGAGAAATTTGCCGCCAGAAGAATTTCGATTTTTGGACCCTTTCTGGATAAATGCTGACTCATATCTCATTCATAGGTGTATCATGTGTATATACATATTTCTTCTACGCGCATACAAACTAAAAATCCTCATAACTTCTTCATACAGTGTCCGTTTTATGCAAAACAAATGTCTATCTCGACCAGAATTTCGAGACGGACGCAATGGAGCAATCCGTTTTCCTTAATCCTGAATATTAAATTAATTATTATATAATTTATTGTGACGGCCCGCCTTGTACCACCCGACATTTCCTATGAAAGTGCGCTGTGCCAATGCCCGACTAGCACGGGACGGTCGTCAAAGAAAGGAAAAGGAAGGAAACTTTACGGTGAACTAACAAAGAACCTGTAGAATGTCTCACAGCGCATGGAATAAAATATAATAATAACATAACTTTGACATAAAACAGGCGAGATAGTGCATAAGCTGAAAACCAAACCATCATAGCAGCGGAATCCAAAATACAGCTTATGATCCAACATCATTATTACAATTTCAAATTCACTATCTCTAAAGCAAAAGAAAGGAAAGGTACACTACTAATGCCCAAGCAGTGACCAACAACAACACAGGAAGAATATATGTAATAGTATGTAGGAGCCACGTGCTCGTCTCCAGATCAGCTACTCGTGCATACCACCTAACCTGTCTCTAGTCTGCTCGTTTAGGAGCACCCAGAGTAATAAGAAGAGACATAAAACTCTGGGTCAGACAAAAAGTCTGGTATGAGCGATAAGCAACAAAACAGAACAAAACAGGTATAATCCAATCATACCTGAACCTGGACCTGCAACCAAAGAGTCAACACAACATACCGTACAATACTCTAAGGTAACACTGGCATAGGGTGTAAAGATAACGGGGGAGGGGGTGTGCATGTCACAGTGATAATAAAGAAATCAAGCATAGCAACCATCCTCACATCTCTCACTCAGTGCATAAAGCATACGATAGCCATTACTCTGTTCACCTAATCCTTTAGGCCATGACGGAGTCCAACCCCGTATAACTATCACTACAAGCCCCTAATCCATCTCTTAGTGGTGAACCAAAATTATGGATATCGATAACCCGTTTGCACATGTCTCACAGCAAAGCCCAATCATAAAGTTAACTCGTTGGTTCCCATTTGGATCCTGAGTTCTAACTTCTCAATTGAACTACCTTTGCATCTCGGGTTTTAGTCATCATCATCATCACGGTTCGATCTCCATTCAGTTCGTAGCTCCAAGCTTCCATTCATGTCCATACTTCAGTTCAGATGTGCACGGTACGTGATTCGCTAGCGGTTCGCGGTTCCTGGTCATGCGAAACTCATGGGTCTCCTGTTTAGGTCGTGATCCATGGACGGCTCGTGGGCCTCTTCTACATCAGCTCGTGGTCCTCTTCCTCACGATTGCCCTCCTAGGCTTCGCCATATTCCTCACTTTTGTGGTGTGAGGATTCATCATCTTCCACACAGTCGAGGTGTGCGGATCGTGATCTTTCCTCACGTTCGCGGTGTGCGGATCGTGGTCTTCCCTCACGGTCGCGGTGTGCGGATCGTGGTCTTCCCTCACGGTCGAGCTGTGCGGATCGTGGTCTTTCCTCACGGTCGTGGTGTGAGGATCGTGGTCTTCCCTCACGGTCGAGGTGTGCAGATCGTGGTCATTCCCCATGATCGGGGTGTGGGGTTCGTGGTCATTCCCCACGATCGGGGTGTGGGGGAGATCCGATCCGGTCCAAATTCCTGCAACTCTTCCAGCGAGCTATTTATGCCATACGACGGCGTTTTCGACCAATCTAACTTTTTCTAAACAATCATAAATCATTTCAAACAGTCATAGCAACATGTATAATCAACCATAAACACAAAAATAAAAATATGACAAGTTTAAACGGATCAAACGTACCAAAAACCCATATTTTCCCCTTAATCATGTTTAGGCATAACTAATGATAGGACTAACAAAAATTGTCCAAATTAACCCAAATTTCTAACAGAGACCTAAAATAATATTTAAGAATTTTTACAAATTTTTCCAGATTTTTACAACACATAATTTCGCTAATTAACGCTAATTACACTAATTAGTGAAAAACAAAGCTAATCACTCACCTTTGCCACAAATAAAACTTTCAGAACTGAAACTCCTCTGATTTGGGCGAATACTGATGTCTAACAGCAGCTCTAATACTGATTTGGTGAAGAACTTCCTTGATTTGGTGTTGCTAAGCCTAATCCTTGATTAAACGGTGATTAGAGATGATTCTAGATGTTGGAGGCCATTGTTAGGGTTTCTATGATATATGTGGCGGCTGGAAAGTGACTAAAAACCGAAATTCCTAATAGCCCTTAAATACCCCAAATCCTGAAATCCCCCGCCGGGCCTAGCTGTTAATTACCCAATTAAGCCCGGTTAAGCTGTTTTTCACCTTCTAAACATTGTTTTAGCCATATCTCCCAAACGGTGAGTCCGTTTGGCTAATGTGACCACTCTACGGAAAGGTAAACCATCATCCGGATCTAATGGAAGTGATTTCAGGTCAAAAATTCTTACCAATCAAAAGTTATGGACGAAACAAGATCAGCTAGGGGCAAAATGGTCATTTAAAAATCGACAAAAATCATGAACATGGGAAATGACCCCAATAGTCGTCTCCCAAAGTCACATGGCTATACGACTTCGCATGAGAAAGAAATAAATATTTTATGAACCCTTGATGCATAGAATGCGGGTCGTTACATTCTTCCCCCCTTAAGAAATTTCGTCCTCGAAATTCCTTAACTAAAACATACAAAAGATCCCGCATGCCTACCAATCATTAACAAAACAATAAAGCATACAAAACAACACAATTAGCCTATCCTAGCTTGCGGTTTTACTAACAGGGGAGTACTATATCGATATAAAACCTTACCAGGCAAAGAGTTCTGGATACTTCCTCCTCTGTTTCCCAAGTACAGTCTTTCTCATCATCACCCCACTAAACTTTGACTAGTTTCACCACCTTCCTTTGAAGCTGCTTCGTATCGTTCCCAACAATACACATAGGCTTGCGGTTCCAAACCGCCTCAGGTTCAAACTCGACATCATCAAACTGTTCTGGTGAAATAGCCACACTAGGGTCATGCACAGACTTCCTTAACTGGGAAACATGAAATACGTTGTGAACTCCCACCATCTTGTCTGGTAACTCAACCTTATATGCCGAATTTCCAACTCGTTCGAGAACCGGAAATCGACCAACAAATCTTGAGCGACCTTCATTCGTTGTTGGATAATCTTGATCTTATCTGAATTTTGTCTTATCATATCTGGTCCAAGCGTAAACTTCTCACCAGTCTCCAACCAACATGATGGTGAGTTGCACGGTCTTCCGTACAAAGCTTCAAATGGAACCATACCAATACTGGACTAATAACTATTGTTATATGCAAACTCAACCAAATTCAAATGGTCATCCTATGACCCTCCAAAATCCAATATACAAATCCTCAAAAGAACCTTTAATACACGATTCACACAAATACCACCACAACCTGATCTAATCCTTGGTAAACCACCAACGAAATCCATTGAGACTTGTTTCAAGGGTTGGGACAAACCACTAGGCTTCCTTTGCTCAGCTTTAACTAACTGGCAATCCATGCACTTGGAGATAACTTCCCAACGTCTCTCTCCATCACTCAATCCTTTTACGTTGGGTACAACTAGCCTTTCATTCTTTTGAAGCCATCCTTCTCGATCAAGTCCTTACTTGATCAATCTCTCTCCATCGATATCCATCTCTACCTTAGAGGTGGTTTCCAATAGGTTAGGGTCGTTCCTCTAACTGGAACCAATCCACTCAATCAAAATCGATCTAATCGTCAAACTTGCTAACATTTCTGCATCCAATCCATGCTTAGATCTGAAACCATATCTCGCGATATACTCTAATGGCTTCCATCCCAGAAACATAACCCCTAAACTGGAATGTCTCCTACTCAATGCAACTGTTACCGCACCTAAATCCTTTGCTATGTCCACTCTGCCCCATGAAGTCATGACAACTTCACTACACTGGCTCATAGCCTTGCTACGATCACTCTACCCCATCACTAGAACCCCATAGGTGATAGTCTACCCAATAGAAGAAAAATAGAGACAAACATAGCAACCATAGCATCCATCAAACAAGTTCTATCTATCACCTGCTAAAGCCATGAATACGTCGATACCTGTATGTATGTTCCAACCAACATCAATAACTTATGGAAGCCCAGCCTCCAAACGGACTACCGTACGTCCAACGCACGTTTATCCTCCAAGGATAACTAGATCACGTCCAACGGATCCAAGGTAACGGGCGTCCCTAGATACCCCTGCTTTAAGTCCGCCTAAAATACTTGAGTCCAACCCAAGTCTATCCATTATCTTGCTGCCCTCTCGAGTCCAACTCGAGCCAAATCCAATTCCTTGCAGCCTTCTCGAGTCTAACTCGAGTCAATCTATGACTCAGACCCAGTCTTGATTATCCATTGCCGACAAACTCTAGTCCAATGTGAGTCATCTCCCTATTCGTTCCATCTCCAAGATCAATGAACACCCATTTTCTTTTACGAGTTCAAGTCCAACTTGAATCATCCTAATCTTCGTTGCATCTTCCATGATCAATGGACACATCCTATTCCTTCAAATTTCTACTATCCAAAGAGTACATCAACATAGGGTCCTAAACAATCCATTACTTTGAAACTTTCTCGAGTCCCAGTCGAGTCATCTCATAACCCTATCGAGTCTAACTCGGGGCAGTCCATACCATCGAATAGTCTTATCATGTCACGGCTTCCCATCACACCTCAAGTAAACCAAGATATCATCAAATGAAAAATCGCAACAACTATTTATCTCTCACGCGAACCATCCTAATCGAGCTCGACATTCCCCAAGCACAAGCCCCATAGGCCTAAACAAATATCAGACAAGCACCCGAGGAATATCTCCTCCAAATTTAGACAATCCACGTGAGGTGATACTAGCAAAACATCCCAGCACTAGAGCACTCATTTGCCTCCCAGAGACAACTAGAACTTATTACAACAATAACCTCTCAGCTTCCTTAACTCCAGTTACTATCGCCATCACTAGGTAGGTACCTAATACCACCCTATACCTTTGGAGTAGATCGACTGCCCAAAATAATGCTAAACCCAGTAAAGCCTAAACAAAGCAAACATACATCCATGACTCGATAAGACCAAATTACAACAAATCATACTAAGACCAGTCGAACAACCTATCGGGTTCGTCACTACTAAAGGTCTATCGACTATCTCGGATTTCAATTCCAAGCTATCTACCAGGTCACTAGATAAGAAGGAACGGGAAACCCCGGTATCAAACAACACTCTAACAGGAACATCATAAACGGAAGGCATACCTTTAATAACGACGCCCTTTCCCTTCTACGCCACAGTTGGAGCATTCGACGAAGAAGGAACAGCGTTGATAGCATATGCTTTCACAACCTGCTTCTCTTTAGGGGGTTGTGGACAATCATCCTTGTGACGTCCCACCTGGCCGCAGTTAAAGCACTTCTTTTCCCCAGGCTTTTCTCGAAAATCTCTAGCATAGTGGCCCTTCTTGCCACAACTAAAGCACTCGCCACCATTCTTATTCTTCTTATTCGGACCATCCTTGGTCGGGCTCTGCTTCCTCTTGTTCTAAGAATTCTTCTTGCCTTCACCGCCTGCTTGCGGCTTTGACTCCTCTGTAGATGCAATAGCAACCTCAGTCTTTGACTTAGGAAAAAGGCTCTCTGACCTTAATGCCTTTCCTACAATAGACTCGAACGCCTCGTCAATATGGTTTATAAGTCTTTCCCCCAAGTACCCATCCAAGCCAGTTATGAACTTCTCGTTCTTCTTCTCGACTGTATCGATGAGGGACAATCCATATTTCGATAAAGTAACGAATTCAGCGATGTACTCCGAGACTGCCCTACCATTCTACTTAAGCTCCAAGAACTTCCTGAACAATTCTGAAATCTGAGCAGCTGGGATAAACTTATCACAAAAACGAGTCTTAAACTGATTCCAAGTAATCTGATCCTCTGGGGTAGCTGCCTTAATAACATTCCACCAATTCATAGCCCGTCCTTGCAGTTAACGCGATGCTAGCTTCCTCTTCATTGCTTCCTCGATTCCCAGATCTTCGACGATGCGATCGCAACTATGTAGCCAATCTTGAACTTCTGTAGCCGACTCCATTCCGTGGAACGGCTTCCCACCAAGACTAGTATAATCCTTGTTTAGCTTGGCGAAATCGGCCCTAGGCGCCTGCACTACTGCACCATTACCATTCACAGCATTAGGAACTGCTCCCCGAGCATCCCTAAGCATCTCTCGCATGAAGGTAGTAAACATCGTCCTCATATCAGGAACATTCCTATTGTTTGCTCCTGAACCCGTACTCCTCGTATATCGGCTCATCGTTCAATCTGTAAAGAGAAAACGATTAACCATCTCCTTTGTGGTGCCTGTGCAGTACGACTTCTTCCTTATATACTAATAGTATATATATATATATATATATAGCTTTTGAAAACCAAAATATCACAAATACACGCTCTCATATACGTATACTATCTCTCCCTGATGACTTCCCTAGGTTAACTACGCAACCTAGAGCTCTGATACCAAATGTGACGGCCCGCCTCGCACCAGCCGACATTTCCCATGAAAGTGCGCTGTGCCAATGCCCGACTAGCACGGGACGGTCGCCAAAGAAAGGAAAAGGAAGGAAACTTTACGGTGAACTAACAAAGAACCTGTAGAATGTCTCACAGCGCATGTAATAAAATATAATAATAACATAACTTTGACATAAAACAGGCGAGACAGTGCATAAGCTGAAAACTAAACCATCATAGAAGCGGAATCCAAAATACAGCTTATGATCCAACATCATTATTACAATTTCAAATTCACCATCTCTAAATCAAAAGAAAGGAAAGGTACACTACTAATGCCCAAGTAGTGACCAGCAACAACACAGGAAGAATATATGTAATAGTACGTAGGAGCCACCTGCTCGTCTCCGGATCAGCTACTCGTGCATACCACCTAACCTGTCTCTAGTCTGCTCGTTTTGGAGCACCTAGAGTAATAAGAAGAGACATAAAACTCTGGGTCAGACAAAAAGTCTGGTATGAGCGATAAGCAACAAAACAGAACAATAACAGGTATAATCCAATCATACCTGAACCTGGACCTGCAACCAAAGAGTCAGCACAACATGCCGTACAATACTCTAAGGTAACACTAGCATAGGGTGTAAAGATAACGGGGGAGAGGGTGTGCATGACATAGTGATAACAAAGAAATTAAGCATAGCAACCATCCTCACATCTCTCACTCAGTGCGTAAAGCATACGATACCCATTACTCTGCTCACCTAATCCTTTGGGCCATGACGGAGTCCAACCTCGTATAACTATCACTACAAGCCCCTAATCCATCTCTTAGTGGTGAATCAAAATTATGGATATCGATAACCCCTTTGCACATGTCCCGCAGCAAAGCCCAATCATGAAGTTAACTCGTTGTTTCCCATTTGGATCCTAAGTTTTAACTTCTCAATTGAACTACCTTTGCATCTCGGGTTTTAGTCATCATCATCATCTCGGTTCGATCTCCATTCGGTTCGTAGCTCCAAGCTTCCATTCATGTCCATACTTCAGTTCAGATGTGCACGGTACGTGATTCGCCAGTAGTTCACGGTTCCTGGTCATGCGCAACTATGGGGCTCCTATTCAGGTCGTGATCCATGGACGGCTCGTGGTCCTCTTCTGCATAGCTCATGGTCCTTTTCCTCACGATCGCCCTCCTAGGGTTCGCCATATTCCTGACTGTCGTGGTGTGAGGATTCGTCATCTTCCACACGGTCGAGGTGTGTGGATCGTCATCTTCCACACGGTCGAGGTGTGTGGATCGTCATCTTCCACACGGTCGAGGGGTGTGGATCGTGATCTTCCCTCACGGTCGCGGTATGCGGATCGTGGTCTTCCCTCACGGTCTCGGTGTGCGAATCGTGGTCTTTCCTCATGGTCATGGTGTGCGGATTGTGGTCTTCCCTCACGGTCGAGATATGCGGATCGTGGTCTTTCCTCACGGCCGTGGTGGGCAGATCGTGGTCTTCCCTCACGGTCGAGGTGTGCAGATCGTGGTCATTCCCCACGATCGGGGTGTGGGGTTGGTGGTCATTCCACACGATCGGGGTGTGGGGGTGATCCGATCCGGTCCAAATTCCTTCAACTCTTCCAACGAGCTATTTACGCCATACGACGTCATTTTCGACCAATCTAACTTTTTCTATACAATCATAAATCATTTCGAACAATCATATCAACATGTATAATCAACCATAAACACAAAAATAACAATATGACAAGTTTAAACGGATCAAACATACCAAAAACCATATTTTCCCCTTAATCATGTTTAGGCATAACTAATGATAGGACTAACAAAAATTATCCAAATTAACCCAAATTTCTAACAGAGACCTAAAATAATATTTAAGATTTTTTACAAATTTTTCCAAATTTTACAACACATAATTTCGCTAATTAACGCTAATTACCCTAGTTAGCTATAATTAGTGAAAAACAATGCTAATCACTCACCTTTGCCACAAATAAAACTTTCAGAACTGAAACTCCTCTGATTTGGGCGAATACTGATGTCTAACAACAACTCTAATACTGATTTGGTGAAGAACTTCCTTGATTTGGTGTTGCTAAGCCTAATCCTTGATTAAACGGTGATTAGAGATGATTCTAGATGTTGGAGGCCATTGTTAGGGTTTCTATGATGTATGTGGCGGCTGGAAAGTGACTGAAAACCGAAATTCCTATCCCTAATAGCCCTTAAATACCCCAAATCCCGAAACCCCCCGCTGGGCCTAGCTGTTAATTATCCAGTTAAGCCCGGTTAAGCTGTTTTTCACCTGCTAAACATTGTTTCAGCCATATCTCCCAAACGGTGAGTCCGTTTGGCTAATGTGACCACTCTACGGTAAGGAAACCATCATCCGGATCTAATGGAAGTGATTTCAGGTCGAAACTCCTTACCAATCAAAAGTTATGGACAAAACAAGATCATCTAGGGGCAAAATGGTCATTTAAAAATCGACAAAAATCATGAACATGGGAAATGACCCCAATAGTCATCTCCCAAAGTCACATGGCTATACGACTTCACATGAGAAAGAAATAAATATTCTATGATCCCCTGATGCGTAGAATGCGGGTCGTTACATTTATCCTCTTTAAGTGTTGTTAATATTTCGGGGTGTTATATTCTCCCCTACTTAAAGGATTATGTAGAGAATATCAATTCTCAGTGAAAGCACTAAAGTGTTAACACCAAAAATTGGCACAACACCTAAAGAAAGGGTTATGCAGAGAATAAATGTAGATGAATAATTGCAAAATCGTAAATAGAGGGAATCACACACAAATGTATAGTGGTTTGGCATTAACGAGCCTATGTCCACTTTATAATCCCTTATATATTCTTTAAACTATTAGAGGAATAGTTACAATGACAATACAACAAGAGATTAACAAACATTCGAAAGCTAGAGTATTCAAACTTCAAAAAGTCCTTTCTTCTGAGTCCAGAAGAGGTATTTATAGGTGATACAATGCTTGAGCTAGTTTGGACACACGTCTTATGATCCAAAATAATAGTGAAGCTTGGGGAAACCTTCTCCTCCTTTGGAATCGATATTTCCTGAGTTTCTAGTAATAGGTGGCCATCGATCTGATTTATTCGAATGGCTTGGAACGGGTAAGACTGAGCATGAGCTATTCTTTAGGCAGGCGTTAGGAACCTATTTAAGTGTGACCTGGCTTGATTGAATTGATCATAGTGGCTTCTACTAGACCGCGTCTGGCTTCAGTGAGAAGCCTAGGTGATAGGCCTCATCGTTCGTCCCATTTCTTGACTTTAGCTATATATTATGGGTATCGTGGGAACAAGCCCATGGCTTTGTCGAGCGTTGATGGGCTAGCCAAAAAGCCCATCAACAGAAGGATTGACTTGGAATATGTCAGTCTTTGTCACACCCCCTTAAAATAGTCGGCCAAGAGGAGAGATCAATTTTGCTGACCAATGTACTGAATTGTTGTCGATGAAGGAGTTTTGTTAGTGCATCAGCAGGTTGATCATTGGTGGAGTATAGGTAACCCGTAGGCTCACCACTTTGGACATTTTCTTGAACAAAATGATAATCTAGAGCTAAATGCTTCGTTTTAGAGTGAAAAACTAGGTTTTCACTAACAAACGTGGCTCCTACATTTTCATAATAAACAATTGAAGCTAAGTCGACTTCGGAAGCCAGTTCCTTGAATAAATTTCTAACTTAAAGGATTTATATTGTTGCATTTTCGACTACTCTATATTCGGCTTCGGTGGAAGATCGAGCCCTTGTACGTTGTTTCCTTGAGGTGCATAAGATTGCATTCTTTCCTAGATAGACAATGTAGGCCGTTGTAAAGATGTAATCATCCATGTCACATGCGCAATCAACATCCGAGTATGCATGGAGGGTAAGGGGTGAGTCCTTATGGATAGTACGATCCATGTTGGAAGTGCAACTGAGTTAACGAAGTATTCGATGAAGAGCTTGCATGTGTTGATTAATGGGACGTTACATATACTGAGCAAGTTTGTTCATAGTGCCATGTCTAGACTAGTAAGACTGAGGTATTGAAGGCTACCAATGAGCTAACAATATTCAGTTGGATCATCTAGCAGATCACCATAAAGAGTAAGTGGTGGGTGAGTTGCCAAAGGTGTGGCCACAAGATTTGCAATACCCATGTAAGCCTTGCAAAGAAGCTCATCAATGTAGCGTTTTTGGCTCAGGAAAATGCCTTGTGGATGAGGCATGACTTCTACACGTAGAAAGTAAGAAAGGTCACCTAAACTTTTAGTGTGAAGCGAGCAATAAGGGTCTTGATAATTGACTCAAGGTGAGAGAAGGCATTGTTAGCAAAATTATATCGTCAACATAAACCAACAAGTAAATTATCTGCTCATTATGTCGTAGCGTGAACAGGGAGGAGTTGTACATCGTGTCTTTGAATCCCAGATTGAGCAAGTATTGTCATAGCTCTTTGTACCAAGCTCAGGGAGCTTGATTTAGTCCATACAGAGCCTTATTAAGCATACAAACATAAGTGGGATGATTTGGATCACCATAACCAAGTGGTTGAATAATATAGATATCATTGGTTAGGACCCCTTGAGAATGCATTATTAATGTCAAGTTGTTGAAGAGGCCAACCTTGACTGGTGCAAGTGAAAGAATTAGGTGAATCGTAACAGGTTTGACAACGGGGCTAAAAGTCTCGTTGTAGTCAATGCGAAGCCTTTGGTTAAAACCACTTGCTACATATCTAGCCTTGTATTGAATGATGTTACCTTCCTTGTCCTTTTTAATTCTAAAAACTCATTTACACCCAAATCAATTTTGTGATTTTTCAGAGGGAACAAGGTTCCATATCTCATTTTTTAGAAGTGCACTTATCTCTTCATCCATGGCTTTTCTCTAGATTGGACTTTTTAATGCTTGGGTGATATTTTTAGGTATCTTGACAGGGGTAAGTTCAGCATTGAGGTTGAGTTTGGTATGGGCTTTGCGGATGCCATGATGAGAGAGAGTAGCCATGGGATGTGTAGGCTTAAGGATAGACTGGCCAGCTGGAGTTTGGGATGATAAAAAAGATGATGTGGTTGAAGGTGATGATGTTGGACTCATGGCTGAGTGAACAACGGAAATAGTGTTGATTTTGTGAGTATAGAGGGTGGAAAAGGATCCCATTCTTCAAGTGTTTGAGTAAAAGGAAATGAGGCAGTATTGTTTTTGAAGGGGAAGATGTGTTCAAGAAATTTTATATGTCAAGAAGCGTAGATACATTGTGTTTCAAGTTCCACGAAGTAGTAAGCATGATGTGTAGGTGCACGGCCAACAAAAATGCACAGTTGGGACTTTAGTTCTAGTTTGTGAGATGCATAAGGTTTTGCCAAGGATAGCAAAGACATCCAAAACTTCGCAGGTTTAGGTAGGTAGGTTGGAGGCCAAATAACTTAGAACATGGAGATTCATTGTTTAGAGTTGGTATAGGTAGCCATTAATAAGGTAGGCAACCGTGGCACACACATTGGACCAATATTCAAGTGGCATCGAGGCATCATATAATAGGGAAATGGTTGTCCCAAGAATGTGACAGTGTTGGCGTTCAGTGCAGCTGTTCAGTTCAGGAGTATCTAGGGGGATGTGAGATGAGAAATACCATCAATTGATAGGAAGGTTGTTAATGCCTCATATTCTCCTTCGTTATACGAATATAAAATGTTAAGTGGTAGTTGAAAATATTTTTCCATTAGAGCTTTGTAACAAATGAAAAAAAATTGGTGTTGGATTTATGTTTAATATTGTATAGCCAAGTATATATACTTTGTGAAATGATCAACAAATATGATATAATATTTGAACCCAACACGAGAGTAAATAGGAGAGGACTAAACATCAGTGTATACATATTCAAAAGGAGTAGTGGACACAATTGAAGATGTAGCAAAAGGTAGTTGATGACTTTTATTGCAAGGACAAGAATTACAATCTATAGCAGAGATACAAGAAATATTAAGTTTATTTTTAGATTTAAGACGTTTAAAAATGTTTTGAAATGGATGTCCTAGACAATGATGCCAGTCATGTGAGGAAGCTTTAATGCTTGCATAGACTCATGGAATTTGAGATTGAATTTCAAAGATGCCCGACTTAATTTGCCCCTAGCAAAGAGATGCACTCGATGTGAGACCCGTCATAAGAAAATAGTTCGATGAGAAAGAGATAGATACACTATTATCTTGACTGAATTGTGAGATGGAGATAATATTTTTGGAAATAGCAGGAACAACAAGAACATTATGCATTGCGAGAGATGAAGAGATTTGAACGGTGCCATAATGAGTGATTTTTAGACCCTTACCATCGCCCACAACGAGTTCATCAGTTCCATCATAAGGGGCATGGAGAGCTAAGTTATTTAGATCATCCGTGACATGGTGAGAAGCGCCACTGTCGAGGAGCCATAGAGAAGTAGACGAGGTGACACCAAGGGTTGATGTGTTTGCTTGCGGTTGGGCAGTGCGGGAAGAGTTTTGCTGGTTGGTTGACTAGAGGAACATGATCAGTGTATTTTTGAGTGAAGGCTGGGCAGTGGGCTATAACATGTGTAACATCATGCATTTTTAATTAAATAGCACAATAAATTTTGAAAAGCTTTCAGAATTTGGTTAGGGAATTAGCATCATTGCGTCCGTGGCGATTTTCTGATCAATTGAGACCTATGGTTTGCAGAAAACGGATTTAAGATGGAAATGATATCTTTAAATGAAGCATTACAACAAATGTAAAACGAAGATATAAGAAGAACACTAAAAAGAAAAATGACCACCATTGTTTCTAGTCTTGTTAACAAAAGCCTATGTAGCCATTTGGTAGAGACAGGTCTTTCCTAAGTGAGTGGTGCGAGTTCGAGTCATGCTGGTCCTATACTTCTATTTAAAGGGATGGTTAAAGAAATGCATATTCTAAGAGAAAAATATGTATAAATGCACATATAAGAAAAAATATACATAATGGTGAGTATAAAAATATAGGTATACATGCATATGTAAATATATGTGTATAAGTTATAAATTGAATATTATAAAACAGATAATTATATTAAGTAAGAAATGAATGTTATTAATTAACGTTAAAAACAGAAATCAAAACGAAGCAGAAAACTCGTCTAGACCTAGGATGGGTCGACCCCTGTCTTACATGGGTCGACCCAATTAGGTCATATCTATTTTTTTAGATGACATGTTTTTCTAGAATAAAAAGTTCGAATTTTATTTGAGCTAATCCAATGGATAAGGATTTCTTGTACACCTGTAAATAGACTAGCTGGGCCTAGCTTTAAACTCATATTTTCTAGGACGACACGGAGGCCCTGCCATTTTCTTTTCTCTTCAAACCTTTTCAAAAATTAGAAAAAATAGACTTAGGATATTCTGATTCAAGATTTGAAGATAAAGAATGTAAATCTACAACATGAGTGTTCAGAATTCTTCTCAATGTGGTTGTTTAATATTTAGATTTCTCTTCCTCTTTCCCTCTTCTATTAGTATTAGATTTGTAAATCCATGGTTTTTTAATATTAGATTCAGTTAGGAAGACCACGGAATAACAAATATGGATCAGATCCAAGGATTGGAAAGCTGTCAAGTGAGTGGATTTAGAATTACACCTTTTGGAGTGTATTTACCATTTGCATTCCCCGTTATTCTTAACATGTTAAATAAGACTAAATTGTGGTAATTGCAATTTGATTTATTTTCTAAGAAGTTAAGAATATACTATTGTACATATTTGTTAAGTTAACCTTCTGTTTAGATTATAAATAGTTGTAATACTGAAATTGTGGGATTTACAATAAATGCGAATATGTTACTGAAATTTTTGTTTAATGGCAAATTGGATATCGTAAATTACAGTGAAATTATGAATAATGTAAAAAAGATATATGCCTAATTTGTATGAAAAATTTATAGTGGTTGGGAAATTATAGATAACTGCACTAAGACACGAGGTTAAGTTCAACTTGTGGTAGAAGCCTGCCCGGAACCGCCCGACAAATCCAGCATCCACAAGTGGTTAGCTTAATGTGAGAGATCTGGTGCATAAACATATATAAAAATATATGTATATAAAAGGCAATAAATAAATAAATGGTATGTGTTAAAATATACAAGACAGTAAAGAAAGAGACGTTACAATATTAAAAGTTTGGTTAATGTTTAAGAACCAAGGAAAATGTGATGAATGGGGAATATAACCTATAATAATTAATTATGAGAATAAGAATGTAATATAATAGGCACGTTGTCGTAGGGATAAGTGGAAATTATGACATAAGTTATGACAAAAAAGGAACCTTATTAATAAACCTTAGTTAAGGGAACCAAGTCAATTAATAAATAACAACAAAAGTTTGTGATTACAGGTTTATGATTGAATAAGAAAGAATGTAGTAGGCTTATTACTAATAGACTTATAAAATGTAAAATATGAAGTCTAATAAAGGAAATCAATAATAAGCGGAAGCCCACTCTGGCGACATAGGACTGAATAATGCAAGTAAACAGTTAATCATATGCTAATGAATCTAGTAACATAAGATAACTATGAAAAAGGAAACAATCAAGTTAATTTGCAACATGGTGAGATACGACGAGCGCTTAATTAAAAGATTAGACAAAAGGTCTAATAATACATCTGCGTGATGCACTTTGACCAATCCGCATGTATGAAGGTGGAGAATCTAACGGGGTAGATCATCGTGGTGTCTGGAGACACAAGAGGAGAACGTCCATCTAATTATTATATGTCATGCTCGGTGGGACTAGAGGGAAGCATGCAGCTTTCGAGGGGCATGGTAGGGTACGCCGTGGTGGTCCTCTATTGCGGTACACGCTCAGGATGTACTCGTAGAGGTGGGGGTTTGCGCGATACCACCCTATGGGTATACCTTGATTGCAACGGTAGAGTTGGCAGTTAGAAGGCTGTGGCGGATGGTGTTGGGTGATTCGGCGGTTGGCCTCGGAAGAGGTTGGTTAGGACCAAGTTAAGGATAGTAATTGTTAGGTATCTGTTATCGGCAATCAGTGGGATGCAGAAAGACTAGAGTTAAACCGAGATACCATTGATCTTTCACTATCGAGACATCGTTGAGGGACACGCCAAATTGGATGATAGATTGTTTGCTAATGGCATGTCACTTGGCTCTTAGTGTAGTCATTCACTAGTTGAGGAAGGGCCTGGGTGGGGCATAGCCACCGTGAAAAGCAGACCATACTTGGATATTTGTACTATAGGTCCTTTGAGCGGACCTATACAGATAAGGAAAGCTCCCAACCGAGTTATGTGCATTAGATGCAGCCCTATTACGGGACTCGAGGTACAATAGATAGTACGTACATGTAAGGGGCTAGATACACGCATCGGGTGGTGGATCGTGGATGTTAGGGCATTATTCCATACACTAGCGTGATATAGCAATGATGGTTCTGTGTGGTAACGTGGCGTTATGATTTGGATCTCCGTATGTCATTCGACGTAGGATACGCTTACGCGGCTTGACTTAACACCCCACACTTTTCTGAGCCCAAATTTCAACAAAAATGAAAATTTGACCACAGCCAAGAATGGAGCTTGTAAATCCAGTACCTGCAAATAAATGAGCATGAGCATAATAAGAGTATGATTAAAAAATTCACAGCAGAAACAAAATAGGATAGACTAGTATTAACTCAAGTAAATACCTTATGAAAGTGAGTCACCAAGTTGATACCGAGCATGAGAGAGAACGAGAACCTAAAGCCCAACATATACACCCTTGTGAACCCGATCTTCTAAAAAGAAACCTGGGAGGTTGTAATGAGGAGGGGTTCAGAACAACAAGTTCTAGTGAACACGAAAAATACAACACATATTACAACATACAAATGTATCCCGTTTGGTTCAACCCAAGATATATGCCTGCCAAGATTAGTAATTCTAACCTAACCTTGTAAACATTTACGCACGACTTAAACTACCCTTCCCAAGATAACGTTCACAATAAATACATTACCGAGATAGAATGTTTACACATATATTTATGAAGCCTTTAAACTAGAACATATCTAATTATTAAATCGAGAGTGAACTTGTAATGTCCTACAAATCCGTAATATCTGAGTTGACTACATACATCACACGTCCAACCCAAATATCAGAAAAATACGAATCATTTTTTTTGAAGAAAAAGGTAGAAGAAGAACATAAATAACAACACAGAATCTCACATCGCAGCGGAACAAAATATACTATATCATAACTTTTTAAATACAAAATTTTAACTGTATAACATACAATTGTCAGAGTACACTACTTACAACACATCGGAAATAAAATACTATATATCTAACACTGAAGCCTCCTGCTCCAAGCTCCTTCGGATAAATCTGTAAAATCCTGAACTACTTGACTGCCCGTACAAAATTGGGCACCCAAGAGTTTAGGTAAAACAAAACAAAATAAACTCTGGGCCAGTCATGGGACTGGTATGAGTAAACAATTTAAAACAGTTTGAGAAAATAAACGATATCTCATAAGACCACGTCGTATAACATGGAACGGGTTTTTCCCTTATGAGAATCCAAACCACATTATTCAACTTTCAAAATCTTTTTGAAAGAAAACGATAAATCTTTATATCAAAACTCTTTTGATATTATAATAGTGTCTAAATCAAATAAATAACAATCTAGTGGAACGTTTGCATCTCACGTTCCACGTATATAATATACAATCAAAACCACAAGCACTTATTGGGTAATGAATTTCCAACTATGATAAGGTATGGAACCACCTTCCGATAGTGTATCTCTAGAGGAGAATACACTGGGTTCAACAAGAACATCTTGTAACCCGGCCACACGCGACCGACCACTCATTTCGCTTGAGTGTATCGAATGTATATCACCAACGGTTGGGATCAACAACCACTTTCCTGAATGGGACAACGTCGGATAGAATAAGGAATTAAATGAATTTCTCTAGATAGGTGATAATACACCCTAATGGAAGCTACCCACATGTAACACCCCGTGAATTCTATAACATTAAGCTTCACAAATTAAAGTGTAATTAATTCTAAATTAAAGAATTAAGAGAAGTGGATTACGCCATTGCGTTCGACTCGGAATTCTACTTGAGACAAAGTCCGAGTTTGCGTGAATCGGACTCCGTATGAAGGAGTTATGACCTTCGGAAGTTTCAGAGTAAAATTTAAAATTCAAACAGCTCGGTTTCAAGTTCAAAATTCGAAAAACAGGTTCAAAATGGGCTGGGCGGGAAAATTCCCACCCAGGGACCAGGTCGACCATGGTGTCGACCTGGTCACCCCAGGTCAACTATAGTGTCGACCTGCCAGTCGACCTACCTGGTCGACCTGGCTGGCTGGGTCTGGCTCTAGCTCGAATTTCTGTGGCTCGGTGTGTCATTAGGGCTAACATGTCACCTCTTCATTGGCTCTTTGGACTTTGTATGGTATACATTCCACCTGTCTTCATCTGATGGCTCAAAACAATCTAAAAATCTATATATACATCCTAAGTGTCAACTAAAATTCACACAAAAAAATAAGATTGGAGTCGTCATGCTGCCAGGAAGGAATTGAGCGTAGCTGTCAAGAGAGAGGAGCTTAGAGACGAATCAAATTAAGAAAAAGACTAAAGCTTAATCAAATTAATCAACGCAATGTTAATCAACCCAAAGGAACGCATCTCAATTTCAGAATTCAGAATCCAGAATTCAAGATTTTACATTCGTTGTAAGTATAGTGACCTTTCAGAATATGAATAAAAACTGTGACGTGATTCGATGTAAATGAAAATAGAATGGTGTTATTGTATAATAATGATATAAATTCCGTGTATTGTAATGATTTTGTCATGACTTGTGTATTGATATTTGTGGCCTAAATTGATTGATGCAAGCCTATTGAACAATTGTATATGAAAATAATGGCACTTGCAAGTTGTGGCAAAAACTAGAATTTGATCCCTTTATGTTTATGTCTATGGCATGGACTATATACATTCTCTAACTCTAAATTAAGGCTTATGTAAACATGTTCTAGATTTGAGACCTTTTATGCCTACACGACCCAAAAACCTATGAACACATTCTTATGTTTATTTGCAAGTATAATTGGATCTATGTTAAGTACCGTTTGGGTTACATAAAGTATGCAAGTTCATGTTGAAATAGGCTATATGATTAGATGTTAAAATTGGACATTTTGGTGAATATACAACATGTTAGTTTTGTTGTTGACATTATGCCAAGTTAAACATGTTTAAACCCAAGTTTGTATAAAGCCTAAACTATGCCATTTCATATGTCACCTACTTAGTTATACTCTGATTTGAATGCAAGTTTACATGACCCATAATTTATGTTAGTTGAATAGCTAAATTTCAAGTTCATGCACCACACACCTTTATGTATTGTAAAATATTACATGTCCTTGATTTCCCTTTTCTCACGTTTATAAAATTGGACTGAATTGTGTCGAGCCCAACATTTGTTATAATGTTGCGAACGTGCAAACGGGGGTAATAACGTTGGGTGTAAAAGATGAAAAATATATGTTGGCATGTTTGGCACATGCCAGCGACAATGACATTTAAGCAGTATGAATTGTTATACCCAAGAATAAAGGACATGACATTTACATATAAAGTTGAGAAGTGATAAAATATGTAAATTTAGAAAACACGGTATGCTTAACCCGAGGTTGGATTGAGTTGTGACGTAAACCTGCCCGGACCCGCCCGGCTGTCCGGTAGTCACAACAATACCTATCCAATGTGGGTGGTTAAGCATTGAGCCCAATAAGGACCCGAGGTTTGACTGAGCTACGGTGTAAACCTTCCCGGAACCGACTGACACATCTAGTAACCGTAGCAATATCTGTCTAATGTGAGTGGTCGGTGCTTTAAGAGGCTAAGGACAGATGGTAGGGTTAAGTCAACTAAAAAAAACACTTAACCAAATTCAACATGTTAACAAGAATTGATGGGTGAGGTTAGGTAAATACAGACACTTAACCACTTAACATGTTTGTTTGACTAGAAAACCCTAGTAACGAGGGACCCGTTTCAGCAGTAACCCAATTTAGGTATCATGGTACCCTGAAACTAGGCAGGGTGGGGCACGATTATTGGGCTGATTGTAAGTCAAAACGACGGTGGTGGGTGCACAGTGTAGGTTCTAACGGGGTGCGGGCGTGCACACACTCCGGAGCAGACAAACAGGGCACTGGGGCACCAATAGTATAACCTATGCATTCTAAGGTTTGTGTCGGGCCGCCACCATGGGTCTTGATACACCCCATGGTGGGACCAGCATAGGTGTCTACAATTCTTGGGGGCCATATGACACATATGTTTATGCGAGTAGGAGCCGATCTTTAGAAAATGGGGATCACTTCACCCTCAGCATGGGGTGCCAGTTAGAATAAGCTCAAGTAGGTGCAGAGATATAGTGTGGGTGCGATAGTACATTTAATTCTAAACTACACTTCCTTAGCTTGTGATACTTTACTGTTTTCAGTTTATATCTATCATGCCCTTTTTCTTATTCACATACTGAAGAGTCACTAGATTTACTCAGGCTTTATGTCTGACTCTACTTTCTTTTCGTCTTCTTTTCTTTCGTTCCCCTCCCCCCCCCCCCAGGTCCACAGGGTGGAAACAACCCAGCTTAGCCAGACTCTTTGCAAGCTTCAAGACTGTAGATGTATGGTTTGGATCTCTTTTGCTTGGACTATGGCTTTGGATATCACTATGGGGATTTTTGTTACTTTATTTATGTTTTATGCTTCTTTAATAATCAAGACAGTAATGAGGTTGTAATGTTGGAAGTATTTTGAGACAATTGTGGAAATGTTTTGTTTGAGCACGTATTAATGAAATAAAAGCCTGTTTGTTTTCCGCTGTTTAAAATATGTGCATTTATATATGTCTTGTGTTTATCTGTGACTTTTACTTATAAACCTCCACCAAAGTTAAGGCATTCCCTTTGTGAGTGACCTTAACGGAGGTGAGGTGTTTCACTTGGTATCAGAGCATAGGTTTACCAGATAAGATAAAAGTTTTTGAAATTGTTTTCAAAAGAAAGTTTAAAGAAGCATTTTTCAAGAAAAAGTGTTATATTTTTAAAAAGGCATAATCCCCCAAAGCCATGTGCGCTATCTCTCTCTATCCTTCGTTTTGAATCTTTCCTTTCTGTTTCAGCATGTCTGGAGACCTTAACCTTCCAGAAGGAGTGCTGATACCCGGCTGGTTTAGGAGGTACTTAGAAGCAAGGGCCAATGGCGTGGGCCCAGTAGACATTCGTCCTCCAGTGGCTGCGGTTCCTCCTCCTCCTCCTCGTGGAAATGCCTTCGCAAAAACATGTAGAGACTTCATGGCTATGGGTGGAAAAGACTTTTATGGGACAGAGTCCTTTGTAGGAGCAAGAAACTGCTAAAGGAGACCGAGGATCTGTTTGTCATCTTCGGAGTTGATGACAGGAAAAAGATACAGCTAGCAGTGTGGTTGCTTAAAGATGAAGCTTCCTATTGGTGGGAGATTACTAATGCTCAGAGTGCAGTGGAAACATGGGAAAATTTCAGGACAAGATTTGAGATGAAATTCCTCTCCCAAGCTGAAAGTAGCCTGCAAATGGAGAAGTTCCTAACTCTGAAACAGGGAAGGATGACAATCAGGGAGTACGTTAATCAGTTTAATCAACTGGCCAGATTTGGTCTGGACTTAGTAAAACCTAACACAAGAAGGCGCTTCGCTTCGTCAAAGGTTTGAATGAGCCTCTACACAGCCTTGCTATGACCCATGTATCCACGGGAGCGACTTATGAAAGCTTGGTGGACATGGAGTTGCTACACGAGGAAGACAACGGCAAGAAAGAGACTAAGGTGGAAGAAAAGAAAGAGGGTTTACAAGCTAAGAAAACAGACTTCAAGAATGGAGGGAAGAACTACAAGACCCGTGAAAAGAGAAAGTGCAGTTTCTGTGGCATTGTGGGACATATAGCAAAAGACTGCAGGAAGAAGAAGGCAAAAATGAATGGTGGTTGCTTCAGTTGTGGAGAGACTGGGCACTTGGCTAAGGACTGCCCAAAGAAGCGCGGGCAGGGGCAGAGGACTGGATCCACCTCTGGAGGTCAAGTTCATGCACTAGTGGCACCTCCATAGGAACAAGGTAGTAATATTTCTGTAGAAAGTGTAGTCTATCTTTATGATTATCTAGTTCGCACACTTTTTGACTCTGGCGCATCACACTCCTTTATTTCATCTGCCTTAGTAGAATCTCTGCATCTAGACACTAGTATGGTAGAGGATCCCTTAGTAGTTTCAAATCCAATTGGGAGCTCCGCTTATTTGTCAATGGTTTGTTTGGGTTTGAAAATATCTATTCACAGCGTTGAGTTTAGTTGTAATGCCTTTGTTTTGGGCTTCTCGGGATATGGTTTGATCTTAGGCATGGACTGGTTATCCAGTAATGGTGCCATTCTTGATTGTGAGAAAAGAGTAGTTAGGCTCTTGACTCGACTTGGTAACACTCTAGAAATTTCTTGTAATCCCTTGAATGCTGTTATGCTTAGTTATCTAGAGTCGCTTGATGCTTCTGATGAGAATTTGCAGTCAGTTAGAGTAGTCTGGGAATATCTGACTGTCTTTGAGGAGGTGAAGGGCTTACCTCCGAGGCGGGAAATAGACTTCCGCATATATCTTGTGGATAATGCAAAGCCTGTAGCTTTACCTGTCAAACACATGGCTCCAAAGGAGAGAAAGGAGCTCAGTAAGAAGGTTAAAGAACTTCTCGAAAAAGGGTTCATTAGATGGAGCATTTCGGAATGGGGTGCTCCAGTGGTGTTCGCAACCAAAGAGGATGGTTCGCTTCGCCTTTGCGTCGACTATAGGGAGTTAAACAAATTGACCAAGAAAAATAGGCACCCTCTTCCCTGAATCGACGATTTGTTTGATCAGCTTCTAGGTGCGTCGGTCTTCTCCCAACTTGATCTGGCAACTGGTTTCCATCAGCTAAGGGTAGCTGAATACAACATTGATAAAACAGCATTCAGAACCCCACACGGTTTCTTCGAGTGGGTTGTCATGCCTTTCGGCTTGACAAATGCACCTGCTTATTTCGTAGACCTAATGAGCAGGGTATTCAGAGAATTCCTCAATAAATTCATGGTGGTCTTCGTAGATGATATCTTGATCTTCTCAAAGAATGAGGAAGAACATGCTCAACATCTGAAAGAAATGATGGAAACTCTTCGAGTTCATCAGCTAAAAGCCAAATTCTCCAAGTGCCACTTTTGGAGAAAAGAAGTAAGATTTCTTGGACATATAGTGTCCAAAGAAGGGTTGGCGGTGGACCCCGTGAAAGTGGTGGCAGTGCAAGATTAGAAGACACCAAGAAATGCAACCGAAGTCCGAAGTTTTCTTGGGTTAGCCAGTTTTTACCGAAAATTCATTAGGGATTTCGCGAAAATCTCAGCCCCACTCACAAGGCTAACAAAGAAGAATCTAGCATTTGCTTGGGATTTGGACTGCGACATTGCTTTCCAACGCCTAAAAAGGGCTCTTACAACAGCTCCAGTTCTAACTCTGCCTGACGGAAGCAAATTGTTCACATTATACACAGATGCATTTGGAACGGGACTAGGCGCTGTTCTAATGCAAGAAGGAAGGGTAGTAGCTTATGGTGGAAGACAACTGAAAGTTCATGAAAAGAACTAACCAACCCACGATCTTGAGTTAGCCGCCATTGTCTTTGCACTTAAGTCTTGGTGCCATTATCTCCTAGGTGAGAAGTTCGAATTATACACTGACCATAAATCATTGAAATATCTCTTCTCGCAGAAGGATCTTCACTTGGGGCAGCAAAGGTGGATGGAGCTTCTTGCCTCGTATTATTTTGAAATTTCCTATACTCCCGGCAAAGACAACGTAGTAGTAGATGCGTTGAGTCGAAAGAAACTGACCCTAAGCCCGCTCTTTATAGAAAGGCAAAGCTTGGAGTATATAGCCAGTTTTAACTTTAGGCCCTCCTCTGATTTTGTACCGGGTTTGTTAGCATCTCTCGAAGTACGCCCTACCCTCGTGGACTCAATAGGGGCTGCACAACGTGAAGACCCTCAGCTTGTTGATGTGATTGATAAACTTATTAGGGGTGAGACTTCTAGTCACCTCAATAGATACACCATCGATGATAAGGGTTGGCTGAGGCGAGATGGAAGATTATGCGTCCCACAAGCAAGGGAGTTGACAAAGAAGGTTCTCGAGGAAGCGCGTCATTCCAAGATGACTATACACCCTGGCGGTGATAAGATGTACAAGGATATAAAAAGAACTTTCTTTCGGAACGGCATTAAGAAGGATGTGGCAGATTTCGTTTCTAAGTGCATGACCTTCCAACAGGTCAAGGCGGAACAGAAGAAGCCTGGAGGACTACTTCATCCTTTAGAGGTCCCACAGTGGAAGTGGGATAGCATTTCAATGGATTTCATTGATGGACTGCCTAGGTCAAGAAGAGGCAATACTAGCATTTAGGTAATAGTGGATAGGCTTACTAAAAGCGTCCACTTTATACCCGTTAAAAGTAGAAGGACTGCCTCATCTCTAGCATCTCTTTATCTCAAGGAAATAGTTCGACTCCATGGGATACCCTCCAGCATTGTTAGTGACCGAGACCCTATCTTCACAAGCGAGTTTTGGCAGAGTCTGCAACAAGCTGTGGGCACACAGTTATGTTTGAGCACGGCCTATCACCCCCAAACCGATGGCCAGACGGAAAGGGTGAATAGAGTTTTAGAGGATCTTTTGAGACTTTGCGTTCTTGACTTTGGAGGGACATGGGAGGATCATTTTCCTTTGGTAGAATTCGCCTACAACAACAGCTACGAAGCCACCATCGGTATGGCGCCCTTCGAAGCTCTGTATGGAAGACCGTGCAGATCACCAACTTGTTGGTGGGAGTCTACAGATAAACTTATACTTGGGCCGGACATGATTCGAGAGACTTCAGAGAAAGTGGACTTGATACGGAGAAGGACGAAGACAGCCCAAAACAGACAAAAATCCTACGCCGACAAAAGAAGGACCGACCTTGAGTTTGAGGTTGGGGACAGGGTTTTCCTTAAGGTATCTCCTTTAAGGAACGTCGTTCGCTTTGGATCCACAGGAAAGTTAGCACCAAGATTTCTAGGGCCGTTTCCTATCATCGAGAAGGTTGGAAAGATGGCCTATAGATTAGAGCTACCTGAGAGACTGGCCGGAGTTCACAACGTCTTCCATGTTTCTCACCTCCGAAGTGTTTGCATGAGTCTGCGGAAGTGGTGGAACCTAGCATTCTAGAAAAAGCCGAAGTGGAACGTGAAGCAACTGTGAGGAGAGTTCCAACCTGCATCTTAGGAAATGAAGTGAAAAAGCTACGCAACCGCGAAGTCAAACTCGTTAAAGTTCAGTGGAGCGACGCCGAGGAAGACGTGACTTGGGAAACTGAGGACAGAATACGCGCTGCCTACCCTTTTCTTTTTGAGGGTACATCTTTGATCTCTCATTTTACTTAAGTTATGCTTTATCTATCTTTTTAGGTATATCTCCTCGGTCCTTTTCCTAACTCCTTAGATAGAGAACAAATGGATGCAAACATGTATTTGAAAACATGTTATGGATGATGGCTGCAAATGGTTGCTAGTGATTGCTAGTGGTTGCTCGTGGATGCATATACACACACACCCTAGGTTTTAGATCGGCTCAGTCACTTTATATTGCATATGCATATATGTATTCTCATTTGTATATGGTTGAAACTTGATATGCTATCATATGGTTGTCGCATTTGAATGAATAGTTGTGCACTCATGTAGAATTATGAGTAGGAAAAATTTGCATACATAATGGATTCATGACACTTACATGATTCGCATTAAGGAGGTCAACTGAATCAGTAGACCGCCTGATTTCTGCATTAGATAAGGAAATGTACACACAGTATGCATATGATTATGAAGCATTAGAAGTATTTTAAGGACAGTGGACACCCGTTTTTGTTGGATGAGTAGATGGACGGTTGGATGGTAGGATATACATTCTTCTTAACTTGAAGATTTCGGGGACGAAATCCTTTTAAGGGGGGAGAATGTAACACCCCGTGAATTCTATAACATTAAGCTTCACAAATTAAAGTTTCATCAATTCTAAATGAAAGAATTAATAGAAATGGGTTACGCCATTGCGTTAGTCTCGGAATTCTGCTTGAGATAGAGTCCGAGTTTGCGTGAATCGGACTCCGTACGAAGGAGTTATGACCTTCAGAAGTTTCAGAGTAAAATTTAAAATTCAAACAGCTCGGTTTCAAGTTCAAAATTCGAAAAACAGGTTCAAACTGGGCTGGGCGGGAAAATTCCCGCCTAGGGACTATGTCGACCATAGGGTCGACCATGGTGTTGACCTGGTCACCCCAAGTCGACTATAGTGTCGACCTGGGTGTCGACCTGCCAGTCGACGTACTTGGTCGACCTGGTTGGCTGGGTCTGGCTCTGGCTCGAATTTCTGTGGCTCTGTGTGTCATTAGGGCTGACATGTCACCTCTTGATTGGCACTTTGGACTTTGTATGGTCTAGATTCCTCCTGTCTTCATCTGACGGCTCAAAACAATCTAAAAATCTATATATACACCCTAAGTCTCAACTAAAATTCACACAAAAAAATAAGATTGGAGTCGTCATGCTGCCAGGAAGGAATTGAGCGTAGCCGTCAAGAGAGGAGCTTAGAGATGAATCAAATTAAGAAGAAGACTAAAGCTTAATTAAATTAATCAACGCAACGTTAATCTACCCAAAGGAACGCATCTCAATTTCAGAATTCAGAATCCAGAATTCAAGATTCTGCATTCGTTGTAAGCATAGTGACCTTTCAGAATATGAATAAAAACTGTGACGTGATTCGATGTAAATGAAAATAGAATGGTGTTATTGTTTAATAATGATATAAATTCCGTGTATTGTAATGATTCTTTCATTACTTGCGTATTGATATTTGTTGCCTAAATTGATTGATGCAAGCCTATTGAACAATTGTATATGAAAATAATGGCACTTGCAAGTTGTGGCAAAAACTAGAATTTGATCCCTTTATGTTTATGTCTATGGCATGGACTATATACATTCTCTAAGTCTAAATTAAGGCTTATGTAAACATTTTCTAGATTTGAGACCTTTTATGCCTACATGACCCAAAAACCTATGAACACATTCTTATGATTATTTGCAAGTATAATTGGATCTATGTTAAGTACCGTTTGGGTTACATAAACTATGCAAGTTCATGTTGAAATAGGCTATATGATTAGATGTTAAAATTGGACATTTTGGTGAATATACAACATGTTAGTTTTGTTGTTGACATTATGCCAAGTTAAACATGTTTAAACCCAAGTTTGTATAAAGCCTAAACTATGCCATTTCATATGTCACCTACTTAGTTATACTATGATTTGAATGCAAGTTCACATGACCCATAATTTATGTTAGTTGAGTCGCTAAATCGCAAGTTCATGCGCCACACACCTTTATGTATTGTAAAATATTACATGTCCTTGATTTCCCTTTTCTCACGTTTATAAAGTTGGGCTGAATTGTGTCGAGCCCAACATTTGTTATAATGTTGCGAACGTGCAAACGAGGGTAATAACGTTGGGTGTAAAACATGAAAAATAAATGTTGGCATGTTTGGCACATGCCAACGACAATGACATTTAAGCAGTATGAATTGTTATACCCAAGAATAAAGGACATGACATTTACACATAAAGTTGAGAAGTGATAAAATATGTAAATTTAGAAAACACGGTATGCTTAACCCGAGGTTGGATTGAGTTGTGACGTAAACCTGCCCGGACCCGCCCGGTTGTCCAATAGTCACAACAATACCTATCCAATGTGGGTGGTTAAGCATTGAGCCCAATAAGGACTCGAGGTTAGACCGAGCTACGGTGTAAACCTGCCTGGAACCGACCGACACATCCAGTAACCGTAGCAATATCTGTCTAATGTGAGTGGTCGGTGCTTTAAGAGGCTAAGGACAGATGGTAGGGTTAAGTCAACTAAAAAAAACACTTAACCAAATTCAACATGTTAACAAGAATTGATGGGTGAGGTTAGGTAAATACAGACACTTAACCACTTAACATGTTTGTTTGACTAGAAAACCCTAGTAACAAGGGACCCGTTTCAGCAGTAACCCAAGTTAGGTATCATGGTACCCCGAAACTAGGCAGGGTGGGTCACGATTACTGGGCTGATTGTAAGCGGTCAAAATGACGGCGGTAGGTGCACAGTGTAGGTTCTAACGGGGTGCGGGCGTGCACACACTCCGGAGCAAAATAACAGGGCACTGGGGCACCAGTAGTATAACCTATGCTTTCTAAGGTTTGTGTCGGGCCGCCACCATGGGTCTTGATACACCCCATGGTGGGACCAGCATAGGTGTCTACAATTCTTGGGGGCCGTATGACACATATGTTTATGCGAGTAGGAGCCGATCTTTAGAAAATGGGGATCACTTCACCCTCAGCATGGGGTGCCAGTTAGAATAAGCTCAAGTAGGTGCAGAGATATAGTGTGGGTGCGATATTACATTTGATTCTAAACTAGACTTCCTTAGCTTGTGATACTTTACTGTTTTCAGTTTATATCTATCCTGCCCTTTTTCTTATTCACATACTGAAGAGTCACTAGATTTACTCAGGCTTTATGTCTGACTCTACTTTCTTTTCGTCTTCTTTTCTTTCGTTTCCCCCCCAGGTCCACAGGGAGGAAACAACCCAGCTTAGCCAGACTCTTTGCAAGCTTCAAGACTGTAGATGTATGGTTTGGATCACTTTTGCTCGGACTATGGCTTTGGATATCACTATGGGGATTTTTGTTACTTTATTTATGTTTTATGCTTCTTTAATAATCAAGACAGTAATGAGGTTGTAATGTTGGAAGTATTTTGAGACAATTGTGGAAATGTTTTGTTTGAACACGTATTGATGAAATAAAAGCCTGTTTGTTTTCCGCTGTTTAAAATATGTGTATTTATATCTGTCTTGTGTTTATCTGTGACTTTTACTTATAAACCTGCACCAAAGTTAAGGCATTCCCTTTGTGAGTGACCTTAATGGAGGTGGGGTGTTTGACCACATAACCATGGTGCCTGCCCGATTTTTGTCATTTCCCGGTTGTTGAGGCCCGAGGCTACGATTACTTATCATTCATTGATTACACAATCACTTTGAATGTCACATTGTCAGATCCGTCAATCATTAATTGATTTGCATAAATACATTCTGGATATTATGCTAAGTGAATAAATTCTCCGCCACCATATATATATTTATACAGACCAACATATGCAATCATCGGAAATACTCTGTCAGACATTCGTCCATTTACATTCGTTCTGGGATTGAACGAAACCAAAGGCGCCATTTCTATTAATAGAAAAGTCCTTGCACTTTACTCCGCCTTCGGTTATCTTCATATAATCTAATCGCAACGCTACTGCCAATATGGAGGGGTTTACGGATAATAATCCAACCGGTCTCTCCATATTGACAACGATTATTGGCAAATACTTCGATAGTCGGTTATTTAACTATCGAAGAAAAACAAACATTCAACCAAAGCATCAAACAAATCACTGAGCCCTTTAATTAATATTTCATTAATTAAAACAATTCTCCATTTCCTTATCCATATTCGTTAACAGGATATTTTCAATAATCATCTTGACCTCTTACGCTTTTTGGAAAACCATTTCCATATATCGCCTTCTTCTATTTTCAGTACTTAGAAAATATATTCTATTTATAATTGGAAAACATTCCAATTACTTATCTCTTTTATAACCATTTATTTATTTCAATACTTAGGAAATATTTATTATTATATTTCCAAAATTCCACTTACTTGGGTTAAAACGAATGTTGTATAAAACATCGTTACGACAACCCAAAATACTGCATTTAACTAAACTCTTTAAACATCTCTCTTTAAGACTGAATCCTGCTGTTTATCAATTAGTAATGAAATCAATCAAGTTGGGGTATAATTACTTCTCAGACCTTGACTGAACAATATCTTTAACTTCAAAACAGACAAGACCACTTATCTCAAATCATCAACACCATAAAAACCACTTATTCATTTTTAAAACGTATATATATATATATATATATATATATATATATATATATATCTCTTTCTATTACCAGATTTTTGATTTCCTTTTTGTTTATAATATTCTATTTTTAAATCCGTTTCCTTACCGGATTCTATATATATTGATATATAGATTTCTAAATATCAAATTATCTTAAAAATATTCTAACTCCTTAAATTTCCGGAAAATTTCGCCATAACCTCCTTTTTACCGGTCGATAGTTCAAACCTCAACTCGCCTCTCTAGGCCCTTTCCATTCTAAAAGAAAATCAAAATGCCAAGTGGCTTGCCGATTCGGCGCATAAAATCTCATATGGAAATTAAACGTGTACCTTTTGTCGGGCACACAAATTAGAATCTTCATATACTTCATTCCAAACCTGCTTAACCTATATACGTCCATTCCCAATTTATTCTAACTCAATACAATTATTTTAATTCAATTCGCTAATTTATTCTTTAAATTAGCTCTTTGCCTATTTCATTTTTTAATTAAACATATCACGTTCATACATGATTTTAATTTGCTTATGAACTAGTTGAATTCCATTTTCACTCCAGTTTCATATTCGATTTCGAATATGAATTCACTAACCTAACTCACTTATCAAAGCCAATTTCGATTCCAAATCCCTCTAACTAATTATTTTATAAAATTCGATATAAATCGAATTTCATTTATAAATCTGTTGGATTTTTCTCAATTCAAATTCATTTTTTGGATTTCGAAATATAAGCAATCATCCCCTTTAAAACACTTTCCAATTCATTTTTAAGTTCATATTTGAATTTAAACTGCTACATTATCGCATGATAATTTATTTTCACCAGACTTATAAATATCATTTATAAATTCAACTTCTTTGTTTTATATATTAGAACAAATTTCTATTTCAAATCCATTTGAAACGCAATTCATTTTATACTACGAGTTCCGAAATAAAAGTCATCATTCTCTTCTAAATGATTTCAAATTTTATTTTTAAATTCACACTTGAATTTATAGTTACCAATTATCTCTTGATAACTAATTCACCATATTCATAACATTGTTTACAAATTTACTTGTTTTACATTTAAACAAGTCCATTTCGAAATCTATTTATGAGACGACCCCAAAACCCGTACTGACGGTGGCAAGGGTAATCCTTGGAATATAAAACATAAACAGATAATAGCATGACAAAAATAAATAAATACACCAGATAATGCACAATAGAATATACTGGATAAACGTAATCATCAGAGTTACATAGTATACAAGATCATACTTAGCACAAATACAGTTCAACTATACATAAATGTCTACAGCGGAAAACAAACATAATGTACAATAGGAGCTGAACATCATAAAAAGAGATAAATAATAGAATCCATCTTCAGCTCCAGCTATCCGGATAAAGCCAGCTAAAACCTAAATACAAGGCTGCCCGTGTAGAAAAAGGGGCACCCGAGTTTGAAAGTGAAACAAACTACGAGTCAGTCATGGGACTGGTATGAGAAATCAACTCAACACATTTGAAATATGGCTAATCACAGGACCACGCCACTTTCGTGGAACGGGTTTACTCCATTGGACTGCTAGTGATTTAAAAACAAATCTTTCTTTTAAACATCGCAATGCTTTTTATAAAAATGAAGCCATTATAAGACTCAGTTCCCATCACACAATACAACGCAAATCGGAGGATAGAGTTTTTACCTTATAATGGCCAAGATATGTTTGATACGAATAAAACAAAAGCATTTGATATTACTACTAGTGTTTATATGTTTCAAAAACAATTTCGAATCATAACCATCAATCATAGACGACATTAATGCCCCATACCACTATGTCGCCATATATAGGTATACAATCAAAACCGCATAGCCACGTATTTGGAAATTGGATTTCCGTCATGAACCAAGGCAAAAGATAGTCCTTACCGAATTCGAGACGCTCTAGCCCGTGTCTCAGGCACTACCGCAACCGTACCTTGGATCGTCAGGGCCGGTCCACACGAAGTGGATTATAATGCCTGAACAATGCGTTTCCCCGCCCTTTGGGGCGTCAATGAGCCAACGAATGACTCCATCGGTCCCGGATCTACCGATATAACCGAGGCGCCTCGCAACAGTAACAACCACATAAGTCAAACTCGTCAGAGCGTGTAAAACCACTGACGCCACTTCTAGCTAGGAAGAAAACGCACGTCCCCCCTGAGGTTCTCTCCCGTTTCTGGTTCATACCGGGGAGTGAGGTTCGCGAATTCACTTGTACACAAAGCTACGCCACACAGGCGGTGCTTTGATCATCACCACAAGACTTTGCTTTTCAACAGAAGCCTTGATCACTACATCTTAGCATGCCACACAGGCAATTCACACCATGCAACTGATGGCTATCAATCACACAGAATAAATTCCAATGTCAGACACACAGTCCATTTACAAGCCCGTCCTGGGTCTGAATGAAACCGGAGGCACTATATACCTCGCAAACCCATCGACCTCCACGTATGTCTGGACGATCACCACTCACTATCCATATTTCGGGATGCCTCCCAATCAGGACATCAGTTACCATCCAAACGAGGTGAAGATCTCCAGTCTTCGACCACCGTCTTCATCTTCGATTTCTTATCGTCAATTCAGTTATTCAGAATGGGATAAACCCGGTCTTTCTGAGCAACTCGCGTATATAATAAACAAGTGCTACACAAATACACATACGCATCATTTCAATTCATTAGTCACTAACCGTAAATCAGTAAGAGAACGATTTCCCAAATATTAACCCCGAAGGCCGAAACCAACATCAGATCAACACCCCGGAAACCATTTGACTTAGCCAACCTTCAGTTAGTTTCTAAATTTCACATCCATATCGTTTATAATATTTTATAATGATTTATCGCCATTTTTATTTATTTTAAAATAGCCAATTTATTCAAACGACGCTTCGGGCCATAACGCTGCCGTGGTGCTGTTTTTCTTCAGATTTGATTTAAACATATCTGAAAATCTAACCGTTGGATCTTCACAAAATTTACATCATTAGAAAGATCTTTTCAAAACGAATCCAACGGTTCCAGTTTCGGGAAAATCCGATGGTCGGATCTCCCGGTATAATCGTTTGAAGTTTCGATTTCAAAATACGAACTGCAGCGTCGTTATTCGATTTAATATAATTATATATATATATATATATATATATATATATAAGTATAATCGATTCTGGCGCTGTTTTTCTTCAGATTTGAATTAAACATTCCAGACAATCCAATCGTTGGATTTTTACAAAGTTGGTGCCGTTGGAAAGATATTTTCAAAGCGAACCCAACGGTTGCGGTTTCGGGAAGATCCGATGGTCGGATCTCCCGCACTAATCGTTTGAAATCACGATTTCAAAATACGAAATGCAGCTTCGTTATTAGATATATTTCAATTCTATTTATATATATATATATATCGATTCTTCGATTTCAAAACTATATGATATTCATACTTTTGATAAAAATGATATTTTTTATCTAACTGTCTTCTATTTCAACACTTCACTATTTTTAACAATTCATGTATATAATAAAAATGTGATTTTTAATGTAAAACAATTTATTTCAAAACACGGCTATTTTATATAGTTCATATAGATGGTAAAAATATGATTTTAATTATAAAACAATTTCTTTCAAAACACGACTATTTTATATAGTTCATATAGATGATAAAAATATGATTTTTATTATAAAAAAAATTATTTCAAAATATGAATACCATTCAACACATGAATTTCAATTCAACGAATGAATTTCGATTCAACACATGAAGGTTTTCTATAGTTTATATATATATAGATAAAAAGGTGATTTTTATATTTAAAACACGAATACCATTCAACACATGAATTTCTATTCAACGAATGAATATCGATTCAACACATGAAGGTTTTCTATAGTTTATATATATAGGGTAAAAATGTGATTTTTATTGTTAAAACAATTTATTCAAAACATGAAAACCATTCAACACATGAATTTCAATTCAACGAATGAATATCGATTCAACACATGAAGGTTTTCTATAGTTTGTATATATAGGGTAAATATGTAATCTTTATTGTTAAAACAATTTATTCAAAACACGAATACCATTCAACACATGAATTTCAATTCAACGAATGAATATCGATTCAATACATGAAGGTTTTCTATTCAACAGACGAATATAGTTTCGACACAGGAAAATAATTCTAACACATGAATATTATTCAAAATTTCGGCAGCATAACGGCAGGGTAGTTAAAACCGGGACCGTCCCTAGTACGGCTCCTCGCTCTACCTTAAAGCCTCATAGCTTTTGACAACGGGGAATCATGCATCTAGTTCGCATGCAGGCGGCATGCATATTTTTTCATTTCCACAAACTAATCCTATGTGGTTTCAACCAAATATTTCTCAACCACAAACGGGTATTTTTCAACCACAATCAATCAATTTCAACCACAAACAATTTCAATCAACCATTCGCTATCAATCAATTTTCACACCAATCACAACCAATAAATATCGTCCATGGTTTGTGGACGAGGGGCGTATATATATATATATATATATATATATATATATATATATATATATATATATATATATATATATATATATAGCATTTCACTTCTATTTCAACACATATCTAATTTTTACAACGCATATACAACTTTTACATCGAACGTACAACTTATACAATGCTTATACAAGAGGTGTACAACACTTATATAACTCATACATCGACTATATAATTTATACATCGTCGTTTTCCATATCGTTTATAATTTAGAAATCTCACTTTTCACATTTCTATTTATATTTTTCACTGATCATTTCATATATATATATTTCACTTTCCACACTTCGTATATATAGACAATTCACAGTCACAACACAGTCAAATAAATCGTCCATGGTCTGTGGACGTATGTGAATAGTTCAGATATGCAGTTATAATATAAATAACTGTACAAGAAAATTTATAGTGAGAGAATTCACACAGTGAGCGGTTTTATTTTTGAATTTCTATTCGGATTCGAAGTTGTTTGGAAATCCAACATGCTCTAAATTGGACCCGGTTAGTCTTGTTGTGAAGCTCTCTTCAAGGCGAGTCCAACGCATCCCGTTTCGTTCCATTCCGCATTCATATGTGAAAGATATAAGCGTTCAAAGGTTAATGTCATTATAAAGCAATTAATGAATAGTTAATTATTTAATATCATCACCTTCTTCCTCGTTCAGCTATCACCCGTAACTCCACCCCCCTTCAAACCTTCATCCCGTTTTTACGCACGCCTGGAGTCGGCGGACCCCGATCAGGGGAGGCCCCGTGAGGCGGCGCGGCGCCACCATCCACGGCCAGCCAAGGCGGCTCACTCGGAGGGGCCCAGCGGCCTGAAATCGACTCCAAAGCCAGCGACTTTGAGGAGCTAATTCAATTGACCCAGCAGACGAAAATTGGTCAAAGTGGTTTCAATGTGGAGCTCGTGAGAATTGCTTTCATTTGCTTCAGGGGGTTTCGATTTTTGCTGAGTGGGGAGGGAGATCGGGGAGGAGGGAGTTGGGGCAATTTCCGTCGTTTAAAATAAAAGTGTGGCGGCTCGATAATTTAGGGTTAGGGTTTAATGTAGGGGTGTATTTATATATAAATATATTTTAATATTTTATTCAATTTAATTCTCTAATTAATTCAACTTTGTTCGAACCCCAAATCAAACCCAGCGACTGTCGCCCCTAGCTAATTACCCCCATTCCGAACACAATGGGATATGTTTCGTAGGCCCATTCGAATGTTTCAGTCAGTTTTCATTCAAACTAAAATATAAAACATTCAATATTTGATTTGAATGTACATTTCAATTCGCCGGGGCCACATACTGATTCTAAAAATTCCCGAAAAATAATTCTAGCTATATTTTGACGATACGGTCCCAACAAAACTAGTTTCGTCAAATTCTGAAACCGTTTGAAAAATGGCCCATTTCTGGTCGATCCAATTTAACTATAATTGACCAAAACACGTTTTCCTTTGCCACACTCACATACTAGCTTCAAAAATTATGAAATTTGAAATCTAGTAATAACTTCACATCCCGAATCCAACAAAAGTGGTTTCGTCGAATTCCGAGGTCGTTTGCAAAATGGCCATTTTCACGGGCTATATAAATTCCATAGCGACCTTTCTGAAAATTCATTTGGCCATAACTTTTGCTTCCCACTATGAAACTTTGATTTTTTAGATTTTTTAGAAAGATATTCACTAACAGATTTAAATATTTTTGGTTTCACTCAAATCCGTTTTGTTTTGCACCCGGTACAGTCTGCCGAAGTTTGAATTCAAATTTTGAAACTACCGCGCCTTTTCAAGCCTTGTTTATAATTCAAAGTATTTATATTCGTTTTCAAACGTCGATTCAAACTTACTTTTCATCGTTATTCTTTAAAATATTTATTTTAAATATTTAAAATCCACTAAAATAGCCAATTTAAAATTTTCAAATTGGTTCAGATTTTCTGGGTCGTTACAATCTCCCCCACTTAAAACTTTTCGTCCCCGAAAAGGAACAAAATAAAAATGGTTTGATTAATCAACTCTACGTTCAATCTGGCTTCCAATCTCCAACTTTTCAATTTCTGAGAAATTTCAAATTCTTCAAAAATTTGGCTAACACCCGGAATTTTCGAAAAATTTCGCCATAACCTCCTTTGTACGGGGAGGGGTTTGGAAATTTATTGGGCCGTATTAGGTACCCAATAAATCCTAATAAGCATACACATATTTATAGTGATATATTCTGGTGTTTACAGGGGAGTGTGTATTGATAATAACTCTAGAGAATAAATTCTCGTCACCCTGTCAAAGCCTGAGGGAGTGTGTATTTTAATTGCTCCAAAGGATAAATCCTCGTCACCTCGTCCAGTGTGGGAAATAAATAATCCATGTGCCATATCTAATGACTAGAGAGACGTGATTATTGTCAACTCCAGACCCGTGTGGGGTTTTTATTAATCTGGCAATTTATCATTACATTTCTATATGGTCATATCAGTCATCAGTTCAACCTATAAAATATAGTCATCACCATACAAGCCTCTCGCTCGTATGGTAAATCTTCCACCTCGTCACACAAGCTCCACATGCTTATGTGGTATATGATGAAGTATGCCTATCTTCCAGAAGTATGCCATGTAATGTAGTTCAAAATTAATTGTTACTATCCTATGGCGACGTTTATGATTACACATAGAACAACCAGCACTCCGCATCCAAAGGCATTCACAGGAGTTGATATAATAATATTTCGCATCCAACTCATTAAGGTTTACCTATTTGTCGGGCACGCAAATAAAATCTTTACTCAACAGCTATCCAATTACCTGTTCAAACATATATAATGCACTAGTATATATTTCTATTTATTTCTAAATCAGTTCAATGCGTGAGTTAAATGAACAAATCCTACCATTCATTCTATTATTGATTAAATTAACTATCGTTTTAATAATTTAATTAATCAAATCTACTATCACACAACACAAACAATCAATCAAATTGTTTTTAACTTTTCAACCTTTCAAATATATATCTTTTATATGTTCAAAAATTATATTTCTAAAACCAGACTATATATATTATCACAAATACGTTATTTAAAAACATATTACCCTCGACTCGTACTGAGGCACTTTTGACCCCATCTCTAATGAGTTGTTCTGATTCTGCTGTACTCATACTAGGATATTGCTGATCCTATCTGTACTGAGTTACTCGTCCTAGAACACTACTGGTTCTATCTCTGACGAGTTCGCTCATATGTTATATTGCAGCACTAAGCTTAACCAAAGCTCTGATACCAAATGAGACGACCCCAAACCCCGTACTAACGGTGGCAAGGGTAATCCTTGGAATATAACACATAAACAGATAACAGCAGGACAGAAATAAATAAATACACCAGATAATGCACAATAGAATATACTGGATAAACGTAATCATCAGAGTTACACAATATATAGGATCATACTTAGTACAAATACAGTTCAACTATACATAAATGTCTACAGTGGAAAACAAACATAATGTACAATAGGTGCTGAACAACATAAAAAGAGATAAATAATAGAATCCGTCTTCAGCTCCAACTATCCGGATAAAGCCAGCTAAAACCTGAATACAAGGCTGCCCGTGTAGAAAAAGGGGCACCCGAGTTTGAAAGTGAAACAAACTACGAGTCAGTCATGGGACTGGTATGAGAAATCTACTCAACACATTTGAAATATGGCTAATCACAGGACCACGCCACTTTCGTGGAACGGGTTTACTTCATTGGACTGCCAGTGCTTTAAAAACAAATCTTTCTTTTAAACATCGCAATGCTTTTTATAAAAATGAAGCCATTATAAGACTCAGTTCTCATCACACAATGCAACGCAAACCGGAGGATAGAGTTTTTACCTTATAATGGCCAAGATATGTTTGATACGAATAAAACAAAAGCATTTGATATTACTACTAGTGTTTATATGTTTCAAAAACAATTTCGAATCATAAATATCAATCATAGACGGCATTAATGCCCCATACCACTATGTCGCCATATATAGGTATACAATCAAAACCGCATAGTCACGTATTTGGAAATTGGATTTCCGTCATGAACCAAGGCAAAAGATAGTCCTTACCGAATTCGAGACGCTCTAGCCCGTGTCTCAGGCACAGCCGCAACCGTACCTTGGATCGTCAGGGACGGTCCACACGAAGTGGATTATAATGCCTGAACAATGCGTTTCTCCGCCCTTTGGGGCTTCAATGAGCCAACGAATGACTCCATCGGTCCCGGATCGACCGATATAACCGAGGCGCCTCACAACAGTAACAACCACATAAGTCAAACTCGTCAGGGCATGTAAAACCACTGACGCCACTTCTAGCTAGAAATAAAATGCACATCCCCCTTGAGGTCCTCTCCCATTTCTGGTTCATACCGGGGTGTGAGGTTCGCGAATTCACGTTGTACACAAAGCTACGCCACACAGGCGGTGCTTTGATCATCACCACAAGACTTTGCTTTGCAACAGAAGCCTTGATCACTGCATCTTAGCATGCCACACAGGCAATTCACACCATGCAACTGATGGCTATCAATCACACAGAATAAATTCCAATGTCAGACACGCAGTCCATTTACAAGTCCGTCCTGGGTCTAAACAAACCGGAGGCACTATATACCTCGCAAACCCATCGACCTCCACGTACGTCTGGATGATCACCACTCACTATCCATATTTTGGGATTCCTCCCAATCAGGACATCAGTTACCATCCAAACGAGGTGAAGATCTCCGGTCTTCGACCACCGTCTTCATCTTCGATTTCTTATTGTCAATTCAGTTATTCAGAATGGGATAAACCCGGTCTTTCTGAGCAACTCGCGTATATAATAAACAAGTGCTACACAAACACACATACGCATCATTTCAATTCATTAGTCACTAACTGTAAATCAGTAAGAGAACGATTTCCCAAATATTAACCCCGAAGGCTGAAACCAACATCAGATCAACACCCAGGAAACCATTCGACTTAGCCAACCTTCAGTTAGTTTCTAAATTTCACATCCATATCGTTTATAATATTTTATAACGATTTATCGCCATTTTTATTTATTTTAAAATAGCCAATTTATTCAAACGACGCTTCGGGCCATAACGCGGCCGTGGCACTGTTTTTCTTCAGATTTGATTTACACATATCCGAAAATCTAACCGTTGGATCTTCACAAAATTTACATCATTAGAAAGATCTTTTCAAAACGAATCCAACGGTTCTAGTTTCGGGAAAATCCGACGGTCGGCTCTCCCGGTATAATCGTTTGAAGTTTCGATTTCAAAATACGAACTGCAGCGTCGTTATTCGATTTAATATAATTATATATATATATATATAATCGATTCTGGCGCTGTTTTTCTTCATATTTGAATTAAACATTTCAGGCAATCCAACCGTTGGATTTTTACAAAGTTAGTGCCGTTGGAAAGATATTTCCAAAGCGATCCCAACGGTTGCGGTTTCGGGAAGACCCGATGGTCGGATCTCCCGCACTAATCGTTTGAAATCACGATTTCAAAATACGAACTGCAGCTTCGTTATTCGATATATTTCAATTCTATATATATATATATATATCGATTCTTCGATTTCAAAACTATATGATATTCATACTTTTGATAAAAATGATATTTTTTATCTATCTGTCTTCTATTTCAACACTTCACTATTTTTAACAATTCATGTATATAATAAAAATGTGATTTTTAATGTAAAACAATTTATTTTAAAACACGACTATTTTATATAGTTCATATAGATGGTAAAAATATGATTTTTATTATAAAACAATTTCTTTCAAAACACGACTATTTTATATAGTTCATATAGATGATAAAAATATGATTTTTATTATAAAACAATTTATTTCAAATTATGAATACCAATCAACACATGAATTTCAATTAAACGAATGAATTTCGATTCAACACATGAAGGTTTTCTATAGTTTATATATATAGATAAAAAGGTGATTTTTATATTTAAAACACGAATACCATTCAACACATGAATTTCTATTCAACGAATGAATATCGATTCAACACATGAAGGTTTTCTATAGTTTATATATAGAGGGTAAAAATGTGATTTTTATTGTTAAAACAATTTATTCAAAACACGAAAACCATTCAACACATGAATTTCAATTCAACGAATGAATATCGATTCAACACATGAAGGTTTTCTATAGTTTGTATATATAGGGTAAAAATGTGATCTTTATTGTTAAAACAATTTATTCAAAACACGAATACCATTCAACACATGAATTTCAATTCAACGAATGAATATCGATTCAACACATGAAGGTTTTCTATTCAACAGACGAATATAGTTTCAACACAGGAAAATAATTCTAACACACGAATATTATTCAAAATTTCGGCAGCATAACGGCAGGGTAGTTAAAACCGGGACCGCCCCTAGTACGGCTCCTCGCTCTACCTTAAATCCTCGCAGCTTTTGACAATGGGAAATCATGCACCTAGTTCGCACGCAGGTGGCATGTATATTTTTTTCATTTCCACAAACTAATCCTATGTGGTTTCAACCGAATATTTCTCAACCAAAAACGGGTATTTTTCAACCACAATCAATCAATTTCAACCACAAACAATTTCAATCAACCATTCGCTATCAATCAATTTTCACACCAATCACAACCAATAAATATCGTCCATGGTTTGTGGACGAGGGGCGTATATATATGTATATATATATATAGCATTTCACTTCTATTTCAACACATATATAATTTTTACCATGCATATACGACTTATACATCGAACGTACAACTTATACAACGCTTATACAAGAGGTGTACAACGCTTATATAACTCATACATCGACTATATAATCTATACATCGTCGTTTTCCATATCGTTTATAATTAAAAATATCACTTTTCACATTTCTATTTATATTTTTCACTGATCATTTCATATATATATATATATATATATATATATATTTCACTTTCCACACTTCGTATATTTATACAATTCACAGTCACAACACAATCAAATAAATTGTCCACGGTCTGTGGACGTATGTGAACAGTTCAGATATGCAGTTATAATATAAATAACTGTACAAGAAAATTTATAGTAAGAGAATTCTCACAGTGAGCGGTTTTATTTCTTAATTTCAATTCGGATTCGAAGTTGTTCGGAAATCCAACATGCTCTAAATTGGACCCGGTTAGTCTTGTTGTGAAGCTCTCTTCAAGGCGAGTCCAACGCATCCCGTTTCGTTCCATTCCGCATTCATATGTGAAAGATATAAGCGTTCAAAGGTTAATGTCATTATAAAGAAATTAATGAATAGTTAATTATTTTAATATCATCACCTTCTTCCTCGTTCAGCTATCACCCGTAACTCCACCCCCCTTTAAACCTTCATCCCGTTTTTGCGCATGCCTGGAGTCGGCGGACCCCGATCAGGGGAGGCCACGTGAGGCAGCGCGGCGCCACCTTCCACGGCCAGCGAAGGCGGCTCACTCGGAGGGGCCCAGTGGCCTGAAATCGACTCCATAGCCACCGACTTTGAGGAGCTAATTCAAGTGACCCAACAGACGAAAATTGGTCAAAGTGGTTTCAATGTGGAGCTCGTGAGAATTGCTTCCATTTGCTTCAGGGGGTTTCGATTTTTGCTGATTGGGGAGGGAGATCGGGGAGGAGGAAGTTGGGGCAATTTCCGTCGTTTAAAATAAAAGTGTGGCAGCTCGATAATTTAGGGTTAGGGTTTAACGTAGGGGTGTATTTATATATAAATATATTTTAATATTTTATTCAATTTAATTCTCTAATTAATTCAACTTTGTTCGAACCCCAAATCAAACCCAGCGACTGACGCCCCTAGCTAATTACCCCCATTCCGAACACAATGGGATATGTTTCGTAGGCCCATTCGAATGTTCCAGTCAGTTTTCATTCAAACTAAAATATAAAACATTCAATATTTGATTTGAACGTACATTTCAATTTGCCGGGGCCACATACTGATTCTAAAAATTCCCAAAAAATAATTCTAGCTATATTTTGATGATACGGTCCCAACAAAACTAGTTTCGTCAAATTCTGAAACCGTTTGAAAAATGGCCCATTTCTGGTCGATCCAATTTAACTATAATTGACCAAAACACGTTTTCCCTTGCCACACTCACATACTAGCTTCAAAAATTATGAAATTTGAAACCTAGTAATAACTTCACATCCCGAATCCAACAAAAGTGGTTTCGTCGAATTCCGAGGTCGTTTGCAAAATGGCCATTTTCACGGGCTATATAAATTCCATTGCGACCTTTCTGAAAATTCATTTGGCCATAACTTTTGCTTCCCGCTATGAAACTTCGATTTTTCAGATTTGTTAGAAATATATTCACTAACATATTTAAATATTTTTGGTTTCACTCAAATCCGTTTTGTTTTGCACCAGGTACAGTTTGTCGAAGTTTGAATTCAAATTTTGAAACTACCACGCCTTTTCAGGCCTTGTTTATAATTCAAAGTAATTATATTCGTTTTCAAACATCGATTCAAACTTACTTTTCATCGTTATTCTTTAAAATATTTATTTTAAATATTTAAAATCCACTAAAATAGCCAATTTAAATTTTTTAAATTGGTTTAGATTTTCTGGGTCGTTACAATTTAAAACCAAAATCTTATTTTGGAATATTCTATCTCTTATAACTTATCTATATATAGAATCTATTTGCATATTTAATTTTAGTTTATATCTAATATGATTTAAATATTCTTTTATGGAAATACTATATTTAAACAAATTCGATTTAATCGATTCAATTCATAAATCCATATGGATTTATTTTTAATTCAATGTATATTCTGAACATCAGAATAAATTTCATCGTTTACTTCTTTAAAACGATTCCCCATTTCTATTTTTAAATTCACATTTGAATTTAAATATTCAAATTATCAAATGATAATTTTTCCACTTTATTTATAAAGTCATATCAATTCCCTGATTATCCAATGAAAATCATTTCATTTTATTTATAAATACCGTTTATAAATTTACCTCAATTTCATGTATTATTTAATTTATAAACAACGTTTATAAACTCAATACTTGTTTTACTTATTCAAACAAGTTAATATTTATAGTCCATTCGAATTTCAAATTCTATTTTAGAAAAATAGAATTTCCCGTTTAAATCTCAAAATCTCTTTTCATGAGATTTTTATAAATCAAAATTTTGGCCTAGTGATATTTAAACAATCAAAAACACCAAATAATCAATCAACACATCATATATGATAATATAAATGTGAAAACAAATAATAATAAATTTTGAGGAATCCAGTTGGATTCCTCCAACCTGTTTTCCTGCATCCACAGACGTTAGCCAACATAAATAATACCCATCCTGCTTCTAGGCAGGATATCGCGGTATAGAAGGTTATCCACTATCATAGCGTATGAAATTATTTAAATCAATTACCTTAATACTTTATCTAATACTTCTTCCCTAAATTGTTCATGCGAGAACACAGCATTCCTTTCCACTGCTCTTCTTCACGTCACTACTGCCACCGACCATTTGATCGTCCCATCTCCACCAACCTAAGCTCGGTCACTTCCAAACAGTGTCTTCCTTATAAGCTCATAATGCCATTACTACTTTGCCAGTCCTTGCTCCCATTTGTCCCTAAAAATCGATCGCTGATGCCCTTCTTGAAAGCATTAGGAAACAAACCGAACTCCAATTCGCCTTCTTTATTCTTAATACACTAAAGAAATTAACTCCTTCCATTGCCATCTTTAAGAGTTCGCACCTCACTGTTACTCGTCCACTTCATTGAACTGCCGATCCTCCCAACTCACGTGTTCCACTACCAGACCTCACACCCATTACATCATCAAACTTCCTCTGACAGTATAACCACCAATTACAATCCATATCTGGTCATGCAAGCATTTCCTAAATCACTAAAAATAATAGATTGAACCTTCATCACTAAATCCTATTTCGGTCGTCATTTATTTTCAAGAAAACAGATCCGAGCTCAGTCCAGTTTAATCAACAAATACTTCGCACTCCTACAGTCCCAACCCTCTAACCTGTACCAGTGCATGCTCAACAGTTCAACACTACTCTTCACCTCTAACCAATACGTTAACCACAACTTTGACAGCCTCTAACGCAAATGAAAATGAACACCGTACCTACCTACTGACCATCGCTCAACCTCGAAAACCCCACCTCGATCTTCAATCTCAACTCACGAGCTTGGCAAACTTCCTGGCATCAGGAAAAGGATACTGATCGAAAATCCTTGATTTGCGAGTGCCTCAGACCTGCTTTTGAACTCGTGATTTACCTCTCTCTTTTTTTCCAAGGGGTTTGATTTTATAATAATAAAGAGGAGAGGTATTGATGCTTTTGATTTTAGAAGGAAGCCATTTTGTTTTCTTCGAAGTATTCAATTTCGATTTGCGTTCTGAAGAGAGGAAACAAAGCAGAGGGATTTGTGTTTTTAAGGAAAGGAACGACCCCTTAGATTTGTACTGAGGAGTGGCATGTCATTTCTCTTGAACATCGATTTTATTTTTTTACAAAGGAAGGAATTCTGCGTGAAATCAAAGAAGAGAAAAGGAGGTATCAGTTGCGTTTATATAGATGAACAACACTTCGGCACTAAGGAAATTTAGCCTGCGTGGTACACTATAGATGTATAGCTTAAGTACACATTTAATTAATTCGATTTGACTTGATTTAATTGATTTCTATTTAATTTGATTCGACATAAAGAGATATTTATTCTTTTTAGATGGATATCGATTTGATTTCGAACCTATCCACAATCAAATATCTCGAGGTCCATTAATTTAAATCACGAACCGCTAATTTAGTGTATAGATCGACATTTAAATGTAATAACGGTATTCTGAGCTCAATAAAATATATTCTGAAATTAAATTTAAACTTATATATAAAATAACCATAATAAATTTATATAATATAATTTAAATTCAAACAAATAAATCCTTCGATAATAAATTATTATTATCGTTTTTAATTCAAATAAAATTCATATTTATCATTTGAAACATTTTGACTGTTTTAAATTTGAATTGAATTATATCAGATTCTCGTATTTTGAAAATTATAAATATTCGAAATAAATCGTATTTCGATTATTAAATCGATAAGAAAATATAAAAATCAATTTATATTATCAACAAAATATTTAAAATAATATTAAATATTCAAAATAAATTAACCAGAAAAATCTGGGTCGTTACAGAACTCCTAATAACGGAGTTTACTTATTCACACATACATTCTTAGCTACTTAATGCCTCACTATCGATATATAGGGTGGATTCTCCCGATCACTTAAGACCTAGACGGACTTGTTGGTCACTCAATTCTTCTCGATGATTTATTCAATGTTAATATAAACTATGGGGCATTAGATACGGGGCCCTACTAGTTAAGGCTTCTGTCATTCACGCATATAAACTCATACCCCGTGTAAGGTGAGAGATGGTGTTTCGCTTTACCATTTACCTAACCTTATTGAATAATCTCCTTAGTCGCTTAATAGTTCCCATAGAATAGGTAGTTCTATGAAATGACCATACCGGACTTTTTTAAATTTCCAGATTTGGGTAGGCCTCACATACACCATTTAAGACCCCTATACTGGTACACCTATTCCCAGGTCGACTTCTCAACCCAAGTCACTTAAGACCCAAGGAAGCGGACTATCTGCGAAGGTTATCATGTTTGCACCCAATTCGCCTTTTATGCCTCTCCTTATGGGAGTATAACGGGCTATATTATTGAGTTATTCCCGTTTAGTTTCACTTTACGGGAATACTATACATACGCCAAACATCTGTCACTACGGGTTCCTATGGTAGGTAATATTTTCTCATTGCCTACCTCCTAAGTCCATTCTTTATTTTTCTATATTAAGTTGTATAAATAAGGAAAGTTATATTCTCCTTATCCTTGGATATTTATTTAGTTAGTTTCTTTACTGGACTTGGTATTTAAAACGACAATCGATTCACATTTATCTGCTTTTTATTTCATTATTTCTACTTAATAGAGTTATTGTCATTTATGACCATAACGGTCATATTTTCTTGAGGAAACAATTTATCTTTTAATTGTTATTTAGTGTCATTGACTATATTAATGTCACTTATAAACATAATGGTCATAATTTCCTAAGACATTAATTATCCTTAATTACCATTTATTTCCATTGATTATAATTAATGTCGTTTATGAGCCTAAACAGTCCTAATTTTCCTAAGACGTTAATTAACAACGAAATGTCCCTATTATATCAGTCTTGAAATATCCATTTGTTGTACCCCAATAGACACTACCAATTTATTTATTTCTTGTTGTGTGTGTGTATGTATATGTATGTATATTTATGCACAAGACCACTTACAGTAAAACGACCACTTTTGGATGCTGGATTTGCTGTGCAGTTCCGAGCAGACTTCTACCACAAGTTGAGATTAATCTCATGTCTTAGTGCGGTTATAATTCAATCCCTATATGGTGTTTACAACATTAATACAAGCCAAATTATGAATTGTAATTTTCATGCTTAGCAGCCTAATTAAATTTTTTTTCCCCAATCATTGACAGTTACAATAACTATTTATTATTTATGGCTCTATTTATAACAATCAATTACACTAATTGCTACAACGGTCCCCATAAAAATATTCATTTAAAACGGATTGCATTTACATGTATAATTCCATAAAATGAAAACCATTGAAACATTAGTTGTAATGTGTATTTCGTTGTTTACGTATATTCGAACGGATAATGTATACACATTTATATTTATATTTTTCAAACAGTTAACATAGTTATTTTCTTTTATTATTATTACATTAAGTTTAATAATTTGGTTCAACTGGTATCCAACCATTTCTTTTTGTATTCAATTGTGCAATAAGGTTCTAAATCTTACAAAAAGATCATCAATTGTAATTATTGTAAACTATGCCTGAATATTGCAATAAACATATTTTCAAACCACAAAAAATATAATTTATGTATAGTTTGAAATAGCTGACGTAAACTACGCACAAATACATCTATTTATATTTATACGTGAATTTACAAAAATTCCCCTTTTTCAATATTTAACATATTTCTTATTGGTTTCAAATAATGTCTTTTTGTTTAAAAAGAAAAAAGGTACAAATTACAACAACTAAGTTAAACCCCAACAAATTGGAATATAAACAGGTTTGTATCTTTTTTAATGAAAATTACATAATTCACCGTTTAACACTGAAACTTGAGATCTGGAACAAAACTACATCTTAGAGTTATTTATAATAACCACAATATATTTTCAAACACAATTATAGACAATAATTTAAATAATTTTGTAAGCTTACAAATAATATTATTCCAAACCATAAATATATATTTCAAATTTTTGACAATGCTTATAAATAGATCTGATAAGCATCATTTAGATTTAACAATATATGAACAGATCTGATAAATGTTATGCATGGATTTAAGATCTAATAAAAACGAGATAATACGTTACTATAACTTTGTATATAAATTTCCCACTCACCTGAAAGCATCCAAATCTGAAATCTGAATAATCTTTTAGGCCTATAATTCATAAATTCTTACAGATTTGCAATTATTCTGAAAAGGGGATACTTTCAGATATGTAGATTTGCAATAAAATAGAAGAAGATGGAAGAATCCGATGTAGAGTATCTTAGCCGTCAATACATATCGCCTTCCACTTGAATCTGATAATCCCTTTCAATTAAGAATGATTTATATTTGATTGATTGTATATGAATATACTTTTAGTTAAGAAATTGATTTGAAGAGCAAGGGAAATGGAAGAGCTTCGCTGAAGCCTACATATTTGTGTGGAAAAGAATGATGCCTTACCCCTTTATTTATAGGAGTGGAATTGACTATGAACCGTTAGATTTTATTAAATAAACATCCGTATGTTTATACTATAATATATAACGAAAGGGCATTGTTATTGAGACTCCAAGTATTGTTAAGGGGAGGTCAAATTTTAAAAACACTCTAATCACAAAAAGAATGTTAGGGGGAGTCACGTACTTAATTTTTTATGTTCCCTTTCTACACTAGTAATAACATTGGTTACCATCCCAAAATCCCAATCAATTTCTAACGCAAAAAACCAAATCCATAAATTATTTGCAAAAAACATAAAAGCAACCGTTTGGAGAGAAATAATGGTGCAAACAAAGAATGTGAAACGCTCCTCCTAAGATCCTAAGATTGTGGAGAAAGTGTTGACAAGGTATGTGAAATTGATCGTATAATGCCCTCGAAATGATGAAGGTTAGGGTTTCTATTATGTTAGTCTCGAGAGCCGAACTCCGTAGTATAATTTTGTTCGATGGAAGATGCTCATTTTAGTTTTTTCGATTTGTCATCACCGAAATAGGTGAATTACTGTATAACGACATGAACGACATAGGTCTGCCGTATTACATATTTTGGTTTGACATTGTTCATCGTTTTTGAAATTTGTATTCATTGTCAGGTTGCCGAATTGGAAAAAATGGGGTGTATCGACAAATTCAGCAGTGTGATACCATATTTTTGTTTCCCGATATATGTATATAGATTTCCTATGAATGATATATTTTTATCTGATTTGTTGCATATCGACAATGAGATTACTGATAATTTTTTATATATATCCGATGCATTTTGACTAATATACCATATAATATTTTTTTGATTAACAACTAAAAAAGAGGTTATTGTAAAGAAGGCTAATTTGGTAAATTAAACTTTATTTGTTAATGGAGGGCTCTTTGCATTCGTACTCCCCTTAACAAATTCTTTTGTTAAAAAAGAATTGACCCCCCTTAACAATACTTGGAGTATCAATAACAATCCCCTAACGAAAATACCCTTCAAAACCAAGTCGTCACTGAGAGCTTCAGGCATGAAGCGGTCGACCGCCTATACAAGGGGTGTCGACCGCCCTTATGTCGATTTGCCTAGTGAGTGCTAGTTATAAAAGGTTTTATATATTATATTTACTGTGTTTATTTATTTCTGTCTATTTTTCGTATTTCATCCGTAACTTTTTCATATGGACTCCATTCGCGAAAATCCAAACATGAAAGTTAACAAAATTCCGAGACGAACGCAACGGTTAAAGTTTTGTAGTCAAATACCATCGTTGGCAGAAATTCCTATTTTCAAAATTTAATTAAATAACTAATCTATTAAAATTCCGGGTTGTTACATTATCCTTCCCTTAAAACGAAATTCATCCTGAAATTCTAACATCTACTTATCCAATCCTACACAACCAATTTGTGTACATCCACTTTGAAACCATGTGCGCATGTGTATAGTGTACATAATGCATTTCAACCATAAAACATGTATGCACAATGATTCTAAATTGGATTCTCCTACATTTATGCATTAAATTTTAAAACATTTCTGAAAACATGATGCAAAACAACCTAAGTATACTGGCAGTTCTACATAAATGCAAATTTGAAAAATGTTTTTTCATCCATAACCCTCACTCGATTACGAATAAAAGTGTGAAACAACCAATTTTGCATCCAAACCCTACCATCCAAAACATCAATGCATCTAATCGCTTCCTATTTTATTTCTCCTTAACTGGAATAAGGAAATCAAAGCGAAGAATTTTAATATTTCCTTCGCTTATAAATATTACATTTCCCACCTTATAGCGGAATTTTCACCTCAGTTACCCGAAGTACTCCAAAATTTTCCATTTGTAGATTGTAAAGGAGGCTTGAAACAAGCTCTAAAATTCAAAACGAGTTATTTAATAACTCGCATGCATCGTTAACAAGGTATGAAGACAACGTTTCCAAGGCTAAAACAGTATTTTCCTTATTGTCGTTAACGTTTTTGTCGCATCATCGGTTCTATTGTACTGCTAAAATGCGCACACATGCCATCTAAACATCTAATCTACGCAGGTCATATGACCAAAAATCGAAATTTTTCATAAAAATAAATTTTCTCTTTTCAACTTCTTATATTTATTTTGAAAATTTCTTTTCAATACCATTTCATTTTCCTTATGAGATTCATATGAAAATCAAAATTTCGATAGCGTGCATTTTGCGGCATTCAAACCGTCTTATTTAATGTAAAATAGACGTGTTAAACACGCACAAACTGACAATCCAAATTTTGCGTTTTCACGCTAATCGAAATAAAAGAAAGTAAATCAGTAAAAATTTAGATTTAAAAAATGATAAAAGTTTTTTTTTCAACAATGCTTTCCTAAAAGTTTCAAGAATGTATTTTGCCGAAACTTAAACGATTCAGGTCACATGTTAGTGAAAAAGGAAGTTAATCACGCAAAAATACGAAAACTGAAATCACACACGAAAGAGCGTATAAATTTAAGCTTAATAAGGAACAAGCAATTGATTATACCCATGACGAAAAACAACGCGAAACTGGTCCTTCGCTAAAATTTATTCGACATACAATTCTATTCTTTCCAGCTCTAGGACAACTGTTATTTAGGTAAGAAAAACAAGATTTCATTCAAGTAGGCATAAGTGAAAGACATAAACATTTCCAAACATAGAAATATCATTAAAAAGTTGTGCGATTTCAAAGACAATAAACATTAATAGTTATAAGCACGAATTTCCACAAAGCCAAGATCCAAATGTTGGAAAGGGAAAACAACCAAGATGACAACAACACTACAACTCCCAAAACAATGGCTATAAACAACGAGATGTCTTTCTCCGCGATTGGAGCTCAAAACACTTTTTATGATCTTGGGTTAATGAGACGACCCGAACTTCCCCGGTAAGGAAAGGCCGTATTGAATTGAGAACAAACCACATCATAACACAAACGGAAGAACATTTCATTGCTATTACAACAATTCATCAGAATACAGAATATACAAAGTATAAATAAATATCATACATTCAATAAATATCAGAGATTACAATAAATTACATAGTAGTGGAAAATAATACAAATTACAACTGAAGGAGATATACGGATACAAAGCTTTCCGGATATCGTTCTAGCTGTAAACCAGGGTCCTGTGAATATAAATCTGCAAAACCAAAACTACTAGCTGCCCATGTCAAAAATAAGGGCACCCAGAGTTTAGCTTAAAACAGTAAACTCCAGGTCAGTCATGTGACTGGTGTGAGAACTAAAACAGTTATTAATCTTTGTTTTTAAAGTTAGGTAAATCAAGGGACCACGCCGTATAACACGGAATGGGTTTCCTCCCTAGAATACCAGTGCATAAAACAACAACGCAATGCTAAATAAAGAACAATGAAGCTATTATAAGACCCAGGTACCATCACACAATGCAACACAAACCAGAGGATAGGGTTTTTCCTTATAATAGCCAAAGAATGCTTGATACGTTAAAACAAGTCTTTTATTATTGCTATAAGTGTATAGTGTCAAAACAATTTCAATCATAAGTATCAATCATAGGCGGCATGAATGCCCCATACCACTATGTCGCCGTATATAGGTTATACAATCAAAACCGCAAATGTCACGTATTGGAAATTGGATTTCCATCCGCGAACCGAGGCAAGGGATCGTCCTCTACCGATTCGAGATGCTCTAGCCCGTGCCTCAGGCAAGTACTCTGTCAAGCCTTAGGAGCCACAGGGCCGGTCCACCGATGTGGATTAAAATGCCTAAACAATGCGTTTCCCCGCCCTTTGGGGCGTAAATGGGGCAACGAATGACTCCATCGGCTTCACATATTCACCGATATATCCGAGGCGCCTTGCAACAGCAACAACCACATAGGTGAAAAGTATATAAATGCCAGGACTGGTAGGTCACTGACACCACCCTAGCTAGAAGAAAACGCATGTCCTCCCTGGATCCTTCTCCCGTTTCTGGTTCACAACAGGGGTGTGAGGCTCGCGAATTAACGTTACACAAAGCTATGCCACACAGGAGGTGCTTTGATCATCAACCACAAGACTTTGCTTTTCAACAAAAGCCTTGATCATTTGCATCTTAGCATGCCACACAGGCAAACCACTCTATGCCACCGATATCAGTCACACAGAATGAAATCCAATGTCAGACACACATTCCATTTACAAGTTCGTTCTGGGTCTGAACGAAACCGGAGGCACTTTCCTCGCATACCAATCGATCTCCAAGTACGTCTGGACGATCACCAACTGATTCCCTCATCTTGAGTGTACAGCCCAATCAAGATCATCAATAATCACCCAAACGATTTGAAGACTTCCGGTCTTCAACCACCGTCGTCATCTTCGACTCGTCGTCGAATCAGTTGTTCAGAATCGGATAAACCCGGTCTTTCTGAATAACTTGCGTATATAATAAACAAGTGTTACAAAAACACAACATACGCCTCATTCCAATTCGTCTGTCACTAACCGTAAATTAGTAAGAGAACAATTCCCCAAATATTAACCCCGAAGGCCGAAACCAACATCAAGTCAAAACCCAGGAAACCATTCATCTTAACTAATCATCAGTTAGTTGCTAAATTTCACATTCTTAGGGTAAGGTTCCCATTAATTTTATCAAAGATAAATTATTAAATTTATTCTTTAATCTTCTTTTGAGTATCAATTCAAACCAAATTATGGTTTATCAAAACTAGTCGGGATTAACTAACCTTACCGAAGTAATCAACTGTTAAATTTCCCAACCCCAGCCTATTCATCCAATGAAGTAAAACTGGTAATACTTCATATCTAACACCACGGTGTTATCGGTAAATTCAATTACCATTTCACATTCAAATCTAATTAAAGATTTAACTATCGCCTGGAGCAAAACTGGTGATACTCCTTTCTTGATCATTTCTTGAATTTGATAATTTTAATTATCAAATTCACTTTTCAATCTAATTAAAGATTCATTAGAACTCCACTTAGTTTTAATCTTTAACTGGGTTAAAGAACCAATGTCATTTAAAACATGATTCACGATAAACCCATAATCACATTCTATTCCATCAGCCCTTAACCGTAAATTAGCAAGTGAACAATTCCCTAAGTAATAACCCCGAAGGCCGAAACCAACATCAGATTAGTACCCAAGAAATCATTCAACTTAACTAATCTTTAGTTAATTTCTGGTTTTCTTAACTCCATTGGGTCTAAGAACAGTATTATTAAAGATACCGTTCATGACAACCCAAAATCACATTCCATTAATTGTCGGGTTAAAGAACAAATGTTATTTAAAATACCGTTCACGATAAACCCAAATATCAATTCCAATTCAATTCCAATTAAATATTATTTAATTGGTACACTTTATTAAATCTAAATAAAAAGATTTAATCTTTTTCTTAACTGGGTTTAAGAACAGTGTTAATGAAGACACCATTCACGACAAACCCAAACAACAATTGATATTAAATACAAGGCTCTGAATAGAAAATATATCGGCTTATATTCAATATCAAATTCTACGACCAACAAATATCGTATTGGAAATCATGATATAAATATATCTATCAAATTCCCATAACAATATCTGTATAATCACAAAATCCCACATCGAAATATTCCGAAGACAATTTCGATTCAAATCAACTCCAATTCAATTATTGGAAATTCTGGTTACTTCTAAAACCATTTCAAATCCCATTTATTTATTTTAAAAAAATAAATAGATTATAATTCTAGTTCAAAACTAGTTCATTTCGGTAAAAATCTATTTTTATCTTTTCACATATGGGATTTTTCATCCCAATTCTTTCCAAATCATTTCTTATGATTTTACGCTAATTATAGATATTTTTAATCATTTTATCAAGGCCCGTACAGTCGATTTCCATCAACGGTCATCGAACAGCACTTACAATGACCTTTTCCAAATTTGATTTGGACATAATTCCAAATCCAACCGTTAGATTTCTAATTTCTAATATTCGTTAGAAAGCTTTTTTCGATACGAACCCAATGGTTTCGGTTTTAGGAGAATCCGATGGTCGGATCTCCCGTAATATCCGTTCGAAGTCAATGGTCGAAATTCACGAACTACAGCAGCGCGGCGCGTTCTATTCAGGCCATTATATATATATATATATATATAATATTTCGTCGATTTTCTTTTAAAACGTATTTTATAAATCGTTTTAAATTCGTTTTCAAAACGACTTCAACTTCATATTCAATTTCAAATCAAAATTGAATTTTTCCTTATAAGTTCGTTTTAAATCCATTTCAAATTGATTTCAATTCAATTCGATTTCAATTCGTTTTCAATTCGATTTAATTCGAATTCCTTTTCAATTCAATTTAATCGAATTTCAATTCAATTCAATTTAATTCGAATTCCTTTTCAATTCAATTTAATTCGAATTCCCTTTCAATTCAATTTAATTCGAATTCCTTTTCATTTCAATTTAATTCGAATTCCTTTTCATTTCAAAATATCAGATTTTGAAATCATTTTCGATATTCATTGTAAAATGAATAAAATCGACAAAGTTCTCGTTCGTGCTAAAATGACGTTCAACTACTTAACACGGCTTTACATTTCAATATTCACAAAATATTATTTTAAAATATTTATTAATTCTGAACTGGAATCAGACACAGTCAGTTACCATATAATGTGATTATATGGATTTCACACAACAAATGTGTATAACAACAATGAAAACAGCAACCCATCATCCAGAGTACATTCTACACTGTATAAGCATCGAATATAAATATTCAACGCTCATAACAGCCTGTCAATCAATCGATCGACATACAGCTAATTATTGGGACTAGTGTATGTCATATATCATCCCAATACCCGTGTGGGGTTTCAAACAATCAAACACAGGTTTTATTTGTGCAGTTGGGCGATGTGTAAAATTTATCGTCCCAATCAATATCAGTCAAATCAGTGTGTATAAACAAATCATCCAATTTGTTTATAAATATTTATTTCATTTTAAATACACGTTAAAATTCTATTTTTAACTATATAAATATTTTATTTCATTTCATAACACACATCAAATTTTTCACATCAAAATCAGACAAGCATACAAGCCGTCCATCGTCTGTGGACGACGGGTGTCGGGTGCTACTAAACACCGTCTGCATCCTAGTATATATTTCAACTAGAAAACAAATAAAAATAAAGGTGAGGAGTTCTTACAGAGGGTTCCACTCCGCCGTGCTTTGCTTTTGAACTGCTGAACCGTCTGGATTTGTCTGAAATTCCTATGCAGTTCTTTTCACGCTGTTCAAATAAAAATTATATTTTTATCCTTCATTCAATAAATAAAAATTCTATTTTTATTTCATATATTTTTACAATGCTTATTTATATAAAAATTATATTTATATATTTCTATTTCATATATAAAGATTGAACTTTTTTATTACATCACTATAAAAATCGCATTTTTATTTCAACATATATATAAGAAAGATCAGATTTTTATTACCTACATCATACAAAAATCATTTCTTTATCTCTTCTATAAATTAAAAATCGAATTTTTATTCTTTCTAGAATATAAAAATCATATTTTTATTCTCTACTATATGAAAAGATCAAATTTTTATTCAAATTTCTTAACCCTGAAAATTGAATTTTTATTTTAACTTCACATACAAATTTAACCTTTCTTCCTTTGTTAAAAAATCTGATCTTTCTTCTTTGTTCAAAATATGATCTTTCTTCTTTATAAAAATATCGTCTTTCTCTACCAAAAAATATCGTCTTTTGTTTATTTTGTTTTCTAGAAGATAAAAATCGAATCTTTTTTATTTTAAAAAAACATGCCTTTATATGAATAAAGTCTTAACTTGCCATATATAAAACCACATCTCTTTTTTACTTTTAAAAATTCAATTTTATATTTCAAAGCGAAGCGAATTTATATTTCAAAGCGAAGAGAATTTATATTTCAAAGCAAGATTGTTTATTTTTCAAATCAATGACAATTTCATTTTTTAAACAATGAAAAATTCAGTTTTTAAATAATGTAAAAATCAGTTTTTTTTATACAATGTAAAATCAGTTTTTAATAAATAATATAAAGAGAAGGGGAGGGAAAAAACTTACCGTGTTGCTCTAAAAAGGGGGTAAATGGCTTCAGGTTCGCGGATCGAGGAGGGGACGTTCTGCAGCTTGCGGTGGTGGCGCTGACACGGTGGGGGCGGCGCTGGTGTGTGGCCGGAGGTGGCTTGAGGTGGCCGGGTTGGGCTAGGGTTCGATTTAGGGCTTGGTCAACGGACTAGAGAAGAGAAAGACAGGAGAGAGAGTGTGGGAGGGCGGCGCTAGGCGGGGGCAATCGTCAGGGAGGGGGTGGCCAACCTGGTGGCGCGGTGGACGGAAGGGCGACAGCCAGATCGAGGTCGTGGGTTTTTTTATTTCTTTTTAACTAATTGACTGGAGAGAGAGAACTGGGGGGGTGAGGGTTATTTATAAAATTTTATATTATTTAATTTTCAAAAGCAACTTTTTATTTCGAACTCGAAATCAAACCCACCGATTGTCGTCCATAGCTAATTACCCCCATTCCGAACACAATGGGATGTGTTTCGTGAGCTGATTTGGCCGTTTCGATCAGTTTTCGTCAAAATCAAAATATAACTCTATATATTGAATTTGAACGTGCATTTCAATTTACCGGGGTCACATACTAACTCGAAAAATTCCCGAAATATATTTTTTAGCTTCGTATTGACGATATGGTCCTAACAAAACAAGTTTCGTCAAATTCTGTGGCCGTTTGAAAAATGGCCATTTTCCAGTCGATTAAAATCAACTGAAACTGGTCAAACGCGTTTTCCTTTGCCACGCTCACATATTGATTCGAAAAATTATGAAAATTGGAATCTAGTAATAACTTTACATCACGGATCCAACAAAAGTGGTTTTGTCGAAATCCAAGGTCGTTCGCAAAATTCCCATTTTTAAGGGCCAGAATTCCATAGCGACTGTTCTGAATTTTCATCTGGACATATCTTTTAATTCCCGCTATGAAATTTCGATTTTTCGGATTCGTTGGGAAGATATTCTCAAATAAATTCTAATATTTTTGGTTTCACTAAAATCCGGTTTATTTTGAATCCTGTACATTCATTTGAATTTTGAAATCGAATTATCGAACTACCGCGCCATTTTCAATTCCTTTTATATATATAAATAATTATTTATATTCTAACGACGATCTATATAAATATATACATTCGAATTCTATTCAAAATAAATTTCTCGTCGTTATTATTTAAAATAATCTATTTTAAATAATCAAAAGTCATCGAAATTGTCAAAATAAAAATTTTAAATTGGCTCCGATTTCCGGGTTATTACAGTTAATCAAATCATGGCAGCAAAATGCTCAATGTGGGGTTAAAAACACTGTTGGTGTTGTTGGAGGTTCCCATATCACCATCTCTTCTAAGAGAGAATTTGTGATGAGAAAAGAAACTTACCACAAAGCTGCTTTTCATGGAAATCCACATAATATTGCCTAAAGACAAAAATGGATAGGTGAAATTACAAAAAGTAACTCCATGAGACAACACACAAGAACAACAAGTTTAATCAAATATGATGCGGCACAAAATGATGGTTATACCATCGATAAATCAAAAGATTAATTTCCACATCATGAGACAAATCTAGTCATAACTTCCCATCATTGGAACTATGTGTTAAATGAGTCACACATCAACTTGGGTAGTTTCGACACAAATTCCCGAACTAAAAAACCCGACATTAAGAAAATGAGGTTAGCTACGAAACCCCCAAAGTCGGTCAGCAAAAAACCATTAAAGTCCATGTAAAGCACGGATGCCTCTAAAACATCATCGAGAATCTCCTTAAAAAAACCATCCAAAGATAGTCTAATCTTCATGTCCAAAATGACGATCGCCTTCATCAGAATCTATTCCAACAAAGTATAACAAAGGCAGATGCAGCTCAAATAGAAACCTATTCTAAAATTTCGAAGCAAAGGACTGGTGCAAGTCCAACTGCCACGGTTAGTTTTTTTATCCCTAAAGCGGTGAGACCTTTTTGCTCATTCCAATCCAACCAAATGATCTTTCCATAAGGATGAGACTTAAATGGTACGAGCAAGATCGGATAGCGCAATTAGGTATTATGGGCTAAGAAATGATCTGAGAGAAGAAATTCGATCTTGGAGTACTAGTGGGGTAAGATCTAATGCACAAACTATCACGAAAAAGGAGGAGATGAGGCGACGACAAAGAAAAGGATAAGAATATGGTTCAGTTAGACGAGGAAGGAAAGACGAAAGAAAGAAGTTAATGGGGTGATTTGGACGCAACTTTTACGGTTGAGTCCTAGGTTCAAGTTGTATCAAAACTCATCAACAAGTTGACCACTCTAGGCACAACGCTAACCGGTCAAATGTCAAATGGGTTTTGGGCAAAGATTAAACCTTGGCCTTATTAGGTCGGATTAAAATATTAATCATCTCGCGTCATCTTTTAAGATTTGATGCGATCTGAAAAACAGTTGTGCTCATCATGGTGGTATCAAAGACCGTATTCAAACTCTGAACCGTCTCCAAAGATTTAAAGTAGTCTCAACAAAGGCTGCGACCACACAACGAACGAATTTCCAAAATAACTTAGCTAAATCCGTAATTAAATTAAAATAGATTTTCCCCTTACCTAGTTGACAACAAATAAATGATTCACAAATCAAATACCCCAAAAATCCAAACAAAGGATTTTCCTTAGCCTTTTCGAAGGAAAATTTAAAACATTTCAAAAGTGGAATTTATTATAACTAACAGTTTGGTACTTATAAATCCAATTTATTATTACTGTTATTATTATTTATATTATAATTTATATTACAAACTGAAAAACCTTTTCACATTAAAAAATGTCAAAACTTTAAAATCTTAAGTTTTAATTATGATAATTTCAATAAATCATCCATTATATATAAAAAGAGATATACTATAAATCACAAGGAATGGGTATTCATTATTTCCAAGTTTAGTGGCATATTCCTTGTCACCTCCAATTTCCTTCTTCCAACAAATCAGATTATATTTATTAAAATTACATAAAGCCCAAGAATTCTAAAACACGAATAGATTAAAATTTCAAACTGCATTTTTATTAGACTATATTTTTCCGAAACCATAATTCAAAAAACTATTAGAAATCCATTTTATTTTAACAAACAGTTTTAAAAATAAATTTTCCTCGAATACAAGGCAAAGAACTCAAATGAATATTTCAACAAAATAATATTCATATTTTTAATGAAGCATCAAATGGATTTACCCTGTAATTATTTCCCAATGGATACGACATATTATATGGATTTCTCGTTTCAAGACCAAGAGAAGGCCTTTGACTAGAACTACCAAACGAAACCAAAAACTAGAAATCGCAACTATCTTGGTTGTAGCTAAATTTTTGTCCAGTCTCCAAACTCGAATCAACGGAATCCACCACATGTCGTCCTCACGATCTTCATGAAGAGATTGCTAACGTACTATGGGGTAAGCAAGAATTGGCTAGAAACCCGAGCGCATCATATTTCAACTCTTAGTCACTTAAAGCTCATTTAATATAATTAGGCCCATGACTAATTCATCGTCAAAATAAATTAAAGTCGAGTAAGAAAGACGAAGAAAAAAAGAAAAGAAAATTGAATTATGTTCTCTTACGAGTCCGAATTTAACTAATTCGTATGATCGTCTAACCTATGCTCTGGTACCAAATGTAACACCCTACACTTTTCTGAGCCCAAATTTCGACAAAAATTCAAACTTGAACACATCCAAGAATGTAGCATGTAAATCTGGTACCTGCAAATAAATGAGCATGAGCATAATCAGATTACGATAAAATAACTCATAGCGGAAACAAACTAGGATAAACTAGTACTAACTCAAGTAAATACATTATAAAAGTGAGTCACCAAGTCAATACGAACATGACAGAGAACGAGAACCGAAAGTCAAACTTATACATCTGTGAGAACCTGATCTTCTAAAAAGAAATCTGGGAGGTTATTATGACAAAGGGGGTCAGAACAACAAGTTTTGGTGAACGAGAAAAGTACAACACATATTATAATACACAGATGTATTCCATTTGTTTCAACCCAAGATATATGCCTACCAAGGTTTGTAATTCTAACCTAACCTTGTAAACATTTACGCACGACTTATACTACCCTTCCCAAGATAGCGTTCCCAATAAATACGTTACCGAGATAGATAGTTTACGCATTTATTTATGAAGCCTGTAAACCAGAACATATCTGATTATTAAATCGGGAGTGAACTCCTAATTACGGAGTTTACTTATTCACATGCACATCTTTAGCTACTTAAAGCCTCACTATCGATAAATAGGGTGGATTCTCCTGATCAGTTAAGACCATAGGAGGACATGTTGGTCACTCAAAACTTCTCGATGATTAATTCAACATTAATATAAACTAGGGGGCACTAGCTAAAATGCCCTACTAGTTAAGACTTCTGTCAGTCACGCATATAAACCCATATCCCATGTAAGGTGAGAGATGGTGTTTCGCTTTACAATCCAGCTGACCTTATTGGATAATCTCCTTAGTGGCTTAATACTTCCCGTAGGATAGGTAGTCCTATGGAATGACCATACCATACATTTTTAAATTTCTAGGTTTGGATAGGCCTCACACACCATTTAAGATCCCTATACTGGAAGACCTACTCCCAGGTGGACTTCTCGACCCAAGCTACTTAATCCCCAAGGAAGCGGACCATACATGAAGATTATCAAGTTCACGCCAAATTAGCCTTTTATGTCCCTCTTTACGGGAGTAAAGCGGGCTACATTATTAAGTTATTCCCGTTTAGTTTCATCATACAGGAATAATATACGTACGCCAAACATCTGCCGTCATGGGTTCCTATGGTTGGCAATATTTTCCCATTCCATTCTTTATTTTTCTATATTAAGTTTCATAAATAAGGTATGTTATATTCTCCTTATCCTATGATATTTATTTAGTTGGTTTCTTTACTATACTTAGTATTTAAAACGATAATTGATACCCCTTTATCCCTTTTTTACTTAACTATTTATATTTAATAGGGTTATTGCCATTTATGACCATAACAACCATATTTTCTTAAGGCAACAATTTATCTTTTAATTGTTATTTACTGTTATAGATTATAATTAATGTCACTTATAAATCTAAAAGTCATAATTCCTTAAGACATTAATTATCCGTAATTATCATTTATTTCCATTGATTATAATTAATGTCGTTTATGAGCCTAAGCAGTCATTGTTTTCCTAAGACATTAATTAATAATGAAATATCCTTATTATATCAGTCCCCAAATATCTATTTGTTGTACCCCAAAAAACACTACTAATTTATTTCTTTCTTTCTTGTTATACGTGTGTGCTTATATATATGCACCTGACCCCTCACATTAAGCCGACCACTTGTGGGTGCTAGATTTATCGAGCGGTTCCAGGTAGATTTCTACCACAATTGAGCTTAATCTCGTGTCTTAGTTCGATTATAATTTAATTCCCTAATTGGGATTTACAACATTAATCTTAGCGAATTTAGAAATTGTAATCGTTAGGCTTGGCTGCCTAATTTAGTTTGATTTCCTTAATCAATGATGGTTACAGTAGCTATTTATTTATGGACATATTTATGGTAATCAGTTACACTAATTGCTACAACGATCCCCATAAATATATTCATTTAATATGGTTTACACTTACATGTATAATTCCATAAAATGACTACCATTCAAACTTTCATTATAATGTATACGTTACTACCAAAATTCCACACTGAAATAGGTTACCGTTGAAGGGGTATCAAATCATCACCAGCTTTAGGGAATGATAGAACAACATAAACCTAACACCAAAGTAAAACCCAAAGCGTAGGAGAAACAACTATGATAATAGACAACCATCACCATCCTGGAGGAGAAGAGCTTAGAACTGGCAAGAAAACGAGATACCAACAGGGTAGTTCTGGAACTGAAAACAAATAATGTGAAATCAATTGCGGAAATCAATCACCTCGAACCGGAAAAATATATAAAAGAAAGAGTGACATCACATGATCTGAAAACAAAGACTTGACAAAGGACGAATAAAAGCAAAGGGAGCCTAAAGTGCTATCGGCATTAGTACACTTAATGCCGATATAAAAAGGTATAAAAGACAATAAGAGAACAAAAGGCCAAAACACAAGCTTCCCCTAGGCCAACCACCGGACTCAAAGCTTGTCGGCCACTTAGAAGCAATTTTAGCAGGAAGTACACCAAAAGAACTCTCCACAAAGACAAAAAATCCACCCTAGAAATTCAGCAAGAACAAGCCAAAATCTCAGAGAAGAAGAGCTATCCACACTAACATGCTTAGTGTCAATACCGAAAGGGGTGACCGCTCCACGAACGAAAGTGATCAATGTACGAAGGCAACACCATGAAGACTTACAAATAAGACCAAAAGCTTGTATTCGAAATCCGGAGGCTATACCTAATTCTATTAATACCAACTGGCTTGGTATCGATACGGGAGATAAAAACAACTTCAAAGAGAAGCTCCAAGAACTGGAACCATCTTTCCAAGAGCTTAGACTGACACACTAAAGGCTACGTCATATCTCTCAGCAACAACCGAGACCCAGGCAACCGGAACCGAAAGGAGAAAAGTAGCCGACACACCGCTGTTGCACCTGAAAGAGGCTCTAGCTGACCCAGTGTCTAAAGGGGTCCCGATTTGTCTATAAATAAGACCCCAGTGGTCACATTTTATGGGCCGTATTATCATTTCTCAATCTTGTACTCTTTTCTCGTAGAGTAAACCCTAATTTATAAATCAGTTTGGGGATTTTCTTTGTAAACACTTATGCACTCAAATCAGTGGGCAATAAAGAGATAATCAGTACTCAGAATAATTCCATTGAGTTACTTATCTACTTCCTTTACATGTTACCTCATGCTTCTAATATGATAAAGATTCCCTACCCAAGCCTAAACCCTTCCTCAAGATTATTGAGAAACTATCTTCTTCAAATCGTTTAGCTTTTTATCTTGTGTTGTGCTAAGGGAAGCCTTATTCCAAGGTAACTGTTGGTTTTATAGTCTCATAAGCGTGATACTCACCCCTTGAAGGCAAAGTAACTAATCTTTGAGCTTAAGACCTTGATATCTAGGAAACGGTGAACTAACTCGGGCTTGTAGGAATAAATAATCTTATTTTTCCCTTAGGTCCATCTCGTTAGACCTAACTCTAATGTTGATGAAAAATATTGTTAACATTTTGGCGCTAGAAGGAGGGGTAGAACCTCCGACCTTGTGGTTAACCACCACATACATCTAACTGTGTTGTTCCATCCCAGATTGGAGTAAGCTTTAAAGAAGCAAGATTATGGAAAAAAGGTACCAACAAGAGTCTTCTGAATCTCAAATGGCTATGTTAGGTACTACTGACCCAAGAGTGACGGAAGAATAAAGGTTAAGATTGGAAGCCTTGCAAGGAATCAAGTGGAAAAATGAAATGAAACAATATGATCCTGATTATTGGTACAATAACCCTTCCAACATAGGACATATGCCAACCTTTACACTAAGTGGTTCTACATTAAGGGAGTACAACCTATTTTCTCATATAATGGAAGCCATCCATGAACAAACCTAAGGAATGGTGTTCGAACAAGGAATAATGAAGGATTTAAACCGTTTTGCTTCCAAATGGACTGAAAGGATAGTACTTCAATTTCAATACACCTTGGAAAGAAGGAACAAGGATTTTGACGAAGCAATAAGGTCAGGTGACAAAAGAGCTAAGTTCCCACAGTAGGAAAATAACTTTACACCAAGATTATCCAAGTAATACTACCTTACCACTTCAATGGAAAATTTCTACTTCCTTAACCAAACATGAGCTTAATTTATAGCCATCCAAAAAGAAGAAGCCAAAGCATAAAAGGAAATTTGGAGGGCCCTACTGCCACTATCACATGATGAATGGACACGAAACTAACCACTGCAGAATCCTAGAAGGAATGATTATCATATTCCTCATTCAAGGCCAAATACAAGACTTTGTAAAAGGATCAAACTAAGTTCAAACATGATCCTATAGAAAGGGATTGCTTACATAGCTAAGGGAATAGAAACCCTCTCAAGCTTTAGGATAAACCAAGAAGGGTTAAATAAATAAATTGATAAAAACCTTTATCACCGCCAAGATGGCTAGGGCAAGGCACCCCACGGAGGGGGGCGGTGTGTAAGCCTTTCATTGCGCTCAAATTAGAAAAGGTCAGGAGAAACAAAAGCGTAAGCCTCCGACCCACGCCAGAAATGCTTAATAGGGAGCATATGATTAGTAATCCCTTCCTCCGATATGAACTAAGCACATCCTACCTTAGAAGAGCACACCCTACCTCTGTTTATGTTCTACGTTACCCGCAGAAGGGAGCACCAACACTTATCACCCATATGATGGGCAGGATAGGGCACCTCTTGGAGGAGGTGGACTGTAAGCTTCTATCATCTCCTACGACGGCTGGGGTAGAGCATAAAAAAAGTAAGCCTTAATTCCGCATCTATGATGGCCCAGTTTAAGCATTTAAGCCCTTATCATTGCCTACTATGGCTGGCATAAGGTGCCTCCTGGAGGGAGATCGGGTGAGTCCTTGGGCCCTACCTGAGAATAAGCTAACCATGTGCACCTGACGCACAGGCCCAGAGGGTGGCCAATAAAGCACGTACATCCTCTTCTTTGGCAATTAAAAGCCTAGAGAGTGGGTCAAAAAAGCACGTACATCCTCTTCTTTCTAAACCAAAGCAAAAAGCGGGTAACAAACTAATCGCCGAAAGAGAGTTTATGGCCATCCATTCTGTTAAATACCCGAATCTGGGTTGGGTCGGGACTTCAATTAAATGCCACAAGTGGGTTTTTTGGACTTCTATCATATAACCTGAATAGGGTTTTATTCGGGACTTCTATTATTACTGGGGATGGATTCTCGGACTTCTTTCATGTACCTTAATCTGGAGAAGGGATCAAAGCCCCCGATTATTGCCAGAAGGAGCGTTTTGGTCATCTCTTACCAATACCCTAATCTGGGTCACAAAAATCAAATTCTTAAATCCTAAAGGAAGGGATCAACTATCAGTACTCAGAGTTGCAGCTTAGCTTTACTGGCAAGAATCCTTCAAACAAAGATTATAATCTTCCATCTTGCTCAGGGAGATTTTCTTCACCCATACATCTACACCAAGTCACTACTCATTATTTCAATAAAGTAAGTAGTTTAAATAATCACGTTACTCGGAAACGCAACCTCAAAGAAAAGATCAAGCATATGTCTTGAGCTTTTCTTATAAAACCATACGATAAAGGTTATGCTTTTCCAAAATAGCCCACAAAGGAGGGATCTATGATAGTTTATATTTAATAGAGTTGTCATCTCTAGTACATCCGACATCCTGCCATGCATTTATCATTTGAATATTGATCATAGAAAATAGACGACTCATTGTATACATCATACAAGATTAACACTACAATGATGTGTATCAAATTTGCAGAGGACAATACAATACAGCTTCTAAGAGATAATGTTCTCAACAAAGGCAATAACCACACATCGGGTGATATTTTTACAGTTCAGTATCCTGTTTATGGAACTATACCCGTAGAATATTACATATGAAGTATTGCAACATTGAGTACTTTGCATTATGTGTGTTTATTTACAAGAGAATTTTCGAAAGCAGGAAGCAACTCTCTCAACTCTATCTAAAGTATTAGTAAGAAGAATTAGCGAGGAATCGAATGGAATTCCAAATCCCTCGGGGGTGTAAACCAGAGGACACTTGCGGTAATCCCATTTACAGGTTGGGGGACTATCATAAATTCAGGTTAATCTCGACCGATAAGTGTGAATTTCTCTTAGGAAGCGGTCCTTTTCTTCGCCTAGGAAGTCAAGATGGATCCGTGGGTATTGGGTATAAACTTTCTCAAGGGACCTAAGGAAGCAATACCGCGCCAATGGCGAAGATTTAATAAGAAAAGATTTCTCATAGTATTCGTTTATCAACCTAATGTAATCCCCTAGGAAATCCATAGAAACCATACTTGTAGCAGAAGACAGACTCTGAAGAAAATGTTAAATGAATTAGAACAAAGATGATTTGGTACATTAGAAATTGACAAAATACATACACTACGGACAATCATCATATTCATGCAAAATGGTTCTCTTAAAGGTTTCAGATATAAATCGATGCTTATTAAACTTAAGTTTGTCTAATGGTAGCTCTATGCGAATAGAGATAACTTTTGGGAGGTTCCAGCAAGTGCCAGGGTGGAGGTCAATGCCGTGTTCATATAAGCATCTTCTATGGAGACGCCTAAGCAAGCCCCTCTATGAAAGGAAAAATCCACTAGTTCATACCCACTGTAAATTTGGTACATAAAGTTTACTGATATGTCCCTATCTTCGATTAACATCCCGAACAAGGTTGTAAGCTCAACATTTTCTTTTAAAAGTTTTTCGCGTTGTAACCAAGTAGTTTTTAGCCTAAGGGTAGCTTCTCTTTCTTTGAAGAGCAATAGTTTCGCAACACTCTTATCAAGAAGGTGATTTCTATGGGACAAATTATTATATTCGCTTGATTGTTTGTTCAGCTCTCAGGTGAGACAAACCACTTCTAATTGATAGGTGGGAACACCTAAAACTCACTCTCCTCCTTTTCATCTATGAGGAAAGGGAAGGAAAATAATCATTGGAAGTAAAAGCAAAAGAGATACCACATAAGTTTTCATACCTCAGAAACAAGAGCATGAGATTACAGATACTTAACAGAGTTAGCCCTCTTGGAGCTCGGATCCTTCTTCATTTATGTGGTGTAGGAAGGCCGGGAATCCTATCTAGAACCGAATCACGTTTGGAATTTTCAGAATTTCCGTCAAACACCATATCTTGGCCATCCAAGACTAGAGAAGAACCGCCGGCACCTGTGGAACCACCATTATGATCATCTTCATATTCAACAGATTTTGTAAACATAGGAGCAACTTCACTAACGCAAGCAACCTTTGGCACCCTAGTAACATCTCTTCCATCATCAGAGTGTGGTTCTTTGAAAGAAATGTCCTCTATAAAAAAAAGCTTAGCTACGTCAGGTTCTTCTCTCATAGGAACAACATCCTTATTCTTCATACAAGTTGTTTTAGACATACATCTTCCCACCAAGGATGGGTCGAGAGAAGAAAAATCTAGGTCCGGGCATCTGTTTGTGTTGTCTGCATAGAGAAGAAAGAAAGCATCCTCAAAAGAGTTGACCATAATCTTATCTAGGGTGGTGTATAGGATACTCTCCTCCTAGCATTACTCACTACTTCTCCATCTTTGATCAGTAAGGCCCTCTTCTTATCAAGCTCAACCTTGAGAGGATCACTATCTTCGTACAAAAGAGGATTCTACTTTTGTAAAGAAGAATAGTGGTAATCGAGTACTGAAACCTCTTCTTTGGACCTCTCTAAAGCACCCATTAAAATCCAAATTTCTATGGATAAAGCTAATTAATTGTATTCCTTTTCCATAATAGTTGAATTTCTCTCTTCAATAAGAGAAGACTCCAATCGCTTCTTCTCCCCAACCGCATATATTTTAGCATGAATAAAAGCATCATTTTCCTTCCTTAAAGACAAGTTTTCTTTTTTAAGCCCGGACAAACTAGGAAAAGATTGGGAAACATCTTCTTGTATTAAGAACCATCGCTTAATGGCCTACGAAAAGTAGAAAATACAGCTATCACAAACATTACAAGTAGAAAGGTTCGAAGAGGGCAAAAAGAGATAAGACTCATACCAGAAGCAACTATTCAACCAGAGTACGACAATGGCTAGGATAATCAGGTGGAAGGTCAATATTGGAAAATGTGGAAGAGAAGAAATTTGTTTAACCATTTCATCAAAGCCTTCGCATGTAGGAGGGTTGGAGAAGCCCATAGGGTTAAGATCCTCAAAAGAGGAGGAAAACCCCATTACATGGTGTAGCTCATTTGAAAGTTCATAAGACCCAACAAGGTGTGCATTCAAGTAAGAAACCATCCTCAGGGAGGTAGCACTGGGAGAATCAGTAATCACATCAAGCCCAGGAGTTGAGTCTGCCGCATCTTTGGACCTTTTTGACAGTGATCCCTCTGAGTTCATGCCCATAAGTTTCCTTTTTATGTTTTCTCTAGACTTGAGCAAAGCAACCCCAAGAGAGGTAGCTCTAGCCCCGAGAACTAAAGAAGACAAATCTGTTTTACTAAATTTAGTAAGGATGGCCCCTGACATAGGATAAAAAGGGGAATCAATAAAACTCAAATGCTACTGAATTTCAAATTATCATGCAAGAAGTATACTTGGGTTGTCTAAAAACAAAGGAGAATTGGAGGAAAAGGGAGCATTTCTTCCTAGCGATAAAGAAAGAATCCCTTTACCGAGTGAAACTAGGGGAGGTTGCCCAATAATGAATTGACTAGGCGGAAAAAGGGAATGCCTTCGAAAAATAGCCGAAGTCAGTAGCGAGGACCTATTGCCAAACTTTCCAGAAGCAGCGCTAATAAGGTCTATTAACCCTTTATTTGCAAAACTAGGCAGTTTAGGAGCATCATATGCAATGAAGGAAAAATGGGATGAAGGTCACCTATCTAAAAAATGAAAAATAAAAGAATGAATTGGAGTCTAATACTTGGAGTGTGAAAGTTTGTAGAAATTCCAGAAGGACATCGTACAAAGAAAAATTGGGTTTTCCCAGTTTGTTAATCTCACAGCTCATTCAGATAACAACTTCTTTGTAGGGTTAGCACGGAAAATCTGATGGTTCGCATTACTAAGCTTGGATGGATGGACCAAGTAATCAAGAATGGAAGGGTTAAAAGAGGGATTACCGTGTTATAAGGATTAACATTCTAAGAATTAAAGTTCTAAGCCTATCAGGTAAGTGTAAGTATTTAGGGAAAGCTGGATGGAGCAATTCCTAAGTACTGCAAGAAGCGGGAAATGAAATCGGGAACATGGATAAAAACCCCATGCCATATATGAATAGCAGAGTAGGCAAAGTAGCCTTCCGAAGGAGAAGAGATGATATCTTTTTCATGTGGAGGAATGGCTTCAACACCAGAGATGTTAAAGTCCTGAAGAATAGCGTCGACTTGCTCTTGCGATGAAATCAAAGAATGCTTTTCGACCGCACTCACCTTCTTCGAAAAAGAAAGGTCACCCGACAAAGGGCAACTTCTATCAGGTTTGGAGGCAATATGCTTCTTTCCCATGCTGCCAAGTATGATCTGTATATTTTATAAAACAAGGTAAAAACAATGCCGGGAAGAGGCAATCTTTACTACCCCTAAGTATTTAAGCGATAACGACAGGTTATCCCTCGTACATCCTTAAGTGAGTAGAAATAAATGAAAAACGATAAGTTAAGTATTTTTGGTTATCTGCAAATTTTTTGTCAGGGATTGGTTTTAGCTGTAAAATTGAAACCAATTTGCGACAAGCAAATTTGATAATTACACCAACTCGGATGGAACGAGGAATAACATGTACTTCCATTGTATAATCAATACATTGAGTTCGTACAATTAATAGAGATCACAAGGTTGATTGGATAAGAATCATTTCAAACAGTTTAAAGAAAAACAAAGTAATACTTACTCGAGAGCAACTAGTATAGAAGTTTGAAAACAACTGATACTTTTCCAGGAAAAAATTCAAATGCAGGCAACGATGAAGAAGGAGAAAGGGGCTAATAAAAAGAGGTGAAGAGGGTATGCTTAGGTGGAAAGAGGCGGATACTTAATCTAAAGTTTGACTCGAAAATTCGAAATTACCCCTTCACAAGGGTGGGGGGAAAATGTTACTACAAAAATCCAACACCGAATCGGAAAGCTAGTGAAGGGGTATCAAATCGTCACCAGCTTAAGGGAATGATCCAAGAGCATAAACCTGACACAAGAGTAAAACCAAAAGCATAATAGAAACAATGGTGACAATAGACAATAGTCACCATCCTAGAGGGGAAGAGCTTAGAACCGGCAAGAAAAAGGGATACCGACATGGTAATTTCGGAACAGAAGACAAATAATGCGAAATCAATTCCGGAAGTCAATCACCTCGAACTGGAAGCAAATAAGAAAGAAAGAGCGACGACAAATGATACAAGACAAAAGTCTAGACAAGGGACAAAGAAAAGCAAAGGGAGTCAAAATAGTATCCACATTAGTTCACTTAATGCCAATACAAAAAGGGATAAAAGACAATAAAAAACAAAAGGCCAAAACATAAGCATCCCCAAGGCCAACTACCGGACTCAAAGCTTGCCGACCACTTAGAAGCAATTTCAGAAGGAAGTACACTGAAAGCACCCTCCCGAAAGAACAAAAATCAACCCTAGAGATTCACCAAGAATAAGCCAAAATATCTGAGAAGAAGAGTTACCGACACTAACATGCTTATTGTCGATACCGAAAGGGGTGACAGCTGTGAAGACTTACAGACAAGACCAAAAGCTTATCTTATAAAGCCGGAGGCTATACCCATTGCAATCAATACCAACAGGCTTGGTATTGATACGGGAGATAAAAACAACTTCAAAAAGAAGCTCTAAGAATCTGAACCATCTTTTCGGAAACTAAGACCGACTAACTAAAGGCTATGTCATATCTCTCAACACCTACCGAGACTTAGGCAACCGGAACCGAAAGGAGAAAAGCGACCAACACACAGTTGTTGTACCCAAAAGAGGCTCTTGCTGACCCAGTGTCCAAAGGGGTCCTGATTTGTCTATAAATAAGACCCTAGGGGTCACATTTTGGGGAAGAATTATCATTTCTCAATCTTGTACCCTTTTCTCATTGAGTAAACCCTAATTTCTAAATCAGTTTGGGGATTTACTTTGTAAAAGTTTATGTACTCAAATCAATGGGCAATAAAGAGAGAACAAACACTTAGAATAATTCCTGTGAATTACTTATCTACTTCCTTTACATGTTACCTTATCCTTCTTATACGACAAAGATTCCCTACCCAAGCCTAAATCCTTCCTCAATATTATTGAGAAACCCTCTTTTTCAAACCGTTTAGCTTTCTATCTTATGTTGTGCTTAGGGAACCCTTATCCCAAGGTAACTAGTTGTTATTAATTCTCATAAGCGTGATACTCATCCCTTAAGGGCAGAGTAACTGATCTTTGAGCTTAAGACCTTGATACCTAGAAAAATGTTAACTAACTCAAGCTAATAGGAACTAAAGAATCTCATTTTCCCCTTAGGTCCATCTCCTTAGACCTATATCCGGTGTTGACAAAAAATATCGTTAACAATATATTTTGTTGTTTATGTAGATTCAGACGGATAATGTATACATATTTATATTTATATTTTTCGTGTAGTTAACATAATTATTTTCTTTTATTATTGTCATTTAGTTTAATAATTTGGTTCAACTAATATCCAAACTTTCCTTTTTGTATTCAATTTTGCAATAAGGTTCTACATCTTACAAAAAGACTATCAATTGAAATTATTGTAAACTATGCCTGAATATGGCAATTAACATATTGTTAGACCATAAGAAATATAATCTATCTATATTTTGAAATAACTGATGTAAACTACACACAAATACGTCTATTTTTATTTATACATGAATTTACACCACTTTCCCTTTTTCAATATTTGACATATTTTTTTATTGATTTCAAATATGTCTTTTTGTTTATAAAGAACAATAGGCACAAATTACAACAACTAAGTCAAACGCCAACAAAATTGAATAGCAAAAGGTTTGTATCATTTTAATCAAAATCGCATAATTCACTGATTAAAAGTAAAACTAGAGATCTGGAATAAAACTACATCTTACAATGTTTTACAATAACCATAATATATTTTCAAAACACAATTGTAGACAATAAGTTAAATAATTTAGTAAGCCTATAAAGAATATTATTCCAAACCACATATATACAATTCTGATTTTTGAAAACATTTATAAATAGATCTGATAAGCATCATTTAGATTAAACAATATATGAACAGATCTGATAAATGTTAAGCATATATTGAAGATATAATACAAACGAGATAATAACTTATTGTAACTTTGTATATAAATTTTCAACTCACCAGAAAGCATCCAAATCTGAAATATGAATAATCGTTTAGGCCTACAATCCCAAATTCTTATAGATCTACAATTATTCTGAAAAAGGATACTTTCAAACTTGTCGGTTTGTAAGAAAATAGCAAAAGATGGGGAATCTGGTGTAAAATAGCTTAGCTGTCAATTTATATCCTTTTCCACTTGAATCTGATAATCCTTTTCAAATATGAATGATTTGTATTTGATTGATTTTATCTGAATATATTTTTAGTAAAAAATTGATTTGAAGAGAAATGGAAATGGCAGAGCTTCGCTGCTGCCTACGGATTTGTATGGAAAAGAATAAGGCCTTAACCCTTTAATTATAGGAGTGAAATTAGCCATGAACCATTATATTTGGTTAAATAAACATCCGTCTATTTATATTATAATATATAACGAAAATACCTTCAAAACCTAGCCATCACTGGGCGCTTCAGGGATGAAGCGATCAACCGCCTATATAAGGGGCGTCTGTCGGATCTAAATTAACCATAGAGGGGGGTTGAATAGGGTTTATTGCAGTTTTTGCTGAGTAATTAAATAATATCAATCATAGATAATAATCAGAGTAAATGCGGAAAATAAATAACACACAAATATACCCAGCTTTGGCAAAACATTGCCTACTACTGCATTTCCCAAGGTTTCTAAAACAATCTCTATGCTTACAATCCCCTGTAAACTCACGACACTCGCTCTCAACTGTTCTTAACCCTACATTGGTTTTTATCCCTGAAACTAGATTTCCCCAAATTACAAATCACGTAATCCATTTCCCTAGTTTTAAAGACAAATTAGAAAACTCTAGATTCGATTATAAATTGAAATTAAAACAAACAATAAAAAAACTTTAAAAACAAATTTAAAACCCTAGTTCTAAATTAAAAAACAAAGTCGTTTTCTCTTTATAAAACATGGCCAGCCCCCTTTTTTCTATTTGCTTCACCACTTCACTTTTGGCCTGATCTCCTTTACTCTTTGTCTCTGAAAAAAAATATGGCGGATGCAATAATTTCTAGGCTTTCGATTCTCTTCTGGTTGGTGAAGTAATGATCTGCTGCTCCTCTTCGGATTTTCTTAGATCTCCAGTTGCTATCACCACTGCTTTGATTGAGCTGTAATTCTTCTATATGATCCAAGTAATTTGTTGTTGCTCCGGTATGATTTTTAAATTCAAATTTTTTCTTTTAATTTCTTTGAACTTGGCTGAGGTAATGCCAGTGATGATTGGTGTTATTTATAGGATTTCGATCCATAAAAATATTTGATTTCATCTTAGAGTTTGGTCTGATATTTGCGTAATTTTTGGGCTTGAAATCCACGTAAGTTATAGAATTTCTTCGACTTGATCTTGCGTTGATTTGAGGATTTAAAAGTTGATATTTATGTATGAATCTTCATGGCTTGAATTTGTAGAGTTTCAATTCTTCAAACTTTCTGGAAATAAAACTTGCGTTATGCTTTATATCTATGACTTTGAAATAGTCCCTTAAAGAAATGCCGTATATTTTATTTTTCTAGGAATAAAAACTTGAACTCATTTTCTGGATCTTTGAATATGTAAACTTTGAACATGATACTGCTCTTGTCATTTGGTGTATTCAGCACGTTTGATTTGCTTCTTTGGTCTGAACCTTAACCCACCGAAATATGATATTTTCTATAAACTTGAATTGATGCTATACTCGACTTGTTCATTACAGTTTGTCCACTTTGATAAGAACAAATATTACCATGATTTCCCATATATTTGATTGAGATGAATATTTTGCTACACCTTAATTGTGTTGACTTTGATCTGACTTGTTCGGTTACACTTGAAATTATGGGATTGTTGCCTTGTGCACTCTTGAATATTTGCACACATGTAGTTGTTGCCAAGTTGTAGTCAGATGAGTTGTATCGATCCTTTATATGCTTTGAAATGCATTCCCGCACTCTCATCCTTGCTGCTCTAATTCTTGGTAGTGATCATGCCACTGGCATTGTGGCCTTGTTTAGTTGCATGTTGTTACTCATATCCTTGAGTTTCCTTCTGCTTTGATGTGTACTACTGCTTCGGCCATGTATATAGGAACATGCATATCCTGACTTGAGATTGTGTTATCCTGAACTAAAACTTATGCATGCCATGTTTTATATTGCTCCATCCCCATGTGTATGCTTGCTTGTTGCACTTTTACATCCCTGTTTCACTCCTGCACAATTACATGTCAGTGTTGTACTTGTATTGTTTACACTCTTGATCATGCACCTAGCTTGTTGACATGCTTGGCTCATATATTTGCTTTGAGCATGGCATGACTTGTGCTCGACCACTTTGATCTATCACCATTCATATTTCTGACTTGTAATTTAAAGCTGGCTTGACCATGTGTTTAACATCTTGCACCATTCATGAAAGTAACCATGTATATGTTTCACCATGCTGCCTTGAACTCGTACACTTGAATACTTGTTTACTTTGCCATTGCTACTCGACCATGTTGTTGTGTTTACTGCTCCATTTCACCCCCATGTTTATGCTACTCGACCCCTTGATTTTGCTCATGCTTTAGACCATATTCATATGCACTGAGTCGAGTTGGTCCACATGGCTGCTCCTAAGATGTTATACTGTATTTTGATTGGCGAGGCAGTGAATGCGTGTATATTTATACATGTGTGTACATGCAGCCATTCAGAATAATTTTCTTGTCTTTTTATATCAGACCAAATCAGAAAAATGATGAGAAACACATCAAAAATATGAGGCAAATAAAAATTAAAAATAAATTTATATTTGTGTGCACATCAGGTTTATTTTTATTGCAGTGTACTATGTGACTGTGTTTCATGTGACAGGTAAGCAGATGGTGACTGATAACTGGACTGGATCTGGAGCATGTGAATATTCAGTGTGTCAGCGTCAATGAATGTATAACTGTGTCTATATATAACTGAGTGATCGAGTGATATGTAGTGAGGAATTGATTGTACTGAGTGATGAAAGTTGTAGTGAGGAATAAATTTACAAAATGGAAAAATTGTACTGATATTTATAATAAACAAATTTTATCGAAATAAAATATTATTTTTATTGTGTTCAAACAAATTTGTCTATCGTATTCAATTTATTTACAAGTACAATATTATGTTTAGTAATATATGTGAATATACAATAGTGGAGTTATAGAGTGTTGTACTATTTCAGATTTTGAAATAAAATAATTAATTGAATAAATATACTGTGAACTGTGTATAATAGTTTATTATTCAATAAATATTTATTTCTATGAAATGAAATATAAAATAGTACAGTTATAAACACACTTAAATAATATTATATGTTTGTTATCATCAAACAAAAATCATACAACACACTGTTGTACCCAACAATCTCCCCCTTTTGATGATGACAAACATATACAAGATTTTGAATGTGTTAAATGTGTTTGAACGTGAAATATATTACTCCCCCTACAACTGAACTCCCCCTATATATATGGAAAATATGAATAATGAAATTCAACTGACCATTCTCCCTCTAGATATTTAATTTCCAATCTTAATATATTCTTGAATTAAATACTCATCAATCAAAATCTTGACCATTCTCCCCCTTTTGTTATCATAAAAAGGACAATAGAAATTAAAATAGTGATGAATATAGACCATAAATATAAATTCAAATTAAGAGAGAGAATATATATCGTAAATCCCATTCAATCAAACAAAAATCATAATAATCTTTAAAATTAGAAGCAAATTTCACTTTCAGAATTAATGGATTTACTATGGATTTTATAGAATGAGGAGAGTTCAATAAAATTGAATATTTGAATATTAATTTCAAAGATTTTAAATAAGCTCAAAATGTGTTAAGTACTTGCTAACCACGCATAGCCCAAAGGTCTTTTAAATGGGGTTAGTAGTAACTTATCTTTATCCTCTCTAATGAGTTCCATCTATGCATAGCCCAAAGGTCTTTTAAGTGAGAATGGAAGCACATAGCGATTAAGGTAATTCACCCATGCATAACCGCGAGGACTTTTAAATGGGAGTGAATACCATGGATTATATATATATATATATATTTCTTTTTCTTTATTTTTATTTCCAAGATAATTTTTCTTTCCAAAAATAATTTGAACTCTCCAAATTAAATAAAACCATATGACAAAAATATGGTAGACATAGAAGATGATCATGAAATAAGCTCTAATTCAAAGATATTATAAAGTCTGTTCAATCATCATGAGATTTTAAAAATAACATCTCCTCTATTTGTGAATTATTATACCATAGTCACAACTCATCACAATTTCATAAATCTATTAATAATTTTGATGAGTCCCAAAACAGTTCAAATCAATCAATAATTACAATTTTGGAATAATAATCAAAAATAATTTTAAAATTGAAAATATCAATTTCATGAGGGGTTTTGAAAATATCAATGAAAGTTGAAAATCATTTTCAAAAATCAATGAAAGTTGAAAATCATTTTCAAAAATCAATTAGTAGAATGTGAAATTATCTAATATTTCTAAAGCTGATTACTCTAAGACAATTTTAAAACACTTGTATACGAAATTCAAATTGCCTATGGAATTTAAAGAAATCAAGTCACTGATTTTCCAACCCATCGTCCAATCACCAAGGTATTCAAACGAACCAAATCAATTTCCTAATCAGAGCAGCACAAGATCATTTTTAAAGCAAGAATCACAAGGGAATTTTTCAAAGAATTTTTAAACAAGCACAAGAAACAGTCAGTGATCAAATCTGAAGATGATTATTTGAAATCACTTGAGAGAAAAAAAAATCAAATCTTATAATCCAAGAAATTCAACAATCAATCACGAACGATTTCATAATCAATATATTCAAGCCAAGTAAAAAAAAATGAAATTTTCACAACTAGTCAATCATGGCTTTCAAGTAGTCTGCTATATTGAGTTCAATTTTTCAATATTTTCCAAAGTGAATAAGAAGAAACTCAAAACAGCAAAAAATATGTGAAATTTCATTTGCTTACAATAACATCATAAATTTTAAAATTCCAATTTACAGTGTTCAAGACTTGCTCAAAAAAAAAAATTGCGGCCCTATCAACATAAATCAGCATAAAATAAAAGCACGAGTTTAGAGATCATACCTGACTTACCATAATCGATGTGAACCAATGAATCTCCAACTCAGAATATATGGCTAAGGAACTCCAAATAATTCTATAATATGAATCAATTTGAATTTTATCTCTCTTAAGCATAGTTGTTCCTTAGCCTCCCTCGGTACCTAAATGTTTATAGGATCGAGTGGTCTAACAAAAGTTGTTTTACCACTCTCATCTTCATTTACACGTTTTGGTACCCAAACCCGTTTATATAACAATCCATTCTTATCTATTAAAGTACCCTTTGGAACCCAAATTTGTTTAGCTTATTCAAATTCATTTTGTTGTTTTTTGGAATCCAAACATGTTTAAATGAACTGTTTTTAAACGAGTTATTATTTCGTTTATGATTTAAAAACCCTTTGAAATTACTAGATTTCAAAATTTCAATTCGATCATTTTCAAAACCATTTAAAGGATTTTTAAAATCATTAGGATTTTGTTTTTCAACTTGATCAAATCCAAAACCAAGTCCCTTTTTATTCTGAACAAAAAATTGTTTTTTTAACAACATATTCAACGATTCCTCTCCTTTAGAAAATTTAGTCAAAGTTGACTCAAGTCGTTGAATTTCAAATTTAAGATTGCTATTTTCTTACATTAAAATTGAACAATGATTAATAGCGATTTCCTCTTTTCTGCATCAGTTTGTTTCAAAACCAAATTTTCGTTTTTAAGTTCTTTGATTTTAGCATTGGACTTAGAAATTTTAATTTCAAATTGTTTTCTCTTTTCAAAATCAAGTTTTTCAGATTCTCTAAGCTTTTCAATCTCCTTCTCAAAATCACTATTAATGTTCTTCAAATTCATGTTTTCACTTTTAAGTAATTCAAAATCTATTTTGAAATTCAAAAGATCATTACTCAAAAATTGACATTTTTCGCATTCAGAAAACGGTGAACTTTTAACCCTTTAAAGTTTACTGTCTAATCTATTATTTTCTTGAACTAGTTTTGACCTATCTGATTTTAATTTCTTAACTTTTAGTTCAAGAGAATCAACGGTTTTTGTGAGATCATGACACATTATAATTAAATCTTTATAAGTAAAGTTCGATACCTCGCTTGAATCTTCTTCACTACTTTCTGAATCAGATCGTGCCATAAGACATAAATTAGCTTCCTCTTTATCACTTTCAGAAACTTCTTGTCCTTCCTCGTCATCCCATGTAGCAGCAAAAGCCTTCTTCTTTCTTCTAAACTTATTCTTCTTTTCATTTTTAAGCTGTGGGCAATCTGGTTTGATATGTCCGGGTTTCTTGCAATTGTAGCAGTACACTTCATCGTCTGAACTATCTGAACTTTCGGACTTGTTGGTTTTTGAATTCTTCTTTCGTGCCTTGTAATTTCTTTTGGCCTACTTCCTAAAAACCATGGCAAGTTCTCCAGCGGGATCTTCATCATCACTTTCAACAGTATTATTTAGAGCAATCGTCATTTTCTTTGATTCAGAATTCTTCCGTTCTTCTCTTACTTTTAACTCCATCTCATAAGTAATCAGATTTCTGATCATCTCTTCCATGCTTATTTTATTCAGATCTTTTGATTCTTGAATTGTCGTCACCTTAGCTTCAAAATTCATCGGTAGAACTCTCAATATTTTTCTAATCAATTCAACTTCGGTATAAGTTTTGCCAAGAGCTTTTGCATTGTAGACTAGTTATGAGAAGCGTCCATACATCTATTTTATATCTTCGTCTCTTTGCATAGAGAAATTTTCATATTCGTTGCTGAGTAGAGCAAGACGAGATTCCTTCACTTGAGATGTTCCTTCGTGTGTGACCTCCAACGTATACCATATTTCCTGCGCAGTTTCACAATGAGAAATTCGATCAAATTCAGTTTTATCAAGAGCACAGATTAAAGCATTCATCGCTTTGGCATTAGTTGAAAATAATTTTTTATCATTAACAACCCACCTGTCTTTTGATTTAGGAACTTCAATACAATTAACAGTAACAGTGGGAGATTTATAACACGTTTCAATAATATCCCACACATCATAATCGACTGAACTCAAATAAATTTTCATCCTAGCTTTCCAATAAGCATAATTAGTTCCATTAAACATTGGTGGTCTAGTTATGGACCGACCCTCAGAAAAAGCGTTAATAGACAGATTCACAACTCTAGAGTTATAAAATAAAAAATACCTGCTCTGATACCACATGGCATCTCTATTTACGACGAATTTTAACCACCCCGGTGGCCACCAAAGATACCCCAGACACTGGTTTCACGTCCTTCCTCTCGACACGGACAACCACCCATGGGCATGTAGGGGCAAGAGTCAATACTTCGCCACATGATCATAGAGCGAGAACCCCCTATCATGTTGTTACCTTATACCAGCTCTAATATCACTTGTAGGAACTAAATTATGCCTAGAGGGAGGGTGAATAAGGTTTATTGTAGTTTTTGTTGAGTAATTAAATAATATCAATCACATATAATAATCAGAGTAAATGCGGAAAATAAATAACACACAGATTTAACCAGCTTCGGCAAAACCATGCCTACTGCTGCATTCCCCAAGGTTTCTACTAGGTGTTAAAATAATCTCTACACTTACAATCCCATGTAAACTCGCGACACTCGATCCCAACTATTCTTAACCTTGCGCTCAAAACCCTACACTGGTTTCTATCCCCGAAACTAGATTTCCCCGAATTACAAATCCCGTAATTCGTTTCCCTAGTTTTAGAGACAAACTAGAAAACTCTAGATTCGATTACAAATAGAAATAAAAATAAAAAAAACTTTAAAAACATATTTAAAACCCTAGTTCTAAATTAAAAAACAAAGTCCTTTTCTCTTTATAAAACATGGCCAGCCCCTTTTTTATTTGCTTCACCGCTTCACTTTTGGCCTGATCTCCTTTACTCTTTGTCTCTAAAAAAATATATGGCGGATACGATAATTTCTAGGTTTTCGATTCTCTTCGGGTTGGTGAAGTAATGATCTGCTACTCCTCTTCAGATTTGCTTAGATCTCCAGTTGCTATCATCACTGCTTTGATTGAGCTGTAATTCTTCGATATGATCCAAGTAATTTGTTATTGCTCTGTTATGATTTTTAAATTCAAATTTTTTCTTTTAATTTCTTTGAATTTGGATGAGTTGATGCCAATGACAATTAATGTTATTTATAGGATTTCGGTCCATAAAAATATCTGATTTCATCTTAGAATTTTGTCAGATATTTGCGTAATTTTTGGGCTTGACATCCACGTAAGTTCTGGAATTTCTTTGACTTGATTTTGCGTTGATTTGAGGATTTTAAAGATGATATTTTCGTATGAATCTTCACAACTTAAATTTGTAGTGTTTGAATTCTTCAAACTTTCTGGAAATCAAACATGCGTGAGGCTTTATATTTTTTACTTTGAAATAGTCCCTTAAAGAAATGCCGAATATTTTATTTTTCTAGGAATAAAAACTTGAACTCATTTTCTGGATATTTGAATATGTAAACTATGAACATGATACTGCTCTTGTCATTTGGTGTATTCGGCACGTTTGATTTTCTTCTTTGGTCTGAACCTTAACCCACTGAAATATGATACTTGCTATAAACTTGAACTGATGCTATACCCGAATTGTTCATCACAGTTTGTACACTTTGTGAAACACCCCACCTCCGTTAGGGTCACTCTCAAAGGGAATGCCCTAATTTTGGTGGAGGTTTATAAGTATAAGTCACAGATATACAAGACAGATATAAAAACACATATTTGTAAACAGCAGAAAAGTGGTAACTTTTATTTCATAAAAGCAAATACGTGTTACAACAACATCACCATGATTGTCTTACATCCTTTCCAAAATCATAACATAACACTTTCATAATCTGTCCTGATTACATTATTTAAAGAAGCTTAAAGAAAACATAAATAAACTGCAAAAGCCCCATAGTTGCTGTCCAAAGCCATAGTTCAAAACGAAAAAGTCCAAGCAATACATTTATCCTCTTCAAGCTGGATATTAAGGCTGGTCAAGCTGCAGTGTTCCCTCCCTGTGGACCTGGGGGGGAACGGAAGAAAAGAAGACGAAAGAAAAGTAGAGTCAGACATAAAGCCTGAGTAAGTTTAGGACTATTCTGTCTATGAATAAAGAACTGGGTATGATAAGTATAAACAAGAAGTAGGAAAGCACTATAAACTTGGTTAAGTTGTCTAGGGTCGAATATACTATCGTACCCCATATTAATCTCTGAACCCATATAAACTAGTTCCCAACTGGCACCCCATAATCAGGGTGAAGTGATCCATTCTATGATGATCGGCTCCTACTCGCATAGTTACATGCGTCTTACGGCCCCCGATGTTGTAGTTACCTATGCTGGTCCCACCATGGGGTGTATCAAGTCCCATGGTGGCGGCCCGACACAATCCTAGAATGCACAGGTATGCTGGTGCCCAGTGCCTTATTTTTCTGCGCCGGAGTGTGTGCACGCCCGCGCCCCGTTAGAACCTACACTGCTACACCACCGCCGTCGATTTGACCTCTTACAATCAGCCTAGTAATCGTGCCCCACCCTACCTAGTTTCAGGGTATCATGATACACCTTATAGGGTTACTGCTGAAAAGGGTCCCCCGTTACTAGGTTTTCTATCTCTAGCCAACATGCTAAGTTGGTTAAGTGTTTTCTAACCTAACCCCCAATCAGTCTGTTTAGTTTAGCATGTTCCATTTTGATTAAGTCTTTAGTCCACTTAATCCTAACAATCCTGACTCAGCCTTAATTGTTTTATTAAAGCCTTGACCTCTCACATTAGACAGGTATTGTTGTGGCTGCCTGTTGCCGGTTGGTTCCGGGCAGTCTTACGCCTTAACTCAGTCTAACCTCGGGTCCTTATTGGGCTCTATATTTAACCTCCCACATTGGATAGGTATTGTTGTGACTACTGGACAGCCGGGCGGTTCCGGGCAGGTTTACATCACAACTCAATCCAACCTCGGGTTAAACACATCGTATGTTCTACATTTACATATTTTGTCTTTCTTCTTTATTTTCTTATATGTAAATATTTGCGGCCCATTATTAAGCTAATGGTGTAAAGATTTACACCAATCATGGGCCCAACCCATACTTGAATTTGGGCCCCTTTTACTTTATATTTTCATTTATTAATTAATTTGGCCCAACGTTATTTACCCCCGTTTAATACGCTCGTTTATTATATATGTTGGGCTTAGGCTTTTAAGCCCAACTTAGCCATGAGAAAAAGGGGAGGCTTAAAACGTTCATACACTAAAGGGGAATGTGAACGCATGAACTTGCAACATAACGTTGGAACTACAAATCAGAAACTGGTGTACTTGCATAGCAATAATGTATACTTTGGTCATAAAGCATAAGTGACATGAATCAAAGCATGTAAACTTGTAGTTAAGTTAGAATCTAAATTGGATATCATTATTGACACATAGTCTTAACTACAACATAAACCTATATTTTTTTTAGGCATAATGTCAAACATAAGCAAATCATGTTCATAAGGTTACTACATGTTTACAAAGGTGTCTACTTTTGTTACTAATACAAAAGTCTAGTTCAACTTGAATTATTCCAACTTAATCATGATTTTAAATCTATTCACATAACCATGGCAGGCATAAATATTTCTAACATGAAATCATGATTTTTACTTTAGTCATGCAAACTTGCAAATGGGATTTTGAATCTAACCTAGCTATGTACCACATATGTCATCATATAATTCTTGTCAACAATATAGACTTAACATGGTTTTCAATTATGTAAAATATCAATCATAGCCTAGTCATATTCATAAGTTTGCAAATAGGTTTCCTAGTACAAAAGCATGGCTTAATACATAGACCATGATGCCAAATTTTTCAACATAGTTTCATATGAATTATAATAACCCAAATTTGTTCCAATTACGCACAAAATGATTTTTGTACAAAAATACACATTATGATGGCATAGTAGCAAAACCCCAAACTTGCATGAATTTCAATTAAACAACTACATACATGTAGCTTCAACATGGATTACATAATTTGCGAATATTCCAAACGTATACTTGCATAAAACTACCGCAAACATGTAGTTTTTATAATGAATAACATGCTTTGCGAATATCCAAACGTATACTTGCATAAAACTACCGCAAACATGTAGTTTTTATAATGAATAACATAATTTGAGAATATCCAAACGTATACAATATTCCAAATCGATAAGAATCATAGTAACGCACAATTATGAATTACTTTATCACCACAAATCGAGTATACAAACCAACACAGTTATTTGTTCATACCAAAATAATACTCTACTTACAATTGTGTGGCGAATTCTCCAATTTAGGAACTTGGAGATGCGACTCCTTGTTGATTTGATTTGTTTAAGTTGCTTAATGCTTTAGAATTTGCCTCCTAATCCTCTCTCCAATTTGGTGGCTTCTCCTAGTCGTTCCTCTACAGCATGATGGCCTCGATCTTATTTTTGAATGAATAGATTAGGTAGAGTCTAGGGTCATTTTTATAGAGTTTATGAACTGATTAGGACCATCGATGTTGCTTGGATTGATCGTAGCCATTCATTCGAAAGAGAGACCAATTAGAGCCTGCCACCTAGCCCTAATGACAAAGCAAGCTTCTGAAAATCGGCCAAACACAGACCTGGCCAGCCAGGACTAGACCAGACCTGGCCAGCAGGTCATTTTTGACCTAGGCGCACTTGGCAGGTGCGCCAGGTCAAAAATGTACTGGCGCACTTCCCAAGTGCGCCAGTTCATTTTTGTTCTGGCGCACTTCCCAAGTGCGCCAGTGCATTCTGACCCGTTTTCCGGTTTTTCGCCAAACTTCGTTCGTCCATAACTTCTTCATACGATATCCGTTTTTCGAAAACTCGGACTCTATTTCGCGTATTTTTCCAAGACGAACGCAATGGCGTATCCCGTTTCCTTAGTTCTTTGATTTGAAATTAATTATACTTTAATTTGTGAATTTCACAGTTATAGAATTCACGGGGTGTTACACTTTGATAAGAACAAATATTACCATGATTTCCCATATATTTGATTGTGATGAATATTGTGCTACGCTTGAATTGTGTGGACTTTGATCTGACTTGTACGGTTACACTTGAAATTATGGTATTGTTGCTTGTGCACTCTTGAATATTTGCACACATGTTGTTGTTGCCATGCTGTAGTCATTTATGTTGTATTGATCCTTTATATGGTTTGAAATGCATTCCTGCACTCTCATCCTTGCTGCTCTAATTCTTGGTAACGATCATGCCACTTGCATTGTGGCCTTAATTAGTTGTATTTTGTCACTCATATCCCTGAGTTGCCTTCTGCTTTAATGTGTACTACTGCTTCGGCCATGTATATATGAACATGAATATCCTGACTTGAGATTGTGTTATCCTAAACTAAAACTTATGCATGCCCTATTTTATATTGCTCCATCTCCATGTGTATACTTGCTTATTGCACTTTTACATCTTGTTTCACTCCTGCACAATTACATGTCAGTGCTGTACTTGTATTGTTTACACTCTTGATCATGCACCTAGCTTGTTGACATGCTTGGCTCACATATTTTCTTTGAGCATGGAATGACTTGTGCTCGACCACTTTGATCTGTCACCATTCATATTTCTGACTAATAATTTAAAGCTGGCTTGACCATGTGTTTAACATCTTGCACCATTCATGAAAGTAACCATGTATATTTTTCACCATGCTGCCTTGAACTCGTACACTTGAATACTTGTTTACTTTTCCATTGCTACTCGATCATGTTGTTGTGTTTACTACTCCATTTCACTCCCATGTTTATGCTGCTCGGCCTCTTGATTTTGTTCATGCTCTCGACCATATTCATTTGAACTGAGTCGAGTTAGTCCACGTGGCTGCTACTCAGATGCTATTCTGTATTTTGATTGGCAAGGCTGTGCTTGCATGTATATTTATACACATGTGTACATGTAGCCATTCATAATATTTTTCCTGTCTTTGTATATCAGACCGAATAAGAAAAATGATGAGAAACACACTAAAAATCTAAGGCAAATAAAATTTAAAAATAAATTTATATTTGTATGCAGTTCAGATTTATTTTTATTGCAGTGTACTCTGTGTGTGTTTCATGTGATAGGTAAGCAGTTGGTGTCTGATAGCTGGACTGGATCTGGAGCACGTGAAGATTTAGTGTGTCAGTGTTAGTGAATGTATAACTGTGTCTGTATATAACTGAGTGATCGAGTGATATGTAGTGAGGAATTTAATGTACTGAGTGATTAGAGTTGTAGCGAGGAATAAATGTACAAAATGGAAAAATTGTACTGATATTTATAATAAAGAAATTTGATTGAAATAAAATATCATTTTTATTGTGTTCAAACAAATTTGTCTTTCATATTCAATTTATTTACGAGTACAATATTATGTTTAGTAATATATATGAATATACAATAGTGGAGTTATAGAGTGTTGTACTATTTCAGATTTTGAAATAAAATATTTAATTGAATAAATATATTGTGAATTGTGTATAATAGTATACTATTCAATAAATATTTATTTCTATGAAATGAAATATAAAATAGTACAGTTATAAACACATTTATATAATATTATATGTTTGTTATCATCAAACAAAAATCATATGATATATTGTTGTACCCAACAACGTCGACCGCCCTTCTATCAATTTTCCTAGTGAGGACTGGTTATAAAAGGTATTATATATTATATTTGTTATGCTTATTTATTTCCGTCTATTTTTCATATTTCATCCGTAACTTTTTAACACAGACCCCGTTCGCGAAACTCCAAACATGAAAGTTGACCAGAATTCCGAGACGAACCAAATGGTTAAAGTTTCATGGTCAAATTCCATTGTTTGCTGAATTCCTATTTTTGAAATCTAATTAAATAACTAATCTATTAAAATTCCAGGTTGTTACAATGACGGTGGAGACCGTGCGAGGAGGGTACTATGGGAAATACCATGATATGTTGGGGTAGCCACATATATACCGTGTTATATACCATGTTAGGTTAGTCTACTGGGATGTAGATGGGTATGACGTGAGTATAGAGCCTTGAGTGTTGTTAACCCAAAACAACCTAATAAATAAGAAAACATAACTGAATAGTACATGTAGGGGTATTTCAGAATGTATAATTTTCCAGTCACTGGAACTTTTCTGTTCTGGACCCCTCCTCATAACACACTCGCAGGTTAGGTTTATGGTAGAGATTAGATAGCTTCGGATACTGGTTAGACAATATTATTAATTTAGAAAGATTTTAGTTAATTATATTATAATTTATCTATTTCACTGTGAGATGTTTTGTAACACCCTGCATTTGATAACAATTAAATATTTAAATAGTGCATATGTGTATATATATGCATAAACATAAATATATAAAAGAAGAAAAGATAAATGCAAATAAAAATGCAACGCATATGTTAAAGGAAAGAAAAAATTGGTTGCATGTAGTATAAATATGTTGCATGCAATGATTTACAAATATTATGCATTAATAATAAGAGAGAGATGAAAGAAAAAGAGGCATGCAAAATGATAATGTTGCATGCAACAATTTAAATAAATGATTACAACAAACATGAAAAAGAGGAACAAGAAAAGAACAATGACCACCATTGTTCTAAGCCTTGTTAACAATAGCCTAAGTAGTCCAGTTGGTTAGAGCATGTGGCTTTCATGCAAGAGGTACAGAGTTCGATCCCCACCGACATCATTTTTTTTATGGGAACGACTAAAATAACGCATGTTCTAAAGAGAAAATATGTATAAACTCACATATAAGGAAAAGCATACACATAAGGAAGTGTAGAAAAATATATGTATATATGTGCAAATATATATATATATATATATATATGTATGTATATATATATATGTATATATATATACACGACAGATAAATTCAAGATAAGGCTGCAATCAAAGAAATATGGTAAGCATTAATAATGACATAAGCACCGTTTGAATTTTGAAATTGAAATATAAGTTGTGCGTATATATATATATATATATATACGCGTAAAATGGTCATTGGAAGTTTTGTATACATAAAAGGAGATTATATGTAAATATAATATTTAAATAAATTCCAGATATTCAAACGATTAAAACAAAGTTAACAAATAAACTTCGGTGCTAAAACAGCTAGCGAGACCCATAGGGGGTCGACCTAGGGTTAAATAATTAAAAAGTAAAAGTAAAACATGATACGACTGTAATTTGGATCTATGTTTGTAACTGCTTAAATCATGTCAGATCTGTAATAACTTGTGAATCCACGATATTCTGACATAACCATGACTTGGATCTTAACCTTTATCACGTCAAATCTACATTTGATTATAGATCTTGTTTTCTATTTAGATCACCTTGTACCTATCATGTTTGTGGTTAAATTGGATCAGTTATTAGTTGGACATCTAAAATTATCGTTTAGATCTTACCATGCCTATTATGACATCCCTACTATGTTGACATAGTTCTATTATCTTATGTTCACCAGATCTGTTTTTATATTCCCATCTTATCAATATGCCACTATATGTTTATGTCAATTTTCTTAGTAAGAACATCTGTATCATCTTCCCTTTATCTTTCCCTTTTATTTTATAAAGCCAGGCTACTTTCGAGCCTAGGCATGCTGCTGAAAAATGCGAACACGTTAAACGCGGAAAAGGAGGGGAAAACATTAAAATTGGGCATAGCTTGTAAATAGGTATTTTGGCATAACTTGAATAATGATTATGTGTATGAATTTAGGGCATAAAATTCATTATGAACATAATTGGGGAAAAAAGGGGCTTGAAACCTATAACGACACAGGTAAGAATTGGTTAATAATAAAATGCCTAGGATTACAGTAACAAGAAACTGTAACCGCGCCTAGACACGAGGTTAGATTACGCTTGTGGTGGAAGTCTGCCCGGAACCAACTGGCATATCCAACGAGCACAAGTGGTGAATCTAATGTGAGGGGTCTAGGTGCACAAATACGAGACGTGTTATGACACGAGGTTAGAACCAACTTGTGGAAGAAGTCTGCCCAGAGTTGCCCGGAGCTTCCCGGCATAACCAGCACCGCAAGATGTAGGTTTAATGTGGGAGGTCTAGCATATTATAACCATAAATGGACATGGTAATGAATTGGAATACTTATCCTAGTTGAATCCATAAGGGTTGTATGAACATGAATTTGAATAGGGGTTAAGTAAATTTGTTTGAACAGTGGGTGGGTTAAGTAAATCTGAGGGGGTGGGTAATATTTATATATAGGCCCACAAACTTAGCCTTAGGGGGGTTATGTAATTAATTACACCAATAGGTATACATAAACTGAGGAAATCCTAGTGGGGATACAAGACAAGGGGAGAGCTTGTATGATCTTGTGTGTGGGACCCGTTTCAGTCAATAACCCATATAACGGTATCGAACCAGTACTCCATCCTAAGTCGGGTCGGGACATGCTTACTGAGCTGATTGTAAGAGATCCAAATGTGGAGGACGGTGTGGGCGGCGAAAACCAACCGGAGCATGTGCGTGCATGTCTGGGCAGAAGGGGGTAAGACGACCATGACACCAGTAGATATGGTTGTGCACATCAACGATGGGTTGCCACTTTAGGAAGTGATACCTCCTACTGTGGGGCCGGCACAGGGTATCAACGGAGTAAGGGGCCAATCGATTATGGTAGTAGTTAGGGTACATCTATACTCTGGTAAAAAGTTTAGGAGCCTATTAGGTTGGGCTGCCTGTGAATTGTAAGGGGTTAAAACCTCTCACCATAAGTATGCCTAAGTCTACCTCTTATAGTTGTTGGGATCATCGCATTTTGGTTATACTAGTATTAGTGCAGAGAATAAGAGTAATCGTTAGAGAAGCGTATACACTCTACTATGTTTACCTTGTCATACCTGCCTTTTGTGATGTTATCTTTCTTATCCAATTTATATGCCATCATTAGAATCTATTTTCCAACGATCGAAGTGAGTTCAATACTATAAAACCATTTCTAAACATTTCCACTTTGAAATTCATTTCAAAATATAATTCACACGGCTTGTAAAACAATTTAAAATCTCTCAGAATCTTAAATTTTCCTTATTTTTCTTCCAAATCCATTTATAAACACTTATCCAATTTTCTAGAATTTCAATTCAATTTCTAGTTTAAATTCAGATTTAATTCATCTGATTCCATGTATTTCACTTATATGAATTCTGATTGGTTATTTACATAACCATTTAATTTATAATCTTTACTCGATTATAGTAACAACCAATATATCCATTATATTATAATCATTCCAGTATAAATCCTTTATATCAAAATATAATTTGGGTAAATTATTTCGTTTACCCTCTTTTCAAAACATACCATGACGGTTCATCGTATTCAAGTGTTTATAAACTCCTATCGATACAGTGCATCAACTGATCGACCAGAACCCATAAACAACTCAACCAATAAATCTCCACAATATAATATTATTTTATATCGAACAACAAATACGTTCACTCGTATATATACACTCAACTCAATCTAGGGTATTACTAAACCCATCTCTACCAAGTCACGCCATAGAGACAAGGTAATACTTAACTTAAGCTCTGATACCAACTGTAATGACTCGGGTTTTTGTCGACTTTGGTTATCGCCATAACTCAATGATGACTAACCAAACATTGAGAAATACCGGTCATAAATGAAAGAAATTAGAGGGTGAGGAAAGATAAGGTAGAAACTTATAATAGAAGAAGAAGAAGAATACAACATCAGAGTAACACGAACGTCACAGCGGAACGAATAACATATAATATATATAACATAACTTGAAATATACATCTGTACTTGAATATACATCATTATCAAAGTACAATACTTACAACACAGCGGAAATAAACTATAGCTATATGATCCTGAAGCCTCCTGCTCCATCTCTTCAGGTATATATGTAAAATCCTGACTACTTGACTACCCGTACAAAATTAGGCACCCTAGAGTTTAGGGAAAACAAAACAAAATAAACTCTGGGTCAGTCATGGAACTGGTATGAGTAAAACAGTTTAAAACAGTTTGAGCCATTAAACGATATCTCATAAGACCACGCCGTATAACGGAACGGATTTTTCCCTTATGAGAATCCAAATTATCTTTATATCAAAAACCCTTTTGATATTATAATAATGTCTATCAACCACAATATAATCATCATCTAGCAGAAACGCTTTCATCTCACGTTCTACCTATATAGTATACAAGCAAAACCGCAAGCACGTATTGGGTAATGGATTTCCAACTATGACAAGGTATGTAACCACCTTTCGCTAGTGTATCTCTAGAGAGGGATACACTGGGTTCAACAAGAACATCTTGCAACCCGGTCACACATGATCGACCACTCATTTTGGTTGAGTGTATAGAATGTATATCACCAACGGTTGGGATCCGCAACCGTTTCCCGAATAGGATAGTATCGACAATAGATTTTTAGAAATAAATGAAACTCAAGATCAGGTGAATATACACCCTACTTCAGAGCGACCGACATAGCCATGCTGCCTGCCCGATTTCTGCCATTTACCGGTTGATGAGGCTTGAGGTTACGCTTCATCATCACATCAGATTCACTTCGAATGAAACATTATCAGATCCATCAAATCACTGATTGACGTCTACAACAGTACATTACGTGTTAGCTAAAGAAGTTTCCATCTCCGCTTTTACTCTTCGTACGGTTGAAGAAACCAATGTACGTGACCTTTCTGGAAATACTCTGTCAGACATTCATCCATAAAAGTCATACAGGAACAGGATGAACTGAAGGCACTATTCAGTACATCCATCATAGGCACGGTTATCTAAGACTTATACAATAGCTGTAACAACCCGAAAATCTGAGCCAGTTTAAATTTTTTATTTTGGCAATTTTAATGAATTTTGAATATTTAAAATAGATTATTTTAAATAATATAGAAGATAAATTTATTTTGAATATAATTAGAGCGTATATATTATATACGTCGTCGTTAGAATATAAATAATTATATATAATTATAAAAGGAATTGAAAATGGCGCGGTAGTTCGATAATTCGATTTCAAACTTCAATTGAACATACCGGGTGTAAAACAATCCGGATTTCAGTGAAACCAAAAACAATAGGATCTAATTTAGAATATCTTTCCAACGAATCTGAAAAATCAAAATTTCATAGCGGGAATCAAAAGATATGTCCAGTTGAAAATTCTGAATAGTCGCTATGGAATTCAGGCCCTTAAAAATGGGAATTTTGCAAACGACCTCGGATTTCGACGAAACCAATTTTGTTGGATCCGTGATGTCAAACTATGGCTAGATTCCAAATTTCATAATTTTTCGAATCAATATGTGAGCGTGGCAAAGGAAAATGCGTTTGACCAGTTTTAGTTGATTTTAATCGACTGGAAAATGGCCATTTTTCCAATGGTCTCAGAATTCGACGAAACTAGTTTTGTTAGGACCGTATCGTCAATACGAAGATAGAAAATATTTTTATGGAATTTTTCGAGTTAGTATGTGAACCCTGGAAATTGAAATGCGCGTTCAAATTCAATATATAAAATTATATGTTGATTTTAACGGAAACCGATCGAAACGATCGAATCATCCTACGATACATATCCCATTGGGTTCAGAATGAGGGTGGAACGCTAGGGATGACAGGCGGTGGGCCTCGTTTTGAGGTTGAAAATAAAAGTTGCTTTTTGGTGAAAAATAAAATAATTAAATAATAATAAAAAAAACCTTATCTCCTTGGGCCCCCCGTTCATATTCATTTCAACAGAGAAAAAAAAGAAAAAAAAAGAGGCATCGACGGAAAAGGGGGAAACCCCTGTCGCCCACCGCCGCCGCCGCCAGAGGCTTGCGCACCCCCCTCCTCATCTCCGACCTCCCCTTCCCTCCACCCACCTCGCCCTCGTTTCTCCCTCCTCTCGAGCGACGACCGAGCCCCCCCCCCCCCCCCCCCCCCGCCACCAAAATCGACCGCAACCACCACCCAACACACCCCCCTCTGCCTCGCGTCGCCACCAACGCCCGGAGCCCCTGCGACGTGCCTGACCGCACTGCACCCCCATCAACGACGCCTCCCTAGCCTCGTCAGCACCCGACGCCCTCCCTACATCCTCCTCCGACGCCTTGGTCAGCCGAAGGCCCTCCCCATTCGCCAAAACCACTTGAAATTGTAAGCTTTTATTTATAATTAAATGTGTTATTAAAATTTGGGTTATGTAGTAGAAAAGATTTTATTCAGTTAAAGATAGGATTTTTATATTTTTTAAGAATTAAAAATATGATTTTTATATTTTTAAAGTATTAAAAATATAATCTTTATTAAGTAGAAGATGTAAAAATATGATTTTTGTTTAGGTAGAGAATTAAAAATATAATTTTTACATGATAGGAATATTAGAAATATCATCTTTATATGTATAGCAAAATAAAAATGTGATTTTTATAATGATAAATTCGAAAAGGCGAAATATTTATAATAGAAAAGATTAGATTTTTATAATCGAAAGTTTGAAATATTTATAATAGAAAAGATTAGATTTTTATAATCGAAAAGGCGAAATATTTATAATAGTAAAAATTCGATTTTTATATATTGAATAACAAAGTAAAAATTCGATTTTTATATATTGAATAGCAAAGTAAAAATTCGATTTTTACATATGTAGAGAATACGGGCAACGAAGATGACAAAAAGGCGAGAACGACGAAGGTTTCTGCAAAAGAAGAGCCGTGGAGTTAGGATAGCTATTGGTGAGAACTTCTCACTCTTCAATTTCTTATTCTAGTTATATATATATATACTAGGATGCAGACGGTGTTTAGTAGCACCCGACACCCGTCATCCACAGACCATGGATGGCTTGTTTGTTTAATTGTTTGGTTGTGTAGTTGGTTAGATTATTTGATTTGAATTGAATTGTTTGGTGAAATGGAATGGATTTGATTGATGTGTGAATGGCGTGGGCCTTCACTAGACCGGGGATAAGGCTAGGCCTTGTCCCGTTTCTAGTATCGTGTCGTTATGCCGCCGAAATTTTCTAAAATAAGTTAGAAAAATAAAAATATCATTTTTATTTTGTAAATGAACCGAATACAAATTCATGTGTTAAAATAAAATATTTTATCGTTAAAAATAAAAATTTTAACGTGAATGTGAATAAATAAATATTCATTTACAAACCGGACGGTTTGTTTATGTACACCTATTTGAAGGACATTGATTGGGACGATAAATTTTACACATCGCCAAAATGCACAAATAAAATCTGTGTTTGTTGATTTGAAACCCCACACGGGTATTGGGATAATAGATGATATACACTAATCCCAATAATTAGTTGTATGTCGATCGATGGATCGACAGGCTGTTATAAGCGTTAGATATCTATATTTGATGCTTATACAGTGTAGTGCACTTCGGATGATGGTTGATTATTTATCGTTGCTATTATATGCATGTATTGTATGGAATCCATATAATTAACTTTATATGGTAATTGATTGGGCCTCATTCCAATTTAGAAAATAAAGAACATTCTAAAGTAAAGGTTCATGTGTTGACCGTACTCATCCGTTGAGGTTAGTCATGTGTTGAACGAAATAATTTAATAATAAAATTTACATCTTTATCAATATAAAATAAAGGTTCATGTGTTGACAGTACTCATCCATTGAGATTAGTCATGTGTTGAACGAAATATTTTAAAAATAGAAATATTTGAAAAAGAAATATTTGAAAAAGAATATTTGAAAATAGAAATTTATGAAGCCGTGTTGATTAGATTGACGCCATTTTGACGTGAACGATATTTACATCGATTTTATTCATTTTAAAATGAATATTGAAAAGTGATTTCGAAATCGAATATTTTGAAATGAAATTTAAATTAAATCGAATAGAAAACCAATTTGAATTGAATCGAATAGAAAACCAATTTCAATTGAATCGAATAGAAAACCAATTTGAATTGAATCTAATAGAAAACCAATTTGAATTGAATCGAATAGAAAACCAATTTGAATTGAATCGAATAAAAAACCAATTTGAATTGAATCGAACAGAAAACCAATTTGAATTGAATCGAATATAAAACCAATTTGAATTGAATCGAATAGAAGACCAATTTTAATTGAATACAAAACGAATTCGAATTGAATTGAAAACGAATTGAAATAAATTCAGATTGAATTGAAATTTGAATTGAACAGAAATGAATTTTAAAATGAATTTATAAGGATTTATAATAGAAAATTCAATTTAGATTTGAATTTGAAATAAAGGTTGAAATTGTTTTTGAAACGAATTTAAAACTATTATAAACTTCGTTTTAAATAGAAATCAACGAAATATATAATATATATATGATATAATGGCCTGAATAGAACGCGCCGCGCCGCGGCAGTTCGTGAATTTCGACCATTTATTTCAAACGGACATTACGGGAGATCCGACCGTTGGATTCTCCTAAAACCGGAACCGTTGGGTTCGTATCGAAAAGAGCTTTCTAACGAATATTAGAAATTTGAAATCTAACAGTTGGATTTGGAGATACATCCAAATCAAATTCAGAAAAGGTCGTTGTAAGTGCAGTTCGATGACCGTTGATGGAAATCGACTGTACGGGCCTTGATAAAATTATTAAAAATATCAATAATTTGTGTGAAATCATAAGAAATGATTTGGGAAAAATTGTGATGAAAAACTCCATATTTGAAAAGATAAAAATAGATTTTTATCGAAATGAACTAGTTTTGAACTGAAATTCAAACCCATTTATTTTTAAATAAATAAATTGGATTTGAAATGGGTTTAAATAGAATTGATTCATGGGTTTATCGTGAACGGTGTTTTAAATAACACTAGTTCTTTAACCTGATAATAAATAGAATGTGATTTTGTTTGTCGTGAACTGTGTTTTAAATGACATTAGTTCTTTAACCCAGAAAAAGAGTTTGAATGAATCTGCAATTAGGTTGAAATGTGAATTGATAATTTAAATTATCAAATTTGGTAAATGAGCGAGAATGGAGTATCGCCGGTTTTGCTCCAAAACGATAGTCAAATCTTTAATTAGATTTGAACGTGAAATGGTAATTAACTTTACCGATAACACCGTGGTGTTAGATATGGAGTATCACCAGTTTTGCTTCATGGGATGAATAGGTTGGGATTAGGAAATAAAATAAATAATTACTTCGGTGTGGTTCGCTAATCTCGACTAGTTTAGAAAACCATAATTTGGTTTGAAATGACATCCAAAGGAAGATTGAAGGATAAATTTTAAAGAATTTATCTTGGATAAAATTAATGGGAACCTTTCCCTAAGAATATGAAATTTAGAAACTAGCTGTAGGTTAGTTAAGAAGAATGGTTTCCTGGGTATTGATCTGATGTTGGTTTCGGCCTTCGGGGTTAATATTTGGGAAATTGTTCTCTTGCTGGTTTACGGTTAGTGACTAATGAATTGGGATGAGGCGTATGTTGTGTTTGTGTAACATTTGTTTTTAATATACGCGGGTTGTTCGGAGAGGCCGGGTTTATACTCATTCTGAATAACCGATTTGACGATATGTCGAAGATGAAGATGGTGGTTGCAGACCGGAAGTCTTCACATCATTTGGGTGATTACTGATGATCTTGATTGGGCTGTACACCCAAGATGAGGGAATCAGTTGGTTGTCGTCCAGACGTACTTGGAGATGGATGGATATGCGAGGAAAGTGCCTCCGGTTTCGTTCAGACCCAGAGCGAACTTGTAAATGGATTGTGTGTCTGACATTGGATTTTATTCTGTGTTGATTGATTTCTATTAAATATATATCTGTTTGGCGGTGGAGAATTTATTCTCTTGCTTAACGCCCTTCTCTGAGACGTACGAGCTTAGAGGTTATATATCGATAGATATCAATCGCGTGGCATGAATTGCCTGTGTGGCACGCTGAGTTGCATGGATCAAGGCTTCTGTTGAAAAGCAAAGTCTTGTGGTTGATGATCAAAGCACGGCCAACGTGGCAACTTTGTGTATAACGTGAATTCGCGAGCCTCACACCTCGGTATGAGTTAAAAACGGGATACGAACTGCAGGGAGAGCACGACGTTTCTTTCTAGCTTTGGTGGTGTCAGTGACTTACCAGCCCTGACATTTATATACTTTTCACCTATGTGGTTGTTGGATGAGGCGCCTCGATTTTAGGTCTGTAAGGACCAGGAAACGTGTGTTCAGGCATAATTAATGCTCTAACGTAAGTGAGGACCGGCCTTGAAGATCCAGGATTGCCCAGAGTGTGTAGTCCTGAGACATTTGCTAGAGTGTCTCGAACGCGGAGAGGAGATTGCCCCTTGCCTCGACTCATGACGGAAATCCAATTTCCAATACGTGTAATTCGGCTTTATTTGTAGAGCCTAGTATGGCGACATAGTGGTATGGGGCACTTATGCCGTCTATGATTTATATTTATGATTGAAATTGTTTTGACACTATACACTTATTATATTATCAAATGATTTGTTTTAAACGTACCAGGCATGTTTGGCTATTATAAGGGAAAACCCTATCCTCCGGCTTGCGTTGCATTGTGTGATGGGACCTGGGTCTTATAATAGATTCATTTTTCGAAATAGAACTGTGTTGTTTACCCTATGCACTGGTGTTCTTGGGAGGAAACCCGTTCCGTGTTATACGGCGTGGTCCCTTGAATTACTCTCTTTTAAATTAAAGTTTTAAATAACTGATTTAGTTCTCACACCAGTCACATGACTGACCTGGAGTTTATTGTTTTAACCTAAACTCTGGGTGCCCCTATTTTCGACATGGGCAGCTAGTAGTTTTGGTTTTGCAGATTTATATTCATAGGATCCTGGTTTACAGCTGGAATGATATCCGGAAAGCTCTGTATCCGTATATCACCTTCAGTTGTGCTTTGTATTATTTTCCGCTGCTATATAATTTATTGTAATCTCTGATATTTATCGAATGTAATTTATCCATTTATACTCTGTATATTCTTGTATCTGGTGGAATTGTTGTAATATACAATGAAATGTTCTTCTGTTTGTGTTCTGATTTGTCCTGTTCTCAAACGATCAGGGGTTTCGAACGGTCTAGATCGGTTTAACGACTAATTCGGATTGAGCGAAATTCCCGGCCGTCACATTTGGTATCAGAGCTTTGGTTTACAGAGCTCGAGAACAAGACACATTAGAACCATACGAAAGAATTCATCAGATATTGGATTAGTAATATCCAATTAGAATGACTCGTTAGAGATAGGATCAGTAGTATCCTAGAACGAGTGTGAAGAGTATATTTTTCAAATGAAAACAATTTTGTTTTGAAAATTTAAATCGTTTTATACGTATTTGAATATTTTATTTGTATTGATTTGGACAATCTAGTATATAAAGATTTTGCATATACGCGTCATGAACGTATATTCGAAGTTTTAATATACTGGATAGATACAGAATCACATTCTAGTCGCCCGGAGATGATACTGATGATAGCACGTGCATCATCAGTATTTATGTTCATGTTTCGAAGGTATGATATCTATATATTTCCATTAGACTGGTGTGAGAACCAAAACTTATATAGCTAGAACACATTGTTGTGAATTGGCATCAAAAACATGTTTTTTGTATATATATCAAAATTATGAATTTGAAACTCTAATTCACTAATTGATTGATGTTTGTGTTGTTTGTTTAGTTGTTTGCTAATTTTGAACCATTATGCCTAATTGAATCAAATATTGCACTGTATTGAAAATTGGTCGCATTTGCTTGCATATACATATACTTACATTGAACAGGTCATAGCAAGGAGGCTAGAGCAGAGAATAAAATTTGTCTGCCCGACAAATAGGTACATGTTTACTATATAATTTACTGTTTTGTTTGGGTGATGATGATTTTATGAGCCTATTGGCTAGCCGCTTGGCTTTTTCTTTTTCTTTTTGAGATCAGAAGGCCTATACGACAATTTCGGGATTTTCCTGTGGCTCCCGGTGCAGGGGAGGTTATGGCAAAAAATTTCGAAAATTTAGGGTGTTAGCCAAATTTTTGAAAATTTGAAAATTCTCAGAAACTGAAAAGTTGGAGAATGAAAGCCAGATCGAATGTAGAGTTGATTAATCAAACCACTTTCGACTTTGTTCCTTTTCGGGGACGAAAAGTTTTAAGTGGGGGAGATTGTAACAACCTGAAAATCTGAGCCAGTTTAAAATTTTTATTTTGGCAATTTTAATGAATTTTAAATATTTAAAATAGATTATTTTAAATAATATAGAAGAGAAATTTATTTTGAATATAATTAGAACGTATATATTATATACGCCGTCGTTAGAATATAAATAATTATATATAATTATAAAAGGAATTGAAAATGGCGCGGTAGTTCGATAATTCGATTTCAAACTTCAATTGAACATACCAGGTGCAAAACAATCCGGATTTTAGTGAAACCAAAAACAATAGGATCTAATTTAGAATATATTTCCAACGAATCTGAAAAATCAAAATTTCATAGCGGGAATCAAAAGATATGTCCAGTTGAAAATTCTGAATAGTCGCTATGGAATTCAGGCCCTTGAAAATGGGAATTTTGCAAACGACCTCGGATTTTGACGAAACCACTTTTGTTGGATCCGTGATGTCAAATTATTGCTAGATTCCAAATTTCATAATTTTTCGAGTCAATATGTGAGCGTGGAAAAGGAAAACGCGTTTGACTAGTTTCAATTGATTTTAATTGACTGGAAAATGGCCATTTTTCCAACGGTCTCAGAATTCGACGAAACTAGTTTTGTTAGGACCGTATCGTCAATACGAAGCTAGAAAATATTTTAATGGAATTTTTCGAGTTAGTATGTGACCCCAGTAAACTGAAATGCGCGTTCAAATTCAATATATAAAGTTATATGTTGATTTTAACGGAAACCGTTCGAAACGATCGAATCATTCTACGATACATCTCCCATTGTGTTCGGAATGGGGGTGGAACGCTAGGGACGACAGGCGGTGGGCCTCGTTTTGAGGTCGAAAATAAAATTTGTTTTTTGGTGAAAAATAAAATAATTAAATAATAAAAAAACCCTTATCTCCTTTGCCCCCCTCCCCCCCCCCCCCCCCCCCGTTCATATTCATTTCAACGGAGAAAAGAAGAAAAGAAAAAAAAGAGGCATCGACGGAAAAGGGGGAAACCCCTATCGCCCACCACCGTCGCCGCCAGAGGCTGGCGCACCCCCCCTCATCTCCAACCTCCCCTTCCCTCCACCCACCTCGCCCTCGTTTCTCCCTCCTCTCGAGCGACGACCGAGCCCCCCTGCCACCAAAATCGACCGCAACCACCACCCAACACCCCCACTCTGCCTCGCGTCGCCACCAACGCCCGGAGCCCCTGCGACGCGCCTAACCGCATTGCACCCCCACCACCGACGCCTCCCTGGCCTCGTCAGCACCCGACACCCTCCCTACATCCTCCTCCGACGCCTTGGTCAGCCGAAGGCCCTCCCCATTCGCCAAAACCACTTGAAATTGTAAGCTTTTATTTATAATTAAATGTGTTATTAAAATTTGGGTTATGTAGTAGAAAAGATTTTATTCAGTTAAAGATAGGATTTTTATATTTTTAAAGAATCAAAAATATGATTTTTATATTTTTAAAGTTTTAAAAATATAATCTTTATTAAGTAGAAGATGTAAAAATATGATTTTTGTTTAGGTAGAGAATTAAAAATATAATTTTTACATGATAGGAATATTAGAAATATCATCTTTATATGTATAGCAAAATAAAAATGTGATTTTTATAATGATAAATTCGAAAAGGCGAAATATTTATAATAGAAAAGATTAAATTTTTATAATCGAAAGTTTGAAATATTTATAATAGAAAAGATTAGATTTTTATAATCGAAAGTTTGAAATATTTATAATAGAAAAGATTAGAATTTTATAATCGAAAAGGCAAAATATTTATAATAGTAAAAATTCGATTTTTATATATTGAATAGCAAAGTAAAAATTTGATTTTTATATATTGAATAGCAAAGTTAAAATTCGATTTTTACATATGTAGAGAGTACGGGCAACGAAGATGACAAAAAGGCGAGAACGACGAAGGTTTCTGCAAAAGAAGAGCCGTGGAGTTAGGATAGCTATTGGTGAGAACTTCTCACTCTTCAATTTCTTATTCTAGTTATATATATATACTAGGATGCAGACGGTGTTTAGTAGCACCCGACACCCGTCATCCACAGACCATGGATGGCTTGTTTGTTTAATTGTTTGGTTGTGTAGTTGGTTAGATTATTTGGTTTGAATTGAATTGTTTGGTGAAATGGAATGGATTTGATTGGTGTGTGAATGGCGTGGGCCTTCACTAGACCGGGGATAAGGCTAGGCCTTGTCCCGTTTCTAGTATCGTGCCGTTATGCCACCGAAATTTTCTAAAATAAGTTAGAAAAATAAAAATATCATTTTTATTTTGTAAATGAACTGAATAAAAATTCATGTGTTAAAATAAAATATTTTATCGTTAAAATAAAATATTTTATCGTTAAAATATAATATTTTATCGTTAAAATAAAATTTTTAACGTGAATGTGAATAAATAAATATTCATTTACAAACCAGACGGTTTGTTTATGTACACCTATTTGAAGGACATTGATTGGGACGATAAATTTTACACATCGCCCAACTGCACAAATAAAATCTTTGTTTGTTGATTTGAAACCCCACACGGGTATTGGGATAATAGATGATATACACTAATCCCAATAATTAGTTGTCTGTCGATCGATGGATCGACAGGCTGTTATAAGCGTTAGATATCTATATTTGATGCTTATACAGTGTAGTGCACTTTGGATGATGGTTGATTATTTATCGTTGCTATTATATGCATGTGTTGTATGGAATCCATATAATTAACTTTATATGGTAATTGATTGGGCCTCATTCCAATTTAGAAAATAAAGAACATTATAAAGTAAAGGTTCATGTGTTGACCGTACTCATCCGTTGAGATTAGTCATGTGTTGAACGAAATAATTTAATAATACAATTTACATCTTTATCAATATAAAATAAAGGTTCATGTGTTGACAGTACTCATCCATTGAGATTAGTCATGTATTGAACGAAATATTTTAAAAATAGAAATATTTGAAATAGAAAAATTTGAAAAAGAAAAATTTGAAATAGAATATTTGAAAATAGAAATATATGAAGCCGTGTTGATTAGATTGACGCCATTTTGACGTGAACGATATTTACATCGATTTTATTCATTTTAAAATGAATATTGAAAAGTGATTTCAAAATCGAATATTTTAAAATGAAATTTGAATTAAATCGAATAGAAAACCAATTTGAATTGAATCGAATAGAAAACCAATTTGAATTGAATCGAATAGAAAACCAATTTGAATTGAATCGAATAGAAAACCAATTTGAATTGAATCGAATAGAAAACCAATTTGAATTGAATCGAATAGAAGACCAATTTGAATTGAATAATATAAAATGAATTCGAATTGAATTGAAAATGAATTGAAATAAATACAGATTGAATTGAAATTTGAATTAAATAGAAATGAATTTTAAAACGAATTTATAAGGATTTATAATAGAAAATTCAATTTAGATTTGAATTTGAAATAAAGGTTGAAATTGTTTTTGAAACGAATTTAAAACTATTTATAAACTTCGTTTTAAATAGATATCGACGAAATATATATTATATATATATAATATAATGGCCTGAATAGAACGCGCCGCGCCGCGGTAGTTCGTGAATTTCGACCATTTATTTCAAACGGACATTACGGGAGATCCGACCGTCGGATTCCCCTAAAACCGGAAGCATTGGGTTCGTATCGAAAAGAGCTTTCTAACGAATATTAGAAATTTGAAATCTAACGGTTGGATTTGGAGATACATCTAAATCAAATTCAGAAAAGGTCGCTGTAAGTGCAGTTCGATGACCGTTGATGGAAATCGACTGTACGGGCCTTGATAAAATTATTAAAAATATCAATAATTTGTGTAAAATCATAAGAAATGATTTGGGAAAAATTGTGATGAAAAACTCCATATTTGAAAAGATAAAAATAGATTTTTTATCGAAATGAACTAGTTTTGAACTGAAATTCAAACCCATTTATTTTTAGATAAATAAATTGGATTTGAAATGGGTTTAAATAGAATTAATTCATGGGTTTATCGTGAACGGTGTTTTAAATAACACTAGTTCTTTAACCAGATAATAAATAGAATGTGATTTTGTTTGTCGTGAACTGTGTTTTATATGACATTAGTTCTTTAACCCAGAAAAAGGAGTTTGAATGAATCTGCAATTAGGTTGAAATGTGAATTGATAATTTAAATTATCAAATTTGGTAAATGAGCGAGAATGGAGTATCGCCAGTTTTGCTCCAAAACGATAGTCAAATCTTTAATTAGATTTGAACGTGAAATGGTAATTAACTTTACCGATAACACCGTGGTGTTAGATATGGAGTATCACCAGTTTTGCTTCATGGGATGAATAGCTTGGGATTGGGAAATAAAATAAATAATTACTTCGGTGTGGTTCGCTAATCTCGACTAGTTTAGAAAACCATAATTTGGTTTAAAATGACATCCAAAGGACGATTAAAGGATAAATTTTAAAGAATTTATCTTGGATAAAATTAATGGGAACCTTTCCCTAAGAATATGAAATTTAGAAACTAGCTGTAGGTTAGTTAAGAAGAATGGTTTCCTGGGTATTGATCTGATGTTGGTTTCGGCCTTCGGGGTTAATATTTGGGAAATTGTTCTCTTGCTGGTTTACGGTTAGTGACTAATGAATTGGGATGAGGCGTATGTTGTGTTTGTGTAACATTTGTTTTTAATATACGCGGGTTGTTCGGAAAGGCCGGGTTTATACCCATTCTGAATAACCGATTCGACGATATGTCGAAGATGAAGACGGTGGTTGAAGACCGGAAGTCTTCACATCGTTTGGGTGATTACTGATGATCTTGATTGGGCTGTACACCCAAGATGAGGGAATCAGTTGGTTGTCGTCCAGACGTACTTGGAGATGGATGGATATGCGAGGAAAGTGCCTCCGGTTTCGTTCAGACCCAGAGCGAACTTGTAAATGGATTGTGTGTCTGACATTGGATTTTATTCTGTGTTGATTGATTTCTGTTAAATATATATCTGTTTGGCGGCAGAGAATTTATTCTCTTGCTTAACGCCCTTCTCTGAGACGTACGAGCTTAGAGGTTATATATCGATAGATATCAATCGCATGGCTTGAATTGCCTGTGTGGCACGCTGAGTTGCATGGATCAAGGCTTCTGTTGAAAAGAAAAGTCTTGTGGTTGATGATCAAAGCACGGCCTACGTGGCAGCTTTGTGTATAACGTGAATTCGCGAGCCTCACACCTCGGTATGAGTTAAAAACGGGATACGGACTGCAGGGAGAGCACGACGTTTCTTTCTAGCTTTGGTGGTGTCAGTGACTTACCAGCCCTGACATTTATATACTTTTCACCTATGTGGTTGTTGGATGAGGCGCCTCGATTTTAGGTCTGTAAGGACCGGGAAACGTGTGTTCAGGCATAATTAATCCTCTAACGTAAGTGAGGACCGGCCCTGAAGATCCAGGATTGCCCAGAGTGTGTAGTCCTGAGACATTTGCTAGAGTGTCTTGAACGCATAGAGGAGCTTGCCCCTTGCCTCGACTCATGACGGAAATCCAATTTCCAATACGTGTATTTCGGCTTTATTTGTAGAGCCTAGTATGGCGACATAGTGGTATGGGGGCACTTATGCCGTCTATGATTTATATTTATGATTGAAATTGTTTTGACACTATACACTTATTATAGTATCAAATGATTTGTTTTAAACGTACCAAGCATGTTTGGCTATTATAAGGGAAAACCCTATCCTCCGGCTTGCGTTGCATTGTGTGATGGGACCTGGGTCTTATAATAGCTTCATTTTTCGAAAAAGCACTGCGTTGTTTACCCTATGCACTGGTATTCTTGTGAGGAAACCCGTTCCGTGTTATACGGCGTGATCCCTTGAATTATTCTCTTTTAAAGTAAAGTTTTAAATAACTGTTTTAGTTCTCACACCAGTCACATGACTGACCTGGAGTTTATCGTTTTAACCTAAACTCTGGGTGCCCCTATTTTCGACACGGGCAGCTAGTAGTTTTGGTTTTGCAGATTTATATTCACAGGATCCTGGTTTACAGCTGGAATGATATCCGGAAAGCTCTGTATCCGTATATCACCTTCAGTTGTGCTTTGTATTATTTTCCGCTGCTATGTAATTTATTGTAATCTCTGATATTTATCGAATGTAATTTATCCATTTATACTCTGTATATTCTTGTATCTGATGGAATTGTTGTAATATACAATGAAATGTTCTTCTGTTTGTGTTCTGATTTGTCCTGTTCTCAAACGATCAGGGGTTTCGAACGGTCTAGATCGGTTTAACGACTGATTCGGATCGAGCGAAATTCCCGGCCGTCACATTAGCCCTTGCACTTTACTCCGTCTTCAATTATCTTTGGCATATATGATTCACAACGCTTATGCCAATACAAAGTGGTTCTTTGGATAATAATCCAACCTGTTTCTCCATATTAACTATGTAAATTGGTCAAAACTTCGATAGTCTGTGATTTAACCATCAAAGAAAAACAGGTGTGCAAACAACGATATTATTTCCAAATGGAAATTCTATCAATCAATCATCTATCATATATATATATATATATATATTAATTTTTCCTTATTTTCTATGTTTAGAAATATACGTTTTTAGCACTGGAAAACAATTTCCATTGATATTTACATATCACTATCATTTCACAACTATCAGTCCCTGACTGTGAACTAGTAGGAGAACAATTCTCTAAGTATAAACCCCGAAGGCCGAAACCAACATCAGATCGACACTTATAAGACCATTCAACTTACTAATCTCTAGTCAGTTTCTAATTTTGCTTAACTCTATTTGATTTACACTGTTCGCTTAATTCTAATCGAATAATTAATATTCGATTAACTCATTTCAACTCTATTTATTTATTCCTTTTCTATTTGTTTACTTAACAAATAATTATTTCCTTTTCAAATTCTATTTACTAACAAATAAATATTCCTTTTCTTTTCTATTTATTAACAAATAAATATTCCTAAATAAATAAATAATCCCATTTAATCTATTTGTAATTGTTTTACAAATATCTCCTTTTAAATCCTATTTGTAAATGTGTCACAAATATTCTCTTTTTATTTCTATTTAAAAATATTTTCCTTTATATTTGTTTAACAAATAAATTTCTTTATATTTGTTAACCAATAAATTCTATTAAAACTCTTTTGATTTTATAATTATTTCTTTATAAAATCCTTTTTACTTTTATATATAAAATCCAGTGATTTTATATAAATAAATTATTTTCAAAATATGCTATGAAAATCCTCTTTCTATACTCTGGTATTTCTTATGGTATTTAACACACTATATAACAACGATAAAAAATCGTCCAAACACATATAATCAACGTCCGATTATATATCACATCATATATCAAAATATATAAATCACAGTAAAATAAATGTTGACGAATCCAGTTGGATTCCTCCAACCTGTCTCCCTGCATCCATAGATGTTACACAATAAAATCAACATCACTTTCAGTTCCATACGATATATTCTGTTAAACAGAATCAATATAGAAATTCAACTAACTGACTAGCAGTTCAATCAAACAGTCAACACACAGTCAATCAGCCAATATTTAACAGTTCTAAGAGTACAACATGAAATATAAACTGTTCAGTGTTAGTGAGATTTACTCACATTGGCAGTTCATCGTTAAAGAACGATAAACTGTTTGTTTGATTTGAATCAAACAGTTTATTTCACCATAACTTTAAACGAGCACCAATCCACTTCCAGTCAGTTCCAGCATGTAGCCATCGTCCCCACGATCCCGACGGATCCTGTTTCATCCGATTCTTTCATCATCTTGATTATTTACTAATCCCCTTAGTACCGTTGTCCATCCTTCCTTCCATACATATACCGATTCGAACCAACTTTCTTGCCATGGTCGCATAAATAACTCACGTTCCACCACCAACTCACCTTCTAACACTCCCGTACTTCTTTGAACTAATACTCAGACTTGTCATCAAAGCATACCAAAACAAACTAGATTTTCCTGTACCAACCAGGACCAATTTCGGTACACAACAGGCTGACCTCCATCCTTGTTTTCCATTCAAAACAACACCCCCTTTTTACTTCACTTTCCATCCCATATCAATCAGAATTTATGACGATAAAACCTTTGAAATAAATTAGTTAGGAACTAATCACCAAACCGTTAATACTCCCTCCCAAAATCTGGTCTTTTTCCATCCAAACTGTCTCCACTTCGTTCACAAAACCGGAAAGCCAAACTTCCCATATGACTGCTATCGGACTCCATCTCCCATGAAACAGATAACGGTAACCACCTTCCTCTTCCCTCAAGAATACATGCAGCGCCCCTTCCAACGACTGCACCGTTCCTGCAGCAACCACTTTCCGCCAGATCCGTACCTTGCTGCTCTCGCATCCCTTCCCTCTACGATGTGAACTCCAGTACCCTGAACAACCCGTCTCCACCTCTCCCAAAATGAAACGCTGCATCTCCTCATCAAAGCTTCAGCACCCTCTTTCTCACGTCCTATTTCCCATTTTAGAGCAGTAGTTGTTTTTGTTTGCTTTTGATTCTGAGGATCAGTTTTTGCTTGTGGAGGGGCGGCTGAAAAGTAATTCGATCGGGGAGGGAAATGAAATTAGGTTAGCAGTATTGTACTTATACACTTTCAGTTGAATGTGCGTGTGGATCTTTTGAAGGCCACGCTTACCCTTTTGTTTGTGATTTAGAAGATGCCACCCTTTTTGTTTTCTTACCATTTAAGCTCTCGTGACAAAACAAGACAATTTGAGAAAATTCTCTTTTAGAGATGGGTACTTCTGCGTTAAGTAATAGGAGGCATTGTATATCAAAATATTGTTTAATTCATTTTATAAGCGTCACCTTGGGATATTTTGGTTTTCGTTGACCAGTTGTTGTACATTACTCTCCTTGTCCACGAACTGATATGAACAAATCATTAAATCGAGTAATGTGCTGTGATCCCAAAAATGTAATAATAACGGTAGGTCAGCTTATTCTGTGAAACCCCAAAATCGCTGATTAAGGGTGCAAAACACTGCAAATAAAAAGTTGCCTATTTAAATAATTAAAAATTACAGTAAAATTCTAAAAATTATTTTATCGTTATGTCTCAAAAGAACCTTGTCTAAATTCAAACCCGATATTCAAATATTTTTAAATAACCGTTATGGCCACGAACGAATATACCGCTGTTTTTCTGAATATTTGATTTGGACATAAATCAAAATCTACACGACGAAATCCCCATTTTTCTCTTCCACTAGAAAGATGTACTCCACCAGCTCCTAACGTTTCTTGTTTCACAGAAATCCGATTTAAAACGAATCCTGTACATTCAGTTGAAGTTCAAATCGCCAAATAGCGAACTGCCGCGCCATTTCAAGCTCGATTTTAATTATAATATAATTATACGTTCAAACTTTCGTTATTTAAATATATTCGTTATTCTACTTCAATTCTAAACTGAATTAAATATCACAGATGATCCAGTTCACACCATATCGCCATTTCAGCCAATTCTGATTATTTCAGAATTAAATATATTATTTACTTTATTATTTTAATTAAATATTCACCATTATTTAATTTCACGACCATGAAATCCTTTTAATCACCTTTTAAATAATTAAATAAATTAATTGTTATACCGCTGAAAATGCAGGTCATTACATTCTTCCCCACTTAAAATAATTTCGTCCTCGAAATTGCTAAGGTAAAAACAACTCTATTAACTGGTTATAACTTATTTGTTCACTTCTTAACTTCAGTTTCCAACTGGACCAATTTAATTTCAATTAAATATTAATTAATTCTTATCAACGAAAATTTCCAAAAATCCTGAAAATTTTCTAACGCCTTAACTCTTCGAAAAATTTCTCCAGCACCTCCTTTGTACTGGTCAATACGTCAAACTCCAACTCGCCTCTCTGGGCCATCTTCAACCCAAAAGAAAATCAAACTGCCAAGCCGCTTGCCAATTCGGCTTATCAACATCTCAAACCCAATAGAAATATAAACTTGTACCTTTTGTCGGCATATCGTTATATCCTTTCCACCTGTTATCAATTCAGCAGATACAAGGGTCATCCCAATTAAATTCCAATCTCCTTTTATCCACAACCCAACCATTCGCTTATATACGAGCCAAATATCATTTCAACTCGAGTTTCTTCTTGATTCCCAACTCTTATCTTGATTATCACAATACACTTCAAATTTGAATCTCACAATCCAATTTGTCTTGATATCATTCTAATTCAATCTCAGTTACCACTTTACTGGCTTTACTTTAATTCAAATTTGCTTTCACAGATTCCTGTTAAATTTTCTTTTAATTCAAACAGTCTTTCCCTAGGAGTTTTTAAACAGTTTACTCTTTTCAAAAATCAAATTTTCCTTTTTGAAATTCAACACAACTTGTCTTTCCCAAAATAAATTCCAAACAGTATCTCTGGTAGTAATTTGTCACTTACAACTTGAAAATGAATACTGTTGATGCAGCTGTCATCATCAGAATCTATTTTCCAGCGATCGAAGTGAGTTCAATACTATAAAACCATTTCTAAACATTTCCACTTTGAAATTCATTTCAAAATATAATTCACACGACTTGTAAAACAATTTAAAATCTCCCAGGATCTTAAATTTTCCTTATTTTTCTTCCAAATCCATTTACAAACACTTATCCAATTTTCCAGAATTTTAATTCAATTTCTGGTTTAAATTCAGATTTAATTCATCTGATTCCACGTATATCACTTATATGAATTCTGATTGGTTATTTACATAACCATTTAATTTATAATCTTTACTCGATTATAATAACAACCAATATATCCAATATATTATAATCATTCCAGTATAAATCCTTTATATCAAAATATAATTTGGGTAAATTATTTCGTTTACCCTCTTTTCAAAACATACCATGACGGTTCATCGTATTCAAGTGTTTATAAACTCCTATCAATACAGTGGATCAACTGATCGACCAGAACCCATAAACAACTCAACCAATAAATCTCAACAATATAAAATTATTTTGTATCGAATAACAAATACGTTCACTCATATATATACACTCAACTCAATCTATGGTATTACTAACCCCATCTCTACCGAGTCACGCCACAGAGCCAAGGTAATACTTAACTTAAGCTCTGATACCAACTGTAATGACCCGGGTTTTTGTCGACTTTGGTTATCGCCATAACTCAATGATGACTAACCAAACATCGAGAAATACCAGTCATAAATGAAAGAAATTAGAGGGTGAGGAAAGATAAGGTAGAAACTTAGAATAGAAGAAGAAGAAGAACACAACATCAAAGTAACATGAACCTCACAGCGGAAAGAATAACATATAATATATATAACATAACTTGAAATATACATCTGTACTTGAATATACATCATTATCAAAGTACAGCACTTACAACACAGCGGAAATAAACTATAGCTATATGATCCTGAAGCCTCCTGCTCCAGCTCTTCAAGTATATCTGTAAAATCCTGACTACTTGACTGCCCGTACAAAATTAGGCACCCAAGAGTTTAGGGAAAACAAAACAAAATAAACTCTGGGTCAGTCATGGGACTGGTATGAGTAAAACAGTTTAAAACAGTTTGAGCCATTAAACGATATCTCATAAGACCACGTCGTATAACGGAACGGGTTTTTCCCTTATGAGAATCCAAATTATCTTTATATCAAAAACCCTTTTGATATTATAATAATGTCTATCAACCACAATATAATCATCATCTAGCAGAAACGCTTTCATCTCACGTTCTACATATATAGTATACAAGCAAAACCACAAGCACGTATTGGGTAATGGATTTCCAACTATGACAAGGTATGGAACCACCTTTCGCTAGTGTATCTCTAGAGAGGGATACACTGGGTTCAACAAGAACATCTTGCAACCCGGCCACACATGACCGACCACTCATTTCGCTTGAGTGTATCGAATGTATATCACCAACGGTTTTGATCAGCAACCGTTTCCCGAATGGGACAGTATCGACAATAGATTTTTAGAAATAAATGAAACTCTAGATCAGGTGATTATACACCCTACTTCGGAGCGACCGACTTAGCCAAGCTGCCTGCCTGATTTCTGTCATTTACCAGTTGATGAGGCTTGAGGTTACGCTTCATCATCACATCAGATTCACTTCGAATGCTACATTGTCAGATCCATCAAATCACCGATTGACGTCTACAATAGTACATTATGTGTTAGCTAAAGAATTTTCCTTCTCTGCTTCCACTCTTGGTAGGTTGAAGAAATCAATGTACATGACCTTTCTGAAAATACTCTGTTAGACATTCATCCATACAAGTAATCCAGGAATAGGATGAACTGAAGGCACTATTCAGTACATCCATCTTAGGCACTGTTATCTAAGACTTATACAATAGCCCTTGCACTTTACTCCGTCTTCAATTATCTTTGGCATATATGATTCGCAACGCTTATGCCAATACAGAGTTGTTCTTTGGATAATAATCCAACCGGTCTCTCCATATTAACAAAGTGAATTGGTCAAAACTTCGATAGTCTTTGATTTAACCATCAAAGAAAAACAGGTGTGCAAACAACGATATTATTTCCAAATGGAAATTCTATCAATCAATCATCGATCATATATATATTTATTTATTTTTCCTTATTTTCTATGTTTAGAAATATAGGTTATTAACACTGGAAAACATTTCCATTGTTATTTACATATCACTATCATTTCAAACTATCAGTCCCTGACTGTAAACTAGTAGGAGAACAATTCTCTAAGTATAAACCCCGAAGGCCGAAACCAACATCAGATCGACACTTATAAAACCATTCAATTTACTAATCTCTAGTCTGTTTCTAATTTTGCTTAACTCTATTTGATTTACTCTGTTCGATTAATTCTAATCGAATAACTAATATTCGATAAACTCATTTCAACTCTATATATTTATACCTTTTCTATTTGTTTACTTAACAAATAATTATTCCCTTTTCAAATTCTATATACTAACAAATAAATATTCCTTTTCTTTTCTATTTATTAACAAATAAATATTCCTAAATAAATAAATAATCCCATTTAATCTATTTGTAACTATTTTACAAATATCTCCTTTTAAATCCTATTTGTAAATGTGTCACAAATATTCTCTTTTTATTTCTATTTATAAATATTTTCCTTTATATTTCTATTTACAAATATTTTCCTTCATATTTGTTTAACAAATAAATTTCTTTATATTTGTTAACAAATAAATTCTTTTAAAACTCTTTTGATTTTATAATTATTTCTTTATAAAATCCTTTTTCCTTTTATATATAAAATCCAGTGATTTTATATAAATAAATTATTTTCAAAATATGCTTTGAAAATCCTCTTTTTATAATCTGGTATTTCTTATGGTATTTAACACACTATATAACAACGATAAAAAATCGTCCAAACACATATAATCAACGTCAGATTATATATCACATCATATATCAAAATATATAAATCACGGTAAAATAAATGTTGAGGAATCCAGTTGGATTCCTCCAACCTGTCTCCCTACATCCACAAATGTTACATAATAAAATCAACATCACTTTCAGTTCCATACGATATATTCTGTTAAACAGAATCAATATAGAAATTCAACTAACTGACTAGCAGTTCAATCAAATAGTCAACACACAGTCAATCAGCCAATATTTAACAGTTCTAAGAATACAACATGAAATATAAACTGTTCAGAGTTAGTGAGATTTACTCACATTGGCAGTTCATCGTTAAAGAACGATAAACTGTTTGTTTGATTTGAATCAAACAGTTTATTTCGCCATAAATTCAAATGAGCACCAATCCACTTCCAGTCAGTTCCAGCGTGTAGCCACCGTCCCCACGATCCTAACGGATCCTGTTTCATCCGATTCGTTTCATCATCTTAATTATTTACTAATCCCCTTAGTACCGTTGTCCATCCTTCCTTCCATACGTATACCAGTTCGAACCACCTTTCTTGCCATGGTCGCATAAACAACTCACGTTTCACCACCAACTCACCTTCTAACACTCCCGTACTTCTTTGAACTAATACTCAGACTCATTATCAAAGCATGCCAAAACAAACTGGATTTTCCTGTACCAACCAGGACCAATTTCGGTACACAACAGGCTGACCTCCATCCTTGTTTTCCATTCAAAACAACGCCCCCTTTTTACTTCAATTTCCATCCCATATCAATCAGAATTTATCATGATAAAACCTTTTAATAAATTAGTTAGGAACTAATCACCAAACCGTTAATACTCCCTCCCAAAATCTGGTCCTTTTCCATCCAGACTGTCTCCACTTCGTTCACAAAACCGGAAAGCCAAACTTCCCATCTGCCTGCTATCGGACTCCCTCTCCCATGAAACAGATAACGGTAACCACCTTCCTCTTCCCTCAAGAATACATGTAGTGCCCCTTCCAACGTCTGCACCGTTCCTGCAGCAACCACTTTCAGCCAGATCCGTACCTTGCCTGCTCTCGCATCCCTTCCCTCTACGATGTGAACTCCAGTACCCTGAACAACCCGTCTCTACCTCTCCCAAAATGAAACGCTGCATCTCCTCTTCAAAGCTTCAGCACTCTCTTTCTCACGTCCTATTTCCCATTTTAGTGCAATAGTTGTTTTTGTTTGCTTTTGATTCTGAGGATCGGTTTTTGCTTGTGGAGTGGCGGCTGAAAAGTAATTCGATCGGGGAGGGAAATGAAATTAGGTTTAGCAGTATTGTATTTATACACTTTCAGTTGGATGTGCGTGTGGATCTTTTGAAGGCCACGCTTACCCTTTTGTTTGTGATTTAGAAGATGCCACCCTTTATGTTCTCTTACCACTTAAGCACTCATGACAAAACAAGACAATTTGAGAAAATTCTCTTTTTGAGCTGGGTACTTATGCATTAAGTAATAGGAGGCATTGTATATCAAAATATTGCTTAATTCATTTTATAAGCGTCACCTTGGGATATTTTGGTTTTCGTTGACCAGTTGATGTACATTACTCTGCATGTCCACGGACTGATATGAACAAATCATTAAATCGAGTAATGTGCTGTGATCCCAAAAATGTAATAATACCGGTAGGTCAGCTTATTCTGTGAAACCCCAAAATCGCTGATTAAGGGTGCAAAACACTACAAATAAAAAGTTGCTTATTTAAATAATTAAAAATTACAATAGAATTCTAAAAATTATCTTATCGTTATGTCTCAAAAGAACCTTGTCTAAATTCAAACCCGATATTCAAATATTTTTAAATAACCGTTATGGCCACGAACGAATATACCGTTGTATTTTTGAATATTTTATTTGGACATAAATCAAAATCTACACGACGAAATCCCGATTTTTCTCTTCCACTAAAAAGATATACTCCACCAGCTCCTAACGTTTCTTATTTCACAGAAATCCAATTTAAAACGAATCCTGTACATTCAGTTGAAGTTCAAATCGCCAAATAGCGAACTGCCACGCCATTTCAAGCTCGATTTTAATTATAATATAATTATATGTTCAAACTGTCGTTATTTAAATATATTCGTTATTCTACTTCAATTCTAAACTGAATTAAATATCACAGATGATCCAGTTCACACCATATCGCCGTTTCAGCCAATTCTGATTATTTCAGAATTAAATATATTATTTAATTTATTATTTTAATTAAATATTCACCATTATTTAATTTCATGACCATGAAATCCTTTTAATCACCTTTTAAATAATTAAATAAATTAATTATTATACCGCTGAAAATGTGGGTCTTTACATTCTTCCCCACTTAAAATAATTTCGTCCTCGAAATTGCTAAGGTAAAAACAACTCTATTAACTGGTTATAACTTATTTGTTCACTTCTTAACTTCAGTTTCCAACTCGACCAATTTAATTTCAATTAAATATTAATTAATTCTTATCAACGAAAATTTCCAACGGGTTTTTCCCTTATGAGAATCCAAATTATCTTTATATCAAAAACCCTTTTGATATTATAATAATGTCTATCAACAACAATATAATCATCATCTAGCAGAAACACTTTCATCTCACGTTTTACATATATACTATACAAGCAAAACCGCAAGCACGTATTGGGTAATGGATTTCCAACTATGACATGGTATGGAACCACCTTTCGCTAGTGTATCTCTAGAGAGGGATACACTGGGTTCAAGAACATCTTGCAACCCGGCCACACATGACCGACAACTCATTTCACTTGAGTGTATCGAATGTATATCACCAACGGTTGGGATCAGCAACCGTTTCCCGAATGGGAAAGTATCGACAATAGATTTTTAGAAATAAATGAAACTCTTGATCAGGAGATTATACACCCTACTTCCGAGTGACCGACTTAGCCATGCTGCCTGCCCAATTTCTGTCATTTACTAGTTGATGAGGCTTGAGGTTACGTGTAACACCCCACGTCCATTAATTTCACTCACAAAGGTAATGTATTAACTTCCATGGAGGTTTTAAGTGAATATAGAACAGAAAAATTACAACAAGACAAATAATAAGTAGTACTTGGAAATCTAAAACTTCATTTTATTGCAGCGGAATTTAAACATGTTTGTTACATCATAAAACCATAAATCAGAGTCAAGTACAATATCCATCTTGGTCAAACAAATACATAATCCCATTACATAAATAGCCATTAAAGAAGATAACAAGCTGGACTTTACTTCAACGGTCCAAGCTTTCCAAAAGAGAGATAAAGCAATCCAATCAAACTCCGCTAGAGCTGGGTCCACCCTGAGGACCTGGAAGGAGAAAAAGGATGGAAATAGAGGGGGTCAGACATAAAGCCTGGCGAGTATGATAATTCTAACAATACTATTATCAAAGTAACTAGACTAAGGCATAAGCTGGAAAACAAGGAAATGTCTATAAACTATTGGGTATGGAAGAGCAGATAAAGGTAACGTTAAAGGCACACCTAATTACTAATGAATAATTACTATACTACACCACCCCAGTCACCCTCAAAGTTGATCCCACTTACTTCACTTAGAAATTATATAAATAGCCTTGCATACCCCAAGCTGACTACATAGGTGCCACCTGCCCCTATCTCCACTAGGTGTACCCCACTACCCACTTGCGATCGGCTCCCTACTTGTAGATACCCATGCTGGACCCACAGTGGGGTGTATCACTCCCCTAAAGTGGCAACCCGATACAACTTGAGAATGCACGGCTTATACCTACACGATGCAACAACGTCTTACCTACCAGCCCGGGTCCACACACGCATATGAAACCCGTTGGACTTGCGTTGCCACCGCTAACCCGTTTGGCCTCTTATAGTCAATCCTAGTATGCGTGTCCCGTCCTCGACTTGGGTCGAGCCCACAAAGATACGTTTGAGTTACTGGTTGGAATGGGCCCCCACAAGCTACCCACCTAAGCTTGTCCCCACTAGTACATCCCACTTAACCCTCTTAGTCATGTTCACTTACATGTGTGTTTGGTTAAGTCTTACTAATCGTACTTCAAATGCCACTAAAGGCAACCACTAGATTCCTCATGCCACCCAAGGCACCTACTTAACCCCCATGTCCCACCTTACATGTTTATCTGGTTAAGTATTTCTTAATTCATTCAGGCCATAACCTCATAAAGACCTCTCACATTAGACTGGCATTTATGGCAGCTGGATTTGCCGGGCAGGTCTGGGCAGTCTTACACCATAAACGAGTCTAACCTCGTGTCTTTACAACTGTTATGCTTTAGTTTGGGCCTAGGACCTCTCACATTGGGCTGACATTTGTGACTACTGGATTTGCCGGTCGGGTCCGGGCAGGTTTACGTCACAAACGAGTCCAACCTCATGTCCTAAGCATTGATTAACACTTATAATCTTTTACCCCAGTTTTAAATATATCCCTATTCAAATCATTAATTACTTCCAATTTTAATGATGTCCATAATTGACTCAATTATGGCCATCCACTTATGGTATGCAAAATCATATCAATTGCACCCCAACTTCTTAATATTAACTCCTTAATATTACCCCTACCCCACGTTATACGTTCACTTATTCAACGCAAAACATACGTTAGACTCGAATAGTCTAACTTATAGCACAAAGATAAATTATCACAACATATAGACAAATAAAATAGATCCAATCATAATAGGGGTGAAACTTTCATGTGTGATAGATGTCCAACACCTAAACTTGCATAGGTAAAAACTATAACTTGCATAAAGCTACACATGTCATGGATCTAAAGGTATCAACTTGTTTGGTAAAATGTCACAATTTACATAATATGATCATAATCCAAATTCATGTGTAAACTTGCATATGTGGTTTATGCAACATAATGATGGTGTGAACTAGCATCTAACACAAAGAGCTCACACATGTCATAGCACAATTCTAGATCTAAATAGATGTCATGGCATATGTTCATAATCTTTACTAATCAATCTAAACTTGCATACATGATTTGTCATATAGATCAACATAGCCCAAATAATATCAACATTATGATTTGATTAACATGAACTAATTAGCATAGATAATAACATCATGACTTTATAACATGTATGATTTATCACAACTTAGCATAGAAAATTACAACCTATACAGTATCATCATAGCATGATTTACAACATATAGGATATCATCATCACATAACATAGGATTTACAACATACATGATGGCATAAGGTTTACAACAACATATATGACAATTCACATCATCTTCTTATGATCCATATCACATCTTAATCTAATTAGTTTGCTAATAATCTTGTTAAGATCATCATGCTCACAATTAGAAGAGAAAGAGAGTCTTGATTTGCTTTAGAGTTGAGTAGAATTAGGGTTTTGATTAGCTTCCTTCCTTCTTAGTTGGCGGCGGCTACACTGAGTTCCATGGCGACGGTATGACGGTGGCTATTCTATTTTTCATGTGAGTTTAGAGTGAGAGACTACCTAGGTATTTATAGAGTTTAGGATTTATTTAGACTGTCAGATCAACTTAGAACTAAACTGAACCGTTAAATTCGCCAACTCAGCCCTAAAGACACATCAGCAGCTCAAGATTGGGCTCAGTCAAACCCTAGCCGACTGGACCAGGTCGACACCCAGGTCGACTGCCCAGTCGACTCCCCAGTCGACCTAGGGGGGGTGTCGACTGCCCAGTCGACTCCCCAGTCGACCTGGGGTGCTGGGCGGGAAATTTCCTGCCTAGCCTGTTTGACTTCGAATTTTGAATTTTAAATTTTCTAAAATCTGTTTTGAATTTTCTGAAACTTCCGATGGCCATATCTCCTTCATACGAAGTCCAAATCACGCAAACTCGGACTCTATTTCAACCAGAATTCCGAGACGAACACAATGGCGCAACCCGTTTCCCATAATTCTCACGTCTGAGATTAGTTATTCTTTAATTTGTGAATATTAATGTTAACAGAATTACAGGGTGTTACATTCTCCCATCCTTAAAGGATTTCGACCCCGAAATCTTCAAGTCAAGAAGAATGTATATCCTAACATCCAATCGTCCATCTACTCAATCATCAAACACAGGCATCCATTGTCCTTATAGACTTCTAATGCTTTCATGTTTAAATGCACAGTGTGTGTATATGTCCATATTTAATGCAAAATCAGGCGGTCCACTGATTCAGTTGACCTCCTTAATGCAAATCATGATAGTGCCATGCGTCCATTATGTATGCAAAAGTTCTTCAATGCTACATATTATCTCTATATGCGTGCACAACCATTCACCAAAATGCAACATCCATATGATGATACAACCATTATTCACTCATTACTTAAATATGTACCAACATTTATATGCAATATGCAATATGAAGTGACTGAGCCGATCTAGTGCCTAATAGTGTGTGTATATGCGTCCATGAGCAACCACTAGCAAACACTTGCATCCACTTTGCATCCATCATACATAACATGTCTCAAACACCTGTTTCAACCATAGGATTATCTTAACTAAAGGTCAAAGATACTAGCGAGAGGATACTCTAAAGATAAGATAAGTACAAGCTAAGCGATAAAGGAGAAATTAAAAGACATACCCTCAAAAAGAAAAGGGTTTAACGAACGCATCTTCGCTTCTGTCTCCCAAGTAGCATTGCTCTCATCATCTCCCCATTGCACTTTGACTAGTCTGACCTCTCGATTCCTCAACTTCTTGATCTCCGACCCAAGAATGCGCGTAGGAGCTCGTCGAATCGTCGCATCACGCTCTATCTCCACCTCTCTAAGAAAGCTCGGCTATACCACTTCCGCGGTCTCTTGCAAGCACTACCTCAAATGTGACACATGAAATACATCGTGTACACCACTAAGTCTCTCAGGCAACTCCACTCTATACGCCATCTGCCCAATCCTTTCCTTAATAAGAAACGGCCCTACGAACCTTGGTGCTAATTTACCAACGGACCCAAAGCGAACAACGTTCCATAATGGAGACACTTTGATAAAGACCATGTCCCCAACTCCAAACTCAAGATCTGTCCTCCTCTTATCCGCATAAGATTTCTGCCTATCTTGCACTGCTTTCATCCTCCTTCGAATCAAGTCGATCTTCTCCGAAGTCTCTCTAATCATATCGGACCCAAGTAAGATCTTATCCGTAGATTCCCACCAACATGTAGGTAAACGACAAGGTCGTCCATAAAGATCTTCGAAAGGTGCCATTCCAATGCTAGATTGAAAGTTGTTATTATATGCGAACTCCACCAATGGAAGATGCTCTTCCCATGTACCCCCAAAGTCTAGGATACATAGCCTCAAAAGGTCCTCTAGAATACGATTCACCCTCTCGGTTTGGTCGTCCGTGTGAGGATGATATGCGGTGCTCAAACATAACTGAGTCCCTACCGCCTCTTGCAAGCTTCTCCAAAATTCGCTAGTGAAAATAGGATCGCGGTCGCTCACTATACTAGAAGGAACACCGTGCAAACGAACTATTTCTCGGACGTATACAGAAGCTAACCATGGAGCAGTCCTCTTACTCTTCACGGGAATGAAATGGGCGCTCTTAGTAAGTCTATCTACTATAACCCAAATCCCCGTGTTACCCTTCCTTGATTGCGGTAATCCATCCACAAAGTCCATCAAGACACTTTCCCACATCCATAGTGGAACCTCCAATGGGTGAAGCAACCCACCGGGTTTCTTTTGTTCCGCTTTTACTTGTTGGCACACCAAGCATCTACCGACATACTCGGCCACATCCCTCTTCATACCGGCCCAAAAGAAAACTCGCTTCATATCTTTATACATCTTTTCCCCGCCGGGATGGATGGTCATCTTCGAACGATGTGCATCATCAAGAATGGTCTTCCTTAGGTCATCGTCTTTGGGTACACAAAATCTACCGTCCCTACGTAACCAACCCTTATCATCTAGGGTATACCTACGGAGATGGCTTGATGACTCCCCTCTTTTGAACTTTTCTACTAACTCAACCAACTGTGGGTCGTCTCGATGTGCATCGCCAATCCGTCCCAAAAGCGTAGGTCTGACTTCTAAGGATGCTAGTAAACCGGGTACGAAGTCAATGGAAGGTGTAAAGTCAAATGTAGAAATGAACTCTAAACTTCGCCGCTCAACAAACAAAGGACTTAAGGATAATCTTTTTCTACTTAAGGCATCAGCCACTACGTTACCCTTGCCAGGGGTATATGCTATCTCGAAGTCGTAGGATGCTAAGAACTCCATCCACCTTTGCTGCCTTAAGTTCAAGTCCTTCTGAGAGAACAAGTATTTTAGCGATTTGTGATCAGTGAATAATTCGAATTTCTCGCCAAGAAGATAATGACGCCAAGACTTAAGCGCGAAAAAAATAGCAGCCAACTCTAGGTCATGTGTAGGGTAATTTTTCTCATGCGCTCTCAACTGCCTTCCACCATAGGCTATTACCTTACCCTCTTGCATTAAGACTGCGCCTAGACCTGTCCCACAAGCATCGGTATAAACAGTAAATGGCTTACTCCCGTCTGGCAGCACTAAGACTGGAGCTGAGATCAAAGCTCTCTTCAAACGTTGGAATGCATTATCACAATCTACGTCCCATGTGAAAACTAGGTTCTTCTTCATCAAGCGTGTTAATGGAGCTGATATCTTTGTGAAGTCTTTGATAAACTTCCTATAATAGCCAGCCAACCCTAAGAAACTTCTTACTTCGGTAGCATTTTTAGGGACCTTCCAATCTTGGATGGCCACTACCTTCGCGGGATCCACGGCTATCCCTTCTTTAGAAACCACGTGCCCTAAGAATCGCACTTCTTTCCTTCAAAAGTGACATTTGGAAAATTTAGCTTTAAGGCTATGCGCTCGAAGAGTCTCCAACACTTCCCTAACATGTAGGGCATGCTCTTCTTCATTCTTAGAAAAGATTAAGATGTCGTCTACAAAGACCACCACAAAATTTTTTAAGGTACTCCCTAAACACCCTTCTCATCAAATCAGCAAAGTATGCTGGGGCGTTTGTCAAACCGAAGGGCATCACTAGCCATTCATAGAAACCTTCCGGAGTCCTAAAGGCAGTCTTGTCTATGCTATCCTCAGCCACCCTCAACTGATGGAAACCAGTGGCTAAGTTCAACTGCGAAAACACTGAGGCGCCAACTAACTAATCGAAGAGATCGTCAATCCTCGGCAATGGGTGTCTGATTTTCTTAGTAAGCTTATTAAGTTCTCTATAGTCCACACAAAGTCTAAGGGACCTATCCGCCTTCGTGGCAAATACTACTGGAGCACCCCACTCCGATATACTACGTCTTATGAACCCCTTCTCAAGCAACTCCTTCACTTGCTTATTGAGTTCCCTCCTTTCACGAGGAGCCATGTGGCGTACTGGCAAAGATACTGGTTTTGCATTATCCACAATATATATTCGAAAATATATCTCCCGCTTCGGAGGCAAGCCCTTCACCTCCTCAAACACATCCGAATATTCTCGGACCACTCTAACAGATCGTAGATTCTCCACAGACGCATCAATAGATTCTAGATAACTTAGCATAACGGAATTTATGGGATTACAAAAGATTTCGAGAGTGTTTCCAAGGCGAGTCATGAGCCTAACTACTCTCCTTTCACAATCAAGAACGGCCCCATTTCTGGATAACCAATCCATTCCTAAAATTAGCCCATAGCCCGTGAAGCCCAAAACATAAGCATCACATCTAAACTCAACGCTAAGTATAGAAATTTTCAAATCCAAACACATCATGGACAAATTAGCTGAGCCCCCAATTGGATTCGAAACAACTAAGGGATCCTCTACAAAACCGGTGTTTAAGTGCAGTGATTCAACTAATGATGTAGAGATAAACGAATGCGATGCGCCCGAATCGAATAAGGTACGGGCAGGATGATCAAACAGAAAAACTAAGCTTTCAACAGAAATGGTTCTACCTCGTTCTTGCAGCGGTGGGACCGCGAGAGCCTGAACTTGTCCCCTTGCCTGCCCTGGTGCCATAAGAGCCTGCACCTGTCCTCCCGAGGTAGACGCTGCTCTCTGCCCCTTCTTTGGACAGTCCTTCACTAGATGTTCCGCTTCACCACAGTGAAAACAGCCAGTCTTCTTTTTCTTTCTGCAATCCTTGCTGAGATGGCCTGGTGTCCCACAGTTAAAGCATTTCTTCTTTCCCTTGCCATTATTGTCTTTACCACCCTTCTTGTTTTGCTGTTGTGGTTTCTTCTGATCCCCTTTCTTCTCGGGTGCCTTATCAGCTTTATTGCCTTTCTCCTCGTGCATGAGTGCCATGTCTACTAGTTTCTCAAAGGTGGCCCCATAGGGATGTGGGTCATACCAACCCCTGCAACGGTTCATTCAAGCCATTAACGAACCTCAGAGCCTTCTTCTCCGGCGTGTTCACTAAGTCCAAGCCAAACCTTGCTAACTGATTAAATTTGTTGACATATTCTTTCACTGATGAGCTTCCTTGCTTTAATGTCAAGAACCTTTCCATATATAGATTCTCTTCTGCCCTTGAGAGAAACTTTGCCTCAAACCTACGTCTGAAATCTGCCCAAGAATCAACAGGACACTCCCCATTAGTGACCTCCCACCAAAACGAGGCCTCTCCCTTCATTAACCAAGCTGCTAATTTGACTTTCCTCCCTTCTTCTACTTCAAAATTTTTAGCAATTCTTCCACCTCCTTAAGCCAATCTCTAGCTTCCACAAACGTTTCTGACCCTTGAAAAGGTTTTCCACCCATAGCCTTAAATTCCTTGCATGTCTTTGCAAAAGTATCAGCGCGAGGAGGAGGAGGAGGAGCAGGTGCAACTGGTGGTGGAGGAAAATTGGCTGGACATGCAGCGGCCCTAGCTTCTAATAACCTCCTATACCATCCTGGTATCGTTACACCATCCGGAAGGTTAAGATCTTCAGCCATGCTGAAGCGAAAAAGGAAAGATTCAAAATGGAGAATTCGAAAGATAAAGATATATGGCTATTGGGGATTATGTTTTTCATAAAAACTTTCCTCTTAAAATCACTCATCAAGACATGTTTTTGAAAACAGTTCTTCCAAAAATACTTTAGAAAAATAGTTTTTTCTAAAAAAATTATCTGTTCTGGTAACCTTAAGCTCTGATACCACGTGTAACACCCCACGTCCAATAATGACACTCACAAAGGGAATGCATTAACTTCCATGGAGGTTTTAAGTGAATATAGAACAGAAAAATTACAACAAGACAGATAATAAGTAGAACTTGGAAATCTAAAACTTCATTTTATTGCAGCGGAATTTAAACATGTTTGTTACATCATAAAACCATAAATCAGAGTCAAGTACAATATCCATCTTGGTCAAACAAAATACATAATCCCATTACATAAATAGCCATTAAAGAAGATAACAAGCTGGACTTTACTTCAACGGTCCAAGCTTTCCAAAAGAGAGATAAAGCAATCCAATCAAACACCGCTAGAGCTGGGTCCACCCTGAGGACCTGGAGGGAGAAAAAGGATAGAAATAGAGGGGGTAAGACATGAAGCCTGGCGAGTATGATAATTCTAACAATACTATTATCAAAGTAACTAGACTAAGGCATAAGCTGGAAAACAAGGAAATGTCTATGAACTATTGGGTATGGAAGAGCAGATAAAGGTAACGTTAAAGGCACACCTAATTACTAATGAATAATTACTATACTGCACCACACCAGTCACCCTCAAAGTTGATCCCACTTACTTCACTTAGAAATTATATAAATAGCCTTGCGTACCCCTAGCTGACTACATAGGTGCCGCCTGCCTCTATCTCCACTAGGTGTACCCCACTACCCACTTGCGATCGGCTCCCTACTCGTAGATACCTGTGAGGGCCCCACAGTGGGGTGTATCACTCCCCTAAAGTGGCAACCCGATACAACTTGAGAATGCACGGCTTATACCTACACGATGCAACAACGTCTTACCTACCAGCCCAGGTCCACACACGCATATGAAACCCGTTGGACTTGCGTTGCCACCGCTAACCCCGTTTGGCCTATTATAGTCAATCCCAGTATGCGTGTCCCGTCCTCGACTTGGGTCGAGCCCACAAAGGTACGTTTGGGTTACTGGTTGAAATGGGCCCCCACAAGCTACCCACCTAAGCTTGTCCCCACTAGTATATCCCACTTGACCCTCTTAGTCATGTTCACTTACATGTGTGTTTGGTTAAGTCTTACTAATCGTATTTCAAATGCCACTAAAGGCAACCACTAGATTCCTCATGCCACCCAAGGCACCTACTTAACCCCCATGTCCCACCTTACATGTTTATCTGGTTAAGTATTTCTTAATTCATTCATGCCATAACCTCATAAAGACCTCTCACATTAGACTGGCATTTATGGCAGCTGGATTTGCCGGGCGGGTCCGGGCAGTCTTACACCATAAAAGAGTCTAACCTCGTGTCATTACAACTGTTATGCTTTAGTTTGGGCCTAGGACCTCTCACATTGGGCTGACATTTGTGACTACTGGATTTTCCGGTCGGGTCCGCGCAGGTTTACGTCACAAACGAGTCCAACCTCGTGTCCTAAGCATTGATTAACACTTATATTCTTTTACCCCAGTTTTAAATATATCCCTATTCAAATCATTAATTACTTCCAATTTTAATGATGTCCATAATTGACTCAATTATGGCCATCCACTTATGGTATGCAAAATCATATCAATTGCACCCCAACTTCTTAATATTAAATCCTTAATATTACCCCTACCCCACGTTATACGTTCGCTTATTCAACGCAAAACATACGTTAGACTCGAATAGTCTAGCTTATAGCACAAAGATAAATTATAACAACATATAGACAAATAAAATAGATTCAATCATAATAGGGGTGAAAATTGCATGTGTGATAGATGTCCAACACCTAAACTTGCATAGGTAAAAACTATAACTTGCATAAAGCTACACATGTCATGGATCTAATGGTGTCAACTTGTTTGGTAAAATGTCACAATTTACATAATATGATCATAATCCAAATTCATGTGTAAACTTGCATATGTGGTTTATGCAACATAATGATGGTGTGAACTAGCATCTAACACAAAGAACTCACACATGTCATAGCACAATTCTAGATCTAAATAGATGTCATGGCATATGTTCATAATCTTTACTAATCAATCTAAACTTGCATATATGATTTGTCATATAGATCAACATAGCCCAAATAATATCAACATTATGATTTGATTAACATGAACTAATTAGCATAGATAATAACATCATGACTTTATAACACGTATGATTTATCACAACTTAGCATAGAAAATTACAACCTATACAATATCATCATAGCATGATTTACAACATATAGGATATCATCATCACATAACATAGGATTTACAACATACATGATGGCATAAGGTTTACAACAACATATATGACAATTCACATCATCTTCTTATGATCCATATCACATCTTAATCTAATTAGTTTGCTAATAATCTTGTTAAGATCATCATACTCACAATTAGAAGAGAAAGAGAGTCTTGATTTGCTTTAGAGTTGAGTAGAATTAGGGTTTTGATTAGCTTCCTTCCTTCTTAGTTGGCGGCGGGTACACTGAGATCCATGGCGACGGTATGACGGTGGCTATTCTATTTTTCATGTGAGTTTAGAGTGAGAGACTACCTAGGTATTTATAGAGTTTAGGATTTATTTAGACCGTCAGATCAACTCAGAACTAAACTGAACCGTTAAATTTGCCAACTCAGCCCTAAAGACACATCAGCAGCTCAAGATTGGGCTCAGTCAAACCCTAGCCGACTGGACCACCTCGACACCCAGGTCGACTGCCCAGTCGACTCCCCAGTCGACCTGGGGGGGTGTCGACTGCCCAGTCGACTCCCCAGTTGACCTGGGGTGCTGGGCGGGAAATTTCCCGCCTATCCTATTTGACTTCGAATTTTGAATTTTAAATTTTCTGAAATCTGTTTTGAATTTTCTGAAACTTCCGATGGCCATATCTCCTTCATACAAAGTCCAAATCACGCAAACTCAGACTCTATTTCAACCAGAATTCCGAGACGAACACAATGGCGCAACCCGTTTCCCACAATTCTCACGTCTGAGATTAGTTATTCTTTAATTTGTGAATATTAATATTAACAGAATTACGGGGTGTTACATTACGCTTCATCATCACATCAGATTCACTTCGAATGCCACATTGTCAGATCCATCAAATCACGGATTGACATCTACAACAGTACATTACGTGATAACTAAAGAAGTTTCCTTCTCCGCTTCAACTCTTGGTACGGTTGAAGAAATCAATGTACGTGACCTTTCTGGAAATACACTGTCAGACATTCATCCATACAAGTCATCCAGGAATAGGATGAACTGAAGGTACTATTCAGTACATCCATCTTAGGCACTGTTATCTAAGACTTATACAATAGCCCTTGCACTTTACTCCATTTTCAATTACCTTTGGCATATATGATTCACAACGCTTATGCTAATATAGAGTGGTTCTTTGGATAATAATCCAACCGGTCTCTCTATATTAACAACGTAAATTGGTCAAAACTTCGATAGCCTGTGATTTAACCATCGAAGAAAAACTGGTGTGCAAACAACGATATATTTCCAAATGGAAATTCTATCAATCAATCATCAATCATATATATATCCATATATATATATATATACATATTCATTTTTCCTTATTTTCTATATTTAGAAATATACGTTATTAACATTGGAAAACATTTCCATTGTTATTTACATATCACTATCATTTCACAACTATCAGTCTCTGACTGTAAACTAGTAGGAGAACAATTCTCTAAGTATAAACCCCAAAGGCCGAAACCAACATCAGATCGACACTTATAAAACCATTCAATTTACTAATCTCTAGTCAGTTTCTAATTTTACTTAACTCTATTTGATTTACTCTGTTCGATTAATTCTAATCGAATAACTAATATTCGATTAACTCATTTCAACTCTATTTATTTATTCCTTTTCTATTTGTTTACTTAACAAATAATTATTCCCTTTTCAAATTCTATTTACTAACAAATAAATATTCCTTTTCTTTTCTATTTATTAACAAATAAATATTCCTAAATAAATAAATAATCCCATTTAATCTATTTGTAACTGTTTTACAAATATCTAATTTTAAATCCTATTTGTAAATGTTTTACAAATATTCTCTTTTTATTTCTATTTACAAATATTTTCCTTTATATTTCTATTTACAAATAATTTCCTTTAAATTTGTTTAACAAATAAAATTCTTTATATTTGTTAACAAATAAATTCTTTTAAAACTCTTTTAATTTTATAATTATTTCTTTATAAAATCCTTTTTCCTTTTATATATAAAATCCAGTGATTTTATATAAATAAATTATTTTCAAAATGTGCTTTGAAAATCCTCTTTTTATACTCTGGTATTTCTTATGGTATTTAACACACTATATAACAACGATAAAAAATCATCCAAACACATATAATCAACATCAGATTATATATCACATCATATATCAAAATATATAAATCACAGTAAAATAAATGTTGAGGAATCCAGCTGGATTCCTCCAACCTGTCTCCCTGCATCCATAGATGTTACACAATAAAATCAACATCACTTTCAGTTCCATAAGATATATTCTGTTAAACAGAATCAATATAGAAATTCAACTAACTGACTAGCAGTTCAATCAAACAGTCAACACACAGTCAATCAGCCAATATTTAACAGTTCTAAGAATACAACATGAAATATAAACTGTTCAGAGTTAGTGAGATTTACTCACATTGGCAGTTCATCGTTAAAGAACGATAAACTGTTTGTTTGATTTGAATAAAACAGTTTATTTCGCCATAAATTCAAATGAGCACCAATCCACTTCCAGTCAGTTCCAGCGTGTAGCCACCGTCCCCACGATCCTAACGGATCCTGTTTCATCCGATTCGTTTCATCATCTTGATTTTTTACTAATCCCCTTAGTACCGTTGTCCATCCTTCCTTCCATACGTATACCAGTTCGAACCAACTTTCTTGCCATGGTCGCATAAATAACCCACGTTCCACCACCAACTCACCTTCTAACACTCCCGTACTTCTTTGAACAAATACTCAGACTTACCATCAAAGCATACCAAAACAAACTGGATTTTCCTGCACCAACCAGGACCAATTTCGGTACACAACAGGCTGACCTCCATCCTTGTTTTCCATTCAAAACAACGCCTCCTTTTTACTTCACTTTCCATCTCATATCAATCAGAATTTATCACGATAAAACCTTTTAAATAAATTAGTTAGGAACTAATCCCCAAACCGTTAATACTCCCTCCCAAAATCTGGTCCTTTTCCATCCAGACTGTCTCCACTTCGTTCACAAAACCGGAAAGCCAAACTTCCCATATGTCTACTATCGGACTCCCTCTCCCAAGAAACAGATAACGGTAACCACCTTCCTCTTCCCTCAAGAATACATGCAGCGCCCCTTCCAATGACTGCACCGTTCCTGCAGCAACCACTTTCCGCCAGATCCGTGCCTTGCCTGCTCTCGCATCCCTTCCCTCTACGATGTGAACTCCAGTACCCTGAACAACCCGTCTCCACCTCTCCCAAAATGAAACGCTGCATCTCCTCTTCAAAGCTTTAGCACTCTTTTTCTCAAGTCCTATTTCCCATTTTAGTGCAGTAGTTGTTTTTGTTTGCTTTTGATTCTGAGGATCGGTTTTTGCTTGTGGAGTGGCGGCTGAAAAGTAATTCGATCGGGGAGGGAAATGAAATTAGGTTTAGCAGTATTGTACTTATACACTTTCAGTTGGATGTGCATGTGGATCTTTTGAAGGCCACGCTTACCCTTTTGTTTGTGATTTAGAAGATGCCACCCTTTTTGTTCTCTTACCACTTAAGCACTCGTGACAAAACAAGAAAATTTGAGAAAATTCTCTTTTAGAGCTAGATACTTCTGCGTTAAGTAATAGGAGGCATTGTATATCAAAATATTGTTTAATTCATTTTATAAGCGACACCTTGGGATATTTTGGTTTTCGTTGACCAGTTGATGTACATTACTCTGCTTGTCCACGCACTGATATGAACAAATATTCAAATCGATTAATGTGTCGTGATCCCAAAAATGTAATAATACCGGTAGGTCAGCTTATTCTGTGAAACCCCAAAATCGCTGATTAAGGGTGCAAAACACTGAAATAAAAAGTTGCTTATTTAAATAATTAAAAATTACAATAAAATTCTAAAAATTATTTTATCGTTATGTCTCAAAAGAACCTTGTCTAAATTCAAACCCGATATTCAAATATTTTTAAATAACCGTTATGGCCACGAACGAATATACCGCTGTTTTTCTGAATATTTGATTTGGACATAAATCAAAATCTACACGACGAAATCCCAATTTTTCTCTTCCACTAGAAAGATATACTCCACCAGCTCCTAACGTTTCTTGTTTCACAGAAATCCGATTTAAAACGAGTCCTGTACATTCAGTTGAAGTTCAAATCGCCAAATAGCAAACTACCGCGCCATTTCAAGCTCGATTTTAATTATAATATAATTATACGTTCAAACTTTCGTTATTTAAATATATTCGTTATTCTACTTTAATTCTAAACTGAGTTAAATATCACAGATGTTCCAGTTCACACCATATCGCCATTTCAGCCAATTCTGATTATTTCAGAATTAAATATATTATTTAATTTATTATTTTAGTTAAGTATTCAACATTATTTAATTTCACGACCATGAAATCCTTTTAATCACTTTTTAAATAATTAAATTAATTAATTATTATACCGCTGAAAATGCGGGTCATTACAATGAGTGACATTAACGGACGTGGGGTGTCACACTTGGTATCAGAGCTGAAGGTTACCAGATTAGATAAAAGCTTTTGAAAATTATTTTCAAAAAGGTTTTAAAAGAAAGCATTTTCAAAAGAAAAGTCTGTTTTGAAAAACATATTCCCAAAGCCATACGTTCTATCTTTCGATCCTTTATCTTAATCTCTTTCCCTTTCTTTTCAGCATGTCTAGGGAACCTAATATTCCAGAGGACATTACGATACCAGGCTGGTTTCGTAGGTATCTAGAGGCCGCGGTGCCTGCCAGTGGTCAAGCTGATGTTCCTCCCCCAGCTGCACCTATCGTTCCTCCTCCTCCTCCTCCAAGAGTAGATAATTTCTCCAAGATATGCAAAGATTTTTGTGCCATAGGAGGGAAGCCATTCCGTGGAACCGAAACATTCGTAGAGGCAAGGAATTGGCTCAAGGAGACCGAGGACTTGTTTGGAATTTCAAAATAGAAGATCGAAGAAAGATAAAGTTAGCTATCTGGCTTCTGAAAGATGAAGCTTCATTCTGGTGGGAATTTACCCAAGCTGGACGTCCGGTGGAGACATGGGATGATTTTAGAATGAGGTTTGAAATAAAGTTTCTTTCTCAAGATGAGAAAAACATGCAAATGGAGAGGTTCTTGGCGCTTAAACAAGGAAACATGACTGTTAAAGAATATGTGAACATAATCAACCAGCTAGCAAGGTTTGGATTTGAACTGGTAGATACTCCGCATAAGAAAGCTTTATGGATTGCTAAAGGGCCGAATGAACCCCTTCATGGGTTAGCTATGTCCCATATTCTAACGGGAGCTACTTTTGAAAGGCTTATTGATATGGCCTTGATGCGTGAGGAAGACAAAGGAGAAAAGAAGGAAGTTAAGGCTGAGGAAACAACGCAAAACAAGAAGGTATGGCCCAAAAAGGGACAACAACAGCAACAACAAAAGAAAGGCGGAAAGAATGACAAGGCTAAGGATAAGAGGAAGTGTCGCAGTTATGGAAAAGAGGGTCACTTGGTCAAGGACTGCAAAAGAAGGAAGAATGCTTGCTTTAATTGTGGAAAGGTCGGACACTTTGCTAGGGAGTGCCCAAAGAAACAAGGACAAGGTCAAAGGGCAGGAGATTCTGGAGGGAAGGTGCATGCTCTCGCGACTAGTGCTACGGATAGAGGTAGGAAAATTTCCGTGGAAGGTTTGATTTCTCTTTCCAATTATCCTATTAGAACTCTTTTTGATTCTGGCACTTCACATTCATTTATATCTAGTTCTGTAGTTGAATCTCTACACTTAAATACTAGTTTGGTAGTGGATCCCATTTTTGTCTCAAACCCCATTGGTGGTTAGGCTCATTTATCAATGATTTGTCGGGGTTTGAGAATATCTTTCTTAGGCGTCGAGTTTGAATGCGACACGTATGTACTCGGTTTTATGGGCTACAGTTTGATTCTAGGGATGGATTGGCTGGCCATGTATGGTGCCATTCTTGATTGTGAGAAGAGGGTGGTTAAGCTTCTGACTTGTCATGGGAGGACCCTCGATATTTCTTGTGACCCGCAAGGATCTGTTATGCTTAGTTTCCTAGAGTCTCTTGATGCATATATCGATGATCTGCAATCTGTTCCAGTAGTCCGAGATTATCATTATGTTTTTGATGAGGTACCGGGCTTACCTCAGAGGCACGAGATCGATTTCGGTATATATTTGGTGGACAATGCAAAGCTAGTGCATTACCTGCGCGCCATATGGCTCCAAAGGAAAGTAGGGAGCCTAGCAAACAAGTAGGGGAGCTACTTGAGAAAGTATTTATTAGGCGAAGCATATCTGAATGGGGTGCTCCAGTAGTATTCACGACTAAGGATGATGGTTCGCTTCGCTTGTGTGAAGACTATAGGGAGTTGAATAAACTCACTAAGAAGAACAGGCACCCACTCCCAAGGATAGATGACTTGTTTGACCAGCTTGTTGGGGCATCAGTATTCTCTCAATTAGACATGGCCATGGGGTTTCATCAGTTGAGGGTGTTTGAGGACATTACACATAAGACCTGTTTTAGGACTCCAGATGGTTTCTATAAATGGCTCGTTATGCCTTTTGTGTTCACGAATGCACCCGCCTATTTTGTTGATCTGATGAGTAGGGTGTTTTGGGAGTTTCTAGATAAATTTGTCGTGATCTTTGTTGATGATATCTTTATATTACCATAGAGCGAAGAAGAGCATGCCCAACAATTGAGGGAGGTTTTGAAATTTCTAAGTGCACATTAGCTGAAGGCAAAGTTCTCTAAGTGCCATGTTTGGAGAAAAGATGTGAGATTCCTAGGGCATGTGGTTTCTAAAGAAGGGATACCAGTAGATCCCACAAAGGTGGTTGTAGTTCAGGGTTGGTAGATTCCAAAGAATGCAACGGAGGTGAGAAGCTTCTGGGGTTGGCAGGTTACTATCGAAAGTTCATTAAGGACTTTGCAAAGATATCAACCCCACTTACCCGGCTGACGAAGAAGAATTTGGCGTTTTCACGGGATATAGATTGTGATGTTGCTTTCCAATGATTAAAGAGGGCTCTGACACCAGCCCCAGTCTTGACGTTGCCCGATAGGAATAAATTATTTATAGTATACACCGATGCATGTGGTATAGGGCTTGGTGTGGTTCTGATGCAAGAGTGGAGGGTAGTATGTTATTAGGGTAGACAACTAAGGGTTCATGAGAAGAACTACCCTACCCATGACTTAGAGCTAGCTGCAATAGTATTTGCACTTAAGATGTGGCGTCATTATTTGCTTGGAGACAAATTCGATTTGTACACCGATCATAAATCTCTCAAGTACTTGTTCTCGCAGAAGGATCTTAATTTAAGGCAACAAAGGTGGATGGAGTTCCTAGCATCCTATGACTTCGAGATTGCGTATAACCCTGGCAAGGGTAACGCGGTGGCAGACACACTGAGTAGGCAGAAGATGGCCTTAAGTCCTTTGTTTGTGGAAAAGAAAAGCTTAGAGTTCATATCGACTTTTGATTTTAGAACTTCCACCGAGTTTTTTCCTGGTTTGTTTGCATCGTTGGAGATATGACCGAATCTTATGGATCAAATAGGAGCTTCGCAACGAGACGATCCACAAATTTCAGACATCTTGGATAGGCTCAGTAAAGGGGAGACTTCTAGTCACCTCAATAGATATTCCATAGATGATAAAGGGCGGTTGCGATGAGATTGAAGACTTCGTGTTCCTCAAAATGGAAGTTTATTAAAGATAGTCCTAGAAGAAGCCCATCATTCTAAGATGATCGTTCATCCAAGCGGTGATAAGATGCATAGGGATATGAAGAGGGTTTTCTTTTGGGCTGGGATGAAGAAAGATGTAGCAGAGTTTGTTTCTCAATATTTGGTTTGTCAGCAAGTCAAAGCTGAGCAAAAGAAGCCCGGTGGTTTACTTCATCCTTTGGAGGTTCCACAGTGGAAGTGGGAGAGCATCTCTATGGATTTAATAGATGGTTTTCCTAGATCGAAGAAAGACAATACCACTATTTGGGTCGAGGTGGATAGACTTACTAAGAGCGCCCATTTCATTCCAGTTAAGAGTAAGAGGACGACAACATAGTTGGCAGCAGTTTATGTACGAGAGACAGTCCATCTTCATGGAGTACCTTCCAGTATAGTAAGCGATCGTGACCCCATTTTCACCAGTGAGTTTTGGAGGAGCTTGCAAGAAGCAATAGGTATACAGTTATGTTTGAGCACCACTTATCATCCTCTGACCGATGGACAGACGGAGAGGGTAAACAGGGTTCTAGAGGATCTTTTGAAGTTGTGTATCCTAGACTTCGGAGGGACTTGGGAAGAGCAACTTCCTTTGGTAGAGTTCACCTGCAACAACAGTTATCAAGCTAGCATTGGCATGGAACCCTTCAAAGCATTATATGGACAACCCTGTAGGTCACCAACTTGTTCGTGGGAATCTGCAGAAAGGCTATTACTTGGACCAGACATGGTTAGGGAAACATTCGAGAAGATTGATCTTATCCAACGACGAATGAAGACCGCTTAAGATAGGAAGAAACCCTACACTGACAAGAGAAGGACTGAAATTGAATTTGAAGTAGGAGATATAGTTTTCGTTAAAGTGCAACGATTGAGAATGCGGTTCGCTTCGGATCCATAGGGAAATTGGCACCAAGATTTGTAGGGCCATTTCCCATAACAGAAAGGATTGGCCAAATTGCCTATAGAGTAAAGCTACCAAAGATACTATCTGTTGTTCATGATGTCTCCCATGCTTCTCATTTGCGGAAGTGCTTGCATGATACAGCAGAAGTAGTTGAGCCGAGTATATTAAAGGAAGTAGAGGTGGAATGGGAGGCGACAGTCAGACGATTCCTTCCCATATTCTTAGATCATAAGTTAAGAAGCTACGCAATAGAGAAGTCAAGTTGATGAAGGTTCAATGGGGAGATAACCCAGAGAATGCGACTTGGGAGACCGAAGACAAGATTCGAGCTTCGTACCCTTTTTGTTACGAGGGTATGTTCTTAACTCATTTTCCAAAGCTTTTATTTGTGCTTGTTTCTATCATTTAAGTATGTCCTGTCGATCGAATTTTCAACCTTTAGGTAGGAATCTAATGGATGTAAACATGTGTTTGAGACATGTTATGTTTGATGGATGCAAGTAGATGCAAGTGTTTGCTAGTGGTTGCTCGTGGATGCATATACACACATTAGGCACTAGATCGGCTCAATCACTCTTATACTGCATACAGATGTGTGTGCATTTTTGTTTCTTTTAATGGACGGAAATGGATGTATCATCATATGGATGTTGCATTTGGACGGATGATTGTGCACCCATATAGAACTTACATGTTATAATAGGATTGTTGCATACATGTTAGATTCGTGACACTAATATACATTGCAGTAAGGAGGTCGACTGAATCAATAGACCACCTGATCTTCGCATTAATATTGGGACATATACATGCACCTTTTTTATATGTTCATATAAGCAATAGAAATCTTTAAAGGACAATGGATGCCTGTGATAGGTGGATGAGTAGATGAATATGGATGGTAGGATGTCCATTCTTCTTAACTTGAAGATTTCGGAACGAAATCCTTTGAGTATGGGAGAATGTAACACCCCGTAATTTTAACAACACAAAGAGGATAAATTAAAGAAAAATTAATTTAATATTCAGAATTAAGGGAAACAGACTGCGCCATTGCGTCAGTCTCAAAATTCTTGTCAAGATAAACATTTTGTTTGCGAAAAACGGACACCGTATGAAGAAGTTATGAAGGTTTGAAGTTTATATACGCATAGGAGAATATATATATATAGGGTCCAGGAATTCAAAATTTTGGTCCAGAAGTTCAAAATCGTTCAAATCACGAAAATCTGGGTGAGCGGGAAAATCCCGCCTAAGGGAGTCGACCCCTCAAGGTGGTGTCGACCCATGGGTCGACCCCCTATGGGGTGGGTCGATCCCCCTAGGGCAGACGTGGCAGTAAGGGTTTAGGGGCTAGCAGCTATAAATATAGCTGCATTTCTACCGATTTCTACACTAAAAATTAATGGTGGTCTAAAAGCTGTCGGTGCCCAGACTGAACCAAACATTTTTCCTTCTTCTGCAAACAAGATAATCAAGTTATTCAAGTGTAGATCTGTGATTCAACCTCTGCTATTCTTCTTCTACCTTTCTAGATCCAAATGCTATGAGTTTAAGTTATTTTTATATTTAAATAATTAAAAAGTAAAACATGATATGACTGTAATTTGGATCTATGTCTATAACTGCTTAAATCATATCAAATCTGTAATAACTTGTGAATCCATGATATTTTGACATAACTATGACTTGGATCTTAACCTTTATCATGTCAGATCTACCTTTGATTAGAGATCTAATTTTCAATTTAGATTGCCTTGTGCCTATCATGTTTGTGGTTAAATTGGATCAGTTATTAGTTGGACATCTAAAATTATCGTTTAGATCTTACAATGCCTATTATGACATCCCTACTATGTTGATACGGTTCTATTATCTTATGTTCACCAGATTTGTTCTTATATGCCCATCTTATCAATATGCAACTATATGTTTATGTCAATTTTCTTAGTAAAATCATCACTATCATCTTCCGTTTATCTTTCCTTTTTATTTTATATAGCCAGGCTACTTTCGAGGCTAGGCATGCCACTGAAAAATGCGAACACGTTAAACGGGGAAAACCTTGAAATTGGGAATAACTTGTAAATGGGGATTTTGGCATAACTTGAATAATGTTCATGTATATGAATTTAGGGCATATAATTCATTATGGATATAATTGGGGAAAAGGGGAACGAAACCGATAACGACATAGGTAAGAATTGGTTAATAATAATTTTCCTTAGATTACAGTAACTAGAAACTGTAACTGCGCCTAGACAAGAGGTTAGATTACGCTTGTGGTTGAAGTCTGCCCGGAACCGCCCGACATATACAGCGACCACAAGTGGTGAATCTAATGTGAGGGGTCTAGGTGCACAAATACAAGACGTGCTATAACACGAGGTTAAACACAACTTGTGGAAGAAGTCTGCCCGGAGCCGCCCGACATAACTAGCATCCACAAGATGTAGGTTTAATGTGGGAGCTCTAACACATTATAACCATAAATGGACATGGTAATGAATTGGAATACTTAACCTAGTTGAGTCCATAGGGATTGTATGAACATGAATTTGAATAGGGGTTAGGTAAATTTATTTGAATAGTGGATGGGTTAAGTAAATCTGAGGGGGTAGGTAATATTTATATATAGGCCCACAAACTTAACCTGAGGAGGGTTATGTAATTAAAGACATCAATTGGTATACATAACCTGAGGAAATCCTAGTGGGGATACAAGACAAGGGGGAGAGCTTGTATCATCTTGTGTGTGGGACCCGTTTCATTCAGTAACCCATATAACGGTATCGAACGAGTACTCCACCCTAGGTCGGAGTCGGGACATGCTTACTGGGCTGATTGTAAGAGATCCAGATGTGGAGGACGATATGGGCGGCTTAAACCGACCTGAGCATGTGCGTGCATGTCTGGGCAGAAGGGGATAAGATGACCGTGATACCCGTATATATGGTTGTGCACATCAACGAAGGGTTGCCACTTTAGGAAGTGACACTTCCTCTTGTGGGGCCGGCACATGGTATATACGGAGTAGGGAGGCGATCGATTAGGGTAGTAGTTAGGGTACATCTAGACTCTAGTAAAAAGTTTAGGAGCCTATTAGGTTGGGCTGCCTGTGGATTGTATGGGGTTAAAACCTCTCACTAGAAGTACACCTAAGTCTACCATCTTATAGTTGTTGGGATCATCTCATTTTGGTTATACTAGTATTAGTGCAGAGAATAAGAGTAACCATTAGAGAAACGTATACACTCTATCATGTTTACCTTGTCATACCTACCTTTTGTGATGTTATCTTTCTTATCCACTTTATATGCCTGTCATGCTACTTTTACTTATTTACTTGCTAAAAGTAACTGGACTCACTAGACTTTATGTCTGACCCTTTTTGTTTCCTCTTCTTTCTTTTGTTTCCCTCCCAGGTTCTCAAGGTGGGAATACTCAAGCTTGACCAGGATTCTACTATCATTTTGTTGGAGCTGCTTAGATGTATTGCTCAAGCTCCTATCTTTGCTACTATGGCTATGCTTTTGTTTAGGGATTTTTCTTCTTTTATTTTTGTACTCTGATGTTTAAAAGCAAGACAGAAGTTTTTGTGATGTAATGGTTTTTATGTAATGCAGACATATGATGTTCTGAACCACGATGCTTTATGATCAATAAAGTTAGTTTTTATTCCGCTGCTATTTTTATATCTATCTTGTAATGTTTCTGTTTACCTATAATGCTTCACGAAACTTAATGCAATTTCTTAATGAGTGACATTAACGGAAGTGGGGTGTCACAAAATCCAACATCCACAAGTTGTTAATTTAATGTGAGAGGTCTAGTGCATAAAAATATATAAAAATATACGTATATAAAAGGATTGAAATAAATTTCATTAATTGTAATCAATGGAAAAGAGTATTAAATGAATGAAAGTTACAACAGTAAAAGAAGTAGAATGAACGTGGAATGATAATAACCTATTATAAATAAATTACATTAAAGAGAATGTTATATAATAGGTTGGCTTGTCCTAGGGACAAATGGAAATTATAAATTAGGTAATAATAAACGAGAAAGAAAATAGAATAACTTATGTAATGAGATAAGTTGTTCATAATTGTAAATTAAGTTGTCCATGAGAACGAGAATCTGAAATCTACTAATAAGGACAACATAAGTTATATTTATGGAAAGGAAACTTATTAGTAAACTTTAGTTAAGAGAACTAAGTTAATAAGTAAACAAGGATAAGTGACAGTGTAAGATGAAATTATGATTAAATAAGAAAGAATGAGGCAAATTTATGAAGTGAAATAAGTTGCATTTAGTCATAAACAATAAGTGACATGTTAAACAGAAAACATGTGAATTGAGATATATTTAATTACATATTAAGTAGAACATGTTATTGTAACCATGGAATCGGACAACGAATGATATAAAGAGATTGTAGATTACAGACCTTGGATTACAATCTAGAGAATAACATGTTATGGGCTAATTAATAAACTTAATTGGATTAAGTTATAACTGAAATTAATAAGAACGAGGAACTTGGTAACCTGAATAAGAAGTCAATATGACTAGGAATAACCAAGTTGAATGGAAATCAGAATGGGAAGAGCAAGCTCATAATTAAATGATTAAACATAGGGTCTAGTAACATGTTAACCTGAGGTGCTTGGACTAGTCCGTACGTCTGAAGGTGAATAATCCAACGGGGTAGATTAACCTGCTAGTTCTGCTGATATTCTGCTGGCTCCGAAGGATTGGAAGGGGAAGCACGCGAGTTCCTGGGACGTGGAGGGTACTCCTAGTAGCCCTTTGTGTTGTGACAGCATCCTCCTGTGCTCACAGAGGTTAGATCTGCGCATTTATACCCGGTGAGTATGCCTTGATTGCCCCGATAGTGGGCAATCAAAAGACAATAGGGTGGCATAGGTTATTTGATGATCCGAGTAGCCTTATGACTAGGCTAGGTTACTACCACTCTTGAAATACTGACAGGCCTAACCTAGGTGATAACAAGTCATCGGGTACCTACAATCGACGGTCAGCTTGATACGTGATGCGCGATGCAGAAAGGCGGAGAGATAAAAGAAAAGACCATAGACCTTTTGCTATCAAGGCTATGTGTGAGGAACATGCCAATTAGGATTTGTTGTTTGTTGTTTGTTCTTGGGCCAGATCGGTAATTCTCAATGTTTTTTGCATTTCACTTGTTGAGGGAGGGGTCAAGTGGGACCATAGCCATTGAAAATGTAGACCTTAGCATCTGTGTATACAAATATCTGAAAAGCTCTCGACCGAGTTCCGTGTTTCTGGTACAACCCTGCCATTGGACTCAGTGCACAGTAGAGGTTATATGCGGTTAAGGCATCAGGTACGATTGATGATACGTACGTGGGAAAGTCTAGATACATGCATGTCTGCTCTCTGGTTATTGTATCGTAGACTCAAGGGCATTACTTTGTGATGGAATTTGATTCGATTGAAGGTGGCAGTCCGTACACTTACGTAGCATGGTAATGGCAGATATATGTGGAACATAGCATTGTTATATAGAGACTCATACGTCACTTCGTCGTAGAATGAGGGACTGCATATATTTCTGTGGCATTACGATAGAGACCTTGCGAGTGGGGTACCATAGGGTGTACCTTAATATTGGGGGTAGCTACATATATACTATATTAGGTTAATCCACTGGGAAATAGATGGGTACGACGTGTGTGCAAGCTTTGAATGTTGTTAACCAATGTAACCTAATAAACAAGAAAATGTAACCGAACAATATATGTATGATTATCCAAAATGTGTAGTTTAAATCTTGTCACAAGAACTTATGTTCTGACCCCCTCCTCATAACATACTCGCAGGTTAGATTTGTGGCAGAGATATGATAGCTATGGATACTGGTCACGCAGTATTATTACTACGGTAAGGCTATATTTTGATTACATTATATTTTATCTATCCCGTTGTGAGATGTTTTTCTGAGCTCTGATATATTTTATATCTCTATCTTTCCTGCGGGATACTAGAGTAAACCAAGACTAGTTTCAATAGAATAGAATTTTGAAAAAAAAAATTGGTCTATCGGAATTCGGGTTATTACATATTTTCAGCGCTCTGATATATTTATTATCTCTGTGTTTTCTGCAGGATACTAGACAAATCGAATCGAGCTTCGATAGATTGGGATTTGTGAAAAAAAATCTGGTCTGTTGAAATTCGGGTTGTTACATCCAGTATCAGAGCTTTGGTTTAGAATTCATGTATAGATACCGAGTAAACGTATTTGTATTTTTAAAGAAATATAAATATATTATATACATACACCTAGATCCATAAATAAACCCACCAAATAGGAAGAGAGGCCTATGGATAGAATTGGGATATCAGTTTTGTACACTGAAGAAATGGTTATGGGAATTTGAGAATAAGAGACCCTTAGGAGGTTTGGGTGAAAAGCATGCAATGTATTTTGTATTAAAGGAAGATGGATCTCATATGTTAGTATTTCAGATTAGTGGGTTTGGCAATTGTGTCATACAAATTGGGAAATGGTGAGAAGAAAAAAAATGGATTAGGAATACATATATATATATATATATATGTGTGTGTGTGTGTGTGTGTGTGTGTGTGTGTGTTTGAGAGAAATGACTTTGTATGAAGATTTAGGGAAGTTTTAAACCCACTTTGAATCTAGCCCCATTGTTGACTTTTAAGAACTTGAAATTTTAAAAAGCTTTTGGGTAATAATTTATTGTGTTTTTCAAGTTTTAACCTTAAATGTTTACAATTTTGAAAAATATGTACCAGTTAGATTGTGTAGAAACAATTTTTGAAACAAAAAAAGACATTTTGACATTGAAAAAAATATATAAGAAACATATTTGAAATGTACATATTGGGTTTTGGGGAAAGCAGAGTATATTTTGGGAACGATGATTTCTTATGAATTTTTTGTCAGAAATGAATTCTTTTAGAAAAAAGTGAGCATTATATAGAGCATGTATAGCTCAATAGTTTAAGCTATAAAGTATGAAAGAATTAAATAACGAAACATGGAAAATATTGCATTTTTGTCAAAAACTAAAATTTTCGGTAAGGAAAGTTTTGATAAATCTGTGTTCTTTTGACATGATTTTTTGACAATTGTTTTGACATAAACTTTGATGGGTGGACAAAATAAGTTGTGAAAATTAAGAATAAAGTAGAGGTTTGCACCTAGCTGTGAGTAATTAAACTAGCATAGTAAAAATGGACGTATGTGAAATTAATTAAGAAATAGTTGTCCTTGTCGACTTCGGTTTTTATGATTTAAAACAAAAATAGTTGCGTTTTTTTAGATGTCATTTTTATGGTTTGGGAAAAGTAATTTAATGAAAAAGAAGAAAAGTTTTGAAGCTTTTAATTTCGAATGAAAATGAAATAATAAGGCCAAACCATGTCGTTTTAAATCATGGAGTATGTAAGGATTAGTAACTAGGAAAGACAGGGAATATTTTAACTCTACAAAATGGATAGCAAGAATTGTTTTGGAATAACAACGAATTCTCGTAGAGTGCATAAGCACTATAGAGCCTAAGTTGTTACTTGGAAAATAGTGTTAGTACACAGCAAGGACTAGTTGTGATTGCCAGATGGTAGAGGGAAAACAAGTTGTTTAGGTCTGGTAGTTTGGACTTTTCTTTGTCAAAGGGGACGTGGTCCTTGGATTCTTAGCCCTTGATAGTAGTTGTGCAGCGTGTTTATTTTCCTATTTTAGTATTGAAATAATTAGAAGGCCTATTTAAGATTAAACTTATATCAGTTGATTAAGTTCAAGCTAAGGAAAAAGTAATGACATAACTAAAAGAAAATAAAGATGATTACAAATGAAAAATAAAGCAACAAATATGACAAATGAAGATAAATGGAAAGTTACTAGAAATAGAAAAAAAATGGTTTTTCCCAAAGTAAGTTGAAAAAGAAAATTTATAATAAAGAAATTTTCTTATGTAAGTTGTGCTTGAATAGGAAGGTAGGAAATTCTTATATAATAGTTTTATAAAATCCAAGTATAGATAGAAAAGGTACATAAAAGAAGAAGGAAGATGTAAAGTTTTCCGTTTTCTACCTTCTTGTAACATTAGAAATCGGATTCAGAAAATTAGTCTTTTCTGTAATTCGTAAATTAAAGTAGGTTGGTAGGGATTGGATGAAAAAGTTGGATGGATTGAATTCTTGCTCTGCAAGAGTATAGGAAAAATTGGATGAAAAAGTATTTTGATTTCTGAATTATTGCATTCATATAGAAAATGCCAGTATATTTAGGAGGTATGCATCATGTTTTCGAAAAGATTTTCATGAAAATTTGCATTTACATAGGAGGTACCGCTTAGGCATTCATTTCATTCATGCATTATTATGTTGCATTACACTTTGCACAAGTGAACAAATGGTTGCAAAATTGGATGTACACATGATAGTTGTAGATTATGCGAGGAATTACTTAATTTTACACTTACCAAATTTAGGGATGAAATTTCATAAGGGTGGAAGAATGTAACACCCCGTATTTTTAATTAAATAATAAAATAAATTTTGAAAATCTTTCAGAATTTGGTCACGGAATTAGTGTCATTGCGCCCGTGGCGATTTTCTGATCAATTTAGACCTATGGTTTGCAGAAAACGGATTTAAGATGAAAAAGATATGTTTAAATGAAACATCACAACAAACTTGAAAAGAAGATATAAGAAGAACGCTAAAAAGAACTATGACCTCCATTGTTTTTAGTCTTATTAACAAAAGCCTATGTAGCCCAGTTGGTAGAGACAAGTATCTCCCAGCTGAGTGGTGCAAGTTTGAGTCCTGCTAGCGCCATATTTTATTTTAAAGGATAAAGAAATGCATATTCTGAGAGGAAAATATGTATAAATGCACATATAAGAAAAATTATACATAAAGGTGAGTATAAAAGTATAGGTATACATGCATATTTAAATATATGTAAATATAGGTATACATTCATTATATGAAAGAGAAATCCAATATAAACCTACAATCAATGAAAATAGTTAAGAAACAAATGATGGCATAACGTCATTTGAATTTTGAAAAAGAAATAAAAGTTGCATGTATATATATACGTATAAATTCAAATGTTTAGATAAAAAGTGCAAGTTAAGAGCAAAAAGTAACAAATGCATAATAAATGAAAAATGGACAAGAAATTAGTTGCCTTTTGAAATAGAATGCATTAAAGGGAATAAAACAACTAATTGATAGTGTTATTAATTGCAATAATTAAGCAGTTATTAACGGACAAGGAATTAGAAGGTAGTATGCATATATACATGCATAAATTCGTAATTCAAACTTAAAGATAAGTTATAACTTGAATATTATAAAACATACAATTATATTAAGTAAGAAATTAACGTTATTAATTAAAGTTGATATCAGAAATCAAAATGAAGTAGAAAATTTGTTTGGACCCAAGATGGGTCGACTATGTGTCGACCCAGGGGCCGACCCACTTCTAAGGTAGGTCGACCCTATCGGGTCAGATCTATTTCTTTAGATGACGTGTTTTTCTGGAATAAATGTTTCGGATCTTATTTGGTCAAATCTGACGGATCAGGATTTCTTGTACGCCTATAAATAAACTAGCAGGGCTTAGCTTTAAACTCATATATTCTGAGACAACGCCGAGGACATGCCGTTTTCTTTTCTCTTCAAACTTTTTCAGAAATTAGAAAAAATAGATTTAGGTTATTATGATTCAATATTTGAAGATAAAGAATGTAAATCTATAACATAGGTGTTTAGATTCTGATCAACGTGAGGTAAATTCTTGAATCTAATTTATTTTGGTTTCTCTTCCTCTTTCCCTCTTCTTTTATTATCAGATTTATAAATCCGTGGTTGTTTAATATTATATTCAGTTAGGAAGACCACGGAATAACAAATATTTATCAGACTCAAGGTTTGGAATGTTGTTCGGTGAGTGGATTTAGAATTATACCTTTTGGATAACGGTATATTTATAGTTTACATTCCCCGTTATTCTTAACATGTTAAATAACTATAAATTGTAGTAATTGCAATATGATTTATTTTCTAAGAATGTTAAGAATATATTGTTATACAGATCTATTATGTTAATCTTCTGTTTAGATTATAAATTACTGTAATATTGAAATTGTGGGCTTTACAATAAAAGCGAGTATGTTACTGAAATTATTGTTTAATGACAAGTTGGATATTATAAATCAAATTACAGTGAAATTAGGAATAATGGAAAAAAAGGTATGCCTAATTTGTATAAAAATATTATAGTGATTGGGAAATTATAGATAACTACACTAAGACACGAGGTTAAGTTCAACTTGTTGTAGAAGCCTTCCCGAAACCGCCTGTCAAATCCAGCATCCACAAGTGCTCAACTTAATGTGAGAGGTCTGGTGCATGAACATATATAAAAATATATGTATATAAAAGGAAATAAATAAATAAATAAATGGGACGTGTGAAAATATACAAGACGGTAAAGAAAGAGATGTTACAAAAGTAAAAGTCTGGTTAATGTTAAAGAACCAAGGAAAATGTGATGAATGGACAATGTAACCTATTATAATTAATTATGAGAATGATAATGTAATATAATAGGTAAGCTTGTCCTAGGAACAATTTGAAATTATGACATAAGTTATGATAAGTAAAAAGGAAACTTGTTAATAAACATTAAGGGAACTAAGTCAACAAGTAAATAACAACAAAAGGTCGTGATAACAAGGTTATGATTGAATAAGAAATAATGAAGTAGGATTATCACCAATAGACTTATAAGATGGAAAATATGAAGTCTAATAAAGGAAATCAATAATAAGCGAAAGCCCACTCCAGCGGTATAGGACTGAATAAAGTAAATAAACTGTCAGTCGTATGCTAATGAATCTTGTAACTTAAGATAATATTGAAAAGGAAAACAATCAAGTTAATTAGCAACATGGCAAAGTATGACGAGCGCTTAATTAAATGATTAGACAAAGGTTCTAATAATACGATTGTGTGTTGCACTTGGACCAGTCCAAACATGTAACGAACCGCAAATCCGTAATATCAGAGTTAACTACATACATCATACATCCAACCCAAATATCACAAAAATACGAATCATTTTTTTAGAAGAAAAAGGTAGGAGAAGAACAGAAATAACAACGCAAAATATCACATCGCAGCGGAACAAAATATAATATATCATAACTTTTGAAATACAAACTTTGTACTGTATACACATATCATTATCAATGTACAACACTTACAACACAGTGGAACAACACTATAAATAGATAAAGCTGAAGCCTCCTGCTCCAAGCTCCTTTAGATAAATCTGTAAAATCCTGAACTACTTGACTGCCGGTACAAATTTAGGCACCAAAGAGTTTAGGTAAACAAAACAAAATAAATTCCGGGTCAGTCATGGGACTGTTATGAGTAAACAATTTAAAACAGTTTCAAAAACTAAATGATATCTCATAAGACCACGATGTATAACACGGAACGGGTTTTTCCCTTATGAGAATCCAAACACATGATTTAACTTTCATAATCCTTTTGAAAGGAACGAAAATCTTTATATCAAAACTCTTTTGATATTATAATAGTGCCTAAATCAAATAAATAACAATCTAGTGGAACGTTTGCATCTCACGTTCCACATATATAATATACAATCAAAACCACAAGCACTTATTTAGTAATGAATTTCCATCTATGACAAGGTATGGAACCACCTTCCGATAGTGTATCTCTAGAGGAGAATACACTGGGTTCAACAAGAACATCTTGCAACCCGGCCACACATTACTGACCACTCATTTCGCTTGAGTGTATCGAATGTATTTCACCAACGGTTGGGATTAGCAACCGTTTCCCGAGTGGGACAACATTGAATAGAATAAGGAATTAAATAAATCTCTAGATAGGTGATAATACACCCTAATGGGAGCTAACCACATAGCCATGCTGCCTACCCGATTTTTGTCATTTCCCGGTTGTTGAGGCCTGAGGCTACTATTACTTCTCTCATTTAGCACAATCATTTTGAATGACACATTTCCAGATCCGTTAATCATTAATTGGGTTTGCACAAATATTCTGGATATTATGCTACGGGAATAAATCTGTTGCCACTATATATATTTGTACAGTCCAACATATGCGATCATTGATAATATTCTGTCAGACATTCGTCCATATACATTCGTTCTAGGACTGAACGAAACTGAAGGCACTATTCCGTACATCCATCCTAGGCAATCTCTACCTAGAACTTATACAACAACCCTTGCACTTTACTCCGTCTTCAATATATTCAGCATACTTGGTTTGCAACGCTTATGCCAATACGGAGTGGTTCTTCAGATAATAATCCAACATGTCTCTCCATATTAACAATGTTAAAATGGTCAAAAACATTGATAGTCGGTGTTTTAACTATCAAATGAAAAACGTCCGTATACACACAACGATCTTATTTCCAAATGGAATTATCGATCAAATCATCAAACATATATATATATATATATTCATATTTCCTTATTTTCTATGTTTAGAAAATATATGTTATTAACACTGTAAAACATTTCCATATATCGCCTTCTTTTATTTTCTATACGTAGAAAATATATTCTACTTATAATTGGAAAATATTCCAATTACTTATCTCTTTCACGGCCATTCATTTTTAGACTTTAGGAAATATTTATAATCATATTTCCAAACTTTCACTTCCTTGGGTTAAAACGAATATTGTGTAAAACATCGTTACGACAACCCAAAACACTGCATTCCACTAACTCTTATTCAAACATTCCTCTTCGAGACTGGATCTTGTTATTTATCGGTTAAAAACGAAATCAATCAAGTTGGGGTATAACTACCTCTCAGACCTTGACTGAAAACATCCTTAACTTCAAAACGGACAAAACCACTTACCACGAATAATTAACATCATATAAAACAAATTCTCCGTTTTTAAAACGTATATACATTTCTCTTTTTATTTCCAGATTACCGATTTCCTTTTTGTTTATAATATTCTATTTTCAAGTTCGTTTCCTCATCGAATTCTATATATATCGATACATTGATTTTTAACTATCAAAATTTCTTAAAAATATTCTAGCTCCTTAAATTCCCAGAAAAATTCGCCATAACCTCCTTCGTACCGGGAGAATCGGGAAAATCCCCAAATCGCCACACAGGCCTCTCTATTCAAAAAGAAAATCAAAAAGCCAAGCAGCTTGCCGATACGGCGCATAAAACCTCATATTCAATTTAAATACATACCTTCTTGTCGAGCATTCTATTTATATCTCTTCTAACACTTCATTCCATACTTGTCTCATGTATATCCATACATTTCTAATTCATTTCAACTTAATACACTCGTTTTAACTCAACTCGTTAATTAACTTGCTAGTTTACTCCTTTTCCTGTTTTACTTTTATATGTGAACATAACATGTTCAAATATAATTCGAACTCGCTTATAAACTCTTTGAATTCGATTTTTAATTTAAGTTTCATATTCGATTTCGAATATGAAATCCACAAATCCAATTCACTTTTCAAGATTCAAATTCAATTCAAAATTTCCACTAACTAGTTGTCAATTAACCGTTTTGCCTATTTCACCTTTTTATTTGAATATAACTTGTTCAAATATATGTTAACCTGTTTATACACTAATTGAATTCCATTTTCAATTCAAGTCTCATATTCGATTTCGAATATAAATTCACAAATTCCATTTACTTATTTAAAAGCCCAATTTCGATTCAAACTTCATTAACTAATTTCTCTTCTAATTAGTTACCCTATTCCATAATTACAATCTGGTTTTTGTTTCAAAAATCAATCCATTTACTTTACTTGAGTTCATATTTATTTTATTACTCAAGTCTGGATTTTTCTAATAGACATTCGGATTTTATTTATTTAAAATCCTTTTATTTACTTAAATGAACCGTTATAGTTTTATAACGATTATGGCGCTGTTTTTATGGAAAATTGATTTTGACATAACTCAAAATCTATACGATGAAATCCAGATTTTTCTGTTTCATTAGAAAACTAATATTTAAACAGTCCTGACGATTCTTGTTTCAAAGAATTGCGACCTAATTTGAGTTCTATATACTCAACTTAAGTTCGAAACGCCAAATTACGAACTACCGCGCCGTGGCGAGTTCGTTTTAATTATATTTTTATATATAAACTTTTAAACTTCATTTAAAATAAATTCGACTCCATTCTGATATATTTTTAATATATATCAAATCCATTTTTCCAATTCAACATAATATTTCCGATCTTCTAAAATTTTCGATTTTCCCTAACTCGGAAATAAATTTATTTATACTTTGATCTTCTATTCTCAAATTCCATTTCAATTCTATTTGAATTATATATTCAAATTCCATTTCAATTCTATTGAATTCTATATTCAAATTCCATTTCAAATTTGTTTGAATTCTATATTCAAATTCCATTTCAAATCTATTTGAATTCCATTTCAAATCTATTTGAATTCTATATTCAAATTCCATTTCAAATCTATTTAAAAACCAAAAATCTTATTTTGGAGTATTCTCTTTATCAACACATATTTAAATAATTATAGAACCTATTTTCATGTTTTATCTCTGTTTCTATTTTAAATATCCTAATTGGGAAAAATCTATTTTTTTATAAATCCGACATAGTCGAATTCAAACATAAATTCTAAGGATTTATTAACCTTCATTTATATTACGAATATCAGAATAAAGTTAAATCGTATATTATTTAAACCGATTCTAAGTTCTCACTTAAAATTCACTTTTGAATTTAAATGTTTAAATTATCTAAATGGTAATTTTTCACCTTTCTATTTACAAACACCATTATTAAACAAGTCTTGCTTTCAAATAAAATATTTCTTCTTTGGAAAATATATTTCCTTTCCCAAAGTCACACTTGTATTCTATTTTCTGAATTATCCAATGACAATTCATTTCACTTTATTTATAAACTCCGTTTATAAATGAACTACTTGTTTTTATTCTTTAAAACAAGTTAATATTTCTATTCTATTCGAATTTCAAATTCTATTTTAGAAAAATAGAATTCCCTTCTTAAATTTGAAAAATTCCTTTTCATGATAATTTTAAATATCAATATTTAGGCCCAGCGATATTTAAACACACAAACAACCAATTATTTATTTCAGGTATTCTAACACATCATATATCATAGTATATATGCAAACAAATAAACAAACAGATAATATAGCAAACAAATAAACAAACAAATAATATACTTTTGAGGGATCCAGTCGGATCCCTCCAACCTGTTTTCCTGCATCCAAATATATTAGTCAACATAAATAATACCCATCCTGCTTCGAGGCAGAATATCGCGGTATGAAGGTCATCCACTAATATATTTGTGGGGCGCGTAGGGAAATCATCCGCTAATGATACCGTGGGCATCCGCTAATGAGACTGCGGGAATCCAACCACTAATATATATATATAATAGCCTTGAACACCAATCCTAAATAATTAATATATATTTATAATAGCCACATTAATATTTTAACGCAACCAACCAACCAACCATCAAACAATTATTTTAATGAATAAAATAATTCGAAATAAAATATGAGTGAGATTTTACTCACCGTGGTTTTAATTTGTTGAGTACCCCATTTAAGCTTATCATATAGATTTCACGATTCCTTCATACCTCTGTTTCCAATGTAAACAATTTAAATATATTTCGGTTATTGAACTAGACTAATTTAAATTAAATTATTACTCATGTGTAAACTAAATTCCAAATTAAATCTTAATTTTACTTAAATGATAAGTCTACATATTTATTTCTTTACTAGCTAATTTCCTTTATATAAAATGATTATGTAAATTATCAATTATATACACTAATTTCCATGCATTATTTAACACAAATAAGAATACTTCAACTAATGATTTATCTTGAAATAAATTCATAGTGTGATCATCTCATTTAACTTAGAAATTTATTTCTGAAGTTTTCTATTTGAAATAAAAATGTAATTAACACTTAATTAAGAATAAATAAATAATTTATCTTTACCTTAATCAGCATTACTTTATCTTCTTTCCAAAAATCACAGCTCACTATAAAATAACTGAACCAATCCACCATAGAATCACCACTCCATTCTCACTTATCTGCATTCCAACCTCGTACTCTAGTCCAGCTCGTTGTCCAAACCAGCGTCGACTTTACAACAACATCGCAAACTCCCAATACCACTTCGATTTGAACTCGTGAACAACTACAGGATGCGAACCCCTAAATTGAAATCTTGAACTGCTCTATCCATTTTGGTCAACTTCGTTAAAATGGCCATCGCACCTGCTATTGGAAATCGACGTGTTCCCATCAACGAATGCCCTAACCAACGATTATCCTTTCCTATCACTATTTTCTCCTTTCTGGGCTGTGACCTTGGCACTGTCGCGATTCAACTCCAGTGATCGGAGCTTACCAAATCCACCTCGTATGAAGCGTCGTACACCCTGAAGCCCCTTGCGCCATCAGTCTGACCTAAACCCAAGCCGTCATCCATCGCGAGTGCTCCCAGCTTGGCTCGAGATTCATGGGACTTCGGTTTTTAAATCGCGATGCTATTTTTCTCTTTTGAAGTGAGTCGATTCGGTTTTACACTATTTGAGGGCAGCCATTTTTAATTCGAGTTGAAGCTTTGAAAGATTCAGATGAACGAATTTTGAAAGGAAAAGAAAAGGGAAAGCATATAGCGATTTTATAAAGGAAGGTGTGACTTTGAAAGGAACAGCGAGGCCAGTAATTTGTGGAGTGGAAGAGGAGAACGTGGTTGATTTTCCTCCTTTTGCTTTTCTGTGAACGAGAGTTGAGGAAGAGGGGTAGGAGTTAAATACATAAAAGAGATATTTTTATATGTATTCTATTGTATTTTAGTTTGTATTGTATAAATTTTCTAACTCCTTTTTGAGCGCAACAACGGTCGTTCCTAGGGTTATAACACTATTCTGAACACACTGGGATAGGTCACGAAGCCCAATTCGATCATCTGGAGAAGAGATTAATTTATATTGATATAAATTAAATTTTAAAACCCTGAATTCCTTAATAATAAATTAATATTATTATTCCACTTCAAACCGAAGTTTGTATTGATCATCCGAACTGTTTTCAGTTTAGTGTTGACTTTGAATCCAAACAAATTCAATTTCGTATTTCGATAATTATATATATTCGAAATAAATCATATTTCAATTTTTAAATCGATAACTAAATATAAAAATTCATTTATATTATTAATTCAATATTTAAAATCATATTAAATATTTAAAATTAACCGACGAAATATCCGGGTTATTACATTCTTCCCCCCTTAGAAGAATTTCGTCCCCGAAATTTCTAAGTTAGGAAAAGTGCTACTAACCTATTACTTTCCACTTATGCTTAACTCAACTTTTATATTTCAACTAATTTAGTTCTAACCAAAACTTTTGGTTTTCATTCACATTGAAGATCAAATATGCTTATATTCATTTTATCTGAACGGTTTACAATCAAGTTATTCGCGTTCAATTCATATTCCATTCATATGTATTCCAATTTTATTTTAAATTGATTCTGATCAATTTATTCACTTCGGTCTATTTAACTTACTTAAGTTAAATTTAATTTCAATCATTCAAATTCCTGGGTTCTTATTTCAAATCTTCTTTGAAATAATATAAATATATACATATATTTATATCTATCTCAAATTCAAAACATTTGAATTTTCAAACTAACTTGTTTTCCTTTAAAACAAATTTCCATCCAAAACTTTTCTAAGGTAGCAATCCATCACTTAGAAACTCGAAAATGAACACTGATGATGTTTGCAATCATCATCAGAATTTTTTTCCAGCCACTGAAGTGAGTTCAGTGCTTAATTACTTTCAAAACCCATTCAAAAATGGTTTTTATTCACAAATCCTTTCAAAACAAAGCACTATTGCTTTAATATACTTTGGAAAATATTTTCCTAACTTCCCAGGATTTTAAATTCTGAATTCTGGTTGGAATTCAATTTCAATTTATCACATTTGTATATTTTATTTCTATACAAATTCTACTTGGTTATATATAACCATTTCATTTCTTACAATCTTAGTTGATTATAATAACAACCAACACATCCATGTATTATAGTAATTTCAGAAAATTATTCCTTTCTATAAAAAAATAGAATTTTGGGTAAAATTATTTCATTTACCCACTTAAAACATTATTATGTTGAATTTCTCTATTCAAGTGTTTAGAATTTTCTATCGACTTCATGGCGTCCCATGATTCGATTAGAATTAAAAAACTACTCAACAGACTAACCGACACAATATAAAACAATTTCTTTTATATCAATTTACAAATACACACTCTCGTACATATATACACTCAACTCATTCTAAGGTACCGCTGATCCTATCTCTAATGAGCACAATCCCACCAAAGCCTAGGTGTTCGCTCAACCTAAGCTCTGATACCAACTGTAACGAACCGCAAATCCGTAATATCAGAGTTGACTACATACATCATACATCCAACCCAAATATCACGAAAATACGAATCATTTTTTTAGAAGAAAACGGTAGGAGAAGAACAGAAATAACAACACAAAATCTCACATCGCAGCGGAACAAAATATAATATATCATAACTTTTGAAACACAAACTTTGTACTGTATACACATATCATTATCAGAGTACAACACTTACAACACAGCGGAACAACACTATAAATAGATAACGCTAAAGCCTCCTGCTCCAAGATCCTTTAGTTAAATCTGAAAATCCTGAACTACTTGACTGCCCGTACAAATTTAGGCACCCTAGAGTTTAGGTAAACAAAACAAATAAACTCCGGGTCAGTCATGGGACTGGTATGAGTAAACAATTTAAAAAAGTTTCAGAAACTAAATGATATCCCATAAGACCACGCCGTATAACACGGAACGGGTTTTTCCCTTATGAGAATCCAAACACTTGATTTAACTTTCAAAATCCTTTTGAAAGGAACGAAAATCTTTATGTCAAAACTCTTTTGATATAATAATAGTGTCTAAATCAAATAAATAACAATCTAGTGGAACGTTTGCATCTCACGTTCCACATATATAATATACAATCAAAACCGCAAGCACTTATTGGGTAATGAATTTCCAACTATGACAAGATATGGAACCACCTTACGATAGCGTATCTCTAGAGGAGAATACACTGGGTTCAACAAGAACATCTTGCAACCCGGCCACACATGACTGACCACTCATTTCGCTTGGGTGTGTCGAATGTATTTCACCAACGGTTGGGATCAGCAACTGTTTCCCGAATGGGACAACATTGAATAGAATAAGGAATTAAATGAATCTCTAGATAGGTGATAATACACCCTAATGGGAGCTAACCACATAGCCATGCTGCCTGCCCGATTTTTGTCATTTCCCGGTTGTTGAGGCCTGAGGCTACAATTACTTCTCTCATTTAGCACAATCACATTGAATGACACATTATCAGATCCGTTTATCATTAATTGGGTTTGCACAAATATTCTGGATATTATGCTAAGGGAATAAATCCGTTGCCACCATATATATTTGTACAGTCCAGCATATGCGATCATTGGAAATATTCTGTCAGACATTTGTCCATTTACGTTTGTTCTGGGACTGAACGAAACCGAAGGCACTATTCCGTACATCCATCCTAGGCAATCTCTAACTAGGACTTATACAACAGCCCTTGCACTTTACTCCGTCTTCGATATATTCAGCATACTTGGTTTGCAACGCTTATGCCAATACGGAGTGGTTCTTAGGATAATAATCCAACCGGTCTCTCCATATTAACAACGTTAAAATGGTCAAAAACTTTGATAGTTGGTGTTTTAACTATCAAATGAAAAACTCCATGTACACACAACGATCTTATTTCCAAATGGAATTATCGATCAAATCATCAAAATATATAAAATATATTCATATTTCCTTATTTTCTATGTTTAGAAAATATATGTTATTAACACTGGAAAACATTTCCATATATCGCCTTCTTTTATTTTCTTTACGTTGAAAATATATTCTATTTATAATTGGAAAATATTCCAATTACTTATCTCTTTCACGACCATTCATTTTTAGACTTTAGGAAATATTTATAATCATATTTCCAAACTTTCACTTCCTTGGGTTAAAACGAATGTTGTGTAAAACATCGTTAGGACAACCCAAAACACTGCATTCCACTAACTCTTATTCAAACATTCCTCTTCGAGACTGGATCTTGTTATTTATCAGTTAAAAACGAAATCAATCAAGTTGGGGTATAACTACCTCTCAGACCTTGACTGAAAACATCCTTAACTTCAAAACGGACAAGACCACTTACCTCGAATAATTAACATCATATAAAAAAAATTATCCATTTTTAAAACGTATATACATTTCTCATTCTATTTCCAGATTATCGATTTCTTTTTTGTTTGTAATATTTTATTTTCAAGTTTGTTTCCTCATCGAATTCTCTATATATCGATACATTGATTTCCAACTTTCAAAATTTCTTAAATATATTCTATCTCCTTAAATTCCTGGAAAAATTCGCCACAACCTCCTTAGTACCTGGAGCATCGGGAGAATCCCCAAATCGCCACGAAGGCCTCTCTATTCAAAAAGAAAATCAAAAAGCCAAGCAGCTTGCCGATATGGCACATAAAACCACATATTCAATTTAAATACATACCTTCTTGTTGAGCATTCTATTTATATATCTTCTAACACTTCATTCCATACCTGTCTCATGTATATCCATACATTTCTAATTCATTTCAACTTAATACACTCGTTTTAACTCAACTCGTTAATTAACTTGCTAGTTTACTCCTTTTCCTGTTTTACTTTTATATGTGAACATAACATGTTCAAATATAATTCTAACTCGTTTATAAACTCTTTGAATTCGATTTTTAATTTAAGTTTCATATTCCATTTCGAATATGAAATCCAGAAATCCAATTCACTTTTCAAGGTTCAGCTTCAATTCAAAATTTCCACTAACTAGTTGTCAATTAACCGTTTTGCCTATTTCACCTTTTTATTTGAATATAACTTGTTCAAATATATGTTAACCTGTTTATACACTAATTGAATTCCATTTTCAATTCAAGTCTCATATTCAATTTCGAATATAAATTCACAAATTCCATTTACTTATTTAAAAGCCCAATTTCGATTCAAACTTCATTAACTAATTTCTCTTCTAATTAGTTACCCTATTCCATAATTACAATCTGGTTTTTGTTTCAAAAATCAATCCATTTACTTTACTTGAGTTCATATTTATTTTATTACTCAAGCCTGGATTTTTCTAATGGACATTCGGATTTTATTTATTTAAAATCCTTTTATTTACTTAAATGAACCGTTATAGTTTTATAACGATTATGGCGCTGATTTTTTGGAAAATTGATTTTTGACATAACTCAAAATCTATACGATGAAATCAAAAATTTTCTCTTCCATTAGAAAACTATTATTCAAACGGTCCTGACGATTCTTGTTTCAAAGAATTCCAACTTAATTTGAGTTCTATATACTCAACTTAAGTTCGAAACGCCAAATTACGAACTACTGCGTCGCGGCGAGTTCGTTTTAATTATATTTATATATATAAACTTTTAAACTTCATTTAAAATAAATTCAACTCCATTCTGATATATTTTTAATATATATTAAGTCCATTTTTCCAATTCAACATAATATTTTCGATCTTCTCAAATTTCGATTTTCCCTAACTCGGAAATAAATTTATTTATACTTTGATCTTCTATATTCAAATTCCATTTCAATTCTATTTGAATTCTATATTCAAATTCCATTTCAATTCTATTGAATTCTATATTCAAATTCCATTTCAAATCTGTTTGAATTCTATATTCAAATTCCATTTCAAATCTATTTGAATTCTATATTCAATTTCCATTTCAAATCTATTTAAAAACCAAAAATCTTATTTTGGAGTATTCTCTTTATCAACACTTATCTATATAATTATAGAACCTATTTTCATGTTTTATCTCTGTTTCTATTTTAAATATCCTAATTGGGAAAAATCTATTTTTTTATAAATCCGACATAGTCGAATTCAAACATAAATCCTAAGGATTTATTCAACTTCATTTATATTCCGAATATCGGAATAAAGTTAAATCATATATTATTTAAACCGATTCTAAGTTCTCACTTAAAATTCACTTTTGAATTTAAATGTTTAAATTATCTAAATGGTAATTTTTCACCTTTCTATTTACAAACACCATTATTAAACAAGTCTCGCTTTCAAATAAAATATTTATTCTTTGGAAAATATATTTCCTTTCCCAAAGTCACACTTGTATTTCTATTTTCTGAATTATCCAATGATAATTCATTTCACTTTATTTATAAACTCCGTTTATAAATGAACTACTTGTTTTTATTCTTTAAAATAAGTTAATATTTCTATTCTATTCGAATTTCAAATTTTATTTTAGAAAAATAGAATTCCCTTTTTAAATCTGAAAAATTCCTTTTCATGATAATTTTAAATATCAATATTTAGGCCCAGTGATATTTAAACACACAAACAACCAATTATTTATTTCAGGTTTTCTAACACATCATATGTCACAGTATATATGCAAATAAATAAACAAACAGATAATATACTTTTGAGGGATCCAGTTGGATCCCTCCAACCTGTTTTCCTGCATCCAAATATATTAGTCAACATAAATAATACCCATCCTGCTTCGAGGTAGGATATCACGGTATGAAGGTCATCCACTAATATATTTGTGGGGCGCATAGGGAAATCATCCGCTAATGATACCGGGGGCATCCGCTAATGAGACTGCGGGAATCCAACCACCAATATATATATATATATATATATATATATATATATATATATATATATATAATAGCCACGAACACCAATCCTAAATAACTAATATATATTTATAATAGCCACAGTAATATTTTAACGCTACCAACCAACCATCAAACAATTATTTTAACGAATAAAATAATTCTAAATAAAATATGAGTGATATTTTACTCACCGTGGTTTTAATTTGCTGAGTACCCCATTTAAGCTTATCATAAAGATTTCACGATTCCTTCATACCTCTGTTTCCAATGTAAACAATATAAATATATTTCAGTTATTGAACTAGACCAATTTAAATTAAATTAATTACTCATGTGTAAACTAAATTCCAAATTAAACCTTAATTTTACTTAAATGATAAGTCTACATATTTATTTCTTTACTAGCTAATTTCCTTTATATAAAATGATTATATGAATTATCAATTATATACACTAATTTCCATGCATTAAATTATTTAACACAAACAAAAATACTTAAACTAATTATTTATCTTGAAATAAATTCATAGTGTGATCATCTCTTTTAACTTATAAATTTATTTCTGAAGTTTCTATTTGAAATAAAAATGTAATTAACACTTAATTAAAAATAAATAAATAATCTATCTTTACCTTAATCAACATTACTTTATCTTCTTTCCAAAAGTCACGGCTCACTGTAAAATAACTGAACCAATTCACCATAGAATCAACACTCCATTCTCACTTATCCGCATTCCATCCTCGTACTCTAGTCCAGCTCGTTGTCCAAATCTGCGTCGACTTTACAACAACATCGCGAACTCCAAATACCACTTCGATTTGAACTCATGAACAACTACAGGATGCGAACCCCTAAATCGAAATCTTGAACTGCTCTATCCATTTTGGTCAACTTCTGTAAAATGGCCATCGCACCTGCTATTGGAAATCGACGTGTTCCCATCAACGAATGCCCAAACCGACGATTATCCTTTCCTATCGCGATTTGCTCCTTTCTGGGCTGTGACCTTGACACTGTCGCGATTCCACTCCAGTGATCGGAGCTTACCAAATCCACCTCGTATGATGCATCGTACACCCTGAAGCCCCTTGCGCCTTCAGTCTGACCTAAACCCAAGCCGTCATCCATCGCGAGTGCTCCCAGCTTGGATCGAGATTCGTGGGACTTCGGTTTTTAAATCGCGATGCTATTTTTCTCTTTTGAAGTGAATCGATTCGATTTTACACTATTTGAGGGTGGCCATTTTTAATTCGAGCTGAAGCTTTGAAAGATTCAGATGAACGAATTTTGAAAGGAAAAGAAAAGGGAAAGCATATCGCGATTTTATAAAGGAAGGTGTGACTTTGAAAGGAACAGCGAGGCCAGCAATTTGTGGAGTGGAAGAGGAGAACGTGGTTGATTTTCCTCCTTTTGCTTTTCTGTGAACGAGAGTGGAGGAAGAGGGGTAGGAGTTAAATACATAAAAGAGATATTTTTATATATATTCTATTGTATTTTAGTTTTTATTGGATAAATTTTCTAACTCCTTTTTGAACGCAACAACGGTCATTGCTAGGGTTATAACACTATTCTGAACACACTGGGATAGGTCATGAAGCCCAATTCGATCATCTGGAGAAGAAATTAATTTATATTGATATAAATTAAATTTTAAAACCCTGAATTCCTTAATAATAAATTAATATTATTATTCCACTTCAAACAGAAGTTTGTGTTGATCATCCGAACTGTTTTCGGTTTAGTGTTGACTTTGAATTCAAATAAATTCAATTTCGTATTTCGATAATTATATATATTCGAAATAAATCATATTTCGATTTTTAAATCGATAACTAAATATAAAAATTCATTTATATTATTAATTCAATATTTAAAATTAACCGACAAAATATCCGGGTTATTACATTACATATGAAGGTGGAGACCCAATGGGGGTAGATCATCATGGTGTTTAGAGACACTAGAGGGGCACATCCATCTGGTTATTCTACATGATTCTTGGTTGGACTGAAGGGAAGCACGTGGCTTCTGAGGGACACGACGGGGTACTGCATGCTTGTCTTCTATTGCGGTACATGCTCACGATGTACTCGTGGAGGTGGGGGTCTGCGCGACATCAGCCAGTGGGTATACCTTGACTGCAACTTTAGAGTTGGCAGTCAGAAGGCTTTCGAGGATGGCATTAGGTGATTTAGCGGTTTACCACGAAAGAAATTGGTCAGGACCAAATTAAGGATAGTAATCGTCTTATACCTGTCATTGACAGTCAGTGGGATGCATAAAGACTAGAGATAAACCAAGAGACCATCGATCTTTCACTATTGAGACATGGTTGACGGACATGCCAAATTGGATGATAGATTATTCGCTGGTGGAACGTAACTTAGCTCTTGATGTAGTCTTTTATTTGTCGAGGGAGAGGCCTGGGTAGGGCAATAGCCATCGTGAAAAGCAGACCATACCTGGATATCTATACTATAGGTCCTTTGAGCGGACCTATACAAATATGAAAAGCACCCGACTGAGTTCCGTGCATTGGATGCAGCCTTATTATGGGATTTGGGGTACCGTAGATAGTACGTATGTGTAAGGGTCTAGATACAAGCACCGGGTGTTGTATCATACAAGTTAGGGCATTATTTCGTATGCTTGCATGGCATAGCGAAGACGCTTCTGTGCGGTAACATGGCGTTATGATTTGGATCTCCGTACATCGTTCGACGTAGGGTACTTTTTCATGGCATGACGGTGGAGACCGTGCGAGGAGGGTACTATGGATTTACCTTGATATGTTGGGGGTAGCTACATATGTACTATGTTAGATGCTATGTTAAATTAATCTACTGGGATGTGAATGGGAATGACATGTGTATAAAGCCTTGAGTGTTGTTAACCCAAAACAACCTAATAAACAAGGAAATATAATTGAACGGTATATGTTGGGTTATTTCAGTATGTATAATTTTTCCACTCACAAGAACTTTTGTGTTCTGACCCCCTCCTCATAGCACAATCGCAGGTTAGCTTTGTGGCAGATATTAGATAGCTTCGGATACTAATTAGATAGTATTACTACTTCCGTAAGGTTAGATTTCATTATATTTTATCATTCGGTTGTGTGATGTTTTCTGAGCTCTGATCTATTTATTATCTTAGTCTTTTCTGCAGGATACCAGACAAGTTGACTCGAGCTTCGATAGATTGAGATTTTTAAGAAAAAAACGGTCTGTCGAAATTTGGGTTGTTACAACATGCCCTTATTCACGATACCATTGACACTTCATAAGGAAGCAGCGAGGTTGTCTATGAATGGTTTTATGATTTGGAAGAATACCTTTTTGTTGGCGAGGTTGATTGTTGCGTCCTTAAGGGCGAGTTGAGGCAACAAACGTAGAGGTAGGAAGAGATGAATCCGGTTGAGCTCGTTGCAAGGAGAGTTCTTTATTGATTAATTTATCATGTAACTCCTCAAATGATATGGGAGAGTCATGAGCATTCATTGATTCAATCACTGAAGTGTATGATGCATCGAAATCAACTAGTATCTTGTCCGTCAAGTAGTTCGATAGACTTGCCTAAAGTAGCCAATCGATCAGCCCATTCCTTAATGGATTGCATATAGTCAGAGATCGAGAGGCTACCTCTGACAATCCTATGGAATTTATCTTTGACTTTCTTAATGTGGCCTCGAGAGGTAAGGCAAAGGTACAAGTAAATGTGTCCTACAATTTTTTAGATGTTTTGACTTGAGCGATAATAGGATTTGGAGATAGATTGTCTATGAGAGCAACAAAAAGAAGATGATCTTGTACCTTCCAAAATGCGTGATTTGGATTAGGTTCTTACTGCCCGTCGATAACGATGATAGCTGGGGGACATGGAAGAGTTCCATCAATATAAGAAAAAAAATCATGACCAACAAGGAGGTCCTCGATTTGGAGTTTCCATGAGCGATAGTTTGAGGTAGTGAGTTTAATAACATTATGGATATTGAGAGAGAGGTGCAGGGTTTAGTAGGATCACTACCAGGAGATCCATGGGAGAGAGATGTTTGTGAGAAGTGGATCAATGCTCTGATACCATGTAGAAAAGAGATTACCAGAAGTTGTATATATTTATTGATTGTTTGCGGTAATATATAGAATTAAAAAAGAGATTGAGTTATACAGTCAATCACTATAAAATAAGAAGATTAAATTAAAAAATCTCTACATTTAAGGCTATAACTAGGAAGATAAGTATGAAATGATTGACTTAGAATATGTCAATCCTTTTCACCTATGCAGTAAATCATGTCTTTCTCTATTATATACAGGAATAATGAAATAAGATTTGCTTGAAAGTAGTCTTAAGTTTCCTTGAGTTTTTTCCTTCTTCGCCACCACTAAGGAGCTAAGAGACTATGTTTTTACTTTAAAAATAAATGGGTGAATGTTACAAATAAGTAGTTATTTTTATATCCGTTAATGAGTTAATTTGTTAGGCTTTATCCCTTTCTCAATTCACTTTATTGAGCTTTCTAATTCTCTACATAATAAGTTAATGTGCACCCAGATGCATATCATGATACTTCGTTAGTCATTAAATTTCAATTTTAATTTATCAAACCTTTTATGTCATAATTAATTTGTTAACTAATCAATCATTGAAATATTGATATCCTGCCTGTTTGCCAGTAACATTCCTTATTACTTTTCAATCAGGTTGATTAAGAAGTTAATAGAAATTAGAACATCAAGATGAAGATGAAACAGTTTTAAAACTGGAAAGCAATGATGCTTGGAAACAACTCTTAGAAATTTTAAGTGGATTGGAGTTAAGGAAAAAAGTTGGTACCGAGTCATATAGCTCTATGACAAGTCATTTTATTCAATCAAATTAGCATTTTGGTTTCAAACAACTCAGTCTCTAATCCATCTTCTCACGATCAAGTGGTTTCCAAAGTTCGGGTATGTTAACCCCTTCAAGAATGTATCAAATTAAACACTGCCAATTAAAAACTGATAATTTTCGGTTTGTAATTAATGACATGTAACAACCTAAATTTCGATAGACCATTTTTTTTTCAAAAATCCCTATTTATCGAAGTTTGAGTTGGCTTGTCTGGTATCCTGCAAAAAAGACAGAGATAATAAATATATCCGAGCTTAGTAAACATCTCACAACGGAATTGATAAAATATAACATAATCAAATATAGCCTTACCGGAGTACTAATACTGTCTAACCAGTATCCAAAGCTATCAAATCTCCGCCATAAACCTAACCCGCGAGTGTGTCATGAGAAGGGGGTCAGAACACAAAGTTCTGGTGATTGGACAAATTATACATTCTGAAATAACCCAACATATACCATTCAGTTGTGTTTTCTTATTTATTAGGTTATTTTGGGTTAACAGTTCCTAAGGCTCTACACTCACATCGTACCCATATACTCCGTGGTAGATTAACCTAATACAGTATATATGTAGCTATACCCCACATCTCAATGTACTACCTATGTTGCCCTCCTCGTACAGTCTCCACTATCATGCCACAGAAGCGTATGCAACACTCATCCTACACTGGATGACCTACGAAAATCCAAATCATTACGCCATGCAATCACACAGAACCATCATCGCTATGCTACGTAAGTGTATAGGAAATCGCATCCAAATTCCTTGGTCGAATCAATTCTAAACACGAACTAATGCCCTATTGTCTATGATACACCATCCAGTGCATGTATCCAGACCCTTACACGAACATACTATCTACTTTCCATATGTAACTCAATCAGGAGATTTCCATATTTGTAATGGTCTGCCTCGTTGGGCCTACAATACAGATATCTAGAGCATGGTCTGCATTTTCCCGGTGGCTATGGACTTACCTGACCCCTCCCTCAAGTAGTGAAAGACTACATCAAGAGATAAGTGGCGTGCCCCTAGCAAACAATCTAACATCCAATTTGGCGTATCCCGCAAGCAACATCTCGATAGTGAAAGATCGATGGCCGCTTGGTTTAGCTCTAGTCTTTCCGCATGCCACTTACTGCCGATGATATGTACTCGACGATTACTATCCTATATTAGTCTAGACCCAGCCTCTTCCCAAGGCAATCACTGAATCACCTAACATCATCCGTAATAGCCTTCTGACTTTTAACTACAGTTGAAGTCAAGGTATACTCACTGGGTGGTACCGCGCAGACCCAATCTCTGCGAGTGCAGCCTGGGTATGCACCGCAGCTGAGGACCACCACGAAGTACCCTACCACGTCCCTCGGAAGCCGCATGCTTCCCTCCAGTCCCACAGAGCAATCAGACAGAATCACCAAGCAGATAAACCAAGCAGAATAATCAGATAAACGTGCTCCTCTCGTGTCTCCAGACACCACGGTGATCTACCCCCGGTTGGTTCTTTACCTTCGTATGTGTGGACTAGTCCAAGTGCATCACATTAACGTGTTATTAGATCTTACGTTTGATATTTTAATCGCGAGTTTGTCATATCTTATCAGATTGCCAATTAACTTGATTATCCACATTTTTACTTCTTATTCAAGTTACCAGGTTTTCTCTGAACCCCTTATATCTCTAAGGAATAGACCCCTCTCGCTAATTAATCTAGTGATTTAATTTAACCCATTTTAAGTTCATTAATAAGCCAGATCGATATCATGTTATTAGTTATATTATAATTAATGAACGTAATCTACATTCCTTTTTATCACCATGTCATTTATTGTCCAATTACATGTTTACAAGTTACAATAACAAGCTTTACTTAATGTATTATTAAGTATATTCTTCCCCAACTCTCATATTTTATTATGACATGTTTTAATACATAATTAAGTACAACTTATTTCATTTCATAAGTCTACCTATTTTACTCTTTAATATTTAATGATAACCTCGTCTTACATTGCTGTCAAAACTTGTTGTTGTTTACTTATTAACTTAGTTCCTTTAACTAAGGTGTATTAATAAGTACCCTTTTCATTTATTATAACCCATGTTATAATTTCTACTTGTCCCTAGGATAAACCTTCCTATTATATTACATTCTCATTCATATAATTAATTATAATAGGTTATATTCCCCATTCATCATTATTCTATTTAGGTTCCTTAATATGAACCAACCTTTACAGTTGTAAACTTTTTTTAATTACTGTCATGTACATTTCATTATTTCAGGAAAAACATTTCATACACCTCATTAGTTTGGTCAACAAAAAGATATAACGGTCTATTTCCATAACGCACACCAAATTAGATTCGTAGTTGCAAGCTATTTCTATTATTTCTAATGTGGACATACATACATATTTTATCGATTAGTGTGCAATGCGGTAAAAAAAATATCCATTCCTCACTAATCCCCTTTTTCTTTCTCTTTTTGCAACTATGTTCCCAGTAATTTTGTTGTTAAGGAAATAATCATTTTCCCCATATCCGACTAACTCAGTCCACTATAAAACTTGTCTTTTTAATTTCTGAGTTCAACATTATTTGCTGTTTTCATTTACCATTTTCAACTACTGTAATTTTCCATATTACTGCCAAACTAACATGTTATTCCTAGTTACTGCCAAATTAACATATTCTCTGAATTATTATTGAATAGTAATCTCAAGACTGTGTGCATGACTATTATCACATTTGTCATTTCGGTATTATAATAATTCTTGAACAAATTGCAAAACAATATTCTCAACTTATTTTAAATAAGATTAATTGCAATTACCACATATTACATTTATTTAACATGTTAAGAATTACGGGGAATGAACACGGTAAATATATCATTACGCAAAAGGTATAATTTTAAATTCCCACACCTGACTGCTTTCCAATCCTTGAAACCGATTCACATCTATGATTTTGTGTCCTTCCTAACAAAATATAGTATTAAAATAACCACGGATCTACAAATCTGATGCTAAAAGAAGAGAGAAAGAAATGAAGAAGCCTAAATCATATTTACAAGACTTGCCTCACGTTGATCAGAAATTTGAACACCTATATCGTAGATATATATTCTTTGTATTCAAAACGTGAATCAGAATCCCTTAAAGCTAATATTCTAATTTCTGTAAGATTTGGAGAAGAAAGAAAATGGCAGAGCCTTAGCATTGTCCTAGAAAATATGAGTTAAGAACTGCGAGTCAATTTATAGGTGTACAGGACACTCTGATCCACCAGATTAAGTAATATAAAATCTGAACCATTTAAATCAGAAAAATAAGTCACAAACAAAGCATATCTGGCCTCGGTGCATCGACCCGTGCGTCGACCCACCTTAAGGTTGTGTCGACCCTATGGTCGACCCAGCTTGTAGGTCTTGAACATATTTGCTACCGCTTTTAATTTATGATTAACGTTAAATACTAACATTTAGTTTGTTTCTAAATATTATTTATCTAAATTATTATTTTCCACTTATAACTCATATCAAAATACAAATTTCAAATTTGTCCCCATATATATGCATACAACCTTTTAATTATTAATTATTCAATAACTTTCCCATACGGACTCTGTTTGGGACAAGTCATATATCAAAAGGAATTAGAAAATTACCATGAACACAACGGTATATGTTTCGAGGCAAAATTCTAAAATTATAAATTATCGATATTTTCGTTTATTATTTATATAAAATACGGGGTGTTACATTCTCCCCTCCTTAGGAAATTTCGTCCTCGAAATTTGATAAGGATGGAGTGGTGTTCTTCCTGGCATAAATTGCAACCATTGTGAGACCCCACGTCTGTTAATATCACTCTTTAACAGAATGCATTAAGTTTCGTGAAGCGTTACAGGTAAACAGAAATAGAAACATCACAAGAACGATATAAATAATAGCGGAATTTAAAATTTTATTTTCTAAATAGAAAATATCGTGGTCCAAACTCAGTTACAACATAAGTCTGAAATGTAGAAAACCCATTACATCAATTTAAATATCTACCTTGGACTAAAATCATTAGAGTACAGTAGTATAAAAGCATAGTCCCAAAATATAGCCTTATCAGAGAAGACAAGAAATCAAAGCAGTACGTCTAAGCAGTTCCAAGCAGAATGAAAGAGAGAATCCTAATCAAGCCTAAGTATTCCCACCCTGAGAACCTGGAGGGGAATAGGAAGAGAGAGAAAAGGAAACAAAACGGGTCAGACATAAAGTCTGGCGAGTCCAGTTACTTTTAGCCTATAAATAAGTAAAAGCATCATGGTAGGCATATAAACTGGATGAGAGAGATAACAGTATCATAAGACAAGTATAGCAAACTAAGCAGGATAAACAGAACAAACAGAAAAGAATATATTACGCTTCTCAAATTCTTTTCACTATACCAATACTAGTATAACGGAAACAAGATGATCCAAACAAGAACAAGATGGCAGACTTAGGTGTACTTCTAGTGAGGGGTTTTAACCCAAACAATAATAACAGGCAGCCCAACAGAAATGATAGGTGTTAACCCCAACGATAATAACGGGCTCCTAAACAAGTAAGACTAGATGTACCCTCATTACTACTCCCAATCGATCGGCTCCCTATCACGTAGACACATTGTGCTAGCCCCCACAATAGGATGTATCACTTCCTAAAGTGGCAAACCCTTTATTATTGAGATGCACAACCAACTACTGTTGTCACAACGTCTTATTATCCCGACGCAAGTAGATTTATGCACGCACATGAATCCGACGGAGTGCGCCGTCAACATCCCCACTTAATGAACCTCTTACAATCAACTCAATAAGTGTGCCGATACTGTAAAAACCCGTAACTTCCCCGTAAAGGAAAGCGTCGGATAGTTCGAGAACAAACCACAACAGAACGCATACAGAAGAACATTTCACTGTATATTACAACAATGCATCAGATTACAAGAATATACAGAGTATAAATGAATATTACACAGAAATATCTGAGATTTAAATTACATTTAAATACATCGCAGCGGAAAATAATACAATACACAACTAGAATGGGATATACGGATACAAAGCTTTCCGGATATCGTTCCAGCTGTAAACCAGGATCCTGTGAATATAAATCTGCAAAACCAAAACTACTAGCTGCCCGTGTCAAAATAAGGGAACCCAGAGTTTAGGTTAAAACAATAAACTCCAGGTCAGTCATGGGACTGGTGTGAGAACTAAAACAGTTAATCTTTATTTTTAATGTTAGGTAAATTAAGGGACCGCGCCGTATAACACGGAACGGGTTTCCTCCCAAGAATACCAGTGCATAAAACAACAGCGCAATGCTAAATAAAGAAAAATGAAGCTATTATAAGACCCAGGTCCTATCATACAATGCAACGCAAGCCGGGGGATAGGGTTTTTACCTTATAATAGCCAAGAATGCTTGATACTTTTAAAACAAATCATTTGATACTATTATAAGTGCATAGTGTATAAAACAACTTCAAATAATAAGTATCAATCATAGGCGGCATGAGCGTCCCATGCCACTATGTCGCCATATATAGGTTTACAAATAAAACCGCAAATGTCACGTATTTGGAAATTGGATTTCCTTCTATGAACCGAGGCAAAAGATAGTCCTCTACCGATTCGAGACTGCCTAGCCCGAGTCTCAGGATCAGAGCTCGAGTGACCCTAGGAGCGACAGGGCCGGTCCACCGATGTGGATTAAAATGCCTGAGCACTGCGTTTCGCCGCCCTTTGGGGCGTAAGCGAGCCAACAAATGACTCCATCGGACCCGGATCGTCCGATCTAACCGAGGCGCCTCGCAACAGCAACAACCACATAAGTCAAACTCGTCAGGGCGTGTAAAACCACTGACGGCACTTCTAGCTAGGAGGAAACGCAGGCCCTCCCTAAGGTCCTTTCTCCCGTTTTTGGTTCATACCGGGTGTGAAACTCGCGAAGTAAACGTTACACAAAGCTACGCCACAAAGGTCGTGCTTTGATCATCACCACAAGACTTTGCTTTTCAACAGAAGCCTCGATCCATTGCCACTTAGGCGTGCCACACAGGCAATTCACTCCATGCGTTTGATATCCATCAATATATAACCCCTGAGCTCGTACGTCTCAGAGAAGGGCGTTAAGCAAGAGAATAAATTCTCCGCCGCCAAACAGATATATATTTAATAGAGATCAATCACACGGACTAAAATCCAATGTCAGACACACAGTCCATTTACAAGTCCGTTCTGGGTCTGAACGAAACCGGAGGCACCTAGTACCCCGCATATCCATCGATCTCCAAGTACGTCTGGACGATCACCAACTGTTTCCATCTTCTTGGGTGTACAGCCCAATCAAGATCATCAGTTATCACCCAAACGACGTGAAGACCTCCGGTCTTCGACCATCGTCTTCATCTTCGACTTATCGTCGTATCAGTTATTCAGAATGGGATAAACCCGGTCTTTCCGAATAACTCGCGTATATTTTAAATAAGTGTTACACAAACACAACATACGCCTCATTCCAATTCATTAGTCACTAACCGTAAATTAATCACGAGAATAATTCCCCAAATATTAACCCCGAAGGCCGAAACCAACATCAGATCAATATTCAGAAAACCATTCTGTTTGGCTAACCGACAGTCAATTTCTAAATTTCACATTCATAGGGAAAGGTTCCCATTAATTTTATCCAAGATAAATGTCTTGAATTTATTCTTTATTCTATTTTGAATATCAATTCAAAACTAGTCGGGATTAGCGAACTTTACCGACGTAATCATTTGTTTTAATTTCCCAATCCCAACCTATTCATCCCATGAAGTAAAACTGGTAGTACTTCATATCTAACACCACGGTGTTATCGGTAAATTCAATTACCATTTCACATTCAAATCTAATTAAAGATTTAACTATCGCCTGGAGCAAAACTGGTGATACTCCATTCTCGATCATTTCAATCTAATTAAAGATTCATTAAAACTCCACTTAGTTTTAATCGTTAACTGGGCTAAAGAATCAGTGTCGTTTAAAACACGGTTCACAATAAACCCAAAATCACATTCCATTAATTATCGGGTTAAAGAACGAGTGTTATTTAAAACACTGTCCACGATAAACCCAAATATCAATATCAATTCAATTCCAATTAAATATTATTTAATTGGTACACTTCATTAAATCTAAATAAAAAGATTTAATCTTTTCTCAACTGGGTTCAAGAACAGTGTTAGTGAAGACACCATTCACGACAAACCCCAAATCACATTTAATATTCAATACAAGGCTCTGAATAGAAAATATACCGGCTTATATTCAACATCAAATTCTACGACTAACAAATGTCGTATTGGAAATAACGATATAAATATATATCTTTCAAATTTCCATAACAACACCTGTGTAATAACGAATTCCAACATCGAAATATTCCGAAGACAATTTCGATTCAAATCCACTCCAATGAAATCATTGGAGATTCTGGTTATTTATAAAACCCTTTTCAAATTCAATTTATTTATTTAAAAATAAATAGAATTATAATTCTAGCTCAAAACTAGTTCATTTCGATAAAAATCTATTTTTGTCTTTTCAAATATGGAGTTTTTCATCCCAGTTATTTCTAAATCATTTCTTATGATTTTACACAAATTATTACTATTTTTAATAATTTTATCAAGGCCCGTACAGTCGATTTCCAACAATGGCCGTCGAACTGCACTTACAGCGACCTTTTTCAAATTTGATTTGGACATAATTCCAAATCCAACCGTTAGATTTCTAATTTCTAACATTCTTTAGAAAGCTCTTTTCGATACGAACCCAACGGTTCCGGTTTTAGGAGAATCCGACGGTCGGATCTCCCGTAATGTCCGTTTGAAACAAATGGTCGAAATTCGCGAACTGCCGCGGCGCGGCGCGTTCTATTCAGGCCATTATATTATATATATAATATATATAATATATATTTCGTCGATTTCTATTTAAAACGAATTATATAAATAGTTTTAAATTCGTTTCAAAAGCAATTTCAACTCCCTTTTCAATTCAAATCAAAATTGAATTCTTCTTTATAAATTCGTTTTAAAATTCATTTCTATTCAATTCAAATTTCAATTCAATTTGAATTCATTTCAATTCACTTTCAATTCAATTTGAATTCGTTTTCAATTCAATTCATTTCGAAATCGGTTTCAATTCAATTCATTTCGAAATGGTTTTCAATTCAATTCATTTCGAAATCGTTTTCAATTCAATTCATTTCGAAATCGTTTTCAATTCAATTCATTTCGAAATCGTTTTCAATTCAATTCATTTCGAAATCGTTTTCAATTCAATTCATTTCGAAATCGTTTTCAATTCAATTCATTTCGAAATCGTTTTCAATTCAATTCATTTCGAAATCGTTTTCAATTCAATTCATTTCGAAATCGTTTTCAATTCAATTCATTTCGAAATCGTTTTCAATTCAATTCATTTCGAAATCGTTTTCAATTCAATTCATTTCGAAATCGTTTTCAATTCAATTCATTTCGAAATCGTTTTCAATTCAATTCATTTCGAAATCGTTTTCAATTCAATTCATTTCGAAATCATTTTAAAATCGATATAAATATCGATCACGTCAAAATGGCGTCAATCTAATCAACACGGCTTCATAAATTTCTATTTTTCAAATATTCTATTTCAAATATTTCTTTTTCAAAATAGTTGTTATTATCAAAATATTTCGTTCAACACATGACCAATCTCAATGAATGAGTACTGTCAACACATGAACTTTTATTTTATAATATTCTTTATTTTTCAAATTGGAATGAGGCCCAATCAATTACTATATAAAGTTAATTATTCGGATTTTTCATACAACACATGTATATAATAGCATGGAAAAATAATCAACCATCAACCAAAGTGCACTACACTGTATAAGCATCAAATATAGATATCCAACGCTTAAAACAGCCTGTCAATCAACCGATCGACATATTCAATAAATCAGGATGAGTGAACTTCAAATTTCATCCCAACACCCGTGTGGGGTTTCAAACAATCAAACACAGATTTTATTTGTGCAGTTGGGCGATGTGTAAAATTTATCGACCCAATCAATATCCTTCAACTAGGTGTACATAAACAAACCGTCTGGTTTGTAAATGAATATTTATTCACTTCACGTTAAAAATTATATTTTTAACGATATAACATTTTATTCAACCTATGAATTTCTATTATTCATTTACACAATAAAATGATATTTTTATTTTCTAACATATTTTAGAAAATTTCAGCGGCATAACGGCACGATACTAGAAACGGGACGAGGCCTAGCCTTATCCCCGGTCTAGTGAAGGCCCACGCCATTCACACATCAATCATATCAATTTCATTTCACCAAACAATTCAAATCAACTCAAACAATCTAACTAACAACACAGCCAAACAAACAAGTCCATGGTCTGTGGACGATTGTGTCGGGTGCTACTAAGCACCGTCTGCATCCTAGTATATATATATATAACTAGAAAAATAAATTGAAAGGTGAGAAATTCTCACATATTGCTATCCTAGCTCCACGGCTCTTCATTTGCAGAAGTCTTCGTCGTTTCGCCTTCTTGTCACCTTCGTTGTCCGCTTTCACTACATATGTAAAAATCGAGTTTTTACTTTGCTATTCAATATATAAAAATCGAATTTTTAGTTCGCTATTCAATATATAAAAATCGAATTTTTAGTTCGCTATTCAATATATAAAAATCTTATTTTAATTTCGAAGTTCAACATATAAAAATCCTATTTTTATTTCGAAGTTCAATATATAAAAATCACATTTTTATTATTTAAAAATCTTTACTTTTCCTATTTTAAAAATCTTCACTTTTCCTATTTTAAAAATCTTTACTTTTCCTATTTTAATTTCGACAATATAAAAGATTATATTTTTATAACTTTACAACTTAAATAAAAAAAACCAGTTTTTAAACATTAATAAAATTCAGTTTTAAATCATTAATAAAATTCAGTTTTAAATCATTAATAAAATTCAGTTTTAAAGTAAAAATGAAAATAATAAAAAAAACAGTTTTATAGTAAAATAAAATAAAATCGGTTTTACTTACAAAAAAGGGGCTGATGCGGGGTCGGTTCTCGCGCTGAATCGGAGGCGGGGCTCCTCGCTGGTGTCGAGTCGGAGGTGGTAGGGAGGGTGGCTCGCGCGGACTGGGATGGTGGCGCCAGAAATCGAGGGGCGACGATGGCTAGGGCTTCAGGCGGTGGAGCTTTCGAGGGCTTGGGGGGGGGGGGGGTTCGATTGGGGAAAGGGGTCGATGGGGAGGGTGTCGATCGCCAGCGAAGGGGGGGGGGGGGGGAGAAGCGCGCCTCGCGCGGCGGCGCGGTGGGCGGATCGCGTGGATCGATTCCGCTTTTTTTTTCCTTTCTGATGAATGAGAAGATATCGGGGGGGCCTGGTTAAGGGGTTTTTTGGTTTTTTTTTCTATTTATTTATTTTTATTTATTATTTTATTATTTTTAAAAGTTGACTTTTACATACGTCATCAAAACGAGGCCCACCACCTGTCGTCCATAGCGTTTAACCCCCATTCTGAACACAATGGGATATGTATCGTCAGCTGATTCGGCTGTTACAACCAGTTTCCGTTAAATTTACATTTAAATTACTATATTGAATTTTAAAAGTACATTTCAAATTACCGGGGTCACATACTAACTTAAAAAATTCCAGAAAAATATTTTCTAGCTTCGTATTGACGATACGGTCCTAACAAAACTAGTTTCGTCGAATTCTGAGACCGTTAGAAAAATGGCCAATTTCCAGTCGATTAAAATCAACTGAAATGGTCAAAACACGTTTTCCTTTGCCACGCTCACATATTGATTCGAAAAATTATGAAATTTGGAATCTAGCAATAATTCGACATCACGGACCCAACAAAACTGGTTTCGTCGAAATCCGAGGTCATTTGCAAAATGTCCATTTTTAAGGGCCTGAATTCCATAGCGACTATTCAGAATTTTCAATTGGACATATCTTTTGATTCCCGATATGAAATCTTGATTATTCGGATTCGTTGGAAAGATATTCACTATTAGATTCCATTATTTTTGGTTTCACTAAAATCCGGATTGTTTTGCACCCGGTACATTCAATTGAAGTTCGAAATCGAATTATCGAACTACCGCGCCATTTTCAATTCCTTTTATAATTATATATAATTATTTATATTCTAACGACGACGCATATAATATATACGTTCTAATTCCATTCAAAATAATTTTCTCGTCGATATTATTTAAAATAATCCATTTTAAATATTCAAAATTCGCTAAAATTGCCAAAATAAAAAATTTAAACTGGCCCAGATTTTCCGGGTTGTTACAATCTCCCCCACTTAAAACTTTTCGTCCCCGAAAAGGAACAAAGTCGAAAGTGGTTTAATTAATCAGCTCTACATTCGATCTGGCTTCCATTCTCCAACTTTTCAGTTTCTGAGAATTTTCAAAATTTCAAAAATTTGGCTAACACCCTAAATTTTCGAAAAATTTCGCCATAACCTCCCCTGCACCGGGAGCATCAGGGAATTTCAAATAGCTTCCCCGGTCCTTCAGATCTCAAAAAGAAAAAGAAAAAGCCAAGCGGCTAGCCAATAGGCTCACAAAATCATCATCACCCAAACAAAACAGGAAATTATGTAGTAAACATGTACCTATTTGTCGGGCAAACAAATTTTATTCTCTGGCTCTAGCCTCCTTGCTATGACCTGTTCAATGATATATATGTATATGCAAACAAATGCGACCAATTTTCAATACAATTCAATATTTGATTCAATTAGGCTAAATGGTTCAAAATTAGCAAACAAATGAACAAACAACACAAACATCAATCAATTAGTGAATTAGAGTTTCAAATTCATAATTTTGATACATACACAAAAATCAGATTTTTGGTGCCAAATCACAACAATAGATCCTATATAGTTTTTGGTTCTCACACCAGTCTAATGGAAACATATAGAAATCACACCTTCGAAACACGAAAATAAATACTGGTGATGGCGCGCCATTATCAGAATCATGTCCGGGCGACTAGAGTGTGACTCTATATCTATCCAGTATATTAAAATTTCGAATACACGCGGATCAGACGTATACGCAAAATCTATATATACTGGATTGTCCACATCAATATAAATAGATAATCAAATACGAATAATTGATTTAAATCTTCAAAACAAAAATTGTTTTCATTTTAAAAATATACTCTTCACACTCGTTCTAGGATACTACTGATCCTATCTCTAACGAGTCATTCTAATTGGATATTACTAATCCAATATCTGATGAATTCTTTCGTATGGTTCTAATGTGCCTTGTTCTCTAGCTTTGTAAACCAAAGCTCTGATACCAACCGTAAAAACCCGTAACTTCCCCGTAAAGGAAAGCGTCGGATAGTTCGAGAACAAACCACAACAGAACGCATACAGAAGAACATTTCACTGTATATTACAACAATGCATCAGATTACAAGAATATACAGAGTATAAATGAATATTACACAGAAATATCTGAGATTTAAATTACATTTAAATACATCGCAGCGGAAAATAATACAATACACAACTAGAATGGGATATACGGATACAAAGCTTTCCGGATATCGTTCCAGCTGTAAACCAGGATCCTGTGAATATAAATCTGCAAAACCAAAACTACTAGCTGCCCGTGTCAAAATAAGGGCACCCAGAGTTTAGGTTAAAACAATAAACTCCAGGTCAGTCATGGGACTGGAGTGAGAACTAAAACAGTTAATCTTTATTTTTAATGTTAGGTAAATTAAGGGACCGCGCCATATAACACGGAACGGGTTTCCTCCCAAGAATACCAGTGCATAAAACAACAGCGCAATGCTAAATAAAGAAAAATGAAGCTATTATAAGACCCAGGTCCTATCATACAATGCAACGCAAGCCGGGGGATAGGGTTTTTACCTTATAATAGCCAAGAATGCTTGATACGTTTAAAACAAATCATTTGATACTATTATAAGTGCATAGTGTATAAAATAACTTCAAATCATAAGTATCAATCATAGGCGGCATGAGCGTCCCATGCCACTATGTCGCCATATATAGGTTTACAAATAAAACCGCAAATGTCACGTATTTGGAAATTGGATTTCCTTCTATGAACCGAGGCAAAAGATAGTCCTCTACCGATTCGAGACTGCCTAGCCCGAGTCTCAGGATCAGAGCTCGAGTGACCCTAGGAGCGACAGGGCCGGTCCACCGATGTGGATTAAAATGCCTGAGCAATGCGTTTCGCCGCCCTTTGGGGCGTAAGCGAGCCAACGAATGACTCCATCGGACCCGGATCGTCCGATCTAACCGAGGCGCCTCGCAACAGCAACAACCACATAAGTCAAACTCGTCAGGGCGTGTAAAACCACTGACGCCACTTCTAGCTAGGAGGAAACGCAGGCCCTCCCTGAGGTCCTTTCTCCCGTTTTTGGTTCATACCGTGTGTGAAACTCGCGAAGTAAACGTTACACAAAGCTACGCCACAAAGGCCGTGCTTTGATCATCACCACAAGACTTTGCTTTTCAACAGAAGCCTCGATCCATTGCCACTTAGGCGTGCCACACAGGCAATTCACTCCATGCGTTTGATATCCATCAATATATAACCCCTGAGCTCGTACGTCTCAGAGAAGGGCGTTAAGCAAGAGAATAAATTCTCCGCCGCCAAACAGATATATATTTAATAGAGATCAATCACACGGACTAAAATCCAATGTCAGACACACAGTCCATTTACAAGTCCGTTCTGGGTCTGAACGAAACCGGAGGCACCTAGTACCCCGCATATCCATCAATCTCCAAGTACGTCTGGACGATCACCAACTGTTTCCATCTTCTTGGGTGTACAGCCCAATCAAGATCATCAGTTATCACCCAAACGACGTGAAGACCTCCGGTCTTCGACCATCGTCTTCATCTTCGACTTATCGTCGTATCAGTTATTCAGAATGGGATAAACCCGGTCTTTCCGAATAACTCGCGTATATTTTAAATAAGTGTTACACAAACACAACATACGCCTCATTCCAATTCATTAGTCACTAACCGTAAATTAATCAAGAGAATAATTCCCCAAATAAAAACCCCGAAGGCCGAAACCAACATCAGATCAATATTCAGAAAACCATTCTGTTTGGCTAACCGACAGTCAATTTCTAAATTTCACATTCATAGGGAAAGGTTCCCATTAATTTTTTCCAAGATAAATGTCTTGAATTTATTCTTTATTCTATTTTGAATATCAATTCAAAACTAGTCGGGATTAGCGAACCTTACCGACGTAATCATTTGTTTTAATTTCCCAATCCCAACCTATTCATCCCATGAAGTAAAACTGGTAGTACTTCATATCTAACACCACGGTGTTATCGGTAAATTCAATTACCATTTCACGTTCAAATCTAATTAAAGATTTAACTATCGCCTGGAGCAAAACTGGTGATACTCCATTCTCGATCATTTCAATCTAATTAAAGATTCATTAAAACTCCACTTAGTTTTAATCGTTAACTGGGCTAAAGAATCAGTGTCTTTTAAAACACGGTTCACAATAAACCCAAAATCACATTCCATTAATTATCGGGTTAAAGAACGAGTGTTATTTAAAACACTGTCCACGATAAACCCAAAAATCAATATCAATTCAATTCCAATTAAATATTATTTAATTGGTACACTTCATTAAATCTAAATAAAAAGATTTAATCTTTTCTCAACTGGGTTCAAGAACAGTGTTAGTGAAGACACCATTCAAGACAAACCCCAAATCACATTTGATATTCAATACAAGGCTCTGAATAGAAAATATACCGGCTTATATTCAACATCAAATTCTACGACTAACAAATGTCGTATTGGAAATAACGATATAAATATATATCTTTCAAATTTCCATAACAACACCTGTGTAATCACGAATTCCAACATCGAAATATTCCGAAGACAATTTCGATTCAAATCCACTCCAATGAAATCATTGGAGATTCTGGTTATTTATAAAACCCTTTTCAAATTCAATTTATTTATTTAAAAATAAATAAAATTATAATTCTAGCTCAAAACTAGTTCATTTCGATAAAAATCTATTTTTATCTTTTCAAATATGGAGTTTTTCATCCCAATTCTTTCTAAATCATTTCTTATGATTTTACACAAATTATTACTATTTTTAATAATTTTATCAAGGCCCGTACAGTCGATTTCCAACAATGGCCATCGAACTGCACTTACAGCGACCTTTTTCGAATTTGATTTGGACATAATTCCAAATCCATCCGTTAGATTTCTAATTTCTAATATTCTTTAGAAAGCTCTTTTCGATACGAACCCAACGGTTCCGGTTTTAGGAGAAACCGACGGTCGGATCTCCCGTAATGTCCGTTTGAAACAAATGGTCGAAATTCGCGAACTGCCGCGGCGCGGCGCGTTCTATTCAGGCCATTATATTATATATATAATATATATAATATATATTTCGTCGATTTCTATTTAAAACGAATTATATAAATAGTTTTAAATTCGTTTCAAAAGCAATTTCAACTCCCTTTTCAATTCAAATCAAAATTGAATTCTTCTTTATAAATTCGTTTTAAAATTCATTTCTATTCAATTCAAATTTCAATTCAATTTGAATTCATTTCAATTCACTTTCAATTCAATTTGAATTCGTTTTCAATTCAATTCATTTCGAAATCGGTTTCAATTCAATTCATTTCGAAATGGTTTTCAATTCAATTCATTTCGAAATCGTTTTCAATTCAATTCATTTCGAAATCGTTTTCAATTCAATTCATTTCGAAATCGTTTTCAATTCAATTCATTTCGAAATCGTTTTCAATTCAATTCATTTCGAAATCGTTTTCAATTCAATTCATTTCGAAATCGTTTTCAATTCAATTCATTTCGAAATCGTTTTCAATTCAATTCATTTCGAAATCGTTTTAAAATCGATATAAATATCGATCACGTCAAAATGGCGTCAATCTAATCAACACGGCTTCATAAATTTCTATTTTTCAAATATTCTATTTCAAATATTTCTTTTTCAAAATAGTTGTTATTATCAAAATATTTCGTTCAACACATGACCAATCTCAATGAATGAGTACTGTCAACACATGAACTTTTATTTTATAATATTCTTTATTTTTCAAATTGGAATGAGGCCCAATCAATTACCATATAAAGTTAATTATACGGATTTTTCATACAACACATGTATATAATAGCATGGAAAAATAATCAACCATCAACCAAAGTGCACTACACTGTATAAGCATCAAATATAGATATCCAACGCTTAAAACAGCCTGTCAATCAACCGATCGACATATTCAATAAATCAGGATGAGTGAACTTCAAATTTCATCCCAACACCCGTGTGGGGTTTCAAACAATCAAACACAGATTTTATTTGTGCAGTTGGGCGATGTGTAAAATTTATCGACCCAATCAATATCCTTCAACTAGGTGTACATAAACAAACCGTCTGGTTTGTAAATGAATATTTATTCACTTCACGTTAAAAATTATATTTTTAACGATATAACATTTTATTCAACCTATGAATTTCTTTTATTCATTTACACAATAAAATGATATTTTTATTTTCTAACATATTTTAGAAAATTCCGGCGGCATAACGGCACGATACTAGAAACGGGACGAGGCCTAGCCTTATCCCCGGTCTAGTGAAGGCCCACGCCATTCACACATCAATCATATCAATTTCATTTCACCAAACAATTCAAATCAACTCAAACAATCTAACTAACAACACAGCCAAACAAACAAGTCCATGGTCTGTGGACGATTGTGTCGGGTGCTACTAAGCACCGTCTGCATCCTAGTATATATAAATATATATATATATATATATATAACTAGAAAAATAAATTGAAAGGTGAGAAATTCTCACATATTGCTATCCTAGCTCCACGGCTCTTCATTTGCAGAAGTCTTCGTCGTTTCGCCTTCTTGTCACCTTCGTTGTCCGCTTTCACTACATATGTAAAAATCGAGTTTTTACTTCGCTATTCAATATATAAAAATCGAATTTTTAGTTCGCTATTCAATATATAAAAATCGAATTTTTAGTTCGCTATTCAATATATAAAAATCATATTTTAATTTCGAAGTTCAACATATAAAAATCCTATTTTTATTTCGAAGTTCAATATATAAAAATCACATTTTTATTATTTAAAAATCTTTACTTTTCCTATTTTAAAAATCTTTACTTTTCCTATTTTAAAAATCTTTACTTTTCCTATTTTAAAAATCTTTACTTTTCCTATTTTAATTTCGACAATATAAAAGATTATATTTTTATAACTTTACAACTTAAATAAAAAAAACCAGTTTTTAAACATTAATAAAATTCAGTTTTAAATCATTAATAAAATTCAGTTTTAAATCATTAATAAAATTCAGTTTTAAAGTAAAAATGAAAATAATAAAAAAAAACAGTTTTATAGTAAAATAAAATAAAATAAAATAAAATCGGTTTTACTTACAAAAAAGGGGCTGATGCGGGGTCGGTTCTCGCGCTGAATCGGAGGCGGGGCTCCTCGCTGGTGTCGAGTCGGAGGTGGTAGGGAGGGTGGCTCGCGCGGACTGGGATGGTGGCGCCAGAAATCGAGGGGCGACGATGGCTAGGGCTTCAGGCGGTGGAGCTTTCGAGGGCTTGGGGGGGGGGGGTTCGATTGGGGAAAGGGGTCGATGGGGAGGGTGTCGATCGCCAGCGAAGGGGGGGGGAGAAGCGCGCCTCGCGCGGCGGCGCGGTGGGCGGATCGCGTGGATCGATTCCCCTTTTTTTTTTTATTTCCTTTCCGATGAATGAGAAGATATCGGGAAGGGGCCTGGTTAAGGGGTTTTTTGGTTTTTTTTTCTATTTATTTATTTTTATTTATTATTTTATTATTTTTAAAAGTTGACTTTTACATACGTCATCAAAACGAGGCCCACCACCTGTCGTCCATAGCGTTTAACCCCCATTCTGAACACAATGGGATATGTATCGTCAGCTGATTCGGCTGTTACAATCAGTTTCCGTTAAATTTACATTTAAATCACTATATTGAATTTTAAACGTACATTTCAAATTACCGGGGTCACATACTAACTTAAAAAATTCCAGAAAAATATTTTCTAGCTTCGTATTGACGATACGGTCCTAACAAAACTAGTTTCGTCGAATTCTGAGACCGTTAGAAAAATGGCCAATTTCCAGTCGATTAAAATCAACTGAAATGGTCAAAACACGTTTTCCTTTGCCACGCTCACATATTGATTCGAAAAATTATGAAATTTGGAATCTAGCAATAATTCGACATCACGGACCCAACAAAACTGGTTTCGTCGAAATCCGAGGTCATTTGCAAAATGTCCATTTTTAAGGGCCTGAATTCCATAGCGACTATTCAGAATTTTCAACTGGACATATCTTTTGATTCCCGATATGAAATCTTGATTATTCGGATTCGTTGGAAAGATATTCACTATTAGATTCCATTATTTTTGGTTTCACTAAAATCCGGATTGTTTTGCACCCGGTACATTCAATTGAAGTTTGAAATCGAATTATCGAACTACCGCGCCATTTTCAATTCCTTTTATAATTATATATAATTATTTATATTCTAACGACGACGCGTATAATATATACGTTCTAATTCCATTCAAAATAATTTTCTCGTCGATATTATTTAAAATAATCCATTTTAAATATTCAAAATTCGCTAAAATTGCCAAAATAAAAATTTTAAACTGGCCCAGATTTTCCGGGTTGTTACAGATACCCCGACCTAGTTCGGGGTTCCCCATTTGGTACCAAGATGGGTTACTGACTGATACAGGTTCCAAACAACAGATGCTACAAGCTTCCCCCTAGGCTTGCATCCCCGCTACTAGGATTTAGACAGGTTATGCCTAACAAATTAACAAGGTTGAATTACCCAAAAAGATAAAATTGGTTAAGTTTGTCGGGTTTTTATATATATATATATATATAACTCGCCCCTACAGATTTAACAAGATTAACTTAACCCCTACTGATTCAAGCAAGTTTACTTAACCCCTACTCAATTTGACAGGTTCATGTAACCCCCAAAGATTTAACCAGGTTAAGTATTACAAGTTAACAGGTTACTACCATTTTCCATTTATGCATGTTAATGCACCAGATCTCTCACATTCAGTCGACCACTTGTGGATGCTGGATATACCGGTCAGTTTCGGGTAGACTTCAACCACAAGTTGACTTAACCTCGTGTCTTAACACCATTACGTGTACATTTATGCACTCGACCCCTCACATAAGATTAACCGCTTGTGGACGCTGGATTTGTCGGGTAGTTACGGGCAGACTTCTATCACTAGTGTAATCTAACCTCGTGTCTCTGTAGATCTTGGCATATTCATTATTTAACAATTTTTTCATGCTTATCTAATGTTATGCCCCAAATTCCAGCCTGATTCACGATACAGGTAATGCCCAAATTAAAATTTTAGATCAAGGTATAGATTATGCCGCCAAACCCCAAACATGTTTTACAATATAAGTTATGACCCAATTTATCATTCCCAACCGTTCCCAAATTCGTGCGTTCGCATATTTTAGCGATAGGCCTAGGCTCGAAGGTAGCCTGCTATAAAAAACAAAAAGGAAAGGAGGGAGAGAAGAGAACAGAAATAGGCATAAAGTCAAAACAGGCATATGATGGCAGAAATAGGCATACTAACAGAATAGGCATACGATGTCATGATTAGGCATAAGAACAGAATAAGCATAAGAATGGGCTTATGAGAACTAAATAGTATATTAAGTATACAAGTAGTGGCAGGTCTGTTTATTTATGATTCAAGTTTTTAGCAGGCACAAGTTTAGATCCAAACTTATAAACATGTCAAGATTACTATTTAAACGTGTATATCTAAAAATAACATGAACTCAATGTGACTGGATCGAAAGATCAGAGAATTGACTGTTGATGTTGTAGCAGAGATTCTTGTATGCTTATAAATTTATGTTGCAGAAGAATAGGCTAATTCAATCTGAGTAGGGGCAACACCTCATTGTCTTCATTGTTTTTGATGAATAAAACAATAGAAATGAGGTCCTATTTATAGCCTAAGGTCAACGAATCTCGTTCAGAAATGTGTCCAAGTATAGGGGAGGAATCTGCCCTAGATCTGTCTGGGGTCGAACCCGGGGTCGACCCTAGGGTCGACACCCCCGTGTAGGGGTCGACCCATGGGTCGACATCTATTGGGCAACACCCATGGGGCATGGGGTCGACCCCTAACGGTACGATTTCCCTTGTTTCCGCTCTTTGATTTTTGATTTTCTGGACATGATTTATTTATATTTATATTGCTTATATGTATACAAACTTCAAACCTTAATATCTTCTTCATATGATGTTCCTTTTATGCAAACTTGAAGTTTATCTTAAGCAAAATTATGAGACGAACGCAATGGCACATTCCATTTTACTTAATTCCCAATATTTAATTAAATATTCTTAAGTTTATTACTATAACGTTCTTCTAAAATTACGGGGTGTTACATTCTCGCCTACTTAAAGGATTTCGTCTCTTGAATCTCTAAGTTAAGAAGCATGTGTATCCTAACATCCATTATCCATCTACTCATCCCCCAATCACAGGCATCCATTGTCCTTGAAAGATTTCTAATGCTTATATGAATATATTCAAAGGTGTGTGTATATGTCCCTATACTAATGAGAAAAATCAGGCAATCTACTGATTCAGTTGACCTCCTTAATGCAATGTATGTCAGTGCCATGAATCCAACGTTTATGCAAATAATACTAATATATTATGTAAATGCTATATGCATGCACAATCATCCATCCAAATGTAACATCCATACGATGATACATCCATTTCCATTCATAAAAAGAAGAAAAATGCATATGCACCTATATGCAGTACGAGAGTGATTGAGCCGATCTAGTGCCTAGTGTGTGTGTGTGTGTATGTACATGCATCCACGAGCAACCACTAGAAAACACTTGCATCCACTTGCATCCATCAAACATAACATGTCTCAAATACATGTTTACATCCATTGGATTTCTACCTAAAGGTCGAAGATTCGATCGATAGGATATACCTAATGATAGAAACAAGTACGAATAAAAGCTTTGGAAAAAGAATTTAAGAACATACCCTTGAAAAGAAAAGGGTAAGAAGTGTGAATCTTGTCTTCAGTCTCCCAAGTTGCATTATCATGGTCATCTCCCAGTGAACTTTCATCAACTTGACCTGTCGGTTGTGAAGCTTCTTGACCTCTAATCCAAGAATACGGGTAGGAACTCGTCTAACTGTAGCCTCCCATTCCATCTCTACTTCCTCAAGCATACTCGGTTCAACTACTTATGCGGTATCATATAAGCACTTCCGTAAATGAGAAATGTGGAGTACATCATGAACCCATACCAGTCTTTCTGGTAACTTCACTCTAGAAACCATTTGACCAATCCTTTCTGTTATGGGAAATGGCCCTATAAATCTTGGCGCTAATTTTCCTATAGATCCATAAGGAACCACGTTCCTCAAAGGTGATAATTTGACGAAAACCATGTCTCCCACTTCCAACTCAATACCGGTCCTTCTCTTGTCTGCATAGGACTTCTGTCTATCCTGAGTTATCTTCATGCGTTTGCGGATAGTATCAATTTTCTCTGAAGTTTCCCTAATCATCTCAGGTCCAAGTAGAAACCTTTTTGTAGACTCCCACCAACAAGCCGGTGATCTATAGGGTCGTCCGTACAATGCCTTGAAGGGTGCCATGCCAATACTAGCCTGATAACTGTTGTTGTAGGCGAACTCTACCAAAAGAAGATGCTTTTCCCATGTCCCTCCGAAGTCTAGGATACACAGTCTTAAAAGATCCTCAAGAACACTATTAACCCTTTCCGTATGTCCATCGGTCTGAGGGTGATAAGCGGTGCTCAAACACATCTGTGTTCCTAATGCCTCTTGCAAGTTCCTCCAAAACGCACTGGTGAATATGGGGTCACGATCACTCACAATACTGGAAACTACTCCACACGAACGGATTATCTAACAAAGATAAATTGCTGCCAACCATGCTGCTATCTTCTTACTCTTAACAGGAATGAAATGAGCGCTCTTAGTAAGCCTATCAACTATAACCCAAATAATGGTGTTGCCTTTCCTCAATCTAGGCAAACCATCAGTGAAATCCATAGAGACACTCTCCACTTCCACTGTGCGACCTCCAAAGGATGAAGTAAACCACCGGGCTTCCTTTGCTCAGCCTTGACTTGTTGGCAAATCAAACATCGTGAAACAAACTCCACTACATCTTTCTTCATCCCAACCCAAAATAAAACCCTCTTCATATCTCTATACATCTTACCACTGACTGGGTGAGTAATCATCCTAGAATGATGGGCTTTCTCAAGGACTGTCTTCAACAAACTCCTAACTCGGGGAACAAAAAGCCTTCCATCTCGTCGCAACCACCCTCTATCATCCGTGGAATATTTATTGAGGTGACTGGAAGTCTCCCCTCTACTGAGCCTACCCAAAATGTCTGCTATTCGTGGGTCTTCTAACTGCAAAGTTCCAATCTTCTCAAAAATAGTAGCTCGCACCTCTAATGATGTCAATAAACCAGGTGTGAACTCAGTAGAGGGTTTGAAATCAAAAGCCGATACATACTCCAAGCTCTGCCTCTCTACAAATGGAGGACTCATAGTCATCCTCTGTCTGCTCAGTGCGTCTGCCACCACATTACCCTTACTAGGGGTATAAGCGATCTCAAAGTCATAGGATACTGGGAACTCCATCCATCTTTGTTGCCGCAAATTGAGATCCTTCTGCGAGAACAAATACTTGAGAGATTTATGATCGGTGTACAATTGGAACTTCTCTCCAAGTAGTTAATGACGCCAAGTCTTTAGCGCGAATACTATGGAGGCTATCTCCAAGTCATGGGTAGGGTAGTTCTTTTCAAGAACCCTTAACTGTCTACCTTCATAACATACTAACCTACCCTCTTGCATCAGAACCACACCAAGCCCTGTACCACATTCATCAATGTATACTATGAACACTTTGTTCCCATCAGGCAAAGTCAAGACTGGGGTTGTTGTCAGAGCCCTCTTTAATCGTTGAAAAGCATCCTCACAGTCTATTCCCCAAGAAAACGTCAAATTCTTATTTGTTAGTCTGGTGAGTGGGGCCGATATCTTTGCGAAGTCCTTAATCAACTTCCTATAATAGCCTGCTAAACCAAGAAAACTCCTCACCTCTGTTGCATTCTTTGGAATCTGCCAATCTTGAAATGCAACTACTTTCGCGGAATCTACTGCTATTCCATCCTTAGAGATAACATGCCCTAGAAATCTCACTTCCTCTCTCCAAAAATGACATTTGGAGAATTTTACCTTGAGCTGATGTGCAAAGAGAGTTTTCAAAACCTCCCTTAAATTTCGGGCTTGCTCTTACTCGCTCTTCGATAAAATCAAGATGTAAACAACGAAGACCACAACGAACTTATTTAGAAACTCCCGAAACATCCTACTGATCAGATCCACAAAATAGACAGGTGCATTTGTCAACCGAAAAGGCATGTCGAGCCATTCGAAGAAACCATCTGGAGTCCTAAAAGCGGTCTTTTCTATACTGTCCTCGGCCACCCTCAACTGATGAAACCCCATGGCCAAGTCTAACGGGGAGAAAACAGATGTACCAACAAGCTGGTCAAACAGATCATCTATTCTCGAAAGTGGGTGCCTATTCTTCTTCATGAGCTTATTCAATTCCTTGAAATCCATGCATACGCTAAGCGAACCATCCGCCTTAGTGGTGAATACTAAAGGAGCACCCCATTTAGATATGCTTCGCCTAATAAACCCTTTCTCAGTAGCTCCACTACTTGCTTGCTAAGCTCCCTCCTTTCTCTTGGAGCCATATGGCGCATAGGCAATGCAACTGGCTTTGCATTGTCCACCAAGTATATACGAAAACCAATCTCGCGCCTCGTAGTTAATCCCCGAACCTCCTCAAAAACATCAGGATATTCACAGACTACTAGTACAGATCGTAATTCATTGATAGATGCATCAAGCGACTCTAGGAAACTAAGCATGACAGACCCATTAGGGTCACAAGAAATATCGAGGGTCCTTCCATGGCAAGTCAAAAGTCTAACGACCCTCCTCTCATAGTCTAGAATGGCACCGTACATGGCTCGCTGATCCATCCCTAGAATCAAATCGTTGCCCATGAAACCAAGCACATATGCATCACACTCAAACTCGATGCCCATCACAGATATTCTCAAACTCCGACAAATCATAAACAAGTGATTCATACCTCTAATGGGGTTTGAGACAACAACGGGATCCAAAACTATACTAGTAATAAGGTGTGAAGACTCAACCACAGAATCAGATATAAAAGAATGTGAAGATCCAGAATCAAAAAGAGTCCTAACAGGATGATTGGAAAGAGAAATCAAACCTTCAATAGAAACTTTCCTACCTCTATTTGGTACACCAACCACGAGAGCATGCACCTGCCCTCCAAAAGATCCTGTCCTTTGGCCCTGACCTTGCTTCTACGGACAATCCTTATAAGATGTTCGACCCATGCAATCATTTTCCTACACTCTTTGCTCAAATGACCCACACATCCACAATTATGACATTTCCTCTTTTCTTGGGCTTTGTCGTTCTTTCCGCCCTTCTTTTATTGTTGCTGTTGTTCTTTCTTTGGCAACACTTTCTTGTTTTGTGTTTCATCAATCTTAGCCTCCTTATTTTCACCTTTATCTTCTTCGTGCATCAATGCATATCAACGAGTTTCTCAAAAGTTGCTTCCATCATAATATGAGACATAGCCAACCAATGGAGGGGTTCATTCAATCCTCTAGGAAACCTCAAAGCTTTCTTGTGCAAGGTATTCACTAGCTCCAAACCAAACTTTGCCAATTGATTGAACTTATTAACATACTCTTTGACAGACATGCCTCCTTGCTTCAGTGCTAAAAACCTTTCCATTTGCATACTTCGCTCGGCTTGAGAAAGAAACTTCATTTCTAATCTCTGTCGGAAACCATCCTAAGTCTTAATTAGACGCCCTGCTTGCGTCACTTCCCACAAGAATGAAGTCTCATCTTTCAACTACCAAACGGCTAACTGAATCTTTCTATGGTCGTCAACCTTAAATATCCCAGACAAATCCACTATCTCTTTAAGCCAATTCTGTGCTTCTACAAAAGTCTCAGTTCCTCGGAATGTCTTTCCTCCCATAGCATAGAAGTCATTGCATATCTTAGAGAAATTATCCGCTCGTGGAGGAGGAGGAGAGACAGCGGTTGCAGCTGGGGTAGGGGATTCTACTTGGCCTCAGGCAGGTGCCGTAGTCTCAAGATATCTACGAAACCAAGCCGGTATATGTATGCCCTCGGGAATATTCAGTTTCCCAGACATGCTGAAAAGAAAAGGAAAAGCTACTCAAAAAGAGAATCGAAAGATATTTCATATGGCTTTGGGGAATATGTTTTCCAAAATAAACTTTTCTTTTTGAAAATGCTCGTTTTTAAAAACTTTTTGAAAACAATTTTCAAAATCTTTTATCCAACCTAGTAACCTTCAACTCTGATACCAAATGTGACAACCCACGTCCGTTAATGTCCCTCTTTAACAAAATGCATTAAGTTTCATGAAACATTATAGGTAAATAGAAACATCACAAGATAGATACAAAATAAAAGTGAAATTTGAAACTTTATTTTCGAAATAGAAAACATCGTGGTCCAAACTCAGTTACAACCAAAGTATGAAATATAGAAAACCCATTACATCAATTTAAATTATCTTTCTTGTACTAAAATCATCAGAGTACAGTAATATAAAAGCATAGTCCACAAAATATAGCCATATCAGAGAAGACAGGAAATCAAAGCAGTACGTCTAAGCAGATCCAAGCAGAATGAGGGTGAGAATCCTAATCAAGCCTAAGTATTCCCACCCTGAGAACCTAGAGGGAAGAGGAAGAGAGAGAAAAAAAAAACAAAATGGGTCAGATGTAAAGTCTGGCAAGTCCAGTTACTTTTAGCATATAAATAAATAAAAGCATCATGATAGGCATATAAACTGGATGAGAGAGATAACAATATCATAAGACAGGTATAACAAACTGAGAAGGATAAACAGAATAAACAGAACAGAATATATTGCGCTTCTCAAGTACTTTCCTACGTGCCAATACTAGTCCAACAGAAATAATATGATCCCAACAAGAACAAGATGGTAGACTTTGGAGTACTTCTAGTGAGGGTTTTGCCCCGTACAATAATAACAGGTAGCCCAAAAGAAATGGCAGGTGTTACCCCCAACGGTAATAACGTGCTCCTAAACAAACAAGACTAGATGTACCATCATTACTACCCCAATCGATCGACTCCCTATCCTGTAGACACCATGTGCTAGCCCTACAGTAGGATGTATCGCTTCCTAAAGTGGCAACCCCTTTATTAATGAGATGCACAACCATCTGCTGATGTCACATCGTCTTATTATCCCAACGCAAGTAGATTCATGCATGCACATGAATCAGACAAAGTGCGCCGTAAACATCCCCACTTAATGAACCTCTTACAATCAACTCAGTAAGCGTGCCGAGACCCCGACCTAGTTCGGGGTTCCCCGTTTGATACCAAGATGGGTTACTGACTGATAAGGGTTCCATACAACAAATGATACAAGCTTCCCCCTAGGCTTGCATACCCGCTACTAGGATTTTGACAGGTTATGCCTAACAGTTTAACAAGGTTGCATAACCCCAACATATAAAACAGGTTATGTTTGTCGGGTTTATATATATTTAACCCGCCCCCGCAGATTTAACAAGATTAACTTAACCCCCACTGATTCAAACAAGTTTACTTAACCCCTACTCAATTTGAAAGGTTCATGTAACACCTACATATTTAACCAGGTTAAGTATTATAAGTTAACAGGTTACTACCATTTTCCATTTATGCATGTTAATGCACCAGACCTCACACATTAAGTCGACCATTTGTGGATGTTGGATATGTCGGTCGGTTCCGGGAAGACTTCTACCATAAGTCGGACTTAACCTTGTGTCTTAACACCATTACGTGTACATTTATGCACTCGACCCCTCACATTAGATTAACCACTTATGGACCTTGGATTTTCCAGGCGGTTCTGGGCAGACTTCTACCATAAGTGTAATCTAACCTCATGTCTAAGTGCGGTTACAATTTCTAATTACTATAGATCTAGGCATGTTCATTATTTAACAATTTTTCATGCTTATCCAAGGTTATGCCCCAAACCCCGATCTGATTCACGATACAAGTTTTGCCCAAATTAATGTTTTAGATCAAGGTATAGATTATGCCCCCAAATCCCAATCATGTTATACAATATAAGTTATGCCCCAATTTATCATTCCCAACCATTCCCAATTTCGTGCGTTCGCATATTCCAGGGATAGGCCCAGGCTCGAAGGTAGCCTGGCTATAAAAATAAAAAGGGAAGGAGGGAGAGAAGAGAATAGAAATAGGCATAAAATCAAAATGGGAATATGATGGCAAAAATAAGCGTACTAATAGAATAGGCTTATGATGCCATAATTAGGAATAAGAATAGAATAAGCATAAGAAGGGGCACATGAGAACTAAACAGTAGATTAGATGTACAAGTAGTGACAGATCTGTTTAGTTAAGATTCAAGTTATTAACAGGCACAGGTTTAGATCCAAACTTATAAACATGTCAAGATTACTATTTAAATGTTTGTATCTACAAATAACATGAACTCACAGTGACTGGATCTAAAGAACAGAGAATTGACTGTTGATGTTGTAGCAGAGATTCTTGTATGCTTATAAGTTGTTATTGCAGAAGAATAGGCTAATTCAATTTGAGTTGGGGAAGAACCTCGTTGTCTCCATTGGTTATGATGAATTAAACAATAGAAATGAGGTCCTATTTATAGCCTAAGTTCAACGAATCTCGTTCAGAAACATGTCCAAGTGCAGGGGAGGAGTCTGCCCCAGATCTGGCTGGGGTAGACACCCTCATGTAGGGGTCGACCCATGGGTCGACACCTATGGGGGGCCCTAACAGATCGATTTCTCGCTTGTTCCCACTCTTTGAGTTTTAGTTTTCTGGACATGAGTTATTGATATTTATATTGCGTATATGTATACAAACTTCAAAACTTAATATCTTCTTCATACAATGTCCGTTTTACCCAAACTCGGAGTCTATCTTAAGCAGAATTCCGAGACGAACACAATGGCGTAGTCCGTTTTACTTAATTTCCAATATTTAATTAAGTATTATTAAGTTTATCACTATAGTATTCTTCTAAAATTTCGGGGTGTTATAACCATTATGTGTACATCCAATTTTTCAATCATCTATGCACTTGTGCAAAGTGTAAATACATGAATGTAATGAATGGCTAAGCTGTACATCCTATATGAGTGAAAATTTCTTGAATGTTTTTTGAGAACATGATGCACACACCCTAAATATACTAGCAATTTATATATGAATGCAACATTTTGAAAATCAAAATCCTTTTTCATCCAATTTTTCCTTCACCTTATAGAGAAAGAGCGTAGTTCATCCAATTTTTACATCCAAAATCCTCCCAATCAACTTTAAATTTGCGAATGTCATAAAAGTTTATTTTTTTGAATTTGATTTATTATGTTACAAAACATAAACTTCACATCTTCCGTTTTTCTTTTATGTACCTTTTTTATTTGTACTTGGGTTTTATGCAACTATTATATAAGGATTTCCTACCTCTCAATCAAAGCACAGTTTACATAGGAAGATTTTCTTAGTTATAAATTTTCTTTTTCAACTCACTTTTGGAAAAAAAATCCATCTTTTTCAATTTTCCATTTTTCTCAATTGTCATATTTGTTGCTTCATTGGTTTTGAATCCACCTCCAAATTTTCAAGTATTATGTTTTATTACTTCAATAAATTCTTCGAAAGTTCAAAATTTATCAATTAAATAAATTAAACCATTTAAGTTGATTAAAATTCTTATGTCAATTGATGCAATTCTTTATATTTAGTTAATTTAAAAAATCTAAATTTTGTAACCTTTAAAAATCTTTAATCAAATTTATATATTAACATTGAACAAGTCCAAGATTTAATTTTAATTAAAATCTTTTATAAAATCGATTAAATTTTTACTTATAAATTAAAGTTTAAATATCTGAAACATTAATTTAAACTAAAAATCAAAATTAAAAATCAAAACTAATCTGATAGATCAAATATACTTATAAGATTTTTAAAAATAATATTATCTTCAAATAACAAATCCATTTTTGAAAATCATATTAAATCCTTCTGTTAAATCAATTTTTACTTAAATTCATAATTTAAGTAAAAATATTGCAAATCTTAATTTGAACTAAGATATTTATATTGAATTTTGAAATAGATACTACTTATAGAATTTCAGAAAATTGTTTTTATTTATTGCCAAGTTGTCCACATATAATTTTCCCAAGTGATATATATCATTTCAATCCATTTTTAAAAACTTGAATCTAGTGAATGTATCTTTCGACCAACATCCCGAACCGTTTCGAATTTATTTCATAAATCTATATAGTGATTCGCGTATTTATCAGTTCAACCTGTAGTGATTTTCCTAAATCTATAAGGAATTTGCAATATGGGAACAAAATGAAAATAAATATAACATCACAGACACAACAATCGGAACATAACAACCAATCACAAAGCAATTTATATTGTGTCATTATGTCATATATGTTTTCCATATGTGCATAACTTATATAACAAATGATAGTGAATTTTCTAATGCAATGCTAACTGTTAACTTCAAAAACGGCAGTAACACCTGATTAATCATGAAAACACCACCCAATGACGAGGAAACAGAATAAAGCAGTGAAAGTAAATTAAAACAGGAAAGAAACAGAAAGTAGGGAAAGACGAAGACAATTATTTAGTGGTTCAGCATGGGATCAGGCCTGCATCCACTTTGAACAATATTATTATAATCCTTGCCATGCCAGATGCAATATTGTATATATGACTAAAAATATCTCCAAAGTAGAGAATAACAGACAATCACTAGTACTATTGGTTATCCGAGAATCACGATAACCTGCCGAGGTGAGGTAAAGTAGCCATCTCTGGAGAAGAAGCTTTACTATAGCATAAGAATAATGGTTGTTGAAGATGAAGATATAACTTTGCAGAACTTTGGCAGAGTAAGGAAATCTATCCCCTTTGATGTTGGTGCTTGGGGGTATTTATAGGTGTTCTGAAGAGAGTTGCGCCAATCCCACTCGCAAGAAGTCTTAGAATAACGTGCTGACCTATCCATGAAAGCGACATGAAAAAAATACACTAACTTCATGGGTCGGTTCGAACCCATCGTCGGTCGGTACCGACCCATCGTGGATCGGTACCGACCCATGGTGTTAGCGTATTTTTTTGCACCAAACTTCTTGGTGGTGATGCTTGTGTCTTGTTTAACTCCCAGTGTAGTTTGGTACTAGTTGGAATAGGTTTGATGTTGTATCGAGATTTACGTATTGTCCTTTAATCTTGCCTTTCGGTCTATTGAGCAATGATACTTAAACAAGTCTGATTGACGTGAGATTTCTTATAATGCCTCCTGTTTGTATCGATTGAAGAGTAGAATGTTTCGCTTGTCCATAAGGGTTGTGCACATAGGTGAGTACCGACCCATGATGGGTTGGCACCGGTCCATGTACATAGCTTTTTGGGGATTTATATTTGGGTAGTGGCTTGAATATGTTCTCATAGCCTTTTTGGTGAAGTTTCATCTAGTTCCAAGATTGTACCTCTCAGTTTTTCATTGTGATTATGCATGGATATTAGTTGGAGTTATATCTAGGTTAACATGTGCCCCTCAAAGTACATTAATGTTGAAAACATGATGTGCTCTGGACTAATGATGGCATGTTCCTCTTGGAGGCGTGATATGAGAAAAAACTGCTAATCCTCTTGAGAGACGACTATTGATCCGGAACCCATAATTTGGTGTTGTCATTTTATCATTCGGGTTTGCCTCAGGACCAGTTATCTTAACATCGACATTTTTTCCATGGGGTTAGGAGTACGCGAGATTGGATATGGGCGAGGGGCATCGCTTTTTGAAGTAGTACGGGTCGGTATTGACCCATAGTTTATTGGTTGACACCGACCCTTATACTTAGCAAATTTTGTCCCACATCTCTTAAATTATATATGATCCCTCCCCCTTATCTCCATTGTTCATTTCTGTTATAGAAAATTACGCCTATGGTTTTCCCAATTTCTCCACTGTTGATCTGCCGAAACTGTGCCTGCCTCTACCGATCCAGCTCCGGCGCCGATCTCCGGACCCCAACCTTATGATCTCCGACCAGCAGCTCTGATTTCCAACCTAAATTCATCCTCAACTTGACCAAATTCACCCAAAAACCTAGCCGAACCCAAGCCCCAAGGTGTTGTTGTGGTTGAATCCGATTGTTTCGAGGCCTATCTAAATTTTTAGGTGCTTTATTTCAGGCACAGGGGTTTTATTTTGGATTGTTTAAGTCTTTACAAACTAATTTTAACATGTGATTCAACTTTAGGACAACATTTTACCAATCCGAAGAGCATAAATGTGAACCTATGCTTGAATAAAATTTCCTTGAACTCATGGACACACATGCTTCAATATCTATGAACTATATAGTATTGGGTTTGTGTGATTCTTATATACGCCGTTGTTACTTTGGCTCAATCCTGAGCAACTAAACAGAATACGAAATGAATTCTGAATTGTCGTTGGCCCACACATGCTTTTTTCTAAAACAATTGTGACAAAAGAGCTTTGTGCGATGATTCAAACGACGCGTTTATTGTCAATCGCTCAGGATGGCAATGGATTAGTCTATTAAAGGAAATGGAAGCGTTACAAGTTCCTTTAGCATTCATCTAGATAATTTTCATAGATTCGTTTCTGTGGAAATTTTACAAGTCATAGAATATGTTTCCATGGGAATGTGGCATTAAACTTATGCATGGATGGTGCTTGAATTTTTATAACCGACACTCACTGGTTTTGGACCTCAAGTGTCGTTCCTTCACACATCACTGACACATTTACAGGATGCATGTACCTGACCATTCTGAATCTGAGGTTCACTTTATAGAATGACTTCTCACCCCTCAGAGCATTTTCAGTCCCTAGAAGGCGATTCTTCCCAAGTTCAGATTTAGTATACTTCTGGAGTGCGTTCATCATCTATACAAACGGAAGAATCTTTGAATATTCCCGTTGAAAGAGACATTATCACGACGGGACTAATAATTGATAGAACTCTCCCAATTATTACACTTATCGTGAATCCTCCAGAGAGATGCCCCTCAGTGGTGAATCACCAGATGTTTCAACGTATGCGTACACAATTCGGCACTCCAGAGGAGGATGTCCAATTACCTGAGAAGAATGAAATGGTTGATCGCCCCGTGCTGATTTTACTGCTTGTCATGACTATATGTGCTCGCATGATATTGTCCCTTCATTCAACCCCTTTTTACGATTAGTTCTTGAGGAGTTAGTAGTCACGCCCTACCAGCTCCACCCAAATGACTATGTTGTGCTCACTGGAATGTACATGCTTATTATGCAAACCATGCAGCACACACCTACCTTTGAGGAGATCAGACCTTTGTGTTTTTAGGAAACACAAAGATCATCCATTGTTGATTTTCACTAAGGTGGCCAGAAATCGAAAGCTTATTCTTGGTTTACACGATAAAGTTCCCACTTTAATGAATTTATTTTTCTACGTCAAATGTTCGACGGGCTTCAATAAATTGTGGATGAGCGGGGGTGAGCGCTTGGTTTGAGCTTGCTTTTGATCTAGAATTTGCTAGTTTGTGACGTCCTAACTTGACTTTTTCTTTCACTTATTTATAGCTCTGCCTACCCAACTGAAAGACCCCAAGCATTTGCCTATATAGGAACCATCACGAGTTGTTGTTAACAAGGAGAGGGAGGTGGACTTCCTGCTACAGGATGAATTCTTTTGGCTTGCTAGAATCTTCTCGGTCTGCCATCCCTTCCATGGCAGATGATTTGACTACTCAGCAAGCAGAAGGGGATCACACGAGGGGAGTCTACCTTGAGAAGACTTCCATCGTCGGGAGTTCGAGTAAGAGGATTGACGAGGAGCATGATTTTCCACTCAAAATTTCCATATTCATGAAGGCTCGAGAGAGAGTTCGTATAGTGGGAAGGAAAACAAATTGCGGACATTAACATAGAGAGAGAAGAGGGAGAGCTTTCGAGTGATAGTGACACTAGCATAAGGACCAACGAGCATGGTCCTCACTTTAGAAATTCGTCTAACGAGGAATCTGCTAGTTTTGGATCTAAGACCGATTCTAAAGATATAAACCATCGATGATCCTAATACTCTCTTGGCTTATAATTCTCCTACTCATGCTTCGGGCGGGAATGGCTAGGATATTCTTGGTGATTTGATCAATGTATATATTACTCCTTCTGAGATGTTAGGGATGACTCTACACTGGTTACTTCTCCTGCTACATGTTCGAGGATTGCTGCGACTACCCCTGTGACTACCAATTATGGGTTCTCACGACTAATAGTTCGGGAATTCCTATGACTACTAGTTCAGGAACCCCTATGACTCCGCCACTTACTCTGTGTTCTTCCAAGTCTTTTTCAACCATTTCCGAGGCTCCAACAATCCCTCTCCCACTGACTGGTATGTAGAGGAATCGGAGTTAGATGACACTACATGCATTTATCACCATATGCATTTAATATGAACATTTTTCTTGAATTGATACTCTCATTATTAACATTGTTTTTAATTCGAGAATTTCTCCTTTGTAGGTTCCGCTACGAGTCGTCCGTATGATTATTATGATGATTTTTCACGTCGCATTTCTAAGGGTTTCGGAGGCCAATGGCGCTTTCATCCACAGCAATCCTATGATATGGATGAGGAGAGGAGAGACAGGTAAGCTCATGAAGAATACGATCGTAGGGATCATGAGGATCATGACAGAAAGGATCATAATGAGCGCGAGAGGAAAAATTATGATCGTCATGATCGTGACCGCAATAATGAGGAAGACAAGCATAGAAACATGACAGAGATGATAATAATAAGGAGGTCGACCCCGAAGAGGCGTCCAAGCACACTAAAACTGATCAAGCTCACTTCCTTTGCAGCTACTTCCCCTGTCGACCCTGCAAGTGTCAACCCTCCTGCTGCCACCAAAAATATGGCTGACATTTACACCATTGTGAAGAGGCCCCCTACACACTTCCTAATATACCCAGCCAACTCTCAAGGAGGTTTTCGAAGTGGTTTTCGGAGTGGTTTTTGAAGTGGTGCGCTTTGATTTATGCGTAACCCGTATTGATAAGGAGAAGATTTAAAAAATATAGAAATCTACAGGCACGACATGGAGAGGCTCACTAATTGGAAGAAGCTGGTCTTGGATGTCTGGCGAGTTAATAAATTGAATTACAAGGCTCGGCATGCTCTGGAAAGCGATCGTGCTGAATGGGAGAAGGCCCTCCAAGAGCGCGATGAGGAGATTGATAGAATGGATACTACTTACAAAGTGATGGAGATTGCCAAAAAGAAAGTTGAGGATGATCTGGGGACCACAATCGAATCCCATCAACAAAAAGAGGCCCTCACAAGTATTCAACTACGCCATGCACACTCTACCTAGAAAAAGGCTGAAGATTTGCTAAATGTAGAGAGGAGGGCCACAAAGGATTATCGTAAACAAGCGACGAGTCTAACTGTCACCCTAAATATTGAATCTCTTGAGGTTTCGAGGTTAAAGAAACAATTGGCTAAAGTACAACAGGAGCATGACCAAGCAATGAAGGAAAAGACTACTATTGAGGAGAGTCATTCCAGCACTATAAGGTCTATTAATGCCAATATGTTTGAACTCTATGTTTTCTATGTTATGGGCAAGGGGAGCTCGGAGTTCTTGTAGGAGAGGTATCCCTGCACTTTGGTGAGGTATGAGAAGAAAGTCTGAAGCAAATAGGCGATGGTGGTTACACTGAAGAGGAACATCTAGAATTTTACCTAGATAATGATTCATGGGTTGCGTTGGCCAAAGGACAGGAAGAATTAAGGCAGGAGAGGGGAGTTATCACTGTTGAAGGAGCTGGTCTTTCTAATGCACCCTCTCTAAATCCTCAAGCTACTACAGAAGCTCCTATCCTTCCTGGCGACCCATTTCATACTGAAGTTGCCCCTCCAAAGTTCACTTTTAGTACTACTGCTACTCCTGCTGACATTACTCTTGCCATGGTAGCCTTTGCCAATTTTACTACTAAAGCGAATGCCACTTAGACCACAACTACTGATGATGCCAATGCTAGACCAAACTTGTTGGGTGATGAGGGTAATGGTCAGGATGCTCAGGAGTTTGAGATCGCAGCATGGGTGTAACAACCCGGATTTTCAGAACCAAATTAAATTTTGTATTTTAGCTATTTTAATGGATTTTCAATATTTAAAATGGTTTATTTTAAATAATAACGAACAAAATTTTATTTAAATCGAAGTAAAACGAATAAATTTATTTTAATTATAAAATGATCGTGAAATGGCGCGGCAGTTTGAAAATTCGATTTTAAATTTCAATTGAATGTTCAGAATTCAAAATAAATCAGATTTTAGTAAAATCAAAAATATTTGAATCTGTTTAATTAGATCTTTCTAAGAAAGTGAAAAACCCAGATTTCATAATGGGGATAAAAAGTTATGTCCGGTTTAAAATTCAGAATAGTCGCTATGGAATTTATATATATTTTATATAATATATAGCCCTTAAAAATTGCCATTTTGCAAACGACCTCTGTTTTCGACGAAACTATTTTTGCTGGATTCGGAATGTCAAATTATTGCTAGATTCCAATTTTCCTAATTTTTGGAATCAATATGTGAGCGTGGTGAATTTAAATGCATTTGGCAATTTCAGTTTGAATTTAATCGACTGGAAAATGACCGTTTTTCAAACATTCTCCAAATTCAACGAAATTAGTTATGTTAGGACCGTATCATCAAAACATAGCTAGATTTATTTTTTTGGAATTTTTGGAGTCAGTATGTGGCCTCGGTTAATTAAAATGTACATTGAATTCAATTTTGAACGTTATATTAATTTATATTTTAATTTTGAATAAAACTGATCGAAACTATCGAATTGGCTTACGAAACATATTCCATTGTATCCTAAATGGGGGTATTTGGCTAGGGCGACAGTCGTTGGGTTAGATTTGGGGTTCAAATTGATAAACAAGAATTTATGGAATTAAATAATAATAAAATAAACTATAAATACCCTAGAAATAGTTAAACCCTAGCTAATTAAACTCAGCCGCCTCCCTCATTTTCAATGTTCAAAATGCTCCGAAACAAATCCCTAAATCACGGCCAGGATAGAATGAATCAGTACATGGTTCATAAGAGAAAATCGAAGATCGTTTTTAGCTCTTCGATTTTATACCATTATGATCGATTTTAGCGTAGTGGATTGATGGATTTCTACACTCAAACACGCAGCGTTCTACCTCGTTTTGCAGCTTCCACGGGGGTTCGAATTTGGGGATACTGGTGGCGATGGGAGAGTGGACTGAGGCGGTGGTGGTGGTGCTTCCTGATCGGACTCCGGTGCCCTGGAGAAGCATGCGTAGGGGAAAGAGAAAGGGCAGCAATGGGTTTAATCAGTTTCCAGAGAGTAACGATAAAAGGAAGATGATTAATATGAGTAATTAATTTATTAATTGCCATTATTAATTAAATTAATGTAATTAAACTTTGTAAGCTCATATCTTTTCCATACGGTATCAAAAAAATTCGAACTCTGTTGCGTTGGATTCGCAACGGTGAGCACAACATTTCAGGACTGACCGAACGGAAACGGAGCACATTAGAAATTTAGACAAATTTTAATGCGAACTGTATTGAAATTAGAAATAGAGACCGACAGAGTGGAAACGAATGTGAGAACTCCTTCTCACTCTAATCATTTTACAGTTAAATATATACTAGGATGCAAATGGGGCTTAGAAGCCCCTAACACTATTTATTGCACAAATCATGGATGTTTGTTTGGATTGAATTGTGGTGTAATTGACTGTATTACGTGTTGATTGTGATACTGAAATGTTTAAAATATTAAAAATAATTTAATATTATTTTATGGCAATTGAAATTAAATTATAAATAATCAATTATAATTTAAACAACGAAAATTGGTTAAATAGAAAAATAATTCAAATTGAATTAGAACTGGTTAAATTTATTAACCAGTGATTATTTTAAATGGACCGTTGTTGTTTGGAAACCCCACACGGGTGTTGGGATGATATTTGACATACATGAAACCCAATATTTAGTTATATGTCAATCGATGGATTGACAAACTGTGATAAGCGTTATTTTAATTATTTAACACTGACAGTAGTGAATTGCACTCTGGATGTGAGTTGACTGTTTAATAGTTGTTTATCACTATTTTTGAATACATGCAATGCATGGAATCCATATAAATAAAATTATATGGAAATTGATTGGGTCTGATTCCAATTCAGAAATAACGAATAATTTTCAAATAATATGCAGTATACTTTTCAAATAATATTTTGTATAATTTTAAAATAATAAATATTATAATTTTCAACTAATATGTAGTATAATTTTCAAATAATATTTTGTATAATTTTAAAATAATATATATTATAGTTTTCAAATAATATGTGGCATTGTTTTAAAATAATATTTTTTATAATTTTAAAATATTATATAGTATAGTTTTTAAATAATATTCAGTAAAGAATCAAAATATGATTTTGTTGTCCGATTTTGGATGGACACAAAAATATTTAAATGTATGAAGCTGTGTTGATTAATTATATTCCATTTTAACGCGAACGATATTTATATCGATTTAATTCGTTTTTATAATGAATATCGAAAATGAAATGACTTCAAAATCTGATATTTTGAAAATATTATTTAGATATTATAATGATAAGGAGTATTCTATTTTGATTTAAAATTGAAATTGAAGTTAGAATCGTTTTAAAACGAATTTATAAACAATTTATATAATACGTTTAAATGGAAATCGACGAAATACGTATAATACATTATATATATATGTACATTTAATGGCCTGAATAGAATGCGTCGAGCTGCAACCGTTCGCGAATTTCGACCATTGACTTCGAATTGCCATTACGGGAGATCCGACTGTCGGATTCTCCTAAAGCCAGAACCTTTGGGTTTGTATCGAAAAGAGCTTTCGAATGAATATAAGTGATTCAAATTTGAACGGTCGGATTTCAAGATATGTAAAAATCAATTCCAGAAAAGGTCGCTATGGATGCAATTCGGAGGCTGTTATTGGAAACCGACAGTACGGGCCTTAATAAAATTATTAAAAATATTAATAATTTGTATAAAATCATAATAAATGATTTGAAAAGATTTTGGGTGAATAATCCCAGTTTTGGAAAGATAAAAATATATTTTTATCGAAATTAACTAGTTATTAACTAGAAATAATAATCCAATATTTTTAAATAAATAAATTGGATTTGTGAATGGTTTTAATCTAACCATAATTTTCCAATGTATGAATTGGAATGGATTTGAATATAAATCATCTTCGGAATATTTCGATATTGGATTCCGTGACTATACGGATAGTGTGGAGGAATTTGGAAGATAGATATTTATCATTATTCCCCATACGATATATGTTGGTTTCAGAATTTGATATTGAGTATAAGCCAATATAAATTTTATTCAGAGCCTTGTATTTAATACCAAATTGGATTTAGGGTTTGCCGTGATTGGTATCTTAAATAATACTATTCTTAAACCCAGTTTAGAAAAGAATAAATCATTAAATTAAGATCTAGTGAAGTTTTCCAATTAATTAATATTTAATTGGAATTAAATAAAAGAATTGGATTTTTGGGTTTATCGTGAACAGTGTTTTAAACGACATCTGTTCTTTAACCCGGTTAAGAGTGAAATGGGATTTGGAAGTTATAAATCTTTTTATCAACATTTAATGGAAGTTTTCCAATTTAATAAATTAAATTGGAATGGAATGGAATTCGGTTTGGTAATAATCGAAGCAAGCTTCTATGGAGGAAGACTATTACTATATATGGAATTTAAAAGGCTTTGCCATTATTCCATTTATGTTATTAGTCGGATATGGAAACTGATATCGATTATATATATATATTGATTTGTTTTCTGCGAATATTCCATAATAAATGGAATGTGATTTAGGGTTTATCATGAATTGTGTTTTAAATGACATTGGTTCTTTAACCTAGTTAAAGACAGGATTTATTTCCTAAATTTGAATAATCATTACATAATGATTTTTGGAGATTAAAACTAGGTGGAGTTTTAATGAATCTTTAATTAGATTGAAATGTGAATGTGATAACTTAAATTATCAATTTTGTGAAATGATCAAGAATGGAGTATCACCAGATTTGCTCCTAGCGATAGTTAAATCTTTAAATAGATTTGAACGAGAAATGGTAATTAATTTTACCGATAACACCATGGTGTTAAATATGGAGTATTACCAGTTCTTCCCCATGGGATGAATAGGTTGGGATTGGGAAATAAAATAAATGATTACTTCGATGAGGTTCGCTAATCCCGACTAGTTTGGAGAACCTTAATTTGGTTTAAATTGTCAAAAGAATATTTGAATAAAAGAATATTCTGGATTGGAATGAAGCGTATGTTGTGTTTTTATAGCACTTGTTTATAAGATACGCGAGTTATTCAGAAAGACTGGGTTTTTCCCATTCTGAATAATTGATACGACGATAAGTCGACGATGAAGACGGTGGTTGAAGACCGGTGATCTTCACATCGTTTGGATTATTACTGATGTATTGATTGGGAGGCATCCCAAGACAAGGTAATAAGTAGTGATCATCTAGACGTACTTGGAGATCGACTGGATATGCGAGGACCTCTCTCCTGTATTGGACATATGGGACGAGGAATAAGGTGCCTTCGGTTTCGTTTAGACCCAGAACGGACTTGCAAGTGGATAGTATGTCTGACATTGTTTTCCTTTATACTGTATTCGTTGATCTCTTCTAAATATATATCTATTTGGTAGCGGAGAATTTATTCTCTTGCTTACACCTTTCTCTAAGATGTACGAGCTTAGAGGTTATATATCGGCAGAAATTAGTGATACAGCGTGGAGTGACAGTGTGGCATGTGATCAAGGCTTTTGTTGAAAAGCAGGGCCTTGTGGTTGATGATCAAAGCACGCTTTAAATAGCATAGCTTTGTGTAGCGTTAATTCGCGAGCCTCACACCCCGGTATGAACCAAAAACGGGAGAGGACTGCAGGGAGAACATGTGTTTCCTTCTAGCTAGGAGTAGTGTCATGGTATGAAGCCCAGACATTTTACTCATGTCGATGTTGCATATTATTTGATGGATAGCGAGGTACCTCGGATATAACGGTCACTACGGGGCCAATGGATGATATGGTCGACATACTGACCAGACTTACGTCTTATAGGGCGGGGAAACGTATTGTTCAGGAATAACTAACCCTTAAACGTAAGAGAGAACCGATCTTGAATATCCAAGGGCTTGACTGAGTACTTATCCTGAGGCACGGGCTGGAGTGTCTCGAATTCGGTAAGGATGATCCCTTACATTGGTTCATGACGGAAATCCAACTTCCAATACGAAATTTTGGTTTTAATTGTAGAAATCGTATGGCGACATAGTAGCATGGGATACTATGCCATCTATGATTGATACATTTATATTGAAGTTGTTTAATACACCATGCACTTATAGTAATATCAAAATGATTTTTTTTAAATGTACCAAGCATGTTTGGATATTATAAGGGAAAACTCTATCCTCCGGCTTGCGTTGCATTATGTGATGGGACCTGAGTCTTATAATAGCTTCATTTTTCCAAAAAGCATTATGCTGTTTGTTTTTATGCACTGGTATTCTTGGGAGAGAACCCGTTCCGTGTTATACGGCGTGGTCCTTTGATTTACTTTATTTTTAAAGTAAATATTTAATAACTGTTTTAGTTCTCACACCAATCACATGACTGACCTGGAGTTTATTGTTTTAACCTAAACTCTGGATGCCCCTATTTTTCAGACGGGCAGCTAGTAGTTTTGGTTTCGCATATATTATTTTCACAGGATCCTGGTTTACATCTGGAGCTATATTCAGCAAGCTGTGTATCCGTGTATTTCTTTCAATTGTGTTTTGTATTATTTTTCCGCTGCATTGTAATATGTAAATCTCTGATATTTTTATAATGTTTATTATTTATTTATACTCTGTTATATTCTTGTACTCTGATGTAATTGTCGTAATAGAAGTGAAATGTTCTTCTGTTTGAATTCTGATTTGTCTTGTCCTCAACTCAATCTGCCTTCTTTCGTCTCTTCAGAGATAGAGGGAGTTCGGGTTGTATCAGTTTGGTATCAGAGCTTTGGTTTATAGGGCTCGAGAACAAGACACATTAAAACCAAATGAAAGAATTCATCAGTGATTGGAATAGTAATATCCAATAGGAATGACTCGTTAGAGATAGGATCAGTAGTATCATAGAATGAGTCTGAAGAGTGTTATTTTTAAAATCAAATTTAGTTTTAAAATTTTATATCAATTATTCATATTTGAATATTTTATTTTAAATTGAATTTGGACAATCCGGTGTAGGGAGATTTTGAGTATATGCCTGACGAGATGTATATTCGAAGCCTCAGATACTAGATAGATATAGAATCACACTATAGTCGCTCGGAGATGTTTCTGATGATGGTTCGAAACATCATCGGTGCTTATGTTCGAGTTTCAAAAGTGGGATATCTATATATTTCCAATTAGACTGTTGTGAGAACCAAAGCTTAGATAGGTTCTATTGTTTGTAATTTGACACTAAAATTATTATTTCTTATGTATATATAGAAAATTATATATTTGAAAAGCTAATCAATTAATTGATTGTTGGTTGTGATGTTTGATTATTAGTTTAACTAATAAAAATATTGGAATGATAATTAATTTAACCAATAAGGGGATGAATGGTAAATTTAGCCAAATCAAATCAAATATTAAACTGAATTGAAAATTAATTGAAATTGCATACATGTACACAGATATATATAGAAAAGATTATAACATGGAAGCTAAGAAGAGGAATAAAATTGTATGCCCGACAAATAGGTACATGTTTACTATTTTCTTGGGTTTTTATGATTTTATGAGCCACTTGGCTTTTTCGTTTTCTTTTGCATTGATGAGGTCCCTGTGAGGCTAGTTGCGGTTTTAAAGGTCTCCCTGTACAAAGGAGGTTATGGCGAAATTTTTCGAAAATTTAGGGTGTTAGCCAAATTTTTGAAGAATTTAAAAATTCTTAGAAACTGAAAAGTTGAAGAATGAATTCCAGACTGAAAGTTGGGTTTGTTAGTTAAACAACTTTCAGCTCCGTTCCTTTTCGAGGACGAAAAGATTTTAAGTGGGGGAGATTGTAACAACCCGGATTTTCAGATCCAATTTAAATTTTTTATTTTAGCTATTTAAATGGATTTTGAATATTTAAAATGGTTTATTTTAGATAATAATGATTAAAAATTTATTTAAATCAAAGTAAAATGAATAAATTTATTTTAATTATAAAACGAACGCGAAATGGCGCGGTAGTTTGAAAATTCGATTTTAAATTTCAATTGAACGTACAGGATTCAAAATAAATCGAATTTCAGTAAAATCAGAAATATTTGAATCTATTTAATTATATCTTTCTAACGAAAGTGAAAAATCTAAATTTCATAATGGGAATAAAAAGGTATATCCAGTCGCTATGGAATTTATATATATTTTATATAATATATAGTCCTTAAAAATAGCCATTTTGCAAATGACCTCCATTTTCGAAGAAACCACTTTTTTTGGTTCCGGAATGTCAAACTATTGCTAGATTCCAATTTTCCTAATTTTTGGAATCAATATGTGAGCGCGGTGAATTTAGACGCGTTTGGCAATTTTAGTTTGAATTTAATCGACTGGAAAATGACAGTTTTTCAAACGGTCACCAAATTGGATGAAATTTGTTATGTTAGGACTGTATCGTCAAAACATAGCTAGATTTATATTTCTGGAATTTTTGGAGTTAGTATGTGGCCCCGGTAAATTAAAATGTACGTTGAATTCAATTTTGAACATTATATTAATCTATATTTTAATTTTGAATAAAACTAATCGAAATAGTCGAATTGGCTTACGAAACATATTCCACTGCATCCGGAATGGGGGTATTTGGCTAAGGGCGACAGTCGTTGGGTTAGATTTTTGGTTCAAATTGATAAACAAGAATTTATGGAATTAAATAATAATAAAATAAGCAATAAATACCCTAGAAATAGTTAAACCCTAGCTTATTAAACTCATCCGCCTCCATCGTTTTCAACATTCGAAATGCTCCCAAACAAATCCTTAAATCGCGGCCAGGATAGAATGAATTAGGACATGGTTCATAAGAGAAAATCGAAGATCGTTTTCATCTCTTCGATTTGATAACACTATGATCGATTTTAGCGTAGTGGATGGAGGGATTTCTATGCTCAAACACGCAACGTTCTACCTCGTTTTGCAGCCACCACGTGGGTTGGAATTTGGGGATACTGGTGGCGATGGGAGAGTGGACTGAGGCGGTTGTGGTGGCGCTTTTTGATCGGACTACGGCGCCCTGGAGAAGCATGCGCAGGGGAGAGAGAATGGGCGGTGATGGGTTTAATCAGTTTCCAGAGAGGAGCGATTAAAGGAAGTGATTAATATGAGTAATTAATTTATTAATTGCTTATTAATTAAATTAATGTAATTAAACTTTGTAAGCTCGTATCGTTTCCATATGGCATCAGAAAATTTCAAACTCAGTTGCGTTGGATTCGCAACGGCGGGAACAACATTTCAGGACTGACCAGAATGGAAACGAAGCATGTTAGAAATTCAGAAAACTTTTAACGCGAACTATACTAAAATCAGAAATAAAGACCGACGGAGTGGAAACGAATGTGAGAACTCCTTCTCGCTCTAATTGTTTTACAGTTAAATATATACTAGGATGCAAACGGGGCTTAGAAGCCCCCGACACTATTTATTGCACAAACCATGGATGTTTGATTGGATTGAATTGTGGTGTAATTGACTGTATTGTGTGTTGATTGTGATACTGAAATGTTTATAATATTAAAAATAATTTAATATTATTTTGTGGTTGTAACACCCCGTGTATTCTATAACAGTGAAATTCACAAATTAAAGTATAATTAATTTCAAACCAAAGAATTAAGGGAAACGGGATACGCCATTGCGTTCGTCTCGAAATTCTGCTTGAGGTTGAGTCCAAGTATGCATAAAACGGACTCCGTATGAGGGAGATATGACCTCCGGAAGTTTCAGAATTCAGTTTAAAATTCAAACAGACAAAAACAATTTAGAAAACAAATTCGAAATTCAAAAATCGAACCAGATTGGGCTGGGCGGGAATTTTCCCGCCCAAGGCACCATGGTCGACTGGGTAGTCGACCTGGGCCACCCAGGTCGACTACATAGTCGACCTGGGGGTCGACTGGGTAGTCGAGCTGGCCCCTGAGCCAGGTCGAACCCAGCCCCTCCTGGCTGGCCTGGTCTGTGCTTGGCCGAATTTCTAAGTCTTGCCTTATCACTAGGGCTAGGTGTCAGCTCCTGATTGGTCTCTCTTTCAAACGAACGGCTAATATTAATCCAAGCTCCATCGACGGTTCTAATCAATTCACAAACTCTATAAAAAGGACCTAAGACTCCACCAAATTCATACAAATAAAAATGAGAATGAGACCGTCATGCTGTTGAGGAAAGACTAGAAGTAGTCGTCAAAATTGAGAGACGATTAGGAGGCAATTCGAAAGCTTAAAGCAACGACACTAAATCAAAACAACGCCTACAACAAAGGATAGCATCTCCAAATTCAGAATTCAGAAACCTGAATTGAAGATTCGTCATATGTTGTAAGTAGAGTGCTATTCCGATGTGAATGAATAATTGGGTTTTTTAATTTGTGTAAAATGAGAAATGGAATTGTACTTAATTTGTGGTGATGATAATTCATAATTGTATGTTGCTATGATTCTAATTATGAATAGATTTGGGATGTTGTGGTATAATGATGTTAGACCTATTGGATATTTGCAAGTATATGACTCATGTTGAAAGTTAACGACTATATGTTTGTGGTAGTTTATTACAACACCTATTAGATAATTGCAAGTATATGTTTCATGTTGAAAGTTAACGACTATACGTTTGTGGTAGTTTATTACAACAAAGTTGAGATTCATGTAAGTATGTGATTCACTATTAGGCCAACATGATGTATATTTTTATGGTCATCTTTAGTGTAGTTGGATCCATTTGAGTATTATGATTCATATGAATTTATGTTGGAATTGGCATCATGATTCAAGTGTAAAACCATACTTTTGTGTTAGTGACAAAAGTAAGCACCCTTGTGAACTTGTGTTGACCTTATGAACATGGCTAGTTTACGTTTGACTTTATGTCCAAACAAAATATGTTTTAGGCCTATGCTGTTATCAAAATCATATGATAATATATGCGACACATAATTAAGTTAGATTTACATTTCAATTGCAAGTTTACATGAATAGATTAAAAACCATGATTCATGTTTAGTTATGTTTTATGTCATGATTATATGCTATTACAATGCAAGTTCACAAGTGCCTAATTTATGTTAATTAGATCGTTATGTTGCAAGTTCATGCGTTCACACTCCCCTTTGATGTTACTTAGAATATATAAACACCATGTTCTAAGCCTCCCCTTTTTCATGTGGCTAAGTTGGGTTTAAAGGTTAAATCCAATATATGTTATAATATAGCAAACGTATAAAACGGGGGTAATGACGTTGGGTTAAAAATATAAAACATATGTGTTGGCATGTCTGACGCATGCCAATGACCTTGAAAACATTTAAGGGGTATAAATTAATTTTACCCAATAAAGATGAATTTGAATAATGGGCTGCAAATATTTACATATAAAAAGAAAAGAGACAAAATATGTGAACATAGAAAATACGATGCGTTTAACCCGAGGTTGGATTGAGTTGGGACGTAAACCTGCCCGGAACCGCCCGGTTGTCCAGTAGTCACAACAATACCTATCCAATGTGGGTGGTTAAACATGAGCCCAATAAAGACCCGAGGTTAGACTGAGTTGTGACGTAAGACTGCCCGGAACCAACCGGCAACAGGCAGTCACAACAATACTTGTCTAATGTGAGAGGTCGAGGCTAAAATAAGACAATTAAGACTGAGTCAGGATTGATAGGATTAAGTAAATTGAATTAATACTTAATCAAAATGGAACATGCTAAACTATACAGACTGATTGGGGGTTAGGTTTACAAAACACTTAACCAACTTAGCATGTTGGCTAGAAATAGAAAACCTAGTAGCGGGGTACCCTTTTCAGCAGTAACCCTACAAGGTGTATCAGGATACCCTGAACTAGGCAGGGTAGGGGCACGATTACTGGGCTGACTGTAAGAGGTCAAATCGATGGCGGTGGTGCAGCAGTGTAGGTTCTAAGGGGGTGCGGGTGTGCACACACTCCGGCGTAGAAAAATTAGGCACTGGGCACCAGTAGTTTACCTGTGCATTCTAGAAATTGTGTCGGGCCACTACCATGGGACTTGATACACCCCATGGTGGGACCAGCATAGGTAACTACAACATCGGGGGCCATAAGACACATGTAACTATGAGAGTAGGAGCCGATCATTAGAAATGGATCACTCCACCCTGATTATGGGGTGCCTGTTGGAAACCAGTTTATAGGGGTGAAGATATTAATATGGGGTACGATAGTACATTCGACTCTAGACAACTTAACTTAGCTTATAGTGCTTTCCCATTTCCAGTTTGTACTTATCATGCTCATTTCTTTATTCATAGACTAAATAGTCCTAGACTTACTCAGGCTTTATGTCTGACTCTACTTTTCTTTCGTCTTCTTTTCTTTCGTTTCCCCCCTAGGTCCATGGGGAGGGAATACCGTAGCTTGACTAGTTTTCACATCCAGCTTGAAGAGAAAGAATGTATTGCTTGGATCTCTTTCGTTTTGGACTATGGCTTTGGATAGCGACTATGGGGACTTATGCAGTTTACTTATGTTTTTATGCTTCTTTAAATTATGAAATCAAGACAGTTATAGAAATGTAATGTTTTGGCAATATTGTAAGACAATTATGGCATGGTTTGTGTAACACGTATTTTTGATGAAATAAAAGTTGCTGTTGTTTCCGCTGTTCAAAAATATGTGTAATTATATCTGTCTTTTGTATCTGTGACTTATACTTATAAACCTCCACCAAAATTAGGGCATTCCCTTTGAGAGTGACCCTAACGGAGGTGGGGTGTTTCACTTGGTATCAGAGCATAGGTTTACCAGATAAGATAAAAAGTTTTGAAAATTTATTTTCAAAAGAAAATTTAAAGAAGCATTTTTAAAGATAAAATGTTATTTTATTTTAAAAAAGGCATAGTCCCCCAAAGCCATAGGTACTATCTTTTATCCTTCGTTTTGAATCTATCCTTTTTGTTTCAGCATGTCCGAAGAACTTAACTTGCCAGAGGGTGTACCAATACCTGGTTGGTTTAGACGATTCTTAGAAGCAAGGGCCAATCAGCCAGGTCCTACTGTTCCTCCTCCCCCAGCTGCAGGAAATCATCCAGCTGCAGCAGCACCTCTTCCTCCACCTCCTCCACGTGGTAATACTTTTGCTAAGATATGTAAAGATTTTAAAGCTATGGGAGGAAAGGACTTTCATGGAACCGAGTCCTTCGTGGCAGCCAGGAATTGGCTGAAGGAAACCGAGGACTTATTCGTCATCTTTTAGGTAGAAGATAGGCAGAAGGTACAACTGGCAGTATGGCTACTTAAAGGCGAGGCTTCCTACTGGTGGGAAGTCACCAATGCAGAAAGACCAGTGGAAACATGGGAGGACTTTAGGGCAAGGTTTGAGGCTAAATTTCTCTCAGAAGCTGAAAGGAGTCTTCAATTGGAAAATTTCTTATTTCTTAAGCAAGGGAATATGACAGTCAAAGAGTATGTTAATCAGTTCGATCAGCTGGCTAGGTTCGGACTGGACCTAGTCAATACTCCGCACAAGAAGGCTCTCCGCTTTGTCAAAGGATTGAATGAGCCATTACACAGTCCAGCCATGACCCATATACCCATGGGAGCTACGTATGAAAGATTGGTACAGATGGCATTGCTGAACGAAGAGGATAAGGGCAAGAAGGAGACAAAGGCAGAAGGCTCTCAAGGGAAGAAAGAGGGTTTACAGCCTAAGAAGACAGACTTTAAGAAGGGCGGGAAAGACAACAAAGAGAAGAGGAAGTGTAATTTCTGTGGCAAAGTGGGGCACTTAGTGAAAGATTGCCGGAAAAAGAAGGCCAAGTTGAATGGTGGGTGCTTTTCTTGCGGTGAGACAGGCCACATGGCTAAGGATTGCCCAAAGAAGCGAGGGCAGGGGCATAGGGCTGGATCCACCTCAAGGGTCACAGGTTCATGTGATAGAAGCGCCACCTCTGCAACAACGAGGTATAAATACTTCTGTAGAAAGTGTAGTTTATCTTTATGATCACCCAGTTCGCACTTTATTTGATTCTGGCGCATCACACTCCTTTATTTCATCTACTTTAGTAGAATCTCTGCACCTAGAAACTAGTATGGCAGAGGACCCCTTAATTGTTTCAAATCCAATCGGGGGCCCGGCTCATTTGTCTATGATCTGTGTGGGACTGAAAATTTCTATTCTAAGCGTAGAATTTAGATGTAGTGCCTTTGTTTTGGGCTTCTCGGGATATGGTTTGATTTTGGGCATGGATTGGCTATCCAGTAATGGTGTCATCCTTGATTGTGAGAAAAGAGTGGTTAGGCTTCTGACCCAACTCGGTAACACCCTGGAAATTACTTGTGATCCCTCGTATGCGGTTATGCTTAGTTATCTTGAATCGCTAGATGCTTTTGTTGAGAGTTTGCAATCGGTTAGAGTGGTCCGTGAATATCCGGATGTCTTCGAAGAGGTGAAGGGCTTACCTCCGAAGCGGGAGATAGACTTCCGCATATATCTTGTAGATAATCCAAAGCCCGTTGCGTTGCCCGTCAGACACATGGCTCCACGGGAAAGGAAGGAGCTCAGTAAACAGGTTAAAGAGCTTCTAGAGAAGGGGTTCATTAGGAGGAGTATTTCAGAATGGGGCGCTCCAATAGTGTTCACTACAAAGGCGGATGGTTCACTCCGTCTGTGTGTTGACTATAGGGAGCTCAACAAGCTAACGAAAAAGAATAGGCACCCTCTCCCCAGAATTGACGATCTGTTTTATCAGCTTGTAGGAGCGTCTGTTTTCTCCCAACTCGATTTAGCGACTGAATTTCATCAGCTAAGGGTGGCTGAAGATAGCATCGATAAGACAGCATTCAGAACCCCAGACGGCTTCTTTGAATGGCTTGTCATGCCTTTTGGCTTGACAAACGCACCCGCTTACTTCGTGGACCTGATGAGTAGGGTGTTCAGAGAATTTCTCAACAAGTTCGTAGTGGTCTTCGTAGACGATATCTTGATCTTCTCAAAGAGTGAAGAAGAACATGCTCAGCACCTAAGGGCAATCATGGAAACTCTGCGAGCCCACCAGCTAAAAGCCAAATTCTCCAAATGCCACTTTTGGAGAGAGGAAGTGAGGTTCCTTGGGCACATAGTATCCAAAGAAGGGTTAGCTGTGGACCCTGCTAAGATAGTAGCGGTACAGGATTGGAAGACACCAAGGAATGCAACAGAAGTCCAAAGCTTTCTCGGGCTAGTAGGCTTCTATCGGAAATTCATCAGAGACTTTGCAAAAATCTCAGCTCCACTCACAAGGCTGACAAAGAAGAATCTAGTGTTCAATTGGGACTTGGATTGCGAGTTTGCTTTCCAACGCCTAAAAAAGGCTCTTACAACAGCCCCAGTTTTGACGTTGCCAGATGGAACCAAGACGTTCACAGTTTATACAGATGCATGTAGGACTGGGCTAGGCGTTGTCTTGATGCAAGAAGGGAGGGTAGTAGCTTATGGTGGAAGGCAATTGAAAGTACATGTAAAGAACTACCCGACTCACGATCTTGAGTTAGCCGCCATCGTCTTTGCACTCAAGTCTTGGCGCCACTATCTCCTAGGTGAGAAATTCGAACTGTATACTGACCATAAATCTTTGAAGTATCTCTTCTCGCAGAAAGATCTTAACTTGAGGCAACAGAGATGGATGGAGTTTCTTGCCTCGTACGATTTCGAGATCTCCTACACTCCGGGCAAAGGCAACGTAGTGGCAGACGCGTTGAGCCGAAAGAAACTGACCCTAAGCCCGCTCTTTATAGAAAGGCAAAGCCTAGAGTTTATAGCCAGCTTTGACTTTTGGCCCTCCTCTGATTTTGTACCACGCTTGCTAGCATCTCTCGAAGTACGCCCGACTTTAATTGACTCAATAGGGACAGCACAACGCGAAGACCCTCAGCTTGTGGAGACGATTAATAGGCTAATTAGGGGTGAGACTTCAAGTCACCTCAACAGATACTCCATCAATGATAAGGGTTGGTTAAGGCGAGACGGAAGACTATGCGTCCCACAAACAAGGGATTTAGTAAAGACGGTTCTCGAGGAAGCACATCACTCCAAGATGAAGATACATCCAGGTGGAGATAAAATGTACAAGGACATAAAGAGAACTTTCTTTTGGAACGGCATGAAGAAGGACGTGCCAGATTTCGTTTCTAAGTGTATGACCTGCCAACAGGTTAAGGCGGAGCAGAAGAAGCCTGACGGTCTGCTCCATCCTCTAGAGGTCCCGCAGTGGAAGTGGGATAGCATCTCAATGGACTTCATTGATGGGCTGCCTAGGTCTAGAAGAGGCAACACTAGCATTTGGGTAATAGTGGATAGGCTTACTAAAAGCGCCCACTTTTTACCTGTCAAGAGTAAATGGACTGCCTCATCCCTAGCATCTCTGTATCTCATGGAAATTGTTCGACTCCATGGAATACCCTCCAGCATTGTTAGTGACCGAGACCCTATCTTCACAAGTGAGTTTTGGCGGAGTCTGCAGGAGGCGGTAGGCACACAGTTATGCTTGAGTATAGCCTATCACCCCCAAACCGACGGCCAGACAGAAAGGGTGAACAGAGTTTTGGAGGACCTTTTAAGACTGTGCGTTCTTGACTTCGGAGGGACGTGGGAAGACCATCTTCCTTTGGTGGAATTTGCCTACAACAACAGCTACCAGGCCACCATCGGAATGGCGCCCTTCGAAGCTTTGTATGGAAGACGGTGTCGATCGCCCACTTGTTGGTGGGAGTCTACTGATAAGCTCATACTTGGACCAGATATGATCCGAGAGACTTCAGAGAAAGTAGACTTGATACGAAGGAGGATGAAGACAGCCCAAGACAGACAGAAATCCTACGCCGACAAGAGGAGGACCGACCTTGAATTTGAGGTTGGGGACAGAGTTTTTCTTAAGGTATCTCCTCTAAGGAACGTTGTTCGTTTTGGAACCACTGGAAAGCTGGCACCAAGATTTGTAGGACCATTTCCTATCATCGAGAAAATTGGGAAAATGGCCTATAGATTAGAGCTACCTTAAAAGCTAGATGGAGTTCACAACGTTTTTCATGTTTCGCACCTCCGAAAATGTCTACATGAATCTGCTGAAGTGGTAGAGCCAAACATTCTTGAAGAAGCTGAAGTGGAAAGCGAAGCAACCGTGAGGAAAGTTCCAACCCGCATATTAGGAACGGAAGTGAAACAGCTACGCAACCGCGAAGTCAAGCTCGTCAATGTTCAGTGGAGCGACGCCGAGGAAGACGCAACTTGGGAAACTGAGGTTAGAATACGCGCAGCATACACTTTTCTTTTCGAGGGTACATCTTTGATCTCTCTTTTTCCCTAAGTTATGCTTTTATCTATCTTTTTAGGTATATCTCCTCGACCTTATCTTTTAGGTAGAAACCCTTTGGATGAAAACATGTAATTGAAACATGTTATGGATGATGGTTGCAAGTGGTTGCAAGTGATTGCTAGTGGTTGCTCGTGGTTGCTCGTGGTTGCATATACACACACAATCTAGGTTTTAGATCGGCTCAGTCACTTCATATTGCATATGCATATATGTATTTATATTCGTATATGGTTGAAGTTTAATGTGTTGTCATATGGATGTTGCATTTATATATGAATGATTATGCACTCATGTAGAATCATGAATAGGAAAATTTGCATACATAATGGATTCATGACACTTACATAATTTGCATTAAGGAGGTCAACTGAATCAGTAGGCCGCCTAATTTTGCATTAGATAAGTACATGTACACACGCTTCGCATATGATCATGAAGCATTAGAAGTCTTTTAAGGACAATGGATGCTCGTGTTTGATGGATGAGTAGATGGACGCTTGGATGTTAGGATATACATTCGTCCTAAACTTGAAGATTTCGGGGACGAAATCCTTTTAAGTGGGGGAGAATGTAACACCCCGTGTATTCTATAACAGTGAAATTCACAAATTAAAGTATATTTAATTTCAAATCAAAGAATTAAGGGAAACGGGATACGCCATTGCGTTCTTCTCGGAATTCTGCTTGAGATAGAGTCCGAGTATGCGTAAAACGGACTCCGTATGAGGGAGATATGACCTCCGGAGGTTTCAGAATTCAGTTTAAAATTCAAACAGACAGAAACCATTCAGAAAACAAATTCGAAATTCAAAAATCGAACCAGATTGGGCTGGGCGGGAATTTTCCCGCCCAAGGCACCCAGGTCGACTGGGTAGTCGACCTGGGGCACCCAGGTCGACTGGGTAGTCGACCTGGGGCACCCAGGTCGACTACATAGTCGACCTGGGGGTCGACTGGGTAGTCGACCTGGCCCTGGGGCCAGGTCAAACCCAGCCCCTCCTGGCTGGCCTGGTCTGTGCTTGGCTGAATTTCTGAGTGTTGCCTTGTCACTAGTGCTAGGTGTCAGCTCCTGATTGGTCTCTCTTTCAAATGAACGGCTAATATTAATCCAAGCTCCATCGACGGTTGTAATCAATTCACAAACTTTATAAAAAGGATCTAAGACTCCACCTAATTCATACAAATAAAAATGAGAATGAGACCGTCATGCTGCTGAGGAAAGACTAGAAGTAGCCGTCAAAATTAAGAGACGATTAGGAGGCAATTCGAAAGCTTAAAGCAACAACACTAAATCAAAACAACGCCTACAACAAAGGATAGCATCTCCAAATTCAGAATTCAGAAACCTGAATTGAAGATTCGTCATACGTTGTAAGTAGAGTGCTATTCCGATGTGAATGAAAAATTGGGTTTTTTTATTTGTGTAAAATGAGAAATGGAATTGTACTTAATTTGTGGTGATGATAATTCATAATTGTATGTTGCTACGATTCTAATTATGAATAGATTTGGGATGTTGTGGTATAATGATGTTAGACCTATTGGATATTTGCAAGTATATGACTCATGTTGAAAGTTAACGACTATATGTTTATGGTAGTTTATTACAACACCTATTGGATAATTGCAAGTATATGTTTCATGTTGAAAGTTAACGACTATACGTTTGTGGTAGTTTATTACAACAAAGTTGAGATTCATCCAAGTATGTGATTCACTATTAGGCCAACATGATGTATATTTTTATGGTCATCTTTAGTGTAGTTGGATCCATTTGAGTATTATGATTCATATGAATTTATGTTGGAATTGGCATCATGATTCAAGTGTAAAACCATACTTTTGTGTTAGTGACAAAAGTAAGCACCCTTGTGAACTTGTGTTGACTTTATGAACATGGCTAGTTTATGTTTGACTTTATGTCCAAACAAAATATGTTTTAGGCCTATGCTGTTATCAAAATCATATGATAATATATGCGACACATAATTAAGTTAGATTTACATTTCAATTACAAGTTTACATGAATAGATTAAAAACCATGATTCATGTTTAGGTATGTTTTATGTCATGATTATATGCTATTACAATGCAAGTTCACAAGTGCCTAATTTATGTTAATTAGATCGTTATGTTGCAAGTTCATGCGTTCACACTCCCCTTTGATGTTACTTAGAATATATAAACACCATGTTCTAAGCCTCCCCTTTTTCATGTGGCTAAGTTGGGCTTAAAGGTTAAATCCAACATATGTTATAATATAGCAAACGTGTAAAACGGGGGTAATGACGTTGGGTTAAAAATATAAAACATATGTGTTAGCATGTCTGACTCATGCCAATGACCTTGAAAACATTTAAGGGGTATAAATTAATTTTACCCAATAAAGATGAATTTGGATAATGGGCTGCAAATATTTACATATAAAAAGAAAAGAGACAAAATATGTAAACTTAGAAAATATGATGCGTTTAACCCGAGGTTGGATTGAGTTGTGACGTAAACCTGCGCGGAACCGCCCGGTTGTCCAGTAGTCACAACAATACCTATCCAATGTGGGTGGTTAAACATGAGCCCAATAAAGACCCGAGGTTAGACTGAGTTGTGACGTAAGACTGCCCGGAACCAACCGGCAACAGGCAGTCACAACAATACCTGTCTAATGTGAGAGGTCGAGGCTTTAATAAGACAATTAAGGCTGAGTTAGGATTGATAGGATTAAGTAAATTGAATTAATACTTAATCAAAATGGAACATGCTAAACTATACATACTGATTGGGGGTTAGGTTTACAAAACACTTAACCAACTTAGCATGTTGGCTAGAAATAGAAAACCTAGTAGCGGGGGACCCTTTTCAGCAGTAGCCGTACAAGGTGTATCAGGATACCCTGAACTAGGCAGGGTAGGGGCACGATTACTGGGCTGACTGTAAGAGGTCAAATCGACGGCGGTGGTGCAGTAGTGTAGGTTCTAACGGGGTGCGGGCGTGCACACACTCCTGCACAGAAAAATTAGGCACTGGGCACCAGTAGTATTCCTGTGCATTCTAGAAATTGTGTCAGGTCGCCACCATGGGACTTGATACACCCCATGGTGGGACCAGCATAGGTAACTACAACATCGGGGACCGTAAGACACATGTAACTATGCGAGTAGGAGCCAATCATTAGAAATGGATCACTCCACCCTGATTATGGGGTGCCTGTTGGAAACCAGTTTATAGGGGTGAAGAGATTAATATGGGGTAGGATAGTACATTCGACTCTAGACAACTTAACTTAGCTTATAGTGCTTTCCCATTTCCAGTTTGTACTTACCATGCTTATTTCTTTATTCATAGACTGAATAGTCCTAGACTTACTCAGGCTTTATGTCTGACTCTACTTTTCTTTCGTCTTCTTTTCTTTCGTTTCCCCCCAGGTCCACGGGGAGGGAATACCGCAGCTTGACCAGTTTTCACATCCAGCTTGAAGAGAAAGAATGTATTGCTTGGATCTCTTTCTTTTTGGACTATGGCTTTGGATAGAGACTTTGGGGACTTATGCAGTTTACTTATGTTTTTATGCTTCTTTAAATTATGAAATCAAGACGGTTATGGAAATGTGATGTTTTGGCAATATTGTAAGACAATTATGGCATGGTTTGTGTAACACGTATTTTTGATGAAATAAAAGTTGCTGTTGTTTCCACTGTTCAAAAATATGTGTATTTATATCTGTCTTGTGTATCTGTGACTTATACTTATAAACCTCCACCAAAATTAGGGCAATCCCTTTGAGAGTGACCCTAACGGAGGTGTGGTGTTTCAGTGGCAGTTGAAATTAAATTATAGATAATCATTTATAATTTAAACAGCGAAAATTGGTTAAATAGAAAAATATTCAAAATTGAATTAGAACTGGTTAAATTTATTAACCAGTGATTATTTTAAATGGACTGTTGTTGTTTGAAAACCCCACACTGGTGTTGGGATGATATTTGACATACACGAATCCCAATATTTAGTTATATGTCAATCTATGGATCAACAAACTGTGATAAGCGTTTTTTTAATTATTTAACACTTATACAGTAGTGAATTGCACTCTGGATGTGAATTGACTGTTTAATAGTTATTTATCACTATTTTTGAATACTTGCGATGTATGGAATCCATAAAAACAAAATTTATGGAAATTGATTGAGTCTGATTCAAATTCAGAAATAACGAATAATTTTCAAACAATAGGCAGTATAATTTTCGAATAATATTTTTTATAATTTTAAAATAATACATATATATTAATTTTCAAATAATATGCAGTACAATTTTCAAATAATATTTTGTATAATTTTAAAATAACATATATTATGGTTTTCAAATAACATGCAGTTTAGTTTTAAAATCATATTTTGTGTAAATTTAAAATAATATATAGTATAGTTCTTGAATAATATTCAGTAAAGAATCAGAATATGATTTTGACGTCCGATTTTGGATGGACACAAAATATTGAAATGTATGAAGCCGTGTTGATTAATTATGCGCAACTTTAATGCGAGTGATATTTATATCGATTTTATTCAATTTTATAATGAATATCGAAAAAGAAATGACTTCAAAACTGATATTTTGAAAATATTATCATTTATATAATATAATGATAAGGAGTATCCAGTTTTGATTTAAAATTGAAAGTGAAGTCAGAATCGTTTTAAAATGAATTTATAAAGTGAAACACCCCACCTCCATTAAGGTCACTCTCAAAGGGAATGCCTTAACTTCGGTGGAGGTTTATAAGTAAAAGTCACAGATAAAACACAAGACAGATATAAACACATATATATATAAGCAGCCGAAAAAACAAATAGACTTTCATATCATAAGTACGTGTTCATACAAAACATTTCCATTATTGCCTCAAAACAAACTTCCATTTATTACAACCATAATACTGTCTTGATTTAAAACTTAAAGAAGCATGAAACATAATTAAAACTGCATAAATCCCCATAGAATGTCCAAAGCCATAGCCCAAACGAAAGAGATCCAAGCAATACATTTTCTCTCTTCAAGATGGATGAAAAATCTGACTAAGCTGAGGTGTTTCCTCCCTGTGGACCTGAGGGGGGGGGGAACGGAAGAAAATAAAGCGAAAGGAAAGTGGGTCAGACATAAGTCTGGTAAGTCTAGTTATAATTCTAGCATGAGAAAAATAAAAAGATCATGACTTGCATAAACTGAGAACAGGACAATACCAGAATATAAGACAAGATATGGAAGGAAATACTAACTATACCAAACGCACTCACTATTACTTCTCTGCACCTACTAACTAGCCTAACTAGCACCACGGGTTCATGACAAGGTGATCCCTTATTCGATCGGCTCTTACTCGCAATGTTTTCTTCCTGTGTCATACGGTCCCACATGATTGTAGATACCTATGCTGGTCCCACTATGGGGTGTATCAAGTCCCATGGTGGCGGCCTGACACAATTCTAGAATGCATAGGTTATACTAATGATGCCTAGTGCCCTGTTTGTCTGCTCTGAAGTGTGTGCGCGCCCGCACTCCATTAGAACCCACACTACTGCACCAACCGCCGTCGCTTTTGACCGCTTATAATCAGCCCAGTAATCGTGCCCATCATGCCTAGTTTCAGGGTACCATGATACCTAATTGGGTTACTGCTGAAACGGGTCCCCCGTTACTAGTGTTTTCTAGTCAAACATGTTAAGTGGTTAAGTGTCTGTATTAACCTAACCCCACCCATCAGTTTAATTAACATGTTGAATTGGTTAAGTGTTTTAGTTAACTTAACCTTACCATCCTGACTTGACTGTCCTTAGCTTTAATTAGTTAAAGCACCAACCACGCACATTAGACAGGTATTGTTACAGTTACTGGATGTGCCGGTCGGTTCCGGGCAGGTTTACACCGTAACTCAGTCTAACCTCGGGTCCTTATTGCGCTCAATGCCTTAACCTCCCACATTGGATAGGTATTGTTGTGATTACATGACAGCCGGGCGGGTTCGGGCAGGTTTACATCACAACTCAATCCAACCTCGGGTTAAGCATACTCGTATTTTCTAAATTTACATATTTGTTCTTTTTATACTTATATGTAAACTTGTTAACAATTAAATGTTATGGCCCACTTTCCAAGTTCATCATTTTTAGGTATATGATTTATATCGTTTCATGCCATAAATTACCTATGTGATTTTTCACCAATTTATGTCAAGTTTCCTATGATTACCATTTTTTGCCAATGTTACCCCATCTAAATATTAGGCTAACAATCTTAGCCTAATTTTTCGTCCTCATGTTTTTTAACATATAATATTAGGCTAAAAACTTAGCCTAATTTAGCGTACACAAAATTGGCATAAAGAAATTCATTAACATAAACATGACATATGTGTAAACTTGGCATTTTCGGCATAGTCAATATAAACATCATATGTGTGAACTTGAAAAATAGTCAACATGAATATCATAGGTGTGAACTTACAACGTAGACTAAATCAACATACATATATGTGAATTTGTAACATAGACTAAATCAACTTACATATATGTGAATTTGCAACATAGGCTAAATCAACTTACATATATGTGAATTTCCAAATCAATCACGAACATATGAATAAGTGTGAACTTGAAATATTACATAGGTTTAACATATACACATAAACATGTAGATCTAACATTTGGTCACATATGTGATATGATTTTACAACCTGAAATTTGCATAACATGATAAACTACACAACTTGTCATAACAGGTTATACTCCAAGTTCATATACATATGAATAGACTTATCCATTAATTCCCAATTCAACATGATAATAAAATAGAACCATAGACATAGATCAATATCATTCAATTCCACATATAACATAATAAACATTGTTCTATTATCAATTTATTTCCAAGGCATGACATTAATTTTGATTCGCATCCCAAAACATAACTATACTTACAAGAACAACGAACTTGAGTCCTGGATTCTGAGTTCTGGATTTGAGATGCTTTCCCTTGGGTAGATAAACGTTGTTTTGATTATAATTTTGAATTAGATTTGTTTGTCTCTTAGCTTTCTTCAAGTGGAGGCTCTTCTCAGTTTTCTCCCGACAGCATGGCGGCTCTGATTCTAATTTTTGTGTGAATTTAGGTTGGAGACTTAAGTTGTTTATATAGAATTTCAAACTAATTAGGGCGGTCAGATGATCATAGATGAATCTAGACCATTCACATCGAGAAGAGCCAACCAGAAAGTGACAAATCATCCCTAGTGACACAGCCAATCCCCAGAAACCGAGCCAGGACTAGACCAAGCAGGTCAGGCCGACCAAGCGGGTCGACCCATAGGTCGACCCCCAAGTCGACCACCAGGTCGACCTGGGTACCCAGGTCGACCCCCTGGTCGACCAGGGTCCTGGGCGGGAATTTTCCTGCCCAGCCCAATTCTGATCCTGTTTTCGAAATTTGAACTGTTTTGAGCTGGTTTGAATTTTAAATTAATTCTGAAACTTCCGAAGATCATAACTCTTTCATACGGAGCCCGATTTATGCAAACTCGGACTCTATCTCAAGCAGAATTCCGAGACGAACGCAATGGCATAACCCATTTCCCTTAATTCCTTCATTTTGAATTAATCATACTTTAATTTGTGAATTTATCGTTAACAAAAAATTCGGGGTGTTACATTCTCCCCTCCTTAAAGGATTTCGACCCCGAAATCTTCAAGTCTGGAAGAACGTATATCCTAACATCCAATCGTCCATCTACTGAACCAACAAACACAGGTGTCCATTGTCCTTAAAAGACTTCTAATGCTTCATGATCATATGCATAGTTTGTGTATATGTCCTTATCTAATGCAAAAATTAGGCGGTCTACTGATTCAGTTGACCTCCTTAATGCGAATCATGTAAGTGTCATGTATCCATTATGTGTGCAAATTTTTCCCTACTCATAATTCTACATGAGTGCGCAACCGTTCATACAAATGTGACATCCGTATGACAACATGTCAAGTTTCAACCACATACAAATATGAATACATATATGCATATGCAATATGGAAGTGACTGAGCCGATCTAATACCTGAGGTGTGTGTATATGCATCCACGAGCAACCACTAGCAACCACTTGCAACCACTTGCAGCCATTAATCATAAAATGTTTCAAATACATGTTTACATCAATTAGTTTCTACCTAAGGAGTTAGGAGAAAAAGGACTGAGAAGATACACTAAAAGGTAGATACAAGCATAAACTTATGGAAAAAGAGAGGTCAAAGATGTACCCTTAAAAAGAAAAGGGTAGGCAGTGCGTATTCTGTCCTCAGTTTCCCAAGTCGCGTCTTCCTCGGCATCGCTCCATTGAACTTTGACAAGTTTGACTTCACGGTTGCGTAGCTTTTTTATTTCAGTTCCTACGATTCGAGTTGGAACTCTCCTCATAGTTGCTTCTCATTCTGTTTCAATTTCTTCTAGAATGCTTGGCTCCACCACTTCTGCAGACTCATGCAAACATCTCCGGAGATGAGAAACGTGGAAGACATTGAGAATTCAAGCCAACCTTTCGGGCAGCTCTACTCTATAAGCCATTTTCCCAATCTTTTCGATGATGGGGAACGGACCTACAAATCTCGGTGCTAGCTTTCCTGCGGATCCAAAGCGAACGACGTTCCTTAAAGGAGATACCTTAAGGAAAACCCTGTCCCCAACCTCAAACTCAAGGTCGGTCCTTCTTTTGTCTGCGTAGGATTTCTGTCTATCTTGGGTAGTCTTTATTCTACTTCGTATCAAGCCCACTTTTTCTGAAGTCTCTCTAATCATGTCTGGCCCAAGTATAAGCTTGTTTGTAGATTCCCACCAACAAGTTAGTGATCGGCACGGTCTTCCATACAAAGCTTCGAAGGGCGCCATGCTGATGGTGGATTGGTAGCTGTTGTTGTAGGCGAATTCCACTAAAGGAAGATGATCCTACCATGTCCCTCCAAAGTCAAGAACGCACAGTCTAAAAAAATCTTCTAATACACTGTTCACCCTTTCCGTCTGACCATTGGTTTGGGGGTGATAGGTCGTGCTCAAGCATAACTGTGTGCCTACAGCTTCTTGCAGACTCCGCCAAAACTCGCTCGTAAAGATGGGATCTCGGTCACTCACTATGCTGGAGGGTATTCCATGGAGTCGAACTATTTGAGATAAAGAGATGCTAGAGATGAGGCAGTCCTTCTACTCTTGACAGGTATAAAGTGGGCGCTTTTTGTGAGCCTGTCCACTATTACCCAAATGCTAGTATTGCCCCTTCTTGACCTAGGCAACCCATCAACGAAGTCCATTGAAATGCTATCCCACTTCCATTGCGGGACTTCTAAAGGATGAAACAGTCCTCCAGGCTTCTTTTGTTCCTCCTTGACCTGTTGGCATATAATGCACTTAGAAACGAAATCTGCCACATCCTTCTTCATGCCGCTCCAAAAGAAAACTCTCTTTACGTCCATGTACATCTTGTCTCCACCTGGGTGTATTGTCATCTTGGAATGGTGTGCTTCCTCGAGAACCATCTTTACCAAATCCCTTGCTTGTGGGACGCATAATCTTCCATCCCGCCTCAGCCAACCCTTATCATTGATGGACTACCTATTGAGGTGACTGGAAGTTTCACCCCTAAGTAGCTTATCAATCACATCAACAAGCTGAGGGTCTTCACGTTGTGCGGCCCCTACTGAGTCTAAAATAGTGGGTCGTACTTCTAGTGATGCCAACAAATAAATCGTTGAAGTATCTTTTCTCGCAGAAAGATCTTAACTTGAGGCAGCAAAGGTGGATGGAGTTTCTTGCCTAGTATGATTTTAAGATTTCCTATACTTCTGGCAAGGGCAACGTAGTAGCAGACGCCTTGAGTAGAAAGAAGCTGACCTTAAGCCCTCTCTTTATAGAAAGGCAAAGCTTGGAGTATATTCAGCTACCCTTAGCTGATTGAACCCAGTAGCCAGATTAAGTTGGGAGAAAACTGACGCACCTACAAGCTGATCAAACAAATCGTCTATTCTGGGAAGCGGATGTCTATTCTTCTTAGTCAGCTTGTTTAGCTCCCTATAGTCCACACAAAGTTGTAGTGAGCCATCTGCTTTGGTGGCGAACACCACTGGAGCACCACATTCCGAGATACTCCGCCTTATAAACCCATTCTCGATAAGCTCCTTAACTTGCTTATTGAGCTCCTTTCTCTCCTTTGGAGCCATGTGTCTAACAGGTAAAGCTACGGGCTTTTCATTATCAACAAGATATATGAAGAAGTCTATTTCCCGCCTCGGAGGTAAGCCCTTCACCTATTCAAAGACATCCGGATATTCATGGACCACTCTAACTGACTGCAAATTCTCAACAGAAGCATCAAGCGACTCTAGATAACTAAGCATAACAGCATTCAAGGGATTACAAGAAATTTCTAGAATGTTACCGAGCCGAGTCAAGAGTCTAACCACTCTCTTCTCACAATCAAGAATGGCACCATTACTGGTCAGTCCATGCCTAAGATCAATCCATATCCCGAGAAACCCAAAACAAAGGCACTACTCTAAACTTAACGCTTAGAATAGAGATTTTCAAATCCAAACAAACCATTGACAAATAAGCTGAGCCCCCAATTGGATTTGAAACAACCAAGGGATCTTCTACCATACTAGTGTCTAGGTGCAGAGATTCTATTAAAGCAGATGAAATAAATGAGTGTGATGCACCAGAATCAAAGAGAGTGCGAACTGGATGATCATAGAGATAAACTAAGCTTTCTACAGAAATATTTCTACCTCATTCCTACAGAGGTGCCACCAACGCATGAACCTGTCCCCCTGAAGTGGATCCAGTCCTCTATCCCTGCCCCCGCTTCTTTGGGCAGTCCTTAGCCATGTGTCCAGTCTCGCCGCAATGGAAACAACCACCATTCATCTTCGCCTTCTTCTTTCTGCAGTCTTTCACTATATGTCCAACAATGCCATAGAAATTACACCTTCTCTTTTCACGGGATTTGTTCTTCCCGCCCTTCCTGAAGTCTGTTTTCTTAGCTTGTAAACCCTCTTTCTTTTCTTGAGGCGCTTCCACCTTTGCTTCTTTCTTGCCTTTATCTTCCTCGTGTAGCAGCGCCATGTCCACCAAGCTTTCATAAGTCGCTCCCATGGGTATATGGGTCATAGCAAGGCTTTGTAGAGGCTCATTCAGACCTTTGATAAAGCAAAGAGCCTTCTTTTGTTGGGTGTTTACTAAATCCAGCCCAAATCTGGCCAGTTGATTAAACTGATTGACATACTCCTAGACCGTCATACTTCCTTGTTTAAGAGTTAGGAACTTCTCCATCTGCAGGCTTCTTTCAGCTTGGGAGAGGAATTTCATCTCAATCCTCATCCTGAAATCTTCCCAAATTTCCACTGGCCTTTCAGCATCTGTAACTTCCCACCAATAAGAAGCTTCGTCTTTAAGCAACCACACTGCTAGCTGTATCTTTTGCATGTCGTCAACTTCGAAGATGATGAACAAATCTTCGGTCTCCTTCAGCTAGTTCCTTGCTACCACAAAGGATTCAATCCCACAAAAGTCCTTTCCACCCATAGCCTTCAAGTCTCTACACGTCTTTGTGAAAGCATTTCCACGAGGAGGAGGAGGAGGACCTGCTGCCATTGGGGGAGGAGTAATGTCTGCTGGGCCTGCGTCATTGGCCCTAGCCTCTAGGTACCTTCGGAACCAGCCAGGTATCGGTACTCCTTCTGGAAGGTTAAGATCTCCAGACATGCTGAAACAAAAAGGAAAGACTCAAGACAAAAGGATAGAGAGATAGTGCATATGGCTTTGGGGAATTATGCTATTTAAAAACAACACTTTTTCTAGAAAAAAATGCTTCTTTAAACTTCTTTTTGAAAATAGTTTCAAAAACCTTTATCTAATCTGGTAAACCTGTGCTCTGGTACCAAGTGAAACACCCTACCTCCATTAAGGTCACTCTCAAAGGGAATGCCTTAACTTCGGTGGAGGTTTATAAATAAAAGTCACAAATAAAACACAAGACAGATATAAACACATATATATAAGCAACAGAAAAACAAATAGACTTTCATATCATAAGTACGTGTTCATACAAAACATTTCCATAATTGCCTCAAAACAAACTTCCATTTATTACAACCATAATACTGTCTGGATTTAAAACTTAAAGAAGCATGAAACATAATTAAAACTGCATAAATCCCCATAGAATGTCCAAAGCCAAAGCCCAAACGAAAGAGATCCAAGCAATACATTTTCTCTCTTCAAGCTGGATGAAAAATCTGACTAAGCCGAGGTGTTTCCTCCCTGTGGACCTGAGGGGGGGGGAACGTAACAAAAGAAAGCGAAAGGAAAATGGGTCAGACATAAATCTGGTAAGTCTAGTTATAATTCTAGTATGAGAAAAATAAAAAGATCATGACTTGCATAAACTGAGAACAGGAGAATACCAGAATATAATACAAGATATGGAAGGAAATACTAACTATACCAAACGCACTCACTATTACTTCTCTACACCTACTAACTAGCCTAACTAGCACCACGTGTTCATGACAAGGTGATCCCTTATTCGATCGGGTCTTACTCGCAACGTTTTCTTCCTGTGTCATACGACCCCATATGATTGTAGATACCTATTCAAGTCCCACCATAGGGTGTATCAAGTCCAATGGTGGCGTCCCAACACAATTCTAGAATGCACAGGTTATACTACTGGTGCCCTGTTTTTCTGCTCCGAAGTGTGTGCACGCCCGCACTACGTTAGAACCTACACTGCTGAACCAACCGCCGTCGCTTTTGACCGCTTACAATCAACCCAGTAATCGTGCCCCACCCTGCCTAGTTTCAGTGTACCATGATACCTAATTGGGTTACTGCTGAAATGGGTCCCCCGTTACTAGGGTTTTCTAGTCAAACATGTTAAGTGGTTAAGTGTCTGTATTAACCTAACCCCACCCATCAGTTTAATTAACATGTTGAATTGGTTAAGTGTTTTAATTAACTTAACCTTACCATCCTGACTTGACTGTCCTTAGATTTAATTAGTTAAAGCACCAACCACTCACATTAGATAGGTATTGTTACGGTTACTGGATGTGCCGGTCGGTTCCGGCCAGGTTTACACCGTAACTCAGTCTAACCTCGGGTCCTTATTGGGCTCAATGCCGTAACCTCCCACATTGGATAGGTATTGTTGTGATTACTGGACAGCCGAGCGGGTCCGGGAAGGTTTACATCACAACTCAATCCAACCTCGGGTTAAGCATACTCGTATTTTCTAAATTTACATATTTGTTCTTTTTATTCTTATATATAAATTTGTTAACAATTAAATGTTATGGCCCACTTTCCAAGTTCATCATTTTTAGGTATATGATTTATACCGTTTCATGCCATAAATTACCTATGTGATTTTTCACCAATTTATGTCAAGTTTCCTATGATTACCAATTTTTCCCAACGTTACCCATCTAAATATTAGGCTAACAATCTTAGCCTAATTTTTCGTCCGCATGATTTTTAACATATAATATTAGGCTAAAAACTTAGCCTAATTTAGCGTGCACAAAATTGGCATAAAGAAATTCATTAACATAAACATGACAAAGGTGTAAACTTGGCATTTTCGGCATAGTCAATATGAACATCAAAGGTGTGAACTTGCAAAATAGTCAACATGAATATCATAGGTGTGAACTTGCAACGAAGATTAAATCAACATACATATATGTGAATTTGCAACATAGACTAAATCAACTTACATATATGTGAATTTGCAACATAGGCTAAAGCAACTTACATATATGTGAATTTCCAAATCAATCACGAACATATGAATAAGTGTGAACTTGAAATATGTCATAGGTTTAACATATACACATAAACATGTAGATCTAACATTTGGTCACATATGTGATATGATTTTACATCCTGAAACTTGCATAACATGATAAACTACACAACTTGTCATAACAGGTTATACTCCAAGTTCATATACATATGAATAGACTTATCCATTAATTCCCAATTCAACATGATAATAAAATAGAACCACGGACATAGATAAATATCATTCAATTCCACATATAACATAATAAACATTGTTCTATTATCAATTTATTTCCAAGGCATGACATTAATTTTGATTCGCATCCCAAAACATAACTAAACTTACAACGAACGACGAACTTGAGTTCTGGATTCTGAGTTCTGGATTTGAGATGCTTTCCTTTGGGTAGATAAACGTTGTTTTGATTTTAATTTTGAATTAGATTTGTTCGTCTCTTAGCTTTCTTCAAGTGGAGGCTCCTCTCAGTTTTCTCCCGGCAACATGGCGGCTCTGATTCTAATTTTTGTGTGAATATAGGTTGGAGACTTAAGTTGTTTATATAGAATTTCAAACTAATTAGAGCCGCCAGATGATCATAGATGAATCTAGACCATTCACATCGAGAAGAGCCAACCAGAAAGTGACAAATCATCCCTAGTGACACAGCCAATCCCCAGAAACCGAGCCAGGACCAGACCAAGCAGGTCAGGCCGACCAAGTAGGTTGGCCCATAGGTCGACCCCCCGCCCGACCCAATTCTGATCCTGTTTTCGAAATTTGAACTGTTTTGAGCTGATTATTAATTCTGAAACTTCTGAAGGTCATAACTCCTTCATACGGAGTTCGATTTACGCAAACTCGGACTCTATCTCAAGCAGAATTCCGAGACGAACGCAATGGCGTAACCCGCTTACCTTAATTCTTTCATTTTGAATTAATCATATTTTAATTTGTTAATTTATCATTAATAGAAAATTCGGGGTGTTACATAAACTATGTTTAAATGGAAATCGACGAAATATATAGAACATATTATATATATATATATATATATATATATATATCTTTAATGGCCAGAAAAGAACGCGCCGCATTGCGACCGTTCGCGAATTTCGACCATTGACTTCAAATTGACATTACGGGAGATCCGACCGTCGGATTCTCCTAAAACTGGAACCATTGGGTTCGTATCGAAAAGGGCTTTCCAACGAATATAAGTGAATTAAATTTGCACGGTCATATTTTAAGTATGTCCAAATCAATTTCAGAAAAGGTCGCTATGGGTACAATTCGGTGGCCGTAATTGGAAACCGACGGTACGGGCCTGAATAAAATTACTAAAAATATTAATAATTTGTGTAAAATCATAATAACTGATTTGAAAAGATTTTGGGTGAAAAATCCCTGTTTTGGAAAGATTAAAATATATTTTTATCGAAATTAACTAGTTATTTACTAGAAATAATAATCCAATATTTTTAAATAAATAAATTGGAATTGTGAATGGTTTTAATCTAACCAGAATTTTCCAATGTATGAATTGGAATGGATTTGAATATAAATCATCTTCGGAATATGTTGATATTGGATTCCGTGACTATACGGATTGTGTGGAGGAATTTGGAAGATAGAAATTTATCGTTATTCCCCATACGATATGTGTTGGTTCAAGAATTTGATATTGAAAATAAGCCGACATAATTTCTATTCAGAGCCTTGTATTTAATATCAAATTGGATTTAGGGTTTGTCATGAATGGTATCTTAAATGATACTGTTCTTAAACCCAGTTTAGAAAAGAATAAATCTTTAAATTAAGATTTAGTGATGTTTTCTAAATAATTAATATTTAATTGGAATTAAATAAAATAATTGGATTTTTGGGTTTATCGTGAACAATGTTTTAAACGACATTCGTTCTTTAACCCGATTAACAGTGAAATTTGATTTGGAAGTGATAAATCTTTTTATCGATATTCAATGGAAGTTTTCCAACTTAATAAATTAAATTGGAAGGGAATGGAATTCGATTTGGTAATAATCGAAGTGAGCTTCTATGGAGGAAGACTGTTACTATATATGGAATTTAAAAGGCTTTGCCGCTATTCCGTTTATATTATTAGTCGGATACAGAAATTGATATCGATTACATATATTGATTTGTTTTCCATGAATATTCCATAAATAATGGAATGTTATTTTGGGTTTATCGTGAACTGTGTTTTAAATGACATTGGTTCTTTAACCCAGTTAAAGACAGGATTTATTTCCTAAATTTGAGTAATCATTACATAATGATTTTTGGAGATTAAATCTAAGTGGAATTTTAATGAATCTTTAATTAAATTGAATGTGAATGTGCTAATTTAAATTATCAAATTTGTGAAATGATCGGGAATGGAGTATCACCAGTTTTGCTTCAAGCGATAGTTAAATCCTTAAATAGATTTGAATGAGAAATGGAAATTAATTTTACCAATAACACCATGGTGTTTAATATGGAGTATTACCAGTTTTTCTCCAGGGGATGAATAGTTTGGGATTGGAAAATAAAATAAATGATTACTTTTATAAGGTTCGCTAATCCCGTCTAGTTTAGAAAACCTTAATTTGGTTTAAATTGTGAAAAGAATACTTGAATAAAAGGATATTCTGGATTGGAATGAGGCGTATGTTGTGTTTTATAGCACTTATTTATAAGATACGCGAGTTATTCGGAAAGATCGGGTTTATCCCATTCTGAATAATTGATACGACGATAAGTCGACGATGAAGATGGTGATTAAAGACCGGAGATCTTCACATCGTTTGAACGATTACTGATGTCTTGATCGGGAGGCATCCCAAGACAAGGTAATAAGTGGTGATCGTCCAGATGTACTTGGTGATCGACCAGATATTCAAGGTCCTCTCCCCTATATTGGACATATGGGACGAGGAATAAGATGCCTCCGGTTTCGTTCAGACCTAGTACGGACTTGTAAATGGATAGTATTTCTGACATTGTATTCCTTTATATTGTATTCGTTGATCTCTGCTAAATATAAATCCGTTTGGTGGTGGAGAATTTATTCTCTTGCTTAACACCCTTCTCTAAGATGTACGAGCTTAGAGGTTAAATATCGGCAGAAATCAGTGGTATGGTATGGAGTGACAGTGTGGCATGCTAAGTGGCATATGATCAAGGCTTTTGTTGAAAAGTAGGGCCTTGTGGTTGATGATCATAGCACGAATTTAAATAGCATAACTTTGTGTAGCGTTAATTCGCGAGCCTAGCACGCCGATATGAACCAGAAACAGGAGAGGACTGCAGGGAGGACATGTGTTTCCTTCTAGCTACGAGTAGTGTCATGGTCTGGAGCCCAAACATTTTACTCATGTGGATGTTGCATATTATTTGATGGATAGGAAGGTACCTCAGATATATCGGTCACTACGAGGCCGATGGATGATATGGTCGACATACTGACTAGACTTACGCCCCATAGGGCGGGGAAACATATTGTTCATAAATAACTAATCCTCAAACGAAAGAAAGGACCAGCCCTGAAGATCCAAGGGCTTGACTGAGTACTTGTCCAAAGGCACGAGCTAGAGTGTCTCGAATTCGGTATGGATGATCCCTTGCCTTGGTTCATGATGGAAATCCGACTTCCAATACAACATTTCGGTTTTAATTGTAGAACTAATATGGCGACATAGTATGATACTATGCCGTCTATGATTGATACATTTATATTTGAAGTTGTTTGACACACTATGTACTTATAGTAATATCAAAATGTTTTGTTTTAAACGTACCAAGCATGTTTGGCTATTATAAGGGAAAACTCTATCCTCTAGCTTGCGTTGCATTGGGTGATGGGACCTGAGTCTTATAATAGCTTCATTTTTTTCAAAAAGCATTACGATGTTTGTTTTATGCACTTGTATTCTTGGGAGAAAACCCATTCCGTGTGATACGGCGTGGTCCCTTGATTTACTTTATTTTTAAAGTAAACATTTAATAACTGTTTTAGTTTTCACACCAGTCACATGACTGACCTGGAGTTTATTGTTTTAACCTAAACTCTGGGTGCCCCTATTTTCCACACGGGCAGCCAGTAGTTTTGGTTTTGCAGATATTATTTTTGTAGGATCCTGGTTTACAGCTGGAGCTATATTCGGCAAGCTCTGTATCCGTGTATTTCTTTCAATTGTGTTTTGTATTATTTTTCCGCTGCATTGTAATTTGTAAATCTCTGATATTTTTCTGATGTATATTATTTATTTATACTCTGTTATATTCTTGTACTCTTATGTAATTGTCGTAATAGCAATGAAATGTTCTTCTGTTTGTGTTCTGATTTGTCTTGTCCTCAATTCAATCCGCCTTCTTCCGTCCCTTCAGAGATAGAGGGAGTTCGAGTCGTGTCAGTTTGGTATCGGAGCTTTGGTTTATAGAGCTCGAGAACAAGACACATTAGAACCAAACGAAAGAATTCAACAGAATTGGAATAGTAATATCCAATTGGAATGACTCGTTAGAGATAGGATCAGTATTAGCCTTGAATGAGTGTGAAGAGTGCTATTTCTAAAGTAAAATTTAGTTTTAAAATTTTATCAATTATTCGTACTTGAATATTTTATTTTAAATTGAATTTGGACAATCCAGTATAGGGAGATTTTTAGTATATGCCTGACGAGATGTATATTCGAAGCCTCAAATACTAGATAGATATAGAATCACACTCTAGTCGCCCGGAGATGTTTCTGATAATGGTTCGAAACATCATCAGTGCTTATGTTCGAGTTTCAAACGTGGGATATCTATATATTTCCAATTTGACTGGTGTGAGAACCAAAGCTTAGATGGGTTCTATTGTTTGTAATTTGACACTAAAAATATGATTTTTATGTATTTATAGAAAATTATATATTTGTAAAGCCAACTAATTGATTGTTGGTTGTGATGTTTGATTATTAGTTTAACTAATAAAAATATTGGAATGATAATTAATTTAACCAATAAGAGGATGAATGGTAAATTTAGCCAAATCGAATCAAATATTGAACTGAATTGAAAATTGATTGAAATTGCATACATATACACGGATATTTATTGAACATGTCATAAGATGGAAGCTAAGAAGAGGAATAAAATTGTATGCCTGACAAATAAGTACATGTTTACTATTTTCTTGGGTTTTAATGATTTTATGAGCCGATTGGCTTTTTCGTTTTCTTTTCGATTGATGAGAGTCCTGTGAGGCTAGTTGCGGTTTTAAAGGTCTCCCTGTACAAAGGAGGTTATGGCGAAATTTTTCAAAAATTTAGGGTGTTAGCCAAATTTTTGAAGAATATAAAAATTCTTAGAAACTGAAAAGTTGAAGAATGAACGCCTAAATGGAAGTTTAGTTGGTTAGTTAAACAACTTTCAGCTGCGTTTCTTTTCGAGGACGAAAAGATTTTAAGTAGGGGAGATCGTAACAACCCAGATTTTCAGAACCAATTTAAATTTTTTATTTTAATGGATTTTGAATATTTAAAATGGTTTATTTTAATGAATAACGATTAAAAATTTATTTAAATCGAAGTATAAAGAATAAATTTATTTTAATTATAAAACAAATGCGAAATGGCGCAGCAATTTGAAAATTCGATTTTAAATTTCAATTGAATGTACAGGATTCAAAATAAATCGGATTTCAGTAAAATCGGAAACATTTGAATCTGTTTAATTATATCTTTCTAACAAAAGTGAACAATCCCGATTTTATAATGGGAATAAAAAGTTATGTCCAGTTTAAAATTCAGAATAGTAGCTATGGAATTTATATATATTTTATATAATATATGGCCCTTAAAAATAGCCATTTCGAAAACGATCTCCGTTTTCGACGAAACCACTTTTGTTGGATCCGGAATGTCAAATTATTGCTAGATTCCAATTTTCCTAATTTTTGAAATTAATATGTGAGCGTGGTGAATTTAATCACGTTTGGCAATTTCAATTTCAATTTAATCGACTGGAAATGACCGTTTTTCAAACGGTCTCCAAATTTGACGAAATTAGTTATGTTAGGACCGTATCGTCAAAACATAGCTAGATTTATTTTTCTGGAATTTTTGGAGTTAGTATGTGGCCTCGGTAAATTAAAATGTACGTTGAATTCAATTTTCAATGTTATATTAATTTATATTTTAATTTTGAATAAAACTGATCAAAACTGCCGAATTGGCTTAGAAACCTATTCCATTGTGTCCGGAATGGCGGTATATAGCTAGGGGCGACAGTCGTTGCGTTAGATTTGGGGTTCAAATTGATAAACAAGAATTTATGGAATTAAATAATAATAAAATAAACTATAAATACCCTAGAAATAGTTAAACCCTAGCTCATTAAACTCAACCCCTCCCTCGTTTTCAACATTCGAAATGCTCCCAAACTAATCTCTAAATCGTGGCCAGGATACAATGAATTAGGATATGGTTCATAAGAGAAAATCGAAGAATGTTTTTTGCTCTTCAAATTGATACAACTATGATTGATTTTAGGGTAATGGATTGAGGGATTTATATGCTCAAACACGCAGCGTTCTACCTTGTTTGGCAGCAGCACGGGGTTTCTAATTTGGGGATACTAGTGACGATGGGAGAGTGGACTGAGGCGGTTGTGGTGTCGCTTCTTGATCGGACTTCGGCGCCCTGGATAAGCGTGCGCCGAGGAGAGAGAAAGAGCGGCAATGGGTTTAATCGGTTTCCAGAGAGGAACGATAAAAGGAAGATGACTAATATGAGAAATTAATTTATTAATTGCCATTATTAATTAAATTAATGTAAGTAAACTTTGTAAGCTCATATCTTTTCCATACGGTATCAGAAAATTTCAAACTCAGTTGCATTGGACTCGCAACGGCGAGCACAACATTTTAGGACTAACCAGAAACAGAGTGTAACGACCCAGAAAATTTGAACCAATTTAAAAATTTTAAATTGGCTAAAATAATGGATTTTAAATATTTAAAATAAATATTTTAAACAATGGCGATGAAAACTGAGTTTAAATCGACAATTGAAAACGAATATAATTAATTATAATTATATATAGAATTGAAAATGGCGCGGTAGTTCGATAATTCGATTTCAAACTTCAATTGAATATACCGGGTGCAAAACAATCCGGATTTTAGTGAAACCAAAAGTATTTAAATCTGTTAGTGAATATCTTTCTAACGAATCCGACCAATCGAAATTTGATAGCGGGAATCAAAAGGTATGTCCAGTTGAAAATTCTGAATAGTCGCTATGGAATTCAGGCCCTTAAAAATGGTCATTTTGCAGATGACCTCGGATTTCGACGAAACCACTTTTGTTAGGTCCGTAGTGTCAAGTTATTGTTAGGTTTCAAATTTCATAATTTTTCGAATCAATATGTGAGCGTGGCAAAGGAAAACGCGTTTGACCAGTTTCCGTTGATTTTAATCGACTGGAAATTGGCCATTTTTCAAACGGTCTCAGAATTCGACGAAACTAGTTTTGTTAGGACCGTATCGTCGATACGAAGCTAGAAAATATTTTTCTGGAATTTTTCTAGTTAGTATGTGACCCCGGTAATTTGAAATGTACGTTTAAAATTCAATATAGTGATTTAAATGAAAATTCAAAAGGAAACTGATTGTAATGATCAAATCAGCTAGCGATACATATCCCATTGTGTTCGGAATGGGGGTAAAACGCTATGGACGACAGGCGGTGGGCCTCGTTTCGAGGTCGTGAGTAAAAGTCAACCCTTTTGCAAATTTAAATAATAAAATAATAAAAAAAAAATTAATTTCCCTTCCCCCCCCCTTTTATCTTCGTTCTGGCCCCCCCCCCCCCCTTCATTTCGATTCAGACAGAAAGAAAAGTGAAAAAAAAAACCTAAATTAGATCGAGCGCCCCCCTCCTCCAGACATCACCGCCCCCTCCTCGAGACATCGCCGACGCCGACGAACCCTGCCGCCTTACCCTGAACCAATCGCGACGCCTTACCCTGAACCAATCGCGAGCCCCCCCGTCGAATCAAATCGAGCCTCCTCCCACCGAACGACAGCTCGAAGCCGCCTCCCGTTCGAAGCCCTAGCGCCGCCCCTCGAAGCCATAAGCCCTCCGACGATCTGCAGAAACCTCCCCCCCTATCTGTAAGTATTTTTATTTTTATTTTTATTTTTAAATTCTATAAAACTGAATTTTTATGAAGATAAAAACTGTTTTGTTTTTAAAGTAAAAAAACCGATTTTGTTAAAAGTTAAAACTGAAATTTTTTAAAAGTTAAAACTGAAATTTTTATAAAGTTTAAAACTGAAATTTTTATAAAGTTAAAACTGAAATTTTTATAAAGTTAAAACTGAAATTTTTATAAAGTAAAAACTGAAATTTTTATAAAGTTAAAACTGAAATTTTTATAAAGTTAAAACTGAAATTTTTATAAAGTAAAAACTGAAATTTTTATAAAGTTAAAAACTGTTTTTTTTAAAAAAAGAAACTAAAAACTGCATTTTTATAAAAGAGAAAAACTTATTTTATTTTGAACTTTAAAATAGGAAAAAGGTTTAATCTTTTAGTAGAAAAAGATTTGAACTTGCAAAAGTAAAAATCATATTTTTATATATTGAAAGCCGAAGTAAAAATCATATTTTTATATATCGAAAGCAAAAGTAAAAATCATAAATTTATATATTGAATAGCATCGTAAAAATTCGATTTTTACATGTGTAGAGAATACGGGCGAAAGCGACAAAAGGCGAAGATTTTATACAAAGAAGAGTCTTGAAGTTGGATAGCTATTGGTGAGATTTCTGATTTAAAAATTATTATATATGTGTTGAAAATGAAAGTGAATAGCTATATATATATATATATATATATATATATATATATATATATATATATATATATATATATATACGCCCCTCGTCCACAAACCATAGACGATATTTATTGGTTGAAATTGTTGTGAAAATTGAATGGTTGTTTGGGATTGTTTGTGATTGATATTGGTTGATTGCGGTTGAAAAATACCCGTTTGTGGTTGTGAAATATTTGGTTGAAACCACTTAGGATTAGTTTGTGGAAATGAAATAAATATATACATGCCGCCTGCGTGCGAACTAGATGCATGATTCCCATTGTCAAAAACCGCGAGGTTTTAAGGTAGAGCGAGGAGCCGTAATAGGGACGGTGCCGGTGTAACTACCCTGCCGTTATGCTGCCGAAATTTTGAATAATATTTGTGTGTTTGAATTATTTTCATATGCTTAAACTATATTTATTCATTGTATAGAAAACATTCATGTGTTGAATTGATATTCATTCGTTGTTTAGAAATTCATGTGTTGAATGGTATTCATATTTTGAAATAAATTGTTCGATAATAAAAATCGCATTTTTATCTATATATAGAAACTATAGAAAACATTCATGTGTTGAATTGATATTCATTCGTTGTTTAGAAATTCATGTGTTGAATGGTATTCATATTTTGAAATAAATTGTTCGATAATAAAAATCACATTTTTATCTATATATAGAAACTATAGAAAACATTCATGTGTTGAATTGATATTCATTCGTTGTTTAGAAATTCATGTGTTGAATGGTATTCATATTTTGAAATAAATTGTTCGATAATAAAAATCACATTTTTATCTATATATAAAAACTATTAAAAAAATTCATGGGTTGAATTGATATTCATTCGTTGTTTAGAAATTCATGTGTTGAATGGTATTCATATTTTGAAATAAATTGTTCGATAATAAAAATCACATTTTTATCTATATATAAAAACTATTGAAAACATTCATGTGTTGAATAGATATTCATTCGTTGTTTAGAAATTCATGTGTTGAATGGTATTCATATTTTGAAATAAATTGTTTGATAATAAAAATCACCTTTTATCAACTATATGAACTATATAGAAAAATAGTGTTTTGAAATGAATCGTCTTACAATAAAAATCACATTTTTATTGTATGCATAAATCGTTGAAATGTGAAGTGTTAAAAATAGCCACTTATTCAAAATAAACATATATGAGATGAAATATTCATTAATTAGCTAATGAAATGATTTGCACCTATTTATGTAACATTAGAATGAATGGAGTTTTTAAACCAAATAGAAATCAAATATGAAGTCGAATAGAAATTGACAAATGATAAGAACTGTATATATATGTACATGCATATTCATTGAACAGGTTATAGCAAAGGGGCTAGAGAAGAGGAATAAAATTTTGTGCCCGACAAATAGGTACACATTTACTGATTTGTTTGGGTGATGATTTTGAGCCTGTTGGCTAGCCGCTTGGCTTCTTCTTTTTCTTTTTGAGATTAGAAGGACCGGGAACGCTATTTGCGATTTCCCGATGCTCCCGGTGCAGGGGAGGTTATGGCGAAATTTTTCCAAAATTTAAGGAGTTAGAAAAATTTTTGAAGTAAAAACGATATTGAAATCGTTGAATGTACTATATTTATATAAATATATAAATATAAATAAAATTAAAACGAAACGAAGTCGTGCAGTTCATATTTTGAAATCGTGATTTCAAACGACTAGTACGGGAAATCCGACCATTGGATTTTCCCGAAACCTCAACCGTCGGGTTCGCCTTGGAATAATCTTTCCAACGGCCCCAACTTTGTAGAAATCCAACGGTTGGATTGTCTGGAATGTTTAATTCAAATCTGAAGAAAAACAGCGCCAGAAACGATTATATTTATTTATATATATATAAATATAATTATATTTAATCGAATAACGACGCTGCAGTTCGTATTTTGAAATCGAAATTTCAAACGAGTGTACCGGGAGATCCGACCGTCGGCTTTTCCCGAAACTGGAACCGTTGGATTCGTTTTGAAAAGACCTTTCTAATGATGTAAATTTTGTGAAGATCAAACGGTTATATTTTCAGATATGTGTAAATCAAATCTGAAGAAAAACAGCGCCACGGCCGCTTTATGGCCCGAAGCGTCGTTTTGAATAAATTAGCTATTTTAAAATAAATAAAAATAGCGATAAATAGTTATAAAATATCATAAGCGATATGGAATGGAAATAAACTGAATTTGCTTGATTTATGTGATATTTGATGGTTGAATGTGTTTGGTGTGAAAATTACATTAAAGAACACAATTGGTGTTGTCGAATAATTTAACCATTGAAATAAATCGATTTGAAATTCTAAATATACGTGAATTATTTGAAAAGGCCGAGTTAATTCTCATTTCGAATAATCGACCGACGATTGAAATTCGAAGATGAAGACGATGGTCGAAGACCGGAGATCTTCACCTCGTTTGGATGGTAACCGAGGTCCTGATTGGGAGGCATCCCGAAATATGGATAATGAGTGGTGATCGTCCAGACGTACGTGGTGATCGAAGGGTTTGCGAGGTATTTAGTGCCTCCGGTTTCGTTCAGACCCAGAACGGACTTGTAAATGGACTGTGTGTCTGACATAGGATTTATTCTGTGTGGCATGCTAAGATGCAGTGATCAGGGCTTCTGTTGAAAAGCAAAGTCTTGTGGTGTTGATCAAAGCACCGCCTGTGTGGCATAGCTTTGTGTATAACGTGAATTCGCGAGCCTCACACCCCGGTATGAACCTAAAACGGGAGAACGGACCTCAGGGAGGGCCTGCGTTTCCTCCTAGCTAAAAGTGGCGTCAGTGGTTTTACACGCCCTGACGAGTTTGACTTATGTGGTTGTTGCTGTTGCGAGGCGCCTCGGTTAGATCGGACGATCCGGGTCCGATGGAGTCACTTGTTGGCTCGCTTACGCCCCAAAGGGCGGCGAAACGTAGTGCTCAGGCATTTTTAATCCACTCTGTGTGGACCGGCCCTGTCGCTCCAAGGATCGATGCGTTCTGATCCTGAGACTCGGGCTAGGCAGTCTCGAATTCGGTAAGGACTATATTTTGCCTTGGTTCATGACGGAAATCCAATTTCCAAATACGTGATCGTGCGGTTTTGATTGTATACCTATATATGGCGACATAGTGGTATGAGGCATTAATGCCGTCTATGATTGATAGTTATGATTTGAAATTGTTTTCAAAACATATAAACACTAGCAATAATATCAAATGCCTTTGTTTTATTCGTATCAAGCATATCTTGGCCGTTATAAGGTAAAAACTCTATCCTCCGGTTTGCGTTGCATTGTGTGATGGGAACTGAGTCTTATAACGGCTTCATTTTTATAAAAAGCATAGCGATGTTTAAAAGAAAGATTTGTTTTAAAGCACTGGCAATCCAATGGAGTAAACCCGTTCCACGAAAGTGGCGTGGTCCTGTGATTAGCCAATTATATATGTGTTGAGTGGATTTCTCATACCAGTCCCATGACTGACTCGTAGTTTGTTTCACTCTCAAACTCGGGTGCCCCTTTTTCTACACGGGCAGCCTTGTATTCAGGTTAGCTGGTTCTTTCTGGATAGCTGGAGCTGAAGATGGATTCTATCATTTATTTCTTTTTATGCTGTTCAGCTCCTATTGTACATATTTTGTTTATTTCCGCTGTAGACATTTATGTATAGCTGAACTGTATTTGTACTAAGTAAGATCCTGTATACTGTGTAACTCTGATGATTACTTTTATCCAGTATATTTTGTTGTTCATTCTGGTGTATTTATTTAATTTTGTTCTGCTATTATATGTTTCTGTGTTATATTCCAAAGATAACCTTGTTTCCGTGAGAACGGGAAATCGGGTCGTCTCAACGTGGTATCAGAGCTTTGGTTAAGCTTAGTTCTGGAATATAACATTTGAACGAACTCGTCAGAAATAGAACCAGTAGTGTTCTAGGACGGGTAACTCTACAGATAGGATTAGTAATATCCTAGTATGAGTAAAGCAGAATGAAATTACTCCTCGATAGACACATTTACCCTTGAAGTATATGTTTCTATGTTTTAAAATACCTTTCCTGTGACCTGACACTTGATCTGCTAATTGCAGAAGTACTAGAAAAATGAGTGCCAGAAACAGAAGGAATACAGAACCCGATCTAGAGGCTCTATTAAAGAAATATCGAAATCTGAACGGAGCGCAATTCTCGGGCAATGAATCTATTATTCAAATTCAAGCTTGGTTGAGTTCTGTCGAAAGAATCTTTGAGCATATCCAGCTGAGAGATGACCAGAAACGGTTAGTAGCATCTTGGGCGCTCAAAGAAGAAGCTTTAATCTGGTGGGAAACAATCATCAAAGATAATCCAGAAGGTGATATCACCTGGGACAGATTTAAAGTGATTTTCCTAGGAAGATTTACTCCTCCCGAAGTAACCGAGAGATTATGTGATGAATTTTCTTATCTAATACAAGGTGATATGACCATTCCCGAATATCACAAGAAATTCAATGAACATGCTCACTTTGCCCCTCATCTAATTGAAAATCCGAAGAGGAAAAATCTGAGATTTATTCACGGGCTTCAAAGGAAATACCAGAATAAAGTATTGGGGCATGTGAAGCTTCCTTTTTCTGAAATGATATACATGGCTTATCAGTATGAAGACCTCCATAAGAAAGGAATGTTACGCGACGAAGAAGAAGTCTGTTCTAGTGACAAAACAGAGTCAGAAACTGATATTCCTGAAAACAGTACGAAGTCAGAGGTCAATAAGAAGCCCAAAGTAAGTCGGAAAAGGGCCAGACCTGAGAAAGAATCAGCAATGACCGCTATGTGCTTAAACTGCAATCAGAAAGGCCATTTATCCAGAAAATGTAAATCTTTAAAGAAGCAGAAGAAGAATGAATCTGAATCCACTAAGAAAAGGAACCCACATGGTGAAAGGACATGCCATGAGTGTCATCAAGCAGGTCATATTGCACGGGAGTGCCAACTCTCAAAGAAATCTGAAACCGTACATATAAATGAAATAGCAGAAATTTCTGAGCCCTCAGCTAGTCAAGAAAGGTCTGATGTTTTAGAAGGCACGCTAAATGTCAAAAACATTCCAGTTAAACTACTGTTTGACACAGGCGCGTCAAGAAGCTTTATTGCAAAAGGTGCAGTCAAGAAGTTGGATTTGAATTTGAAGAAGCTCAAAGAGCCAATGACTGTCCGAAATCCAGTTGGAGGTTCCATCAATCTCAGTTGGGTTTGTGCAGTACCCGTCTCTTTTTCTTGCTATAAATTCCCTATTATCTCTATCATCATGAATTTTAATGAATTCGATCTTATTCTGGGATTGGATTGTTTAACTAGATATGAAGCTGAAGTTAAATGCGCCGAGAGAGTGGTTAAAGCAAAGGCCCAATCGGGGAATTATATAACCATACCATGTGAAGGCCCGACTTCAAATAGAAAAGATTTCTGGTCAGCTCTCGATGTTTCTCCAGCCCAAATAGAAAATGTCCCTGAAGTCATAGAGAATATTCCCAACCTCATCAAAGACATTCCTGTCGTCAAAAACTATGCGGATGTGTTCGAGGAAGTTGTTCGCTTACCTCCGCAGAGAGAAATAGATTTCAAGATTGCTTTAATTCCCAATGCAAGGCCGGTAGTTCACGCTATTCGAAGAATGTCCTTGAAAGAGAAGGAGGAATTAGACAATCAAACACGACAGCTAGTGTGGAAGGGTCTAATCAGGCCTAGTTTCTCTGATTGGGGTGCAGCAGTGGTATTTGTCCCAAAATATGACGGTACTCTACGTCTATGTGTGGATTATCGTGATCTGAACAAACAGACAATAAAGAATAAATATCCATTGCCGCGAATAGATGATTTGTTGGATCGATTAAATGAAGCACAAGTATTCTCACGAATGGACCTAGCTACAGGATTCCATCAACTTCGAATTGCCGAAGAGTGTGTTCCAATGACAGCGTTCAGAGGCCCCGACTTATTCTACGAGTGGTTAGTAATGCCGTTCGGCTTATGTAACGCTCCAGCTTATTTCGTCGATCTGATGAATAGAGTATTCAGAGGAGTACTGAACAAATTTGTTTTGGTTTTTATTGATGATATTCTAATCTTCTCTAAATCAAAGGCCGAACATGAAAAGCATCTGGAACAGGTTCTAGAAATCCTCAGAAGGAATGTATTGAAAGCCAAATTTTCCAAATGTATATTCTGGCAAGATGAAGTAAAATTTCTGGGCCATGTCGTATCGAAAGATGGAATCGCTGTGGATCCAAGCAAAATCATAGCTATTCAGAATTGGAAACAGCCCAGTACTCCCACTGAAGTCCGCAGTTTTCTCGGATTGGCTAGCTATTACCGAAAGTTCGTTAAAGACTTTTCGAAGATATCTGGTCACTTAACGAAGCTTACAAAGAAGCATTCTAAGTTCAAATGGACTGAAGAGAGTGAGGAGGCTTTCGAAGAGCTAAAGTTGAGATTAACTACTGCTCCAGTGTTAACCATTATCGATGGCAATCAAGATTTAAAAGTCTGGACTGATGCTTCTAGAGAAGGCCTCGGCGCAGTGTTAATGCAAAGAGGCCAAGTAATTGCTTATGCTAGTCGTCAACTGAAGCCACACGAGAAGAACTACGTAACTCATGATCTTGAGTTATTGGCTATCATATTCTCTTTGAAAATCTGGAGACACTATCTTCTGGGCGAGAGATTTGAACTGTTTACGGATCACCAGTCGTTAAAGTATCTGTTCACTCAGAAGGACTTGAATTTGAGGCAGCAACGTTGGCTGGAGTTTCTTGCGGCATATGACTTCGAAATTATATATACTCCAGGAAAAGCCAATGTCGTGGCCGATGCGTTAAGCAGAAAGAATGTAATGATCGCCAGCTTTATTATCACAATATCCTTGATTGACAGAATATCTATTCTTCAGAAAGAGGATAACTTTATAAAAGATATGATCAAAAGGATTAAGAAAGGCGAACCCTCGTGTTTTCAAATAGATAACGACGAGACCTTGAAGTTGAAAGGAAGGATTTGTGTTCCTGACATCCCCGAACTCAAAAGGGAAGTGTTAGACGAGTGTCACAAGTCCAAGCTGAGTATCCATCCTGGTGTGGCCAAAATGTATAACGATCTCAAAAGAACATTCTGGTGGAAGGCTATGAAGAGACGTTTCAATATATGTTAGCCGATGCCCTACTTGCCAGCTAGTCAAAAGTGATCAACAGAAATTGGCTGGATTATTACAACCGCTAGAAGTTCCTGGCTGGAAGTGGGAACATATTTCTATGGATTTCATTGATGGTTTGCCCAGAACCAGAAAGGGAAATGACAGTATTTGGGTGATCGTAGATCGTTTCACGAAGGCCGCCCATTTTATACCTGTCAGATCAAACAGAACTGCTCAGAGTCTGGCGCAGATATACTTCATGGAAATAGTTAGACTACATGGAGTGCCGCTCAGCATAGTAAGTGATAGAGATACGATATTCACTAGTAAATTCTGGGAGGCATTTCAAGTCGAGCTGGGAACGAAGTTAAACATGAGCACCGCTTATCATCCTCAGACAGACGGTCAGACTGAGAGGGTGAATCGCATTTTAGAAGATCTATTGCGGGCTTGTATTCTAGATTTCGGTGGATCGTGGGAAGACCATCTGCATTTGGCTGAATTCTCTTATAATAACAACTACCAGGCGAGTCTGACAATGTCGCCATTCGAAGCATTGTATGGTAGACCGTGCCGATCTCCTGCTTGTTGGGTCGAGCCAGGAAATAGACTTGTGTTGGGTCCTGATATGATTCGCGAAGCTGCTGACAAAGTCGATTTTATTAAGAAGCGATTACTCGCCGCTCAAAGCCGACAAAAGAGCTATGCCGATAGAAGAAGAAGAGATATAACCTTTGAAGTTGGCGACTATGTATATTTGAAAGTATCGCCGATGAGAGGAGTTATCAGGTTCGGTAAAACTGGAAAGTTAGCGCCTAAATTTATTGGTCCGTTTCCTATTCTGGAACGGATTGGAACTCTCGCTTATAGGGTCAAACTGCCTGACTGGTTGCCTGGAGTGCATGATGTATTTCATATATCTCAACTTCGAAAGCACGTTCATGATCCAGACTTGATCGTGGAAGAAGCAGCTCAGCAGGACATTGAAATTACTCCAGAATTAGCCGTGAGGCGAGAGCCGCTAAAGATCATCGGCAAAGAAACCAAAGAGCTGAGAAACAAGAAGGTTCACTTAGTCAAAGTGCAATGGAGTGGAGATCCGCGAGATTGTACTTGGGAAACTGAGGAGAGCATTCAGAAAGCTTATCCTAGATGCCGAGTAGATATCTCTGATTGACTCCGGTGCAAGGTACATTTACCATACTTTGCATTACCATTTAATTCTCTACTCTATTGTTATTTTCTTTTCATAGATGTGCACTTTTAATTATATAGTCTGAAAGATTTTCAAAGGGTATAGGATTTAATTAGTATATCTCTGAAGGTTAAAAACAATTGAATTGGTTGTTGTATTGTGTGATCGTAGAATTATCAAACCACTTTCGACTTTATTCCTTTTCGGGGACGAAAAGTTTTAAGTGGGTGAGATTGTAACGACCCAGAAAATCTGAACCAATTTAAAATTTTTAAATTGGCTAAAATAATGGATTTTAAATATTTAAAATAAATATTTTAAACAATGGCGATGAAAACTGAGTTTAAATCAACAATTGAAAACGAATATAATTAATTATAATTATATATAGAATTGAAAATGGCGCGGTAGTTCGATAATTCGATTTCAAACTTCAATTGAATATACCGGGTGCAAAACAATCCGGATTTTAGTGAAACCAAAAGTATTTAAATCTGTTAGTGAATATCTTTCTAACGAATCCGACCAATCGAAATTTGATAGCGGGAATCAAAAGGTATGTCCAGTTGAAAATTCTGAATAGTCGCTATGGAATTCAGGCCCTTAAAAATGGACATTTTGCAGATGACCTCGGTTTTCGACGAAACCACTTTTGTTAGGTCCGTAGTGTCAAGTTATTGTTAGGTTTCAAATTTCATAATTTTTCGAATCAATATGTGAGCGTGGCAAAGGAAAACGCGTTTGACCAGTTTCCGTTGATTTTAATCGACTGGAAATTGGCCATTTTTCAAACGGTCTCAGAATTCGACGAAACTAGTTTTGTTAGGACCGTATCGTCGATACGAAGCTAGAAAATATTTTTCTGGAATTTTTCTAGTTAGTATGTGACCCCGGTAATTTGAAATGTACGTTTAAAATTCAATATAGTGATTTAAATGAAAATTCAAAAGGAAACTGATTGTAATGATCAAATCAGCTAGCGATACATATCCCATTGTGTTCGGAATGGGGGTAAAACGCTATGGACGACAGGCGGTGGGCCTCGTTTCGAGGTCGTGAGTAAAAGTCAACCCTTTTGCAAATTTAAATAATAAAATAATAATAAAAAAAAAAATAATTTCCCTTCCCCCCCCCCCTTTTATCTTCGTTCTGCCCCCCCCCCCTTCATTTCGATTCAGACAGAAAGAAAAGTGAAAAAAAAAACCTAAATTAGATCGAGCGCCCCCCTCCTCCAGACATCACCGCCCCCTCCTCGAGACATCGCCGACGCCGACGAACCCTGCAGCCTTACCCTGAACCAATCGCGACGCCTTACCCTGAACCAATCGCGAGCCCCCCCGTCGAATCAAATCGAGCCTCCTCCCACCGAACGACAGCTCGAAGCCACCTCCCGTTCGAAGCCCTAGCGCCGCCCCTCGAAGCCAGAAGCCCTCCGACGATCTGCAGAAACCTCCCCCCCCCCCCCCCTATCTGTAAGTATTTTTATTTTTATTTTTATTTTTAAATTCTATAAAACTGAATTTTTATGAAGATAAAAACTGTTTTGTTTTTAAAGTAAAAAAACCGATTTTGTTAAAAGTTAAAACTGAAATTTTTTAAAAGTTAAAACTGAAATTTTTATAAAGTTTAAAACTGAAATTTTTATAAAGTTTAAAACTGAAATTTTTATAAAGTTAAAACTGAAATTTTTATAAAGTTAAAACTGAAATTTTTATAAAGTTAAAACTGAAATTTTTATAAAGTTAAAACTGAAATTTTTATAAAGTAAAAACTGAAATTTTTATAAAGTAAAAACTGAAATTTTTATAAAGTTAAAAACTGTTTTTTTTTTAAAAAGAAACTAAAAACTGCATTTTTATAAAAGAGAAAAACTGATTTTATTTTGAACTTTAAAATAGGAAAAAGGTTTAATCTTTTAGTAGAAAAAGATTTGAACTTGCAAAAGTAAAAATCATATTTTTATATATTGAAAGCCGAAGTAAAAACCATATTTTTATATATCGAAAGCAAAAGTAAAAATCATAAATTTATATATTGAATAGCATCGTAAAAATTCGATTTTTACATGTGTAGAGAATACGGGCGAAAGCGACAAAAGGCGAAGATTTTATACAAAGAAGAGTCTTGAAGTTGGATTGCTATTGGTGAGATTTCTGATTTAAAAATTATTATATATGTGTTGAAAATGAAAGTGAATAGCTATATATAAATAACTATATATCTATATATATATATACGCCCCTCGTCCACAAACCATGGACGATATTTATTGGTTGAAATTGTTGTGAAAATTGAATGGTTGTTTGGGATTGTTTGTGATTGATATTGGTTGATTGCGGTTGAAAAATACCCGTTTGTGGTTGTGAAATATTTGGTTGAAACCACTTAGGATTAGTTTGTGGAAATGAAATAAATATATACATGCCGCCTGCGTGCGAACTAGATGCATGATTCCCATTGTCAAAAACCGCGAGGTTTTAAGGTAGAGCGAGGAGCCGTACTAGGGACGGTGCCGGTGTAACTACCCTGCCGTTATGCTGCCGAAATTTTGAATAATATTTGTGTGTTTGAATTATTTTCATATGCTTAAACTATATTTATTCATTGTATAGAAAACATTCATGTGTTGAATTGATATTCATTCGTTGTTTAGAAATTCATGTGTTGAATGGTATTCATATTTTGAAATAAATTGTTCGATAATAAAAATCGCATTTTTATCTATATATAGAAACTATAGAAAACATTCATGTGTTGAATTGATATTCATTCGTTGTTTAGAAATTCATGTGTTGAATGGTATTCATATTTTGAAATAAATTGTTCGATAATAAAAATCACATTTTTATCTATATATAGAAACTATAGAAAACATTCATGTGTTGAATTGATATTCATTCGTTGTTTAGAAATTCATGTGTTGAATGGTATTCATATTTTGAAATAAATTGTTCGATAATAAAAATCACATTTTTATCTATATATAAAAACTATTGAAAACATTCATGGGTTGAATTGATATTCATTCGTTGTTTAGAAATTCATGTGTTGAATGGTATTCATATTTTGAAATAAATTGTTCGATAATAAAAATCACATTTTTATCTATATATAAAAACTATTGAAAACATTCATGTGTTGAATTGATATTCATTCGTTGTTTAGAAATTCATGTGTCATGAACCTTTTATCGACTATATGAACTATATAGAAAAATAGTGTTTTGAAATGAATCGTCTTACAATAAAAATCACATTTTTATTGTATGCATAAATCGTTGAAATGTGAAGTGTTAAAAATAGCCACTTGTTCAAAATAAACATATATGAGATGAAATATTCATTAATTAGCTAATGAAATGATTTGCACCTATTTATGTAACATTAGAATGAATGGAGTTTTTAAACCAAATAGAAATCAAATATGAAGTCGAATAGAAATTGATAAATGATAAGAACTGTATATATATGTACATGCATATTCATTGAACAGGTTATAGCAAAGGGGCTAGAGAAGAGGAATAAAATTTTGTGCCCGACAAATAGGTACACATTTACTGATTTGTTTGGGTGATGATTTTGAGCCTGTTGGCTAGCCGCTTGGCTTCTTCTTTTTCTTTTTGAGATTAGAAGGACCGGGAGCGCTATTTGCGATTTCCCGATGCTCCCGGTGCAGGGGAGGTTATGGCGAAATTTTTCCAAAATTTAAGGAGTTAGAAAAATTTTTGAAGTAAAAACGATATTGAAATCGTTGAATGTACTATATTTATATAAATATATAAATATAAATAAAATTAAAACGAAACGAAGCCGTGCAGTTCATATTTTGAAACCGTGATTTCAAACGACTAGTACGGGAAATCCGACCATTGGATTTTCCCGAAACCTCAACCGTCGGGTTCGCCTTGGAATAATCTTTCCAACGGCCCCAACTTTGTAGAAATCACACGGTTGGATTGTCTGGAATGTTTAATTCAAATCTGAAGAAAAACAGCGCCAGAAACGATTATATTTATTTATATATATAAATATAATTATATTTAATCGAATAACGACGCTGCAGTTCGTATTTTGAAATCGAAATTTCAAACGAGTGTACCGGGAGATCCGACCGTCGGATTTTCCCGAAACTGGAACCGTTGGATTCGTTTTGAAAAGACCTTTCTAATGATGTAAATTTTGTGAAGATCCAACGGTTAGATTTTCATATATGTGTAAATCAGCGCCACGGCCGCTTTATGGCCCGAAGCGTCGTTTTGAATAAATTAGCTATTTTAAAATAAATAAAAATAGCGATAAATAGTTATAAAATATCATAAGCGATATGGAATGGAAATAAACTGAATTTGCTTGATTTATGTGATATTTGATGGTTGAATGTGTTTGGTGTGAAAATTACATTAAAGAACACAATTGGTGTTGTCGAATAATTTAACCATTGAAATAAATCGATTTGAAATTCTAAATATACGTGAATTATTTGAAAAGGCCGAGTTAATTCTCATTTCGAATAATCGACCGACGATTGAAATTCGAAGATGAAGACGATGGTCGAAGACCGGAGATCTTCACCTCGTTTGGATGGTAACCGAGGTCCTGATTGGGAGGCATCCCGAAATATGGATAATGAGTGGTGATCGTCCAGACGTACGTGGTGATCGAAGGGTTTGCGAGGTATTTAGTGCCTTCGGTTTCGTTCAGACCCAGAACGGACTTGTAAATGGACTGTGTGTCTGACATAGGATTTATTCTGTGTGGCATGCTAAGATGCAGTGATCAGGGCTTCTGCTGAAAAGCAAAGTCTTGTGGTGATGATCAAAGCACCGCCTGTGTGGCATAGCTTTGTGTATAACGTGAATTCGCGAGCCTCACACCCCGGTATGAACCTAAAACGGGAGAACGGACCTCAGGGAGGGCCTGCGTTTCCTCCTAGCTAAAAGTGGCGTCAGTGGTTTTACACGCCCTGACGAGTTTGACTTATGTGGTTGTTGCTGTTGCGAGGCGCCTCGGTTAGATCGGACGATCCGGGTCCGGTGGAGTCACTTGTTGGCTCGCTTACGCCCCAAAGGGCGGCGAAACGTAGTGCTCAGGCATTTTTAATCCACTCCGTGTGGACCGGCCCTGTCGCTCCAAGGATCGATGCGTTCTGATCCTGAGACTCGGGCTAGGCAGTCTCGAATTCGGTAAGGACTATCTTTTGCCTTGGTTCATGACGGAAATCCAATTTCCAAATACGTGATCGTGCGGTTTTGATTGTATACCTATATATGGCGACATAGTGGTATGGGGCATTAATGCCATCTATGATTGATAGTTATGATTTGAAATTGTTTTCAAAACATATAAACACTAGCAATAATATCAAATGCCTTTGTTTTATTCGTATCAAGCATATCTTGGCCGTTATAAGGTAAAAACTCTATCCTCCGGTTTGCGTTGCATTGTGTGATGGGAACTGAGTCTTATAACGGCTTCATTTTTATAAAAAGCATAGCAATGTTTAAAAGGAAGATTTGTTTTAAAGCACTGGCAATCCAATGGAGTAAACCCGTTCCACGAAAGTGGCGTGGTCCTGTGATTAGCCAATTATATATGTGTTGAGTGGATTTCTCATACCAGTCCCATGACTGACTCGTAGTTTGTTTCACTCTCAAACTCGGGTGCCCCTTTTTCTACACGGGCAGCCTTGTATTCAGGTTTAGCTGGTTCTTTCTGTATAGCTGGAGCTGAAGATGGATTCTATCATTTATTTCTTTTTATGCTGTTCAGTTCCTATTGTACATATTTTGTTTATTTCCGCTGTAGACATTTATGTATAGCTGAACTGTATTTGTACTAAGTAAGATCCTGTATACTGTGTAACTGTGATGATTACTTTTATCCAGTATATTTTGTTGTTCATTCTGGTGTATTTATTTAATTTTGTTCTGCTATTATATGTTTCTGTGTTATATTCCAAAGATAACCTTGTTTCCGTGAGAACGGGAAATCGGGTCGTCTCACAGAGCACATTAGAAATTCAGACAAATTTTAACGCGAATTGTACTGAAATCAGAAATAAAGACCGATGGAGTGGAAACGAATGTGAGAACTCCTTCTCACTCTAATTATTTTACAGTTAAATATATACTAGGATGTAGACGGGGATTAGAAGCCCCCGACATTATTTATTGCACAAACCATGGATGTTTATTTGGATTGAATTATGATGTAATTTACTGTATTATGTGTAGGTTGTGATACTGAAATGTTTAAAATATTAAAAATAATTTAATATTATTTTGTGGTAGTTGAAATTAAATTATAAATAATCATTTATAATTTAAACAACGAAAACTGGTTAAATAGAAAAATAATTCAAATTGAATTAGAACTGGTTAAATTTATTAACCGGTGATTATTTTGAATGGACTGTTGTTGTTTGAAAACCCCACACGGGTGTTGGGATGATATTTGACATACACGAATCCCAATGTTTACTTATATGTCAATCGATGGATCGACAAACTGTGATAAGTGTTATTTCAATTATTTAACGCATATACAGTAGTGAATTGCACTCTGGATGTGAATTGACTGTTTAATAGTTGTTTATCACTATTTTTAAATACATACGATGTATGGAATCCATATAGACAAAATTATAAGGAAATTGATTGATTCTGATTCCAATTCAGAAATAACGAATAATTTTCAAATAATAGGCAGTATAATTTTCAAATAATATTTTGTATAATTTTAAAATAATACATATTATAATTTTCAAATAATATGCAGTATAATTTTCAAATAATATATTGTATAATTTTAAAATAATATATATTACAGTTTTCAAATAATATGTAATGTAGTTTTAAAATAATATTTTGTATAATTTTAAAATAATATACAGTATAGTTCTTAATAATATTCAGTAAAGAATCAAAATATGATTTTGATGTCCGATTTTGGATGGACACAAAAATATTGAAATGTATGAAGCCATGTTGATTAGTTATGCACCATTTTAACGTGAACGATATTTATATCAATTTAATTCATTTTTATAATGAATACCGAAAAAGAAATGACTTCGAAATTTGATATTTTGAAAATATTATTATTTATATATTATAATGATAAGGAGTATTCAATTTTGATTTAAAATTGAAATTGAAAACGAATTTATAAACGATTAATAAAATACATTTAAATGGAAATCGACGAAAAATATATAATATTATATATATATATATATATATATATATATATTTAATGGCCTGAATAGAACGCGTCGCGCTGCGACCGTTCGCGAATTTCGACCATTGGATTCGAATTGACATTACGAGAGATCCAACCATCAGATTCTCCTAAAACTGGAACCTTTGGGTTTGTATCGAAAAGAGATTTCGAATGAATATAAGAGATTTAAAATTGAATGATCGGATTTTAAGATATGTCCAAATCAATTTCAGAAAAGGTCGCTACGGATGCAATTCGGTGGCCGTTATTGGAAACCGACAGTACGGGCCTTAATAAAATTATTAAATTTATTAATAATTTGTGTAAAATCATAATAAATGTTTTGAAAAGATTTTAGGTGAAAAATCCCGGTTTTGGAAAGATAAAAATATATTTTTATTGAAATTAACTAGTTATTAACTAGAAATAATAATCCAATATTTTTAAATAAATAAATTGGATTTGTTAATGGTTTTAATCTAACCAGAATTTTCCAATGCATGAATTGGAACGAATTTGAATATAAATCATCTTTGGAATATTTCTATATTGGATTTCGTGACTATACGGATAGCGTGGAGGAATTTGGAAGATAAGTATTATCATCATTCTCTATACGATATGTGTTGGTTTCAGATTTTGATATTGAATATAAGCCGATATAATTTCTATTCAGGGCCTTGTATTTAATATCAAATTAGATTTAGGGTTTGTCGTGAATGGTATCTTAAATAATACTGCTCTTAAACCCAGTTTAGAAAAGAATAAATCTTTATATTAAGATTTAGTGAAGTTTTCCAATTAATTAATATTTAATTGGAATTAAATAAAAGAATTGGATTTTTGGGTTTATAGTGAATAGTGTTTTAAACGATATTCGTTCTTTAACCCGATTAATAGTGAAATGTGATTTGGAAGATATAAATCTTTTTATCAATATTTAATGGAAGTTTTCTAATTTAATAAATTAAATTGGAATGGAACGGAATTCGATTTGGTAATAATCGAAGCGAGCTTCTGTGGAGGAAGATTGTTACTATATATGGAATTTAAAAGGCTTTGCCGTTATTCCATTTATATTATTAGTCAGATATGGAAATTGATATCGATTATATTTATTGATTTGTTTTCCATGAATATTCCATAATTAGTGGAATGTGATTTTGAGTTCATCGTGAACTGTGTTTTAAATGACATTGGTTCTTTAACCCAGTTAAAGATAGGATTTATTTCCTAAATTTGAATAATCATTACATAATGATTTTTGGAGATTAAAACTAAGTGGAGTTTTAATGAACCTTTAATTAGATTGAATGTGAATGTGATAATTTAAATTATCAAATTTGTGAAATGATTGAGAAAGGAGTATCACCAGTTTTGCTCCGAGCGATGGTTAAATCTTTAAATAGATTTGAATGGTAAATGGTAAATGGTAATTAAGTTTACCGATAACACCTTGGTGTTAAATATGGAGTATTACCAGTTTTTCTCCATCAGATGAATAGACTGGGATTAGAAAATAAAATAAATGATTACTTCAATAAGTTTCGCTAATCCCGACTAGTTTGGAAAACCTTAATTCGATTTAAATTGTGAAAAGAATATTTGAATAAAATAATATTCGGGATTTGATTGAGGCGTATGTTGTGTTTTTATAGCACTTGTTTGTAAGATACGCGAGTTATTCGGAAAGACCGGGTTTATCCCATTCTGAATAATTGATACGACGATAAGTCGACTATGAAGACGGTGGTTGAAGACCAGAGATCTTCACATCGTTTGGATGATTATTGATGTCTTGATTGGAAGGCATCCCAAGACAAGGTAATAAGTGGTGATCGTCCAGACGTACTTGGAGATCGACCGGATATGCGAGGACCTCTCTCCTGTATTGGACATATGGGACGAGGAATAAGGTGTCTCCAGTTTCGTTCAGACCCAGTACGGACTTGTAAATGGATAGTATGTCTGACATTGTATTCCTTTATACTGTATTTGTTGATCTCTGCTAAATATATATCTGTTTGGTGGCGGAGAATTTATTCTCTTGCTTAACACCCTTCTCTAAGACGTACAAGCTTAGAGGTTATATATCGGCAGAAATCAGTGGTATGGTATGGTGTGACAGTGTGGCATGTTGAGTGGCATGTGATCAAGGCTTTTGTTGAAAAGCAGGGCCTAGTGGTTGATGATCATAGCACGACTTTAAATAGCATATCTTTGTGTAGCGTTAATTTGCGAGCCTCACACCCCGGTATGAACCAAAAACGAGAGAGGACTACAGGGAGAACATGTGTTTCCTTCTAGCTTGGAGTAGTGTCATGGTATGGAGCCCAGACATTTTACTCATGTGGATGTTGCATATTATTTGATGGATAGCGAGGTAGCTCGAATATATCGGTCACTACGGGGCCGATGGATGATATGCTCGACATACTGACCAGACTTATGCCCTATAGGACGGGGAAACGTATTGTTCATGAATAACTAATCCTCAAACATAAGAGATGACCGGCCTTGAAGATCCAAGGGCTTGACTGAGTACTTGTCCAGGGGCACAGACTAGATTGTCTCGAATTCGGTAAGGACGATCCCTTGCCTTGGTTCATAATGGAAATCCAACTTCCAATATGACATTTCGATTTTAATTATAGAACTAGTATGGAGACAAAGTAGCATGAGATATTATGCCGTCTATGATTGATACATTTATATTCAAAGTTGTTTGATACACTGTGCACTTATACTAATAACAAAATGGTTTGTTTTAAACGTACCAAGCATGTTTGGCTATTATAAGGGAAAACTCAATCCTCCGGCTTGCTTTGCATTGTGTAATGGGACCTGAGTCTTATAATAGCTTCATTGTTCCAAAAGGAATTACGCTGTTTGTTTTATGCACTGGTATTTTTGGAAGAAAACTCGTTCCATGTTATACGGCGTGGTCCCTTGATTTACTTTATTTTTAAAGTAAAAATTTAATAACTGTTTTAGTTCTCACACCAGTCACATGACAGACTTGTGGTTTATTGTTTTAACCTAAAAGCTGGGTGCCCCTATTTTCCACACGGGCAGCTAGTAGTTTTGGTATTGCAGATATTATTTTCACAGGATCCTGATTTATAGCTAGAGTTATATTCGGCAAGCTCTGTATCCATGTATTTCTTTCAGTTGTGTTTTGTATTATTTTTCCGGTGCATTGTAATTTGTAAACCTCTGATATTTTTCTAATGTATATTATTTATTTATACTCTGTCATATTCTTGTACTCTGGTGTAATTATCGTAATAGCAATGAAATGTTCTTCTATTTGTGTTCTGATTTGTCTTGTCCTTAATTCAATCCACCTTCTTCCGTCTCTTCGGGGATAGAGGGAGTTTGGGCCGGGTCAATAGGTGTCCCTAGGAGCAGGTAATAAAGATACTATTTGTGCTTTGGGGAACCGCTTCATTCCCATATACGAGTTTGATGATTTACTTGAATAATATTTAATTGATGTAGGACTGGACCTACCAGACACTTTTCCGTCTGTTGGCGACTTATCAAGGGCTACTGCTATTTTTACCCCTTCGTTGACTGTTACTACCGAGGTCGTGCTTGGAATGACTGCTTATCAGACAACTGTGGCCACCATTATTCTTTCCTCAGCTTTCACTCATGCATCCCATCCAAGGTCATAGGTCGAGCAAATTTTTGCTTTATAGGACTTGGATGACCCGACAATCTCTTTCGGAGGTGGCGAAGATCCTACTGACGAGTAAGAGTATGTGGAAGGAAAATCAGGGAGTAATAAGGGATCCAAGAAGAGACGTGGCGGGAACCATAGTGTGCGTAAGAATTCGTAGGCCACCTCTGTCACTGATGACAAGGTGAACCCTGTAGTCTTAGCTCGCCCTGCTTCCACTACCACAACATCGACCAGGCCTGCTAAGCTGACTCTCAAGCCAAGCGAGAATTCTAAATGTGGGAAGAAGAAGAACTAACTACTCTGCCCATTGCTTGCCTTTTTTTCTTGGTCATGGCTGTGCGAGCGCCAGCCCTTGCTTTTGACATTCTTACTTTGATATTTCTATATGGTTTTGTTAATGGTTTCTATTGGCAAAACATGTTTTTCTTGTGCTGCACTTTTGTATTGCCTTATTTATAACACTTTCTAGTGCATTTCCTGTTTTTTATTTCGCTTTGGTTTCAATTCTTGAATGTTATTTTCTTTCGTAAGTATTTATCTTGACTCTGTATTGAGGATGACCCTATGATATGTCTTGCCTTAGAGATAATGGAAGTTATTTAGAGTAGTGTTGGCCCCATATCATGGAGTCGTTACCGACATTGTGGCAACTTTAACCTAGACCTTCTTTGTATGATGCCTTGTTTTGCTAGCGAGTTCCGTTATCCGCTCGATGTTTATCGACTGTCATGAGCCTTTAGTAAAGATTAGCCTATGCTAGTCATATTGTTCAGAAGTTGGATGATATTATGATGTTTATCTAGTGCACCTTGTAAAGGCGAGGTCTTTTCCTACTTGATGTTTGTCAATGGTTGTACAACTTTAATCGGGTTCGGGACCGGCTAGCATTGGTCGCATCGTCCCAATGCTAGACTCATCGCGACGTTTACCAAGAGTGCCTCGCAAGGACGAGGTCTTTCTCACTTAATGTTTATCGATCGTCGTGTTCCTTCATCCAAGTTCGGGACCAGTATGTGCTGGTTACATTTCCCAAGGCTAGACTTCATCATGATGTATATCGAGATTGTCTCGTAATACAAGGTCTTTCTCACTCAATGTTTATTGATCGTCGTGTGCCTTCATCCAGGTTCGAGACCCGTCTGCGCTGGTCATGTTTCCCAAGTCCAGACTTTATCATGATGTATATCGAGGGCGCCTTGTAATGATAGGTCCTTTGTCAGATTATAATTACGTGATTGCTAGCGATCCCTCCAGGCTTACCTCTATGGATTCGGCCTTTCCTAACATTTACGCGTACTTAATTTTTGTGCTTGTGTCCTTATTGAGTGCAATTTTTCCAAAAGATTGTGCTATTTTTCCTGTAATAGCACTTATGCTTTTGGACTTGCTGCCTGTAGATTTTAAATTGAATTTTAGTGTTTTGCTATCTCAAAATAAGAGAATAAAACTTTAACTAAAAGACATATATTCCAACAGCATATAGTCATAATCATCAACAACAAATTTTATTAACGACTTAAATAGCATAAGTTTCAATACAATACCCCAACATTAGCGGTGGCTTATTTCAAATAACAAAAGGAAAGAAAATAAACAATACAGCTTCCAAACATTTTGTGAAAAGTAAGGGCGTAGATGATCGCTATCCCAAGTCCGGGGAATTGGGATCTGTAACCACCCGCATTCTATGCATCGAAGGATTGTATAATATTTATTTTACCCACATACGAAGTCATATGGTCGTGTAACTTTGGAGAACGACTATTGGGGTCATTTTCCATGTTCATGATTTTTGCTGAATTTTAAATGACCGTTTTACCCCTGGCAAATCTTGTTTCACCTATAACTTTTGATTCGTAAGGAGTTTGGACCTGAAACCACTTCCACTGGATTCGTATGATGGTTTGTCTTTCTGTAGAGTGGTCAATTAATCAAACAGACTTACCATTTGGGAGATATGGCTGAAATAAGGTTTAGAAGGTGAAAAACAGCTTAATTGGGTTTAATAGGGTGGTTAGCAGCTAAGCCCATAACCCATTTCAGGATTAGGTTTATTCGAGGGCTGATTGGTTTGGGAAATTAGTTTTCTTCATTTTTCAGTCGCCACTTATCATCTCTTCAAAACTAGCAATGGCCTCCAACTCCCAAATCACCTTTTAATCACTTTCTATTCACATATTAGACAAATCTACATCAAATTAAGGCGGATTAGCATAGGAATCGAAATACAGCTGCTGGAATACATTGGGATCTATGCCAAATCAGTTAGAGTTTCATATCTGAAATTTATTTGTGGCTAAGGTGAGTGATTAGCATGTTTATTCACTAATTACGGCTAATTAGGGGTGATTAGTGGTAATTAGGGAAATTATGACTCAGAAAAATATGGAAAAATATGTAAAAAGTCTTAAATATTATCCTATGGCTCTGATAAAAATTTGGGTTAATTTGGATTAAGTTTTCTAATCATATTGTTAAGCACGATTAAGGGGATTAAAGGGAAAATCATGCTTTTTGGGTATGTTTGATCTAAATAACACATATTGTTGATGTTTTAGTATTTTTGATTGGTTACACATGTTATTACTACTGTTTGGTATGCTTTGTGGTTGCATAGGAAAGTTAGAATGGTCGAAAATGCCATCGTGTAGCTAAAATAACTAGTTGGAAAGTTGCAGGAAAAATTACAAGGCCCCGATCGCGGAGTATCCCTGTGAGCCAACCCCCACTCGTGCTCACCCTTATGACCATGTCCAGGCTCACACTTGAGCTCCATGACCCGACCCTCTCTCCTAAAGTGTGTCACGAATAGGAACCCCGAACCGCGAGCAAGACCATGAACCGGAGTCACGAAGCTAGGACTCACGAACTGCCCTCACGAATCGAAAGGAGGACCATGACCCGATCACGCAGGTCACAAACTGAAGCCGCAAGTCACGTCCCGAGAAGGAACCCATGAATTGGAGGACCACAAACCACCTCCTTGTACCGCGAAGCATGAAGATAAGGACTGAACCGCAAACCGAGATGAAGACTGAAAACCCGAAATGCAAAGTAGTCCAAATGGGAAGTTAGAACTCAGGATCCAAATCGGAACCAACGAGTTAACTTTATGAGTTGGGCTTTGCTGCGGGACGTGTCCAAAGGGGTTATCGATATCTATAGCTTTAGTTCACCACTGAGAGACGGATTAGTGGCTATGAACCAGCGCAATGGGGCCATTAGGACTCCCAAGGGCCAGGTGATCGCAGCAAGGGATTAGTGGCTATGGACCAGGGCAATGGGGCCATTAGGACTCCCAAGGGCCAGGTGATTGTAGCAAGGGATTAGTGGCTATGGACTAGCGCGATGGGTCATTAAGACCCCAAGGGCAAAGTGGTCGTAGCAAAGGATTTGGTGATCAAAGTGGTGGATATCGTATACTTTACGCACTGAGTGAGAGATGTGAGGTTGATTGCTATGTTTGATGTTTGCTATCACTATGACATGCACACTACCATTTTACACTTTATGCTAGTGTTACCTTAGAGTACTGTACATCTTGTTGTGATAACTCTTTGGTTGCAGATCCAAGTTCAGGTATGATTATTTATACCTGTTATTGTTTTGTTTTGCTGCTATCGCTCATACCAGACTTTTGTCTGACCCGGATTTTTATGTCTCTTCTTATTACTCTGGGTACCCTAAACGAGCAGACTAGAGAAAAGTTAGGTGGTACGCATGAGTAGCCGTCCGGAGACAAGCAGGAGGCTTCCACGTACCATTTAAATATATTCTCCCTGTGTTGTTGCTGGTCACTGCTTTGGGCATTAGTAGTGTACCTTTTCTATTTTGCTTCAGAGACAGTATTTTTAAGTTTTAATGATGGTTTGAATCATAAGCTGTATTTTGGATTCCGCTACTCTGATGGTTATGGTTTAGTTACCAGCTTATGCACTGTCTCGCCTGTTTTATATCAAGTTATGTTACTATTATATTTTATTCCATGCGTTGTGAGATATACTACAGGTTCTTGATGATTCATTGTTTCAAATCCCTTTCTTTTGACGACCGTCCCGTGCTAGTTGGACATTGGCACAATGATTTCTAGGGAAATGTCGGCTGGTGCGGGGCGGGCCGTCACACTTGGTATCAGAGCCTAGGTTGCGTAGTTACCTTAGGGGAAGACACCAGAGTGAGATAATATATGTATATGAGAGCGGATATTTGTGTTATTTTGGTTTTCAAAAAGCTATATATATACTATTAGTATATCTAAGGATGAAGTCGCACTGCACTGGCACAACTATGGAGATGGTTAATCATTTTCTCTTTATAGATTGAACGATGAGCCGATATACGAGGAGTACGGGTTCAAGAGCCAACAATGGGAATGTCTCTGATATGTGAACGATGTTTACTACCTTCATGCGAGAGATGCTTAGGGATGCTCAGGGAGCAGTTCCTAATGCTGCTAACGGTGGTAGTGCAATAGTGTAGGCGCCTAGAGCCGTTTTCAACCAGCTTAACAAGGATTATACTAGTCTTGGTGGGAAGCCGTTCCATGCAATAGAATCAGCTACGGAAGTTCAAGATTGGCTTGATAGTTGTGAGCGCATCTTTAACGATTTGGGGATCGATGATGCAAATGAAAAGAAAGATAGCATCGCGTCAACTTCAAGGACGGGCTATGAATTGGTGGAATGCTAATAAAGCAGCTACTCCTGAGGATCAAGTAACTTGGAATCAATTTAAAACTCGCTTCAGTGACAAATTTATTTCAGCTGCTCAGAAATCAGAATTGTTTAGGAAATTTTTGGAGCTTAAGAGAATGCTAGGGCAGTCTCGGAAAATATTGCTGAATTCGATACTTTATCAAAGTATGGATTATCTTTTATCAATACTGCCGAGAAGAAGAACAAGAAGTTCATAACTGGCTTAGATGAATACTTGAGGGAAAGACTTATAAACCACATCGATGAGACCTTTGAATCTATAGTGGGAAAGGCATTGAGGTAAGAGAGCCTTCACCCTAAGTCAAAGGCCGAGGTTGCTATTACATCTGTAGGGGAGCCAAAGCCGCAAACAAGTGGTGGAGGAAAGAATAATTCGCAGAATAAGATGAAACAGAATCAAGCTAAGGAAGGTCAGAAGAAGAATAAGACAGATGTTCAGTGCTATAGCTATGGCAAGAAGGGCCACTATGCCAACGATTATCGAGCAAAGCCAATGGACAGGAAGTGCTTCAATTGCGGCCAAGTGGGACATCACAAGGATAAATGTCCACAACCCCCTAAAGAGAAGTAGATTGTGAAAGCATATGATATCAACGTTGTTCCTTCTTCGTCGAATGCCCTAACTGCGGCGGAGAAAGGAAAGGGTGTCGACATTCAAGGTATTCTTTCCATTTATGATGTTCCTGTTCGAGTATTGTTTGATACCGGGGCTTCCCATTCCTTCATATCTAGTGACCTGGTAGGTAGGTTAGGATTGGAACACGAGATTTTCGATAGACCTTTAGTTGTGATGAACCCGATCGGTGGTTCGACTAGCCTTAGTATGGTTTTTCGTATTTTGGTCTCATCGAGTCATGGATGTATGTTTGTTTGTGATTGCTTTGTTTTCGCTTTAATGGGTTTGGCATTACTTTGGGAGTCAATTGGCTCCAAAGGTAAGGGGTGGTGGTAGACTGTAAGGGGTCTTCGGTGACCATTAGAGCGGATGATGGGCGGAGGGTACTATTTGGTTGTCTACCTAGTGATGGGGTGATGGCTAGTTTTCTATATTCCCACGACGTCCCGCATGAGGAGTTGTCAGATGTGCCTATTGCTAGCGAGTTTCTGTATATCTTCGGGGAAGTGACCGGACTTCCACCACACCGAGAGATCGAGTTTCAGATTGATTTAGTGAATGATGCCAGACCTATAGTGGTGCTACTTCGTCGTGTGTTACCAAGGTAGCAGTGGGAGCTCGGGGTGCAAGTAAGCGATCTTTTGAAGAAGGGATTTATCCGAAGAAGTGTTTTCGAGTGGGGAGCACCAGTTGTATTTGCCACCAAGGCCAATGGTTGCCTTTGCTTATGTGTGGATTACCGCGAGTTGAATAAGGTGACTAGGAAGAATAAATATCCTCTTCTGCGGATAGACGATTTGTTTGATCAATTGAATGGAGCGAGAGTGTTCTCCTAGTTAGATCTCGTGACAGGTTATCATCGGCTCTGAGTAGCAGCTGAGAGTATGCCTGGAACGACATTTCGAATGCCGTCTGGATTCTATGAGTGGTTGGTCATGCCATTTGGGTTGACCAATGCACCCGCATATTATGTGGATCTAATGATTAGGGTCTTTAGAGATCAGTTAAATATGTTGGTTCTTGTGTTCGTGGACGATATCTTAGTGTATTCGAAGACGAAGGGATAACACATGGAACATTTGAGGATAGTGATGGAGGTGTTGAGAAAATACCAATTGAAAGCGAAATTTTCTAAATGTCACTTCTGGAGGAGGGAAGTGAGGTTCTTGGGCCATGTTGTTTCAGAGAATGGTATAGCCGTGGACCCTGTGAAGGTGGCTACGGTGCAGGATTGGTCTACGCCCAAGAATGCAATGGACGTGAGAAGTTTCTTTCATAAGTTTATTCAAGACTTCTCCAAGATAGCGGCACCGTTAATTCAGTTGACCAAGAAGAATCAAGCTTTCATTTGGGACGAAATGTGTGAGAATGCATTTAAGAGCCTAAAGGAAAGGTTAACGTGTGCACCAGTGTTAGTTATTACTAAGGGAAATGAAGAAATGACGGCATACACGGATTCTTGTGGTACCGGACTAGGTGCTGTAATGATGCAAGGAGGTAGGGTTGTAGCTTATGCTAGTTGGCAACTGAAACCGCATGAGACAAGGTATCTTACCCATGATTTGGAATTGGCAGCGATCGTGTTCGCGTTAAAGATGTGGAGATATTATCTCTTAGGATGAAGATTCGAGTTGTTTACCGATCATAAGTCGTTAAATACATTTTCTCTCAAAAGGATTTAAATCTTCGTCAGCAGAGATGGTTAGAGTTCTTGGCTTCATATGATTTCAATATCGCATACACACCCGGGAAGGGAAATACGGTAGCTGATGCATTAAGTAGGAGACATGCCAGTTTAGGAGCAATGTTTCTGGAATGGAAACAATTGGATTATATCATAGGATATGATTTTAGACCTAAGTGTGAATTGGATCCAGAGATGTTAGGAAGTTTGACGATTAGACTGACTTTAATTGAGCGGATCGGCTCCAGCCAGAGGGACGATCCTAATCTGTTGGAAATCATCTCCAAGGAAGAGATGGGTTTCGATGGTAAGGAAATGAACAATTATGGACTTGATAGAGAAGTATGGCTTCGGAAGAATGGGAGGCTAGTTGTAACCAACGTTAATGGATTGAGAGATGGAGTGCTTAGAGAGTGTCATCACTCGAAACTGACTATACATCCCGGTGGTAACAAAATGTATCGAGACATGAAGCAGACCTACTACTGGAAAGGATGAAGAGAGATGTTGGAAAGTTTATATCCAAGTGCATGACCTGTCTGTTAGTTAAAGCCGAGCAAAAGAAGCCTAGTGGTTTGTTACAACCGCTGGAAATTCCCGAATGGAAATGGGAACAAGTCTCAGTGGATTTCATTGATGGTTTACCAAGGACTAGATCGTGTCATGATAGTATTTGGGTGATTGTGGATCGATTGACTAAGAGTGTAAGGTTTACACTAGTCAAGTCGAATAGAACGACAGCTAAGTTAGTGGAACTGTATATGAAGTGGGTAGTGAGATTTCATGGAGTACCCAAAGGTATTGTAAGTGACCGAGATCCATTATTTACTAGTGGGTTTTGGAAGAGCTTACAAGAAGCGTTAGGGTCAGAATTACATCTCAGTTCCGCATACCATCCTCAAACCGACGGTCAAACGGAGAGGGTGAATCGTGTATTGGAGGATCTCTTGAGAGCTTGTATATTTGATTTTGGAGGGTCATAGGATGACCATTCGCATCAAGTTAAATTCGCATATAATAATAGTTATCAATCCAGTATTGGTATGGCTCCATTTGAAGCTTTGTATGAAAGACCGTGCAACTCACCATCGTGTTGGTTGGAGACCAATGAGAAATTTGTGTTTGGGCCGGATGTAATAAGAGAAACTTCAGATAAGATCAAGGTTATTCAACAGTGAATGAAGGCTGCCCAAGATAGGCAGAAGAGTTATGCTGATAAAAGACAAAGAGAATTGAAATTCTCTATTGGTGACTTGGTATTCGTCAAAATTTCTCCGTTAAAGAATGTGATTTGATTTGGTAGGAGAGGTAAATTAGCACCAAGATTTGTTGGTCCATTACCAGTTCTCGAACAAGTTGGGAACTTAGCATATAAAGTTGGATTGCCTGACAAGACAGCAGGAGTTCACAACGTATTTCATGTTTCCCACTTAAGGAAGTTCGTGCACGATTCTGATATGACTATTTTACCAGATCAGTTGGATGATATCGAGGTAGAATCCGAGGCGGTTGGGAGCCGCATGACGATTCGTATTGTCGGACACGATAAAAACAACTTCAAAGGAAGACGGTGGAACTAGTCAAGGTCCAATAGGGCGATAATGAGAATGTTGTACTTGGGAAACAGAGGAGAGCATAAGGAAGTCGTATCCAGAACTCTATGCGTGGTAAGGTTTTAATTGCGATATAGTTATTCCCTTGTTAGTAAACTGCATGCTTGGATAGGATTGTTGTGTTGTTATGTATGTTTGATTGTTTGTAAATGGCTGATAAGCATGCGGGACACCATTGTATGTTTTGGTTACGGAATTTCGAGGGCGAAATTTCTTAAGGGGGGAGAGTGTAACGACCCGCATTCTACGCATTGAAGGATGGTAGAATATTTATTTTACCCACATACGAAGTCGTATGGTCGTGTAAATTTGGGGAACGACTATTGGGGTCATTTCCCATGTTCACAATTTTTGCCGAATTTTAAATGACCATTTTACCCTTGGCGAATCTTGTTTCGCCTATAACTTTTGATTGGTAAGGAGTTTGGACCTAAAACCACCTTCGATGGATTCAAATGGTGGTTTATCTTTCCGTAGAGTGGTCACATTAATCAAACGTACTTACCGTTAGGGAGATATGGCTGAAATAAGGTTTGGAAGGTGAAAAACAGTTTAATCAGGCTTAATAGGGTGATTAGCAGCTAGTCCCATAACCCATTTCGGGATTAGGGTTATGGAAGGCTCATAGGGTTTGGGAAATCAGTTTATTCATTTTTCAGCTGCCACTTATCATCTTTTCAAACCTAGCAATGGCTTCCAACTCCCAAAACACCTTTTAATCACTTTCTATTCACATATTAGCCAAATCTACATCAAATTAAGGCGTATTAGCATAGGAATCGAGATACAACTGCTGTAATACATTGGGATCTATGTCAAATCAGTTAGAATTTCAGATCTGAAATTTATTTGTGACTAAGGTGAGTGATTAGCATGTTTATTCACTAATTACGGCTAATTAGGGGTGATTAGTGATAATTAGCGAAATTATGACTCAGAAAAATATTGAAAAATTCTTAAATATTATTCTATGGCTCTGATAAAAATTTGGGTTAATTTGGATTAAGTTTTCTAATCCTATAGTTAGGCATGGTTAAGGGGATTAAAGGGAAATCATGCTTTTTGGGTATGTTTGATCTAAATAACACATATTGTTGATGTTTTAGTGTTTTTGATTGGTTACACATGTTATTACTACTATTTGGAATGCTTTGTGGTTGCATAGGAAAGTTAGAATGATCGAAAACGTCGTCGTGTGGCAAAAATAGCTAGTTGGAAAGTTGTAGGAAAAAGTACAGGGCCCCGATCGTGGAGTACCCCTGCGAGCCGACCCCCACCCGTGTTCACCCCTATGACCACGACCTGGCTCACACTTGAGCACCACGACCCGACCCTCTCGCCTGAAGTGTGTCACGAGTAGGAACCCCGAACCACTAGTAGGAACCCCGAACCGCGAGCAGGACCACGAACCAGAGTCACGAAGCTAGGACTCAAGAACCGCCCTCACGAATCGAATGGAGGACCACGACTCGGTCATGCAAGTCACAAACCGAAGCCTGGAGTCACGACCAGAGCAGGAACCCATGACTGGGAGCACCACGAACCGCCTCCTCGTACCGCCAAGCGTAAGGATGGGGACCGAACCGCGAACAGAGATGACGACTGAAAACCCGAGATGCAAAGGTAGTCCAAATGGGAAGTTAGAACTCAGGATCCAGATGGGAACCAACGAGTTAACTTCATGAGTTGGGCTTTGCTGCGGGACATGTGCAAAGACGTTATCGATATCTATAGCTTTAGTTCACTACTGAGAGACATATTAGTGGCTATGGATCAGCGCGATGGGTCCATTGAGACTCCCAAGGGCAAGTGATCGTAGCATGGTTATGGATCAGTGCAATGGGCCATTAGGACTCGCAAGGGCAAGGCGATCGTAATAAGGGATTAGTGGCCATGGACCGGCGCAATGGGGTCATTAAGACCCCAAGGGAAAAGTGGTCGTAGCAAAGGATTTGGTGATCAAAGTGGTGGATATCGTATACTTTACGCATTGAGTGAGAGATGTGAGGTTGATTGCTATGTTTGATGTTTGCTATCACCATGACATACACACTCCCATTTTACACTTTATGTTAGTGTTACCTTGGGGTACTGTACATCTTGTTGTGCTAACTCTTTGGTTGCAGGTCCAGGTTCAAGTATGATTATTTATACCTGTTATTATTTTGTTTTGCTACTATCGCTCATACCAGACTTTTGTCTGACCAAGAGTTTTATGTCTCTTCTTATTACTCTAGGTGCTCCTAAACAAGCAGACTAGAGACAGGTTAGGTGGTATGTGTAACACCCCACCTCCATTAATGTCACTCACAGAGGGAATGCTTTAACTTCAGTGAAGCGTTATAGGTAAAAGATGAAGATAAATTACAAGACAGACAAATAAAATAGCAGAAATAAATATAACTTTACTTCATTGATAAAACAGCAGCTTGGTAAAACAGCTTGTACAAAGATTGTTTTCCAACACCAAAACACTAATACCCAGTACAACAAAGTATATGTCTAGTTTAACAAAATAAAGAAGCATAAAATGACAATGACATTCCCCAATAAAGCATGAGCCAGCCATAGCAGTGGAAAAGAGAGTCCAAAGCAATACATCAAAGAATCTTCAAGCTTGGAAAGAGAAACGGTCCAAACTAAGCTGAGCTATTCCCTCCCTAACTACCTGGCGGGGGGGGGGGGGAGGAGGAAACGGAAGAAGAGAGGCGAAACAAAACTAGGTCAGACATAAGTCTAGTAAGTCCAGTGATTTTCAGTATGTAAACAGGTAATAGTAACATGACATGAATAAACTGAATATAAGACAATACCGTGATAACAGGGATAACAAGATAACCTAAGATTAGCATAAGATATGATAAGGCTAGATAAACCGAATGCGCTTACACTCTTTCTCTGTTTCGCTACTACCCTGTTATTCTGATTTTTATATGCTACACCAACTAACTAGTGTCTTTTATAGAATGATTTGTATTCCCTACTAGTGTCCCAACTAGTACCCTATGTTATATAATAAGGTGATCCCAACCCCGCAATTGTGGTAGCCTTTAGGTGTACATCTAGTATGAGGATCTTACCTCAATCAGCTTAATTGCCATGAAGATGTTAGATGTATCCTTACTACCTTAACCGATCGGCTCCTACTCGTATGTATTCATTACTTGTATCATTCGACCCCGCTTGTATGTAGATACCTGTGCTGGTCCCACCATGTGGTGTATCAATTCCTATGGTGGAAACCCGACACAAATTCTAGATGCACAGTGTATACTACCGATGCCCAGTGCCTTCTTTTCCCGCTCCGGAGCACGTGCACGCATGTACTCCGTCGAGACCTACACTACTACACCACCCGCCGCTATTTTAACAGCTTATAATCAGCCCAGTAATCGTTCCCCACCCTGCCTAGTTCAGGGTACCATGATACATCAATGTGGGTTACGGCTGAAATGGGTCCCCGTTACTAGGGTTTCCTAATCAACATGTTATAATGGTTAAGTGTTCTCAATTTAACCTAACCCCACCCATTTGCTTATTTAACATGTTGTACTGGTTAAGTGTTGCCTATTCATGTGTTACTTAACCTTCCCACTAATTCACGCATGTTTATATAACGGTTAAGTTTGTGCGCCTATATATACTGATATTGCCCACTTACCTAAGATTTACTTAACCCTTCCCGTTATCAAGTCCATATGTATTATTGGTTAAGCTTGCCTTAACCCTATCCATTTTGCAGTATTGGTTAAGTGTCATCAATCAATTCAAGTTAACTTAACCCACCCACTTGTCATGTTACATTGGTTAAGTGTTGCCTTCTTGTGTTACTTAACCCTACCACACGTCATGTTATATTGGTTGAGTGTTACCCATTAACTTAACCCCACTCGTTCATCATGTTATATTGGTTAAGTGTTTCCCATTAACTTAACCCCACTCGTCTATTCAATTAACATGTTGTAACAGTTAAGTGTTCTAAATTTACTTAACCCCACCTTCTTGTCTAATTAACATGTTATAACGGTTAAGTGTTCTAAATTTACTTAACCCCACCTTCTTGTCTAATTAACATGTTATAATGGTTAAGTGTTCTAAATTTTACTTAACCCCACCCTCTTGTCTAATTAACACGTTATATTGGTTAAGTGTCACCTATTCATATGTTACTTAAACTTACCGTTGCATGTCTGTTTATTGGCATTAATCAATTTAATAATGCCCCAACCTCTCACATTAGAACTGTTGTTTGCGGTTGCTGGATGTGCCGGGCAGTTCCGGGCAGACTTCTACCGCAAACTCATTCTAACCTCGGGTTTTTGGGCTAAATGTGCTAACCTCTCACGTTAGATCTATATTGTTGCGGTCGTTGGATGTGCCGGGTGGTTCCGGGCAGTCTTACACCGCAACTCAATCTAACCTCAGGTCAGGCATATTCATCTTTTAACAAATTTACCTGTTTACCATACATGTCCAAGTCTAGATTTTATATGCTAATTATCCCAAATTCACAAAACTAGTCATGTTTCAATTCTAAAGTTATGCCCAACAAATTCAATTACAAGTTATTAATCAAAATAGGCTACACCCAATCTTCCCTAATTTGCAATAATAGTCATGCCCCAAAATCAGAATATATATTATGTTTGGCGTCCCAACCAATAGTTAAGCCCAATCTAAATTTAATATTCCAGTTTGCAATTTACACCCAAAGCTTGGTTTACATGCCAATTAACCCAAACTTGTAGTTATAATAATACTGCCCAATATCATTTACAAGTTATGCCCAACAATTTCACCGAATATGTTATGCCCAATTATTTCATCAAAATAGGTTATACCAAAATATTCACCGTATTCCAATCGTTCGTATTTCACGATTTTAGCCTAGGTTCGAAGGTAACCCAGGTTCATAAAAGAAAAAGTAATAGGGTAAGAGAGAGAAAAGGAGCCTAAAATAAGGATAGGCATAAAAATAGGCATGTAACAACAGACCAATTACAGAAAATTTAGATCCAACAGAGATAAATTATTGAATAAGCTAATACAGTCATTCTCGCAGGCATAAGCATAACATCATGAACCAAAAAGGATTATATGCCTGATGTACAACAAAGATAGGCATGATTGAATCGATATAATAACTTCTTCGGCATGTAAGTCATAGATTCTATTGAAAGATAGGGATAAATCTGAAAAGATTGTCGTATCATCAAGCATGGACTTAGATTCATTTTATTACACGCCAGGATTACAATTAGGTATTTAAATCTGAAAATAACATAAACTTACAGAAAAGAATGGATCTTGTATTCCGGGATCTGATTTCTGAATTTGTTAAGCTTATCCTTTGATGTAGACGTTTGATTCTCTAGTTTGGATTTGGTTTGGTGTTTTCTAACTTGATTTCTAGTTTGGAGAAGAAAAAGGTGGCTAGGCTAGATTGTAGATGAACGGCATGACAACGTCATAGCTTTTAGAGTAATAGAATTAGGGTTGGGTTATGAGTGTATATATAGATGTCTAAAATTATTAAGAGCCTTTAGATCAACCTAGGATCCATCCAGACCATCCAGTCCAAGAGAATGAGTCAGCAGGCCAATCAGAAGTCGCCACATAGCCCTACGACTCAGAAAATCGTCATCGTCTAGATCTGCACGCAGGGGTCGACCCTAAAGGGGGGTTCGACACCTATATCGACTCCCCCTAGGGGGGTCGACACCCCTGAGCGGGAAAGTTCCCGCTCAGCCTACTCCGACTGAATTTTGAAATTTGAACTGGTTTTCTGATTTTTAATTATTATATTAATTACTGTTTAAAACTTGAAATCTTCTGAACTCCATAACTTCTTCATACGTAGTCCGATTTACGCAAACTCGGACTCTATCTCAAGCAGAATTCCGAGACGAACGCAATGGCGTAACCGTTTCCCATAATTCCCACTTTTACAATTTAGTAATCTTTAATTTGTTACTTTATATTCACAGAAAATACGGGGTATTACATTCTCCCCTCCTTTAAAGGATTTCATCCCCGAAATTTCTAAGTTAAGAAGAATGTATCCTAGCATCTAACATCCATCTACTCAACCATTAAATCACAGGCATCCATTGTCCTTAAAAAGATTTCCAATGCATTCATGATCATATGCATAGTGTGTGTACATGTCCTGATCTAATGCAAAATCAGGCGGTCTACTGATTCAGTTGACCTCCTTAATGCAAATTTATGTTAGTGCCATGAGTCCATCATGTATGCAGTTATTCCTAATCGTACTTTATAACTTCTACATGAGTGTTTAACTATTCATACAAATGCAACATCCATATGATAACACATCAAGTTTCAATCCATGTATAAAAATTCACTTATTCATATGAAATATGGAAGTGACGGAGCCGATCTAGTGCCTAATGTGTGTGTATATGCATCCACGAGCAACCACTAGCAAACACTTACATGCAATTGCATCCACCAAATATAACATGTCTCAAACACATGTTTACATCCATTGGCTTCTACCTAAGGATCGAGGATAGGATCGAGAGGATATACTTAAAAGATAAAGACTAGCAAATAAACTTTACAGAAAAAGAGAGATCAAGGATATACCCTCAAAAAGGGTATGATGCGCGTATCTAGTTTTCAGTCTTCTAAGTCGCATCTTCTTGAGCTTCACTCCATTGTGCTCTGACTGTCTTAACTTCACGATTGTGTAGCTTCTTAATTTTTGTTTCCCAAATATAAGTTGGGATTCATTTCACTGTTGCCTCTCGTTCCACCTTTCTTCTTCTTCTTCTAGTATACTCGGCATTACAACTCCTGTTGTGTCATGCTAACATTTCTTCAAAAGGTCTTCCGAAATCCTATTCACCCTTTTCCGTCAGAGGATGATAAGTGGTGCTCAAACATAACTGCGTACTCATGGCTTCTTCCAAAATCCACTAGAGGGTATTCCATGTAGAAGAACCTCATTGGTGGGAGGTTACGAGTGGAGAATAGGGAAGAAGAAGGCAAGTGGTTATCCTTTTAAGAGGAATAGGACACCTTATTAGGATTGTTCAAAGAAGCAAGGGCAAGGTATGGAATCTTCTGGAGGGTAGTTGTATTCCCTCATGACTAGGGTGCCAGATGGGGATATGACCGTCTAGGTTGGAATTTGGATTTCTTTATCATCCGATTCAAGCTTTATTTGATTCTGATATATTGAGTTCGTTTATCCCACCATTGTTAGTTGAGTCACTGCACTTAGACACCAGTTTGGTAAATGATCCCTTAGTTGTTTCAAACCCAGTTGGGGCTCCATGATATGTTTGGGTTTGAAAGTTTCTATACTTAGCGTTGAGTTTAGATGTGATGCTTGTTGGGCTTCACGGGCTATGGGTTAATTTTGGGCATGGACTGGTTATCCAGTAGGAGTGTTGTTCTTCATTTTCAAGGGAGAGTTGTTAGGCTTATGGGCCGCCTAAGTAACACTCTCGAGATTTCTTGTAATCCCATAGAATCTGTTATGCTAAGGTATCTAGAATCGCCTGACACGTTGGTCTAGAGTCTGCGATCTGTTAGAGCGGTCCTGGAATACCCGGATGTGTTTGAGGAGGTGAAGGGCTTACCTCCGAAGCGGGAGATTGACTTCCGAATATATCTGGTGGATAAGGCCAAACCAGTATCTTGGCCAGTGTGCCACATGGCTCCTAGTGAGAGGAGGGAACTCCATAAGTAAGTAGGCGATTTGCTTGAGAAGGGGTTCATAAGATGAAGTATATCGGAGTGGGGCGCTCCAGTAGTTTTTGTTATGAAGGCGGATGGGTCCCTCAGACTTTGTGTAGGCTAAAGGGAACTAAAGAAACTCACAAAGAAGAATAGATACCCATTGCCGAGGATTAATGATCTCCTTGATCAGTTGGCTGGCGCCTCAGTATTTTTGTAGTAGGACTTAGCCACGGGATTTCATCAGTTGAGAGTGGCTGAGAATAGTATAGAGGAGACTGCCTTTGGGACTCCGGATGATTTCTTTTATGAGTGGCTGGTGATGCCATTGGGTTTGACGAACGCCCCCGCATACTTTGTTGAGAAGGGTGTTCAGGGAGTACCTAAATAAGTTCGTGATGGTCTTTGTAGATGACATCTGGGTCTTTTCTAGGAGCGAAATAAGTTTTCGTATGTGCTCAATAGGCTGAGCAGGGCCAGTATAGGATAAACGACGGTTTTGGAGCGAGACTGGCGAGAACATCCAGAATTGGTCAAGGGCTTAATTATTTAGCCATTTTTACTAGTATCGTCTCACGTAGGTCGTCTGAATTCGAAGGAGGTATCCCTTGGGTGTTTGTCTGATATTGGTTTAGGCCTTTGGGGCTTGCATTTGGGGGATGCCGAATTCGACTAGGGTGGTCTGCGTGGGAGACAGTTGTGATGATTTTGGATGATATTCTGGTGGAGAAGAGCATGCCCTACATCTTAGGGAAGTGTTGGAGACTCTTCGAGCGCATAGTCTTAGGACAGCAAAAGTGGATGGGATCCTTAGCATCCTATGAGTAAGGGTAACATGGTAACGGACACCTTAAGTAGAAAAAGGTTGTCCTTGAGTTCATTGTTCGTTGAACGACGGTGCTTAGAGTTTATTTCTAAGTTTGACTTTAGACCTTCCGTTGACTTTGTACCCGGTTTGCTAGCTTCTTTGGAAGTTAGACCTACTCTTTTGGGGCGGATTGGAGAAGCACAGAGGGGCGACCCACAGTTGGTTGAGTTAGTAGAGAAGCTCATAAGGGGGGAGTCGTCCAGCCATTTGAGTAGGTACACCTTAGAGATAGAGGGTGCTTGCGTAGAGACGGTAGACTTTGTGTACCGCAGGACGAGGGTTTGAGGAAGGCTATTCTTGATGACGCACACCGTTTTAGGATGACCATTCATCCCGGTGGGGGTAAGATGTACCAAGACATGAAGAGGGCTTTCTTCTGGGCCGGTATGAAGAAAGATGTGGCCGAGCATGTCGCTCGATGCTTGGTGTGCCAACGAGTGAAGACGGAGCGAAAGAAACCAGGTGGGTTGCTTCATCCTTTGGAAGTTCCGATATGGAAGTGGGATAGTGTCTCGATGGACTTCGTTGATGGTTTACCGAGATCGAGGAAGGGCAATACAGGAATTTGGGTCGTGGTTGATAGACTTACTAAGAGCGCCCATTTCATACCCGTAAAGAGTAAGAGGACTGCTCCATGGCTTGCTTCAGTCTATGTTCGAGAGATAGTTCGATTGCATGGGGTACCTTCCAGCATAGTGAGTGATCGAGATCCTATCTTCACTAGTGAGTTTTGGAAGAGTTTACAGGAGGCGGTGGGGACTCAGTTGTGTTTGAGCACCGCATATCATCCTCAGACAGACAGCCAGACCGAGAGGGTGAACCGTGTTTTGGAAGACCTTTTGAAGCTTTGTATCTTGGATTTTGGAGGTACATGGGAAGAGCATCTTCCTTTGGTGGAGTTTGCATATAACAACAGCTTCCAGTCTAGTATTGGCATGGCACCTTTTGAAGCTCTTTATGGAAGGCCTTGTCGATCACCTACATGTTGGTGGGAATCTACGGATAAGATCTTGCTAGGGCCCGATATGGTTAGAGAGACTTCATAGAAGGTTGATTTGATTCGAAGAAGGATGAAAGCAGCGCAAGACAGACAGAAATCTTATGCAGATAAGAGGAGGACTGATCTTGAGTTTGAAGTTGGGGACATGGTTTTTGTCAAAGTGTCTCCATTACGGAATGTTGTTCGCTTTGGATCCGCTGGGAAGTTAGCACCGAGGTTTGTAGGACCGTTTCCTGTCAAGGAAAGAATTGGACGGATGGCATATAGGGTGGAGTTGCCAGACAGACTTAGTGGTATACATGATGTTTTCCATGTGTCACATTTGAGGAAGTGCCTACATAAGACCGCAGAGGTGGTAGAGCCAAGTTTGCTTAGAGAAGTGGAAGCAGAGCGTGATGCGACTATTCGACGAGCTCCTACTCGCATCCTTGGGTCAGAGACTAGGAAATTGAGGAATCGAGAGGTTCAGCTAGTCAAAGTGCAATGGGGAGAAGAGGAGAGCAACGCAACTTGGGAGACGGAAGCGAAGATGCGTTCTTTGTATCCATTTCTTTTTGAGAGTATGTCTTTTAACTTCTCCTTTATCGTTTGACTGGTACTTATCTTATCCTTAGTATGTCCTCTCGTTAGTACCTTTGACCTTCAGATAGGATAGTCCTATGGTTGAAACATGTGTTTGAGACATGTTATGATTGATGGATGCAAGTGGATGCAAGTGTTTGCTAGTGGTTGCTCGTGGATGCATATACACACACTTTAGGCACTAGATCGGCTCAATCACTTCATATTGCATATTGCATATAAATGTGTGTAGGTAGCTATATTAATGGATGTATGATGGTTGTGCTATCATATGGATGATGCATTTATTCGGTGAATGATTGTGCACGCATGTAGAAATAGTATGTGTCGATAGGGTTCTTTCGCATACATATTGGATGCATGGCACTATCATGGTTTGCATTAAGGAGGTCAACTGAATCAGTAGACCGCCTGATTTTGCATTAGATAGGGAACATATACACACACTTTTTGCATATGTTCATACAACATTAGAAACTTTAAGGACAATGGATGCCAGTGTTTGATGGTTGAGTAGATGGTTGTTTGGTTGGTAGGATACGTTCTTCTTGACTTAGAGATTTCGGGGACGAAATCCTTTAAGTAGGGGAGAATGTAACACCCCGTATGTTAAATAACTTGTTATAACATAAATCAGAGCAGAATTAAATTTAATATTCTGAATCAGGGGAAACGGGCTGTGCCATTGCGTTCGTCTCGGAAAAATACGCGAAATAGAGTCCGAGTTTTCGTAAATCGGAGTCCGTATGACCAAGTTATGGCCCGTCAAAGTTTCACGAAAAATCAAAAACGAAAACTGCTCATGTTTTGAGGCCCGGGATGAGTTTTGGGCTGTTTTTTTTGGGCCCTAAATGGTTCCTACACTTGACTTCTTCCCCAAGACATGCTTTAAAGGCTAGGATTGGTTCTAGGGTATATCCTATGGTCCTAAAACATCTAACTAATCTATATATACACCCTAATACCCCCCTTATCCTTACCAAAAATAGATCTAAGGCCATTATGCCACCACTTAGAAAATTGGAGAGCCTCCACTAAAAATCCTAAGAGGGTTTGCAAGCTAATCTACATCTTCTTCTACTTAATCATTGGGATTTGCTTCATTTAACTTGCTAATCTTGTTTTGGTGAGCTTCTATCCCCTTAATAATCAATTATTGAATTGATTATGATAAGATGTGATAAAGTATGGCTATGTTTGTGGATCCATATATTTATGCAAGCTTGATGTAGTGAATATTATGTGTTTTGCAAGTTATATGCCTTATGTCATGCAAGTTTCATAATATGTAATCATGATATTTTTATGCAAGTTGTTTCATGATGTTTATGATGCAAAACACTAAGTGAATATGGATCCATTATGCAAACATGTTATGCAAGTATGTGAGTACTTATGCAAGTCATGTATATGCTTATATGCATGTTTAGCATTTTATGCAAGTATATGAATGTTTATGCAAGTTATGTATATGTTGAAATGCAAGTTTAACATAATATGCAAGCCTATGCAAGTATGTGAATGTTTATGCAAGTTATGTATATGTTGAAATGCAAGTTTAACATAATATGCAAGCCTATGCAAGTATGTGAATGTTTATGCAAGTTATGTATATGTTGAAATGCAAGTTTAACATAATATGCAAGCCTATGCAAGTATGTGAATGTTTATGCAAGTTATGTATATGTTGAAATGCAAGTTTAACATAATATGCAAGCCTATGCAAGTATGTGAATGTTTATGCAAGTTATGTATATGTTGAAATGCAAGTTTAACATGATATGCAAGCTTATGCAAGTATATGAATGCTTATGCAAGTATGTGAGTGCTTATGCAAGTTAAGTATATGCTAAAATGCAAGTTCTACATGTTATGCAAATCACATGTATGATGATATGTAAGTTCATATGCAACATGTTATGCAAATCACATGTTTGATGATATGTAAGTTCATATGCAACATGTTATGTAAGACACATGTTTGATAATATGCAAGTTTGGGTCGAATATAGTTGGGTTAATACATGCTCATATATGCAAGTTGACATCCTCTTAACCTATGATAAAGTTATATGCTAAACCCATGTTATGTGTGGTAAATCTTCCCTTTATTATGTTATGTCATAATGACGATTTACGTGGGGAACGATGGGGTTAATTAATATGTTAATTAAAAGTATGTTGAAATGGGTATGATTAAGCATACCATAAAAAAAATTAATTAACATAAGTGGGAATTTACCTATTGAGTTAGGTCTACCCATGTTATGGAAAACTTGATATTAATTAGGGATAATTAATATGGGGGTGATTAATTAGGTGTAATTAATCGACTAAGACACGAGGTTGGACTCATTTGTAGTGTAAAACTGCCCGGACCCGACCGGCTTAACCAGTTGCTACAAATGTCAGCCCAATGTGAGAGGTCTTAGCCATAAATTAAATACGTGATTAAGGTAAAGACACGAGGTTAGACTCTGTTATGACGTAAGACTGTCCGGATTCTACCGGCTTAACCAGGCGGTCATAACAGCCAGTCTAATGTGGGAGGTCTTTATGGGAGATCACGGTCTTAATTAATTAAGAAACACTTAACCATATTAGCATGTAGTGGGACATGAGGGGTTAAGTGGGTGCCTTGGGTGGCATGTAGCAACTAGTGGGGGTGCCTTGGGTGGCATGAGAAAACTAGTGGGTTGCCTTGGGTGGCAATAGAAAATACGATTAGAATACTTAACCAGAGTGGAACATGTAACTAAACATGATTAAAGGGTTAAGTAAGTGCCTTGGGTGGCATGGGGGAATCAAGTAAGTGCCTTGGGTGGCATGCGGAAATCTAGTGGGTGCCTTAAGTGGCAATTGTAATATAATTGGATGACTTAACCAAACCTTAACATGTAAGGGGGCATGATTATAAAAAGGGGTTAAGTGGAATGCACTAGATAAAATGACAAGCTTAAGTAGTAGCTTGTGGGGGCCCATTTCAACCAATATCCCAAACGTATCTTTGTGGGCTCGACCCATGTCGAGTGACGGGACACGCATATTGGGCTTGATTATAAGAGGCCAAAACGGGGTAGCGGTGGCAACGCAAGTCCAACGGGTTTCATATGCGTGTGTGGGCCCGGGCTGGTAGATAAGCCGTTGTTGCATCGTGTAGATATAAAGCCGTGCACCGTTGATAGTATTGGGTAGCCACTTTAGGGGAGTGATACACCCCACTGTGGGACCAGCACGGGTATCTACGTTAGGGAGCCGATCGATGGGGAGTAGTGGGTACACCTAGTAAAGATAGGAGCAGACGGCACCTATGTAGGGGTACACGAAACTACTGGGTAAGATTACTAGGTACACCTAGTGAATGTAGGGGCAGACGGCACCTACGTGGTCAGTTATACACCTAGTGGAGGTAGGGGCAGACGGCACCTACGTGGTCAGCTAGAAGTACCAGAGACTACTAGCTATATTTTCTAAGACTTTAGTGGGATCAACCTTTAAGTAGGAATTACTCTTGGTGGGTAGAACTGGTGTGGTGCAGTTAGTAATTATCCTTGGGTGGGTAGATGCGTCTTTACGGTTATCTTAGTTCGTCCTGTGTTCGTGGGCAACTTAGTGTAGTCATTATCCCCAAAGATACCATACCGAGTTCATATCACACCCTAATTACTTTAATAATTGTATTATTAAGGAGATAGGGTTCACTCAGGCTTATGTCTGACCCCCGTTGTTTTTATCTTTTTCCTTCAGGTCCTCAGGTTGGGCCTAGTGCTAGTGGGCTTTGATCAGTTTGCTTTATCTATCTCTTGGAGCTTGGACCGTAGATGTAGAGCTCAGCTTATCTTATCTTTTCTGTTATGGCTATTTGTTATGAGTAGTGGGATTATGTACTTATTTTATTCAGGATGGATATTTTGTACTTGACTCTTGTTATGGTTTTATGATGTAACCCAACATGTTTTACTTTCCGCTGCTATGAGATGATGTTTTAAATTTTCAAGTATTACATTATATCTGTCTTGTTGTAATTTTACTGTTCTATACTCACTAAAAATACTCCACCGATGCTATGGCATTCCCTTAGTGAGTGACTATAGCGGGTGTGGGGTGTTACACATGTTGTCCTGGGACTAGACAAACCGAAGGCGCTATTCAGTATATCCATCTTAGTCACTGTTATCTAAGACTTATACATCAGCCCTTGCATTTTTCTCCGTCTTCAATTAACTTTGGCATATATGATTCGCGACGCTTATGCCAATACAGAGTGGTTCTATGGATAATAATCCAACCGGTCTCTCCATATTAACAACGTTAAAATGGTCAAAACTTCGATAGTCTGTGAGTTAACTATCAAAGAAAAACAAGTGTGCAAACAACGATATTATTTCCAGATGGAAATTATATCGAACAAAACATCATTTAACATTAATCTCTTTAGTTCATTTATCTACTTATCTCCTGTTTTCCTATATTCTAAATTCTTATTTTCTTTTATTAGAAAACATTTCTGATTCTCGTTTGGAAAACATTTCCAAAACTCCTTTACGATCAAACCTTACCATTTCTTAATTAAGAAGGAAGTCACTCAAGTTGGGGTATAATTACCTCTCAGACCTTAACTGAACAACGTTATAACTTCGAAATGGCCAAAGTTTATCTTTTAATCTTTAACAACTTCTTTACGCCTTCCTCGGATTCAATTTTACTAATCCACTTCTATATTTAAAACATTGGTTATATCGATAACGTTATAATCCCTACTTTCAAATTATCTAACCTTAATTATAACTTCTATTCTTATTAGTGAATAATTAACCTAACACTCATTTATTTATAAATAAATAAATCTCTATTTAAACACTGGAATGTATAAGTACTTTCCCGAATTCGATATAATCGAATTTGCCGATTAACTCTCTTCGAGAAATCTCTATTTGATTAACTCTTCTTCGAATAACCTATATTCGATTAACTCCTTCTCGAATACACGATATTCGATAATCTCTCTTCGAATAACTAATATTCGATGACTCTTCCTTTTCAAATATCTCCTATTTGAAAATCTCACTTCGATTAAACTATAATCGATAACTCCCTTCGATGAAACTAACATCTATAACTCCTTTCGATGAAACTAACATCGATAACTCCTTTCGATGAAACTAACATCGATAACTCCTTTCGATGAAACTAACATCGATAACTCCTTTCGATGAAACTAAAATCGATTTATTTAACTCGACGAACTTAACTCGACTAACTTAACTTGACTCGACTAACTCGACTTACTTAACTCGACTAACTTAACTTGACTCGACTAACTCGACTTACTTAACTTGACTCGACTAACTTGATTCGACCAATTCGATTCGATTAACTAGGCTCGACTAACTTGGTCGAACCACCCGATCAACTCAACTTATTTAACTTAACTTATTTCTCAACTCGATCAACTCGATTAATTCCTATCGAATAACTAATATTCTATTAAACTCCATTCGCTTGACTCTAGATCGAAGCGATCACAATGGTTACGCCTGACTCCCTCAGGAAACATCCGACCGCCGTAGGCTATTTACAGCCCTGCGAATTACGCTAGCAGTCGTACAAGATGGAAACTTACCCTAAATACTATGTTTGACTAACTCTGTCTCAAATAACTATATTTGATTAACTCTAGTTCTTTTTAACTCTAATCGATTAACTCTAATCGATTAACTCAAACTAATTAACTCCAACTGGTTAACTCTAACTGATTAACTCTAACTGGTTAACTCTAACTGATTAACTCTAACTGGTTAACTCTAACTGGTTAACTCTAACTGATTAACTCTAACTGGGTAACTCTAACTGGTTAACTCTAACTGATTAACTCTAACTGGTTAACTCTATTTGACTAACTCGACTTGACTAACCCCTTTCGAATAACATATTCGATTAACTAACTTTCGAATACCATATTCGATTAACTAACTTCGAATACCATATTCAATTAACTCCTTTCGAATGTCTATATTCGATTAACTAACTTCGAATACCATATTCGATTAACTCCTTTCGAATGTCTATATTCGATTAACTAACTTCGAATACCATATTCGATTAACTCCTTTCGAATGTCTATATTCGATTAACTAACTTCGAATACCATATTCGATTAACTCCTTTCGAATGTCTATATTCGATTAACTAACTTCGAATACCATATTCGATTAACTAACTTCGAATACCATATTTGATTTCTCCTTTCGAATACCATATTCGATTAACTCCTTTCGAATGTCTATATTCGATTTCTCCTTTCGAATACTATATTCGATTTCTTTATTCACTTTATAAAGATTTCCTTTTTATAATGTTTTATTCATTTGAAAAGATTTACTTTTAAATAATGGTTCTACACTTTAAAATGATTTCCTTTTTATAATGTTCCCTTTCCAATTCTATTTGTAAATGGTTTACAAATATTTCCTTTTCAATTTATTCATGAAATATTCTAACTCCTTAAATTCCCGGGAAAATTCGCCATAACCTCCTTTGTATCGGGAGCATCGGGAAAATCCCCAAACTCGCCACACAGGCCTTTCCATTCAAAAAGAAATGTTTTGAATTTATTTCCTTTTCAGATATCTCCTATTTATAAAAATTCCAATTTATAAATATCTCTTATTTATAAATATTCCACTTTATAAATATGCTATTTTCAATATCACTTTGAAAATTCCCTTATCTACATTCCGGTATGTTATGATATTCAATCATATCAAATCACGATGTTCCATATCGTCCAAGCACATATAATCGCCCACAGATTTTATATCACATCATATAACAATATATGAAAAACAATAAAATAACTGTTGAGGAATCCAGTCGGATTCCTCCAACCTGTTTTCCTGCATCCACAGATGTCACACAATAAAATTAGCATCACTTGCAGTTCCATATGATATATTCTGATAAACAGAATCAATATAGAAATTCAACTAACTGACTAGCAGTTCAATCAAATCAACCAACACACAGCAATCAAAAGATGATTAACAGTTCTAAAAATACATTATAGAAATATAACTGTTCAGAGTTGGTGAGATTTACTCACATTGGCGTGTTAGCCATTAAATAACGGTTTGCGTTAGTTGACTCAGTCGGACAATTTATTTCGTCATAAATTGTAACGAGCTCGGATTCACTCCTAGTCAGTCCATGGTGTAGCCACCCTCCCTAAGATCCCAACGCAACTTACGGTTTGTCAATCTGATGTCGTATTATCAAGTTATGATCCCCAAACCAGAAATCGTGACCTGCTCCTAAACACCATGCCATTACCATGATTTCATCTCCCAACCGCTCATCCTCCTTTCAACTACAATCAAAACGGAAAACACCATCTCCTTCGAATTCTCTTCATCGCCGACCCATTCAAGCTCCACTCGCTCCCCTCTGTCAGAACCTATCGTCGACGCTCACAACACAGACCCGACATGTTTTACAACCGAACCCTCTCGGATTTGTACACCAGCACCGTTTTTCCATCCTAAGATCAGAAACAACAACGAATTTAACCAACTCTTTCTTATTTTGGCAAAAACTCGAACCCTAGCTTGCTGAACCATTTCGAGCTTCAGCAATTCTGTGTCGAGTTGCACAAAAATGGATTGGAACTAAAGTCCAGCATCCTAGGAGCTAGAATACAAGTGTAATTTGATTTATGGGATTTTATTTTCATTTCTTTGATTTTCCTTTAGCTCACGATGGTTTTCTGTGTAATGAATTTGTGGCGGCGGGTCTGAGGAATGAAATTTAGGTTTTAGGAGGTATAGTGGTGCTATTTATAGCCAAACAAAATATCTAGATAATTTCGAAGATATTTGTAGATATTTTCCTTTATCATTTTATATTCATCTCTGCACTCTAAAAATCCATACGATCACATATGATACCTAAAAATGACGAAACTGAACATGTAGCTAGAGTTCGACATTACGGTCCCAACGAAACTGGTTTCGTCGAATTCTGACTCCGTATGCTCACACTGCGTATTTTTAACTGTTAGAATATCAACTGTTTTTCACTCTAAAAATCCGTACGGCCACACAGTGACTTTAAAAATCACGAAACTGGAAATATAACAATTATTTGACATTGCGGATCCAACAAAATTAGTTTCGTCGAATTATGGGGTCGTTTGCAAAAGTGGTTATTTTTAAAGCTCTAAATAGCCCATTTAAATATATAAATATATTTAAATAAATTAACTTAAATATTTATAAATAAATATTATCGTATATATTCACATATGATATCGTACAGCTCCAGAATATCATATCAGAATTTACAGCTTGATATTTCAGATTCCAGATTATCTCGATATTCAGTTTGTACTGAAAATCCATTTATAACGTATATAAAGCGTCGCAAATTATAAAGGAATTCCACAGCGACTTTTCTGAAATTTGATTTGGACGTACATCAAAATCTACCTGACAAAATCCCGATTTTTCTCTTCCACTAGAAAGATATACTCCTCCAGCTCCACACGTTTCTTGTTTCACAGAAATCAGGCTTAAAACAAACCCTGTATATTCTGTTGAAGTTCAAATCGCCAAATAGCGAACTGCAGCGCCATTTCGAGCTCGTTTATAAATATATTATAAACTATACGTTCAACTATCGTCGATTCAATATAATCGTTATTATATTTCGAATCGAAACTCCACCAAATCTCGTATGCTATTCAATTCACATGATATTGTGAATTTCACTATTTCCGACTATTTCGACATTATAATATATTATTATATTATAATTATTTATTAAATATTCAATATTATTTAATTAAACGATCATTAACTTCTCTAAATCTCCAATTATATAATTAAATAAATTAATTATATATCTCTAAAAATGCGGGTCATTACAGTATTGCCCTTCCTCGATCGGGCTAATCCATCGACGAAATCCATAGAGACGCTCTCCTACTTCCATTGTGGGACATCTAAGGACTGAATCAATCAGCCAAGTTTTATGTGTTCAGCCTTTTCTCGATAAAACTTCCACCACATCCTTCTTTATTCAGTCTAAAAGAAAACTATCTTCATGTCTTGATACATTTTGTCGCCACTCGAATGGATAGTCATTCGAGAATGATGGGCTTCCTCAAGCACTGGCTTTAGAAAATCCCCAATCTCAGTGACACATAGCCTTCCATCTTGTCTTAGCCACCCTTTCTCGTCCACGATATATCTAGCTCGATGACTAGAAGTATCTCCTCTTCTAGGCCTATCCAAGATGTCTGAAGTCTGCAGGTCCTCCGGCTGCATAAATCCAATACGCTCTAATAGAGTAGATCGCACCTCCAATGATGCTAACAATCCCAATGTGAAATCCGTTGATGGTTTGAAATTAAAGGTCAAGATGTACTACAAGCTTCGCCTTTCTACAAATAGAGAAATCAAAGTCATCAACTTCCTACTTAATGCATCCACCACTACATTACCATTGTCCGCTGTATAAATTATCTCGAAGTCGTAGGACGCTATGAACTCCATCCACCGTTGTTGCCTTAGGTTGAGATCCTTCTATGAGAATAGGTAGTTGAGCGACTTATGATCCGTGTATAGCTCAGATATTTCTCCAAGTATATAACATCGCCAAGACTTTAATGCAAACACTATTGCAGCCAACTCTAGATCGTGGGTAGGATAGTTCTTTTAATGAACCCTCAACTGTCTGCTACTATAGCATACTACCCTTTCCTCTTGTATCAGAACATCACCAAGCCTAGTGCTACATGCATCTATGTAGACCATGAATATCTTGCTTCCATTTTGGAGGGTCAGAACCAGAACTGTTGTCAGAACCCTTTTCAAATTATGAAAGGCATCCTCACAATCAATGTTCCACAAAAAAGACAAGTTATACTTCGTCAATCGGGTGAGCGGGCTCGATACCCCTACAAAGTCCTTGATAAACTTTTTATAATAGCCTGCCAACCCTAGGAAACTTCTTACCTCCATTGCATTCTTTAGATCCCTCGGATCTTGAACTGCGACGACTTTAGCGGGGTCAACTGCTATCCTGTCCTTCGAGACCACATGCCCTAGGAAACTTACTTCCTTTCTCCAAAAGTACCACTTAGGAAACTTTGCCTTGAGTTGATGTGACCTGAGAGTGCGTGAACCTCTCTTAAGTGTTGGGGAAGCTCCACTTCATTTTTTTTGAGAAGATCAAAATATCATCCACAAAGACAACCACAAACTTGTTTAGAAACTCTCTAAATACCCTACTCATCAAATCCACAAAATAGGCGGATGTATTGGTTAGCCCAAAAGGCATAACCAACCACTCAAAGAAACCTTGTAGAGTTCTGAATGCAGTCTTATCAATGTTGTCCTCCGCCATTCTCAACTAATGAAACTCCATGGCCAAATCCATCAGCGAGAAAACTGATGCGTCTACTGGCTGATCAAATAGGCCGTCAATTCTCGGTAGAGGGTGCCTATTCTTCTTAGTGAGCTTATTCGGCTCCTTATAATTTACACATAAACGAAGTGAGTCGTCCTCCTTGGTTGCAAAGATGACTAGAACTCCCTACTTTGATATGACTTTCCTAATAAAACCTTTCTCGAATATCTCCCCTACTTTCTTGCTTAGCTCTCTTCTTTACCTAGGAGCCATACGTCGCACTGGAAGAGTAACTGGCTTCGCATTCTCTACCAGGTAAATCCATAAGTCTATCTCACGCCTTGAAGGTAATTCCTTACGTCCTTAAACACATCCAGGTAGTCTCTGACTATGGGTACAGAATGCAAGTCGTCAATAAAAGTACCAAGTGGTTCTAGAAAACTAAGCATCACCGACCCTCATGGGTCATAGGAAATTTCAAGAATCCTACATGACAAGTAAGAAGTCTAACCACTCCCTCTTCACAATCAAGGATGGCACCATACATGGCTAGCCAATCCATGCCTAGAGTCAAACCATAGCCCATAAAGCCCGGCACATATGTGTCGCATTCAAACTCGATGCCCAAGACAGAAATTCTCATACCCCTACACATCATGGACAAATGAGTCAGTCCTAACATGGGGTTTGAGACTTCTACAGGATCAGAGACTATACTAGTATTAAGGTGTAGACTATCTACTAAAGAACTGGATATAAATGAATGTGAAGCACCAGAATCAAACAAGGTTCGAACAAGATAGTCATAAAGGTAAATCAAACCTTCAACTGTGACTTTCCTACCTCGATCGAGTCCGCTAGCCTCTAAAGCATGTACTTGTCTGGATGTTCCTGCCCCTTGTCCTTGCTTGTTTGGGCATTGCTTACTGAAGTGTCTTACTTGTCCACAATTAAAGCTGGCGTTCTTTGTCCTAGAAGCAGGCATGAAGACGATATCTAGAAGCAGGCCGACACCGAGAAACACAAATAGCAAAGAACTGAGACTGGAACAGAAGCTAAAGACCCTTCAAACGGGTCGATACAAGGAATATGAGGTGGAATCGGTCTTCCTACTGAACTGCTACCGAATGGGGCTCAAATTGTCTGTAAATAAGACCCTAGGGATCTCATTTTGAGGGGACTTTTCCTTATTCCAAAATCTTGTATCCATTTTTGAGAGATAAAACAATATTTTGTAAATCGATTTGGGGACACTACACCAGAAAATCGATTTTGCCATGGCTAAACAGTTTTGCCACGGCTCCAGGCCATGGCAAAACATGTTGTGGCAAGATGAAATTTTGCCACGGCCCGAAGCCGTGGTAGACTTCACTTTTTCCATGGCTTATGGCCGTGCCAAAATATCATTTTACCACAGCTTTAAGCCGTGGAAAATATAAATCATATTTTTTTATATATAGTTCAGCCATGGCTTTAAGATATGGCTAAATTCAATTTTAAAAACTGCATTTTACTTGGGTCCCTATAGCTAAAGCATAAAGCTCCAATTTGAACAAAATATGAGCAAGTTATACCCTCCAATACAAATTTATGAGCAAGTCGTACATACTTAAAGAAATTGTAATCATCACAACTACAAATGAACAATTCGTACTTAATTAGCACTTCATTTAGTGATGTTTCAAAAGTCGAAACACAAGCAACTATCAAATAAAGCTAAAACACAATCATAGATACAAAAGTTGATACTGACAAACAGTTCACGGCTCCATAATGCAAAATCAGTTTACCTATTGGAATTCCTCTTGTTCATTCATCGCAGGCTTGTTTTCATTTGCTTTTGTAGGCTTCTGCTCCTTTGGCCTATGCTCTTCGGTTTTCCTACCTAAGCAGTCATGAAAAATCAGTTTGAAGTAATAAAGTATTATTTAAGTGTTTGAGCTTTAAAATTCTTAGTAAACAGTAGAACAAAAGTAAATAAAACTTGCAGCCTTGTGCAAGCTGGTAGGATTTGTTGTGCCAGACACATGAAGAAATGAAAAAAGAAGTAAAAAGGATTTGAACAATATATTTATATTTTTACCAGAGTTTTGCGGTTATGAAAATGGTTTTGGGAGTAACTCATAAATTCTTATGTGATGCTATATAATATTGCATGAAAACAAGTTTTATTATTTTCTTAAGACTTAAGATCCACCAGAGTTGCAGTTGTAAACAAGTAGTTGAACAGACAAATCAGTTTCACTTGCTTGTTTCTTGTACGTGACCATGAAGTCTTAAACTGTTTGTATGTGTAGCATCAATGGTGTGAATTCATATATGTTCTGTTATAATGAGTCGTAAGATTATGATGAGTTTTTGGCTAAAAAAAGGCAACTCCTTATGTGTTTGTGCAAGGGTAAGTCTATAGGAGTGCAGGTTTGTGTTGTGCAAGCGTCCAGAAGGGTGTGTTGTTGGTTATTGCAAGTGGAGTTGTTCATGTGTGTCATGTTTAAAAGAGCATAGTTACTTAGTGTGCACGTGTTTTCATAGCCTTGCACGAAAATGTGGGGGCTGTTTATACACCCGTATGTGTCTTATATTGTTGAGTGCATGCGTCATCGGTGCTTCTTAAGTTCAAAATAACAAATGCAAATTCTTAAACCCGAAACATTAAGTCATCGTCTATAAGCACCCTCCTTCATCACATGATTCACATTCCTCCTTGCGCAACAACCTACTACCGTGAATAAAGTGTGAAGTCGTCGTTATTTTTATTTCTTCATCGTGAAATGGCCATATCTTAAGTGTTAGCAAACATGCATCAATGTGAGAAACACAAGTGCATTCACTGTTTAATAATAAACAACTTAGCTTTATTTTGCTGACAACAAACAGTGCCAAAATACTGAAATATTACAGTTAAAGTGGCGTATGTTGTCATCTAACAGTACGTGAAAAAGAAGAAGGAACTTTGTGTATTCAATAAATAAAATAACCTTTTGTAAAAGGAGTAAACCAAGGGTGAAAAGTACCACGATATCAGGAGGGCTTAAAACAAATGCTATTGGTATAAGATCACTAGATCAGTAATACAATTCAACTCAGTATTTGCTTCCAAAAAAATCTTGTAATAAACCATGATCTGTCCATTGCTAACTTGTGCTCGTGCAATTTTGTGTTATCTTTTCAGTGTACCCGAATTTGTTCTTGACATTGCGTGGACATAAGGCTGAAATACCATAAGAACACTTGGTTTGAATACACTTAGAAAACATATGGAAGCATAAAAAAATAATCCTGCTACTTTTATATATTATAATTAGTTCGTCGTGAATATTGAAAAATCACCCTTTAATCTATTTTGTGATAACTTAAGTGATTCTCTAACTATAAAGATTATCATTTTGGAACATTTCTTCTTCCATGGTATTAGAACGATGTCCTTTGCATGACCATTTGGTTTTGTGATAAACTTGAGTGATTTTTTAAGTATCAATGTCACTATTCAGATGTGATTTTCTCTAACAGTTAGTGTCTATGTTCATTTTGCAAAACTATAGGCATAAGCAACTAACACCTGAAATGATTGTATTAATTTCAATATGATAATCGTGTATTAATTTTAATATGATAACCGCATACAGTAAGACATGTTTTCTATATATTTCAGGTGTAGAAACATTTCCAATGGAATTCACCTCCAATCCCGTATGATGCACATTTCACATGTTTATGTATGATCTTTGGTTGCGGCACCATGTTTATCAGATATTAGATCAACCAATGATGTTCTTAAACTGCTTTTTTTGTAACTAAAAAGAAGCTGGAAAAGTAAAAGAATTTTTCAGCCTACAACCAAAGCACAGCCAAGCTTCATAACGTCAAAACTCAAAACACCTTTGGTTTCAAAAGAGACAGATGAAGAAGAAGATAATAATAATAATAATAATAATAATAATAATAATAATAATAATAATAATAATAATAATAATAATAATACTAATAATAATAATAATCCTTTTACTGAAACTGAAGTTGCTTCATAACGTCAAAATACCTTTGGTAACACAGATTTATCCCTACAAACGACACATGGGAACTAGGAAATGAAGAAATGTTCGTGACATTGTGAATGGAACAGTACGTGGTATGAGAAAGCAGGAAGTATTCATAGCTGTTCATGTCCAACATAAAATCAACTACATTATGTCACATTCATGTAAAAGGATAAGAACTTCGAACTTACTAACAGTAAAACATCATTACATGACTTTGACATGAACTGATAAAAAGAAAACTTCAACAATTAAGCTTGTGCCTACCACCCTAGCAACTTCTACAGATTTTGAGTCAAATTACATTTCAAGGAACTTCATTACTTACATTTCATGATTCATCACATGCCTTCTTCTTCACAGAGGTCCAATAGCGATGAGTTCTAAAACAAGGGCAGGCAGACATATAATAACAAACCCATGATTAGTATTCATTATTGAAAATAATTGCACCAGAAAAGAAAAGAAAATGCACAACTTATTAGTTATTATCAACAGTTTTATAATAAATATGGTTTCATAAACGTGTATTAATGTAGACACACAAAAATTACCACTGAATACGACGACTGATGATCCCATACAAATTCTACTTTAATTTTTATTACTTTCATTATTGTTCGGTTGTTTATCACCACACGATAGAGTAAACTACCGGTGCAATCAAAGACACATGATTATTTACAACTGTTAACATGTATCGAAGGTCGATGATGCACAGTTGTTTAGAGTCGAAACAAAAATTGGATTTGTTGTTAAAACAACATATATAAAAAGAATTGATATGTATTTGTTTTTTTTAAAAAAATCATGGTAGCCAGAAGCAAAATTTTAAATGTCAATAGTAACATACTTCAGTTGGACACACAAGTATGATATGCTCTTCCAAAGACATTTAAAAAAAGTGCACAGCTTATTATCAGCAGTTTTCCATGCATACATGTCTGTGTTTATTCATGAATTCAAACCAAGTATTGGGAACAAGTATGATTCATGTGCCTTGAGATTGAGGATATACTCATCTAACGGGGTGTCATGTGTGTGTCAGTGTGATTTCGGATAAGAAAACCTCTATTATCATTTTTTGTTCTTTATAATTATTTTTTAACCAATGACAAATAAGAATTGATAACCTTCTAAAATAGTGGTTATGATTCATAACCTTAAACATAAAAGGCTTGAAACTAGTTAATTTCCCATTAACTTTCAAGCCACCAATTAGGTGAAATGCTTGAGAATGAAACTTGATGATGACATGAATTTATCCTGTATTTTATATATTTTATCTTGTACTTTATATATGATTTTTCGGGTTCAGTTTTAATTTTGGTGATGCATGTTAAAATGTTGTAACTGGAGTTTTCCTAAGTAATAAAGTATTATTGGTATTTCTTTGTAAGTGTAATCCCTGATTTCGGCAGGTGGAGTCTTGCCTTTAATTTTGCATGCTTCATTATTTACTTTGTTCATTGAAAATATTTTGAAACGACCTAGATTTTTTACTGTTAAAATCGACAATTTTCCTCAGTGTTGACTTAAACAAATCAAAAATACAGATAGTTATTGGTTAGGTAATTTTTATTCTAATCCACGATTTTAATAAGTTAATTCACCTTTTTTAATTTAATAACTTAATCCACAACTATTTTGTAAGTTAATCCACATGTGAATTAACTTAAAGATTTCACCCTATCATATAGCTTAATTGATTTTTTATGCTTCTTGTTTTACCATGACATTACAAAACGCCTCAGTCTACTGGACAATGGAATGCAACAAACATATACAAAAGAAGAAAACCAGAAAATTGCAAATCAAATAGAAGTCAATGAATGATCTAAAACAATTCACCATCAGCCTGGACATGTACACAAAGTTGCATTACCAAGCTCCAGGCCTTTCAGCAGACTAAAATGAGTAGCATTTTTGATGCTATATTGCTTAATTAGATTTACCACAAGATAGTTTGACCAAACACAAGGGATATAACGGTCATTTTACACAGCCTGAAAGAATCAATACTTAGCAAAAATATTTATGTTCTTCCCGCAAGTACAATTTTTTGGCTTAACAAGAGCAGGTGCTACCTCTTAAATTTTAGTGAAATTGGTGATATAACCTCCATGGGTTTAGCTGTTAAGACCAAAAAATTGCATTCATCAAAAATTGTAGTAGAAGGCGAAATATTTAAAACTGAAATACACAAAGAATATTCGAGTTTAATACATTTTGATTACTTTCTTTCATCATTCAATATCTATAGTACACTGAAAACTCAAATTTATTGAAATTTTCATAAAACTCCAGTGAAAACTCATACTGAAAACTGGCTACTAAGAAAATAATTGGTGTGATGCAGTAAACACTTTTGGCGCAACTTGCATTTAAATTGACAAGCTAATATGATTGATATCACTTGGATTATTCCAAACATCTTTTTTTTAGTGGTGGAGGGGGGGAGGCCATTATTCCAAACATTTGTTGGCTACAATTTTTTCCAAAAAAAAAAGGAAAAAAAAACAAGAAACTGAACATAACTACTACACCCAGAAAAACACTCTTACCCCTGATTAAAACAAATAAATAAGCAAGAGAAAATACAATTATACAAATGCATTATCAATTGTTATATATATGTTGCAAGTTAGCATGCCAATGGAAAACGCCTCATTCTACTGGGCAATTAATTACTTCAAACAAAAAGTAAACAAACTACTTCCTGTTATTATGTTGAATTACTCCATTTAAACTTGGATTTAAATGGTAGGATTTTAAAAACAAGAATACATGCAAAACAGAGAAGAAGACCGAGAAGAAAAATACATAGTTTTATTTAGGTGGATTTAGATTTTAGTGAAAGTCAACGATTTTATAAAATAGGATGGATTAACTTACTAAAATTGTGGATTAGAATAAAAATTACCTATTGGTTATTATATAATAAAAAGAAGAACGAAGAAAACAAATACATAATCTCGCAGCAGAAGAACAAAATATATTAAATAAATAACGGTTCATGAAGCTGTTAAAAACATACATTTGATTGTACACTTACAACGATTATCATAGTTAACTGTTATACAGCTTACCAATATTTGCAGCAAAATAATAATAATATGACTGTCAAGCTTCATCTTCATCTTCGTAATAGTGTCTTCAATAACTGAAACTCAGGCTGACCGGAGCACAAATGAAAAGGCAAAAACACTCGGATCAGAACTAAAATATTCTCATATTAGTTAAATCAAATTCATGTGATAATATGAATGCAATAACTTAAGAGATGTTACATGAATTTCTATCTTCTAAGGATCCGTTAAACTAGATATTATACAATACAATATAATACGCTATTATAATAGTGTCTAAGGTTAAATATAAAATATTAAAATAGAGTAAACGAGATTACATTTTTACCCTTACATTGTTTATACATTATCGTAAACATTGCATATAAAACACCAGTAAAGTCGGTGGATAGGGACGCGCCGCTATACGACAATGTTAAATCAAAATCGTAGGGGAATCGATCAGGATAAATATGACAAGACATCAGCGCAATACCCATCAGTAGGATTCTACCGGATTGCGGGCCCAGACTGATGGTAACGCATAGCCGCCAGCTACCGCCCACCCTAGACAATACTCCCAAAATCAAAGGCGCCCAAATCGGTCACAAAGTAATATATATGGTATCGAAGAAGCATGCCTGCTAACAGTAGCTAACTCACATTGGCCTGGGTATGACTCTTGTTTTAGTCATTTTAGTTATGACCCAAATGTTAAGGCTATCCATCATCGTTCTCTTTCTTCAAATCCAGTAATCACCACCAAATCATCCTACTTCGTTTTGGATTATCCACCACGTGCATAGTTGTTAAAGTGGTTTTCGGTACTAGCAGAGAGTATGACAATATCCGATCCCAATCTCTTTAACAACCAAACGTTTACATTTTTCATACTGGTCAGTTCTTTTACATTTCAAAGGGGTTCATAATTCATATCAAAATAAAATATTTTGCTTTGAACTTGTTTCAATAGTCAAGATATAGTATTTTCATATGAAAGTCTCCATTTAAACCTTAGAACCTTGAAACAATTCCAACTTTAAAATAATTTGAATATTAAAATAGTTAAAAGTATATTTAAAAATAGTTTAGATATATAATTAAGATAGTTTGAAAATAAATAGTTTGTATTTACATAGAATTATCAGATTTAGTAAAATCTATAGTTAAAATATTAAAGTAGTTTATAAAATAAATAATTAGTTATTAAAATGGTTTAAACAAAATAATTAATGAAATTAAAGTAATTATAAGGTAAAATAGTTTATAAAGAAATAAAATTATTATTAAAATAGTTTATAAATTGGTTTAAAATACTATGGTTGGAATTAGAATCTTTTCTTCAAAATTTTAATCAATTTGGAAATCATATTCCAGTTTCGAATCAATTTGACAAAATTTCGATATCTCAATTCAAAAGGATTCAACTTCCCATTTATATCTCAATTCGATTCAACAGTTTGATTCAAACAATTCAATTTAACAATTCAATTCAAATATTTTATATTTCAATTATAATTCTCACTTTGAATTATTTCAATTTATAAAATCTCGAGTTCACAATTTCAATATAACTTTAAATCAAGTTAGTTTAAAGTAAATTTCAAAGATGGGTAACGAATTCAATTTCGATAAATTCAACTTTTATTCAATTCATTTTATCTTCAATTTACAACATTAAAAATTTACTTTAGCTTTTATATTCCACACTCCAACCTTTAAGTTCCAAGGAAATCGATCTTTATAAGACAACGCCTATAATGTCATTGAGTCATCGTTAAAACACATTTTATTTGACCAACCAGTGTCCATATTATAATTTTCTATCCTATGGCCAAGTATGCTTAAAATTTAATTTTAGTATTTTTGAAAAGGATATATATCATTTCAATCCAAATCGGGGTCATAGGTATTTATCATTTCAACCTACGTTTTTAATTTATTTTAATGATTAATCACGGGTTTATTCGATGCCCGTAACATCTGGGGTAAATAATTGGGATTAATCAACGCAAACAATGGTCGTATATAAATCAAGGTGACTAACAGGTAAATTTACACAAATAAACATCAATATGTCAAACATTCCAAATCCAAGCCATTCATCACATCAATGCATAAAAATTATTCTATATCGAATTTTTTTACTAGTTATCAGATGATGGGTTTTAAACTAGTAATAAAATATCAAATTTTAACATAACTGTAAAATTTAAACTAACGATCAAATTAAATTACGATGTCGATGCTAGCTAACATAAATACGCAATTTTAACGACCAAACAATAATCAATACAATCATATCGTAACATAATTTTGATTTAACACACAATTGAATAACTTAGTTAGGTATGAGTGGTTTTAGTCACTAACCTTTGATTTCAAATAAGATTGGAACCCAAAATTTGGCCTAAAATTTTATAGCCTTAGAATTCATTCAAACCAGCGCCATCGCGAAGAGATCGTCAATACGGTTCCAACTCAACAAATCGCACGTCAAACTGAGTTTGTATGAAAAAGTCATACATGTTACAAGTCATACGAATCTGTAATTAAATTAAAATGAAATAAACAACACTTTCTCACCTTAAACAAGTGCCACATCATTCTTCTTCTCTCCCATCTAAAATTTTGCTACAGCAAATTTCGAACCACCCATGTCCAAAAACAGCCCTTCTTCACTTCCACCTTCCCTCATCCGCTCAACGAAAATTCAAACCGCTTTCTCCATTGAACTTCTCTTCTCGAAAGCTTCCTCCTCATCATCATCATCTCTAACTCGCACCACCTTCTCAAACCATGTCCTTGCACCACAACGCACGCCTACTACAGGTTATCGACATTTTTTTTGTTATACAATTTCTTCAAATTTTTCCTTTCGATGTTAAATTCCCCTACGAATCCGAATACAATAACCATTTCGTGAATCCCTATATAAACATCGAATTCAAACCCCAACATGCTTCTACTCGCTGAAAAATTGGACCACATGAAAATACAATCGTACCTTCCACAAATCATATAATATCGAAGAGCATCTTAATCTCCGTTGAATGAAACTTGTTTTAGGATTTTTCATTCACAAAATATTGAGGTATAGATTTTTTTTTTCCTGTAATGGTGAGAAGGAGGAAGATAAAAGAACAAGCATCCATTTTGTTATAGTAAAATGACGAGATTAAAGGATAGAGAGTTAAGATGAGGTGCACTCACCGGTGAAAAGATTTAAAGGTTAATTAAATAAATCAAATTAGTTGGAGTTCCTTTCTATTCAACATTTACTATAAATGGTCACTTAAACATCTACTATAAGTGGTTATTTATACAAATTTTTATCAATTTGATTGCTTAAATGGTTACCTAAACATTTACTAAAGTTTTAAAACAAATTTCAGGTTAGTTATTACACAAATTTGTAGTGTTTGGTTTTAGCTGCAATTAAATCTCATTAAGTATATAATATATTTAATTCCACTAAATGGGTATGATTGAATTTCAATTCTTTTTCTTTCATCCAATCCTAAATTTATAGATATAATTGTCATTTTTTTGTTCATATCCTATTGCATTAGTAACTTCCATTTATCGCTTAGTGTATGGTAAGAAAACACTTAATTACAGTTAATTGAAATCAATTTATTTATCATATCTTAAATTCAATTTAGTCTCATTTAATTCGTTATTTATTTTATTACTGCATACATCGTTTCATTTTGATCCTACTTAACGCTTGCTTGAATCTATTTTGTCAATCTTCTACAGTTACAAGTTTATTCACCTTAACTGCAATAATTACATGCATCAGTTAAAATTTATTTCCAATTTATCGTCAATAAATATAAGTAGCAACTGGTTTCACTTACTAAACAATTAACCTATTTTATTTGTTATTTTTAAAATTAGTCAAACATTCAATTTACTCCTTTAGTTACCATTCTTAATTTTCATTAATTACACCATTCAATAATCTTTATTGTAATCTGCTTCCACTGTATCTCAGTACACTAATATTGGTTTTTGAAATCTTTGACTAGTTACACCATCTAATTAAAATATCATAAACTTATTATTGTAAATAAATAAACAAAGTTATTCACATATAAGTAAATTATTCTAACTTGATGAATTTCAATTGACAACATAAAATATGACCATTCTTTTGCCATAGTTGGTTTAAATCCTTTTCTTCAATTAATATCAAAATATTATATTTACCATCATGTACAAATTATTATATTAATAACTTATTGAATTCACCGTTAAATAAGCTTATTCAAGTCTATATCAAATAAATTTACTTAATAGAAATATCAACCTTGCAATTTACCATTTTTCTCCAAAATTTATGTTAAATCAAAACAAAACAAAAAATTCTGTAGGGGAATACGGGTTGTTACACTCTCCCCTACTTAAAACTTTTCATCCTCGAAAAGGAATAGTAAGGAAGTTGTCAATTTATAAATATATATATATATATATATATCATATAATTTCTTATTCAACTTAAAAACAGTTACCTATATAAAAGTTTAATATAGTTTGAAAATTAAATTTTAACAAAAAAAATAAGTCATAAATTCAAAAAAAAAAAATCGGCAGAGTCTCCTTTGTACGATTAGGTCTGGGAAACAACAATATAATAACAAATATATATCTCATCTAAGTGATGAGGCATCCCAAATATAAGAAAGCAATAGATAATGCCAAAATGCGATATATAATTCGATATACATACATTTCAATTACGTTATTAGTGATTTGGCTTATTTTAAAGCAAGTAAAAATAATATTTATGCTCAGTCAGCTCCCGAAGCAAACAAATGCCACCCACACCCACTAAAGAATTCAAACACAAATGAAATATACATATAAAAGATATATATATATATATATATATGTTTAAAATAACATTCATGAAATAACAAATGCAAACACAATAACAAATATACTATCCAAACAATTATATTCATCCAAACAAGTACCATAACCAATTTTAAATGTCAATATTTTATTTGTATGACTTAATTTTTTTCATTCCATTCTTAAACAATCCATATTTCATTTGTTATATTGCATTCCTATTTGTTCCAAATATCAATAGTTTGGTTTATTATTTATTACTTTCTATCATTATTTAGTTTGTTTACATTCACTCTTTGACAATTGACATTCATTTTATCAATAATTATATAGATTTACATTCAATTCATTTTACTTTTGAGTTGACTCACTTTAATTGTATTACATGTATGCTTATTCATTTCTAATTATTTTAAATCAATTCAATCAATTCGTTATTCTTCTTCTTTTATCAAATCTAATTTACCTTTTGATTTCTTTGATCCATTTAAACAACATCTATTATATTCAACGAGACGTATAGGCACGCGCTTCGCGCGTGGTGATGGCACGCGCTCCGCGCGTGGTGATGGCACGCATGGAGCCATTCAACAAAATAAAAATATGTCGTTAGTACATGGCCTGGTATATTTCTTGCCCATTTTATTTTTCTGCATATTTATTTGCTTAATAGTTTTTTTTTATTTTCCTATTTTCATTACTGTGCATTAATTTTCTTATGTTTCTAATTCATGCATGTTAATTCGTGTGACCGTTATTCAAAACATTTATTTATATTTCTAATTTTAAAAGTTCCATTCTTAATACGCGTGCACATACTCTTGAAATAAATATTTCAACACATACGCGTGATTTAATTCCATTTATGATGCGCATTTATTTTCGAATTCAAACATACGCGTGATTTAATTCCATTTACGTTACCATTCTAGATTTAATTTTCTGTGCATTAATTTTCTTATGTTTCTAATTCATGCATGTTAATTCGTGTGACCGTTATTCAAAACATTTATTTATATTTCTAATTTTAAAAGTTCCATTCTTAATACGCGTGCACATACTCTTGAAATAAATATTTCCACACATACGCTTGATTTAATTCCATTTACGATGCGCATTTATTTTCAAATTCAAACATATGCGTGATTTAATTCCATTTACGTTACCATTCTAGATTTAATTTTCTGCTTTCAAATTTTAACATTATTCCCATTTACGTCTCTATTAATGTCATTAATGACGCGCATGGCTAATTAAGGAACATTGCTATTTATCTTTAAATACTTTCCGTTTTTTTCTTGATTTAATTCCTTTTATCATATGTGTTCGTTTTTAGTAAAGGGCATTTTCGGTAGTTTGCGTGTACACCAAAAAAGTGTGACACCAAACCTATTCCGATTATTAGTAAAGATATTAATTCTTATAAGCGCATTCCATTAACTTCATCACTTAAGCCTAAGTTGATTATAGTTCAAATTCATACAAAATGTTAATTAATTGCCATCAATTCCATTTTACATTTCTTAAGTAAATCTATATTTCTTCATTTCTCTTATTTACTACACAAGTTCAACTATTTCAATTTGATTCGAATTCACTATTTCACATTTCTAAGAGTTCCCACTTTAATTTATTTCTCTTAGATTCATTTCTTATTTCACAATTCAAAAGTTTTATAAAATTTCATGTTTCTTCATTTCTTCAATTATTCTAGAACTTAAGAATTTAACTTCGGGTTCATTTCTAAATCAGCTTTCAAAATATTATATATATTGTATCTTTTATATAAAACCATATTAAAAAAGATTCAAATGAAATCCTGTTTTACAAAACAAAGATAAAAGTTCTAAGTTGTCTCCCCTACTTTAGTCTCTTGAAAATAAATGTCGACGATGCGTGCACTCATCAACCAAATAATTTTCAAAGGCAAGAGGGGAGTATACACTTATTTCGAAAATTCATTTGAAAACAATTTCTATATGAAACAACTTTTAAAATATAAATATATTATTTCAAAGCTTTTGCAAATCAATATTACAAAACTACCTGAATTTTAAATTTTCAAATTCATATTTAACTTATTCTTACTTCGTTACCAATTAATTTTCAATATTTCATTTTTCTTAAATCATTCAATAATCAATTGTTTTAATTATTGATCAGTCAAATGATAAATGATGAAAATCTAATATTAAGATCAACAAAAATCAAAATTCATAGATTTTCAATTAATTCTTTATATATAAAAAATATAATTCAAAACAATATTATGTTAATAAGCCCTATTTGAGTGTTTAGAAATCCCTTCAATGCCTTGGCGTCACAAGTATCGATCAGAATTCATAAATACTCAACGGAACCAACCAACACAATACAAAATCATTTTATATCAAAATTACAAGTACGCTCTCCCATATACACTCAAACTCCTTTAGGGTATTACTATCTTATCTCTAATGAGTTAATCCCATATATAGCCGAGGTTTTCGCTAAACCAAAGCTCTGATACCAAATGTAACTACCTAGATTTTTGACCGTTCAAATCGACAATGATCCACAATGTCGAATTAAAAAAAATCAAAAATACAGGTAGTTATTAGGATTTATATAATAAAAAGAATAAAGATGAAAACAAATATAGAATCTCGCAGCGAAATGACAAAATATAATAAATAAACAACAGTTCATGAAGCTGTTAAAAACGTATATTTGATTATACACTTACAACGATTATCAGAGTTAACTGTTAAACAACATACCAATATTTGCAGCAGAATAATAATAATAATATGACTGTCAGGCTCCATCTTCACCTTCAAAACAATGTCTTCAATAACTGAAACTCAGGCAGACCCGAGCACAAAGGAAAAGACAAAAACACTCGGATCAGGACTAACATATTCTCATATTAGTTAAATTAAATTCATGTGATAATATTAGTGCATTAACTTAAGAGACGTTATGGGAATTTCCATCTCCTAAGGATCCGTTAAACTAGATATTATACAATACAATATGCTACTATAACAGTGTCTAAGGTTAAACATAAAATATTAAAATAGCGTAAACAGGATTACATTTTTACCTTACATTGTTATACATTATCTTAAATATTGCATATAAAACACCAGTAAAGTCGGTGGATAGGGATCCGCCGTTATACGACAATGTTAAATCAAAATCGTAGGGGGCTCGATCAGGATAAATATGACAAGCCATCGAGGCAATTCCCATCAGTTGGATTTTACTGGATTGCGGACCCAAGCTAGTGGTAACGCATAGCCACCTGCTACCGCCCACCCTAAACAATACTCCCAAAATCAAAAGTGCCCAAATCAGTCACAAAGTAATATATATTGTATCAAAGAAGCATGACTGCTAAGAGTAGGCAACTCACATTAGCTTGGGTATGACTCATGTTTTAGTCATTTTAATTATGATCCGAAGGTCAAGGCTATCCATCATCGTTCTCCTTCTTCAAATCTAGTAGTCGCCTCCGAATTATCCTACTTCATTTTGGATTCTCCACCACATGCACAGTTGTTAAAGTGGTTTTTGGTATTGGTAGAGAGTATGAAAATATCCGATCCTGGTCTCTTTAACAAACAAACGTTTACATTTTTCACACCCGTCAGTTTTTTTACATTTCAGAGGGATTCATAATTCATACCGAAATATCATATTTTGTTTTAAACTCGTTTCAACAGTCAAGATATAATTTTTTTTATATCAAAGTCTCCATTTAAACCAAACTTAGTACCTTGAAACAATTCCAACTTTAAAATAATTTGAATATTAAAATAGTTAAAAGTATATTTAGAAATACTTTAGATATATAACTGAAATAGTTTGAAAATAAATAGTTTGTATTTAAATAGAATTATTAAATTTAGTAAAATCTATGGTTAAAACATTAAAGTAGTTTCTAAAATAACTGTTAATTATTAAATTGGTTTATTAAAAATAATTAATAAAATTAAAGTAGTTATAAGGTAAAATAGTTTATAAAGAAAAAAGATTATTATTAAAATAGTTTATAAAACAGTTTAAAATACTATAGTTGGAATTAGAATCGTTTCTTCAAAAATTTAAACAAACTAGAAATCATATTCCAGTTTCAATCAATTTGACTAAATTTCGATATCTCAATTCAAAAGGACTCAACTTCCAATTTATATTTCAGTTTGATTCAATAGTTCGATTCAAACAATTCGATTTAACAATTCAATTCAAATATTTGAAATTTCAGTTATAATTCTCACTTTGAATTATTTCAATTTATAAAATTTCAAGTTCACAATTTATATATAACTTTGAATCAATTTAATTTAAAGTAAATTTCATAGATGGTTAACGAATTCAATTTCAATAAATTCAATTTTTATTCAATTCATTTTAACTTCAAATTTACAACATCAAAATTTTACTTTAGCTTTTATATTTCACACTCCAACCTTCAAGTTCAGAGGAAATCGATTTACAAGACAACATCAATAATGTCTTTAAATCAATATTTCAAGTGTCATCGTTAAAACAAATTTTATTTAATCAACTGATGTCCATATATAATTTTGTATCCTATGGCCAAGTAATACTTAAATTTTAATTTTAGTATTTTGGAAGATAATATATATCATATCAATCCAAATAAGGGTCATAGATATTTATCATTTCAACCTACGTTCTTTATTTTATTTTAATGATTAATCCCAAGTTTATTCGATGCCCGTAAAATTTAAGGTAAATGATTGGGATTAATCAACACAAACAATGGTCATATAAAAATCACGTTGACTAACAGGCCATACAAATACACATCGATATGTCAAACTTATCAAATCCAATCCATTCATCACATCAATGCATCAAAATTGATCTATATCTATTTTTTTTTATTAGTTATCAAATTATTGGTTTTAAGCTAGTAATAAAATGTCAAAATTTAACATAATTGTAAAATTTAAACTAACAGTTAAATCAAATTAGACTATCGATGCTAGTTAACATAAATATGCAATTTTAAGTACCAAACAACAATCAATACAATCATATCATAACATAATTTTAATTTAATAAGTAATCAAATACTTTATTTGGGTGTGAGTGAGTTTAATCACTCACCTTTGATTTCAAACAAGATTGGAATTCAAAATTTAGCCCAGAATTTTATAGTCTGAGAATTCATCCAAACCAGCGTCATAGCGAAGAGCTTGTCAATACGATTATAACGCAACAAATCACACGTCAAACTGAGTTTGTATGAAAAAGTTATACATATTACAAGTTATACAAATCTATAATTAAGTTAAAACGAAATAAATAGCACTTTCTCACCGTAAATAAACGCCACGTCATTCTTCTTTTCCCCCATCTAAAATTTTTCTACAACAAATTTCAAACCACCCATGTGCAAAAATATCCCCCCTTCACTTCCACCTTCCCTCATCCGCTCAACGAAAATCCTACTACAGGGTAACGAAAATCCGCTCAACGAAAATCCTCCTCACCATCATCTCTAACTCGCACCATCTTCTCAAACAGCGTCTTTGCACCACAACGCACTCCTACACAGGGTATCGACATTTTTTTGTTATACATTTTTTTTGAATTTTGGCTTTGAATGTTAAATTCCCCTACAAATCCGAATACGATCACCATTTCATGAATAAATCCCTATATATCAACGAATTCAAACACCATCATGTTTCCTTTCGCTAAAAAAATGGACCACATGAAAATACGATCGCACCTTCAACAAATCATATAAGATCAAAGAGAATCTTAATCTCAGTTGAATGAAACTTGTTTCAAGATTTTTCATTCATAAAATTTTGAGGTATAGATTTTCTTTTTCTTATATCTAATGGTGAGAAGGAGGAAAATAAAAGACCAAGCGGCCATTTTGTTACAGGAGAATGAAGAGATTAAGGTTAGAGAGTTTAGGATGAGGTGTACTTACTGGTGAAAAGATTTAAAGGTTAATTAAATAAATCAAATTAGCTGGATTTCCTTTCTATTCAACATTTTTTATAAATGGTTACTTAACATCTACTATATATATATATATATATATATATATATATATATATATATATATATATATATATAGGGAGCAGCTATTGGAACACAAAATTAAGCACAGAATTAGAGACACAAAATCTAGACCGTAGAATTTGTTTGTCTTTATGTGTGAGGTGGAATTCAGGGGAAGATCTTGTGGTTTAGATTGCTTGTGTCTAAATTTGTGTCAATTTTTTGTGTCTAAATAGATTTTCCCATATGTATGGAGCAGCTATTGGAACACAAAATTAAACACAGAATTAGAGACACAAAATCTAGACCATAGGATTTGTTTGTCTTTATGTGTAAGGTGGAATTCAGGGGAAGATCTTGTGGTTGAGATTGCTTATGTCTAGATTTCTGTCAATTTTTTGTGTCTAAATAGACTTTCCCATATATATGGGAGCAGCTATTGGAACACAAAATTAAATATAGAATTAGAGACACAAAATCTAGACCATAGGATTTGTTTGTCTTTATGTGTGAGGTGGAATTCAGCGGAAGATCTTGTGGTTGAGATTGCACTAAATGGGTGTGACTTAATTTCAATTCTTTTTCTTTTGTCCAATCCTGAATTTATAGATATAATTGTCTTTTTTTTTATATCCAATTACGTAACTAACTTCCATTTATTGCTTACTGTATAGTAACAAAATACTTAATTACAGTTAATTGAAATCAATTTATTTATCATATCTTAATTTTGATTAAGCCTTATTTAATTCCTTATTTATTTTATTTACATCATTACATTTTGATCATACTTAACGCTTGTTTGAAATCTATTTTGGCAATCTTCTACAGTTATCAATTTATTCACCTTAACTGTAACAATTACACACATTAGTTAAATTTTATTTCCAATTTATCATCGATAAATATAAATAGCAACTGGTTTCACATACCAAACAATTAATCTATTGTAATCGTTATTTTTAAAATTAGTTAAACATCAATTTATTTCTTTAGTTACCATTTTTAATTTCCATTAATTACACTATTCAATTATCTTTATTGTAATTTGTTTCCACTTTATTTCAATACAGTAATATTGGTTTTTGAGATCTATAACTAGTTACAACATCAAATTAAAATATCATAAACATATTGTTGTAAACAAAGAAACAAAGTTATTCACATATAAGTTAATTATTCTAACTTAATGAACTTCAATTGGCCAAATAAAATATTATCGTTCTTTTATCATATTTGGTTTAATTCCATTTATTTTAATTAATAACCAAATCTTATATTTACCGTCATGTACAAGTTATTATGTTAATAACTTATTGATTTCACCGTTAAATAAGCTTATTCAAGTTTATATCAATTAACTTTACTTAATAGAAATATCAACCTTGCAATTTACCATTTTTCTCCAAAATTTATGTTAAGTCAATTTTTTTTAATTAATAGGAAAATACAGGTTGTTACATATTTGGATCAATTCAACTTATTTTTGAATATATAGAAAACCGCTTCAACCCAACAATATATAAAAAAGCCTAATGTCGTGATTTTTTTTTCAGTTGCTTTATATTACCTTTTTATCCGGGTCCTTCAATATTTACTTAAGCTAGAATATTTTTTCCCTCTGCATTTTATATATTTTTTGGTTGAGCCACTTACTGATATATAACTTAATATGTCCAAACATACCCGTTTCTAACTTCGGGATAATACTCTTATATGATATTGGTAAGTGTCTAAAATAAAATAAAATGATGCTTCACTCAAATGTCCAAGAAAATATCCATTTTCAATAAGGGATTAAATTAAATAAAATGGATAATGTTTTTTATATTTTCGTGTGGAAACTAAGACTTCACTCAAGACATTGCTTGTCGGTCTTTGTAAACCCTACGGGTGGTGTATACCCCAATTTTTCAATGTCTACAAACCACCAAGATATTCACCCTAGAAGTTGGTAGAGGCGACCCTCGAGCCTGAGACCTCCTATGTCTCATCCCAATTCTCCTACCTCTAACCAATTGAGCTAGTAGTATTAGATTAATGAAATAAAATGGATAATGTTTGTCAGAAAAATTATCTAATTCAATATGATCTGTATGTATAAAACTTGTTTCCAATATATGTACTATTTTTCATTTCCATTTTTGTTGTCGCATTCAACATACTTCATAGTCTTGTTTGTCCTTTTGTACTAGTCGATTATCTTCTATTATGCATAGTGAGAGACTTTTTACCTTTAGCCATTATAATCATCATAATGCAGTTAATCCATATCTTGAGCTAAATTATTGTTAGCCATAGCAATCACTACAAGACAGCGCACTTCATACTTCATAGTTTTATATTAGGCTTAGTGACATCTAATTCTACTTCTTCAAACTCTAAAATTCTCATAGCTGTGAAAAATCTCTAAAATTCCCATAGAATGCGTTAATTCACAAAAAGTTGGTAATATTAGCACGGGAGTCGGACATGTTTCAAATTACAACACCTTTTGACTCTGCTACGATTAAACTTTCTAAGTTGGTTACTAAGCACGGTCTTAATTGTTATTCATATGTCTTACCAACATTTTTCCTAATTTAAAATTAAATTTACTTCATACATAACAAATTATGTAAATCGAATTGAACAAAACTAAACATTTAATTTAATACATACATATCTGGCTTATGCATCTACAAATATCGAATATGACTCTTTGGATGATACACATATCCACCAATTCCAACTTCACCAAATGTCAAAGTAAGAGGATGATTCGGTTTGCTTGTTCTCTCTTTAGGCAGCCGTATATTGTCCTCAACTAATTTCTCATATGCTAGAGGTACAAATTTTTCCATGTATAGTGGATGTGGTTGAATCTCTGCATATGGAAGCTGTGGCAATGGTCTCTAGGTCAATGCTCAAGATTTCACATTTCAGATTCGACAAACCAGAGGAATTCAATGAATTGGGAAAATAATTATTCGGCATTCTTCCAACGCTTTCGTGAGGTGTACCACTTCTTCCTTCATATGCAGCAATGTCTAATATATGATTTTGTTGTCCCCCATATTGTCTCGTCATTAAGTCAAGGATTGAACTCAACTTACCTTCCATATTATCTATCCTTGCATTTAAGTATTCCGAGCCTCCTTGAGCCTTTTTAAGTTGTTTTCACGCAACAGTAGATGCTTTAACTTGTGTCCTTGATATTTTGGCTCTAATACTTCGAGTGCGACCTTTTTTATCCTTGCCAAACACTTGTGATAGATATCTTCATCCAATGCAAAAATTCTTCATTACCATCATTGACTAACTCCTTTGCTTTTACATTTTTTTTCCTAAAATATGATAATACTTGAGTTGTTATCTATTACGAACTTTTTTAAATAGATGAATTATTATTCATTTAACTTAGAAAGTATACTGAAGCCGAATTTGATATTATATCATCCCTTTTTATGTGAGCACTTCCCCATACTTCACAACGTGTGATTTCTTTTGTCGGATTTTCACTAGCCTGCGCATTTGGTTGTAGATATTAATTATGAAAGCCAATTTATTGATATTTCATTACGTTTATAATGCTTAACAGCATAGAAAAAGAAAATTCAAAACAAAACAAAAAAATCAAACAAAACTCTTTATTTAAGTCTTCCTTAATACACCTTGCCAAAAACTGCATTTTATACAGTTTTGATCGGCCATGCACTGCCGATTAAGAATGTTTAAAAAAATACATTATTCGATAGAATATTGCCCATGGTTTTTAGCTACATTCTACGTACATTAACAGATGATATGTTAGGTTAAACAATGCATGAAATATGGAGTATTTAGCATTACTCTTTTTCAATATGTCCTATACTATCAGAATCTTTATACAAATTGTCTGTGTTAACTCCAAAAAAGTGTAGCAAGCAATCCACCAATCTCAAAATCTTCTTATAAGAAAACTCTATCAATTGCGTTGTATTCAATCTATTTATATAAAAAATCATAATTGATTATGAAGTACAACCATTTTAGTCCATCATTAGAATTTATAACTTAACTACTCAGCTTATATTTTACTTGGAGCTCAGATCATCCCAATTAAGAAAGGGCTGTCAGAACCGGCTTCATGGTACAAAATATGCAAGAATCAAGATGTTGCAATCTCTTCCACTTCTTCTTCCTAATTTACTTCATTATCCATGGTGTCAAATTGAATAACTCTAACCAACTCTTCACTTTGTTTAATGTATATAGAAGGGTAAATGATAAAACAAAAATCGTGAAGCAACACAAGTATACAAATTAGAAAATTATTAAATTGACAGTCCAACAGCGAATGACGTGATGGGCTAATAAATCACAGAATAAACACATAAAACAGAAGGGAGAAGTAAATAAGATATAGTACAAGATCAAAGATATGCCTCCCCACGTTCGTCTGTCGTGAACGAGAAAATCACATAGCTAAATAGTTGATGAAAACGACACAAACTCGCCCATAAGGGAATGCCCGTATTGAGTTGAGAATACGACAAATCAGAACACAAACAAAAGAACATTTCATTGCTATTAAAACAATTCACATCAGAGTACAAGAAGATAACAGATCATGAATAAATAATATACATCAGAAAAATATCAAAGATTAAAATAATTTACATAGCAGCGGAAAAATAATACATGACACAACTGAAAGAGATACACGGATACAAAGCTTTCTGAATATAGCTCCAGCTGTAAATCCAGGATCCTAGAAAAGAAATATCTGCAAAAACCAAACTACTGGCTGCGTGTGTGGAAAATAGGGACACCCAGAGTTTAGGTTAAAACAATAAAATCCAGATCAGTTATGGGACTGGTGTGAGAAGTAAAACAGTTATTTAAAACTTTACTTTAAAATAGAGTAAATCAAGAGACCACGCCGTATAACACGAAACGGGTTTTCTTCCAAGAATACCAGTGCATAAAACAAACAACGCAATGCTTTTTGGAAATATGAAGCAATTATAAGATACAGGTCCCATCACACAATGCAACACAAGCCGGAGGATAGAGTTTTCCCTTATCATAGCCAAACATGCTTGGTACGTTTAAAACAAATCATTTTGATATTACTATAAGTGTATAGTGTATAAAACAACTTCAAATATACATGTATCAATCATAGACGTCATAGCTACCGTATATTATGTCGCCATACTAGTTTTAAAACTAAAACCAAAATGTCACATATTGGTAATAGGATTTCCATTATGAGTCGAGGCAAGCAATGTACTCCTCATCGGCTTTAGGACACTCTAGCAAATGTCTCAGGATTCCCCGCAGTGAGCCCTTGGATCCTCCAAGGCCGGTCCTCTATTACATTTGAGGATTGACAATTCCCGTACACATGTTTCCCGGTCCTATCGGACCTATCACTTAGACACTATGGACCACTATCCAAGACGCCTCGCATTCCATTATCCACACATGCAAAAATAAATAAATGTCTTGGCTCCATACCATGACACCACCCATAGCTAGAAAGAAACGTCGTACACTCCTTGGGTCCCTTATCCCCTTTTTGACTCATACCGGGTGTGAGGCTCGCGAAATAACAATATACACAAAGCTATGTTATTTAAAGCCGTGCTTTGATCATCAACCACAAGACCCTGCTTTTCAATAGAAGCCTTGATCACTGCATCTCTGCATGCACACTGACAATTCACGCCATGCAACTGATGCTTATCGATATATGACCTCTAAGCTCGTACATCGCAGAGAAGGGCGTTAGGCAAGAGAATAAATTCTCTGCCACAAAACAAATATATAATTAATTGAGATCAATCAACACAGAATAAAATCCAATGTCAGACACACATCCATTTACTAGTCCGTTCTGGGTCTGAACGAAATTGGAGGCCCCTTATTCCTCGTCCCATATGTCTAATATAGGAGAGAGGTCCTCGCATATCTGGTCGATCTCCAAGTACTTCTGGATGATCACCACTTATTACCTTGTCTTGGGTGCACAGTCTAATCAAGACATCAGTAATCATCCCAACGATGTGAAGAACTCCGTTTTTCAATCACCATCTTCATCGTAAACTTTTAGTCATCATATCGGTTATTCAAAATGGGATAAACCCGGTCATTCCGAATAACTCGCTATTTTATAATCAAGTGTTATAAAAACACATCATATGCCTCATTCCGATTCAAAATATTATTTTATTGAAATAATCACATCTTTAGGGAAAGGTTCCCATTAAATTTATCAAAGATAAGTTCCTTGAAAATTATTCTTTCATCTTCCTTTATCAATTCTAAACCAAATTAAGGTTTATCAACTAGTCGGGATTAGCGAACTTTACCGGAGTAGTCATGTTTCTATTTATCCCAATCTCAACCTATTCGTCCCATGGAACAAAACTGGTAGTACTGCATATCTAACACCCACGGTGTTATCGATAAATTTAACTACCATTTCACGTTCAAATCTAATTAATTAACTATCGTCTGAAGTAAAACTGGCGGTACTCCATTCTCGATTATTTCCCATATTTGATAATTTAAATTATCACATTCTCATTTCAATCTAATTAAAGATTCATTAAAACTCCACTTAGTTTTATTCTTCCAACAATCATTATTTAATGATTATTTAATTTTGGAAACACAAACATGGCAAATAGAAAATCTACATCGTACCACTGATTTCTGCGAGTATATTACCTCTAAGCTCGTACGTCTCAGAGAAGGTTGTTAAGCAAGAGAATAAATTCTCCGTCACCAAACAAATATATATTTAGTAGAGATCAACAATTCAGTTCGAAATACAATGTTAGCCATGTAATCCTGTCTTTAACTGGGTTAAAGAACCAATTTTATTTAAAACACAGTTCACGATAAACCCAAAATCACATTCCGTTAATTATGGAATCTTCACAGAAAACAGATCAATACATATAATCGATATCAATTTCCGTATCCGACTAATAATATACATGGAATAACGGCTAAGCCTTTTAAATCCAAATTTAGTAATAGTCTTCCTCCACGGAAGCTCACTTCAATTATTACCAAATCGAATTCAATACAATTCCAATTTAATATATTAAATTGGAAAACATTACTTTGGAAAATTTCTGTTAAATCTTAATAAAAGATCTATAAATTTCAAATCTCATTTCATTGTTAATTGGGTTAAAGAACGAATGTCGTTAAAAACACAATTCACAATAAACCCAAAATCCCGTTCCATTTTGTTTTGATTACTAAATATAACTGGAAATTCTAATATTCTTAGTTAAAAGGTTTATTCTTTTCACAACGGGATTTAAGAACAGTGTTACTAAAGACACCATTCACGACAAACCCAAAATCCACTTTGATATTAAATATAAGGCTCTAAACAGAAATTATATCAGCTTACATTCAATATCAAATTCTGAAACCAACACAAATCGTATAGGGAATAACGATATATATCTATCTTCCAAATTCCTCCACAATATCTGTGTAGCCATGGAATCCAATAACGTAATCTCCCAAAGATGATTTCTATTCAAATCCCTTGCAATTTATACGCTGGAAAATTCTAGTTAGATTAAAACCATTCTCCAATCACCTTTCTAGTTAATAACTAGTTCATTTTGATAAAAAAAAATTCTTTAAAAACGTGGAATTTTTCATCCTAATTCTTTCCAAACCATTAATTATGATTTGACACAAATTATTAATATTTTCAATAATTTTATTATCGCCATTTCAGACGGTTTCCAATAACGGCCACCGAACTGCATCCATAGCGACCTTTTCCAAATTTTATTTGGACATAATTACAAATCCAACTATTAGATTTCAAATCTCTTATATTCATTGGAAAGCTCATTCCGATACGAACCTAACCGTTCTGGTTTTAGGAGAATCGGACGGTCGGATCTCCCATAATGTCAATTCGAAGTCAATGGTCGTAGTTCGTGAATGGTCGCGGCGTAGCGCATTCTATTCAAGCCATTAATATATATATATAATACATATTTCGTTCAAAACGTATTTTATAAATTCATTTTAAAAACGATTCCCACTTTCATTACAATTTTAAATCAAAATTGAATACTTCTTATCATTATAATATTTAGATGATAATATTTTCAAAATATCAGATTTTGAAATCATTTTCTTTTCGATATTCATTATAAAAATGAATAAAATTGATATAAATATCGATCGGGTTAAAATGGCGCATATCTAATCAATACGGCTTCACACATTTCAATATTTTCGTGTCCATCCCAAATCGGACATCAAAACAAATTTTAATCCTTTACAAAATATTATTTTAAAATATTCATTATTTTAAAATATTCGTTCTTTCTGAATTGGAATCATACCCAACCAATTACCATATAATGTTAGTTATATGGATTTCATACATCACATGTATACAACAACAATGATAAACAATCAACCATCATCCAGAGTGCATTACACAACTGCATAAGCATTAAATATAAATAATTAACGCTTACAACAGTCTGTCAACCAATCGATTGGCATACAACTAAACAATTGGGATTAGTCTATGTCAAATATCATTCCAGTACCCTTGTGGGGTTTCAACCAACAAATACTGAATATTATTTGTGTAGTTGGGCAATGCGCAAACTTTATCGTCCCAACCCATGTTAGCTAAACAGGTGTACATAAACAAATCGTTCGATTTGTAAATGAATATTTATTTTCATCTCAAGAGAATTTTATGTCGTTCATATATACGTTAAAAATTATATTTTTAACGACAAAATATTTATTTCAACACTTGACTATTTTATAAAGTTCATTTACACATTAAAAATGTTATTTTTAACCAACACATTTTTATTTCAAAAAAATTCGACATTATAACGGCGCGATATTAGAATGGGAGTAATGTCTAGCATTACCCCTCTCCTAATACTGGCTCGCGCCATACTTATCAATCACAATCAATTCAAACAATCCCACAATCAATCAACAATAAATATTACAACCACAATCCGAATTTCCACAATACAATCCAAACAAACAACTATGTTTTGTACAGTAAATAGTGTCGGAGGTTACTAAGCCCCGTCTGCAACCTAAAATATATTTAACTGTAAAATAAATTAAGTGAGAAGGTGTTCTCACATTGATTGGTTCGAAATCGTTTTAATAACGATTGTTTTTAACAAAATTAAATAGATGTTTAATTTTATCAAAAATCTAACTTGCTTTTATTTTAGTTTTGGTCTGCTCTATGTTGTAGTGCTCGTCTAGAGGGTTCCAACGCAACGAAAATCGTTCAGTTTCATTTCTGTATGAATAAGTTATGATATTACAAACTTTTATTACATCATTATTATAATTAAATAATTATTTAAACTAATTATACCCTAATTGCCCTATAATCTCTCCTTCCCCGTTCTGTTACCATCGAACCCACCATTCGTGGCAAACCCTTCAACCGCGCCACCACCAGAGAGGGTTGGAGCCCAATCGCCACACATCACGTCGTTCGCCATCGCCGGAGCTCCCCACAACCACCACCACGCCGAAGTCGGATGTCCCTATTACCCTGAAACCCAACGCGAACCGGAGGTCTTTGAGCGCCTATTTCTTGCTCCACACAAAAATAAATTCCATAAAACTCGTATGAATCTCAAGACCTCACTTAGATCTACAATAATTACTTTGTAATCACTAGCTAGTTCGATCTGGATTGGACGGATTTAAGGAAAGCATTTCAGAGCGTTTGGTCCTCCCATTCCTGATAATGACGGCATGAATTTTGATTAGGGTTTAGGGGAATATTTCATATTTACAGCTTATTTTAATTATTATTTAGTTCATTTATTAATTCATTTCGTGTCCAGTCTCGAAATCAAACCCAACGACTGTCGCCCCTAGCCAAACACCCTCATTCCGAACACAATGGGATATGTCCTGTAAGCCAGTTCAACTGTTTCGATCAGTTTTTATCAAAATTAAAATATAAATTAATATAACGTTCAAAATTGAATTCTACATACATTTTAATTTACCGGGGCCATATACTGACTCCAAAAATTCCAGAAAAATAAATCTAGCTATGTTTTGACGATACAGTCCTAAAAAACTAATTTCATTGAATTTGGAGACCAATTAAAAAATGGCCATTTTCAAGTCGATTAAATTCAAATTGGAAGTGCCAAACACGTTTAAATTCACCACGCTCACATATCAATTCAAAAAAAATTATGAAGATTGGAATCTAGCAATAATTTGACATTCCAGATCCAATAAAAGTGGTTTCATCAAAAACGGAGGTCGTTTGCAAAATGGCTATTTTTAAGGGCTATATATTATATAAAATATATATAAGTTCCATAGCGACTATTCTGAATTTTAAACTAGCCATAACTTCCAATTTATATTATGAAATCTCAACTTTTCTTATTTGTCAGAAAGATATAATTAAACAGATTCAAATATTTCTTGTTTTACTGAAATCTGATTTATTTTGAATTCTGTACATCCAATTGAAATCTAAAATCGAACTTTCAAACAACCGCACCATTTCAAGTTCGTTTTATAATTAAAATAAATTTATAGGTCCTAACTTCGATTAAAATAAATTTTTAGCCGTTATTATTTGAAATAAATCATTTTAAATATCCAAAATCCATTAAAAGAGCTAAAATAAAAAATTTAAATTGGTTTAGAATTTCTGGGTTGTTACAATCTCCCCCACTTAAAATCTTTTCATCCTCGAAAAGGAACAGAATTGAGAGTTATTTAACTAACCAGCTCAACTTTCATTCTTCAACTTTTCAGTTTTTAAGAATTTTCAAATTATTCAAAAATTTGTCTAACACCCTAAATTTTCGGAATTTTTTGCCATAACCTCTTTTGTACGAGTTGATATTTGAAACCACAACTTGCCTCATGGGGCCCTCATCAATCCAAAAGAAAAAGAAAAATTCAAGCGGCTAGCCAATCAGCTCATAAAATGATCAAAATCCAAGAAATACAATAAACATGTACCCATTTGTCGGGCATACAATTTTGTTCCTCTTCTTAGCTTCCATGCTATGACGTATTCAATATATAAATGTACATGCATGCAATTCCGATCAATTTTCAATTCAGTTTAATATTTTGATTCAATTTGGCTAAATTTACCATTCATTCTCACACTGGTTTTATTAGTCCAACATTTTAATTAGTCAACTAATAATCAAACAACACAACCAGCAATCAATTAGTTGATTAAATTTTCAAATTCATAACTTTGATATATATATATATATATATATATATTCAAAATCATGTTTTTACGGCTAAATCACAGCAATAGATCCTAGCTAATTTTTAGTTCTCACAACAGTCAATTGGAAATATATAGATATCCCACTTTCGAAACTCGAAAATAAACTACTGATGCTGTACAATCATCAGTGGAATCATCCCCGGGCTACTAGAGAGTGATTCTATATCTATCCAGTATATTTGAGGTTTCGTATACACGTGGATCAGACGTATATTAAAATATCTATATACCCGATAGTCCAAAATCAATTTAAAATAAAATACTCAAATACGTATAACAAGGTTTAAATTTTCAAAACAAAATTCACTTTTATTTTAAAATAACACTCTTCCAACTCATTCTAGGATAATAATGATCCCATCTCTAACGAGCCATTCCTATTGGATATTACTAATCCAATCTCTAGTGAATTCTTTCGTTTGGTTGTAATGTGTCTTGTTCTCGAGCTCTGTAAACTAGAGCTCCGATACCATGTCTGAAAACGACCCAAACTCGCCCATAAGGGAAAGCCTGGATTGAGTTGAGAACACGACAAATTAGAACACAAATAAAAGAACATTTCATTACTATTACAACAATTTACATCAGAGTACAAGAATATAACAGAGTATGAACAAATAATATACATCAGAAAAATATCAGAGATTAAAATAATTTACATAGCAGCGGAAAAATAATACATAACAAAACTGAAAGAGATAAACGGATACAAAGCTTTCCGAATATAGCTCCAGCTGTAAATCCAGGATCCTGGAAAAGAAATATCTGCAAAAACCCCACCACTAGCTGCTCCTGTAGAAAATAGGAGAACCTAGAGTTTATGTTAAAATAATAAACTCCAGGTTAGTCATGGGATAGGTGTGAGAACTAAAACAGTTATCTAAAACTTTACTTTAAAATAGAGTTAATCAAGGGACCATACCGTATAACACGCAACAGGTTTTCTGCTAAGAATACCAGTGCATAAAACAAACACCGCAATGCTTTTTGGATAAATGAAACTATTATAAGACTCAGGTCCCATCACACAATGCAACGAAAGCCGGAGGATAGAGTTTTCACTATAATAGCCAAACATGCTTGGTACGTTTAAAACAAATCATTTTGATATTACTATAAGTGTATAATGTATAAAACAATTTCAAATATAAATTTATCAATCATAGATGGCATAACTACCATATACTATGTCGCCATACTCTAAAACCAAAATGTCATGTATTGGAATTGGATTTCCATCATGAGTCGAGGCAAGGGATGTACTCTTCGTCGGCTTCGAGGGACTCTAGCAAATGCCTCAGGATGCCCCGAAGTGAACCCTTAGATCCTCCAAGGCCAGTCCTCTCTTACATTTGAGGATTGGAAATTCCTGAACACACGTTTCCCAGTCCTATCAGACCTATCACTTAGCTACTAGGGACCAATATCCGAGGCGCCTCGCATTCCATCATCCATACAGGTAAAAATAAATAAATGTCTGGGCTCCATACCACGACGCCACCAATAGCTAGAAAGAAACGTCGTGCACACCTTCGGACCCTTGTCCCATTTTTGTATCATACCAGGTGTGAGGCTCGCAAATAACAAAGCTATGCTATTTAAAGTCATGCTTTGAACATCAACCACAAGACCCTGCTTTTCAACATAAACCTTGACGACTGCATCTCTGCATGCCACACTGAAAATTCACGCCATGCAACTGATGTATATCGATATATAACCTCTAAGCTCGTACGTCTAAGAGAAGGGTGCTAAGAAAGAGAATAAATTCTCCACCACCAAACTGATATATATTTAATAGTGATCAATCAACACAGAATAAAATATGATGTCATACATATATCCATTTAATAGTCCGTTCTGGGTCTGAACGAAATCGGAGGCACCTTATTCCTCGTCTCATATGTCCAATATAGGAGAGAGGTCCTCGCATATCCAATCGATCTCCAAGTGCGTCTAGACAATCACCACTTACTACCTTGTCTTGTGTGTGCAACCCAATCAAGACATCAGTAATTATCCCAACGATGTGAAGAACTCCGGTCTTCAACCACCGTCTTCATCGTCGACTTTTAGTCTCATATCGGTTATTCGGAATAGGATAAACTAGGCCTTTTCCAATAACCCACATATTTTATAGTCAATAATCAAGTGCTAAAAAAACACATCATACGCCTCATTCCATTTCAGAATATTATTTTATTCAAATATTCACATCTTTAGGGCAAGGTTCCCATTAATTTTATCAAAGATAAATTCTTTGAAAATCTTTTTTTCATCTTCCTTTATCACTTCTAAACTAAATTAAGGTTTATCAACTAGTCAGGATTAGCGAACTTTACTGAAGTAATCATGCATCTATTAATCCCAATCCCAACCTATTCATCCTATGGAGAACAACTGGGAGTACCCTATATCTAACACCCACGGTGTTAAGGGTAAATTTAATTACCATTTCATGTTCAAATCTAATTAAAGATTTAACTATCGTCTGGAGTAAAACTGGTGGTACTCCATTCTCGATTATTTCCTATATTTGATAATTTAAATTATCACATTCTCATTTCAATCTAATTAAAGATTCATTAAAACTCCACTTAGTTTTATTCTTCTAAAAATCATTATTTAATGATTATTTAACTTTGGAAACACAAACATGCCACGTCGACAATCTACATCGTACCACTAATTTCTGCCAATATATAACCTCTAAGCTCGTACGCCTGAAAGAAGGGTGTTAAGCAAGAGAATAAATTCTCCGCCACCAAACAAATATATATTTAGCAGAGATCAACAATACAGTTCGAAATACAATGTTAGCCATGTAATCCTTTCTTTAACTAGGTTAAAGAACCAATGTAATTTAAAACACAGTTCACGATAAACCCAATATCACATTCCATTAATTATGGAATCTTCACGGAAAACAGATTAATATATATAATCGATATCAATTTCCGTATCCGACTAATAATATAAATGAAATAACGGTTAGCCTTTTAAATTCCATATTTAGTAACAGTCTTCCTTCAAGGAAGCTCACTTCGATTATTACCAAATCAAATCCCATTCAATTCCAATTTAATATAATAAATTGGGAAACTTTACTTTGGAAAATTTCCATTAAATCTTAATAAAAGATTTATAAATTTCAAATCTCATTTCACTGTTATGTAGGTTAAAGAACGAATGTCGTTAAAAAACACAGTTCACAATAAACCCAAAATCCCGTTCCATTTTATTTCGATTGCTAAATATAACTGGAAATTCTAATAATTTTAATTAAAAGATTTATTCTTTTCACAACAGGATTTAAGAACAGGGTTACTAAAGGCACCATTCACGACAAACCCAAAATCTACTTTGATATTAAATATAAGGCTCTAAACAGAAATTATATCGGCTTACATTCAATATCAAATTCTGGAACCAACACATATCGTATGGGGAATAACGATATATATCTATCTTTCAAATTTCTCCACAATATTTGTATAGTCACGGAATCCAATATCGAAATCTCCCGAAGATGATTTCTATTCAAATCCATTCCAATTCATACATTGGAAAATTCTGGCTAGATTAAAATCATTCTCAAATTCAATTTATTTAAATGAAAACGTTGGATTACCTTTCTAGTTAATGACTAGATCATTTTGATAAAAAATATCTTTTTATCTTTACAAACGTGTAATTTTTCATCCTAATTCTTTCCGAACCATTTATTGTGATTTTACACAAATTATTAATAATTTTATTATCTCCGTTTCATTCGGTTTCCAATAACGGCAGCCGAACTGTATCCATAGCGACCTTTTCCAAATTTGATTTGGACATAATTCCAAATCCAACCGTTAGATTTTAAATCTCTTATATTCATTCGAATCTCTTTCTGATACGAACCCAACGGTTTCAGTTTTAGGAGACTCGGACGGTCGGATCTCCCGTAATGTCAATTCGAAGTTAAAGGTCGAAGTTCGCGAACGGTCGCGACGCGGCGCGTTCTATTCAAGCCATTAATATATATAATATATATTTCGTTCAAAATGTATTTTATAAATTCATTTTAAAAATGATTCCAACTTTCATTTCAATTTTAAATCAAAATTGAATAATCCTTATCATTATAATGTGTAAATGATAATATTTTCAAGATATCAGATTTTGAAATCATTTCCTTTCCGATATTCATTATAAAAATGAATAAAATCGATATAAATATCGATCGCGTTAAAATGGCACATGTCTAATCAATATGGCTTCAAACATTTCAATATTTTCGTGTCCATACCAAATCGAACATCAAAATCATATTTTAATCTTTTACAGAATATTATTTTAAAACATTTATTATTTCAAAATATTCATTATTTTAAAATATTCATTCTTTCTGAATTGGAATCAGACCCGACCAATTACCATATAATGTTAGTTACATGGATTTCATACATCACATGTATACAACAACAATGATAAACAATCAACCATTATCCAGAGTGTATTGCACAACTGCATAAGCATTAAATATAAATAATTAACGCTTACAATAGTCTGTCAACCAATCGATTGACATACAACTAAACAATTGGGATTAGTGTGTGTCAAATATCACACCAATACCCGTGTGGGGTTTCAACCAACAAATACTGAATATTATTTATGCAGCTCGGCAATGGGAAAAATTTATCGTCCCAATCCGTGTCAGTTAAATGGATGTACGTAAACAAATCGTTCAATTTGTAAATGAATATTTATTTTCATTTTAAGAGAATTTTTTATCGTTCATACATACGTTAAAAATTATGTCTTAACGATAAAATATTTATTTCAACACTTGACTATTTTATATAGTTCATTTACATATTAAAAATGTTATTTTTAACCAACACATTTTATTTCAGAAAATTTCGGCATTATAACGCACGATATTAGAACCGGAGTAATATCTTGCATTACCCCTCTCCTAATACTTGCTCGCGCCATACATATCAATCACAATCAATTCAAATAATCCCATAATCAATCAACAATCGATTTTACAACCACAATCCAAATTTCAACAATACAATCCAAACAAACAACTATGGTTTGTACAATAAATAGTGTCGGGGGCTACTAAACCCCGTCTGCAACCTAAAATATATTTAACTGTAAAATAAATTGAGTGAGAATATGTTCTCACATTAATTGGTTCGAAATCATTTTAATAACGATTGTTTTTAATAAAATTAAACATATGTTTAATTTTATCAAAAATCCAAATGGCTTCTGTTCCAGTTCTATTCTGCTCCACGTTGTAGTGCTCGTCTAGAGAGTTCCAACGCAATGATAATCGTTCAGTTTCATTTCTGTATGAATAAGTTATGATATTAAAAACTTTTATTACACCATTATTATAATTAAATAATTATTTAAACTAATTACACTCTAATTACCTTATAATCTCTCCTTCCCTATTCTGTTACCATCAAACCCATCATTCGTTGCAAACCTTTCAACCGTGCCACCACCAGAGAGGGCCAAAGCCCAATCGCCACACACACCACGTCATTCGCCATCGCCGGAGCTCCCCAAAGCCACCATCGCGCTGAAGTTGGAGGTCCCCATCACACTGAAACCCATCGCGAACCGGCGGTCTTTGAGCGCCTATTTCTTGCTCCATACAACACTAAATTTCATCAAACTCGTATGAATCTCAAGACCTCACTTAGATCAACAATAATTGCTTTGGAATCACTAGCTAATTCGATCTGGATTGAGCGGATATAAGGAAAGAACTTCTGAGCATTTGCTGCGCCCATTCCTGATAATGGCGGCTTGAATTGTGATTAGGATTCAGGAGAATAATTTATATTTATAGCTTATTTTAATTATATTTAATTCATTTATTAATTCGTTTCGCGTCCGAACTCCAAATCAAACCCAACAACTGTCGCCCCTAGCCAAACACCCCCATTTCAGACACAATGGGATATGCCCCATAAGCCAATTCGATTATTTCAATCAGTTTTCATCAAAATTAAAATATAAATTAATATAACATTCAAAATTGAATTCCACATACATTTTAATTTACTGGGGCCACATTGATTCCAAAAATTCCAGAAAAATAAATCTAGCTATGTTTTGACGACACGGTCCTAACAGAAGTAATTTCTTCGAATTTGGAGATGGTTTTAAAACTGGCCATTTTCCAGTCATTAAATTCAAACTTAAAGTGCCTAAAGTATTCAAATTCATCACGCTGACATATCAATTCCAAAATTATGAAAATTGGAATCTAGCAATAATTTGACATTCCAGATCCAACAAAATATATTTCGTCGGAAATGGAGATCGTTTGCGAAATGGCTATTTTTGAGGCCTGTATATTATATAAAATATATATAAATTCCATAACAACTATTATGAATTTTAAACTGGCCATAACTTCAAATTTATATAATGAAATCTCAATTTTTCACATTCATTATAAAAGATATAATTAAACAAATTCAAATATTTCTTGTTCTACTGAATTCCGATTTATTTTGAATTATATACATCCAACTGAAATCTAAAATTGAATTTTCAAACTTCCGCGCCATTTCAGGCTCGTTTTATAAATAAAATAAATTTATACATTCTAACTTCGATTAAAATAAATTCTTAGTCGTTATTATTTAAAATAAACCATTTTAAGTATCCAAAATCCATTAAAATAGCTAAAATAAAATTTTCAAATTGGTTCAGAATTTCCGGGTTGTTACATTGTCGTAGCAATAAATATATATGGCCAGATGCGCCGACTAATTAATTACTTGTACTTTGTAGCATGTTAGGGATTGCGGAAAGGATCGTTAGGGCAAAACAAACACTAGAGGGAAGGTGAATAGTGTTTTTGAGAATTTAAACAAAATCTAAAATATACGTGATAAACTAGATGAATCAAACACCATAGAAACAATCACAGACATGGAATCAAACACAGAAATAAAAATGCAGAAAAGGAAAGAACACACAGATTTTATACTGGTTCGGATTGCTCCCACGTCCATTCCCGCACAACGCTGGATTGCACAGAGCTACAAGGTTAACACCGCTCCCGTTCCTTGATTCGATGCCAACAAGGAAAACACCGCTTCCGTTCCTTGATTTCATGGCTACAAGGAAAACTCCGATTCCCAAATAGTTCCCAAACAATTACAATAGCCCTATAACTATTCAATAGCACTTGATTCAGAGAATAATGAGTAGAGAATGTAGAGAGAAGAAGATTAGTGAAAACAGAATTGAATTCGGTAGAGCATATGTGTAGAAATCATAAAAATGATAAGAAATAATGATGTAATGAAAGAGAGTGAAAGAGGAGAAGATGGAATTAATAAAAATTCGAAATCAAGCCCCTTTTATAGTGTGTGAAAGGTTGCAATGCTCCAAAACCGTCACAAACAGTGAAAAGACACTTCCTTTCAAATTCAAAAAAAATGATAGTTATATGTCGACATAGTGTTTTCTTTATGTCGTCATATACATAGTACAAAATTAATTTTTGAGCATTTTCCAAGTGTTTTGATATAAATATAATTCCGAAAATTCATGGATTAAAATATAGTGCTATAAATTAATATTATAAAGTAGGAAATCATATGAAAACATAAATATAAACTATATAAACATATTTATAAAATTTTAAAGTTTAAAAGTATATAATTATGAAGTCTAAATATATAAATATATAAAACTTGAGTTTGGAAACAAAAGTAAAGTAAGAAAGAAAAAATAGATAAGATTGAAAATAAAATAGAGAGAATTGAAGATAGAATTTGAAAACCGAATTTTAAATTTGAAAATAGAATTTAAAAAACAGAATTTGAACCTGGAGTGCTATTTATCGTCTTACATAATCTAGACTATATAACTATATTAGTCTTGAACTCTTGAAATCTTGAATGCTCATGAGTCTTGAAATATCTCTGAATTCTGAATCTCTAATACCTTTAAACTGTATAGTGTTCAGTAATATTTCTTGTATATAAATCCTACATATATGTATATTCTAGACAAATGTTTTAGTATATATTTTATAATCAATTAATATTGAAATAAAGTTGTTGTCATCAAAACTCCGTTCTCCAACAATCTCCCCTTTTGTTGAAGATAACTTTAGTTTATAAAATATCATATCCTATATACCTATTAATGATGATCCTTCAAATACTCCCCCTGTCTATATGAATCCTATAAACTATGTCTATATTTTGTAATTTCTCCCCCTTTGGCATTATCAAAAATAAATTCTAAAACTACTCCCCCTAATTTGTATAACTATCTAAATAAAACCAATAAGAAATTAAATAACCAATTCTATTATGATATCCCCCCTTTATCTATAACTAATTCAAAGTAGAATACTCCCCCTTAATGTATACAAGCCTATAATAGTAATTCCCAGCAATATGGTGATTTTATACAAACCAATCCAAGTATTATAATTACATATGTTTGTTTGTTGTATATATACAAACCAAATCAAATCAAATCACGTCACACCATATGTCTTTATATATATATATATATATACACACGCATACATACATACATACATACATACATACATACATACATACACATACATACAAGTTCCGAATCATAGAATCCAAATCAAATCCAAACAAATCAATCAAATCATACCGAATAATTAAATGTTTCTTGGAACTTCAACCCAACTGTCTTCTCCATAGAAAGGATCCTTCTTAACGACTTCCCAATCCTCATCTTCTTTGGTTGGCGGAGCCTTTGCGAGGTTATTATGTTCTTCTCTTAAAAGAGAGGAGATTAGCCATTGCATTGCATCAAAATGCTTCTCTTGTTGTTCAAACATCTTTATTTGGCTTAGTTCGAGATGACACTGGTTTAGTAGAATGATAGAGAGAATATTTTTGAAAGAATTCAAGGTTTCTTCAAGATTTTCACTAAGATTATGAATTGGATTAGCCATGGATCTGATAAAAAATGAATAAGGAAGAAAGTGAGATAGAATAATGAAATTTTCTAGAAGAAAAAAAACGTAAATATGGTCTGGAATTCATTGGATTTTGAATGGACATGAGTAGTTATTTAATTTTAAAATATGAAACAATTTGAAAATCTGGCAGTTATATGTCGACATATACTTAATTTCATGTCGACACGTCATAGTGCAAATTTTGGAAATTTTCGAATTTTGAATTCTTTTGATCTCTATTATATTATAATTAGTTCTAAAGCTTTTACAGAGACATAAATATGATTTTAACATAAATAAAACTCCATTCATTATTTAATAGAAAGCAAATACATCCGACTAATCAAGACACGTTTGAATACGAGATTCAAAAGTAAATACAAGGAAATATAAGCGGATATGTAAAGGTAGATTAAACTAGATATTCTAGTTTTCTAATGATGATGAGGGAGGTGAGACTCCAAGCTTTCTTCCTATCTTGACTGTGAATTTGGTCACTTTGAAAAGTTTCTTATTGAGCTTCTTTTGATTGTTAACGATTTTCACTTGATTTTGAACAATCGTTTCTTTGTAAATGCGTTTAGTGTTAGTTAGATACTCAACACTTTCTATAAAAGCCTCTTCTTCTCCCTCTTCGACTTCCATTGGCTCTTGTTCTTGTTGTATTCGAGCTCGTTTGGCATCGAATGTCTGATATGGTTTGAAAGTGAGAGGAATTTGCATGAGATGAATGTTTGATGAGTCAAACACTTTTCTATGCACAAATTCTTCTCCATGAAGATCGACATTAAAGTACTTGAAAGTATGAGTGAGGTAAACACCATAGTAGAGAGTGTTTTCTCTTACGACAGTTCTATGGGCTTAATTTCATTTAGGATCATTTCGGCCCAATTGATAGTATAATCACCCCATAATAGCAAAGAGAGCCTTTTGGACTTTGAGAGTTGGATTGTTGAAATTTTCGGAACGAGGAGTGATGGTATATTGGAGGACAAGGTTGACAATTCTTGTTTTTGCATGAAAGAAGCGATTTTTGAACTCCATTGGAGCACCATCTTCAAATATGTCGTGAAAGGTTTCCAAATCGGTTTCGTCGATAACAAAATCCGAGTCCATGCTTCTATAATTTAGAATAGTGCCTAAGAGTTCGGCATCAATGACAATTTGCATGCCTTTGACGTTGTTGACACGCTTTTTTGTCGGAGCTGTCACACGTCAAGTATTTGGTGAGTGACGCGCTCAAGCATCAAAAAACACAAAGCAACAGGGTCGAAGTCGCATCGCAAACATAAGGAGACCTGAAACCTCTATCAGATGGCCTCTTACGGGACCAATGAACCCTTAAGCAAGCATTCATCCAAGCTGAAGGTGAGCCGTGCTCTAAGCCAAAGGCGAGCCGTCAAGCGCATCCGGGCGCAGTGCCGGTGGGGGTCCAGGGCTCCATAGTCCCGGCGGTGATCGACCTAGCCGGTTAGATCGAACCAATGGGCTCTACTCGGTCCGGGGCCCCATAGTCCCGGCGGTGATCGATCTAGCCTGTTAGACTGAACTAGTGGGCTCTACCCAATTCATCCGATTTTCTCCACGCCGGAAGCTCAGATTCCTTCACTTCGGACCAGCAAAACTGTGGATTCCCTTACTTCACATGCAGGAATTTCGACTCCCTCGATAGTATGATTTTGACCTCATCCTCTATTAATTTCGCACCCCTCTAGGGGGTTCGAATTTTCGTACCCTCTGGTAAGGTTGAAATTTCGCACCCCACCAGGGCGTACGAAGGTCCGGGCGCAGTGCCGGTGGGTGTCCGGGGCCCCATAGTCCCGGCGGCGATTGACCTAGCCGGTTAGGTCGAACTAGTGGGCTTCGCCCGAATCATCCGATTTTCTCCATGCCGGAAGGTCGGATTCCTTCACTTCGGACCAACAAAACCGCAGATTCCCTTACGTCACATGCAGGAATTTTGACACCCTTGGAAGCATGATTTTGACCTCATCCTCTATCAATTTCGCACCCCTCTAGGGGGTTCAAAATTTCGTCCTCTGGTAGGGTTGAAATTTTGCACCCTACCGGGGGGTACAAAGGTCCGGGCGTAGCGCCGGTGAGGGTCGGGGGCGCCACAGTCCCGGCGGCGATCGACCTAGCCGATTAGATCGAACTAGTGGGCTCCGCCCAATTCATCCGATTTTCTACATGCCGGAAGCTCAGATTCCTTCACTTCAAACCAACAAAATCGCGGGTTCCCTTACTTCGCATGTAGGAATTTCGACCCCTTCGGCAGTATGGTTTCGACCTCATCCTCTATCAATTTCGCACCCTTTTAGGGGATTCAAAATTTTGTACGCTCTGGTAGGGTCAAAATTTCGCACCCCACCATAGGGTATGAATGTCCGGGCACAGCGCCAGTGGTGGTCCGGGGCCCCACAATCCCGGTGGCGATCGACCTAGCCGGTTAGATCGAACCATTGGGCTCCACCTGATTCATCCGATTTTCTCTATGGCGGAAGCTCAGATTCCTTCAATTTGGACCATCAAAACCGCGGATTCCCTTATTTCGCTTGTAGGAATTTCGACCCCCTTTGAAGTACGATTTCGACCTCATCCTCTATCAATTTCGCACCCCCTTTAGGTGGTTCGAAATTTCGTACCCTCCGGTAGGGGCGAAATTTCACGCCCCACCAGGTGGTATGAAGGTCCGGGGGGGAGGGGGATCCGGGGCCCCATAGTCCCGACGGCGATCAACCTAGCCGGTTAGGTCGAACTAGGGGGCTCCGCAAATTCATCTGATTTTCTCCATGCCAGAAGCTCAGATTCCTTCACTTTGGACCAACAAAACTACGGATTCCCTTACTTCGCATTCAGAAATTTTGACTTCCTCGGTAGTATGATTTTGACCTCATCCTCTATCAATTCTGCACCCCTCTAGGGGGTACGAAATTTCGTACCCTCTGGTAGGTTTGAAATTTCACACCCCACTAGGGGGTTCGAAATTTCTTACCCCTTGGTAGGGTCGAAATTTCGAACCATACCAGTGGGTTCAAAATTTCAACCCCTTAGGCTGGGTCTAAATTTTGTACCCCATCAGTGGGTTCGAAATTTCGACCCCCTGAAGGGGTGCGAAATTTTGAACCTCGCACCAGGGGGTGCAAATTTTCTATATGTTGCCTTGTTCTGGGGGCGAAAATGGCTTCTGTGGGTCCCGCTGCACACCTACTCCCACCTAACCTTCCTCCTATATATACCCCAAGCCTTGGCCTTCATTAGTGTTTTTGAGAATTTAAACAAAATCTAAACTTACGGATAAACTATATGAATCAAATACCACGAAAACAATCACATAAACAAAATCAAACACAGATGCAAAATAAACAGAAATAAAAATGCAGAAAAGGAAAGAACACATCAGATTTTATACTAGTTCGGATTGCTCCTATGTCTAGTCCCACACAACGCTGGATTGCACAGAGTTTTATTACTATATCAATATCCAATTAATCAATATCCAATTACACCCCTTGATTTCATGGCTACAAGGATGACAACGCTTCTGCTCCTTGATTTCATGGCAACAAGGGAAACACCGATTCCGTTCCTTGATTTCACGGCTACAAGGAAAACATTGATTCCCAAATACTTCCCAAACAATTACAATAGCCTTATAACTCTTCAATATCACTTGATTCAGAGAGTAATGTGTAGAGAGAAGAAGATTAGTGAAAATAGAATTGAATTCGGCAGAGTATAGGTGTAGAAATCATAAAAATGATGAGAAACAATGATGTAATGAAAGAGAGTGAAAGTGGAGAAAAAGGAGTTGATAAAAGTTCGAAATCAAGCCCTTTTTTAGTGTGTGAAAGGTTGCAATGCTCCAGCACTGTCACAAATAGTGAAAAGACACTTCCTTTCAAATATAGATCATCAAATATCATTGATTTCTGAGTATCCAATATCTTTAAACTGTACTATCTTCAGTAATATTTTGTATATAAATCCTGCATAAGAGTGTGTGTGTGTGTTCTAGACAAAATTGTTATTATATATTTTATAATCAATTAATATTGAAATAAGGTTGTTGTCATCAAAGCTACATTCTCCAACATAGCATGTTTGTAATTACTGGAGTTCTATCTTGTGTTTAGTTTGAGTACTTATTGCACATTTACTTTGATTGTCTACACGTATGGTAAGGCAAATTCAGTAATAATAAAATAGTAAAAAATAATATGTACATGAAACGTACTTAAAAAATGATATGTATATAAAATGAACTTTCTCATCAAAGTTACATGAACATAGAAAGTAATAAGAGAGTAAAAATAACAAAGAGAATTTCAATCTGAAGGCACTGCATTAATTAAATATGTTGTCGGTTAACTTCATGATTAAATTATAGGGATACTCCAAAAAACCATACCACCCATAAATAAATAAAAGAATCTTTATTAAGAGTGTCATATCCGTGCATTTAGAATGGCAAAAATGGCATTTCAATATGTTGACTTATATTCTTGAAGATGCTAGATATTTCAAAGGTCATCAAAAAATGATATTTATAACGTGAATTATACAATCACAAGCTATTATCATTGCTGACCTGTGTGTTTGGAATAATTTAATTTTCTCTTGAATAACTAAAAAGGCATCCAATGTTATTTGGTTTTACAAATTAATAGTAATAATTAGTGGATAAATTAGAAAAAGTACATACCATATCATGTTCTATAACGGCATGATTTGTATGTTTAGTATGATGGCCATAGCTGTAAAATGATATGTTTTTTGCATCTATCTCATCTTTCCTTTGTATTAGGTGTTGTTTCATTTATGAAAACATATCCCAGTCTTCTCGTTTGATGGTCGTGGATAGTTTTTCAATCTATCTTTATCATTATCGCATTTATCATAATAACGTGTCCTCAAATCGCTTTTGTGCTTCTTAAATGACTCAACTATTTTTTTATAAACTAAGTTTTTTGAATCTAAATCCAGATCGAAGAATGTCTACGAAAATAGTAGTTATATTAATAGTAAAAACAAGTAACAAAATACGTAATATTGCACAGGAAAATTTATGCAAACTGCCACTAATAGCGATGGCAGTGACCAGCTGCTGCTGGAGGAAGCGGAACATCTTACTGCTTCTGCTAACAGTGAGGACGCAGACAGTTTTGTGCACACACACACTTCACACATGCTCATATCAGTTTCCTTGTATATACACGCTCACACTGCGTACAAGCATATTTTACACAAATACAATTATAAATGAACACTACTAGTCATGTTTTATAGCCACACCCACTTAATATTGCATTGATACAAACCTCCACATACATGTAAGCATACATATAAATGTAGAAAGTCTATGTCTAGTTCTCAGCAGTTGTTAGAATTGTATTATGGTTCTCAGTAGTTTATAATAACAAATGTAGCAAGTGTATGTTTAGTTCTCAACAGTTATTAGAATTGTATTCTAGTTCTCAGCAGTTTATAGTAACAAATGTAGCAAATGTATGTTCAGTTCTCAGCAAATTTAAGTGTAGCAAGTATATATATAAATTCTATTTGAACTCGGGAAACTAATAATAAGTGTATGTTTAGTTCTCTTTATGGCATGATGTTCTTCCATAGGCATATGGACTTCATCCATGTTAAAAAAATCTGCTCATAAATAACTACTGTAACACCCCGCATTTTAATTAAATAAAATAAAATAAAATTTGAAGAGCTTCCAAAATTTTATCATGGGATTAGCGTCATTGCGTCCGTGGCGATTTTCCGCTCAATTTAGACCTATGGATTCCATAAAACAAATTTAAGATGAAATAGGTACCTTTAAATGAAATATTACAACAAACATGAAAAGAAGGTATAAGAAAAGAATAATGACCACCATCTTTTTTGGTCTTGTTAACAAAAGCATATGTTGTCCTGTTGGTAAGAGCATGTGAATTTCAAAAGAGTGGAGCAAGTTCGATTCTTGTGGGCGCCATATTTTTATTTTAGAGGAACGACTAAAATATTACATGTTGTAAGAGGAAATTAAGTATAAATGCATACATAAGGAAAACTATACATAAAAGGAAGTAATAAAATACATGTATGCGCGCATATGTAGATATATGCATAGGTATGTGCAAATATATATATATATATGTGTGTGTGTGTGTGTGTGTGTGTGTGTGCGCGTGTGTGTGTATGTGTGTGTGTGTATATACAAGAGAGAAATTCAAAATAAACCTGCAATTAGTGAAAAAATGTAAAAATTAAATGATGGCATAACGCCATTTGAATTTTGAAAATGAAATAAAAGTTGCACACATATATATATATATATACACACACACACACACGCACGTGTAAAATGGGCATTAGAAGTTTTGTATACATATAAGAAGCTTATATGTAAATATAATATTTAAATAATTTCATAAATTCAAACTGACGAAGCGGGAAAGTAAAGCGAGAACTGGACCCATATGGGTCAATCCAAATTGTGCCTTGGTCAACCGATGGGTCGACTTGTGGCATCCTGCGTCCGTTAATGTCACTCTTTTTCAGATTGCATTAAGTTCTGTGAAGCGTTATAGGTAAGCAGAAACATAAATATCACAAGACAGATATAAAATAACAGCGGAAATTTAAAACTTTATTTTCCAATATAAAACCTCATGGTCCAAAATCTGGTTACAACATCAGCCTTAAATACTGAAAACCAATCACATCGATAAATATATCTTCCTTGTACTAAAACCATCAAAGTACATAAATATAAAATCATAGTCCCCAAAAATAGCCATAGCAAGATAGACATGTAATCAAAGCGGTACATTTAAGCAGCTCCAAGCAGAAACAAAAAAAAAATCCTAATCAAGCCTGAGTATTCCCACCCTGAGAACCTTAGGGGGGAGAGAGAGAAACAAAACGAGTCAGACATAAAGTTGGGCGAATCTAGTTACTTTTAACATATAAATAAGTAAAAGCATCATGGTAAGCATATAAACTGGATGAGAGAGATAACGGTATCATAATACAGGTATAACAGAATGAGAAGGATAAGAAGAATAAACAGAACAGAATGGGTTACGCTTCTCAAATACTTTTCTATGCACCAATACTAGTACAACATAAACAAATTGATCCCAACAGAAATAGATGGTCGACTCAGGTGTACTTCTGGTGACAGGTTTTACTCCCAAAAATAATAACAGGAAGCCCAATAGATATAACAGGTGTCACCCCAAACGATAATAACAGGCTCTTAAACAAGCAGAACTAGAATTACCCTAATTATTACCCCAGTAGATCGACTCCCTATCCGTTTTAGACCCTGTGCTGGCACCATAGTAGGATGTATCACTTCCTAAAGTGGCAAACCTTTTTTCTGATAGGCACTACTGATGTCACAACGTCTAAATTTCTCGAGCAATCCGGACTCGTGCACGCACATGACTCCGTTGGAATGCTCTGTCAACACCTCCATCCATAAGAATCTCTTATAATCAACTTAATAAGTGTGCCCCTAACCTCAACCTAGTTCGGGGTACCCCTTTGAATACCAATATGGGTTACTGATTGATGCGAGTTCCATACAAAGATGATACAAGCCACCCCTTAGGATTGCATTCACTACAACAAATAAGAAAATTTGAAACATTTGATATTTTTCATTCGAAACCCTTTTTATTAGTTTCTAGGCTTGAAACAATTATCTAGTGTTTCTGTATCTACTAAAGTGTTTCCCTTATTTTTGATAATTTTAAATATGTAAATTTTCGTTTAAATAAGTTAACACCTTGCCTAACTTATCTATGATACTACTGTCCCAAATCACAAGCCCAGTTATTGTTCCCTTCTCGGCCCGGGACTCCAAAAAGCAAAAATGGTTAGGTTGCGTTGCTTTTCTTTTTCACAACCCTTATTTCTGCGATTTTCTCAGATCTCCCCTTCCAGCACTTGTCGCTTTCCTTTTCCTCTGAAATAAACCTTGATTTTCTCAGATCTCCCGTTCCAAATTGTTTCCCTTAAAATTGGGCTTAACCCCAAAAATGTGAAGAAAATGTCTCACAAAAAATGATAAGTGGAGCCACACAATGTTTGAAATGGGAGTAGAAGACACAAAGCTTTATAGTGGTTCGATTCAATATGAATCTACGTCCACTTTTAATCAATTCTTATTATGATATTCGAGCATACAACATATGAATTTTCCCTCAATACATTCATCTCTTTCTTTTACTCTCTTCTCACTCTTTTTATAATCTAATTTCACTTGATTTTGGCAAAGAAAATGTAGAGATCTTTTAGCTTTATGATGAATCTGTAATCACTTGTACGCTTTGATCCTTTTTCATGATCTTCATAGATTTCATATTGACTTCGCATTCAATCTAAACTTCGGAGAGGATTAGAAAAGATAAGAGACCGTTTGAATGGTGTTTGAGAGATTTATCATGTAACTTGAATGAGATCTCAGGCGCTTTGATTCACTTGGAGAGAGCTTTTATGATCATTGACTGGGATTTGATCTTCATGAAGTTAGGAAAGTGTTGTTGAATCCATAGAAGCCATTAGAGAAGTTGTAAGTGAGTTTTCAATTTGGCGGAGTCTCCCTCTTTATAAAAACGCGGTTCAGGAAAGTACTGACAATATAATACACAAGGGGCTGGAGAGTTTTCACATATGATATTGTTCTGGCGCTAGCGCCATGGTCTCAAATCGTTAGCACGACATGGAGTTAAGTCATTTACACGACATGATATCAAGGAGCTCAGTGTGCTACGGTCTCAGACTATTCTCTACGACATGGACTTATTCTGTACCCTATGAATTGGAGTCATGACGTTCGGAGTACACCAATCCGATCATACGGCATGGTGAAAGCGCGATATAGGGATCCTCATGCCATGTAAAATACAGTTAATTCATCCCGTTATGGGCATATCACTACTCATAATGTCAGAACGACATGACTCAAAGGGATCACACATACTCAAGTCGTAGCTCCATCTGCATGAGCTTGAAGGAAACGTAAGTTCCAAGTATCAAGTGTGATCAATGGATCATATACATTATACATGAGACTCAAACAGACAACTCTGGAAGGAAATAGGTCCATACATTGGAATATGTCATGGAAGTATGGTTCAGTTGCATATATAGTAATATATAAAGATGCACAAAAGCCATATCATCATTAATAATGTCACAGCATGTCGTGGGATGCTCCCGTAGCGTTAAGAGTTAAACCGCAAGCTGTGATCAATCCTACTAGCAGTGAAGCATCTAAAGCCAGTTGTCACCTTGTAGAAACACATGCCATCCGCCATGTGTATTCACACCATCCAATTTGCATGTCATATTCATGTCGCAAGTGAACTGGGCTTATGCCGTAAGTCATACAGTATAAATGAAGTCATGTCGTTGCCCCCAACCTAGATCAAGTCGTGGGATAATTATGGCACTGAGCCATTCATGCCATTGGGGCAATGAACACCGCAGGCTTATTCACGTCGTCAGTAATAAGTCGAGCCGGTTTGTTGAGATAAGGCGTTGCTTTGGCTTATATGAAGTTTCATCAAGACATTACTTTTATGGAATAAAAATAGGCCGTAAGTAATGGGGAACATGACACGTGGAGTAAGAAGATGCATGTCGTTGGGCTTGCTACTTCAACCAAGCCGTTAAGAATCAAGCTGCATGTCATTCCCATACCGTCCACTCATCCGCTAACGGTACATATCCATGTCATTATTCACACTTTATCCCAACCAAGTCGTGAGTTCTGTTCAACGACATGGAGGTTAAATCGAAAGCTATATTTCAACGACATGGTGAAGGTTGTGGAAAATATGTGGCATGATGGGGTTGTGTATATAATATAATGTGTGACGCGAAATAATAATAAAAGTAAAGCGGCATCACATGCAGACCAAGAAAAGTCATGTCGCTCCAGATAAAGAAGAAGATATTGTTCTTCTGCCTTTCGAGATGTTAAAGTCGTGAATTAAGGCATGTTGTTGCTAGTACAACACGTGAGTAAACAAAAAGCTTCTTGATGTGGCCAGCTGTCATCGCGTTGGAAGGCTCCAACTAATTATGACGAGGAGGACACTACTTTTAATCTATGTTATCAGTTCCTTTATCTCATGTCGCGGTTGTCCACCTAAAGATAAAAAGGCATTCGTGTCACATGCACTTCGTATCGCAAGCCGCTTTAGAGAAATAAATCCAAGTCCCGCTGTCGATGGAATCCCGTACTGTTTTCAACCATAATCTTGTCTCATACTACCCTATTGAATCATGTCGCCCAGAACAATAGTATGCATGGCGCAGGAAGCAATCTGTGAGTCATGGTAACATGAGTCATGGCGTTTTTCCTGTGTAATTACAAAATTGTCATCCGATCCAAAAATCACCTATAAATACCCTCATACTCTTCACTTGTTTGGAGAAAAAATTCATTCTAAAAGAGGGAGACTCCGCCAAATTGAAAACTCACTTACAACTTCTCTAATGGCTTCTATGAATTCAACAACACTTTTCTAACTTCATGAAGATCAAATCTGAGTCAAAGATCATAAAAGCTCTCTCCAAGTGAATTTAAGCTTCTGGGATCTCATTCAAGTTACATGACAAATCTCTCAAACACCATTCAAACGGTCTCTTATCTTTTCAAATCCTCTCCGAAGTCTAGATAGAACGCGAAGTCAATATGAAATCTACGAAGATCATGGAAAAGGATCAAAGCATACAAGTGATTGAAGATTCATCACAAATGCAACACCCCGCATCCGTTAGTGTCACTCACAAAGGGAATGCACTAAGTTCTGTGGAGCATTGTAAGGTAAAAGATGCAGATGAATTACAAGACAGACAAAAATTAAAACAACGGAAAATAAAATTTTGCTTTATTGATAAAATAGTTTGTACATGATTTCTTTATAATATCAGAGTATCATCTGTCTTACAAAATAAAGAAGCATAAAACAACATTTATACTCCCCAATTGTAGCAAGAGCTAGCCATAGCATCTGAAAAGAGAATCCAAGCAAAACTTCGACAAATCTTCAAGCTGGGAAAGAGTGACAGCCCAACTTAACCTGAGCTATACTATTCCCTCCTTTACTACCGGGGGAGGGTGGGGGGACGAAAGAAAAGAAGACGAAAGAAAAACAGAGTCAGACATAAAGCCTGAGTAAGTTCAGTTACTTCTAGCATGTGAACATGGAAAAACAAAACAACATGAATTAACTGAATACAAGATAACACCATGATGATAGGGTCAGGAAGATTAGACAAGATTAACACAAGATATGCTAAGATAAGATAAACTGGATATGCTCTAATACTTTCGCCGCTTCGCTGTTTCCTTGTTATACTGGTTTCTATATCTCTGCACCACCTAACTAGTGTCCCAACTAGTAATGATAACGTGATCCCAATCCCGGTAATTTCGGTTGCCTTCAGGCATACATTTATTATTTATTACGTAGATCTAATCTAGGGTTTTCTATCAAGTGCTTTCTAGATTCAACTAGAGTTTACGCTATTCGCTGAACGCTTCTCCGATTCAGGGTTTATGCCACCTAGGTCCAACTAGGGATTATGCTACTTGTCGAACGGTGCCCTATAGTCTAGTACACACTACCTAGAGTGGTATATGTTCCTAAACTTACCCCACGCATGTATCGCGAATCGTTATCACTTGTCTAGATGCACATGTCCTGTAATGTGCGGCCCGAGTCCCGTGGCAGGGCTACTCTAGAAACACGGAACTCGGTCGGGAGCTTTTCAGATATCTGCCGGTGCAGATGCTAAGGTCTGTTTTTCTACCAGTGGTTATGGTCCCACGTGACCCATCCCTCAACTAATGAAAGGCAATCCAAGAAAATCAAGCACGAGAACTATACTCCTGCCACCTATGCCCCACTTTTCTATTGGCCAGCCTCACCCATAACTAGATAGCAAGTATATGGTCTGTTGGGAGTTCTCTGCCTTTCTGCATGCGTACTACGATTGACTCAAGATGGTAGGTAGACGGCAAGTTGCTATCACAGGGCTACCGTTTTCTCGCCGAATCACGCTGGTCCGTCCTAGTCTTTAGGTTGCCATATTTTGCAACCAAAGCATACTCTTGGTTCTTCTAACACAGACCTTAACCTCCGTGATCCTAGGAGGATCATCTGCAGCCTCACAGAGGGATACCAAGAGTACCCTCACGTCCCCACGAAGCTACGTGCTTCTAGACCCAGTCCGCTGGAGCCTTTTTCGAAATCGGATAAACGTTTGCTCCTCCTCATGTACTTGTTAAGCGATGTTCTACCATATCGGGTTATTCATCTATTGTGGATCGGCTCAGTTTTCTTGACTAAGGATTATTACTTAGTTATTCCCAACTAAGGTATACCACTTAGTTTCTTTTCCCATAAATCTTGTTAACTAAGGTTTATCACTTAGTTTCTTCAACTGGGGATTTCAACTTAGCTCCTGTTCTCGATTGTTTCTTAACTAGGGTTTACTACTTAGCCTTCTTTCTTGTAAGGTTGGATTGGTTAAGTGTCATTAATCAATTCTTGTTAGCTTAACCCCTTCCTTTGTCATATTAAACTAGCTAAGTGTTATCAGTAGTTCATGTTGACTTAACCCTATCACAAACCAAGTTATATTGGTTAAGTATTTCTAATTTACTTAACCTCACCCACTTATCTAATTATCAGGTTATAACGGTTAAGTGTCCTGAATTTTACTTAACCTCACCCTCCAGTCTAGTTAATATGTTAAATTGGTTAAGTGTATTAACTTTACTTAACCTCACCTTCTAGTCTAGTTAACATGTTAATTTGGCTAAGTATTTTCTTAGTTACTTAATCCCTACAAATCTTGTCTTGTTACCATGTTAAGTTGGTTAAGTGTTCCTATGGACTTAACCCTCCCATTCTAGTTTAACTGTGTTAAGTGTCTGTATGAAGCTAACCACACCCATCGGTTTGGTTATCTTGTTGAATTGGTTAAGTGTCTTTGTTAACTTAACCCTACCAATCTTGTTCTAGCTTTAACTAAATAAATAAAAGCCGCGACCACTCACATTAGACAGATATTGTTGCGATTACTGGATGTGCCGGTTGGTTCCGGGCAGGTTTACATCGCAACTCAGTCTAACCTCGGGTTAGGCATATTCATGTTTTCTAAGTTCAAAGGATTTTGATTAATTTTCAAATCAGGTTTTGAAAGTAACCATCCCGTCCGTCGGATCAGTTAGGGATAGCCAGGGAGAGCAGAAAACTTGTATTTTCCAAACCCAAGCCTAGACACTATCCTCTCTGTCACCCTAGAACTTTCTGGTGTATGTATTAAAAGAGATGCCGTTAATAAACCTTTAATTTGTCTAAATTTACATTTTCTCATTTAGCACAAATTCTATAAATTATTCTTAATTTACTTATTTCATAATTACTCTTTTAATGTAAATTGTCAACATTTATTATTATGGCCCATTTTCCCCTCTATATCATATTTATGCCTTTTTGGTATGTAAACTATACCAAATTAAGTGTCACTAACCATGATTTTGCTAAACATGACAACTACTCCCAATTATGGCCAATTTCAAATTTATTCCAATATACTTACTATGCCAAATTAGCTAATCCAATTCTAATTTAACATTCTAATTACAGTTCATGTCAAACTAGACTTATTATTCTAGTTCACAATTCATGTAAATGCTAGATTTACAAGTCAATACTGGATTCAAATTACACATCCTATAATTCAGGTCAAATTTATCCAATTTGCATGCCATAATACATGTTCCCAATTTGTGCCAATTTCCAAGTTTATAACTATGTTTTAGTAAATTTCATATTTTGTCCAAATCATATTCCCATCGTTCGTATAATCGTGATTCAACCTAGATTATAAATAAATCTAGATTCGTGGATAAAAGGGAATGAACCAAAATGCCATGAAAGAATAGACATAATAACTGGCATAAGATGATAATTCACAGGCATATAGATCTAGTAATATTACGACATGAAAAGGGTTGAATAGTATAGGTTCAAGAACATGGGTAGACCTAACTTAATAAGTAAATTCCCAAGATCAAGATCCAAGGATAACTAGAAATAGAAAGTCAAGCCTAGATCCAACATAATGCCTGTTTGGGGTACAACATGGTTTTGTAACTACAGTGTCATGGGCATAAATAATAACCTTATATCTATAGTCATAGGCAATAAATCCTCACAGTTAATGAATCACAGTCATAGGCGATGTTCATAGTCAAAGAAAAATAATTCTCACAGTCATGAGTCACAGTCATAGGCAATGTTCACAGGCAATGTTCATAGTCAAAGAGGCATATGGTTTTAAGGTCCATAGTTTCATAGTCACAGTCTTATTGGTCATCGAATCATAACAATTCTTAATTAAGTCCAAAGATATAAGCACTGATTCGAATAGAAAGATTTGGCATATACTTTTATTCCTTTAATTTCATGTCACGAATAGAGAAAACGTTCAAATCTAAAATGTAACCGACTTACAGAGATTATATAAGATTCGTAGAAAAACAGTCGTTGAAGTCGTTCGAATCTTCACTTGAATCCTAGCTTGTTTTGAATCTCCTCTTGAAAGTCTTGAGCAGCATTTCCTCGTCTTGATTTATTTTACATATTATTTTATTTATTTATACATTTTCTCAGAGGCAGCATAAGGATAGAAAAGAATTGTGAATAGTGAAGGAGACTAGGGCTGTTTATATAGGATTAGGCGGACGAATCTACGAAGAAAACGAGACCAGGTAGATCAGAATGCACGCAGGCCCAAAAGTGGGTTTTTGTACCCAGGTCGACACCCACGTCGACTGGGCAGTCGACCTGGTTAGGGGGGGTTGACTACCCAGTCGACTCCCTAGTCGACCAGGGTCCTGGGCGAGAATTTTCCCGCCCAGCCCGCTTCTGGGTTTGAATTCGAATTTCGAGCTATTTTCAATTCTGAAATTTCCTGAAACTTCGGAGGGTCATATCTCCTTCATACGGACTCCGATTCTCGCAAACTCGGACTAGTTTTTGAGCAGAATTTCGAGAAGAATGCAATGGTGCAACCTGTTTCCCTTGATTTTGAATTAAAATTTAATTCTGCCTTGATTTGTGAATCCTAGTGTTACAAAATTACGGGGTGTTACATTGTCCTCCACTTAAAAGGATTTCGTCCCCGAAATCTTCAAGTTAGGAAGAACGTGTCCTACCATCCAATCACCCATCTACTCAATCATTCAATCACAGGCATTCATTGTCCTTAAAAGATTTCTAATGCTTTCATGTTTACATGCATAGTGTGTGTATATGAAAAAGAGGCTATGCAGCGGTATAGGATCGTGTAGTATGGAGAATATGATGTAGAATATATAATAGAATAGTAAGCAGTAAATCACACAGTCGATTTATACTGGTTCGGACCACTGTCCTACGTCCAGTCCCAGACTCACTTCTGGAATTTCACTAACACTAAAACCCTCACTTCACCCGGAGGAATAGGTTCACAATTACCCGAACCACTGAACGGGATTTCTTGCCTCAACCACTGAAGAGGACTTCACTAATACAGAATAATGGTTGACTCTTTTGTGTTCTTGATAACACGGATTGTCGAATATTAAGTACACCCTTCCTATAACCTTTCCTTGATGATAATCGTGAAGTGCGTGAAGGAATATGGAAGTTTAAAAGTCTCAAGTATAAAAGTAGATTGCTTTTTAGAACTTAGAGAGCTTTGAATAAGATAGAGAGAATCAGAATAAAATTCGGTTAGGAACAACTTTGATCAAGCCTCTATTTATAATCTATAAAAAGTTACAACTAATCACGAAGAGATTTGATTAAGAGATATGAATTAGAAAGTTGTGACTTTTCATTTTAAATTGCATCTCTTCGTATTCAGATGTCTGAATAAAAATTTCAGATGTCTATTTTGATTTAAAAATGAAACAGCAAGGAAATAGTGTATTTGGTCTAGATTCAGATGTCTGAATTTTTTAATTCAGATGTCTGAATTAAAAAATTCAGATGTCTGTTTCTGAACAAAACCCAAACAGCAAAGAAATAGGCTATTTTAGCCAATATTTAGATGTCTGAATATTTTAATTCAGATGTCTGAATTAAAATTCAGATGTCTGAATTAAAATATTCAGATGTCTGAATATTGTGGTAAGTTCATTTTTCTTTCAGCAGACAGAAGTCTGATTTAAAAATTTTAGACGTCTGTTTTCTGCTTCATGCCTATGCCTTGTGTATGTCTTGTATAAAATCTTATAAATTGAAAACGTGCATGTGTGTGTATCACCAAGGAAGACTTTAACATATAAATCTAGGACTAACAGACTCTTACAACATATTTAATCTTCAATTATAGCTCTTGAATCTGTTGTTGAGTATCTTCCTGCAAGAAAAAGTTAGTCGATAATAATATATATGTACATGTATAGTTGTCATAATCAAAACGCCATATAGCGAGATCCAACATTCTCCCCCTTTTTGATAATGGCAACTGTATATGTAACTCCCCCTGTCAATATGTCAATATGAATATATTATCATATATTTCTCTTTTTGATATCCATGTACGTGTAGGTTAGCTTAGAGGTTTTTTGGTATAATTGTATAGTTGTTGTCATCAAAATCCAACAATAGAGTTTCTAACATTCTCCCTCTTTTTGATGATGACAACTATACAATTTAAAAATATATTCTTTCTATAACATCTTCCTCTTATAATATCTCCCTCTATCAATATACACCTGAATTTCTCCCCCTTTGTCATTATAAAAAAGAATAAGGGAATGTAATAAATATCGTCGTCTTCTCTTTATTTTCTTCCCCTGAATTTGTGATATATGAAAATTTCTCCCCTTGAGTATATGATTATTATATTTCCAGATTCCCTGATTTAACTTTAGGCTCAGTTTTTAAATATATTAGAGATACTGAAATACCCTCCATTTTTTGTTGTGGTATACCTGCAACAAATATTATATATATACTTTGGTACCCACTTTCTCTGTTAGGGTCCAGGGGTTAGAGAGGAGGTAACCATACCCACAAGGGTTTAATGGTACCTTTGAAAATAAAGTTTTTATTTTTAACTACTAAATCAAAATAATCATCAATGTATTTTTCTCTATTTTTCCAATTTACAGGAACCCAAATACTTAGATAATTTCTATTAATATTTCTTTTTGTACTTCTATTATAAATGTTTCTAGTCATAGAAGCATTCAAATTTCTATAGAAATTTGATCTTCGAGTTACACGTGCTTTAGTACTAGCAGTTAAACTTTTGTTATACATGAAAGCATATCTAGTACTAGTTCTATGATTAGTTTTATTATACCCTAAGCCACTTTTATCGTGTAAAGGTCTAGAGCAAGATAAAATATCATTGAAATCATTTTGACCTTTATTAAATTTTGTGAACTTATTTGTACATTTTTCAAATTTGATTCCAAAGTCGTGATTGAAATTTTCAAAAGAAGTCTTGCAATCTTTTAAACCAATTTTCTTATTTAATTCAGAATTCTCCCTTTTTAGAGTACTATTCTCATTTTCGAGACGACAAATTTGAGATCCTGAATTAATTAAAGAAGAGTGTAATTTTTCAAAATTTTCTTTCGAATCAGATGTTTCATTTTGCAAAGTGTTATTATTAACCTTTAAAAACTCATATTCTTTAGATAATTCTAAATTCTTTTCAGTTAAAGCTCCATTCTCTATTTCAAGAGACGAAACTAAAGAATTAGAATTATTTAAAGATTCTTCTAATGATTCATTTCTATTTTTCAAGAGATCGATTTCCTTTAAAAGAACATTGTTTTTATCTTCTAGTCGCTCATTTTCTTTTTGAAGGAAATCTTTTTGAAAAACAAGCTCTTCTAAGGTATTTTCAAAACATTTGGCTTGTTTGACTAAAAAATTGTTTTCTTCTTTTAATTTGGAATTTTCTTGCTCACAATTTTTAGACTTGGCTAAAATAATTGCATTAAGTTTACCCAAACTTTTAAAATCTTTTAATAATTTTTTGTGGTCTAATAAAAGATCTTTATATAATGAATCCTCACATACCGATTGTGATCTTACTTTAGCCATTAAACATTTGCTTTCTTGCTCCGTCGCTTCTGCTTTGTTGTTCTTCCACTTTCTAATGCCTTTACTAGATTTCTTTATTGCCATTTATTCTAGAATGTTGTTACGATCTCTAGAATACCAAGCTTTGATACCAATTGAAAAAGAGCCTATGCAGCGGTATAGGATCGTGTAGTATGGAGAATATGATGTAGAATATATAATAGAATAGTAAGCAATAAATCACACAGTCGATTTATACTGGTTCAGACCACTGTCCTACGTCCAGTCCCAGACTCACTTCTGGAATTTCACTAACTAAAACCCTCACTTCACCCGGAGGAATAGGTTCACAATTACCCGAACCACTGAACGGGATTTCTTGCCTCAACCACTGAAGAGGTCTTCACTAATACAGAATAATGGTTGACTCTTTTGTGTTCTTGATAACACGGATTGTCGAATATTAAGTACACCCTTCCTATAACCTTTCCTTGATGATAATCGTGAAGTGCGTGAAGGAATATGGAAGTTTAAAAGTCTCAAGTATAAAAGTAGATTGCTTTTTTGAACTTAGAGAGCTTTGAATATGATAGAGAGAATTAGAATAAAATTCAGTTAGGAACAACTTTGATCAAGCCTCTATTTATAATCTATAAAAAGTTACAACTAATCACGAAGAGATTTGATTAAGTGATATGAATTAGAAAGTTGTGACTTTTCATTTTAAATTGCATCTCTTCGTATTCAGATGTCTGAATAAAAATTTCAGATGTTTGTTTTGATTTAAAAATGAAACAGCAAGGAAATAGTGTATTTTGGACTAGATTCAGATGTCTGAATTTTTTTAATTCAGATGTCTGAATTAAAATTCAGATGTCTGAATTAAAAAATTCATATGTCTGTTTTTGAACAAAACTCAAACAGCAAAGAAATAGGCTATTTTAGCCAATATTCAGATGTCTGAATATTTTAATTCAGATGTCTGAATTAAAATTCAGATGTCTGAATTAAAATATTCAGATGTCTGAATATTGTGGTAAGTTCATTTTTCTTTCAGCAGACAGACGTCTGATTTAAAAATTTTAGACGTCTGTTTTCTGCTTCATGCCTATGCCTTGTGTATGTCTTGTATAAAATCTTATAAATTGAAAACATGCATGTGTGTGTATCACCTAGGAAGACTTTAACATATAAATCTAGGACTAACGGACTCTTACAACATATTTAATCTTCAATTATAGCTCTTGAATCTGTTGTTGAGTATCTTCCTGCAAGAAAAAGTTAGTCGATAATAATATATATGTACATGTATAGTTGTCATAATCAAAACGCCATATAGCAAGATCCAACAGTATATGTCTTTATCTAATGCAAGATCAGGCGGTCTACTGATTCAGTTGACCTCCTTAATGCGAATCATGTCAGTGCCATGCGTCCAATCATGTATGCAAGCATCCTAGTTATGTAAATACTACATGTGTGCATAGCCATTCATCCATATGCAACATCCATATGATAATATATCAAGTTCAACTTGCAAACAAATACATATCTGTAAATGAAATATGAAAGCGTCCGAACTGACATACGTATGCATATGCATTCACGAGCAACCATTAGCAACCACTCGCAACCATCAACCATAACATGTTTCAAATACATGTTTACATCCAAAAGGGTTTCTACCTAACGATCGATGATACGTCCTAGAGGATATACCATAAAAGCTAGAAACTAGTATGCATAGAATTCCTAGAAAAAGGAATCAAGGATGTACCCTTAAGAAAAAGGGTATGAGGCGCGTATGCCTTATCTTCAATCTCCCATATCACGTCTTCTTGAGCTTTACTCAATTGTACCTTAACATATTCAACTTCTCGATTGCGAAGTTTCTTGACCTCCATTTCCAAAATAAACAAATGTCAACCATGATACTGAGTGTATATACTAGGATGATCAGAGGTCTCTCCTCTTAGCTTATCCATCATGCCATAACTATAAGGGTCGAAAGGTCACTACGTGCTTTTTAGAGTGTCTGCCACAACTATTCATCTCTCATGCAAACCATCCTAGTCGAACTCGACATTCCTCAAGTACAAGCCCCAAAGCCCTAAACCAATATCAGACAAGCACCCAAGGAATATCTCCTCCGAATTTAGACGATCTACGTGAGATGATATAAGCAAACTCGATAGCTATTCTCAAATCCTTACTAACCAAAAATAAACTGGTCGGACCACCAATTGGATTTGAGACTCTAGTGGGATCTTTCTAGTATACAAGTACTATGGTGCAGAGACTCAACTATGGAAGTGGATATGAACAAATGCAAAGCGCTAAAACCAAAGGAAAGAGTACGAACAACAAAAATAGACTCTTCCAACAGAATTTTACTACCTTTCTCCTAGGTACGCTAGGTGGCGAATGTAGGAACATGCCCTTCTGAATATCTTGTCCTTTGCCCTTAATTACATGCCCTATTGCACCATAGTAAAGATACTTCCTCTTGTCTTAGATTTTATAATTCCTTCCTCCTTTGTGAGCTAAATCTACATCCATGAATTCCTCATCTTCTTCCGTGTGTAGTCATGTTGACAAATCTCTCGAAAGCTGCTTCCATCGTACAGAAAACCATATAAGCTTGAAAGAAAACTGGCCGTCGGTGAAACAACTATGGCTATGGATGGAAGCCGGGCACTACTTCGCCCATCGATGAGGTTACCTCCCAGAAAGCCAGGAGCCCCAGAGACTCAAGAAAGAAGGAGACAAGAATTCAAATAGAGGAAGAGAAGATAGTGCGTATGGCTTTAGGGAATATGCCTTTAAAACAAATGTTTACTCTTGAAAATGCTTCTTTTAAAACCGTTTTGAAAGTAATTTTTCAAAGCCTTTATCTGATCTGGTAACCTTCAGCTCTGATACCATGTGTAACACCCCACATCCATTAGTGTCACTCACAAAGGGAATGCACTAAGTTCTGTGGAGCATTTTAAGGTAAAAGATGCAAATGAATTACAAGACAGACAAAAATTAAAACAGCGGAAAATAAAACTTTGCTTTATTGATAAAATAGTTTGTACACGATTTCTTTATAATATCAGAGTATCATCTGTCTTACAAAATAAAGAAGCATAAAACAACATATTATATTCCCAAATTGTAGCAAGAGCTAGCCATAGCATCTGAAAAGAGAATCCAAGCAAAACTTTGACAAATCTTCAAGCTGGGAAAGAGTGACAGTCCAACTTTACCTGAGCTATACTATTCCCTCCTTTACTACCTTGGGGGAGGGAACGGAAGAAAAGAAGACGAAAGAAAAACAGAGTCAGACATAAAGCCTGAGTAAGTTCAGTTACTTCTAGCATGTGAACATGAAAAAAAAAACGACATGAATTAACTGAATACAAGATAACAACATGATGATAGGGTCAGCAAGATTAGACAAGATTAACACAAGATATGCTAAGATAAGATAAACTGGATATGCTCTAATACTTTCGCCGCTTCGCTATTTCCTTGTTATACTGGTTTCTATATCTCTGCACCACCTAACTAGAGTCCCAACTAGTAATGATAACGTGATCCCAATCCCGGTAATTTCGGTTGCCTTCAGGCATACATTTATTATTTATTACCTAGATTTAATCTAGGGTTTTCTATCAAGTGCTTTCTAGATTCTACTAGAGTTTACGCTATCTGCTGGACGCTTCTCGGATTCAGGGTTTATGCCACCTAGGTCCAACTAGGGATTATGCTACCTGTCGAACGATGCCCTCTAGTCTAGGACACACTACCTAGAGTGGTATATGTTCCTAAAATTTCCCCACGCATGTATCGCGAATCGTTATCGCTAGTCTAGATGCACATGTCCTATAATGTGCGGCCCGAGTCCCGTGGCAGGGCTACTCTAGAAACACGGAACTCGGTCGGGAGCTTTTCAGATATCTGTCGGTGTAGATGCTAAGGTCTGTTTTTCTACCAGTGGTTATGGTCCCACGTGACCCCTCCCTCAACTAATGAAAGGCAATCGAAGAAAATCAAGCACGAGAACTATACTCCTGCCACCTATGCCCCACTTTCCTATTGGCCAGCCTCACCCATAACTAGATAGCAAGTATATGGTCTGTTGGGAGTTCTTTGCCTTTCCGCATGCGTACTATGATTGACTCAAGATGGTAGGTAGACGGCGAGTTGCTATCACATGGCTACCGTTTTCTCGCCGAATCACGCTGGTCCATCCTAGTCTTTAGGTTGCCATATTTTGCAACCAAGGCATACCCTTGGTTCTTCTAACGTAGACCTTAACCTCTGTGAGCCCAGGAGGATCATCTGCAGCCTCACAGAGGGATACCAAGAGTACCCTCACGTCCCCTCGAAGCTACGTGCTTCTAGACCCAATCCGCTGGAGCCTTTTTCGAAATCGGATAAACGTTTGCTCCTCCTTATGTACTTGTTAAGCGATGATCTACCATATCGGGTTATTCATCTACTGTGGACCGGCTCAGTTTTCTTGACTAAGAATTATTACTTAGTTGTTCCCAACTAAGGTTTACCACTTAGTTTCTTTTCCCATAAATCTTGTTAACTAAGGTTTATCACTTAGTTTCTTCAATTGGGGATTTCAACCTAGCTCCCGTTCTCGATTGTTTCTTAACTAGGGTTTACTACTTAGCCCTCTTTCTCGTCAGGTTGGATTGGTTAAGTGTTATTAATCAATTCTGGTTAGCTTAACCCCTTCCTTTGTCATATTAAACTGGCTAAGTGTTATCAGTAGTTCATGTTGACTTAACCCTATCACAAACCAAGTTATATTGGTTAAGTATTTCTAATTTACTTAACCTCACCCACTTATCTAATTATCAGGTTATAACGGTTAAGTGTCCTGAAGTTTACTTAACCTCACCCTCCAGTCTAGTTAATATGTTAAATTGGTTAAGTGTATTAACGTTACTTAACCTCACCTTCTAGTCTAGTTAACATGTTAATTTTGGCTAAGTGTTTTCTTAGTTACTTAACCCCTACAAATCTTGTCTTGTTACCATGTTAAGTTGGTTAAGTGTTCCTATGGACTTAACCCGCCCATTCTAGTTTAACTGTGTTAAGTATCTGTATGAACCTAACCCCACCCATCGGTTTGGTTATCATGTTGAATTGGTTAAGTGTCTTTTTTAACTTAACCCTACCATTCTTTTTCTAGCTTTAACTAAATAAATTAAAGCCGCGACCACTCACATTAGACAGATATTGTTGCGATTACTGGATGTGCCGGTTGGTTCCGGGAAGGTTTACATCGTAACTCAGTCTAACCTCGGGTAAGGCATATTCGTGTTTTCTAAGTTCAAAGTGTTTTGATTAATTTTCAAATCAGGTTTTGAAAGTAACCATCCCGTCCGTCAGATCAGTTAGGGATAGCCAGGGAGAGCAGGAAACTTGTATTTTCCAAACCCAAGCCTAGACACTATCCTCTCTGTCACCGTAGAACTTTCTGGTGTATGTATTAAAAGAGATGCCGTTAATAAACCTTTAATTTGTCTAAATTTACATTTTCTCATTTAGGACAAATTCTATAAGTAAATTATTCCTAATTTACTTATTTCATAATTACTCTTTTAATGTAAATTGTCAACATTTATTATTATGGCCCATTTTCCCTCTATATCATATTTATGCCTTTTTGGTATGTAAACTATACCAAATTAAGTGTCACTAACCATGATTTTGCTAAACATGACAATTACTCCCAATTATGGCAAATTTCAAATTTATGCCAATATACTTATTATGCCAAATTAGTTAATCCAATTTTAATTTAACATTCTAATTACAGTTCATGTCAAACTAGACTTATTATTCTAGTTCACAATTCATGCAAATGCTAGATTTACAAGTCAATACTTGATTCAAATTACACATCCTACAATTCATGTCAAATTTATCCAATTTGCATGCCATAATACATGTTCCCAATTTGTGCCAATTTCCAAGTTTATATGTATGTTTTAGTAAATTTCATATTTTGCCCAAATCATATTCCCATCGTTCGTATAATCGTGATTCAACATAGATTATAAATAAATCTAGATTTGTGGATAAAAGGGAATGAACCAAAAAGCCATGAAAGAATAGACATATAACTAGCATAAGATGATAATTCACAGGCATATAGATCTGGTAATATTACGACATTAAAAGGGTTGAATTGTATAGGTTCAAGAACATGGGTAGACCTAACTTGATAGGTAAATTCCCAAGATCAAGATCCAAGGATAACTAGAAATAGAAAGTCAAGCCTAGATCCAACATAATGCCTGTTTGGGGCACAACATGGTTTTGTAACTACAGTGTCATGGGCATAAATAATAACCTTATATCCATAGTCATAGGCAATAAATCCTCACAGTTAATGAATCACAGTCATAGGCGATGTTCATAGTCAAAGGAAAATAATTCTCACAGTCATGAGTCACAGTCATAGGCAATGTTCACAGGCAATGTTCGTAGTCAAAGAGGCATATGGTTTTAAGGTCCATAGTTTCATAGTCACAGTCTTATTGGTAATCGAATCATAACAGTTCTTAATTAAGTCCAAAGATATTAGCACTGATTCGAATAGAAAGATTAGGCATATTCTTTTATTCCTTTAATTTCATGTCATGAATAGAGAAAACGTTCAAATCTAAAAAGTAACCGACTTACAGAGATTATATAAGATTCGTAGAAAAACAGTCGTTGAAGTCGTTTGAATCTTCACTTGAATCCTAACTTATTTTGAATCTCCTCTTGAAAGTCTTGAGCAGCATTTTCTCGTCTTGATTTATTTTACATATTATTTTATTTATTTATACATTTTCTCAGAGGCAGCATAAGGATAGAAAAGAATTGTGAATAGTGAAGGAGACTAGGGCTGTTTATATAGGATTAGGCGGACGAATCTAGGTAGAAAACGAGACCACGTACATCAGAATGCACCCAGGCCCAAAAGTGGGTTTTTGTACCCAGGTCGACACCCATGTCGACTGGGCAGTCGACCTGGTTAGGGGGGGTCGACTACCCAGTCGACCTGGGTCCTGGGCGGGAATTTTCCCGCCCAGCCCGCTTCCGGGTTTGATTTCGAATTTCGAAGCTGTTTTCAATTCTGAAATTTCCTGAAACTTCGGAGGGTCATATCTCCTTCATACGGGCTACGATTCTCGCAAACTCGGACTCGTTTTCGAGCAGAATTTCGAGACGAACGCAATGGCGCAACTCGTTTTCCTTGATTTTGATATTTTAAAATTTAATTCTGCCTTGATTTGTGAATCCTAGTGTTACAAAATTACGGGGTGTTACAACAAAGCTAAAAGATCTCTACATTTTATTCCACTACAACAAAAAACACTTTTCGCAACAGGCGATATCTGTTGCAATAGACCTATTGCAACAGGCCTACACCCGTTGGTATAGCCGAAGTTGCTAAAATTCTGCAACATTTTTTGCCTGTTGCAATAAGATGTTGCGGTATACTTTTTTGCAATAGGCTTTTGCTGTTGCAACAGATCATTTTGCAACAGTATATGCCTGTTGCAATAGATTCATAAATCTATAAAAAAAAAAATTACATCTTGTAGATATTACATATTAAATGTATTTGTTTTAGTAATAGTGCATATCACATAATGGAATAAACAAATAAAATATTTATTTTAACAAAGTTTTAATAGTACAAACAATTACAACAAAAATTTCTACAATTTTCATACATCATTCATATATAACAATTTCTTCTCTCACACAACGCATTTATTTCGAATAGAATATTTTCTAAACAATTTTCAGACAAATCGGTTATCTATATTAAAAAACGGGCAAGTAATCACCTCCTTCCATCAATAGCCCTTGGATCAGAACGATCTTCACATTTTTTGCCACAAACTTTGTTGTCGGAATTAGAATGTTCACAGTATTCTGAGAACTTATCGAGAGCGTCTTTAAACCAATTGTCAGTTCATTTCAGAGCTGCATCGGGAATTGTGAGCCATCCTCTACTTTGACTGCTTTGTTCAGGCCAAGATTCCAGTACTTCTTCCACATGCAAGGAAAACATGATGTGAGCTTTGCAACATCCTTCAAGGCTGAACTCATGATGGCTTTAACTTATGAATTCATATTTCCTCAAAAATTCCTATAGTTCACCTTTGACGCCTGCTTCTTCCATGCAGAGTCTGCAGGCATGTGTTTCTTGTTCATGAACCTTGTTACATGCAACTTAGTGTCATCAGGTTGGTTAATATATACATGTCCACTGTAATTTAACGTTAAAATACCATATGTAAAATGAATGCAATTTGGGAACAATACCTTTCGCTGACAAATAGCCTACCAACTACGAAGCCTCTCTCTTCAGCGGTTTGATAATCCTTCGATTGAGGAAAATTATATGGCCAACTTCTCACTTTAGTTTTCATCTGAAATACATACTATTTAATATTAAAGACACGCATTAACATTAATGATATCTATATGTATTCACAGATATACATATCATGATAATAAATTTTCTAATTCCATAACATGTTAAAATCTGTGCTTATACTACAATATTTATAAAGTTGTACATCATGCAAACTGATCATTATTTACATGCAGTGCCTGCTTTCACAATTATAAACAACATGCGTGTTTATGAAAGCACTAATATATGCTTTCAGTAAGATCCAATATAGTTCAGTCTTGTACAAACATAAGCTACAAGTACCCTACACTTATGCCATATATATTGCTTCATGAAAACACGTTGAAAATGGTTTTAACTATATGATTCAATCACCATGTAAATCTAATACAAATATTGTCTCACTGTTGACACCTACATTTACACAGAAATGCTTAAGACACTTAAACAACAAGTGGCACAGCTTAGCTTTGAAAAACCATTACTATATATTGTTTATGTAACATGATCTACCCATCAGTGCCAACAAGGGATTCCGTATACAAATTATACCAATACAGTAACATGAAAATTACTTAGACATTAATCAAGTCCTCAGTACAGAAATGCTTATAACTCTTTATTTTGAATACAAATAATTCCTTCACTCAGTTTACAAAAAAAAAACAAAAAAAACAAAAAAAAAAACAAATACAGTGGGACTCAGCATGTCTAATACAATTGCAAGGTTCATCATTACTTATTTAAAATAATACTAAACCTTCAAGTACATATATAAGACTATGACTCGTTTAGCATTTATAAACTTATACAGTTTTATCAGTTTTCAACAACTCACCAACATATATCTTTATAGTTTACAAAATACACCAGATGACAGATACCTATCCATTCAGGTACTAGAACAATGAGGCAGATGATCCAATATATGCTTACATGCAGATGTATATGCATATCCATTCAAATTTAGGTTTTCTATAATTGCATCCAAAATGAATCATCAGCACAGCCATACATCCAAGCATTCAAACGCACTCATTCAACCAAGAAATGCATCCATAACATTATTCATATGGCATCAGGGCTGGTCTTACGCATTTTGGTAACTAAAGCCAACTGCAAAACATAGGCCTTCTATAGAAATTTATACTATTATAGTTAATTACATCATCAAAATAATTTATTTTCTTTATATATAATAAGAAGAGGAAAAAAGAAATAATTTTATTCGTATCAATAATTCAAGTTATACGACAAAACTGATATTAATTATTTATGTAAATTTTCAAACCCTTTTGAATTTCAAAATTACTATTATTGTTTTCATTTTTAAGTTGATTGACCATATCGTTTTCAAATGATAAAAATGACAAACCATTTAATATTTCTTATGAGGTTGTTGAATGATGATAATGCAATAAGCATACACCGTCTATGAAATAAAAACTGAACATTTATTATGAATTTATAGCTAAAACTAACTGAACATGATCAAAAAAAAAAAACACACATTTATTATGGAATCATATGGGAAAGTCAGAAAGATGTAGCAATTCATTTTAACTAGTATAAAGAATAAAAAGAACAAGACTGCAACTGCATGTTACAATGTTTTACCATCTTCTTTTTCATTCCATTCGTGTTAAAATGCAAATTCTTAAACCGGAGATATTAGAATTGAATGTACTGTAATATTGCCTAAGGGGTTAAAAAAAGGTCAAACAATATAGCCATAAAGATATTAAAAAGACACAACTAAGATGTTGTTTTAATCACATGAATGAGTTCACTAATGTTGAATTATTATTGTTTTTTCTTGGAGTTGTCTCAAATCAAAATCAAACAATTTCAGCAAGATATTGTTAGCTTTTGTTGATTATAACTATAGTTACAACTACGAAAAAGTAAAATACCAACCATATGAATCACTGATTGGTATCTTATAACTTACACGAATTATATATAGGTATTTCTTATTGTTGATTCAACTTAAAAAAAAACCTTATACTGTCCATCAAAATAGACCACAACAGCTCAAAAGCACATGTTAGTCATAAGATTAATGAAGTAAATACTAACTCAAATCATGTTCACCACTGGATGAACTCTTTCCCAAATCGAACTTTGCAAATCAAATAACAATCTAAAACATATCAATTTTGATTTAGTACAAAAAAAACCTTGATACACGATTAACAAACCTAAAATATTAGAACATAATGATCAAATTTAAATCGGCATCAGTACATAATTACATCACATAATGTTGTTTAAAAATTAGAAGTACAAGTAACTAGAAATCAGAACCTGCAAAAATTAATAGTCCATAAGTAGTGCCTTTTCATAAACTTACAACTGTGGTGTGCGCCTGGACCTTATTTGTTTTAAGATTTCTCCTTTCCCATCAATTTCATTATCTGGAGAAGAACTCGAACTCGTTGTCTATTGATTTAGAGATGGATTCGTCGTCGCTTGCCTTTCTGGTGCTATTGCTTTTCACCATGCTATTCTCATGAGCCTCGATTAACAACTGCAATATTCGATTTTTTCTTTTACAGATCGGGATTTTGATTTTCGTTTCATCTTGTTTTTTTTACTGCCGACGGCTCAATCCTTTTTATCTACACAGCTATGGTTAGGTTAGGGTTTATCCTTGTTGCCAATTACCCTTTTTACCCTTAAGTTTTTAAATTGGCCTTATTCAACTCTTAAGCCCATTTTAACAGCACTTAAATCAATTTTCAAACTGCACAATACACAAACAAATGTTTTATGTTCATTCACAATATCTAACATGCAAATAGTGAACATATTATTTTTGAAATATTTTTTTTCAACTGCTATTATCTAATAGAAATATTAGATGCATATGAAAGTATGTACTAAATATTAAATATAATTATTAATTATGATATAGAATATTAAATACGAAATTTTACTTCTTAATTATTGTGATTGTTTATTAATTGTGAATTGTGAATGTTTGCTTATTAATTATTATAAATCATTGATTTTCTAACATGCATTGTGAACTAACAATTATTCAAAATTAGTCATTAATTTTATATATTGATTTTTATTAATTTTTGACTTCTTAACAATCAGTTATTAAAAAATATATTTCAATAATGTTTAACTATTAGTAGTTTTACTTCTTAATTATAACTGAATATTACTTGTTAAATACAATATATGATGAATACTGATAAATTATTTAATATTCATTGTTAATTAAAATTATTAATTATTAAATGTAGTAAATAATTGTTAAATATAATTTGCACACTATTAATAAATAACCATGATAAATTATTAACATATTAATTGATTTCAATTAACTATTATTACTTAATACTTATCAAATTATAACTGAATATTACCTATTACTTCATCCTTCTGGATTTAATAGTAATTATTTATTATGAATTTATTAATTATTTATTACTTATTTAATATTTAAACATATTCATGTTTCAAATTAATTATTAATTATTATCCATTACTTATTATTAATTTATTATTATTTAATAAATATTTATTTATTATTTTTTAAATGTTATTTATTATTATTTGTTAATTATTAATTATTATTTAATTATCAGTTATAAATATCACTTTACAATACTTAAATTTTATTATTAATTAATAATGATTAAATATTAAATATTAATCTTAATTATTGTATAATTATTACTAGTAGTTAATTATTTAGTAGTGACTATATAAAATTAATTATTAAAAGTTAATCATTTAACAGTAACTATTTAAACTTAATTATTAAAAATTAATCATTAAATGCTTATACTTATTTTTAATATGTTTTTCGCAACTTGCTTTAGTAGTTGTAAAAAATACAGTTATTGCAACTGGCGAAAACAGTTGCTAAAGATATTTATTTGCAACTGGCTTGGAAGCGCAGTTGCAAATAATATGTTTGTTGCAACTATTTTGGAAGTACCGTTGCTAAAAGTATGTTATTGCAACAGGAAGAAAAGCGCAGTTGCGAAAAATATGTTTTTCGCAACAGAAAGAAAAAGCCTGTTGCTAAATCTTATCTATTGCAACTGCTATAATAGGTCTGTTGCTAAATATCATTTGCTGCAACTGTCCTTTGTTGCCTGTTGCAAATAGCTAGTTGCAATAGGGTATTTTTCTTGTAGTGTTCGCTAAAATCAAGTGAAATTAGATTATAAAAAGAGTGAAAAGAGAGTAAAAGAAAGAGATGAATGTAATGAAGGAAAATTCTTATGTTGTAAGCTCAAATATCATAATAAGAATTGATTAAAAGTGGACGTAGATTCATATTGAATCGAACCACTATAAAGCTTTGTGTTTTCTACTTGCATTTCAATCATTGTGTGGCTCCACTTATCATTTTTTGTGAGACATTTTCTTCACATTTTTGGTGTTAAGCCCAATTTTAGGGAAACACAGATCTCCCATTTCACCGTGGTGTATTATCTCTTTGACTTTTGAATTTTGATTGTACTAGTAACTTGTTTGTTTCCAAATATGCTTTCGCTTCTGCGATACTCTGATTGTACTGGTAATTTTGATCGATGTTTATGTTATTGACATAGAAATGTTTCTTGATTAGTTGATTTGTTATGAATTATTATATCAATATATGGAAAAATAAATCTGCTTATAGGTTTAACAAGGATGAGACCGTTAACGTGAAATAGAAGTTAATAAACTCAGTAAAATGTTTCAATGTTATTGTCACTATCTGTATGTATTCATTTCCAAATTCTTCAATTTTCTACTAGTACCTATTACCTATTAAAGCATTCCAAACTTCTAGATTTAGCTGCATGAGGATTAAAATGCAACCAATTTCTGATAATTGTGAAATTCATGACTTCAATGGTAATAGGAAGAATGTCGTTAACTTATCTTTTTATAGGATCGTTATATAATGAATTCGAATATATAGATTTCACCATTATCAAGACAGATAATTAGGGAATATGATCGAGTACCTTGAGACTCAAGCATTGTTAGCCTGGTATTTTGACTAATCAACACATATGACCAAATTAGCTAAAATTAATTTTCAATTTTGCCTTGTGCTTGTTAAGTGAATGTGATTTAAACTTCATAACAATAATACTACGTATTTTGCCATATTCTGTTCAAGTATTCATCCAATGGCAAAGGTTCAGATGTGGGAATCCAGAACTGCAGGCACGGTTACATGTGCATAACATAAGGAAATACCAATTAGTTTCAGTCCTACGCATGCTTGGAAATTAATAATATTATATTTACAGGCTTCGAGTTTATTGGCATTTTCAATTTAAGATTCTTTTCATGTAATAATTTTATTTTTATTATTTCAGGAGTGCAGCTTGTTTGCTCAAGACAAACTGCAATCACCGGTTCATATGTAAACTCTGAACCTCCAATTGACTGCAAAGCTAAATGAGAATCACGTTCGTCAAAGCACAACTTTGAATGAGAATAACAAAGAACAAGTACAGTCACCAAGTCTTACCACTTTCTAGTTTCCCTTTGGTGAATGGTTATCAAATCCATAGTCGCAGTTACAAAAGAAAACTAATGCAGTAACAATGTATGCTTGAATTTCCAAAATGCAAATGATGGTGATTCAGATGAACATATTCTGGTGCAAATGAGTGATGTCTATTTTTCAAAAATTCAAAAGAAAGCGAAAACGAAAATGAAAAAAGGAAAAAAAAAGGAAAAAATGAGAGCGAGGAGGGAGAATAAGGGAATAAAAAACATCTCTACTTTTATGCATGTCTATATTCGATTCATAGGATTCATAAAGTTCAAATTTTAAGTCGAAACTGATTTTGAATATGCTTCGTCGATTCTTGGTATTCATATTTTAATAGATTGTGTATGTTCGTAAGCCAGAAATTGTGTTCGCTATTGGCTATCAAATAACATTCAAGTATATATAAGTATTGATCTTCTTCCTGAAGTAGAATTTTGCATCTTTGAAATCAATTTCCTTGTTTGAGCTTCCACATGCAAGCCTTAAGCTTAATTTTCTTTCTAGTTGAACACATGAATGCAACAAATTCGAATACATTACTTGATATTTTTGGTTTGAACATGAGTTTAATACTTTTTTCCTTCAATTACGAACTTGTAACTTTTGGGTCATGATCTGAAAATTGAATCATAGTCGGAGGGATTTCGTTTGGAACGAGATCTAAATCGCTGGATTTTATATGGCATCACTCTTGAGATTCAGATCTAATAAGTTTTGCTACATAGCTAAATGTCTTGCCTCTGTAATTGATGGTCATTGACAAATTAGTTCCATTTCTACACCAATTATATAGTTACATAGGGGGCAGGTTTCATGGCACTCCTTTGATAACTTCAGTTACACTATCTGATATGCTATGTAAGTACGGATTTTTTTAAAACTATATTATATTATGTCTGCAGAAAACTTTGCTCTTATAAATCATTTGTAAAATGTCTTGCTTTGATTTGTTATGTTAGTTATATGTTTAGTATATTATCATTGTAACTGTTTTGTCTTAATAGTAGCGATATTTTTGTTATGTAGCTATTTGCTAAACTATATAGAAACAGTATAGTTTAAATCTGAAATAGGAAGCATTTGGAATTGCTGCTTGCCTACCAGGTGATACATATTACCCTTATATGAATAATGTCGGACCCGATAATTACTTATACGTCATTTGTTATAAAGCCAGTTTTGTATGGTGTAGATACATTTTATCACCTACATTGGATTGATGATTTTTTCATGTGAAGTTATCGTATTAAGCATCAGTTATAAGGGAAATAAATGTATCAATAACCTGTGTTTACTTAAATTTATTATTTTATGTCAATAACGGATGGAAATGCTCCAAAAAAGATTAAGTTTAATTGAAATGGCTTCGCTGTTTATGCATGGCTTCCAAGGTGAATTGCCCCGTGGATCAGCAAGGATGAAATATATGGATGATCAACAGGGATAAGAGTAGTCAGGCTTGTGAAATGCGATGACCAGCATGTGAATTTACGATGAAATGAACCTGACTTACATGGCTAGCCAATGCTTAGGGGACAGTTTCTTGAACATTTCCAGTTGAAAGTAGTAAAAGTTGAGAACAAAATAATGCCAAAGCTTATTTTCCATACAACGGTGTGACCCTAAACCATTCTATCACTTTGATGAATCTAATGCTGCACTTGATCCTCAATACAGGACCACCATTGGAAATCCAAACATTTATGTCTAATTCATAATTTTAATTCAGCATTCAGAACACGAAGCAACCAACAAGTGCTAGTAACTAATTTTACACAAGATTAATCTTACAAGTTTGTTCTCAAATGGTTCTAAAAAATTGTGGATTGCTTTAACGTATGTCATTGGTTTTTTAATTTATTTACTTGCAGGCAGTGGCGGACCTAGCATGGTGGTTCAGCTAGGGCAGAGCTCACAACTCAGCTGGGGCAGGCTGTGGAAATCTTTTTTCTTTTTGTATTGAGTTTGGAACTTTGAGATAGGGCATTGGCCCTAGCTCAGCAGTATGTGTGTCCGCCCCTGCTTGCAGGTAAAAGTATTGAAGCATCGACGAGTTTTCCACCTGGGTCATCGGTATTTTTGGGGAAATTGGGCTATCTATAGTTTATGCTGATGGTGTTGGAAATATAATTTGAAATGTTGACTTATTAAATAATTAATATTTGCATTGTAATCATGTATCTAGAATATTAAAGTGGCATGTCTATTGGTTGTTGTAAAGACATGTCTATTGAGTGAATGGTTATGTAAACCACTATAAATATGTGGTCATGTTGTAAGTTGAGAGCAAGAAATTAAAAGAAGTTCTTCATTTTAAATTAAGCACTCTTCCTCTAATTTCTACTCCTCTAACAAAGTGGTATCAGAGCGAGGTTAGTAAAGCTGTGATAAAATGGCAAACAATGGAATGTTTTCCTTCCAATATCCTCATCTCACAAAAGAAAATTATGAAAAATGGTGTATTCGAATGAAAGCTTTACTTGGTGAACAAAAAGTGTGAGAGATCATAGACAAAGGCTACGATGAGCCAGAAATTGAAGCTGCATTATCTCGAGCGGAGAAGGATGCTTTAGCAAAGACGAAGGAAAAAGATCAACTTGCACTTAGCCTCATCCATCAATGTTTGGATGATTCAATGATAGATAAAATATCTGATGCAGCCACATCAAATGAAGCCTGAGAAATTTTGAAAAAATCTTTTCAAGGAGTTGATAAAGTAAAAAAGGTTAAGCTTCAATCACTAAGGAGTGATTTCAAAGCGATGAAGATGAGTGAATCCGAATCGATTTCGGATTATTGTACAAGGGTGAAGGCGAATGTGAATCAATCAAGAGGCTATGGCGAAAAAATCGAAGATGTTCGAGTGATGGAGAAGATTCTTTGTTCTTTGACACCGAAGTTCGATTATGTTGTGTGTGTCATTGGAGAAACGAAGGACCTCGAAGAAATGACAGTAGAAAAATTGGAAGGTTCTTTATGTGCTCAAGAAGAGAAAATTAAGAGAAGACAAGAAGAACCACAAGAGCAAGTTCTTAAAACTAAAGCAACTTTGAAAAATGAAGAAGGAGAAAAGCAGTGCTTTAGAGGAAGAGGACGCAGATATGGACGAGGAAGAGCACGTGGAAAGCAAGGACGTGAACAAGAAAGAAGCAATGGTGAAAGTTCAAATAATGATGAGAGAAATCCTTCATATTTTAGAGGCCATGGAAGAAGTCGAGGAAGAGGCCATGTAAATTATCAAAGATCAAATGATAGAAGGTGTGACAAGTCCAAAATTGAATGCTACAAACGTCATTGATTTGGACATTATTCATGGGAATGTCGAGAATCTGCTAATACTGAAGAAAGAGCCAATCTTGTTAATGATAACCAGGAAGTTGAAGAATCCACCTTGTTGCTAATTGAGAAAAAGGAAAAAAAGGAAGTTAAAAGTTCATGGTATTTGGATAATGATGCTAGCAATCATATGTGCGGATACAAAGAAAAATTTGTGGAGATCAATGACAAGGTGAAAGGTAATGTTTCCTTTGGACATTCTTCGAAAATTCACATTGAAGGCAAAGGTACAATTCTCATCTCTTCATAGAATGGTGACCACAAATTGATCTCTGATGTTTATTATGTTCCTAAACTAAGAAGCATTATTCTTAGTCTCGGACAATTTGTTGAGAATGATTATGAAATTTTGGTGAAAGATAATTATCTTTGGCTTAAAGATAGAAACAATAACTTGATCGCAAAGGCGGGCATGTCACGGAACCGGATGTTCAAATAGAATGTCCAAACTGTTGAAGCAAGATGCTTGAAGGTTAATGTACAAGATGTAGCATGGTGTTGGCACATGAGATTTGGACACTTGAACATTGGATCATTGAAAGCAATGGGAGAAAAGATGATGGTAAAGCGGATGCCTGCAATTGAAAATCAAAATCATTTGTGTGAAGCATGTCTTCTTGGCAAGCATGCAAGGAAAAGTTTTCCAAAGAAAGCAACATCTATAGCCTCCAAACCACTTGAATTGGTGCATACGGATATTTGCGGGCCTATCAATCCACCGTCTTTTGGTAAAAGTAAATATTTTATACTCTTTATTGATGATTATAGCAGAAAAACATGGGTTTATTTTCTCAAATAGAAATCAGAAGCTTTCACCACATTCAAAAATTTCAAGATGCAAGTTGAGAAAGAAAGTGGCTATAATATCAAGTCATTGCAGTCTAATTGGGGAGGCGAGTTCACTTCAAAGCAATTCAATGATTTCTGTGCAGCAAATGGAATTCGTCGTCCTCTCACTGTTCCTATATCACCTCAGCAAAACGGCGTGGCGGAGAGAAAAAATAGATCAATTCTTAATATGGCAAGGTGTATGCTTAAAACAAAAAATATGCCAAAGGAGTTTTGGGCAGAAGCCGTTTCTTGTGCTGTGTATTTATCAAATCGCTCTCCAACTTTGAATGTTAAGGATCAAACCCCTCAAGAAGCATGGAATGGAAAAAGGCCAAGTGTCCATCATTTGCGAGTATTTGGAAGCATCGCTTATGCTCAAGTTCCATAGCAAGAGCGTTCAAAGCTAGATGATCGAAGTGCCAAGTATGTTTTTGTTGGATATGATTATCATTCCAAAGGATACGGGTTGTATAATCCTAACAATGGCAAAGTGGTGGTAAGTCGTGATGTTGAATTCAATGAAGGAGCAACTTGGGATTGGAATGGACAGCAAGAGAGCACATATAATTTTCTTCCATATTTTGATGATGATCAAGAATCAGAGAACGTTGAAACTATACAAGAACCTTCATCTCCAGTTTCAAATCTTGAAGGCTCAAATGAAAGGCTGCCAAAGATGAAATCCCTTGCTGATTTATATGAAAGAAGTGAAGAAATTACTCTTAATAATGATGAATTCTATTGTCTTTTTGCAGATAGCGAGCCAATAAAATTTCAAGAAGCCGTGCAAGACAAGAGGTGGAGAGACGCTATAGATGAAGAAATTAAATCCATTGAAAAAAAATGACACATGGGAATTAACTTCTCTTCCCAAAGGTCATGAATCCATTGGCGTTAAATGGATATACAAGGTGAAAAGAAATGCAAAAGGAGAGGTAGATAAATATAAAGCAAGACTTGTGGCGAAGGGCTATAAACAAAAGCATGGAGTTGATTATGATGAAGTGTTTGCTCCAGTTGCACGTATGGAGACTATTCGCTTGTTGATTTCTCTCGCTACTCAAAAGAAATGGAAAATTTACCAAATGGATGTCAAGACGGCTTTTTTGAATGGATATCTTAAAGAAGAGGTTTATGTTGATCAACCATTGGGCTACGTAGCTGAAGGGAATGAAAAGAAGGTACTCAAACTCATGAAATCGTTGTATGGATTGAAACAAGCCCCACGAGCATGGAACAACTGCATCAACCAATACTTTCAAGATCACAGGTTTGTTCGTTGCTTAAATGAGCATTCTTTATATTTTAAGTTTCACAATAATGTAGATGTTATGTTTGTTTGCATTTACGTTGATGATCTCATTTTCACGGGCAATAATCACGATTTATTTGATGAATTTAAAAGTTGCATGTCGACAGAATTTGAGATGACAGATTTGGGGCAAATGACATATTATTTGGGATTGGAAGTGAAACAAATGGAGGAAGGTATATTTCTTTCTCAAACAGGTTATGCAAAGGAAGTGTTGAAAAGGTTTAAGATGATCGATTGCAATCCCGTGAACACACCCATGGAAGCTGGAATGAAATTGTCCAAGTTTGAAGATGGAGAAAAGGTAGATCCTACTCTTTTCAAAAATCTTGTAGGAAGTTTGAGATATTTGACAAGTACAAGGCCCGACATACTTTATGCCGTTGGAGTGATAAGTCGTTTCATGGAGACTCCTACTTCTGTCCATATGATTGCAGCTAAGCGAATTCTTCGTTACATTAAAGGAACGCTTGATTTTTGAATATTTTATTCCTCATCCAATGATCTTCTGTTGCATGGATTTTGCGATAGTGATTTTGCTGGTGACATCGATGATAGAAAGAGTACTACGGGTTTTGTATTTTTCTTGGGTGATTGTGCTATTTCTTGGTTATCAAAGAAGCAATCTATTTTCACATTGTCAACCTGTGAGTCTGAATATGTTGCTGCAAGTTCAAGTACATGTCATGCTTTATGGTTAAGAAAGCTGCTGAAAGAACTTCATTTGCCGCAAAAAGGAGCTACTGAAATCTGCATTGATAATAAACCAGCACAAACAGTTGCAAAGAACCCGATATTTCTTGATCGAAGCAAACATATCGACACGAGATATCATTTTATTCGGGAATGCATTGCCAACAATGAAGTGGAGCTGAAATATGTGAAAACTCAAGATCAAGTTGCGGATATTTTTACCAAGCCATTGAAGATTAAAGATTTTCGAAGAATGAGAGCTATGCTTGGAATAAGAAAAGAAATTTCAAATTAGGAGGGAGTGTTGGAAATATAATTTGAAATGTTGACTTATTAATTAATTAATATTTGCATTGTAATCATGTATCTAGAATATTGAAAAGGCATGTCTATTGGTTGTTGTAAAGACATGTCCATTGGGTGAATGGTCATGTAAACCACTATAAATATGTGGTCATTTTGTAAGTTGAGAGCAAGAAATTAAAAGAAGTTCTTCATTTTAAATTAAGCACACTTCCGCTAATTTCTACACCTCTAACAAGTACATGCATAGTTGGAGTGCAATAAATGATGTTCTAAGGAGGTATATATTTATTTCTCCTTATTTCATAGCATCTGATTATTGTACATCTGCGCGCAATACCAAAAATATGTATTTATTTGTTAGGGTGGTGGGTTGCATGTGCAACCCCTGGTCATATATGTGTGGGTATGCAGTATTTCGTGTTTGAGTTTGCAACTGTGAGTGCGACAGTGGTTAATTGTGGTTATGTGTGCAAACTTCTATGTGCATTGTTGTGTTCTTATGCTCAACAGAACCAAGATAGCGAAAATATTGTCATAAAGCATTCTTTACAGCTGGTTTAGGCGGTTTTAAGGTTTGTACATCGGTCTTTTGCATTAGTCTTTTCTCCCGAAATGCCGACTAGCTGTGGATGTTGCTTTTCACTTTATTGTTTATGTGAATATATACTTGCATGTTTTACGTTAAAAAAATTCTAGTTATCTATTTTATTTAGCTGGGTTCCACCGAAGGCTTTTAAATTTGGAATTATTGATCCAATAATCGGTTGGTTGTTGATAATGAAAACATTCCACTTGCGCTCAAAAAGAAGGAATGAAACTACAAGTGTTTGATCTTGGAGCTGATGGAAATGGTCCACTTAAGAAAATTGTTGAAGACAACAGTCTTACAGATCCAAGAGGAATACAAAACCTTGCCTATCAATCTTTGCTATTGATGTTTGTAAAGTGCTTAGAGCAGTTTATCTAGAGTACAATGATAACACTACATTCCTGACGTTTTGCTTGCTTAGGTTTAGGCTGATTAGTTGATAATTTCACATCATCTGCAATAAAATGCATATCATCGGTATTTATGCCTGCGTAGTTATATTAGTACTGACATTTGTATGTTGGCATGGTAACACTGTATGACACTGGTGTCATTCAAGCGTGTGCGAGCGTGGTATAGAATGACAAATTTATAACAGCTTTATCTATACTCAAATGAAAGTAGTTTACTTCATGAATAAGTTAAGTATCTTGTAAGTGATATGATTTTATTTCCTAATATCAATCGTATATACAATAATTAATTTAAGTTAGACCCGTCTAAATGCATTTCTTATTTGCTTCTGTATTTTGCACATCAAGATATCCTTTGTGCTGGTAGATTAGCCGAAGAAGATTTGAAATGGCATGATTCCACTACTGATGGATCTATTCAAACATCTGTTAACAATATCGTTGATGAGGTTATCTCTAGCTCTTTATTTATGTTTGGCTCTATATTGGAACGTTAATATTAAACTGTAACGCTTTCTGAAAAACTCATTTTAAAAATTTTCCCAACTAGCAATGTAGCTTTCTTTAATTTAGGAAGAGAAGTTATCAAATATTTCCCACCATGTCAGTCATGGAATGCGCTTAATTCAGGAAGTTAAGTTAACTAGCAATGTGCTTAATTCAGGTCCAACCTGACCAGCAACACACTGAAAGGCTTGTTCGCCATCGTGCTTTAGCCAAGCTAACGTAATCATAAACAACATTAGGTAGTTTCAGCAATAACATTCATGTGTTTCTTTATAAACCATACAACATTGAGATATGTTATGAGTTTATTTTGACTTTGATGATCTTTGAAGTTTCCTTTCTCTGTTCAAATGACTACGTGAATGCATAAAATTTGAATAAATATTGTTTTATATTCATAAATAAGTAGTTAATACACTTCATAATTTCTAATGTCTTAATAGCCTTAGGATATATTAGGAGTTGCACTGTACATCTTGAAACGTACATGCTTATTCATTTACAGCTATACATATAAGTCTATCACAGTTTGATGGAGAAGAAAAATATCATTCAGTGGGCTTTGCTTATCACCTATTTGACTTTCATGGTCTGGCTCTTAATCATGGCTGGAATAATTTCGTAATACTGTTCTAATCTAATCTGACAATTGACCAATGTAGCAACTATAACTAGGTTCTATATATGTTTTAACCATAAGATCAGAGAGCTCTTGATTACTAATAACACATAATCATGAAACTATTGAATATTTTAAATGGTGTAGTTAGAGTCAACATATTCTTTTGTTGAAAACATGCATGATCCAACAATGTTTATGTCATATATTGTTTTCATGTCACTAAAGTTAGTTTATATTTTCATGGACTCTGTTTCTAAAATGATAACATCTTACTTAGTTAAATTGTGCAATTTTGTTGTAATGGCTAATTGTTTGTTTTCAAGAAGAAATGACAAGTAATTCATGTCATATGACCTTATATTATACCACTCCATTTTATCCCAAAGTTGATTTGTTTTTCATCTAAATTCAATTGTTTCATAACAATCGGAAAATGATATTCATTTGAAATGCAATCAGTGGTGTAGGTTCCGATTAAATTAATGTTTACAGCAATTTTTTTATTATGAGGTAACCAGGGAGATCCAATGTTCAAAGTGAAACCCGTTGTATAGTGATTTATACCACATTATTAGTACAAAAAGGCACACATGTCAGAGTGTCAAGATCCAAACTATATGGATGTTAAAGGTGTTTATATATGATATTCTATCCATATATAAACAAATATATGGTATTCTATGCATCTGCAGTGGTTAAAAACAGACACTGGTCACCTATTTGCAACACACAATCAAAGAAACCCCTTTTCTAATTTTTTTTATTGTTTGCTTGACTTGCAGGTGTAGAGACAATCGTTTGATTAGAATTTTGATTCAATTTATCTGCACGTCTTCAAAGTGCTTGAACTTATTGGATAAGTATTAGGTCTTTTTTTACTAGCAGACATCATTTATATATAACTCTTTATTGTGTATTAATATTAACCAACTTAGCTCGAACTCGACTAGTCACTTTTTCGTTCAAAAATGATTCAATCTCTTTGTTGTTTTGACAACTAAGATTTGACTATATTACATCTTTGTTGCAATTTATGGTTATGGTTATTGAAAATTAGTCAGTATTGATAATTAATATTCATATTTATGTCATAGAAAGTTTCAATTGCATATTTATGGTTGAAAGGCTTAAAAAGTATTGCGGATTATGAAATTGAAACACTCATTGAGTGTTGCAGATTATGAACTTGAAACACTCACCGAGTGTTGCAGATTATCAAATTGAAACACTCATGGAGTGTTGCAGATTATCAGCTTGAAACACTCATTGAGTGTAGCAGATTATCAAGCTGAAACACCTGCTAAGTGTTTCAATTCGTCAATTTGAAACATAATATAGGTGTTTCAAAAATCTGCAACATACAAATCTGCAACACCTATAAAGTGCTTCTAAAAAATTTAGCAACATTTTATTACCATTTCAAATTGGCCATTTTGGTGTTGTGATCCCCACTACTAGTATTTTGATAGGTTATGCTTAACAAATTAACAAGCATGCATAACCCCAACATATAAAACTGTTTAAGCTTATCGGGTTTTGTATAACCCCACACAGCTTTAACAGGTTTACTTAACCCCCCATTTATTCAAACAAGTTTACTTAACCTTTACACAATTTGATAGGTTCATGTAACCCACAAAGATTTAAACAGGTTAAGTATTATAGGTTAACAAGTTATTATCGTTTCCCGTTCATGCATGTTAATGCACCAGACCTCTCACATTAAGTCAACCACTTGTGGATGCTGGATATGCTAGGCGATTCAGACAAACTTCTGCCACAAATTGGACTTAACCTCGTGTCTTAGTGTCGTTACCTGTACATTTACGCACTAGACCCCTCACATTAGATTAACCACTTGTAGATGTTGGATTTGTCGGGCGGATCCAGTCAGACTTCTACCACAAGTGTAATCTAACCCCGTATCTAAGTGCGGTTGTAGTTTTTGTTTACTATAATATTAGGTATATTCATTGTTAGACAATTATTCATGTTCCTCATAGGTTATGCCCCCAAATCCCTAGTCTGATTCGCGATACTAGTTATGCCCTAATTTATCTTTCCCAACCATTCCCAATTTCGTCTGTCGCATATTTCAGCGATAGGCCTAAGGGCCTAGGCTTGAAGGTAGCCTAAGCTATAACATTAAAAGGGGAAAAAGGGAGAGAAGAGAACAGAAATAGGCATAATAACAAAACAGGCATACGATGACAAAATTGGGCATAATAACAGAATAGGCACATGCTGACAAAATTTGGCATAATAATAGAATAGGCATATGATGACAGAATTGGGCATATGAGAACTGAACAGTAGATCAGGTGTACAAGTAATGTCGGATATGTTTAGTTATGGTTCAAATTATTAACAGGCATAGGTTTAGATCCAAACTTATAAGCATGTTAGGATTACTTATTAAACGTTTATATCAAAAAGCAACATAAATCAACAGGGACTGGATCTAAAGAACTGAGAAAAGAGCATTGACGTTGTAGCAGGGATTCTTGAATACGTATAAGTAGTTGTTGCAGAAGAATAGACTAATTCAATCCGAATTGGGGCAGCATCTCGTTGTCTTCATTGTTTTTGATGAATAAAACAATAGAAATGAGGTCCTATTTATAGCCTCAAGCCAACGAATCAGGTTAAGAAATGCGTCCAGGTTCAGAAAAATGGATCTGCCCCAGATCTAGGTACGGTCGACCCCGAGGTCGACCCTAGGATCGACACCCTTATGTGTGGGTCGACCCTAGGGTCGACCCCCAACGGGTCGATTTCCCGCGTTCGTTCCCCGCCTTGTGTTTTGGATTGTTTTGAATATTTCTTGACGGATTTGTTTATATATAATTCTCTTTTGCGTATATAAAGTTCAAATCTTAATAACTTTTTCATAAGATGTCCGTTTTACGCAAAATCAGAGTCTATCTTCAGCAGAATTCTGATACGAATGCAATAGTATAGTTAGTTTCCCGTAATTCCCACTATTTAATTAGGTGTTATTTAGTTTATTATTTAATGTCCTTTAAAATTACGGGGTGTTACGTTCTCCCATTGTAACACCCCGAAAATTCTATAACTGTGAAATTAACAAATTAAAGTATAATTAATCTGAAATCAAAGAACTAAGGGAAACGGGATACACCATTGCGTTCGTCTCGGAAAAATACGCGAAATAGAGTCCGAGTTTTCGAAAAACGGAGTCCGTATGAAGAAGATATGGCCTTCGGAAGATTGAGAATTAAGTTTAAAATTCAAACAGAATAAAATAAAGTTTAAATTCGAAAATGGGGCCCAATGGGCCAGGGCGGAAAAACGCCCGCCTGACGCACCCAGGTCGACTGGGCTGTCGACCTGGTCTAACCAGGTCGACAGGCCTGTCGACAGGGCTGTCGACAGGGGTGTCGACCTGGTCCAGACCCAGGTCGAGCCCAGTCTAACCCGGCTGGCCTATTCTCTATGTGGTCGATTTTCTGTGGTCTGTTTTGTCATTAGGGCTAGGTGGCAAGTTTTAATTGGTCTCTCTATCGAATGAATGGCTACGATCAATCCAGGCAACATCAATGGTCCTAATCAGTTCCTAACCTCTATATAAACAACCCTCGACTAAACCCTAATCTATTCATTCAAAAATAAGAACATAGCCGCCATGTTGCTAAGGAACGACTAGGAGTAGCCACCAAATTGGAGAGAGGATTAGGAGGAAGATTCTAAAGCTTAAAGCAACCTAAACAAATCAATTCAACAAAGGAATTTGCGTCTTCAATCCCTAAACTAGAGAATTCATCACACCATTGTAAGTAGAGTATTACTTTGGTATGAATAAACAATTGTGTTGGTTTGTATGCTTGAATTGTGGCAATAAAGTTATTCATATTTGTGCGTTCTTATCAATTTGAAATATTATATATGTTTGGGTATTCTTGAATTATGTTATTCATGTTATAAAGAACTACATGCGGTAGTTCTATGCAAGTATACGTTTGGAATATTTCGCAAATTATGTAATCCATGTTGAAGCTACATGTATGTAGTTGATTTAAATTCATGCAAGTTTGGGGTTTTGGTACTATGCCATCATGATGTATATTTTTGTGCATAAATCATTTTGTAAGTAATTAGAACAAGTTTGGTTATTATAATCCATATGAAATTATGTTGAGAATTTGGCATCATGTATTAAGCCATGCCTTTGTACTAGAAAACCTATTTGCAAACTTATGAATATGGCTAGGCTATGAATGATATTTGGCATAATTGAAATCCATGATTAAGTCTATCTTGTTTACAAGAATTATATGATGACATATGTGGTACATGGCTAGGTTAGGTTCAAAAAGTCCCTTTTTGTAAGTTTACATGACTAAAGTAAGAATCATGATTTCATATTTATGCCATGGTTATGTGAACAAATTTAACTATACTTATGCCATGCTTATGTTTGAAATTATGCCATGCTTATGTTTGACATTATGCCATGTTTATGCTAGAAGTATTTATGCCATGCTTATGTTTGACATTATGCCATGCTTATGCTAGAAATATTTATGCCATGCTTATGTTTGACATTATGCCTAAATAAAAATATAGGTTCATGTGTCAATAATGATATCTTAATTACAAGTTCACATGCTTTGATTCATGTCACCTATGCTTTATGACCAAAGTATATGTCACTACTATGCAAGTACACCAGTTTCTATTTTGTATTCCCAACGTCATATTGCAAGTTCATACGCTCACCTTCCCCTTTTTGTGTATGTAATCACGCCATAAGCCTCCCCTTTTCGCATGGCTAAATTAGGCTTTAAAAGGCTAAGCCCAATATATATATAAACGGACGTGTAGAACGGGGGAAAATAACGTTGGGTTAAAATTACTAATGAATGAAAATATAAAATAGAAGGGCCCAAGTTCAAGTATGGGTTGGGCCCATGATTGGTGTATCCTTTACACCATTAACTTAATAATGGGCCGCAAGTATTTACATATAAGAAATAAAGAAGAATGACAAAATATGTAAATGTAGAGCATACGATGTGTTTAACCCGAGGTTGGATTGAGTTGTGATGTAAACCTGCCCGGAACCGCCCGGCTGTCCAGTAGTCACAACAATACCTATCCAATGTGGGAGTTTAAACATGGAGCCCAATAAGGACCCGAGGTTAGACTGAGTTATGGCGTAAGACTGCCCGGAACCAACCGGCAACAGGCAGCCACAACAATACCTGTCTAATGTGAGAGGTCAGGGCCTTAATAAGACAATTAAGGCTGAGTCAGGATTGTTAGGATTAAGTGAACTAAAGACTTAATCAAAATGGAACATGCTAAACAAAACGGACTGGTGGGGGGTTAGGTTAGGAAACACTTAACCAACTTAGCATGTTGGCTAGAGATAGAAAACCTAGTAACGGGGGACCATTTTCAGCAGTAACCCTAGAAGGAGTATCAGGATACCCTGAAACTAGGCAGGGTGGGGCACGATTAGTGGGCTGATTGTAAGAGGTCAAAGCGACGGCGGTGGTGTAGCAGTGTAGGTTCTAACGGGGTGCGGGCGTGCACACACTCCGGCGCAGAAAAATAAGGCACTGGACACCAGTAGCATACATGTGCACTCTAAGGTTGTGTCGGGCCGCCACTATGGGACTTGATACACCCCATGGTGGGACCAGCATAGGTAACTACGACATCGGGGGCCGTAAGACAGATGTAACTATGCGAGTAGGAGCCGATCATCATTGAATGGATCACATCACCCTGATTATGGGGTGCCAGTTGGAAACTAGTTTATATGGGTTCAGAGATTAACATGGGGTACGATAGTATATTCGACCCTAGACAACTTAACCAAGTTTATAGTGCTTTCCCACTTCTTGTTTATACTTATCATACCCAGTTCTTTATTCATAGACAAAATAGTACTAGACTTACTCAGGCTTTATGTCTGACTCTACTTTTCTTTCGTCTTCTTTCTTCCGTTCCCCCCCCCCCCCAGGTCCTCAGGGAGGGAACACAGCAGCTTGACCAACCTCAACATCCAGCTTGAAGAAGAGAAATGTATTGCTTGGACTTTCCTGTTTTGAACTATGGCTTTGGACAATCCACTATGGGGCTTTTTCAGTTTATCTATGTTTTATTTATGCTTCTTTAAATAATGTACTCAAGACAGATTATGAAAGTGTTATGTTATGTTTTTGGAAAGGATGTTGTTGTAACACGTATTTGACTTTATGAAATAAAGTTTGTTGTTCTTCCGCTGTTTACAAATATGTGTTCTTATATCTGTCTTGTATATCTGTGACTTGTACTTATAAACCTCCACCAAAATTAGGGCATTCCCTTTGAGAGTGACCCTAACGGAGGTGGGGTGTTTCACTTGGTATCAGAGCATAGGTTTACCAGATAAGATAAAAAGTTTTGAAAAATTATTTTCAAAAAAGGAAATTTAAAGAAGCATTTTTAAAAGAAAAATATTATTTTATTTTAAAAAGGCAAAGTCCACCCCCCAAAGCCATAGGTGCTATCTCTTATCCTTCGTTTTGAATCTATCCTTTTTGTTTCAGCATGTCCCAAGAACTTAACTTGCCGGAAGGGGTGCCAATACCTGGTTGGTTTAGACGGTTCTTAGAAGCAAGGGCCACTCAGCCAGGTCCTACCGTTCCTCCTCCCCCAGCTGAAGGAAATCATCCAGCTGCAGCGGCACCTTTTCCTCCACCTCCTCCTCGGGGAAACACATTCGCTAAGATATGCAAAGATTTTAAAGCTATGGGAGGAAGGGATTTCCATGGAACTGAGTCCTTCGTGGCAGCCAGAAATTGGCTGAAAGAAACGGAGGACCTATTCATCATCTTTGAGGTAGAAGATAGGCAAAAAGTACAATTGGCAGTGTGGCTATTGAAGGGCGAGGCTTTCTACTGGTGGGAAGTCACTAATGCTGAAAGACCAGTGGAGACATGGGAGGACTTTAGGGCAAGGTTTGAGACCAAATTTCTCTCAGATGCGGAAAGAAGTTTGCAGTTGGAAAAATTCTTATTTCTTAAGCAAGGGGACAAGACAGTCAGAGAATATGTGAATCAGTTCGATGAGCTGGCTAGGTTTGGGCTTGACCTAGTCAATACCCCGCACAAGAAGGCTCTCCGTTTCGTCAAAGGGTTAAATGAGCCATTACACAGCTTGGCCATGACCCATATACCCATGGGAGCCACGTATGAAAGACTGGTGCAAATGGCATTGCTGAATGAAGAGGATAAGGGCAAGAAGAAAGAGGGTTTGCAGTCCAAGAAGACAGACTTTAAGAAGGGCGGGAAAGGCAACAAAGAGAAGAGGAAGTGTAATTTCTATGGCAAAGTGGGGCACTTAGTAAAGGACTGCCGGAAAAAGAAGGCCAAGGAGAATGGTGGGTGCTTTTCTTGCGGTGAGACGGGCCATAGGGCTAAGGACTGCCCAAAGAAACGAGGGCAGGGGCAGAGGGCTGGATCCACCCCAGGGGCACTGGTTCATGTGCTAGAAGCGCCACCTCTGCAACAGCGAGGTATAAATACTTCCGTAGAAAGTGTAGTTTATCTTTACGATCACCCCGTTCGCACTTTATTTGATTCTGGCGCATCACACTCCTTTATCTCGTCTGCTTTAGTAGAATCTCTGCACCTAAAAACTAGTATGGTAGAGGACCCCTTAATTGTTTCAAACCCAATTGGGGGCCCAGCTCATTTGTCTATGATCTGTTTGGGATTGAAAATTTCTATTCTAAGTGTTGAATTTCAATGTAGTGCCTTTGTTTTGGGCTTTTCGGGGTATGGTTTGATTTTGGGTATGGATTGGCTATCCAGTAAATGGGGCCATCCTTGATTGTGAGAAAAGGGTTGTTAGGCTCCTAACCCAACTCGGTAATACTTTGGAAATTTCTTGTAATCCCTCGTATGCGGTTATGCTTAGTTATCTTGAATCGCTAGATGCCTCTGTTGAAAACTTGAAATCAGTTAGAGTGGTCCGGGAATATCCGGATGTCTTCGAAGAGGTGAAGGGCTTGCCTCCGAAGCGGGAAATAGACTTCCGCATATATCTTGTAGATAATGCAAAGCCCGTTGCGTTGCCCGTTAGACATATGGCTCCACGAGAAAGGAAAGAGCTCAGTAAACAGATTAAAGAGCTTCTAGAAAAGGGGTTCATTAGGAGGAGCATTTCAGAATGGGGCGCTCCAGTGGTGTTCGCCACTAAGGCTGAAGGTTCATTTCGCTGATGCATGAGTTGTAAAGAATCACCTTAGTAAGTACATTTGGCAACATAGTTGACATTTGTTTATTTTCAAGAGATAATTCATCTATGTGGAATACCTTCTAGTAAGTGAACAAGATCCAAGATTCACTAATGAATTTTGGAGAGCTTGCATGGAACCATGAGTACGCAGTTAGGCTTGAGCCAAGTATACTAGAAGGAGAATAAGTGAAAGAGGAACGAGAAATATGTTCCAACTCATATTTTGGAAACAAGAATTAAGAAGCTACGAAATTGTGATGTTAAAGACGGACAAAGCATAATGGAGTTAAGCTCAAGAAATGCGGCTTAGAAGATTGAAGACTAGATTCGTGCATCGTATCTCTTCTTAAGAGTATATCCTTGATCCCTCTCTTCCTGTAAAGCTCACTTGCATGCTATCTTTTGTGTATATCCTCTCGGTCCTATTCTTAATCCAATTTCTATTGCAAACCCCATAGGGAGTATGACTCATCTGTTAGTAACACATGTTGGGGCTCGAGGGTGTTCGTTGATTTTACTAAAGTTTTTGGGCTTTATAGGATACGGGTTGGTTTTAGGAAGGGACTCCCTTGTGACCTAAAAGGAGTCCATCATGCTTAGTTTCCTAGAATCATATATGGTGGTTGGGTTGAGTAATTCTTTGGGTGTCAGTCTGATGTTGATTTCGGTCTTCGGGGCTGATGCTTAGAGAGTTCTTCTCCTAATCAATATATATGTGGCATAGATTTCCAGTTTCGACATTGCCTAATGGGCACAAAGTTTTTACTTGCTTCTATCATTCGACTATACCTTTAGGTAGGACCATTCCCTATCATTGAGGAAATTTGGAAAATGGCCTATAGATTAGAGCTACCCGAGAAGTTGGCTGGAGTGCACAACGTTTTTCACGTTTAACATCTCCGAAAATGTCTACATGAGTCTGCTGAAGTGGTAGAGCCAAATATACTCGAAGAGGCCGAAGTGGAACGCGAAGCAACCATAAGAAAGGTTCCAACCCGCATCTTAGGAACGGAAGTGAAGAAGCTACGCAACCGTGAAGTCAAGCTCGTCAAAGTTCAATGGAGCGACGCCGAGGGAGATGCGACTTGGGAAACTGAAGCTAGAATACGTACTGCCTACCATTTTCTGTTCGAGGGTACATCCTTGATCTTTCTTTTTCCTTAAGTTGCGCTTTTATCTATCTTTTTAGGTATATTTCCTCAACCGTATCTTTTAGGTAGAAACCCTTTGGATGGAAACATGTAGTTGAAACATGTTATGGATGATGGTTGCAAGTGGTTGCAAGTGATTGCTAGTGGTTGCTCGTGGTTGCATATACACACACAATCTAGGTTTTAGATCGGCTCAGTCACTTCATACTGCATATGCATATATGTTTGCATTCGTATGTGGTTGAACATTAATGTGTTGTCATGTGGATGTTGCATTTGTATTGAATGATTGTGCACTCATGTAGAATCAAGAATAGGAAAATTTGCATACATAATGGATTCATGGCACTTACATAATTCGCATTAAGGAGGTCAACTGAATCAGTAGACCGCCTGATTTTGCATTAGATAAGTACATGTACACACACACTTCGCATATGATCATGAAGCATTAGAAGTCTTTTAAGGACAATGGATGCTCGTGTTTGATGGATGAGTAGATGGATGATTGGATGTTAGGATATACATTCCTCCTAACTTGAAGATTTCGGGGACGAAATCCTTTTAAGTGGGGGAGAATGTAACACCCCGAAAATTCTATAACTGTGAAATTAACAAATTAAAGTATAATTAATCTGAAATCAAAGAACTAAGGGAAACGGGATACGCCATTGCGTTCGTCTCGGAAAAATACGCGAAATAGAGTCCGAGTTTTCGAAAAACGGAGTCCGTATGAAGAAGATATGGCCTTCGGAAGATTGAGAATTAAGTTTAAAATTCAAACAGAATAAAATAAAGTTTAAATTCGAAAATGGGGCCCAATGGGCCAGGGCGGAAAAACGCCCGCCTGACGCACCCAGGTCGACTGGGCTATCGACCTGGTCTAACCAGGTCGACAGGCCTGTCGACAGGGCTGTCGACAGGGGTGTCGACCTGGTCCAGACCCAGGTCGAGCCCAGTCTAACCCGGCTGGCCTATTCTCTATGTGGTCGATTTTCTGTGGTCTGTTTTGTCATTAGGGCTAGGTGGCAAGTTTTAATTGGTCTCTCTATCGAATGAATGGCTACGATCAATCCAGGCAACATCAATGGTCCTAATCAGTTCCTAACCTCTATATAAACAACCCTAGACTAAACCCTAATCTATTCATTCAAAAATAAGAACATAGCCGCCATGTTGCTGAGGAACGACTAGGAGTAGCCACCAAATTGGAGAGTGGATTAGGAGGAAGATTCTAAAGCTTAAAGCAACCTAAACAAATCAATTCAACAAAGGAATTTGCGTCTTCAATCCCTAAACTAGAGAATTCATCACACCATTGTAAGTAGAGTATTACTTTGGTATGAATAAACAATTGTGTTGGTTTGTATGCTTGAATTGTGGCAATAAAGTTATTCATATTTGTGCGTTCTTATCAATTTGAAATATTATATATGTTTGGGTATTCTTGAATTATGTTATTCATGTTATAAAGAACTACATGCGGTAGTTCTATGCAAGTATACGTTTGGAATATTTCGCAAATTATGTAATCCATGTTGAAGCTACGTGTATGTAGTTGATTTAAATTCATGCAAGTTTGGGGTTTTGCTACTATGCCATCATGATGTATATTTTTGTGCATAAATCATTTTGTAAGTAATTAGAACAAGTTTGGTTATTATAATCCATATGAAATTATGTTGAGAATTTGGCATCATGTATTAAGCCATGCCTTTGTACTAGAAAACCTATTTGCAAACTTATGAATATGGCTAGGCTATGAATGATATTTGGCATAATTGAAATCCATGATTAAGTCTATCTTATTTACAAGAATTATATGATGACATATGTGGTACATGGCTAGGTTAGGTTCAAAAAGTCCCTTTTTGTAAGTTTACATGACTAAAGTAAGAATCATGATTTCATATTTATGCCATGGTTATGTGAACAAATTTAACTATACTTATGCCATGCTTATGTTTGAAATTATGCCATGCTTATGTTTGACATTATGCCATGTTTATGCTAGAAGTATTTATGCCATGCTTATGTTTGACATTATGCCATGCTTATGCTAGAAATATTTATGCCATGCTTATGTTTGACATTATGCCTAAATAAAAATATAGGTTCATGTGTCAATAATGATATCTCAATTACAAGTTCACATGCTTTGATTCATGTCACCTATGCTTTATGACCAAAGTATATGTCACTACTATGCAAGTACACCAGTTTCTATTTTGTATTCCCAACGTCATATTGCAAGTTCATACGCTCACCTTCCCCTTTTTGTGTATGTAATCACGCCATAAGCCTCCCCTTTTCGCATGGCTAAATTGGGCTTTAAAAGGCTAAGCCCAATATATATATAAACGGAAGTGCAGAACGGGGGAAAATAACGTTGGGTTAAAATTACTAATGAATGAAAATATAAAATAGAAGGGCCCAAGTTCAAGTATGGGTTGGGCCCATGATTGGTGTATCTTTTACACCATTAACTTAATAATGGGCCGCAAATATTTACATATAAGAAATAAAGAAGAATGACAAAATATGTAAATGTAGAGCATACGATGTGTTTAACCCGAGGTTGGATTGAGTTGTGATGTAAACCTGCCCGGAACCGCCCGGCTGTCCAGTAGTCACAACAATACCTATCCAATGTGGGAGGTTAAACATGGAGCCCAATAAGGACCCGAGGTTAGACTGAGTTGTGGCGTAAGACTGCCCGGAACCAACTGGCAACAGGCAGCCACAACAATACCTGTCTAATGTGAGAGGTCAGGGCCTTAATAAGACAATTAAGGCTGAGTCAGGATTGTTAGGATTAAGTGAACTAAAGACTTAATCAAAATGGAACATGCTAAACAAAACGGAGTGGTGGGGGGTTAGGTTAGGAAACACTTAACCAACTTAGCATGTTGGCTAGAGATAGAAAACCTAGTAACGGGGGGCCCTTTTCAGCAGTAACCCTAGAAGGAGTATCAGGATACCCTGAAACTAGGCAGGGTGGGGCACGATTACTGGGCTGATTGTAAGAGGTCAAAGCGACGGCGGTGGTGTAGCAGTGTAGGTTCTAACGGGGTGCGGGCGTGCACACACTCCGACGCAGAAAAATAAGGCACTGGACACCAGTAGCATACCTGTGCACTCTAAGGTTGTGTCGGGCCGCCACTATGGGACTTGATACACCCCATGGTGGGACCAGCATAGGTAACTACGACATCGGGGGCCGTAAGACACATGTAACTATGCGAGTAGGAGCCGATCATCATTGAATGGATCACATCACCCTGATTATGGGGTGCCAGTTGGAAACTAGTTTATATGGGTTCAGAGATTAACATGGGGTACGATAGTATATTCGACCCTAGACAACTTAACCAAGTTTATAGTGCTTTCCCACTTCTTGTTTATACTTATCATACCCAGTTCTTTATTCATAGACAAAATAGTACTAGACTTACTCAGGCTTTGTGTCTGACTCTACTTTTCTTTCGTCTTCTTTCTTCCGTTTCCCCCCCCCCAGGTCCTCAGGGAGGGAACACAGCAGCTTGACCAACCTCAACATCCAGCTTGAAGAAGAGAAATGTATTGCTTGGACTTTCCTGTTTTGAACTATGGCTTTGGACAATCCACTATGGGGCTTTTGCAGTTTATCTATGTTTTATTTATGCTTCTTTAAATAATGTACTCAAGACAGATTATGAAAGTGTTATGTTATGTTTTTGGAAAGGATGTTGTTGTAACACGTATTTGACTTTATGAAATAAAGTTTGTTGTTCTTCCGCTGTTTACAAATATGTGTTCTTGTATCTGTCTTGTATATCTGTGACTTGTACTTATAAACCTCCACCAAAATTAGGGCATTCCCTTTGAGAGTGACCCTAACGGAGGTGGGGTGTTTCACCCATATTTAAAGAATTTCGTCCCTGAAATCTCTAAGTTAAGAAGAATGTGTATCCTAACATCTATCATCCATCCACCAATCACATGCATCATTTGTCCTTAAATTTTTTTTGATTATTTCATGAACATATGCAATAGTGTGCGTATATGCTCTTATACTAATGCGGAAGATCAGGCGTTCCACTAATTCAGTCGACCTCCTTAATGCAATGTATATCAGTGCCATGAATCCAACATGTTCGCAAATAATCTTAATATATCGTGTAAATGTTATATGCGTGCACAATCATCCATCCAAACACAACCTTCATGTGATGGTACACCCATTTTCCTCCATAAAGGAAAAATATGCACACATATCCATATGCAGTATGAGAGTGATTGAGCCATTTTAGTGCCTAGTGTGTGTATATATGCATCCATGAGCAACCACTAGTAAACACTTAAATCCATTTTCATCCATCAAACATAACATGTCTCAAACACATGTGTACATCCATTGATTCCCTACCTAAAGGTCAAATATTCGATCGATAGGATATACTTAATGACAGAAACAAGTATGAATAAAAGCTTTGGAAAAAGAAGTTAAGAACATACCCTTAAAAAGAAAAGGGTACGAAGCGCAAATCTTGTCTTCAGTCTCCCATGTTGCATCATCGGATCTCCACCCCATTGAACATTCATCAACTTGATCTCTCGGTTACGTAGCTTCTTAACCTCTGATCAAAGGATACGAGTAAGAACTCGTCTAACTGTCGCCTTCTATTCCACCTCTACTTCCTCAATCGTACTCGACTCAACTACTTTTGCAGTACCTTGCAGACATTTTCGTAAATGAGAAACGTGGAAAACATCATGAACACCCGCCAATCTCTTTGGTAACTTCACCCTATAAGCCATTTGGCCAATCCTTTCTGTTATAGGGAATGGTCCTACAAACCTTGGCCCCAATTTCCTTATAGATCCAGAGAGAACCACTTTCCTTAAAGGTGATACCTTGATGAGAACTATGTCTCCTACTTCAAACTCTATATTGGTACTTCTCTTATCTGCGTAGGACTTAACTTGATAAGTTAAAACAGATCAAACATAGCCAAAATCTCATATTTTCCCTTAAGCGTGTTTAGCAACAACTAATGATAAGATTAGTAAAACTTAACCAAGTCAACCAAAATTTCTATCAGAGCCCTAAAATAATATTTAAGAATTTTACAAATTTTTCCAGATTTTTATGATGCAAAATTTCGCTAATTATCACTAATCACCCCCTTATTCCCCTAAATTCTGAGATTAGCAAAATTAGTCCAGATTAACCCAAATTTATAACAGAGGAATAAAATAATATTCTGGAATTTTAAAAAAAATTCTAGAATTTTCTGAGTTATAATTTCGCTAATCTTCGCTAATTACCCTAATTAGCCATAATTAGTGAAAATCAATGCAAATTACTCACCTTAGCCACAATTAAAATCTTAGTTCTGAAACTCTACTATTATGAGACGGATCCCAATGTATTCTAGCAGCCCTCTCTCTGTTTTGATGCTAGTCAGCCTTGATTTGTTGTTGATTCGCTTAATTAGTGATTAGGAATGATAAAAATGGTGTTTTGGGAGTGACTTAGAAGATGAAGGCCATTGCTAGAGCTCAATGGAGGTTTGTGGTGGCTGGAAAAATAAATAGGAACTATTCTCTAACTCATTTCAGTTCTCCCATAACCCTTATCCCAAATGGGTTGTGGGCTTAGCTGTTAATCACTCTAATTAGGCCCGGTTAAGCTGTTTTTCACCTTCTAAACCTTGTTTCAACCATATCTCCCAAAAGGTGAGTCCTTTTGGCCAATGTGACCACTCTACGGAAACATAAACCATCATACGGATCTAACAGAAGTGGTTTCAGGTCAAAACTCCTTACCAATCAAACTTCATGTCCTGTGCTATCTTCATGGATCTGCGGATAAGGTCAATCTTTTCTGAAGTCTCACTACTCATCTCAGGTCCAAGTAGAAGCCTATCTGTAGACTCCCACTAACAAGCCGGTGATCTGCAGGGTCATCCATACAATGCCTCGAAGGTTACTATACCAATACTAGCCTGATAGTTGTTGCTGTAGGCGAATTCTACCAAAGGAAGATGCTCCTCCCTTGTCTCTTCGAAGTCTAGGATACACAGTTTAAAATATCATCAAGAACTCTATTCACCCTTTCCGCCTGCCCATCGGTCTGAGGGTGATAAGCAGTTCTCAAACACAACCGTGTACGTAATGCCTCCTGCAAGCTTCTCCAAATCTTACTGAAGAATATGGGGTCATGATCACTCACTATACTAGAAGGTACTCCATGTAAACGGACTATCTCACAAAGATAAACTACTGCCAACCATGCGGCTGTTCTCTTACTCTTAACGGGAATGAAATGAGCACTCTTAGTAAGCCTGTCAACTATAACCCAAATACTTGTGTTGCCTTTCCTCGATCTAGGCAAACCATCAATGAAATCTAATGAGACGCTCTCCCACTTCCATTGTGGGACCTCCAAAGGATGCAGTAAACCACCGGGCATCTTTTGTTCAGCTTTGACTTGCTGGAAAATCAAACACCGAGAAACAAGCTCCGCTACATCTTTCTTTATCCCATCCCAAAAGGAAACCCTCTTCATATCCCGACACATCTTATCACTATCGGGATGGATAGTCATCAGAGAATGATGGGCTTTCCCAAGAACTATCTACAACAGACGCCCTACTTGGGGAACACAAAGTCTTCTATCTTATCGCAACCACCCTCTATCATCTGTGGGATATCTACTAAGGTGACTAGAAGTCTCCCCTCTACTAAGCCTATCCAAAATGTCTGCTATCTGTGCGTCCTCTCGTTGCGAAGTTCCTATCCGGACAAAAGATTAGGTCACACCTCTAATGATGCCAATAACCGAGGGGTAAACTCAGTGGAGGGCCTAAAATCAAAATTCGATATATACTACAAGCTTTGCCTCTCTACGAATAGAGGACTCAAGGTCATCCTCTACCTATGCAGTGCATCCGTTACCACATTACCCTCGCTAGGGTTATAAGCAATCTCAAAGTCCTAGGACGCTAGGAACTCCTTCCATCTTTGTTGCCTCAAATTGAGATCCTTTTGCGAGAACGAATACTTGAGAGATTTATGATTGGTATACAACTCGAACTTCTCTCCAAGTAGATAACGACCTCAAGTCTTAAGCGCGAATACTATGGCAGCCAACTCTAAGTCATGGGTAGGGTAGTTCTTCTTATGCATTCTTAACTATCTACTACCGGAACATACTACCCTTCCCTCCTACATCAAAACAGCACCAATCCCTGTACCACATGCATAGTATACTGTAAACACCTTGTTCCCATCAGGCGAAGTTAAAACTGGTACTATTATCAGAGCCCTCTCCAATCGTTGAAAAGCATCCTCGCAGTCAGTATCCCAAGAAAAGGTCAGATTCTTCTTCGTCAGTCTGGTGAGTGGGGATGATATCTTTGTGAAGTCCTTAATGAACTTCCTATAATTGCCCACTAAACCAAGAAAACTCCTCACCTACATTGCATTCTTTGGAGTCTTCCAATCTTAAACTACAAATACTTTCGTGGGATCCACTATTATCCCATCTTTAGACACCACATGCCCTAGAAATCTCATTTCCTTTCTCCAAAAATGACATTTGTAGAATTTTGCCTTAAGCTGATGTGCTTGGAGAGTCTTCAAAACCTCCCTTAAATGTAAGACATGCTCTTATTTGTTCTTCGATAAAATCAAGATGTCATCAAAAAGGGCCATAACAAACTTATTTAGAAACTCCCGAAACACCCTACTCATTAGATCCAAAAAATAGGTTGGTGCAATCGTCAACCCAAAAGGCATGACGAGCCACCCGAAGAAACCATCTGGAGTTCTAAAAGCAATCTAGTCTATAATATCCTCGACTACCCTCAAGTGATGAAACCCCATGGCCAAATGTAACTGGGTGTAACAACCCAAATTCCGCCAGATAGATTTTTTTTCACAATACTAATATATCGAAACTCCTGTTGGTTGCTATGGTATCCTACAGAAAAGACAGGGATAAAATATATCAGAGCTCAGGAAACATCTCATAGCGGAATGGATAAAATATAATATAATATAATCAAAATATGGCCTTACCCGAATGATAATAATGCATAACCAGCATGCAAAGCTATCATATCTCTGCCACAAATCCAACCTGCGAGCATGTTATAAGGAGGGGGTCAGAACACAAGTTCCGGTGATTGGATTTAAACTGCACATTTTGGATAACCCTACATATACCATTCAGTTACATTTTCTTGTTTATTAGATTACTTGGGTTAATAACACTTATGGCTTGCACACACGTCGCACCCATCTACTTCCTAGTGGATCAACCTAATATAGTATATATGTAGCTGCCCCAAATTAAGGTACACCCCATGGTACCTCAATCACACGACCTTCGCCTAAACACTGTAGAATTATACACAGTCCCTCTTCCTATGCCGGAGTGACGTACGGATCTCTATATAACAACGCTACGTTCCGCATACAACCGTCATCGCCATGCTACATAAGCGTATGGATTGCCAACTTTGATTGAATCAGATCACAGAGTAATGCCATAGAGTCTATGATACACCACCCAGTGCAGACATGCATATATCTAGACTTTCTGACGTACGTATCGTCAATCGTACTCGATACCTTAACCTCACATATCCTCTATTGTGCACCGAGTCCCATGGCAGGGCTGTACAAAAAACATAGAACTTGGTCGGTGGCTTTTCAGATATTTGTTTATACAGATGCTAAGGTCTACATTTTCAGTGGTTATGGGCCGACCTGACCCCTCCCTCAACTAATGAAAGACGAACAAGATTGAGAACTAATGACCTACCCAAGAGCAAACAACAAATCCTAAGTGGTCGGTCCCTTACCCATAGCCGTGATAGCAAAATATCTATGGTCTGTTGGTTTAGCTCTCAGCGTTTCTGCATCACGCATCTCACTGACTATCGATGGTAGGTACCCGATGACTCTTCTATCTAATGGTTAGATCCGTCAGACAACAGGATCGTCAAATCACCTATGCCACCCTACAGTCTTTTGATTACCCACTATCATGGTAATCAGGGCATACTCACCTGGTAGAAACGCACACAACTAACCTCTGTGAGCACAGTAGAACATTGTCATAGCACAGAGGACTACTAGGAGTACCCTCCACGTTCTAAGAAGTCATGTGCTACTCCTTATACTCCTTTGGAGCCAGCAGAATATCAGTTGAATAACAGAATAATCAGATAGATGTGTGTTCCCCTCGTGCCTTACGACACCACGATGATCTACCCCGTCGTATTATTCACCTTCAAATGTACGGATCGGTCCAAGCGCCTCAGTTTAATGTATTATTAGACCCTGTATCTAAACATTAAATTATATTCTTGCTCTGCCTCATCAGGTTTCCATTTCAACTTGGTTATCTCATGTCATATTAACTTCTTATCCAGGTTACCAAGTTCTTTCTAAGTCCCGTATATCTCTAAGGATTGGAACCCTCTTGCTTATTAATTTCAGTCATATAACTTAACCCATTAAAGCTTATTAATAAGCCAATAACATGTTATTCTCTAGATTGTAATTCAAGGTCTGTAATCTGCAATCTCTTTCTATTATTCATTGCACAGTTTCATAGTTACAATAACATGTTCTACTTACTATGTAATTAAGTATATCTCAATTCACATGTTTCCTGTTTAACATATCACTTATTATTTATGATTAAATATAACTTATTTCAGTTCATAAGTTTGCCTCATTCTTTCTTATTTAATCATAATTTCATCTTGCACTGTCACTACAACTTATCGTTGTTTACTTATTAACATAGTTCTCTTAACTAAGGTTTACTAGTAAGTTTCCTTTTCATTAATATAACTTATGTTGTCCTCATAAGTAAATTTCAGATTCTTGTTCTCACAGATAAATTAATTTACAATTAAGTACAACTTGTCTCATTACATAAGATAATCCAATTTCTTTATCTTTTATTATAACGTAAGTTATAATTTCCACTTGTCCCTAGGATAAACCTACCTATTATGTAACATTCTCATTAATTTAATTTATTTATAATAGGTTATTACCATACCCCGTTCATTACACTTTTTTTACTATTGTAACTTTCATTCATTTCCTTATTCATTTCCATTAATTACAATTAGTGCCTTTTATTTCTATCCTTATATATATATATATATATATATATATATATATTTGCACCAGACCATTCACACATTAAGCCAAACACTTGTGGATGCTCGATTTGTCGGGCGGTTCGGGGCAGACTTCTACCACAAGTTGGACTTAACCTCGTTTCTTAGCACCGCTACACGTATATTTACGCACGAGACCCTTCACATTAAATTAACAACTTGTGGAAGCTGGATGTCAGGCGATTCCGGGCAAACTTCTACCACAAGTTAAATTTAACCTCTTGTCCAAAAGCGGTTACAGTTTTCTATTTACTGTAAGTTTAGGCATATTCATTCTTCCTAAATTTTACTGTAATTCTATTTTTACATGTCACACTTAATATCATATTAAGTCTATTTCTAATTATCATGTCGCATGTTCTTCGTAACATGTAGTTAACTTCATTTAAAAATAATAACATGTAACTATCAATCATGTAATTATTCTCATCTAACAATTTAACATGTAATTGTACCAATTCTTATAGTTAAGGATTCAAGTACATAATATGCCACAAATTAACATGTAATTATTCCATTTTCACTGTAACTTAACTTACAAATCCAATTAACAAGTTATTAAAACATGCATGTATACAATAGTAATTGTTTCCACATATTTTACCAGATTTGTCCTTTTCAACATATTAACGTTTCAACGCATCAAATTAACATTTCAACATATTATATTAATGTTATGGTAGATTTACGTTGCATATTAACAGGGAATATCAAACGATAAATATACCATTATCAAAAATGATATAACTTAAATCAACTCGCATTGATTTGACAATCTAGAAGAGAATCTCTTTGGATTGGTTGCAGATGGAGAGATATGAATTTGTATAGTCGTTCCAGTTTCTGAATTTGTTGTTGTTGACAATAAATTTTCTTTTCAATCTTCCTTTAGATAGCGCACCAATATTATAATTAATAATAATTTTATTTAGAAATTATATAGAGGAAGAAGAGAGCGAAGAAACAGAAAATGAGAATGGAGAGCTATAAGGTCCTTTGTATATGAAGCTCAAATCGGCGCTAACCGTCTATTTTCCCTGATGTAATCTATTCTCTCCACGTTATATAGTCAATCGTAAGTTGCCAAGTTAATAATAATTTCGAATTGGACAAATAGAATAAAGCCAACAAGGTATGCATTGTCATTTCTTACTAATTAAATGAGCGAATTAGGTGCTACATTAATTTCCTACCGTTATGCACATTAATTCCTTTCTCATCTTTATTTATTTTGTGCATGCATTCTTCATATATTTCAAAATATATACACATATATTCGCTTTCAATTAATTTATTGCATCAATTCCTTATTTTGCTCCTTTTAAATTGATTATGCGCTTATTTTTCTTTTTCTATACATTTGCATGCACATTTTGTATATATGTATATAACCTTATAAATTATTCCTTTTTTAATTTTCTCTTTCCGTTAATGCTTATTGTTTACCTTCAATTGCCTATCATTAATTATTTTTCTTTTAAATTTCGAATGTTATGTGTATATAATTATACATATCTTCCTTTATTTTATTATTTTACATGTCTTATCTTTTTATTTAATGCAATCATTTTACCATGTTTTCTTTTTCCTCATTTCAATCAATCCATTGCGTTAATTTAGCGCAAGTATTATCTTTCCACCAGTTTTGAATTGATTGAATTAAATTAATATATAAGGTCCTTATACGTATACAAAACTTCTAATTACCATTTTACACGTATATATATACACACGACTTTTATTTCGTTTTCAAAATTCAAAAGCGTTATGCATCTCTTGTATATATAATTTTGCACATAGATACATATATATTCTCATATACATATATTTTTCTACACTTCCTTATATGTATATTTTTTCCTTATTTGTGCGTTTATACATATTTTCTCTTATGAACATGTGTTATTTTAGTCGTTCCCTTAAAACCAAAATATGGCACCGGCAAAGATTGAACCCTGTACCTCTTACATGAAAGCCACATGCTCTAACCAGCTGGACTACTTTGACTTTTGTTAATAAGGCTTAGAACAATGGTGGTCATTGTACTTTTCTTATTCCTCTTTTTCATGTTTGTTGCAATATTTCATTTAAACCATTGCATGCATCTATTTCTATCTTTTTCTTTTCTTATTAATGCATAATATTTGTAAATCATTGCATGCAACATAATTACACTGCATTCAACTGATTTCTACTTTCTTTTAACGCATGCGTTGCACTTTTATTTGTGTTAACCTTTTCTTCTTTTTCAATGCATGTATTTATTACAGGTAATCATATATTATCATTATTTTATTCTTCTTTAATAAATTTACGCCTATGCATATATATACACATATGCATTATTAAATGTTTAATTGTCATAAAATGCAGGGTGTTACATTCTCCCACCCTAAGTGAGACAATCCAAACCCCCGAGCCACAGAAGCAAGGATAATAAGAGGAATGTAACACATAAACAATAACAACGGAACAAAAATATAGAATTACACCAGATAATGTACATCAAATTACACTGGAAATTATATCAACATTAGAGTTACACTGCATAACAGAATCATACTTAGTACAAAATACGGTTTCAGCTTAATATATAATGTCTGCAGTGGAATCAATCATAATATACATAATAGTGTCTGAAACAGTACAATAAAAATGATAAAGACCATCTTCAGCCTCCACAGTTCCATCTATCCAGAATGAACCATCTAAAACCTGAATACAAGGCTGCCTGTGTAGGAAATAGGGGCACCCGAGTTTGCAAGTGAAACAAACTACGAGTCAGTCATGGGACTGGTATGAGAAATCTTACTTAACTGGTTTAATAATAAGGTCAATCACAGGCCCATGCCGTTAACGCAGAACGGGTTTACTCCATTGGATTGCCAGTGCATGAAATAAAATAAACCATTTAAACAACGCAATGCTTTTTAGAAAATGAAGTCATTATAAGACTCAAGTCTGATCACACAATGCAACGCAAACCGGAGGATAGAGTTTTACCTTATAATGGACAAATATGCTTGATACTATAAAACAAAATCATTTGATATTATCATTAGTGCATATATGTTTTAAACACTTTTCAACATAAATGTATCAATCATAGATGACATGAGCGTCCCATGCCACTACACCGCCATATAGGTTTACAATCAAAACCGCATGATGTCGTATTGGAAATTGGATTTCCATCATGAACCAAGGCAAGGGATTGTCCATAACGAATTCGAGACAATCTAGCTCATATCTCAGGAACAGAACGCATCGACCCTTAGGAACGCTAGGGCCGGTCCGCACTTACGTTAGTGGATTGGTAATTCTTGAACAATATGTTTCCCTGCCCTACGGGGATAAAATCTGGTCAGTATGTCAACCGTATCAAGAGCCACTACGGACTCGAATCCAAGGTACCTCGCTTTCTATCATCCACATAAGTAAAATATCTGGGCTCCATACCATGACATAGTTAGAATGAAACACATGTACTCCCTGGGGTCCTCTCCCGTTTCTGGTTCATAACGGGGTGTGAGTCTCGCGAATTAACGCTATAAACAAAGCTATGCTATCTAAAGCCATGATTTGATCATCAACCACAAGGCTCTGCTTTTCAACCAAAGCCTTGTTTATCTGCATCTCAGCTTGCCACACTGACAATTCATGCCATGCGACTGATATCTATCAATATATAATCTCTAAGCTCATACGTCTTAGAGAAGTATGTTAAGCAAGACAATAAATTCTCTGCCACCTAACAGATATATATTTAATAGAATTCAATCAGCACATAATAAAATCCAATGTCAGACACATATCCATTTACTAGTTCGTTCTGGTCTGAACGAAATCGAAGGCACCTTTTTCCTCATCCCATATGTCCAATACAGGAGAGAGGCCCTCGCACATCCGAACAATCAACAAATGCGTTCGGACAACTATCATTGTAACCCTTTCAAGGCAGTAACTCCAATCAAAGGCATCAGTAGTAATCCATACAATATGAAGATTATCGGTCTTGCACCGTCTTTATATCTTCGACTTCTAGTCGTCGTTTGATTATTTGAAATGAGAATTAACTCATCCTTTTCAAATAATCCACGTATGTACAGAATTCAAACCAATTCTTTCCTTGGTTTGATTATTTGACATTCACGTTTCAATTCATTATTATATTTTCATGTCAAATACATCTAACCATCAATATATACAATAAACCAAGTAAAATCGGTTTATTTCCATTCCAAATCGTTTATAATATTTTATAACGATTAATCACTATTTTTATTTATATAAAAATAGCCCATTTTAATTAAACGACGCTTCATGTCATTACGCAACCCTGGCGTTGTTTTTATTCAGATTTGAATTACACATTTCTCAAAATCTAACCGTTGGATCTTTACAAATTTAATATCGTTGGAAAGATCTTTCCAAAGCGAACCCAACGGTTCTGGTTTTGGGAAAATCAGACAGACGGATCTCTCGGCATAATAGTTTAAAATTACGATTCCAAAACGCGAACTACCGCGCACGATTCGTTTAATTTTAATTTATATTATATATAAATTGTATAATTTATTCGATGATATAGAATACATTTAATACTTCAAATAATTCGCTAACGCCTTTAAATTTCGAATTTTTTTGCCATTACCTCCTTTGTTCGGAGAGCGTTTTGGAAATTTATTGTGTCGTATTAGGCACCCAATAAATCCAGAAAAGGCATACACAATTTTTTAGTTACCTATCTATGCCCAAGGGAGAGTGTAAAGATCATATCTCTAGAGATTATATCGCGTCACCTTGTCCAGTTTGGAAAATAAATAATCCATATGTCGTATCTAAAATCAAGAGAGAAGTGATTATAATCATCTCCAGACCCGTGTGGGGATTTTATTAATTCCGGCAATTTATTATCATATTTTATTTAGTCCATATCAGTCCTCATTTAAACCTGTAATTCGATCATCGCCATACGAGCGCCTTGCTCGTATGGTTATCCTAACCTCGTCATACAAGCTCCAAATGCTTATATGGAATATGATATGCTATGATATCAATAATTCGTCTTCGGTTCGACCTGAAATCTAGTCATCACCATACAAGCCTCTCGCTTGTATGGTAATTCCAACCTCGTCATGCAAGCTCCAAATGCTTATATGGAATATGATAGAGTATGCTATCTTCATGTAGTATGCGATGTAGGGTAGTTCAAAATTAATTGTTACTATCATACGGCGTAGTTTATAATCTCACACAGAACATCCAACCCACCGCATCCAATGGCATTCACATGAGTTTATATAATAATAAAATTTCACATCCAACTCACTGAGGTGTACCAATTTGTCTGGTGTAATGACCCGGTATTTTACACCTATCACTTACACAGATATTAATTTATCGTAAGTACGTGTTTACAAATATGATTTAAAATCTAGACTTTGAAATTTCAAAACATGTTAACCAGTGAATAACAACATTTATAGATGCATATATTACAGCATTTACCAAAACCCATTTTTTTCCAATCATGTATGACACCATGAAATTGACAACATTTGTTTAAATTGATTATTTACACACGTATGGATAAAAACACTTTTACACAGCAAGTTTTAATGCTATTTTTATCATATATGTTAGTTCATTTTTTCAAAAGATTTAGAATTTAAGTGTTTGCAAAATTTTGATTTGAAAACTTGCGACACTTGAAATTGAACATGTCAAAACCCTTTTGGCAAAGCAAGTTCAAAAACAAAATTCATATTCACATGTACATACACTAAAACATGAAAGTACCAATTTCTTTTGCTAAGCATGTTCATGAACAAATACTCAATGATACACCTACACTAGTACTATCTAGAAAAGAGGATCTAGGAGAAATATGTCACATGGCCAAATCTATTTGTATCAATTATAATTTCCGTTTTCAAATCTTTCTCTTTTCTTTCAAAATTTTCTAAAAATTTCACTTCCCTTTGCATTTTTTCAAAACATGATTCATCTTCTCATGACATATGTCGAATGATCTTGAAAATCCTTGAGTATTTAAGCCATAAATTCACTTACACTAGTTAAACACTGAAGCATATAGATTTTTCAAGATTTCCATGTCTATTTCATCACATGGCCGAGATCAAAAGGTACAAAGATTTTCAGATTTTTGCAAACCTTTTTAAGTCAAGTAAAATTTTATATAAATTCTTTTTAAATTGGATTTGTCATAAAAAGATATGGTTTATAAAGACAATAAAAACTGAAAATATGTAGTACACAAATGGATGCTATTATTTGTTTAAACAAGGAAGATTTGGTGAAGCACATGGTTATACATGGGCATTTATTTGTGATGTTTCATAGAAACCAATATGAAGAAAAAGGGTGGTTGCATAAGGGATTTTCAGGTGGTATCTAGGCTGAGTAAGCCACGTGAATATTGGAAGTGTTGCTTTGATTTGAAAGCAAGAAAGGAGATTTTTCTGAGTTGTCAACCCCTTGTCACTAACAAAATATCAAAACTGATTTTATGCACCAATATTTTATGATTTTATACCACTAAAAATAAGGACCTGAGCACACACCATTCTCCTCACACCCACAAGAACACTTGAATCTAATCAGTAAAGGAATAGCCAAGGGTTCATATTGGAAAGGTGAGTAAAACTGTTTTAAAAATTCTGTTTTAAATTTCCTGCAGTTTTACGGTTTTGACCTATAATTTAAACATTGGATCCTTTTGTATTCTTGTTCAATAATATGGCTTGTATCAGTTGCTTATTGATTGTTAAATGAAACCTTAAGGAACAAAGTGTTAAAGAGGGATATTGTTGACATTGTTTTCCAGACCTATTACTTGTGTTTGAATACTACAAATCCTAATGGATCAGCAAATATATGTTAATGGGATTAAAATAAGGTGTCATACTTGTTTTAAACCCTTACATAATCATTCAATGATTCAAAATGAAACAAATCTTCGCCAAATTCTTTACTGTATTTAAAAACATATATATTCAGGAAGCTCTCTGTAATCACAAAATCAAGTGGATTTTTAAATGGCTCAAAAACTTGATTTGATTACATGAATGGAATGATAGATCAAAATCATGATTTTAAAAGAAGTTTCAAGATTTTTAGCAGTGAAAATAAGGAGAATTTCAGAATTGTTCAAAAAGGGGATTTTGGTCAAATTCAGGCGACGGCGATGATCATAGGCCTTGGCAATGGGAGTGGACGAGCGTAATGAAGTAAGGATCATAGAAAAAATACTATTAGATTTTTCCATAACATGAATCAAAGAATTTAACTCGATTTGAGATTTTTGTCTGTGTCTTGGTGCATGTAATTTGGGGGCGTCGTGTGGGGTCCACATTGGATCGAGTGGGCTGGAACTGGGAGGGGAGGAGCCGGCGTGGTCGGGGAGTTGGTCTGAGGAAGCGCAGGAACTTCAAACAGGCGGAGGTGGCAGTAGTTCGATTTTCTTTGGATCAATCTTTTTGGAAAAAAAAAAGAAAAAAAGGGAAAACACTGTAGCGCCAGAGTTGGCCAGGTCTGGTTATGGCGGTGGCTTCCTGTGGTGAAGTGGGGTCTGCGTCAATAGATTGGGAGGTGGTACAGGTAGTGGACTGGTGGTGCATGTGAACGTGTGTGCATGTACAGATGAAGGGGGAAGAAGATGATCGGGCAAGGATTGGTCATGGGGTTTTGGTGTTGAACGAGGTGAAATTCATGAGGGCTGGAGACTTGGTAACTGGTACTTTGGCAAGTACCAGAGTGGCGTTTGGTAGTGGGTTGGTGCACGTGTGCAAGGGTATGATCGGGGCAAGAAACCAAGGGATCTTGGAAGGTGGCACTTGGCAGTTTAGGATAGTGATCGAGCAAAGGGGTATCGTGCAAAACACTGGTGGTCGTGCTCGATTTCCTGAGTGCACACCGGGGTTTTTGACCCGGTACTTTAACCAAACATGGTACTTTGCCATTTTTAGTTTTAAACAAGGATTTTGAATATATCTTAAATTTAGATCAGTTTTTAAATTAAATAACGGTTTGAATAAAAAGAGAAAATAAATATTTAAATAAAAATAGAATTTTTATTTAAACAAGAAAAGAAATAAGTGAATCAGGATAAAGATACAATTTTTGTCAAGGGATGAAATTTAAATACAGAAATTGTAATTTAAATAATAAATTTAATTTATAAATATAATTAGAGATAATTTTCTAATGAAATATTCAAACTGTAAAGTCAACAAAGAAAGTCGATCCAGTGTAAAAGATCCGACATGGTTTTGACAGAAGTCGAGATGTCCGCACAGAAGCTAAATTTTTATTAAATTACAAAGTTAGTTTATAATTTAAATTTGAATTTATTTTCAAATGAAATGTTTAAATTTTTAAACAAGTTAGAAAAATCGTATACACATACGCTAGAATTTGTCAGTTTTATCTGAAATCTAAAATATCTGATATAAGAAACTGATCATTAACAGTTCTGTACTTTTTAAAACAAGAAGTGTGAATAATGTTTTTAATCATGTTTAGACTAATAAATAAAAAAAGAAAAGAGGAACTTTATTAGTATAGAAAGAAGAATAAGTAAATCAAGAATGAAGGATCAAAGGGAAAATTTGACGAGAAATATACTAAGTGTAAAAGTTGTAAAATAAATGATTAAATCATAATTTAAGTCATTTATGAATGATCAGATTAAGAAATAATTATGAGAAATATTTCTCCAAAAAAATAATGTAAGTATATATCTTATTTTTAAAGTGACGAATAAAATGGAAAGAAAGACCGTGTGTGGCGTGCACACTAAAAGTGTCCATTTTTAAGAAATGATAAAAAATACCAAATATAGGCGAGATAATCATATATTATTTATTCTGACTAAAATTGTAGATTATAATCAGGTAAGATTAATAATTTAAATGTTCGCTAATCATTTCAAAGAGGCCGAAATAAATATTTCACTTTGATTTGATTATACGTCACACATCAGAGATTTTTAAATTGAAGACGGCGATATACAAGGGCTATTCTTGAATAGTGCCTTCGGTTTGTCCAGTCCCAGGACGACTTGTATGGACGAATATCGGACAGAGTATTTCCAAAATAATCACATACGTTGTTTTCTTCAAACGTACCAGTTGCTGGCACAGAAGGGAAACTTCTTTAGCCCGACAACCAAAGTAATTTTGTGGAAATCAATTAGTGATTTCCGATGGATTTGACGATGTAGCATTCAAAGGAAATTAAACAGTGATGATGATAATGTAAGTCTAGCCTCAAGCCACATACCCAGGAAATGACAAAAATCGGGCAGGCAACATAGCTATATGGGTCGCTCCCATTAGTGTTTATAATCACCTATATAGAGAAATTCCTTTTGCTTCTTTAATCTATCGATGCTGTTTTTTTGGGAAACGGTGGTTTGAGTCCAACCGTTGGTGATATACATTGGATACACTCAAGAGAAATTAGTGGTTGGTCATGTGTGGCCCGGGTTGCAAGACGTTCTTGTTGAACCCAAGTGTATTCGCCTCTAGAGATACATCATTAGAAGGTCATCCTATACCTTGACATTGGTGGAAACCCAATTTCCATAAGCGCCAAGCCGTTTTTACTTGTATATTATATAGGAGAATGTGAGATGCAAGCATTCTTCTAGATTCTAAATTATTTGTAAAAACTTATAAACACTATGATAATATCTGATTTCAAGTATACAAAGTGGTTTATTCTCATAAGGTAAAAACCCATTCTGTATTTGCAACGTGGTCTTATGAGATATTTTTATTTCTTTAATCAATTTTAAACTGTTTACGCATACAAGTCCCCTGACTGACCTGGAGTTTATTTTTCTGTGTTTCCCTTAAACTCTTGGGTATTCATAACACTTGTTATGAATAGACAAGTGAATCGGGATTGGATAAAACATGAGAAGCTGGATGGAAATTTCTGTGTGCTGATCTAATTACTGTATAATTATAAGCCTGCAGTTTGTATATTAATGACATGTATAATTAAAGATGTACTAATAGCTTGTATCACTAGATTCAGTATGCTCTGATGTAATATATTCCACTGTGTAATATTATGAAGTATCATCTTTTTTGTAAAAATTCCGCAGTGAGATTCTGATGTTTTTATGTGATTTTACCTTCTATCTATTCTTATTCTCATTAATGGCACGTCTTCCGATGTATTCGAAAGTTGGGTCGTTACAGTTGGTATCAGAGCTTAGGTTACTGATTACCTAAGCTTTGGGTGAGTGTGAGAGAGCACATTTTTGAAAATTTAAAATAAATCAACTTGGATGGTATACCTAAGTTAGTTATATCTAATCAAGTCTGGAATGACGACCTGTTATATTCAGGTGATTAAGATGGGTAGCCGAGGACGAAGAGGTCAGGCTAGTGGAACTTCCACTACTACTGGTCGTAATACTGGATCCTAGGATCAAGGAGAAACGGTGGAGGAAGTTACACCAGTCCAACAGGATAAAAGCTTTGCAACTATATGTAAGGAGTTAATTAAATAGGGTCAGCCTCAAGATAAATTAAATATGATTGGATTAAATTAGAATAATATCCCATCATATTGATACCAGAAATCGAGTTAGAATTATAATTTGGATTTCCTGAAATTTAGGCTGGACTTAAGTATTTAATTGGATATGAACTCAGGGAATGTGAACGGGTCGATTTGGGAATTAATGAGTCCCGAAATGGAGATGATTAACTAAGTGAATGAAACATTTTAGGTAATAATTAACGGAGTTAAGTAAATTGACCGATGAATTAGAAAGGGAATTTGGATAGAGAATTTTTAGGAAATTGCTGATGTGTGTATATATATTTGTTGATGTGTGTCGATAACTCTAATATACCGTTTACAAATTTTGAGGACGAAATTTTTATAAGGGGGGTAGAATGTAATGACCCGGTATTTTACACCTATCACTTGCACAGATATTAATTGATCGTAAGTACGTGTTTACAAATATGATTTAAAATCTAGACTTTAAAATTTCAAAACATGTTAACCTGTGAATAACAGCATTTATAGATGCATATATTACAGCATTTACCAAAACCCATTTTTTTTCCAATCATGTATGATAACATGAAATTGACAGCATTTGTTTAAATTGATTTTTTACACATGTACGGATAACTACATTTTTACATAGCAAGTTTTAATGCTATTTTTATTACATATGTTTGTTCATTTTTTCAATAGATTTAGAATTTAAGTTTTTTGCAAAATTTTGATTTGAAAACTTGTGACACTTGAAATTGAACATGCCAAAACCCTTTTGGCAAAGCAAGTTCAACAACAGAATTCATATTCACATGTACATACACAAAAACATGAAAGTACCAAATTCTTTTGCTAATCTTGTTCATGAACAAATATTCAAAGATACACCTACACTAGTACTAGCTAGAAAAGAGGATCTAGGAGAAATATGTCACATGGCCAAATCTTTTTGTATCAAATCTATTTTCATTTTTCTAATCTTTCTCTTTTCTTTTAAAATTTTCTGAAAATTTCACTTCCCTTTGCATTTTTCAAAACATGATTCATCTTGTCATGAACATATTTTGAAAGTTCTTGAAAATCCTTGAGTATTTAAGCCGTAAGTTCACCTACACTAATTAAACACTAAAGCATGTTGATTTTTCAAGATTTCCAAGTCTATTTCATCACATGGCCGAGATCTAAAGGTGGAAAGATTTTCAGATTTTTGCAAAACCTTTTAAGTCAAGTAAAATTTTATATAACTTCTTGTTAAATCGGATTTGTCATGAAAAGATATATAAAGACAATAAAAACTGAAAATATGTAGTACACAAATGGATGCTATTATTTGTTTAAACAAGGAAGATTTGGTGAAGCACATGGTTATACATAGGCATTTATTTGTGATGTTTCATAGAAACCAATAGGAAGAACAGGGGTGGTCACATAAGGGATTTTCAGGTGTATCTAGGCTGAGTAAGCCATGTGAATATTGGAAGTATTGCTTTGATTTGAAAGCAAGAAAAGAGTTTTTTCTGAGTTGTCAACCCCTTGTTACTAACAAAATCTCAAAACTGATTTTATGCACCAATAGTTTATGACATTCTACCACTATAAATTAGGACCTGAGCACACACCATTCTCCTCACACCACACAAGAACACTTGAATCAAATCACTACAGGAATAGCCAAGGGTTCATACTGGAAAGGTGAGTAAAACTGTTTTAAAATTTTTGTTTTAAATTTCCTGCAGTTTTACTGTTTTGAACTATGATTTAAACATTGGATCCTTTTGTATTCTTGTTCTATAATATGGCTTGTATGGGTTGCTTATTGATTGTTAAATGAAACCTTACGGACCAAAGTGCTAAAGATGGATATTGTTGACATTGTTTTCCAGACCTATTACTTGTGTTTGAATACTACAAATCCTAATGGATCAGCAAATATATGTTAGTGGGATTAAAATAAGGTGTCATACTTGTTTTAAACCCTTGCATAATCATTCAATGGTTCAAAATGAAACAAATCTTGCCCAAAGTCTTTACTGTATTTAAAAACAGAAATATTCCAGAAGCTCTCTGTAATCACAAAATCAAGTGGATTTTTAAATGGCTCAAGAACTTGATTTGATTACATGAATGGAATGATAGATCAAAATCATGATTTTTAAAAGAAGTTTCAAGATTTTTAGTAGTGAGAATAAGGAGAATTTTGGAATTGTTCAAAATGGGGATTTTCGTCAAATTCAGGCGACAGCGATGATGGTAGGCCTTGGCAACAGGGGTGGACGAGCGTAATGAAGTAAGGATAATAGGAAAAATACTATTAGATTTTTCCATAACATGAATCAAAGAATTTAACTCGATTTGGGATTTTTGTCTGTGTCTTGGTGCATGGAATTTGGGGGCGTCGTGTGGGGTTCACACTCGATCGAGTGGGCATGAACTGGGAGGGGAGGAGCTGGCGTGGTCGGGGAGTTAGTCGGAGAAGTCGTAGGCACTTCAAACCGGTGGAGGTGGCAGCAGTTCGATTTTCTTTGGATCAAGCTTTTTTGAAAAAAAAGAAAAAAGGGGAAAACACTATAGCGCCGGAGTTGGCCAGGTTTGGTGGTGGCGTTGGCCTCCCGAGGTGAAGTGGGGTCTGCATCAATGGAGTGGGAGGTTGTACAGGTGGTGGATCGGCGGTCCATGTGCTTGTGTGTGCATGTACAGATGAAGGGGGAAGAAGATGATCGGGCAAGGATTGGTCATGGGGTTTTGGTGTTGAGCGAGGTAAAATTCATGAGGACTGGAGACTTGATGACTGGTACTTTGGCAAGTACCAGAGTGGCGTTTGGTAGTGGGTTGGTGCGAGTGTGCAAGGGTATGATCGGGGCAAAAAGACCAACGGATCTTGGAAGGTGGCACTTGGTAGTTTAGGAAAGTGATCGGGCAAAGGGGTATCGTGCAAAACACCGGTGGCCAGGCTCGATTTCCTGAGCGCACACCGGGGTTTTTGACCCGGTACTTTAACCAAACATGGTACTTTGCCATTTTTAGTTTTAAAAAAGAATTTTGAATATATTTTAAATTTAGACTAGTTTTTAAATTATATAACGGTTTGAATAAAAAAATAAAATAAATATTTAAATAAAATAGAATTTTTATTTAAACAAGAAAAGAAATAAGTGAATCAGGAAAAAGAAACAGTTTTTGTCAAGGGCTGAAATTTAAATATAGAAACTGTAATTTAAATTATAAATTTAATTTATAGATATAATTAGAGATAAATTTCTGATGAAATATTCAAATTGTAAAGTCAACAAAGAAAGTCGATCCAGTGTAAAAGATCCGATATGGTTTTGACAGAAGTCGAGAAATCAGCATAGAAGCTGAAATTTTATTTATAAAGTTAGTTTATAATTTAAATTTGAATCTATTTTCATATGAAATGTTTAAATTTTTAAACAAGATAGAAAAACCGTATGTAACACAAACGCTAGAATTTGTCAGTTTTAATCTGAAATCTAAAGTATCTGATATAAGAAACGGACCATGAATAGTTCTATACTTTTTAAAACAAGAAGTGTGAATAATGTTTTTAATCATGTTTAGACTGATAAATAAAAAAGAGAAGGGGAAATTTATTAGTATAGAAAGAAGAATAAGTAAATCAAGAATGAAAGATCGAAGACAAAATTTGACGAGAAATATACCAAGTGTAAAAGTTGTAAAATAAATGATTAAATCATAATTTAAGTCATTTATGAATGATCAGATTAAGACATAATTATGAGAAATATTTCTCTAAAAAATTAATGTAAGTATTTATTTTATTTTTAAAGTGACGAATAAAATGGAAAGAAAGACCGTGTACGGCACGCACACTAAGAGTGTCCATTTTTAAGAAATGATAAAAATTACCAGATATAGGCGAGATAATCATATATTGTTTATTCTGATTAAAATTGTAGATTATATTAGGTAAGATTAATAATTTAAATGTTCGCTAACCATTTCAAAGAGGCCGAAATAAATATTTCACTTTGATTTGATTATACGCCACGCGTCAGAGATTTTTAAATTGATGTTAGCGATATATAAGGGCTATTCTTGAATATTGCCTTCGGTTTGTCCAGTCCTAGGATGACTTGTAAGGACGAATGTATGACAGAGTATTTCCAAAAGAATCACGTATGTTGTTTTTTTCAAACGTACAAGTTGCTGGCACAGAAGGTAAACTTCTTTAGCCTGACAACCAGAGTATTTTTGTGGAAATCAATTAGTGATTTCCAATGGATTTGACGATGTGGCATTAAAAGGAAATTAAACAGTGATGATGAAAAGGTAAGTCTAGCCTCAAGCCTCACACCCAGGAAATGAAAAAAATCGGGCAGGCGGCATGGTTGTGTGGGTCGCCCCCATTCGGGTGTATAATCACATATCTAGAGAAATTCCTTTTGCTTCTTTAATCTATCGATGCTGTTTTTTTTTTTGGGGAAACGGTGGTTTGAGTCCAACCATTGGTGATATACATTCGATACAGTCAAGAGAAATGAGTGGTCGGTCATGTATGGGCCGGGTTGCAAGACGTTCTTGTTGAACCCAGGTGTATTCGCCTCAAGAGATACATCATCAGAAGGTGGTCCCATACCTTGTCATAGGTGGAAACCCAATTTCTATAAGCGCCAAGTGGTTTTTACTTGTATACTACATAGGAGAATGTGAGATGCAAGTATTCTTCTAGATTCTAAATTATTTGTGAAAACTTATAAACACTATGATAATATCAGATTTTAGGTATACAAAGTGGTTTATTCTCATAAGGCACAAACCCGTTCCGTATTTACGGCGTGGTCTTATGAGATATTTTTATTTCTTTAATCAGTTTTAAACTGTTTACTCATACTGTCCCCTGACTGACCCGGAGTTTATTTTTCTGTGTTTCCCTTAAACTCTTGGGTATTCATAACACTTGTTATGAATTGACAAGTTAACCAGGATTGGATAAAACTTGAGAAGCTGGATGGAACTTTCTATGTGCTAATCTAACTACTGTATAATTATAAGTCTGCGGTTTGGATATTAATGACATTTATAATTAAAGATGTACTATGAATAGCTTGTATCACTAGATTCAGTATGCTCTGATGTAATATATTCCGTTGTGTAATATTATGAAGTATCATATTTTATGTAAAAATTTCGCTGTGAGATTCTAATGTTTTTCTGTGATTTTACCTTCTATCTATTCTTATTCTCATTAATGGCACGACTTCCGATGTGTTCGAAAGTTGGGTCGTTACAGTTGGTACCAGAGCTTAGGTTACTGATCACCTAAGCTTTGGGTGACTGTGAGAGAGCATATTTTTGAAAATATAAATAAATCAACTTTGGATGGTATACCTAAGTTAGTTGTATCCAGTCAAGTCTGGAATGACGACCTGTTATATTCAGAAGATTAAGATGGGTAGCCGAGGACAAAGAGGTCGGGTTAGTGGAACTTACACTACTACTAGTCATAATACTGGATCCCAGGATCAAGGAGAAATGGTGGAGGAAGTTACGCCAGTCCAACAGGATAAAAGCTTTGCAACTATCTGTAAGGAGTTAATTAACTAAGGTCGGCCTCAAGATAAATTAAATATGGTTGGATTAAATTAGAATAATATCCCATCATTTTGATACCAGAAATCAAGATAGAATTATAATTTGGATTTCCTAAAATTAAGGCTGGACTTAAGTATTTAAATGGATATGAACTCAGGGAATGTGAACGGGTCAATTTGGGAATTAATGAGTCCCGAAATGGAGATGATTAACTAAGTGAACGAAGAATTTAGGTAATACCTAACGGAGTTAAGTAAATTGACCGATGAATTAAAAAGGGAATTTGGATAGAGAATTTTTAGGAAATTGCTGATGTGTGTATATATATTTGTTGATGTGTGTCAATAACTCTAATCTACCGTTTACAAATTTCGAGGACGAAATATTTATAGGGGGTAGAATGCAATGACCCAGTATTTTACACCTATCACTTACACAGATATTAATTGATCGTAAGTACGTGTTTACAAACATGATTTAAAATCTAGACTTTGAAATTTCAAAACATGTTAACCTGTGAATAACAGCATTTATAGATGCATATATTACAGCATTTACCAAAACCCATTTTTTTTCCAATCATGTATGATAGCATGAAATTGACAACATTTTTTTAAATTGATTTTTTATTCATGTATGGAAAAAAACACTTTTACGTAGTAAGTTTTAATGCTATTTTTATCACATATGCTTGTTCATTTTTTCAAAAGATTTAGAATTTAAGTTTTTTCAAAATTTTGATTTGTAAACTTGTGACACTTGAAATTGAACATGCCAAAACCCTTTTGGCAAAGCAAGTTCAAAAACAAAATTCATATTCACATGTACATACACTAAAACATGAAAGTACCAATTTCTTTTGCTAAGCATGTTCATGAACAAATATTCAAAGATACACCTACACTAATACTAGCTAGAAAAGAGGATCTAGGAGAAATATGTCACATGGCCAAATCTTTTTGTATCAAATATATTTTCAGTTTTCAAATCCTTCTCTTTTCTTTCAAAATTTTCTGAAAATTTCACTTCCCTTTGCATTTTTCAAAACATGATTCATCTTGTCAAGAACATGTGTCGAAAGATCTTGAAAATCCTTGAGTATTTAAGCCATAAGTTCAACTACACTAGTTAAATGCTAAAGCATATAGATTTTTCAAGATTTCCATGTCTATTTCATCACATGCCCGAGATCAAAAGGTACAAAGATTTTCAGATTTTTGCAAAACCTTGCAAGTCAAGTAAAATTTTATATAAATTCTTGTTAAATCGGATTTATCATGAAAAGATATGGTTTAGATACACAATAAAAACTGAATATATGTAGTACACAAATGGATGCTATTGTTTGTTTAATAAGGAAGATTTGGTGAAGCACATGTTTGTACATAGGCATTTATTTGTGATGTTTCATAGAAACCAATAGGAAGAAAAGGGGTGGTTGCATAAGGGATTTTCAGGTGGTATCTTGGCTGAGTAAGCCATGTGAATTTTGGAAGTGTTTCTTTGATTTGAAAGCAAGAAAAGAGATTTTTCTGAGTTGTCAACCCCTTGTCACTAACAAAATCTCAAAACTGATTTTATGCACCAATATTTTATGACTTTCTACCACTATAAATAAGGACCTAAGCACACACCATTCTCCTCAGACCACAAAAGAACACTTGAATCAAACCATTAAGGGAATAGCCAAGGGTTCATACTGGAAAGGTGAGTAAAACTGTTTTAAAATTTCTGTTTTAAATTTCCTGCAGTTTTACTATTTTGAACTTTGATTTAAACATTGGATCCTTTTGTATTCTTGTTCAATAATATGGCTTTTATGGGTTGCTTATTGATTGTTAAATGAAACCTTAAGGACCAAAGTGTTAAAGAGGGATATTGTTGACATTGTTTTGCAGACCTGTTACTTGTGTTTGAATACAACAAATCCTAATGGATCAGCAAATATATGTTAGTGGGATTAAAATAAGGTGTCATACTTGTTTTAAACCCTTGAATAATCAGTCAATGATTCAAAATGAAACAAATCTTGGCCAAAGTCTTTACTGTATTTAAAAACAGAAATATTCAGGAAGCTCTCTGTAATCACAAAATCAAGTGGATTTTTAAATGGCTCAAAAACTTGATTTGATTACATGAATGGAATGATAGTTCAAAATCATGATTTTTAAAAGAAGTTTCAAGATTTTTAGTAGTGAGAATAAGGAGAATTTCAGAATTGTTTAAAAAGGGGATTTTGGTCAAATTCAGGTGACGGCGACGGGGGTAGACGAGCATAATGAAGTAAGGATCATAGGAAAAATACTATTAGATTTTTCCATAACATGAATCGAGGAATTTAAATCGATTTGGGATTTTTGTTTGTTTCTTGGTGCATTGAATTTGGGGGCGTCGTGTGGGGTCCACACTGGATCGAGTGGGCTGGAACTGGGAAGGGAGGAGCTAGCGTGGTCGGGGAGTTGGTCGGAGGAGGCGCAGGCACTTCAAACAGGCGGAGGTGGCATCAGTTTGATTTTGTTTGGATCAATCTTTTTGGAAAAAATAAAAAAAGGGGAAAATACTGTAGCGCCGGAGTTGGCTAGTTCTGGTGGTGGCGTTGGCTTCCTGAGGTGAAGTGGGGTCTGCGTCAATGGAGTGGGAGGTGGTACAGGTGGTGGATCGGCGGTGCATGTGCATGTACAGATGAAGGGGGAAGAAGATGATCGGGCAACGATTGGTCATGGGGTTTTGGTGTTGAGCGAGGTGAAATTCATGAGGGCTGGAGACTTGGTAACCGGTACTTTGGCAAGTACCAGAGTGGCTTTTGGTAGTGGGTTGGTGCGCATGTTCAAGGGTATGATCGGGGCAAAAAAACCAAGGGATCTTCGAAGGTGGCACTTGGTAGTTTAGGAAAGTGATCGGGCAAAGAGGTATCGTGCAAAACACTGGTGGCAAGGCTCGATTTCCTGAGCGCACACCGGGTTTTTTGACCCGATACTTTAACCAAACATGGTACTTTGCCATTTTTAGTTTTAAACAAAGATTTTGAATATATTTTAAATTTAGATTAGTTTTTAAATTAAATAATGGTTTGAATAAAAAGAGAAAATAAATATTTAAATAAAAATAGAATTTTTATTTAAATAAGAAAAGAGATAAGTGAATTAGGATAAAGATACAGTTTTTGTAAAGGGTTGAAATTTAAATACAGAAACTGTAATTTAAATTATAAATTTAATTTATAAATATAATTAGAGATGATTTTCTAATGAGATATTCAAACTGTAAAGTCAACAAAGAAAGTCAATCCAGTGTAAAAGATCCGACACGGTTTTGACAGAAGTCGAGAAGTCAGCACAAAAGCTGAAATTTTATTAAATTATAAAGTTAGTTTATAATTTAAATTTGAATTTATTTTCATATGAAATGTTTAAATTTTTAAACAAGATAGAAAAACCGTATGTAACACATACGCTAGAATTTGTCAGTTTTAATATGAAATCTAAAATATCTGATATAAGAAACTGATCATGAACGGTTCTGTACCTTTTAAAACAAGAAGTGTGAATAATGTTTTTAATCATGTTTAGGCTGATAAATAAAAAAGAAAAGAGGAACTTTATCGGTACAGAAAGAAGAATAAGTAAATCCAGAATGAAGGATCAAAGGGAAAATTTGATGAGAAATATACCAAATGTAAAAGTTGTAAAATAAACGATTAAATCATAATTTAAGTCATTTATGTATGATCATATTAAGAAATAATTATGAGAAATATTTCTCTAAAAAAATAATGTAAGTATTTATTTTATTTTTAAAGTGACGAATAAAATGGAAAGAAAGACCGTGTGCGGCGCGCACACTAAAAGTGTCCATTTTTAAGAAATGATAAAAAATACCAGATATTGGCGAGATAATCATATATTGTTTATTCTAACTAAAATTGTAGATTATAATCAGGTAAGATTAATAATTTAAATGTTCGCTAATCATTTCAAAGAGGTCGAAATAAATATTTCACTTTGATTTGATTATACGCCACGCATCAGAAATTATTAAATTGAAGACGGTGATATACAAAGGCTATTCTTGAATAGTGCCTTCGGTTTTTCCAATCCCAGGACGACTTGTATGGACGAATGTCTGACAGAGTATTTCCAAAAGAATCACGTATGTTGTTTTCTTCAAACGTACCAGTTGCTGGCACAAAAGGGAAACTTCTTTAGCCTGATAACTAGAGTATTTGTGTGGGAATCAATTAGTTATTTTTGATGGATTTGACAATGTGGAATTCAAACGAAATTAAACAGTGATGATGAAAAGGTAAGTCTAGCCTCAAGCATTACACCCAGGGAATGACAAAAATCTGGCAGGCAGCATGGCTATGTGGGTCGCTCCCATTAGGGTGTATAATCACCTATCTGGAGAAATTCCTTTTGCTTCTTTAATCTATCGATGCTGTTTTTTTTTTGGGAAACCGTGGTTTGAGTCCAACCGTTGGTGATATACATTTGATACACTCAAGAGAAATGAGTAGTCGGTCATGTGTGGGCCGGGTTGCAAGACGTTCTTGTTGAACCCAGGTGTATTCGCCTCTAGAGATACATCATCAGAAGGTGGTCCCATACCTTGTCAAAGGTGAAAACCCAATTTCCATAAGCGCCAAGCAGTTTTTACTTGTATACTATATAGGAGAATGTGAGATGCAAGCATTCTTCTAGATTCAAAATTATTTGTGAAAACTTATAAACACTATGATAATATCTGATTTCAAGTATACAAAGTGGTTTATTCTCATAAGGTAAAAACCCGTTCCGTATTTACGGCGTGGTCTTATGAGATATTTTTATTTCTTTAATCAGTTTTAAACTGTTTACTCATACCTGTAACCTGACTGACCCGGAGTTTATTTTTCTTTTTTTCCCTTAAACTCTTGGGTATTAATAACACTTGTTATGAATAGACAAGTGAATTAGGATTGGATAAAACTTGAGAAGCTGGATGGAACTTTCTGTGTGCTGATCTAACTACTGTATAATTATAAGTCTGCAGTTTGGATATTAATGACATGTATAATTAAAGATGTACTATGAATAGCTTGTATCACTAGTATGCTCTGATGTAATATATTCCGCTGTGTAATAATATGAATTATCATCTTTTTTGTAAAAATTCCGCTGTGAGATTCTGATGTTTTCTGTGATTTTACCTTCTATCTATTCTTATTCTCATTAATGGCACGACTTCCGATGTGTTTGAAAGTTGGGTCGTTACATCGGGCATGCAAATATATTGTTTAGTCAACAGCTAATCCATTTACCAGTTTAGCATGTGTGTGTGCATAAATATCTAAAATAAAAATAATATTTTTTGGGAACAAACATTTATTTCAGCATCTGGCAATTTTATTTACTTCATATACATGTTAAAAATAATATTTCTAATGAATAAACATTTATTTAAACACATGGTTATTTATAACATTTCATATACATGTTAAAAATAATATTTCTAATGAACAAACATTTATTTTAACACATGGTTATTTTAATACTTCATATACATGTTAAAAATAATATTTCTAATGAACAAACATTTATTTCAACACATGATTATTTTTAACACTTCATGAACATGTTAAAAATAATATTTCCAATGAACAAACATTTATTTCACTACACAACTATTTTATATAGTTCGTTAACACATTAAATATGATGTTTTTAATGTACAAATATTTATTGCAACCAATGACTATTTTATATAATTCGTACATACAATAAAAATGTTATTTTTATTGTTCAAACAATTTATTCAACACATGAATATTTTTAGTGGTTCATACATACAATAAAAATGTTATTTTTATTGTTCAAATAAATTATTCAACACATGAATATTTTTAATGGTTCATGCATACAATAAAAATGTTATTTTTATTGTTCAAATAATTTATTCAACACAACAACTATTTTATATAGTTCATTTCAAAAAAAAAAAAAAAACGGCATTACAACGGCAGGGTGTTATAGCACCGGCACAATGTCTGAGCACTGCTCTTCTTCTAACGTAGGCCTTGCAACCTTACAACAATTTCATTTCCATAATTTCCACAATACAATTCATTTTCCCAACACATTGAATTTACCACAAACACAGTAAATTTTTGTTGCAACCACAATCAGTCATTCACAATCAAAATTAATTTCATACCACAATGCTGTGTAACGCATATATGTATTTTATATAGCGTCTATATATATAACTTTTATGTATCAAAAATATATTTTTGTTTACTCCATTTCAAACAGTTTTTGAATTTAGATTGCTTACATTTGGTTCCACTCCTTCTAAAATTGTAGAGAGCTCCGAATGCGTTCTAGTCACTTCTAGAATGTAGTAGACACTGTCACGATCCCAATGGTTCATGTTTCATGGGATTTCGTCACCATATGAGAAAGATATGATTTTTATTGCGCTAATGATATTTTAAATTAATTAATTAAAGAATATACCTTTATTCCTCTTCAATGATTCCCAACAGTCGTTCAACCCATATAGCTCGAAATTAGGTTTAGATTTGCACCAAAACTGAGATGCTTGAAAACGATCGGACTACACCACGTTGACGGCCTCCGTGAGCCGCTCCTACCGCCACCACCATGATGAATTCGATCGCCGCCAGAAGCTTCAACCTTGCTTCGAACGGTGGGCCTTTAGGCTTCGTTTCCTCTCAACCTAGCAAGTGAAAACCGATCACAAGGGTACGGATGTGAAGATCGCAGAGAGTACGACCATGTTGCTTTAGAAATTTCGTGATTTCATTGAGTAAATTAAAAGAAATCGAGAAGGAAAGAACTGAGCTTTTATCGCCATTCGAACTGGAGTGAATCGGGTTTTTCCATGAAATAAATTAGTCAACGCGTATTCTGATTGGATGGTATGTTTATATTTTAATTATTTTATTTACTTAAATCCGAAAATACCCATTAATCCATATGAACACCAAATCAAACCCAAAGACTGTCCCCTAGCTAAATACACCATTCCGGACACAATGGAATATGTTTCGTAAGCCTGTTTGACTGTTTCCGTTAGTTTTTTCTCAAGATTAAAATATATAACGTTCAATATTTAATTTGAACGTGCATTTCAATTTTCCGGGGCCACATACTGACTCCAAAAATTACAGAAAAATTATATCTAGCTTTGTTTTGATGATAAGGTCCTAACAAAATTAATTTTGTTGAATTTGGAGACCGTTTGAAAAATGGCCTTTTCTGGTTGATTCAATTTGCACTGTATTTGCAAAACACGTTTTCTTTTGCCATGCTTACATAAATTATGAAATTTTAAACCTAGCAATAATTTGACATCCTGAATCCAACAAAAGTGTTTTCGTTGAAAACGGAAATCATTTGCAAAATGGCTATTTTTAAGGGGTTTGTTGTTATAAAAAAATGGAATTTTTAAATTCTGGCATATTTTCTGATAATATTTCCTTAAAATAAATTTTTAAATTGGTTCTGATTTTACGGGTTGTTACACTAAGGAAATTTAGTCCCTGAAATTTGATAAGAGTAAAAATCAAATAGCCCTTCGCATAATATCCATCTTTCATGTGTGCATCCAATTTTTGCAAACATTGTGCACTTGTGCAAAGTGTAATACAACATAATAATACATGTATGCCTATGCGGTACCTCCTATATGTATACAAAATTTTCAAAAATCTTTTAAGCATGATGCGCACAACCTAAATATACAGAAAATTCTACATGAATGCAATATTTTGAAAATCAAAATACGTTTTCATCCAAAATTTCCCAACACTTGCAGAGCAAAAGAGCAGTTCATCCAATTGTTGCATCCAAAATCCTACCAACCAACTTTAATTTTTGAATTTTATAAAAATCTAATTTTCCAAATTTTATTTCTTATGTTACAAAAAGGTGGAAAATGGAAAACTTCACGTCTTCTGATTTTCTTTTATGTACCTTTTCCATCTGTACTTGGATTATATGAAGATTCCCTATTTTCTTATCCAAGCACAACCTACATAAGAAAACTTTCTTTATTAGATTTTCTTTTTCATTTTATTTTGGAAATATTTATTATCATCCATCTTTTCTCATAATTTTTCATTTTTCTTTAACTGTCATGTTTGTTGCTTTACTAAATTTGTTTCTCCCTTTTTACTTGTACCATTACTCTTTTCTTAGCTCATTTAACTTAATCATTTCAAGAAACACCCAAGGCTTCTCAATGCTTACGCATTCAACGGGAACTTACCATTATTCCAAGATAATTTTCGCTATCTACTTCATATCCGCAAAACTTTTCCTGTCCTCCCGAGGCACTAATCCTCACCTACTCCATACTTTTAAAACATGGTTTGGCCTTTTCATTTCACTTTACTTTCGAAAGTTAAAAGTACCAAAACTTTATTTTCCTCATCAAAACTTACTTTTACCAAACCGGAAAACATGTCCTTTTAATGTAAAATATTTTTTTTTCAAATCACAAAAACTGGAGTAGCCAAGGACAATTATTTCTCAATTAGGTTTATGACTTGTTCTTGCATATAAAGTCAGATTAGTTACTTATTATAAGGTGCAAATACCTACTCTATTCTTAATTTTCTACAACTTATTTTGTCCACCCTACAAAATTTTCTCTTCTAAAACAATTTATCAAAAATGATTGTCAAAAGAATAGAGATTTCAAAACTTTCTTTGCTAAAAATTCTAGTTTTTAGCAAAATGCAACATTTTTTAAGTTTTGCCTTTTAATCTTTTCATGCAATATAACAAGAAAACTAGAAAGCTATACATGCTCTAAAATGAGCATCTTTTACTGAGAGAATTTTATTTTAGACAAAAAAAATTCACAACAAATAATTATTTCTAAAATATACCCAATTTTACATCAAAGTTCAATATGTACTTTCCTAATATGTTCTTTGCATATTTTAAGCCTATGTCTTTTAAGATTAAAACTGGAAACACCATAAATCATCTTCCAAAAGCTTTTATAATTTCAAGCTCTTAAAAGTTAACAATGGGGCTAGACTCAAAGTGGTTTTCCAATTCTAACTAAGCTTTCCTAGACAATCCCACAAAGTCAATTCCCTTAACCATATATATTCCTAATCCATTTTTCTCTTTTCAACTTTTTCCTATTTATGAGGTTTTACTGCCAAACCCACTAATCTAAAATATTAACATATGGGATTTGCCTTTCTTCCATACAAAGTATATTGTACACTTCCAACCCAAATTACCTAAGGATCTCAGATTTCCATGTTTATTCCTTTTGTATACAAAACAAATATCCCAACTTTACCATTTTATGCTTTTCCTATTCAGTGGGTTCCTTTATGGATCTAGGTATATATACATATATAATACTTATATTTCAAAAAACAAATACGTTCACTTATTATCTATACATGGATCCTAAACCTAGGCTCTGATTCCAAATGCAACAACCAGATTTTCGACAGACCGAATTTTTTTTCAAAATTCTAGTCTATCGAAAGTTGTGTTCGTTGCTCTGGTATCATGCAAAAAAGATAGTGATATTAAATATATCAGAGCTTGGAAAACATCTCACGGCAGAATGGATAAAATACAATATAATCAAAATATGGCCTTACCTAGATGGTAATGCTGCCTAACCAGCATGCAAAGCTATCATATCTCTGCCACAATTCTAACCTGCGAGTATGTTATGAGGAGGGGGTCAGAACACAAGTTCTGGTGACTGGATTCAAATTACACATTTTGGATAACCCTACATATAATATTCAGTTACATTTTCATGTTTATTAGGTTATTTTTATTAACATCACTTAAGGCTTACACACACGTCGCACCCATCTACTTCCCAGTGGATTAACTTCATACAGTATATATGTAGCTACTCCTAAATTAAGGTACATCCCATTATACCCACTCGCACGACCTTTGATGTAACGCCACAGAAATATATGCAGTCCCTCTTCCCGTGCCAGAGTGACGTACATATCTCTATATAACAACGCTACGTTCCGCATAGAACCACCATCTCCATGCTACATAAGCATACAGACTGCCACCTTTGATCGAATCAGATCACAGAGTAATTCCTTAGAGTCTATGATACACCACCCAGAGCAGACATGCATGTATCTAGGCTTTCCCACGTATGTATCGTCAATTGTACGCGATGCCTTAACCACACATATCCTCTATTGTGCACCGAGTCCCGTGGCAGGGTTGTATAAGAAACATAAAACTCGATTGGGAGCTTTTCAGATATTTGTTCACATAGATGCTAAGATCTGCATTTTCAGTGGCTATGGTCCCACCTTGCCCCTCGCTCAACTAATGAAAGATGAAAAAGATTGAGAAATAATGACCTAACCCAAGAGCAAACAACAAACAACAATTCCAAATTGGTTTGTCCCTCACCCATAGCCTTGATAGTAAAAGGTATATGGTCCATTCATTTAGCTCTCTGCCTTTCCGCATCATACATCATGCTGTGTGTCAATGGTAGGTACTTGGCGACTCTATTATCTTATGGTTAGACCTATTAGTACACAAGGTTGGTCGTAACCTAGCCAAGTCAGGCAATGGGATCATGGAATCACATATGCCACCCAACAGTCTTCTGATTGCTGACTATCGTGGAAATCATGGCATACTCACCGGGTGGTAACCTCTTTGAGCACAGTAGAACGCTGTCACAACACAGAGGACTACCAGGAGTACCCTCCACATCCCAAAAAGCCGCGTTCTTCCCCTTCCAGTTCTTCAAAGATAGCAGAATATCAGCAGAATAATCAGATAGGCGTGCGCTCCCCTCATGCCTCATGACGCCACGATGATCTTCCTTGTTGGGTTATTCACCTTCAAACATACGGACTGGTCCAAGCGACTCAGCATAATGTGTTATTAGACCCTATGCCTAAACATTCAGTTATGCTCTTGCTCTACCTCATCAGGTTTACAGTTTAACTTGGTTATCTCAAATCATATTAACATCTTATCCAGGTTACCAAATTCTTTCTGAGCCCCTTATATCTTTAAGGAATGGAGCCCTCTAGCTTACTAATTTCAGTCGTATAACTTAACCCATTTAAGTTTATTTATAAGCCCATAAAATGTTATTCTCTAGATTGTTATTCAAGGTCAGTAATCTACAATTTCTTTATATTAATCATTGACCAATTTCATAGTTACAATAACATTACTTAATATGTAATTAAGTATATCTCAATTCACATGTTTCCTGTTTAACATGTCACTTATTATTTATGATTAAATATAACTTATTTCATTTCATAAGTTTGCCTCATTCTTTCTAATTTAATCATAATTTCATCTTACACTGTCACTACAACTTGTCGTTGTTTACTTCCTCTTAACTAAGGTTTACTAATAAGTTTCATTTCCATTAATATAAATTATGTTGTCTTCATCAGTAGATTTCAGATTCTCATTCTCACAGATAACTTAATTTACAATTAAGTACAACTGATCTCATTACATAAGTTATTCCAATTTCTTTATCTTTTATTATAGCCTAAGTTATAATTTCCACTTGTACCTAGGACAAGCCTACTTATTATATAATATTCTCGTTAATGTAATTTATTTATAATAGGTTATTATCATTCCCATTCAATCCACTTCTTTTATTGTTGTAACTTCCATTCATTTCCATTAATCACAATTAGTACCTTTTACTTATATACTTTTTTATATATATTTATATACGTAAATTTTTGCACTAGACCTCTCACAATAAACCGACCACTTCCGGATGCTGGAGTTGTCGGGTGGTTCCGGGCAGACTTCTAACACGAGTTGGACTTAGCCTCGTGTCTTAGCACCGTTACATGTATATTTATGCACTAGTCCCTTCACATTAAATTAAAACTTGTGGACGCTGGATTTGCCGGGCGGTTCCAGGAAGACTTCTACTATAAGTTGAATTTAACCTTGTGTTCAAGTGCGGTTACAGTTTTCTATTTGCTGTAAGTTTAGGCTTATTCATTCTTTATAAACTTTACTGTAATTCTATTTTTACATGTCACACTTGATATCATATTAAGTCTATTTCTAATTATCATGTCGTATGTTATTCCTAATAGGTAGTTAACTTCATTTAAAAATAATAACATATAACTATCAGTCATGTAATTATTCTTATTTAACATGTAATTGTATCCATTCTTATAGTTAAGGGTTCAAGTACATAATATGTCACAAATTAACATGTAATTATTCCGATTTCACTGTAACTTAACTTATAGTATCCAATTAACAAGTTATTAAAACATGCATGTAACAATAGTAATCTTTTCCTCATATTTTAACAGATTTGTCCTTTTCAACATATTAACGTTTCAACGCATAAAATTAACATTTCAACATATTATATTAACCTTATGACAGATTTACGTTGCGTATTAACAGTGAATGTCAAAAGATAAATATACCATTATCAAAAATGATATAACTTAAATCCACTCACATTGATATGACAATCTAGAAGAGAATCTCTTTGGATTGGTTGCAGATAGAGAGATATGAATTTGTATAGTCGTTGCAGTTTCTGAATTTGTTATTGTTGATGATAAATTTTATTTTTAATCTTCCTTTGGATAGCGCTCCAATATTATAATTAATAATAATTTTATTTAGAAATTACATGCAGGAAGAAGAGAGTGAAAAACAGAAAGTGAGAATGGAGAGCTATAAGTTCCATTGTATATGAAGCTCAAATCAGCGCTAACCATCTATTTTTCCTGATGTAATCTATTCTCTCCACGTTATATGGCCAATAGGAAGTTGCCAAGTCAATAATAATTTCAAACTGGACAAATAGAATAAAGCCAACAAGGCATGCATTGTCATTTCTTACTAATTAAATGTGCTAATTAGACGCTACATTAATTTCCTACCGTTATGAACATTAAATCTTTTTTCATCTTTACTCATTATGTGCATACATTCTTCATATATACTCATATATTCGCTTTCAATTAATTCATTATATCAATTCCTTGATTTTCTCCTTTTAAATTGATTATGCGCCTATTTTCCTTTTTCTATATATTTGCATGCACATTCTGTATAAGTGTATATAACCTTATAAATTATTCCTTGTTTAGTTTTCTCTTTCCGTTAATACTTATTGTTTACCTTCTATTTCCTATCATTAATTGTTTTATTTTTGAATTTCGAATGTTATGTGTATATAATTATACACATCTTCCTTTAATTTATTATTTTACATGCCTTATCTTTTTATTTAATGCAACCGTTCTACCATGTTTTCTTTTTCCTTACTTCAATCAATCCATTGCATTAATTTAATGCATGTATTATCTTTCCATCAGTTTTGAATTGATTTGAATTAAATTCATATATAAGATCCTTATATGCATACAAAATCTTTAATGACCATTTTACACGCATATACATACGCACAACTTTTATTGTGTTTTCAAAATCGAAACGGTGTTATGCCGTTATTTAATTCTTACCATATTTCTTTGATTGCAGCCTTATTTTGAACTTTTTCTCTTATATATATATATATATATATATATATATATATATATATATATATATATATATATATATATATATACATGCACATAAATACATGTATTTTCTACACTTCCTTATATGTATATTTTTTTCCTTATATGTGTGTTTATATATTTTTTCTCTTATGAACATGTGTTATTTTAGTCGTTCCCTTAAAACAAAAATATGACGTCGGTGGAGATTAAACATTGTACCTCTTGCATGAAAGCCACATGCTCTAACCAACTGAACTACTTAGGCTTTTGTTAACAAGGCTTAGAACAATGGTGGTCATTGTTCTTTTCTTATTTCCCCTTTACATGTTTGTTACAATATTTCATTTAAACCATTGCATGCATCTTTTTCTATCATTTTTCTTTTCTTATTAATGCATAATATTTGTAAATCATTGCATGCAACATAATTACACTGTTTGCAACTGGTTTCTAATTTCTTTTAACGCATGCATTGCATTTTTATTTGCATTAACCTTTTCTACTTTTACAGTGCATATATTTATTACATGCAATCATATATTATCATTATTTTATTCTTCTTTACTATATTTATTCCTATTTGTATATATACACATATGCATTATTAAATATTTAATAGTCATAAAATGCGGGGTGTTACATTGGGAGAAAACATATGCACCAACAGGTGGGTCAAACAGATCATCTGTCCTTAGAAGTGGGTGCCTATTTTTCTTAGTGGGCTTATTTAACTGCCTGTAATCCACACATCGGTGAAGAGAGCCATCTGCCTTAGTCGTGAAAATGACTGAAGCACCCCATTCCGCTATGCTTTGCCTAACAATTCCTTTCTCAAGTAGCTCTCGTACTTTCTTATTGAGCTCCCTTCTTTCTCTCGGAGCCATGTGGCGCAAAGGCAATGCAACTGGATTTGCATTGTCCACCAAGTATATACGAAAATCAATCTCGCACCTCGGAGGTAAGCCTCGAACCACCTCAAAAACATCATGATACTCACAGACTACTGGTACAGATCGTAGACCATCGATAGATGCATCAGGCGACTCTAGGAAACTAAACATGACAGACCCCTTAGGTCACAAGTAATCTAGAGAACCTCCCATGGCAAGTCAAAAGCCTGACGATCCTTCTTTCACAATCCAGAATGGCACCATACATGGCTAGCTAATCCATCCCTAGAATCAAACCATAGCCCATGAAACCAAGCACATATGTGTCGCACTCAAACTCAACGCCCAACACAGATATCCTCAAACCCCGACAAACCATAGACAAATGAGTTGTGCCCCCAACAGGGTTTGGTAAAACAACGGGATCTAAAACCATACTATTACTGAGGTGTAGAGACTCAACCACAGAATCATATATAAAAGAATATGAAGCACCAGAATCAAAAAGAGTTCCAACAGGATGATCGGAGAGGGAAATCGAACCTTCAGCAGAAACTTTCCTGCCTCTATCAGGTACACCAGCCACGAAAGCATGCACCTTCCCTCCCGAAGATCCTGCCCTTTGGCCCTGTTATTGCTTTTTCGGGCACTCCCTAGCAAATTGCCCGACCTCACCACATTGGAAACAAACATTCTTCCTTTTTCTGCAATCGTTGCTCAAATGACCCACGCGCCCACAACTATGACATTTCCACTTTTCTTGGGCTTTGTCTTTCTTTACCCCTTCTTTTGTTGTTGTTGTTCTTTCTTGGGGCATACTTTCTTGTTTTGTGTTTCTTCAATCTTCACCTCTTTCTTTTTCGCCTTTATCAGAATATGAGACATAGCCAATCCATGGAGAGGTTCATTAAACCCTCTTGCAAACCTTAAAGCTTTCTTGTGCAGGGTGTACCCTAGCTCCAAACCAAACCTCGCCAATTGATCGAACTAATTGACATACTCGATGATAGACATACCTCCTTGCTTAAGTGCCAGAAACCTTTCCATTTGCATACTGTCTTTTGCTTGAGAAAAAAAATTAATCTCGATATCTGTCGGAATTCATTCCAAGTCTCAACTGGATGCCCTGCTTGCATCACTTTCCACCAAAATGAAGCTTCATCTTTCAGCTGCCAAACGGCCAACTGAATCTTCTTACGGTCTTCAACCTAAAAAATCCTAAACAAATCCTCCGTCTCTTTAAGCCAATTCCTTGCTTCTACAAAAGCCTCAATTCCTCGAAAAGCCTTTCCTCCCATCGCACAGAACTCCATACATATCTTGGAGAAATTATCGGCTCGCAGATGAAGGGGAGGGGGAACAGAGGCTGCAGCTGGGGGAGGGGCGTCTACTTGGCCTCCGATAGGCGTCGTAGCCTCAAGATACCTACGAAACCAAGCTGGTATTTGAATGCCCTCGGGAATATTCGGTTCCCAAGACATGCTAAAAAGAAAAGGAAAAGGGATTCGAATAGAGAATCGAAAGATATTTCATATGGCTTTGTAAATACGTTTTTCAAAACAGACTTTTCTTTGAAAATACTTTCGTTTTAAAAACCTTTCGAAAACAATTTTCAAAACTTTTTATTTGATCTGGTAACCTTCAGCTATGATACCAAGTATGGCACCCCATGTCCGTTAATGCCACTCTTTATTAGAAAGCATTAAGTTCCGTAAAGCATTACAGGTAAACAGAAACATAAACATCACAAGACAGATATAAAATAGCAGCAGAAATTTAAAGCTTTATTTTCCAATAGAAAACATCATGGTCCAAAATTTTCTTACAATATCAGTTAAATACTGAAAACCCATCACATCAATAAAAGTATCTTCCTTCTACTAAAACCATCAGTGTACATAAATATAAAATCATAGTCCCCAAAAACACTATAGCAAGATAGACATGTTATCAAAGCGGTACATCTAAGCAGCTCCATGCAGAAACAGAAGAGAGAATCCTAATTAAGGCTGAGTATTCCCACCCTGAGAACCTGGGGAAAAGGAAGAGGGAGAAAAGGAAACAAAACGGGTTAGACGTACAGTCTGGCGAGTCCAGTTTCTTTTAGCGCATAAATAAGTAAAAGCGTCACGACAGGCATATAAACCGGATGAGAGAGATAACAGTATCATAAGACAGGTATAATAGAATGAGCTGGATAAGTAGAATAAACAGAGCAGAATAGGTTACGCTTATCAAATACTTTCCTTTGCACCAATACTAGCATAATAGAAACAAATTGATCCTAACAAAAACATATGGTAGACTTAGGTGTACTTCTAGTGACAGATTTTACCCTCAGTAACAATAACAGGTAGCCCGACAGATATAACGGGTGTTACCTCAATAATAACGGGCTCCTAAACAAGCAGAACTAGATGTACCCTAATTACTACCCAATCGATTGGATCTCTATCCCGTAGATACCCTGTGCTGGCCCCACAGCAGGATGTATTGCTTCACAAAATGGAAACCCCTTTTCCGATAGGCACCATATCTACTGATATCATAACATCTTAATTTCCCAACCAATCCAGTCCCATGCATGCACATCATTTTGGTGGAATGCACCATCAACACCTCCACCCATATGAACCTCTTATAATCAACTCAGTAGCATGCCCTTGACCCCTACCTAGTTCAGGGTCCCCCTTTGGATACCAGTATGGGTTACCAATTGATACGGGTTCCACAAAACAGATGATACAAGCCACCCCCCTAGGCATGCATCCCCACTGTAAGGATTTTGACAGGTTATGCTTAATAGATTAACAAGCCCGCATAACCCCAAAATATAAAACAGGTTAAGTTTGTCGGGTTTATATAACCCTCCACAAATTTAACAGATTTATTTAACCCTCCATTTATTCAAACATGTTTACTTAAACCTTACACAATTTGACATGTTCATGTAACCCCCACATATTTAAACAGGTTAAGTATTACATGTTAACAGGTTATTATCATTTCTCATTCATGCATGTTAATGCACCAGACCTCTCACATTAAGTCGACAACTTGTGGATGCTGGATATGCCGGGCGGTTCCAGCCAGACTTCTACCATAAATTGGAAATAACCTCGTGTCTTAGTACTGTTACGTGTACATTTACGCACTAGGTACCTCACATTAGTTTAACCACTTTTGGATGCTGGATTTACCAGGTGGTTTCGTGCAGACTTCAACCACAAGTGTAATCTAACCTCGTATCTAAGTGCAGTTACAGTTTTTGTTTACTGTAATTTTTGGTATATTCGTTCTTAGACAATTATTCGTGTTCCTCATACGTTATGCCCCCAAATCCCTAGTCTGATTCACAATACAAGTTATGCCATAATTTATCTTTTCCAACCATTCCCAATTTCGTTTGTTCGCATATTTCAGCGATAGACCTAGTCTCGAAGGTAGCCTAGGCTATAAAAATAAAAAGGGAAAAGGTAAAAGAAGAGAACAAAAATAGGCATAATAATAAAACAGGAATATGATAATAAAATTGGGCATAATAACAGAATAGGCATATGATGACAGAATTGGGGATAATAACAGAATGGCATATGATGATAGAATTGGGCATATGAGAACTGAACAGTATATCAGGTGTACAAGTAAAGGCTGATCTGTTTAATTATGGTTCAGGTTATTAACATGCATAGGTTTAGATCCAAAATTATAAACATGTTAGGATTACTTATTAAATGTTTATATCTAAAAGCAACATAAATTAACCCGACACTCCTAGCTTAGTTTGTTAGATACGGCGAATTGGGATGAGACATGGCATGTCTCAGGTTCGAGGCCCGCCTCTGCCAACTTCTAGGGTGACTATCTTGGTGGCGCGTAGACATTGAAAAATTGGGGTATACACCACCCATGGGGTTTACTAAGACCGACAAGCGATGTCTTGAGTGAAGTCTTTGGTTCCACATAAAAATAAAAAAAGCAACATAAACTCACAGGGACCAGATCTAAAGAACTGAAAAAAGAGTGTAGATGTTGTAGCAGAGATTATTAAATACGTATAAGTCATTGCTGCAAAAGAATAGGCTAATTCAATCTTGAGTTGGGGGCAACATTTCGTTGTCTCCACTGTTTTTGTTGAATAAAACAATAGAAACGAGTTCCTATTTATAGCCTCAAGCCAATGAATCAGGTCAAGAAATGCGTCCACATTAGAAAAAATGGGCCTGCCCCAGATCTGGGTGGGGTCGACTCTAGGGTTGACACCCCTTTGTGTGGGTTGACCCCCAACGGGTCGATTTCCCCGTTCGTTCCCCGCCTTCTGTTTTGAATTATTTTGAATATTTCTAGACTGGTTTGTTTATATATAATTCTCTTATATGCATACAAACTTCAAACCTTAATAACTTCTTCATATGATGTCCATTTTATGCAAGCTAGGAGTCTATCTTAAGCAGAATTCTGAGATGAACACAATGCTACAGTCTGTTTCCTGTAATTCCCAATATTTAATTAGGTATTCTTTAGTTTATCATTTTAACGTCCTTTTAAATTATGGGGTGTTACACGACCCAAGCGGGCTGGGTCGACCCTAGGGTCGACCCAAGCGGGCTGGTGGGTCGACCCACCTACGCCTGATCTGGGCAAATTCATTCGCTAAATCTGGACTGTTTTTCAATCACATTCGTTGCTGACTCAGTGCTGTGTATACAAGATCATATCCACTTTCTTGAACACTTATAAATAGGCTGGTAGAGCCCGCCTAATTCTCATATTTTCTAGGAGGCTGTCTAGACTCTGTCAATCTTCTTTCTTCTCAAATCTCTTCAGAAAAGAAAAAATGAATAATTAGGTTTAGGGAATTCTAATTCAAGATCTGGAGGAAAAGAATGTATAACTACAAATGGATATTCAGAATTCTGATCGAAGTGAGGTAAATTCTTGGATCTGATTAATTTATATTTCTTCTCATTTTTCCTTTTCTTTTAGTTTGAGAATTGGGAATCCATGGTTATTTAGCTTCTAGATTCAGTTTGGGAAGCCATGGAATGCTAGGTTTAGACCAGATTCATGAACTAGAAAGATATTAGGTGAATGGATTTAAGTTATACCTTTTGATAAGGGTATGCCTATCGTTTGGCATTCCCCATTAATATGTATAATAAATCTGCTGAAATGATTAATCTGTGAAATGTTTTACCTGCTGTAACCTACTAAAATGTAAACCTGCTGAAATGTTTGATCTGTTAAAATGATTAATCCATTGAAATGTTTAACCTACTGAAATTTGTTGAAATTAGTACTATTGTAATTAAAACTGAATTGTATCCTTTGTATAAATTATGGAACTTATGCAGTACTGAAACCTGAACTGAGAACATTTCAGCTGTATAAAGCTTATTTCTATTAACCACCTATTTGAATTGAGAATTTTTGTAAATTCTATAACTATGAAATTTACCATGAACATGATTATTTTCTTAATAGAATTATTATGCCAAAAAGGTTGTAAATAGGATTACAGTAATTAATAACTTGTAAATAACGGCAAGGAGACACGAGGTTAAGTTCAACTTGTGGTAGAAGCCTTGGGGTGTACCTTGAGGTGTACCTTAATAATGGGGTAAAAGAATTGAAACAAATGGGGAATGATAGTAACCTATTGTGAATAAACATGAATGAGAAAAGGATGGATAATAGGTAGGTTTGTCCTAGGGATAAATAGAAACTATAACTTAAGTTATAATAAATGGTAGAGAAATGAGATAACTTATGAATGAGAAAAGTTGTACTTAATTATAAATTAAGTAATATGTAAATATGAAAATCTAGAAACCTGAAACCTGCTGTATGTAATAAGTAGAGAAAAGAAGGGAAAACTTATGAAGTGCAATAAGTTGTACTTAATTATAAATCAAGTAATCTGTAAACCTGAGAATCTAAATCCTACTGATAAGAAAAACATGTTATCTGAGAACCTGAGAATCTAAAATATGTCGATAAGAATAACATGTTAAAGGCTTATCAATGAACTTAAATAGGGTAAGTTATATAATTGAAATAAATAAGCAAGAAGAACTTGGTAACATGAATAAGAAGTTAATATGAATTGAAATAACCAAGTTAACCGGAAATCTAATGACGTAGAGAAAGTGCGTAACTAAACGTTTGGACACAGGGCCTAGTAACATGTTTACTAAAGGAGCTTGGACCAGTCCGTATGTCTGAAATTAAAGAACTCAACGGGGTAGATCATTGTGGCATCATGAGACATGAGGGGAGCGCACATCCATCTAATTATTCTGCCTGTTCTTCCTGTTGTTCTGCTGATATTTTGCTGGCTCCGAAGGACTGGAAGGGGAAGCACGTGGCTTCCTGGGGCGCAGAGGGTACTCATGGTAGTCCTTTGTGCGGTGACAGCATTTAGGATGTGCTCGCAGAGGTTGGGTCTGCGCGTTACTACTCGGTTAGCATACCTTGATTGCCATAATAGTGGGCAGTCAAAAGGCTGTAGGGTGGCATAGGTAATTCGACAAATCTGGTGCCTTACGACTAGGCGGTTTATGACCATTTCATCTGTTTTCCTTAGGCAGGTCTAACCATCTGATTGGTAGTAATCATCGGGCACCGGTCATCGACAGTCAGCATGATGCGGAAAGGCGGAGAGCTAAACTGAAAACCATTGACCTTTTACTATCGAGGCTTTGGCTGCGGGACATGCCAATTCGGATGTAGATTGGTTGTTAGGGGAACATCACTAGCTCTCATATCTTCTTGCCTTTCACTAGTTGAGGGAGGGGTCAGATGGGGACATAACCGCCGTGAAATTGTAGACCATAGCATCTGTGTATACATATATCTGAAAAGTCTCCCGATCGAGTTTTGTGTATCTGATATAGCCCTATTATAGAACTCGGCGCACTGTGGATAATACGTGCGGATACATGCATACTGTTTCCGAATGGCGTATCATCGAGGTTGAGGCATCCAGTACGATTAACGATACGTACGTGAGAAAGTTTAGATATATGCATATCTGCTTTGGGTAGTGTGTCGTAACTCTAGGGCATTAATTTGTAATGACATCTAATTCTATCGAATGGTTCGAAGGTGGCAGTCTGTATGCTTACATAGCATGGCGATGGTGGTTCTATGCGGAATGTAGCGTTGTTATGTAGAGATCTATACGTCGTTTCGGTATAATATGAGGGACCGTGTATATTTCTGTGGTGTTACAGCATAGACCGTGCGAGTGGGATACCTTTGGGTGTACCTTAATAATGGGGGTATCTATATGTATATTTTACGAGGTTAATCTACATGTGAGTAGATGGGTATGACGTGTGTGTAAAAATTGAGTGCTATTAACACAAGTAACCTAATAAATATGAAATTGTAACTGAACGGTATATGTAGGGTTATCCTGAATGTGTAGTTTAAATCTAGTCACCAAAACTTGTGTTCTGACCACTTCCTTAAAACATACTCGCAGGTTAGATTTGTGGCAGAGATACGATTGCTTTGGATACTGGTTAGGTAGTATTATTATCTAGGTAATGCTATATTTGATTATATTATATTATATTTTATTCCATTCTGCTATGAGATGTTTTCTGAGCTTTGATATGTTTATTATCTCTGTCTTTTCTGCAGGATGCCAGAAAAATCAATACGAGTTTCGATAGATTAGAATTTTGAAAAAAAAATTGGTCTATCGGAATTCGATTTGTTACATTTAGTATTAGAGCTTTGGTTTAAGATTCCTATATAGATAGTGAGTAAACGTATTTATATTTTTAGAAATATATAAATATTATATATATATATATATACCGAGGTCGATAGAGGAACCAACTATATAAAGAAAGCATAATATGGTAAAAGTTGGGATATTTGTTTTGTACGCTAAAGGAATGCACATGGAAATCTGAGACCCTTAGGTAATTTGGGTGGGAAGTGTACTATATACTTTGTATGGAAGAAAGGTGAATCTCATATGTTAGTATTTCAGGTTAGTGGGCATGACAGTAAAACCTTATAAATTGGAAAGGGTTAAAAAGAGAAAAATGGATTAGAAATATATACAGTTGAGAGAATTTGCATTGTGGGAGTGTCTAGGAAAGCCTAGGTAAGATGGAAACCCACTTTGAGTCTAACCCTATCGTTAACTTTTAAGAACTTGAAATTGTTAAATAAGATAAGAAAAGAGTAATGGCATAACTAAAAAAAAGAAACAACAAATTTAGTAAAGCAACAAACATGGCAATTAAAGGAAAATGGAAAATTCTGAGAAAAGGTGAATAAGAATAAATTTTTCCAAGATAAGTTGAAAAAGGAAATCGTAACAAATAAAGTTTTCTTATGTGGGTTGTGCTTGGACAAGAAAATAGGGAATCTTTATATAATAGTTACATAAATTCCAAATACGGATAGAAAAGGTGACTAGAAGAAATGGAGATGTGAAGCTTTCTGTTTTCTACCTTTTGTAAGATAAGAAATCGAATTTAGAAAAATATATTTTTCTGAAATTCAAAAAGAAAATAAAGTTTCTTGGTAAGGTTTTGGATGCAAAAATTTGATGAACTATGCTCTTGCTCAGTAAGGGTAGGAAAATTTGGATGAAAAAGTATTTTGGTTTTCAAATATTGGTTCATATAGAAATTGCCAATATATTTAGGATGTGTGCATCATGTTTTCAAAGTGATTTTCAAGAAAAAATTACCTTCATATAGAAGGTACCGCTTAGGCCTTCATTTCATTTATGTATTATGATGAATTACACTTTACACTAGTACACGAATGGTTGCAAAATTGGATTCACACATGATGGTTGTGATTTATGCGAGAAATTACTTGATTTTACCCTTACCAAATTTCGGGGACAAAAATTCCTAAGGGTGGGAGAATGTAACACCCCACATTTTTAATAAAATAAAATAAAACAAAATTTGAAGAGCTTCTAGAATTTGGTTATGGGATCAGCGTCATTGCGTTTTTGCAATTTTCTGGTCAATTTAGACCTTTGGATTCCAGAAAACAGATTTAAGATGAAAGAGATACCTTTTAATGAAATATTACAACAAACATGAAAAGTAGGTATAAGAAAAGAACAATGACCACCATTATTTTTAGTCTTGTTAACAAAAGCCTATGTAGTCCAGTTGGTAAGCACATGTGACTTCCAAGAGAGTGGTGCAAGTTCGATTCGACGTCATTTGTTTTTAGAGGAACAACTAAAATAATACATGTTCTAAGAGGAAATTAGGTATAAATGCACATATAAGGAAAATTATACATAAAAGGAAGTATTGAAATATATGTACGAATGCATATGCAAATATATGTATATGTATTGCAAAATATGTAACACCCTGAATTTTCTGTGTCTATTAAAAAAACGAATTAAAGAATACTTAATTTTTAAAGTGAGAACTAAGGGAAACGGGTTATGCCATTGCGTTCGTCTTGAAATTCTGCCTGGAATAGAGTCCAAGTTTTCGTAAATCGGACTTCATATGAAGAAGTTATGGCCCTCAAAAGTTTCGGAAATTTAAACAAATTAAAACAGCTCAGATTTAAATTCAAAATTCAAACGAAAACAAAGAAGTGGGCTGGGCGAGATTTTTTCTGCCCCAAGCCAGGTCGACCAACGGGTCGACCTCCCCTATACAGGCCGACCTATGAGTTGACCTAGCGGTCGACCTACTCCCTCGTCCAGATCCAAAACAGTGACGATTATAACTTGTTGCTGAGTCTTTTCTGACCTGTTGTTGAGTCACTAGGGCATAGGTGGCAATTCTGGATAACTCTATCTAGTCTGGACGGTTGTGATTGCTCCTAAGATGATCTAACAGCTCACATAAGTTTAAACCTCTATAAAAGCAACCCTAGCCCTCAAAACCTAAATCACACAAATTCATTCCAAGTAGCCACCATGTTGTCCATGATTGTCCTAGCCTAGCCACCATTTCTTCTTCAATTAGAAAATAAGTTAAAAGCTACGAATCAAAACTAACTTAGAGAATTGATAGTCTTCTTCAAGGGAAGTTCTAGAAAACAAGACTTTCTTTTGTTTGTAAGTCCTATTATTATTTAGATGTGAACGATTAAAAGTTATGATTTGTAATAAAGTGAAAACTAGAGTTATTCCTAGTTGTAAGATAATGGTGATGCTGCTTCATGTCTCTTGTAACGAAATCTATCGTATATGCTTATGAGACTATTGTGGTTGTTGTATTGATGTTAAACGAATCGTGTATTACGTAAATTTGGTGACTTTTTCATGTTATGTTACATGCAAGTTGTTAGGCTAAGACATGTATTATGTTTAGATCTACATTTAGATCTATGAAAATTGGATCCAAGATAAAAGTTTACAATTACATGCCCAGTTGGATTTGTGTAATTCCATATGCTTAAGATTCATGTTTATTGGATCCAAAATAAAAGTTCACATTCACATGCCTAATTGAGCTTGTGTAATTCCATATGCTTAAGATTCATGTTTATTGGATCCAAAATAAAAGTTTACATTCACATGCCTAGTTGAACTTGTGTATTTCCATATGCATAAAGATTCGTATTTATTGGATCCAAAATAAAAGTTCACATTCACATGCCTAGTTGAACTTGTGTAATTCTATATGCTTAAGATTCATATTTATTGGATCCAAATTGCAAGTTTACATTTACATGCCTAGTTGGATTTGGGTAATTTCATATGCTTAAGACTCATGTTGATTGGATCCAAAAATGCAAGTCCATTGTTTTATTCCAAATTTATATGATGCATATTTAGTTAGATCCTTATTATGTTGTATGAATGGTACATGCTCCCTTCTTTCCCCTTTTGTATATAAGTTAGGCTAAGTTATGAGCCTAACATTCTATGTGAATTTTGCGAACGAATGACGGGGGTAACGTTGGGAAAAACCTTAAATTTATATTATTGGCATAATTTGGCCCATAAATATATGAATGATTAGCGGCATAAAAATAGTATAATTTATATACCAAAATTTTTGAATATGATTTAGAGGGTAAATGGGGCATGACTTGTATGGCAATAATTGTGGATAATGTACATATAAATACAAAAGGTAAATATGTAAATTAAGTAAAAGATGAATATGCCTAACCCGAGGTTAGATTGAGTAGCACATCTAGCAACCGTAACAATATATATCTAATGTGAGAGGTTAGTGCATCAAGCCCAAAAGAACCCGAGGTTAGATTAAGTTGCGGTGTAAGACTGCCCGGAACCGATCGGCACATCCAGCAACCGCAACAATACATATCTAATGTGAGTGGTTGGTGCTTTAATGAATGAATCAAAGCTAAGAAAGGAATGGTAGGGTTAAGTTAATTAAAGCAACACTTCACCAATACAACATGTTAACTAAACTGATGGGTGGGGTTAGGTTAATTTAAGAACACTTAACCATTTTAACATGTTGATTAGGAAACCCTAGTAATGGGGACCCATTTCAGTAGTAACCCACATAGATGTATCACGATACCCTGAACTAGGCAGGGTAAGGCACGATTACTGGGCTAATTATAAGCGGTCAAAACAACGGCGGGTGGTGCATTAGTGTAGGTTCCGACGGAGTGCGGTCGTGCACGTTCTCCGGAGTGGAAAAAGCAGGCCCTGGGCATCAGTAGTTATACTCTGTGCATCTTGAATTGTGTCGGGTTGCCACCGTAGGATTTGATGCACCCCATGGTGGGACCAGCACAGGTATCTACAATCATGTGGGGCCGAATGACACAAGTGTTAAACGTATACGAGTAGGAGCCGATTGATAAAAAAAAGGGGATCATTTATCTTGAACACATGGTGCTAGTTGAAACACTTGTAAGGGGTGAAGAGAAGTTGAAATGAGTGCGATAGCATATTCAGTCTTATTATCTTATTTCTAGGATGCTGTGTTAGATTCAGTTTATTCATATCATTATCCTTTTTCTTGTTTACATGGTAAATAATCACTGGACTTACCAGACTCATGTCTGACCCATTTTCTTTCATCTTCTTTTCTTCCGTTGCCCCCCCCCCTCCCCCGCTCCTAGGGAGGGAATACTTCAGCTTAGATTAGATTATTTCCAGCTTGAAGAGAGTAGATGTGTTGCTTGGAATCTCTTTCCTTGGGCTATGGCTTTGGACACTCTCTTATTGTGGATTTATGCTGCCTTACTATTGTTTTAATGCTTCTTTATGTTTTAATTCAAGACAGAGATTTTGTTGTAATAATTTGGAAGTTGGTTTCAGACAGTTGCTATAATGTTTTAACTGAACCACGTACTTATGAAATAAATTTAGTTTTTCCGCTGTTTATATGTCTGTCTTGTAAATTATCTGTATCTTTTACCTAAAATGCTCCACCGACGTTAAGGCATTTGTGAGTGACCTTAACGGAGGTGGGGTGTTTCAAAAAATATATATACACGAAAGAAATTCAAAATAAACTTGCAATTAAAGAAAATAAATAAAAAATTAAATGACGTCATAACGCCATTTTAATTTTGAAAATAAAAAAAGTTGCACATATATATATACATGTAAAATGGGCATTAGAAGTTTTGTATGCATAAAAGGAGCTTATATGTAAACATAATGTTTAAATAATTCCATAAATTCAAACTGACGAAGAGGGAAAGTAAAGCGAGAACTTGGACCCATATGGGTCGATCCAAACTATGCTTGGGTCGACCTATGGGTCAACCCAAGGGGGCTGGGTCGACCCAGGGGGTAGGTGGGTTGAACCACCCCTGATCTAGATAGGTTCTTTCGATGAATCTGGACTGTTTTTCAAACCACATTAGTTGCTGACTCAGCGATGTGTGCACAAGATCGTACCCACTTCCTTGAACACCTATAAATAGACTAGAAGAGCTAAGCCTAAATCTCATATTTTCTGAGAGGCTATCTAGACTCTGTCATTCTTTTTCCTCCTCAAATCACTTTAGAAAAGAAAAAAGGATAATTATACTTAAGAAATTATGATTCAAGATCTGGAGGAAAAGAATGTATATCTAAATGGGTGTGCAGAATTCTGATCGAAGTGAGGTAAATTCTTGGATCTAGTTGATTTAGATTACTCTTCTTTTTCCCCTTTTCTTTTAGTTTGAGAACTATGAATCCATGGTTATTTAGATTCTAGATTCAGTTGGGGGAGCCATGGAATTCTAGGTCTGGACCAGAATCATGAATTGGAAAGCTATTAGGTGAATTGATTTAAGTTATATCTTTTGATAATGGTATATCTATTGTCTGGCATTCCCCGTTAATATGAATAATAAATCTTCTAAAATGTTTAATCTACTGAAATGATTAATTTGCTGAAGTGTTTAACCTGCTGAAATTAGTACTGTTGTAATTAAAACTGAATTGTATCCTTCGTATAAATGATGAAACTTCTGTAGTACTGTAGTCCCGAAACCTGAATTGAGAACATTTTTGTTGTATAAATCCTATTTCCATTAATTACCTGTCTGAATTGGGAATTTCTATGAATGCTGTAATTATGAAATTTACAATGAACATGAGAATTATTATGCCAAAAAGGTTGTAAATAGGATTACAGTAATTAAGAAATTGTAAATAACCGCAGGCGACACATGGTCAAGTTCAACTTGTGGTAGAAGCCTGTCTGGAACCACCCGACAAATCCAGCGTTCATAAGTGGTCAACTTAATGTGAGGGGTCTGGTGCACTAAAATACATGAATATATATATATATAACTAGAAAGAAATAAATGGCAATAATTGTAATTAATGAAAATGAATGAATCCTATAACATTAAAAGAATTGGAATGAACAGAGAATGATAATAACTTATTATGAACAAACCTGAATGGGAAAAGGAAGAATAATAGGTAGGTTTGTCCTAGGGACAAGTGGAAATTATAACATAGGTTATATATAATAAACAATAGAGAAAATGAGATAACTTAGGGAATGAGAAAAGTTGTACTTAATTATAAATTAAGTAATCTATAAATTTGCAAACCTAAAACCTACTATGTGTAATAAGCAGAGAAAACAAGGGAAAACTTACGAAATGCAATAAGTTGTACTTAATTGTAAATTAAGTAATTTGTAAACTTGAGAATCTGAATCCAGCAGATAAGAAGAACATGTTATCTGAAAACCCGAGAATCTAAAATCTGCTGATAAGAATAACATGTTAAAGGCTTATCAATGAATTAAATAGGAAAGTTATATAACTAAAATTAATAAGCAAGAAGAATTGGTAACCTAAATAGAAGTCAATATGATAAAAATAACCAAATTAACTAGAAATATAATGAGGCAAAGCAAGCGCGTAATTAATCGTTCGGACATAAGGCCTAACAACATGTTAACCTGAGGTGCTTGAACCAGTCCGTACATCTGAAAGTGAAGAACCCAACGGGGTAGATCATCGTGGTGTCATGAGACACGAGAGAAGCGCACGTCCATCTGATTATTCTACCTGTTATGCCTTTTATTCTGCTGATATTCTGTTGGCTCTGAAGGACTGGAAGAGGAAGCATGCGGCTTTCTGGGACGTGGAAGGTACTCTGGTAGTCCTCTGTGCGATAGCAGCGTTTAGACTGTGCTCGCAGAAGTTGGGTCTGCGTGCTACCCAATGAGTATACCTATATTGCCACGATAGTGGGTAGTCAGAAGACTGTAGGGTGGCATAGGTGTTTTGATGAATCTGGTGCCTTGTGATTAGATGCGTTACGACCATCTCATCTATTTGCCTTAGACGGGTGTAACCGTCTGATTGATAGTAATCGTCAGGTATTGGCCATCGGCAGTCAGTGTGATGCGGAAAGGCAGAGAGCAAAACCAAAAGACCATTGACCTTTTATTATCAAGGCTTTGGTTGTGGGACACACCAATTTGGTTGTAGAATGTTTGTTAGGGGAACGTTACTAGTTGAGGGAGGGGTCGGGTGGGACCATAGCCACTGTGAAATTGTAGACCATAGCATCAATGTATGCAGATATCTTAATAGGCACCCAACCGAGTTCTGTGTATCTGATATAGCCCTGTTACAGAACTCAATGCGCATTACACAATATGTGCGGATACATGCATACTGTTTTCGGATGTTATATCATCGTGGTTGAGGCATCGAGTACAATTAACGATACATACGTGAGAAAGTCTAAATACATGCATGTATGCTCCGGGTGCTGTATCGTAGAATTTAAAGCATTACTCTATAATGGAATATGATTCGATCGAATGGTTCGAAGGTGGCAGTCCGTAAGCTTGTGTAGCATGGCAATGGAGGTTCTATGTGGAACGTAGCGTTGTTGTATAAAGACCTGTATGTCGTTCCGGCATAACATGAGGGATTGCATATATTTCTATGGCATTACAACGGAGACCGCATGAGTGAGGTTCCATAGGGTGTACCTTAATATTGGGGGTAGCTATATGTATATTGTACTAGGTTAATCTACATGGGAGTAGATAGGTACGACATGTGTGTAAGCCTTGAGTGTTATTAACACAAGTAACCAAATAAATAAGAAAACGTAACTGAATGATATATGTAGGGTTATCCTGAATGTGTAGTTTAAATCCAGTCACCAGAACTTGTGTTCTGACCCCCTCCTTATAACATACTTGGAGGTTAGATTTGTGGTTGAGATATGTTAGCTTTGGATACTAGTTATTAAGTATTATTACCTGGGTAAGGCTATATTTGATTATATTATATTTTATTCCATTCCGCTGGGAGATGTTTTCTGAGCTTTGATATGTTTGTTATCTCTGTCTTTTCTGCAGGATACCAGACAAACCAACACGAGTTTCGAGAGATTAGAATTTTGAAATAAAAAATCGGTTTGTCGGAATTCGGGTTGTTACAGCTACAGCAATAGAATTGGCCATTCCATTTAAGTTAGCGTCACCGAGGAAAAAATATACCCAGTTAGAATTAATGTCATTTTCACTCAAAAAACCAAACATGTTGCATGTTTAAAAACTTCGAAACATTTAACCAAATTTGATTTGACTACTTCCAATCATACAGGTAGATCTTGGGTTCAAAATTGAGTTAGTAACAGCAAATGAAGAAATGGACAATACTTGCTCAATATGACTAATCCTGGCAGGCATATTATTAAAATTTGGCTTTCGTCTGGCAGTTGATATGATGGTATGCCAAGATCTAAGAAAATAAAATCAAATTTGTTCTCTAGTTCTAACTCAACTATCAAATGAACCCCAAACTCTCGTCACTGATCAATGATTTAAATGAACTTGGTTTAGCAACCCACCTTGGTTGTTATCGAGAGGTGGCTGAGGTAAATATATTTAAGATAGAAAGTACTGATTATTTTTTAGCTTTGATGTTCAAGACTGATTGTATATTGATCTTTGGAAAAAAAACGTTTATCATAGTATAAGAATGTACTGATTAAAATAATTACTTTACTTTTAGAACCAAAATCTTACAGAAGGGGCAGTGTGACCAAACCATTAAGGGTAATGATCAAAACCTGGGTGTTGTGGCCCGCCTTAGCTGCCATCGAGAGGTGGCTAAGGAAAATATATTAAAGATAGCATGCAATTCTTTTGATTTTTAAAGAACGTCGTAGACCTTGAAGGTGAAGTTATTAAGTAGCTCACTATAAAGTTATAGCTACAGCAATTCTAATTTCATTTAACAAATTTGCAAATATATACTCTAATTTATAATGAAATAATTGCAATAGTCAAAATAGTAATGTTTGGTACGTCAACTTAATTAAACAGGCTCTGCAAATTAACTAATGAACAACTGATTTATAACACAATATTATATTATAGCCTTGACATTCAAGGCGGATTGTATATTGAGCTTTAAAAAAGGTTTATCATAGCATAAGCTTGTACTGATTAGAATAATTATTTTATTTTTAGAACTAAAAGCCTACAGAAGGGACAGCGTGGCCAAACCATTGAGAATAATGAACAAAACCAGGGTTTCGTAGCCCACCTTGGCTGCTATCAGGCATATATATTAAAGATAGCAAGCAAGTCTTCTGGCTTTTAAAGGTAGCAAGCAAGAAAATATGCATAAATTAATTTTAGCTTACCAGCAATTCTTTCCAAGCATCGATCTTATATTTTTCAGGTACTTTATCCCAACTTTCATATGAAATAGGCACATGGATTTGTACCAATTTACCAATTCGTCTGCTTACTTTTCCAGCGTTTTTTGAAATAAGAACACCTAATATGTTTATCTCCACTTTTTCTGGTTGTGTGGAGGATGATTGTGTGATTGAATGGTTTGATGGTTCTACATGTTTTGACATTGTTACTATCTTCTTGGTTGCAACCCAAACTACCAAAACCACCTGTAACAAACAAACAATATAAATTTCAAAGAACCATGACAATATCTATTAATACCTGATAATTCAAATGTACTTGTCACAGTTGAAGTTTGAATTATCACCAATTTACTGCATTTACATGGTATATTCATAAGAACCAAGCAATATGCATTAACCAAGCACAAAAAACCATCGTTACCGTTAATACCTATAAAACTTAATGCACTAATTACAATGCAGCTTAAAATATCTTCCTAAAAATACATTCAACACAAACAGCAGACTCAAAATGAAAAAGTTTTCATCACTGTTTCTCAACTATGGAAGGTATTCAATATATTTAAAGGCATTTTCAACCTGAATGTGGATAAATATTTGAAAAAAGAAACAAATGCTTTAATACGGACATGCTAATTACTAAGTATTAACAAAGTAGCAGCTAGCACCATTTTGAAGTTACATATCAATGTTATTATCTTAAAGAAAAAAAGGAAATCTGGAAAAAAAGATATAAAAGGAACAGCTCGCTTAATAGTAACCATAACATTCTTTAAATCAATTTAGATAGCCGATATTTTTATGCGGATACTATATAGTGTGCAATATGCTAAATAACTAAATAGACAACAATATTTTGACACCCCACGTCCGTTAATGTCACTCACAAAGGGATTGCATTAAGTTTCGTGAAGCGTTAATGGTAAATAGAAACAGAAATATTACAAGACAAATATAGAATGGCAGCGGAATTAAAACTTTATTAATAATAAAGCATCGTGGTTCAAAAACATAACATGTCTGAAATACACAAAAACCATTACAACAAAAAAACTACTATCTTGTACTTTAAAACATCAGAGCACATGAAAGAAGAAAAATTCCCCAAACAAAAATATAGCCATAGCAACAAGGATATGAGCTTGAGCCATACAGCTAGCGGCTCTAGCAAAATGTAAGCAGAATCACGGCCAAGGCTGAGTGTTTCCGCCCTGAGAATCTTGAGGCGGGGAGGGGGGGGGGGGACGGAAGAAAGAAGAGGAAACAAAAAGGGTCAGACATAAAGTCTGGTGAGTCCAGTTACTTTTAGCAAGTAAATAAATAAAAGTAGCATGACATGCATATAAAGTTGATAAGAGAGAGATAACTGGAAAAAAAAGGTAGGTATGACAATGTAAGCAAGATAGGGTGTATAGGCTTCCCTAATGATTACTTTGCACTATTACTAGTACAACTAGAATGAGATGATTCCTTCCACTATAGGTGGTAGAATTAAGCATGCGCCCAAATGTACCCTAACTATTACCCTAATCGACGGCTCCCTAATCCGCGTTGATACTCTGTGCCGGACCAACCGCAAGATGTATCGCATTCTAAAGTTTCAACATTTTGCTGATATGCACAACCCCATTTCTACAGGTGTCACGGTCGTCTTATTCCCCTCTGCCCGGCCCATGCACGCACATAACCCGGTCGGTTTGCGCCGCCCACACCGTCCTCCACGTTTGGATCTCTTACAACCGGTTCAGTAAGTGTGCCCTTTCTCCGACCAAGGTCGGAGTACGTTATTTGATACCTACTCTGGGTTACTGACTGAAACGGGTCCAACACAATATGATACAAGCTCTTCCCTTTGTCTTGTATCCCCCACTAGGTTTTCCACAAGTTATATTTACCCTAAAGGTCATCTTTAACTATATAACCCCAATCTTTCTACCGGTTATGCCTACCCATAGGTGTCTTTAATACATAACCCCCAATTGGTTAAGTTTCACGGGCCTATATTAAATATTACCCGCCCATCTCAGATATCCTTAACTTAACCCTCCCATTGTTCAATCAAGTTTACTTAACCCCTATTCATGTTTATGTTCACCCAATACCTATGGATTCAACTAGTTTTAGTATTCAATTCCTTACCATGTCCATTTATGGTTTATAATGGGCTTGACCTCCCACATTAGGCCTTCAGATTGTTGATGCTAGATATGCCGGTCGGGTCCGGGTAGACTTCTTCCACAAGTTGGGCCTAACCTCGTGTCTTAGCCTATCTTTATTTGTGCACTTAGACCCCTCACATTAGATTCAACATTTGTGGTTGCTGGATATGTCGGTCGGGTCCAGGCAGACTTCCACCACAAATGCAATCTTACCTCGTGTCATAAGTGCAATTACAGTTTCTAATTACTGTAATCCTAAGCATTTTAACCAATTAATTACCTATGTCTCATATGTGTTCATGTCCATTTACCTAATTATATTCATAGTGAATTATATGTCCAAATTCATATTCATTACACAAATTATGCCAATTCTAGTATTTTTTTCCCCGTTCCCTAACTAATGTTTTCGCATATATTTGGCGACATGCCTAGGCTAGAAAGTAGCCTAGCCATAAACAATAAAAAGGGAAATATGATGGGAAGATGACAATAGTGATTATTCTAACATAATTAGAATATATATATACACACACACACACACACTTGTAATAGCTTCCAGCCTCCAAAATCTGAACTGCCACCTCAGCCCTAAGGGGGTCGACCCTATTATTATGTGGTCGACCCCCCCTTATGGGGTCGACACCCCTACTATGGGGTCGACACCCCTGGGGCGGGAGTCTTATCGCTTACAGGATTTTCGAATTTTGAACAAAAATTTTGAATTCCTGGACCCTATATATATATAATTATCCTGCGCATATACAAACTTCGTAACTTCTTCATATGGTGTCCGTTTACACAAACCAAATGTCTATCTTGACCAGAATGTTGAGACGAATGCAATGGCACAGTCCATTTCCCTTGATTCTGAATATTAAATTAATTATTATTTAATCTATCTACTTCTAGTGTTGTTAAAATTACGGGGTGTTATATTCCCCCTACTCAAAGGATTTCGTCCCCGAAATCTCTAAGTTGAGAAGAATGTATATCCTACCATCCATCACCCAGCTACTCATCTAGCAATCACGTGCATCCATTGTCCTTAATGACTTCTAATGCTTATATGAACATGTTCAAAGGTGTGTATATATATCCTAATACTAATGCGAAGATTAGGCGGTCTACTGATTCAGTCGACCTCCTCAATGCAATGTATGTTAGTGTCATGAATCCTATATGTATGCAAATAGTCTTATTATAACATGTAAGTTCTATATGTGTGCACACTCATTCATCCAAATTCAACATCCATATGATAATACATCCATTTTCACCTACTAAAAGAAAAGAAAAATGCACACACATCCATATGAAGTATGAGAGTGACTGAGCCGATCTAGTGCCTAATGCGTGTGTATGCATCCACAGACAACCAGTGGCAAACACTTGCATCCATCAAACATAACATGTCACAAATACATGTTTACATCCATAGGATTCCTATCTAATGGTCGAAAATACTATTGATAGGACATACTCAAATGACAGAAACAAGCGTAGATAAAAGTTTGGAACAGGATTTAAGGACATACCCTCGAAAAAGAAAGGGTACGAAGCATGAATCTTATCTTCGGTCTCCCAAGTCGTACCCTCTGGTTTATCTCCCCATTGGACCTTTATCAGCTTGATTTCTTTATTGCGTAGCTTCTTAACTTTTGATCCAGGAATACGGGTAGGGACTCGTCTGACCGTCGCCTCCTGCTCCACTTCTACTTCTTCCAATATATTTGGCTCAATAACTTCTGCAGCATCATGCAAGCACTTCCACATATGAGAAACGTGGAAGACATCATGAACGCCAGATAGATTTTCTGGTAGCTTTATTCTATAGGCCATTTGGCCAATCCTTTCGGTTATAGGAAATGGTCCCACAAATCTGGGTGCTAACTTCCCTACAGATTCGAAGCGAACCACATTCCTCAGAGGCGATACTTTAATAAAAACTAAGTCTCCCACTTCAAATTCGATGTCAGCCCTTCTCTTGTCTACATAGGATTTCTGCCTATCTTGAGCTGTCTTCATCCGCCGTCAAATAAGATTAATTTTATTGGATGTTTCTCTAACCATATCAGGTCCAAATAATAATCTTTCTACAGATTCCCACAAATAAGTTGGTCAACTACAGGGTCGTCCGTACAATGCTTCGAAGGGAGCCATACCAATGCTAGCCTGATAACTGTTATTGTAGGCAAACTCTTCTAAAGGAAGATGCTCTTCCCAAGTCCTTTCGAAGTCTAGGATACACAGCCTTAAAAGATCCTCAAGAACTCTGTTCACTCCCTCCGTCTGCCCATCGGTCTGAGGATGATAAGTGGTGCTCAAACATAACTGTGTGCCTAATGCTTCTTTCAAGGTCCTCCAAAATTTACTGCTGAAGATAGGGTCATGATTGCTTACGAAGCTGGAAGGTACTCCATGAAGACGGACTATTTCCCGAATGTAAATTGCTGCCAACCATGATGTCGTCCTCTTACTCTTAACTAAATGAAATGAACACTCTTAGTGAGTCTATCAACCACAACCCAGATACTAGTGTTGTCTTTCTTCGATCTAGGCAAATCACCTATGAAATCCATGGAGACGCTCACCTACTTCCACTGTGGAACCTCCAATGGGTGAAGTAAACCACCGTGCTTCTTTTGCTTAGCTTTAACTTGTTGGCAAACTAAACATTGAGAAACAAACTCTGCCACATCTTTCTTTATACCAGCTCTAAAGAAAACCCTCTTCATGTATCTGCACATCTTATCACTGCCTGGATGAATAGTCATCTTAGAATGGTGGGCTTCTTCTAGGACTGCCTTTATCAAGCTTCCACTTTGAGGGACACAAAGCCTTCTGTCTAGTCGCAACCACCCCCTTTCGTCTATAGAATATCTACTGAGGTGACTAGAATTCTCTCCCTTTTTGAGCTTATTCATGATGTCTAAAATCTGTTGTTGTGAAGCTCCTATCTGATCCATAAGAGTTGGTCATATTTCTAGTGATGCAAATAAATCAGGCAAAATCTCTATGGACGGGCTAAAATCAAAAGTTGATATGAAGTCCAGGCTCTTCCTCTCCACAAACAGAGGACTAAAAGACATCTTCTGCCTACTTAGTGCGTCGGCCACCACATTACCCTTGCCAGTGGTATAAGTAATTTCAAAATCATAAGAAGCTAGGAACTCCATCCACCTTTGTTGCCTTAAATTAAGGTCCTTATGCAAGAACATATACTTGAGAGATTTATGATCGATGTATAAGTCGAACTTCTCTCCAAGTAAATAATGACGCTACGTCTTGAGTGTGAATACAATGGCAGCTAGTTCTACATCATGGGTAAGGTAGTTCTTCTCATGAACTCTCAACTATCTACCCCCATAACACACTACCTTTCCTTCTTGCATCAGAACCGCACCAAGCCCAGTACCACACAGAACAGTGTAAACTGTTAACACTTTATTCCCATCAGGAAAGGTTAAGACTGGGGTTGTTGTTAGAGCCCTCTTCAGTCATTGGAAAGCCACTTTACAATCTATATCCCATGAAAATACCAAGTTCTTCTTCGTCAGCCTGGTGAGCGAGGCTGATATCTTTGTGAAGTCCTTAATGAACTTCCTATAATAGTCCGCCAATCCAAGAAAGCTTCTCACCTCTATTGCATTTTTCGGAATTTTCCAATCTTGCACTGCAACCACCTTTGCGGGATCTACAACTATCCCTTCTTTGTAGACCACATGCCCTAAGAATCTCACCTCTTTTCACCAAAATTGATATTTGGAGAACTTTTCCTTAAGCTGATGCTCACGGAGAGTTTTCAAAACTTCTTTCAAATATTGGGCATGCTCTTCTTCGCTTTTAGAGAAGATCAAGATATCATCAACAAAGACTATGACAAATTTATTTAGAAACTCCTGAAACACCCTACTCATTAGATCAACAAAATAGGCGGGTGCATTCATCAACCCAAAAGGTATAACTTGTCATTCAAAGAAACCATCTGGAGTTCTAAAAGCAGTCTTGTCTATACTGCCCTCATCCACCCTCAACTGATGAAACCCCGTGGCCAAGTCTAACTGAGAGAATACCGATGTACCAACAAGTTGGTCAAACAAGTCATCTATCCTCAGAAGTGAGTGCCTGTTCTTCTTAGTGAGTTTATTTTATTCTCTATAGTCCACACACAAACGAAGCGAACAATCCGCCTTAGTCGCGAATACTACTGGAGCACCCCATTCATATATGCTTCGCCTAATAAATCCTTCTTCATGTAGCTCACCTACTTGTTTACTCAGCTCCCTCCTTTCCCTCGAAGCCATATGGCACATTGGTAATGCTACTGGCTTCGCATTGTCCACCACATATATGTGAAAAACGATCTCGTGCCTCGAAGGTAAAACCCCGTACCTCATAAAAAACATCAGAATAATCTCGGATTACTGGAACATTTTGCAAATCATTGGTAAATGCATTAAGAGACTCTAGGAAACTAAGCATAACCGACCGTTGCGGGTCACAAGAAATCTCGAGGGTCTTCCGATGGCAAGTCAAAAGTCTAACGACCCTCCTCTCACAATCTAGAATGGCACCATAAGCGGTTAACCAATACATTCCTAGAATCAAACCATAGCCCATAAAACCAAGTACATATGCATCGTATTCAAACTCGACGCCTAACATAGATATACTCAAACCCCGACAAATCATAGATAAATGAGCCGAACCACCAATGGGGTTTGAGACAACTACAGGATCCACTACCATACTAGTAATTAGGTGCAGAGACTCAACCACAGAACTAGATATAAATGAATGTGAAGCGCCAGAATCAAAAAGTGTTCTAATAGGATGATTTGAAAGAGAAATTAAACCTTCCACGGAATTTTTTCTACCTCTATCAGGAGCACTGATCGCGAGAGCATGCACCTGCCCACCAGAAGTTCCCACCCTTTGACCTTGTCCTTGTTTCTTTGGGCACTCCCTAGCAAATTGTCTGACCTCTCCATAATTGGAGCAAGAATTCTTCTTCCTTTTATAGTCCTTCACTAAGTGACCTTCCCGCCCACAATTGTGACACTTCCTCTTAACTTTTAGCCTTGTCATTCTTTCCGCCTTTCTTTTGTTGATGTTATTGTTGTCCCTTCTTGGACCAAATCTTCTTGTTTTGCTTTGTTAACTCAGCCTTTACTTCTTCTTTTCTCCTTTATTTTCCTCATACATCAAGGCCATATCAACAAGCCTTTCAAAAGTAGCTCCCATTGGAATGTGGGACAAAGCTAACCCATGAAGGGGCTCATTAATTCCTTTGAAAAACCGCAAAACCTTCTAATCTGGAATGTCCATCAATTCTAATCCAAATCTCGCTAGCTGGTTGAATTTGTTCACATACTCTTTAATCGTCAAGTTACCTTGTTTGATTGCTAAGAATCTCTCCATTTGCATGCTTTTCCCAGCTTAGGACAGAAATTTCATTTCAAATCTTTTCATAAAATCATCCCATGTCTCTACCGGACGTCCAGCTTGGGTAACTTCTCACCAAAAAGAAGCTTCATCTTTCAGTAGCCATGCGGCTAACTGAATCTTCCTTCGATCTTTTACTTTAAAGATTACAAACAAGTCCTCGGTCTCCTTGAGCCAATTCCTTGTCTCTACGAATGTCTCGGTTCAATGGAATGACTTTCCTCCTATAGCATGGAAATCTTTGTAGATCTTCGAAAAGTTATCTACACGTGGAGGAGGAGGAACAACGGGTGCAGCTGGGGGAGGAACGTTTCATGGGCCTTCGGCAGGCGTCGTGGCCTCTAGATACCTATGGAATAAGCCTGGTATCGTAATTCCCTCTAGAACATTGGGTTCCCCAGACATACTGAAAAAGAAAAGGAAAGAGATTCAGACAAGGGATTGAAAGACATTACTTATGGCTTTTTGTGGAATGTTTTCAAAACAGCCTTTTCTTTTAGAAAATGCTTTCTTTTAAACCCATTTTAAAAATAATTATCAAAAGCTTTTATCTAATCTGGTAACCTTCAGCTCTGATACCGAGTGTGACACCCCACGTCCGTTAATGTCACTCACAAAGGGAATGCATTAAGTTTCGTGAAGGGTTAAGGGTAAACAGAAATAGAAATATTACAAGACATACATGAAGTGACAACATAATTAAAACTTTATTTATAATAAAGCATCGTGGTTCAAAAACACCACATGTCTGAAATACACAAAAAACATTAAAACATAAAAACTACTGTCTTATACTTTAAAACATCATAGTACAAGAAAGAAGAAAAAAATCCCCAAACAAAATATAGTCAGAGAAACAAGGATAGGAACTTGAGCCATACCTCTAGTAGCTCCAGCAAAATGTAAGCAGAATCACGGTGAAGCTCGAGTATTCCCGCCATGAGAATCGGGGGAGAAGGGGGATGGAAGAAAGAAGATGAAACAAAAAGGGTCAGACATAAAGTCTGCCGAGTCTAGTTACTTTTAGCAAGTAAATAAATAAAAGTAGCATGACAGACATATAAAGTGGATAAGAGAGAGATAACTACAAAAAAGGCAGGTATGACAAGGTAAGCAGGATAGGCTGTATAAGCTTCCCTAATGATTACTCTGCACTTTTTACTTGTACAACCAGAATGAGATGATCCCTTCCACTATAAGGTGGTAGACTTAGGCATACTTCCAAATGTACCCTAACTACAACCTTAATCGATCGACCCCCTAATCCATGTAGATACTCTGTGCCGGCCCCACCGCAGGATGTATCACGTCCTAAAGTGGCAACCCTTCGCTGATATGCACAGCCCCATATCTATAGGTGTCATGGTCGTCTTATCCCCCACTGCCTGGCCCATACACGCACATGACCTAGTCAGTTTACGCCGCCCACACCGTCCTCCACGTTTGTATCTCTTACAATCAGTTCAGTAAGTGTGCCCCTTCTCCGACCTAGGTCGGAGTACCTTGTTTGATACCTACTCCAGGTTACTGACTGAAACGAGTCCCGCACAATATGATACAAGCTCTCCCCCTTTGTCTTGTATTCCCCGGTAGGTTTTCCATAGGTAATATTTACCCTAATAGGTGACTTTAATTATATAACCCCAATCTTTCTACCGGTTATGCTTACCCATAGGTGTCTTTAATACATAACCCCCAATTGGTTAAGTTTCGTGGGCCTATATTAAATATTACCCACCCATCTCAGATATCCTTAACTTAACCCTCCCATTATTCAACCAAGTTTACTTAACCCCTATTCATGTTTATGTTCACCCTATGGATTCACCTAGGTTAAGCATTCAATTCCTTACCATGTCCATTTATGGTTTATAATGGGCTAGACCTCCCATTAGGCCTAAAGCTTGTGGATATTGGATATGCCGGTCGGGTCCGGGCAGAGTTCTTCCACAAGTTGGGCCTAATCTCGTGTCTTAGAATGTCTCATATTTGTGCACTTAGATCCCTCACATTAGATTCAACATTTGCGGTTGCTGGATATGTCAGTCGGGTCCGGGCAGATTTCACCACAAATGCAATCTAATCTCATGTCATAAGTGCAATTATTGTTTCTAACTACTGTAATCCTAAGTATTTTAACCAATTAATTACCTATATCTTATAGGTGTTCGTGCCCATTTACCCAATTCATAGTGAATCATATGTCCAAATTCATATTCATTATACAAATTATGCCAATTCTAATATTTTCCCCGTTCCCTAACTAACACATTCGCAGATATTTGGCAACATGCCTAGGCTATAAAGTATCCTGGACATAAACAACAAAAAGGGAAACATTATGGGAAGATGACAATAGTGATTCTTCTAACATAGCTGGTGTGTGTGTGTGTATATATATATATATATATATATATATATATATATACTGGCATAAACATGTAATTGGTATAATAATAAGGTGGACATAAAAGCAGATCTAGTGAACGGGTGATGATAAAACTAGATCTAACTAATAAGGATGTTTTAATAGGCATGAATGGATCTAAATAAGGATCTATATGTCCAATTGATGACAGATCTAAATTAACCACCGCATGATAGGTACGAGATGATTTAGAGGGAGAATTAGATCTAAACAAGATTTTAACTGTCAAATAATGACAGATCCATATTAACCAGAAACATAGATAAAGTTTAAGATCCATAAAGGTGACATGATAAATTAGTCACAAGTGAATTAGATCTATAAAGGTAGATCTAGCAAAATATTGTTTGAGATCCAAGAATATCATAGATTCACAATTTATAACACATCCGAATCACAGTCATATCACTTTTACTTTTAATCATTTAAATCTAAAAGTAACAAACTCACTGTGTTTGGATTTTAGAAGATAAAAGAGAAATTGTTGGTGTTGAAACTTAGATCTAAATGCGAATCTCTAACAGATTAGCTCTAGTTGATTCTTGTTAAAGAAAAGGATTCTTTCCAATTCAAGCACCGACAGAATTTGGCTTCCATTGATTTCCAGTGAAGAAAACAAGAGAAATGGACTTCTACATACAGCTGCCAACCTCCAAAATCCGACCTGCCACCTCAGCCTTAGGGGGTTGACCCCCCTTTTATGGGGTCGACCCCAGGGACGACCCCCCTGTTATGGGGTCGACACCCTTACTATGGGGTCGAGACCCCTAGGGCGGGAATCTTACCGCCTACAGGATTTTCGAATTTTGAACTAAAATTTTGAATTCCTGGAACTTATATATATAATTGTCCTACGCGTATACAAACTTCAAGCCTTCATGACTTCTTCATACGATGTTCATTTTACGCAAACCAAATGCCTATCTTGACCAAAATATCGAGGAGAACGCAATGGTGCAGTCTATTTCCCTCAATTCTGAATATTAAATAAATTATTATTTAATTTATCCTCTTTAGTGTTGTTAAAATTATAGGGTGTTACAAATATTGAAATTCAACATGACTTAATTAAGAAATTCTAAATTCTGTCACACTTGTAATTATAAATTCAACCACAATTGAAATTCAATGCAATTTAATTAAGAAATACAACTAATATTAATATATGCATTTGGTATGGTCTTCTAACATTTTGTTGTCTTGAAAAGCTGATTGATAAACTGTAGGAAACTCAATGTCATACACCGTTGTAGTCAACCATTTTGGTGCGTGCAAAACCACAAACCATCCGTTATTTTTTAAATCTTTTATGTAGAACACTTGACTCGCTTCTGATGCAAGAATGAACGGCTTATCATTCACTCTGTCTTTGGTCTTTAATTTCTCTAAGTTAATCATAATCAAATTTGAAATATATCTATTTTGCAACCATTGACTTTATCTTCGACCCTTACCCAATCACAAAAGAAAACTGTTTGTTTGAAGTCAATGTAATCTAATTCAATAATCTGTTGAATAACTCCATAATACATCGTTTCTACTTCCTTGTAATTTTTATATTTTCCGCTCACTCTAAATTTTGTAATTGCTCTCATACAAACAACGCTATCGTGTGTTAACATTATTTCTTCATAAATTTTTGGGGAAAATATGAATCCATTGACTTGGTACTTCATATAACTACGTGCCTTGAGCATCAGCCCGTTCACCAACCTCCAAAGAGTTGAATCAATATCTTCAGCCTTTGCCAGCTAAAAAATAATAAATGAAAATCATGATCGTGATGTTAGATGATCCACTTAAATAAACTTGAATATGAGAATTTGTAATACCTTATCACGTAACCATAAAGTAAAACTTTGACAAGTGTCCACGGATGTAACACTACTTCGAGACAGAAATTTAGTATTTTTCACATAAATGGTAAACTTTCTGTGATAATTTTTTTAAAATGAATATAGGAGTAATTTATGATAAATGAGAATTTGGGACAAATTAGTGAAATTACTTCTCTCATTCATCCAATCCATCGTACTTGTTAAGGATCCATCTACGTACTTGTTCAAACTGCACTTGGGTTATGGTTATATCTCTACCATAGTCAAGAGACGTCTCATTAGCAAACTCGCCATCTTCATCTAAAAATGCTTTATGGTATGTTTATGAGTGCCATTACCGCTCTTTGGCATAAACTCCATGCAGTAATAACTTGCTTCTTGTACAATATATCCTTCAGCAATACTATAACACCCTGTAATTCTATGACACTAAGATTCACGAATCAAGGCAGAATTAAATTTTAAAATCAAAATCAAGAGAAACGGGCTACGCCATTGCGTTCGTCTCGGAATTCTGCATGAAAACGAGTCCGAGTTTGCGTAAATCGGAGAATGTATGAGGAAGATATAGCCTCCGGAAGATTCAGCAAAGTTCAAATTTCAAAACAGGTCAGTAAACAAGACCCAGTTTGGCCTGGGTGGGAATTTTCCCGCCTAAGGCACCCAGGTCGACTGGGTAGTCGACCCGGGGCACCCAGGTCGACTGGGTAGTCGACCTGGGTCACCCAGGTCGACTGGGTAGTCGACCTGGGTCACCCAGGTCGACTGGGTAGTCGACTTGGGGGTCGACCCCCCTGCTTTTTCTAGCTTTCTGAACCTGATTCGTTTCTCTGTATCCAGACGCCATTCTGACCAGATTCGTTGACTTCTACACTATATAAACAGCCCCAGTCTCCTTCTCTATTCACAATTCTTTTCTATCCTTATGCTGCCTCTGAGAAAATATATAAATAAATAATATATAATATAAACCAAGACGGGGAAACGCTGCTCAAGACTATCAAGAAGAGATTCAAGTCTGGCTAGGATTTCAAGTGAAAATTCAAACGACTGCAACGACTATTTTCTACGAATCTAATCTAATTCTTTGTAAGTCAGTTACTTCTTAGATTTGAACGTTTCTCTTTTCGTGACATGAAATTATAGGAATAAAAGAATATGCCAAATCTTTCTATTCGAATCTGTGCCTACATCTTTGGACCTAATTAAGAACTGTTCTGATTCAATGACCAATTAGGTCTTGCCTATGACTATGAACATCGCCTATGACTATGAACATTGCCTATGACTACGAACATTGCCTATGACTATGAACATTGCATATGACTGTGACTGTGACTATGAGAATCATTTCCTTGACCATGAACACAAGCCTATGCCTTTGATTAGGAAACATAAACTATTGCCTATGACATAACAAGAACAACTGTGATTCATGACTAGGAAAGTGTTGCTTAAAGTTTTGTGACTGTGAAATTGGGTCTAAACCTGATTTTCTATTCTGTCTATTCTTGGTTTTCTTTGGTTTTAGACCTTGGGAATTTACCTATTAAGTTAGGTCTACCCATGTTCTTGAACCAACGTCTCTATTCTGTCTATTCTTGGTTTTCTTTGGTTCTAGACCTTGAGAATTTACCTATTAAGTTAGGTCTACCCATGTTCTTGAACCTACGTTGTTATTCAACCCTTTTTATGTCAATAGATTTTCAGACCTATAGGCCTTCGATGTTTTAGATCAATTTCAGTGAAATTCGTTAGGTCTGTAATTAGTAAATTATCATTTTAAGCCAGTTATTATGTCTATCTTTTGCATAATATCTTTGGTTCATTCCCTATTTTCTACGAATCTAGATTTATCTATAATCTTGATTGAATCACGATTATTCGAACGGTGGGAATACGATTTGGGAAAAATATGAAATATACTAAAAGCGTAGCTATAAACTTGGAAATTGACATAAATTGGGAACATGTATTATGGCATGTTCATAGAAATGCAAATTGAATAAATTTGACATGAATTATAGGATGTGTAATTTGAATCTTGTATTGGTTTGTAAATCTAGCATTTACATAAATTGTAAACTAGAATAATAAGTCTAATATGACATGAACTGTAATTAGAAGGTTAAATCAGAATTGGACTAGCTAAGTTGGCATGGTAAGTATATTGGCATAAATTAGAAATTGGCCATAATTGAGAGTACTTGTCAGGTTTAGCAAAACCATGCTTAGCGACACTTAATTTGGTATAGTTTACATACCGAAAAGCATAAATATGATATAGAGGAGAAAATGGGCCATAGAAATAAATGTAGACAATTTACATCAAAAGAGTAATTGGGAAATAAGTAAATTAGGAATAATTTACTTGTAGAATTTGTCTTAAATTAGAAAATGTAAATTTAGACAAATTAAAGGTTTATTAACGACATCTCTCTTAATAACACGCCAGAAAGTTCTAGGGTGACAGAGAGGATAGTGTCTAGGCTTGGGTTTGGAAAATACAAGTTTCCTGCTCTCCCTGGCTATCCCTAACTCATCCGACGGACGGGATGGTTACTTTCAAAACCTTATTTGAAAATTAATCAAAACCCTTTGAACTAAGAAAACACGAATATGCCTAACCCGAGGTTAGACTGAGTTGCGATGTAAACCTGCCCGGAACCAACCGGCACATCTAGTATTCGCAACAATATCTGTCTAATGTGAGTGGTAGCGGCTTTAATTTATTTAGTTAAAGCTAGAACAAGAATGGTAGGGTTAAGTTAACTAAGACACTTAACCAATTCAACATGATAACCAGACCAGTGGGTGGGGTTAGGTTCATACAGACACTTAACACAGTTAAGCTAGAATGGGAGGGTTAAGTCCATAGGAACACTTAACCAACTTAACACAGTCAAGCTAGAATGGGAGGGCTAAGTGCATAGGGACACTTAACCAAACTTATGGTAACAAGACCAGATTTGTAGGGGTTAAGTAACTAAGGAAACACTTAGCCAAATTAACATGTTAACTAGACTAGAAGGTGGGGTTAAGTAAAGTTAATACACTTAGCCAAATTAACATGACTGGAGGTTGGGGTTAAGTAAATACACTTAGCCAATTTGATATGATAGATGGGCTAGACCGTAGGGTTAAGTAAACTTGAACACTTAACCATCAAATTGTGATAAAGGAATAGGGCTAAGTCTAAAACATGAAGGGATAATACTTAACCATTAATAATAACATGTCAGTTAAAACAGACGGGCAAGGAACACTTAACCAATACAGGATGAATGGGTAAGGTTAAGTAATAAGAAATACTTAACCAATATAACTTGGTTTGTGGTAGGGTTAAGTCATCATGAATTACTGATAACACTTAACCAGTTTAACAGGATGAATGAAGAGGGTTAAGTTAGCTTGAATCGACTAATGACACTTAACCAATCCAAATTGACGGGAAAGAGAACTAAGTAGTAAACCCTAGTTAAGAAAACGACGATTCCGGAAACTAAGTGGTAAATCTTAGTTAGTAAAACTAAGTAGTAATTCTTAGTATAACATGGGAAGGAGCGAATGTCCGTCTGAGTAAAAAGGAGGCTCCAACGAATTGGGTTACGAAGCCCGAGGCTACGAGGGGACGTGAGGGTACTCTTGGTATCCCTCTGTGAGGCTGCAGATGATCCTCCTGGGCTCACAGAGGTTAAGGTCTGCATAGAAGAACCATGGGTATGCCGTCGTTGCAGTATATGGCAACCTAAAGACTAGGACGGACCGGCTGATTCGGCGAGAAAACGGTAGCCCTGTGATAGCAAGTCGTCGTCTACCATCCATCTTAAGTCAATCGAGATACGTGAAGCGGAAAGGCGGAGAACTCCAAAAGACCATATACTTGCTATCGAGTTATGGGTGAGGATGGCCATAGGATAGAGGGGCACCGGGGGCCTGCGTATAGTTCTCATTTTTCAAGGTGTGCCTTTCATTAGTTGAGGGAGGGGTCAAGTGGGACCATAGCCACTAAAATAAAAAAAACAGACCTTAGCATCTGCATCGGCAGATATCTGAAAGCTCCCGACCGAGTTCTGTATTCCTTGATTTGCCCTGCCACAGGACTCGGACCGCACATTACAGGACATGTGCATCTAAACAAGTGATAACGATTCGCGATACATGCATGGGAAAGTATAGGAACATATACCACTCTAGGTAGTGTGTCCTAGACTTGGGGCATCGTTCGACAGGTAGCATAATCCCTAGTGGAACTAGTTGGCATAAATCCTGAATCCTAGAAGCGTTCAGCAGATAGCGTAAACTCTAGTAGAATCTGGAAAGCACTTGATAGAAAACCCTAGATTAAATCTAGGTAACAAATAATAAATGTTTGCCTGAAGTCAATGGAAAATACAGGGATGGGGATCACGTTATCGTTACTGGTTGGGACACTAGTTAGGTGATGCAGAGATACAGAAACCAGTATAACGAGGAAATAGCGAAGCGAAGAAAGTGTTAGAGCATATCCAGTTTATCTTAGCTTAACATATCTTGTGTTAATCTTGTCTAATCTTGCCAACCCTATCATCATGGGGTTATCTTGTATTTAGTTAATTCATGTCGTTTTGTTTTTCCATGTTCACATGCTAGAAGTTACTGAACTTACTCAGGCTTTATGTCTGACTCTGTTTTTCTTTCGTCTTCTTTTCTTCCGTTCCCCCCCCCAGGTAGTAAAGGAGGGATTAGTATAGCTCAGGTTAAGTTGGACTGCCACTCTTTCCCAGCTTGAATATTTGTCGAAGTTTGCTAGGATTCTCTTTTCAGATGCTATGGCTAGCTTTTGCTAAAATTGGGGAATATAAATGTTGTTTTATGCTTCTTTATTTTGTAAGACAGATGATACTCTGATATTGTAAAGAAATCATTGCACAAACTATTTTATCAATAAAGCAAAGTTTTATTTTTCGCTGTTTAATTTCTGTCTGTCTTGTAATTTATCTGCATCTTTTACCCTAAATGCTCCACAGAACTTAGTGCATTCCCTATGTGAGTGACACTAACGGACGTGGGGTGTTACACGTCGTATCAGAGCTGAAGGTTACCAGATCAGATAAAGGATTTGAAAAAAATTATTTTCAAAACGGTTTTAAAAGAAGCATTTTCAAGAGAAAAGATTTGTTTTAAAGGCATATTCCCCAAAGCCATACGCACTATCTTCTCTTCCTCTGTTTGAATTCTTGTCTCCTTCTTTCTTGAGTCTCTAGGGCTCCTGGCTTTCTGGGAGGTAACCTCATCAAAGGGCGAAGCAGTGCCCGACCTCCATCTATGGCTGTGGTTGTTTCACTTACGACCAGTTTTCTTTCAAAGCTTATAGGGTTTTTTGTACGATGGAGGCAGCTTCCGAGAGATTTGTCAACATGATTACACACGAAAGAGGATAAGGAGTTTGGCTAAGGAGCACAACCCTAGGATGAGGAATTCATGGATGTAGATTTAGCTCACAAAGAAGGAAGGAATTATAAAGCCTAAGACAAGAGGAAATATCTTTACTAGGGTATGATAGGGCATATAATTAAGGACAAGGGCAAGAACGAGGAACAAGATTTTCAGAAGGGCAAGTACATACTTTCACCACCAAGCGTACCTAGGAAAAAGGCAGTAAAGTTCTGTTGGAAGAGTCTAGTTTTGCTATTCGTACTCTTTCGGTTTTAGCGCTTCACATTTGTTTATATCCACTTCTATAGTTGAGTCTCTACACCATAGTACTTGTATAGTAGAAAGATCCAACTAGAATCTCAAATCCAATTGGTGGTCCGACCGGTTTATTTTTGGTTAGTAGGGATTTGAGAATAGCTATCGAGTTTGCTTAAATCATCTCACGTAGATCGTCTAAATTCGGAGGAGATATTCCTTGGATGCTTGTTTGATATTGGTTTAGGCCTTTGGGGCTTGTACTTGAGGAATGTTGAGTTCGACTAGGATGGTTTGCGTGAATAGTTGTGGCAGGCAATCTAAAAAGCACGTAGTAACCTTTCGACCCTTATAGTTATGGCATGGCGGATAAGAGGGAGACCTCTAACCATCTTAGTACATATACTTGGTACCGTGATTGACATCTGTTTATTTTGGAAATGGAGATCAGAAACTTCACAATCTGAAGTTAAATTAGTTAAGATATAGTGGAGTAAAGCTCAAGAAGGCTAGATACTAGCATCATACCCTTTTTCCTTAAGGGTACATCCTTGATTTCTTTGTTTAGGAGCTTTACGCATAATTGTTTCTCTCTTTCCAAAGTATATCCTCTAGGTCGTATCTTCGATCCTTAGGTAGAAGACAATGGATGTAAACATGTATTTGAAACATGTTATGGTTGATGGTTGCGAGTGGTTGCTAATGGTTGCTCGTGGATGCATATGCATACGTGTTAGGCACTAGATCAGTTTGGACGCTTTCATATTGCATCTAGAGATATGTATTTGTTTGTAAGTTGAAATTGAAATGTTATCATATGGATGTTGCATATGGATTAATGGCTATGCACACATGTAGTATTTACATAACTAGGGACGCTTGCATACATGATTGGACGCATGGCACTGACATGATTCGCATTAAGGAGGTCAACTGAATCAGTAGACTGCCTGATTTTGCATTAGATAAAGACATATACACACACTATGCATATGAACTAAGGACAATGAATGCCTGTGATTGAATGGTTGAGTAGATGGGTGATTGGATGGTAGGACACATTCTTCCTAACTTGAAGATTTCGGGGACGAAATCCTTTTAAGCGGGGGAGAATGTAACACCCTATAATTCTGTGACACTAAGATTCACGAATCAAGGAAAAATTAAATTTTAAAATCAAAATCAAGGGAAACGGGCTACGCCATTGCTTTCGTCTTGGAATTTTACATGAAAATTATTTCGAGTTTGCGTAAATCGGAGTCCGTATGAGGAAGATATGGCCTCCGGAAGATTTCAGCAAAGTTCAAATTTCAAAACAGGTCAGAAAACAAGACCCAGTTTGGGCTGGGCGAGAATTTTCCCGCCCAAGGCACCCAAGTCGACTGGGTAGTCGACCTGGGGGTCGACCCCCTGTTTTTTCCAGCTTTTTGAACCTGTTTCGTTTCTCTTTATCCAGACGCCATTCTGACCAGATTCGTTGACTTCTACACTATATAAACAGCCCTAGTCTCCTTCTCTATTCACAATTATTTTCTATCCTTATGCTGCCTCTGACAAAATATATAAATAAATAATATATAAAATAAACCAAGATGGGGAAACGTTGCCCAAGACTATCAAGAAGAGATTCAAGTCAGACAAGGATTTCAAGTGAAGATTCAAACGACTGCAACGACTATTTTCTACGAATCTAATCTAATTCTCTGTAAGTCAATTACTTCTTAGATTTGAACGTTACTCTTTTCGTGACATGAAATTAAAGGAATAAAAGAATATGCCAAATCTTTCTATTCGAATCCGTGCCCACATCTTTGGACCTAATTAAGAACTGTTCTGATTCAATGACCAATTTGGTCTTGCCTATGACTATGAACATTGCCAATGACTATGAACATCGCCTATGACTATGAACATTGACTATGACTATGAACATTGCCTATGACTGTGACTGTGACTATGAGAATCATTTCCTTGACCATGAACACAAGCCTATGCCTTTGATTAGGAAACATAAACTATTCCCAATGACATAACAAGAACAACTGTGATTCATGACTAGGAAAGTGTTGCTTAAAGTTTTGTGACTGTGAAATTGGGTCTAAACCTGATTTTCTATTCTGTCTATTCTTGGTTTTCTTTGGTTTTAGACCTTGGGAATTTACCTATTAAGTTAGGTCTACCCATGTTCTTGAACCTACGTCTCTATTCGGTCTATTCTTGGTTTTCTTTGGTTTTAGACCTTGGGAATTTACCTATTTAGTTAGGTCTACCCATGTTCTTGAACCTACGTCGTTATTCAACCCTTTTTATGTCAACAAATTTTCGGACCTATAGGCCTTCGATGTTTTAGATCAATTTCAGTGAAATTCGTTAGGTCTGTAATTAGTAAATTATCATTTTTAGCCAGTTATTATGTCTATCTTTTGCATAATATCGTTGGTTCATTCCCTATTTTCTACGAATCTAGATTTATCTACAATCTAGATTGAATCACAATTATTCGAACGGTGGGAATACGATTTGGGCAAAATATGAAATTTACTAAAAGCGTAGCTATAAACTTGGAAATTGACATAAATTGGGAACATGTATTATGGCATGTTCATAGAAATGAAAATTGAATAAATTTGACATGAATTATAGGATGTGTAATTTGAATCCAGTATTGGTTTGTAAATCTAGCATTTACATAAATTGTAAACTAGAATAATAAGTCTAGTATGACATGAACTGTAATTAGAAGGTTAAATCAGAATTGGACTAGCTAAGTTGGCATGGTAAGTATATCGGCATAAATTTGAAATTGGCCATAATTGAGAGTACTTGTCAGGTTTAGCAAAACCATGGTTAGCGACACTTAATTTGGTATAGTTTACATACCAAAAAGCATAAATATGATATAGAGGAGAAAATGGGCCATAGAAATAAATGTAGACAATTTACAATAAAAGAGTAATTGGGAAATAAGTAAATTAGGAATAATTTACTTATAGAATTTGTCCTAAATTAGAAAATATAAATTTAGACAAATTAAAGGTTTATTAACGACATCTCTTTTAATAACACGCCAGAAAGTTCTAGGGTGACAGGGAGGATAGTGTCTAGGCTTGGGTTTGGAAAATACAAGTTTCCTGCTCTCCCTGGCTATCAATAATTGATCCGACGTACGGGATGGTTACTTTCAAAACCTGATTTGAAAATTAATCAAAACCCTTTGAAATAAGAAAACATGAATATGCCTAACACGAGGTTAGACTGAGTTGCGATGTAAACCTGCCCGGAACCAACCGGCACATCTAGTATTCGCAACAATATCTATCTAATGTGAGTGGTAGCGGCTTTAATTTATTTAGTTAAAGCTAGAACAAATGGTAGGGTTAAGTTAACTAAGACACTTAACCAATTCAACATGATAACCAGACCGGTGGGTGGGGTTTGGTTCATATAGACACTTAACACAGTTAAGCTAGAATGAGAGGGTTAAGTCCATAGGAACACTTAACCAACTTAACACAGTCAAGCTAGAATAGGAGGGCTAAGTCCATAGGGACACTTAACCAAACTTATGGTAACAAGACCAGATTTGTAGGGGTTAAGTAACTAAGGAAACACTTAGCCAAATTAACGTGTTAACTAGACTAGAAGGTGGGGTTAAGTAAAGTTAATACACTTAGCCAAATTAACATGACTGGAGGTTGGGGTTAAGTAAATACATTTAGCCAATTTGATATGATAGCTGGGCTAGACCGTAGGGTTAAGTAAACTTGAACACTTAACCATCAGATTGTGATAAAGGAATAGGGCTAAGTCTAAAACATGAAGGGATAATACTTAACCATTAATAATAACATGTCAGTTAAAACAGATGGGCAAGGAACACTTAACCAATACAGGATGAATGGGTAGGGTTAAGTAATAAGAAATACTTAACCAATATAACTTGGTTTGTGGTAGGGTTAAGTCATCATGAATTATTGATAACACTTAACCAGATTAACAGGATGAATGAAGAGGTTTAAGTTAGCTTGAATCGAATTATGACACTTAACCAATCCAAATTGACGGGAAAGAGAACTAAGTAGTAAACCTTAGTTAAGAAAATAACGATTCCGGAAACTAAGTGGTAAATCTTAGTTAGTAAAACTAAGTAGTAATTCTTAGTATAACACGGGAAGGAGGGAATGTCCGTCTGAGTAAAAAGGAGGCTCCAACAAATTGGGTTACAAAGCCCGAGGCTTCGAGGGGATGTGAGGGTACTCTTGGTATCCATCTGTGAGGCTACAGATGATCCTCCTGGGCTCACAGAGGTTAAGGTCTGCGAAGAAGAACCAGGGGGTATGCCTTGGTTGCAATATATGGCAACCTAAAGACTAGGATGGACCGACGTGATTCGGCGAGAAAACGGTAGCCCTGTGATAGCAACTCGTCGTCTACCATCCATCTTGAGTCAATCGAGATACGTCAATCGGAAAGGCGGAGAACTCCAAAAGACCATATACTTGCTATCGAGTTATGGATGAGGATGGCCATAGGATAGAGGGGCACCGGGGGCCTGCGTATAGTTCTCATTTTTAAAGGTGTGCCTTTTATTATTTGAGGGAGGGGTCAAGTGGGACCATAGCCAATAGAATAAAAAAACAGACCTTAGCATCTGCATCGGCAGATATCTAAAAGCTCCCGACCGAGTTCTGTATTCCTTAATTTGCCCTGCCACAGGACTCGGACCGCACATTACAGGACATGTGCATCTAGACAAGTGATAATGATTCGCGATACATGTGTGGGAAAGTATAGGAACATATACCACTCTAGGTAGTGTGTCCTAGACTTGGGGGCATCGTTCGACAGGTAGCATAATCCCTAGTGGAACTAGTTGGCATAAATCCTGAATCCTAAAAGCGTTCAACAGATAGCGTAAACTCTAGTTGAATCTGGAAAGCACTTGATAGAAAACCCTAGATTAAATCTAGGTAACAAATAATAAATGTATGCATGAAGGCAATGGAAAATACAGGTATAGGGATCACCTTATCATTACTAGTTGGGACACTAGTTAGGTGGTGCAGAGATATAGAAACCTGTATAACGAGGAAATAGCGAAGCGACGAAAGTGTTAGAGCATATCCAGTTTATCTTAGCTTAACATATCTTGTGTTAATCTTGTCTAATCTTGCCAACCCTATCATCATGGTGTTATCTTGTATTTAGTTAATTCATGTCGTTTTGTTTTTCCATGTTCACATGCTAGAAGTTACTGAACTTACTCAGGCATTATGTCTGACTCTGTTTTTCTTTCGGCTTCTTTTCTTCCGTTCCCCCCCCCCAGGTAGTAAAGGAGGGAATAGTATAGCTCAGGTTAAGTTGGACTGTCACTCTTTCCCAGCTTGAAGATTTGTCAAAGTTTGCTTGGATTCTCTTTTCAGATGCTATAGCTGGCTTTTGCTAAAATTGGGGAATATAAATGTTGTTTTATGCTTCTTTATTTTGTAAGTTAGATGATACTCTGATATTGTAAAGAAATCATTGTCCAAACTATTTTATCAATAAAGCAAAGTTTTATTTTCCGCTGTTTAATTTCTGTCTGTCTTGTAATTTATCTGCAACTTTTACCCTAAATGCTCCACAGAACTTAGTGCATTCCCTTTGTGAGTGACGCTAACGGATGTGGGGTGTTACAAATACACCCTTCAATATATCTTTTATTGCGCACATATCCTTTACATATTTTCATTAACCTATATTGGTAATCAGTTTTGAATAACTGGTATCCATTTAAATCAAACTACGAATAATAAAAATAAAATTAGTAATTTACCTTTCAAAAGGATACATCCACCTGTTAGTCGCAAATCAAAGCATTATCAGCTGAATGAATCATAACGTGGACACTGATAACAAAAAATGCAGGTGGAAAATATTTTTCAAACACATACATTGCTTTTACAAAACTAGCCTTTGCTTTTAAAGGATGTTCCCTGTTAACCACCTTTGATCACAAAATGTTAAAGAGAATGCTTATACGGTGTATTGCATTACGTAAATCCTTATGTTGTGATTAAGAATGTTGAAGTAACATTGGAAGTAGTTGCTGCATTATAACGTGATAATCATGTGACTTCATATTTATTAGTTCAATAGGATTTAGGCTCACATTGTTGTGGAAGTTAGAAAAGAATTTGCTAGGTACTTTCAGGCTTTTCAAAACGGTGCAGAATTGTATCTTTTCTTCTTTGCTCAAAGTGAAAGCTGCCTCTAGTGTAGTTGTTTTATTTGTTTCCCCATCTTCCCTCACCCACAATTTTTGTTTTATACCCGTGGTTCTCAAGTCCTTGTGTGCATTGATGCCATCTTTTGACTTGTCCTTATGACTCATAATCGTGATAATGAGATGTTCAGTGACATTATTCTCTGTAAGCATCACATCAATATTATGTCGGACAATATTTACTTTCCAATATAAAAGATCCAAGAAGATAGACCTCCTATACCATGTATGAATATCGTTAAAGTCTTTATCATTGGTTTTCTTTTTTCACTTTTGCTCGATTTCTTGTTTTTGTACCAACTTTCATCTTGATATTAACTACTTTTTCTTCAACTTGATAACCATTTAATGGCCATGGAGGACGACGATATTCTTGTTCGTTATTGAAGTTTGCCTTATCATCTCAAAACTTGTGTTTGATAGGAAGAAATATTCAATGTCCCATATAATGCATATTCTTACTTTCAGGAAGATAATAAGATAAGTATCTTCCTCATGAATAGGACATGCAAAATAGCCATGAGTTATGCACCCCGATAAAGTCCCAAATGCAGGATGATCATGAATCGCCGACAACACCCTAGCCCTCAATGTGAACTCTAAATTATTGAATAAGTCAAATGCAATGACTCCTTCCTATAACTACTTTAATTCATCTATTAATGGCTCTAAATAAACATTGATATCCTTTCCTAGATGTTTTGGTCCGAAAATCAACAATGTCAACATGAGAACTCTCTTTTCATGCAAATGGATGGAGGAAGATTGTAAGGTACTATGATTACTGGCCAACAAGTATAACCTCTAGATAGAGATTTATGTGGATTGAAATCATCTGTTGTTATCCCAAGCGTGACGTTTCGTGGTTCAACAACGAATGTATGACCAAATGAATCAATAGCTTTCCATTGGGAAGTGTCACATAGATGACGCATTATATTTGAATTAGACTTGGCATTTAAATTATACTTGGCACGGGCATGCCAAGTCATGGCATCTTCTATCCATGGTATGGTATATAGTCTCCTCAATCTCAAAATTAAAGGGAATGTCTCAACGTCTTTTTGAGGTATTTTGGTAGCCCTTTTATCGTCGTTGAATGATGTCCTATATCTTGGTTTGTTGCAAATTCTACAAGGAACTTTGTTTGCATCATCTTTCCAATATAAAATGCAGTCATTAATGCATGCATCATAAGTTGTGTAATCGATTTCAACTTGTTAAATAACCTTCTTCATATTGGAGTATTTTGTTGGCAGTGTGTTGCCTTCAGGGAGTAACTACCTTATAAATTCGAGGAGTGCAGTCACACCATTGTCGGAAAAACTATATTGAGTTTTCAAGCTGTTCAGTTTCATAATGGCATATAATTTTTATATCCCTTTAGGACATGAAGAATACAATTGCTCTTCCGCACTCTCAAAAAGTGATTTATATTTTTCACCTTGATTGGTCGACCAATCAACATCAACTGTAGACCATTCCCCAATATTATCGTGCAACGGATCAAAAGGGTGAAAATGATGAAATCATTTTGCATCATTGACCAACTCTTCCATCCTAGGATGTTCGGATTCATCAATGCTTATGGCTTGACTAACATATTGTTTATGCTTCTCTGTCGAATCTTCTCCATGAAAATGCCAAATAGTATATGATTGAAGAATTCCATATCTGAGCAAATGATAATGAATGTCATCTAATTTAATCTTCATTTTCATATTTTTGCAATGTGTGCAAGGAAAAGAATAGACTTCAGTATTACCACCATTTTCTACAAAGAAATCATTAAACTTTCGAACTCCTTCTATATATCATGGGGTTCTTCGATTTGATTCTTGCATCCAGTGTTTGTCTATAATTGAAGACATAATATCTTGTTATATCATACAATGCGATTTTATGAGAACGATTTTCTTCAAAATCCTTCTTTGGGATCACTCTTTTAATTTGAATAAGTAACTAAAAAATGTGCATTAACATGATTTCCCGGTAAATGCCTAAAAGTACTTTCCAAAAAAAATCCTATGTTTTGACACACCATGACAGAGAAATTTGGCACTAGATGACTTAATCATGTCAGTCTTGGATGTTGAACAATTAAATAACAAGACAAAATCTATTATTACGAGGAATTCAAAACGTGGTAAGCTGTTTCCTCTCTAAATCTAAGGATACACTAATGATTTGAATTCTCATGACCCTTGGATCATGATCAATAGCTTTAATTTGCCTTTTTATATTCATGTTGTATAAGAATGCTACAATGGTCAATCTTTGTAACAATAATATTTGCAATAACAAACTGAATAAAAGCTTTCTACCATTGACTTCGAACGGACATTACGGGAGATACGACCGTCGGATTCTTCTAAAATCAAAATCGTTGGGTTTGTATCAAGAAAATCTTTCCGAAGAATATAAGGGATTTGAAATCTAATGGTTAGATTTGGATTAATGTCCAAATCAAATTTGGAAAAAGTCGTTCTAAGTGCAGTTCGATGACCCACTATACGAGCCTTGATAAAATTATTAAAAATATCAATAATTTGTGTAAAATCATAATAAATGATTTAGAAAGAATCGGGATGAAAAATTCCATATTTGAAAAGATAAAAATATAATTTTATTGAAATGAACTAGTTATGAACTAGAATTATAATCCAATATTTTTAAAATAAATAAATTGGATTTCAAATGGTTTTAAAAATAACCAGAATTTCCAATATATGAATTGGAATGGATTTGAATCGAAATTATCTTTGGAATATTTTGATATTAGATTCCATGATTATATGGACATTGTGGAGGAATTTGGAAGATATATATATCGTCATTCCCAATACGATATTTGTTGATTTCAGAATTTGATATTGAATATAAGCAGATATTATTTTCTAATCAGAGCCTTGTATTTAATATCAAATTGGATTTTGTGTTTGTCGTGAACTGTGTTTTAAATGACACTATTCTTAAACCCAGTGTGAAAAGAATAAATGTTTTAATTAAGATTTGAAGAAGAATTACCAGTCAATTAACATTTAATTGGAACGGAAAATGGATTGTGAATTGGGTTTATTGTGAACTATGTTTTTAACGACATTCGTTCTTTAACCCGACTTATGGTGAAATTTGATTTGGAATTTATAAATCTTTTTATTAAGATTTAACGGGAATTTTCCAAAGTAATGTTTTCCTATTTAATACATTAAATTGGAATTGAATGGAATTCGATTTGGTAATAATCGAAGTGAGCTTCTGTGGAGGAAGACTGTTAATACGTATGAAATTTAAAAGGCTTTGTCATTATTCCATTTATATTATTAGTCGGTTACGGAAACTGATATTGATTATATATTGATTTGTTTTTTCCGTGAAGATTCCATAATTAATGGAATGTGATTCGGGTTTATCGTGAACTGTGTTTTAAATGACATTGGTTCTTTAACCCAGTTAAAAGCAGGATAACATGTCGGACATTGTATTTCGAACTGTATGGTTGAACTCTGCTAAATATATATATGTTTGGTGGCGGAGAATTTATTCTCTTGCTTAACACCCTTCTCTGAGACGTTCGAGCTTAGAGGTTATATATCAGCAGAAATCAATAGTACGGTATAGATCGTCGATGCGACATGTTTGTGTTTCCAAAGTTAAATAATCATTTATATTGATGTTTAGGAAGATTAAAACCAAGTGGAGTTTTAGTGAATCTTTCAATAGATTGAAAAAGGGAATTTGATAATTTAAATTATCAAATTTGGGAAATGATTGAGAATGGAGTATCGCCAGTTTTGCTCCTAGCGATAGTTAAATCTTTAATTAGATTTGAACGAGAAATGGTAATTAATTTTACCAATAAGACCGTGGTGTTAGTTATGGAGTATCACTAGTTTTTCTCCATGGGATGAATAGGTTGGGATTGGGAAATTAAACAAATGATTACTTCAGTAAGGTGCGCTAATCCCGACTAGTTTGGAAAACCATATCATGGTTTGAATTGAATCGAAAGGAAGATTAAAAATAAATTTAAAGAATTTATATTTGATAAAATTAATGGGAACCTTTCCCAAAGTATAGAATATTTGAATAAAAGAATATTCAGAATTGGAATAAGGCATATGTTGTGTTTTCATAGCACTTGTTTATTATATACGCGAGTTATTCAGAAAGCCCGGGTTTATACCCATTCTGAATGACTGATTTGACGATAAGTCGATGATGAAGATGGTGGTTGATGACCGGAGGTCTTCACATCGTTTTGATTATTACTGATGTCTTGATTGGGCTATACACTCAAGACGAGGTAATAAGTGGTGATCATCCAGACATACTTGGAGATCGAACGGATATACGAGAACCTCTCTCCTGTATTGGACATACGGGACAAGGAATATGGTTCCTCTGGTTTCGTTCAGACCCAGAACAAACTTGTAAATGGTTGTGTGTCTGACACTGGATTTTATTATGTGTTGATTGATTTCTACTAAATATGTATCTGTTTGGCGGCAGAGAATTTATTCTCTTGCTTAACGCCCTTCTCTGAGACGTACAAGCTCAGGGGTTATATATCGATAGACATCAGTTGCATGGCGTGAATTGCCTGTATGGCATACTGAGATGCAAATGATCAAGGGTTCTGTCGAAAAGAAGAGTCTTGTGGTTGATGATCAAAGCACGACTTTAATATAGTATAGCTTTGTGTATAGCGTTAATTCGCGAGCCTCACACCTCGATATAAGTCAAAAATGGGATAAGGGACCCAAGGAGAACATGACGTTTCTTTCTAGCTATGGGTGGTGCCAGGGTTTTACACGCCATGACATTTATATTATTTTTACCTCTGTGGTTGTTGGAATGCAAGGAGCCTCGGTTATACTGGTCTCTACGAAGCCGATGGATAGGTCCTATAGATCGGGAAACATGTGTTCAGAAATATTAATCCTCAAACGTAAGGGAGGACCGGCCTTGGAGGATCCAGGGGTTACCCAGAGTGTGTAGTCCCGAGGCATTTGCTAGAGTGTCTTGAAGCGGAAAGGAGTACATTCTTTGCCTGGATTCATGATGGAAATCCAATTTCCAATACGTGACATTTCGTTTTTATTTGTAGAGCCTAGTATGACGACATAGTGGAATGGGGCACTATGCCATCTATGATTGATACATTTATATTTGAAGTTGTTTTCATACACTTTATACTATAATAGCATCAAAATGATTTGTTTTAAACGTATTAAGCATGTTTGGCTATTATAAGATAAAACTCTATCGTCCGGTTTGCGTTGCATTGTGTGATGGGACCTGAGTCTTATAATAGCTTAATTTTTCCAAAAAGCATTGCGCTGTTTGTTTTATGCACTGGTATTCTTGGGAGGAAACCTATTCTGTGTTATACGGCGTGGTCCCTTGATTTACTCCATTTTAAAGTAAAGTTTAAACAATTGTTTTAGTTCTCAAACCAGTCACATGATTGACCTGGAGTTTATTGTTTTAACCTAAACTCTAGGTGCCCCTATTTCCACATGGGCAGCTAGTAGTTTTGATTTGCAGATTTATTCTTATAGGATCCTGGATTTACAGCTGGGACTATACTTGGAAAGCTCTATATCCGTGTATTTCTTTCAGTTGTATTTTGTGTTATTTTTACGCTGCTATGTATATTAAATCTCTAATATTTTCTGTGTAATATTATTTATTTATACTCTGTTATATTCTTGTACTCTAATGTAAATTGTTGTAATAAGCAATGAAATGTTCTTCTGTTTGTGCTCTGATTTGTCTTGTCCTCAAAGCAATCCGGGCTTTCCTTCACGGGGAAGTTCAGGTTGTGTCATTAGGTTTAAATATGTATGAATTGCTGATGTGAAATACTATATTTTGAAAGTACTTATGATTATTATGTTACGAAATAACTTTCCCCACTTCGGGATATAAAAATGATTTAGTATGTGGCTAAAATTTCTGGTAACCCGGCCGACTAAAAGTATGGATGAGATGGGAGGTGTATGCTTCCATGCGTGGGAAGTGCATCGTTAGTGTAGCCTGCTCCATGAGCGGGAGGTGCACATATATATATTGAGTTGCTTAGGTGCGTGCCCTTCGCCTTGTCTAAGGGGAGCCCGATATTTGGTTGCATACTTGTTTGTATGCATTGTTATGATTTGGAATTCATATTTCCAAATGATTTGATTTGAGATCCCGAAGTGAAATCTACTTCGATATAGAAAGTTAGATATGTATTTCAAATGATTTGAATTAGAAATCGGGAAATAAAGTCAAAAGGAATAATTTTTGTAAATTGAATTGGATTTGGAAAAAAAATCTAAGTGTGGTGATTAATCTAAATGGGTAGATTGGGATATTGCATGTTGATTGATGCATAGTAGGTCGATATATCTATATTGAATGTTGTTCATACACTGGCATTCATTGGGGTAAACCGTTCTGCGTTAGCGGCGTGGTCCGGTGATTTGCCTTATCATTTACATAAGTTAATTTTAACTGTAGAGTTTCTCACACCACTCCCATGACTGACTCGTAGTTTTCTTTTCCCTTGCAAACTCTGGTGCCCCTATTTTCCACACGGGCAGTGTAATGACTCGCATTGGCAGAGGTATTATGATTAATTTATTTAATTATATTAATAGTGATATAGTGAATTAAATGGTCGTGGAATTAAATAATGATGAATATTTAATTAAAATAATAAATTAAATAATATATTTAATTCTGAAATAATCAGAATAGGCTGAAATGGTGATATGTGTGAATTGGGCTATTCGAATTATATATATTCAGTTTAAAGTTGAATTTTAGTAACAAATATATTCAATCGTCAATAGTTGAACGTATACTTTATAATATAATTAAAATCAAGCTCGAAATGGCGCTGCAGTTCGTAAATCAGCGATTTGAACTTCAACGGAATGTACAGAGTCCGTTTCAAGTCGGATTTCTGTGAAACAAGAAAAGTGTGGAGCTGGTGGAGTATATCTTTCTAGTAGAGGAGAAAAATCAGGATTTCGTCATACAGATTTTGATTTATGTCCAAATCAAATTTTAGAAAAGTCGTTGTGGAATTCCTTTATAATTTATAAAGGAATTATTTATATTTTAAAAAGGAATTTCCATATAAAATGAATATCGGGTTGACCCAGAAGTGAATATCAAGTTAGAAATTCATATAGGAATATTCTAGAGCTGAACAATATCGTATGTGGATATATACGATAATATTTATTTATAAATATTTAATTAAATTAAATTTAAATATATTTATATATTTAAATGGGTTATTCAGGGCTTTAAAAATAGCCACTTTGCAAATGAAGTCGGAATTCAACAAAACTAATTTCGTTGGATCCGCAATGTCAATTAGTTGTTAGATTTCCAGTTTCATGATTTTTAGAGTCACTGTGTAGCTGTACGGATTTTTAGAGTGAAAAACAGTCAGTATTTTGACAGTTAAAAATACGTTGTGTGAGCATACGGAGTCGGAATTCGACGAAACCAGTTTTTTTGGGAACGTACTGTCGAACTGAAGGTGCATGTCCAGTTTGGTGATTTTTGGGTATCATATATGGTCACAGGGATTTTTAAGGACCAGAAACAAGCATAAAATAAATAAAATTAAATATAAAAATCAAATTAAAAATAATCCCCCATTTTCTTTGGATCCACAGCAGGCCACGCCTCACCATTTCTCAGCCACAAACAAAACCAACCACCACACAGCCTATATAACCCAAATGAACGAACACAGCAAAAAGTTGGATCAAAGGAAAATCATAAGAAACACAAATAAAATTCTAAAAATCCCAAAGCTTATATATATTCGATCCTGGAGTGTTTCTTTTCGATCTGATATAGGTTTTGGTGGGTGCGACGGCCCTTGGTGGGTGCGACGGCCCTTAGTTGTTTTCGAATATAAAGCAGTCGACCTAGGGCTGCGAAACGGCGAAGATGTCGGAGGAGTTGGGTCGAACGGAGGTCGGAGGGTTGTTCAGTGGGTGGAGGCGCACCTGTCGGAGGAGTTTGGCAGACCCCGGTGTAGTCTGATGTCGCATCGATTCGTTGAGGTGCAGCAGGTATCGTGGTCGCGACAGCTAGGGTGGAGTTCGAATGTAAGGGCTGGGATATAGGGAGATGCTGCTTTGAAGGAGGGGGGAGAATGGTGAAGGTGATTTCGAATTCATGGAGGATTAAGAGGGAGGTTTAGGATCGAAAAATGGATTGTCGGGAGGAAGTAATTTGGGGAAGAACGGGTTTAAAAGGGAGCGGGCCTGGCACTGTTCATTCGGATATGGGTGGGCCGAGTTTGAGTGGAAGGTAAGCCCATCAAAGAAATAAAATCCAAGTTTAAATTATTTAAAATATACGTTAACTTGTATAAGTTGTAACTTCGTCATACGGTGTCAGATTGATGAACCGTAAGTTGCGTTAGGATAGTATGGACGAGTGCTCCACAATGGAACTGACTTGGAGTGGATTGGAGCTAGTTTGAATTTATGGCGAATTAAATTGTTTGATTCAAATCAAACAACCGTTATCGTTCTTTAACGATGAACTGCCAAAGTGAGTAAATCTCACTAACTCTGAACAGTTTATAATTTCATGTTGTATTTTTAGAACTATTAAATATTGGCTGATTGACTGTGTGTTGACTGTTTGATTGAACTGCTAGTCAGTTAGTTGAATTTTTATATTGATTCTGTTTAACAGAATATATCATATTGAAATGAAAGTGATGTTATATTATATTGTTTAACATCTGTGATGCAGGGAAACAGGTTGGAGGAATCCAACTAGATTCCTCAACATTTATTTTACTGTTTTTCATATATTGTGGTATATGATGTGTTATATAATTTGTTATGGATTATGTGTGTTGGAATGATGTTGATCATTGTTATTCGATATTTCAAATATCATAAAAGACCCTGGGATGTAAAAAGGATTATTTCAATGTATATTGAAATAAAAGGGATTTTATAAAATCAATAGATTTTATAAAATCAATAGATTTTATAAAAGGAAATATTTCGAAAGTAAACAAAAGGGGAAATGTTTATAAAACGAATAGAGTTTTATAAAAGGGAAAAATGTTGATAAAACGAACAGAATAGAAAAAAGGAAATATTTGTAAACCATTTACAAATAGAATTGAAAAGGAAATAGTGTAAAACCATTAGCAAAAAGATTAGAACGAGGAAGGTTTGTAAACCATTTACAAATCAATCAGAAAGAGAAATGTTTGTAAACCATTTACAAATGAGATTGAATAGGGGATATTGTAAAACCATTTACGATTAAATTTAAAGTAAAAGGAGTTAATCGATGTTAGTTTAATCGATTAGAGTTAAAGTAAAAGGAGTTAATCGATGTTAGTTTAATCGATTAGAGTTAAAGTAAAAGGAGTTAGTCGATGTTAGTTTAATCGATTAAAGTTAAAGTAAAAGGAGTTAATCGATGTTAGTTTAATCAATTAGAGTTAAAGAATAAAGGAGTTAATCGGATATAGTTTATTCAAATAGAATTAAAAGAGTTATCGAATATAGTTTATTCGATAGGAGTTAAGTGAATAGATTTAGAGTTAAATCAAAAGAGTAAAGTGAATAAAATAAATTGAATAGAGTTATCGAATATACCTTATCGAAGGAAAGAATCATCGAATAGAAAATATTTGAAAGAGAGTTACGTATGGAAGTTTGTTAAAGAATTAGAAGGGTGAACTTTGTCTATTTCAAGGTTAGAAACGTTGTTCAGTTAAGGTCTGAGAGGTAGTATTACCCCAACTTGATTGACTTCATTTTTAACTAAGGAATGGTTAAGCTTCGATAGTAAAGGATGGTTAAGTGAATTTAGTAATTAAAGGAAATGTTTTGAGTTGGCATAGCGATGTTTGTTTAAACATCTGTCTAAGTCCAATGAAGAAGCTTTGGAAATGTTTTCCAAATAAGAAACCAGAAATGTTTTCTAATAAAGAAAACAAGAAATGGAAATGTTTTTCATTGTTAATAACGTATATTTTCCAAATTTAGAAAATAAGAAATATTGAATATAGGGAAACAGAAGAGAAGTAAATTAATGAAATAAAGAGATAATTGTTGAATGATGTTTGATCGATATAAATTTCCATTTGGAAATAATATCGTTGTTTGCACACCTGTTTTTCGTCGATAGTTAAATCACAGACTATCGAAGTTTTGACCATTTTAACATTGTTAATATGGAGAGACCGGTTGGATTATTATCCAAAGAACCACTCTGTATTGGCATAAGCGTTGCGAATCATATATGCCAAAGGAAATTGAAGACGGAGTTATGCAAGGGCTATCCTGTTTACAGAACAGTGCCTTCGGTTCATCCTGTTCCTGGATGACTTGTACGGATGGATGTCTGATAGAGTATTTCCAGACGATCACGTATATTGATTTCTCCAACCGTACCAAGAGTGGAAGTGGAGAAGGAAACTTCTTTTAGCTAACACATAATGTATGGTTGAGGACGTCACTCAGTGATTTGATGGATTTGACGATGTGGCATTCAAAGTGAATCTGGTGTGATGATAAAGCATAGCTTCTAGCCTCACATCCGTTAAATGACAGAAATCGGGCAGGCAGCATGGTTAAGTCGGTCTCACCGAAGTAGGTTGTATAATCACCTGATCTAGAGTTTCATTTACTTCTAAAAATCTATTGTTGATGCTGTCCCATTCGGGAAACGGTTGCTGATCCCAACCGTTGGTGATATACATTCGATACACTCAAGCGAAATGAGTGGTCGGCCATGTGTGGCCGGGTTGCAAGATGTTCTTGTTGAACCCAGTGTATTCCTCTCTACAGATACACTAGCGAAAGGTGGTTCCATACCTTGTCATAGTTGGAAATCCATTACCCAATATGTGCTTGCGGTTTTTGATTATATACTATATATGTAGAACGTGAGATGAAAGCATTTCTACTAGATGATTATTATACTGTGGTTGATAGACATTATTATAATATCAAAAGGTTTTTGATATAAAGATAATTTGGATTATCATAAGGGAAAAATCCGTTCCGTTATACGGCGTGGTCTTTTGAGATATCGTTTAATTGCTCAAACTGTTTTTAAACTGTTTTACTTATACCAGTCCCATGACTGACCCGGAGTTTATTTTGTGGTTTTCCCTAAACTCTTGGGTGCCTAATTTTGTACGGGCAGTCAAGTAGTCAGGATTTACAGATATACTGGAAGAGCTTGGAGCAGGAGGCTACAGGATCATATAGCTATAGTTATTTCCGCTGTGTTGTACTTTGATAATGATGTATATTCAAGTACAGATGTATATTTCAAGTATGTTATATATATTATATGTTACTCGTTCCGCTGTGAGGTTCGTGTTACTCTGATGTTGTGTTCTTCTTCTTCTTTTATTCTAAGTTTCTATCTTATCTTTCCTCACCCTCTAATTTCTTTCACAAATTACTGGTATTTTTCGATGTTTGGTTAGTCATCATTGAGTTTATGGCGATAACCAAAGTCGACAAAATCCCGGGTCATTACAGTTGGTATCAGAGCTTAAGTTAAGAGAATTACCTTGGCTCTGTGGCTTGACTCAGTAGAGATAGGGTTAGTAATACCCTAGATTGAGTTGAGTGTATATATACGAGTGAACGTATTTGTAGATGATATAAAAATAATTTTATATTGTGAAGATTTATTGGTTGAGTTGTTTATGGGTTCTGGTCGATCAGTTTGATCCACTGTATCGGTAGGAGTTTATAAACACTCGAATACGATGGGTCGACACGGTATGTTTTGAAAAGAGGGTAAATTAAAATAAGTTTACCCAAGGTATATCTTGATATAGAGAAGATATATATATATATATATATATCAAAATTATAATATAGTGGATATATTGGTTGTGATTATAATCGAGTAAGATTATAAATTAAATGATTATGTGAATAACCAATCAGAATTCATATAAGTGAAATACGTGAAATCAGATGAGTTAAATCAGAAATTTAAACCAGAAATTGAATTAAAATTCTGGAAAATTGGATAAGTGTTTGTAAATGGATTTGGATTAAAAATAAGGAAAATTTAAGATCCTGGGAGATTTTAAATTTGTTTTACAAGTAGTGTGAATTATATTTTGAAATGAAATTCAAAGTGGAAATGTTTAGAAATGGTTTTATAGTATTGAACTCACTTCGATCGCTGGAAAATAGATTCTGATGATGACAGCTGCATCATCAGTATTCATTTTCGAGTTGTAAGTGACGAATTACTGCTAGAGATACTGTTTTGAATTTGTTTTGGGAAAGACAAGTTGTGTTGAATTTCAAAATGGGATTTAAAATATAGAATTTGAATTTTTAAATAGATTTGACATATTAACTTGTTTTAAAAGAAATAAAACGAGAAGTTCCTTTATAAACGAAGTTTATAAATAGTTCTTTTATAAACGAAGTTTATAAATGAAGTGAAAGGAATTATCATTGGATAATTCAGAAATAAAAATATAAGTGTGAAATTGAAAGCGAAATCTATTTTCCAAAGGTAGAAATGTCGATTTCAAAAGGAATTGAAATCGAGACTTATTTAAAAAATGAATAAAGAAAGTTTGAAAAGGAATTTGAATAAAGGAAGTTCAAACATAGAATGTAAATAAGAAAAATTAAATATACAAAATTCAAATGGGATTTGAATATAGAAAATTCAAAGGGGGTATGAATATAGAAATTCAAATAAAATTTCAATAAAGAAGATTTAAATAATGGAAAATTGAATATAGAATTCATATAGAGTAATAATGAAATTTGAATATAGAATTCAAATAGTTTGAAATGAAATTTGAATATAGAATTCAAATAGATTGAAATGGAATTTGAAAATAGAATTTGAAAATAGAATTTGAAATAGGAATTCGAATATAGAATTCAAATAGAGTAGAAATGGGAATTGGAATATATAATTCAATGGAGTTTGAAAATATAGGATTTGAATATCGAAAGTGAAATGGAATTTGAATATAGAAATTCAAAGGAAGTTTGAATATATGAAATTCAATGAAATTGAAATAGAGTTTGAATATAGAAATTCAAACGGAATTCAAATATAGAATTTGAATATAGAAAATATAAAGGAATTCAAATATAGGATTTGAATATCGAAAGTGAAAATGAAATTTGAATAAAGAAGATTCAAATAGAAGTGATAATGAAATTTGAATATAGAAGATTCAAATAGAATTGAAATGAAATTCAAATATAGAATTTGAATAAGGAAATTGAAACGAATTTCAAATATAAAATTTGAATAAGAAATTTGAAATGAAATTCAATTATAGAATTTGAATAAGAGAATTGAAATGGAATTTGAATATAGGAAATTCAAATAGAATTGAAATGGAATTCAATTAGTTGATAAACAAGTTAAACTTATATTTGAACATGTATATTCAAATAAAAAGGTGAAATAGGTAAACCAGTTAATTAGCCATTAGTAAATGGATCTTGAATTGAAGTTGAACTTTAGATAAGTAAAGGGGACTGGTAAATTTATATTTGAAATGGAATATGAAACCTGAGTTTGAAAAAGTAGAATTTAATTAGTTAATAAGCAAGTTAAAATATATTTGAACATGTCATGTTCAAATATAAAAGGTGAAATAGACTAAAGCGTTAATTAACAAATTAATTAACGAATTGAATTAAAACAATCAGGTATAGTTAAAATAGATTGGGCAGGTATAAATATACATGAGATAGGTATGGATAAGGTATGAAGGTATATAAATAGAATGCTCGACGAAAAGGTATGTATTTAATTCGTATATGAGATTTTATGCGCCGAATCGGCTAGCCGCTTGGCTTTTTCTTTTTCTTTTGGATTGGTGAGGGCCATGAGAGGCTATTTGAAATATCCCGATGCTCCCAGTACAAAGGAGGGTATGGTGAATTTTTCCGGGAATTTAAGGGGTTAAAATATTTTTAAGATAATTTGATAGTTAGAAATCAACGTATCGATATATATATATAGAAGTCGATAAGGAAACAAACTTAGAAATAGAATAGTATAATAAAAAAGGAAGACTAAGAATAAAATCTAGTAAGAATAGAAAGAGGAAGCGTATACGTGTTTAAAAGTGAATAAGTTGTTGTATGGTATTGATTATTCGAGTAAGTAGTCAAATCTGTTTTGACGTTATAAATGTTATTCAGTCAAGGTCTGAGAGGTAGTTATACCCCAACTTGATTGATTTCATTATTAACAAATAAATAGTAAGATTTCAGGCTCGAAGATCAATGTTGAATAAGATTTAGTTGGACATAGTATTTGGGTTGTCGTAATGATGTTTTACACAACATCCGTTTTAACCCAATTTAAGTGTAAGCTTGGAAATATAATAAATAATATTTCCTAAGTATAGAAATAAACGAGATCGGAAAAGAGATAAGTAATTGGAATATTTTCCAATTATAAATAGCATATATTTCCTAAAGTTTAGAAAATAAAGGAAGGCAATATTCGGAAATGTTTTCCAAATAACATAAAAGGCCAATATAGTTATTGAAAATATTTGGTTAACAAATATTGATAAAGAAATAGAGAAGTGATTTAATTAATGGAATATTAATTAAGGACTCAATGACATGTTCAAAAGGGAAAATTTGATTTTTGAAAAGAGTGAACTGTTTAAAAACTCTCAGGGAAAGATTGTTTGAATTAAAAACAAATTTAACAAAAATTTGTGAAAGCAAATTTGAATTAATGTAAAGCCAGTAAAGTGGTAACTGAGATTGAATTAGAATGATATCAAGACAAATTGGATTGTGAGATTCAAATTTGAAGTGTAATGTGATAATCAAGTTAAGGGTCGGGAATCGAGAAGAAAACTCAAGTTGAAATGAAAATTTGGCTTGGTAAAAAGTGAATGGTTGTGTTGGAGATGAAAGTGATTTTAGAATTTGATTGGGATAACATTGGTATATGCTGAGTTGATAGCATATGGAAGTGATAGAGTTGATATGCCCGACAAAAAGGTACAAGTTTATATTTCATATGGTATGAGATTCTGATAAGCCGAATTGGCAAGCCGCTTGGCTATTTGATTTTCTTTTGGGTTGGAGATGGCCCAGAAAGGCGAGTTGGAGTTTGACCGATTGACCAGTACAAAGGAGGTGCTGGCGAAATTTTTCGAAAAGTTAAGGTGTTAGAAAATTTTCAGGATTTTTGAAAATTTTCGTTGATAAGTATTAATTAATAATTTAATTGAAATTAAATTGGTTCAGTTGAAACTGAAGTTAAGAAGTGAACAAATATGTTCTAACAAGTCGATAGGGTCGTCCTCTACCTTTTAGCAATTTCAAGGACGAAATTATTTTAAGTGGGAAAGATTGTAATGACCCGCATTGGCAGAGGTATTATAATTAATTTATTTAATTATATTAATAGTGATATAGTGAATTAAATGGTCGTGGAATTAAATAATGATGAATATTTAATTAAAATAATATATTAAATAATATATTTAATTCTGAAATAATCAGAATAGGCTGAAATGGTGATATGTGTGAATTGGGCAATTCGAATTATATATATTCAGTTTAAAGTTGAATTTTAGTAACAAATATATTCATCGTCAATAGTTGAACGTATACATTATAATATAATTAAAATCGAGCTCGAAATGGCGCTGCAGTTCGTAAATCGGTGATTTGAACTTCAACTGATTGTACAGGGTCCGTTTCAAGTCGAATGTCTGTGAAAAAAGAAACGTGTGGAGCTGGTGGAGTATATCTTTCTAGTAGAGGAGAAAAATCAGGATTTCGTCGTGTAGATTTTGATTTATGTCCAAATCAAATTTTAGAAAAGTCGCTGTGGAATTCCTTTATAATTTATAAAGAAATTATTTATATTTTAAAAAGGAATTTCCATATAGAATGAATATCGGGTTGACCCAGAAGTGAATATCAAGTTAGAAATTCATATAGGAATATTCTAGAGCTGAACGATATCGTATGTGGATATATATACGATAATATTTATTTATAAATATTTAATTTAATTATGCTTAAATATATTTATGTATTTAAATGGGTTATTCAAGGCTTTAAAAATAGCCACTTTTGCAAATGAAGTCGGAATTCAACGAAACTAATTTCGTTGGATCCGCAATGTCAAATAGTTGTTAGATTTGCAGTTTCGTGATTTTTAGAGTCACTGTGTAGCCGTACGGATTTTTAGAGTGAAAAACAGTCAGTATTTTGACAGTTAAAAATACGCTGTGTCAGCATACGAAGTCGGAATTCGACGAAACCAGTTTTGTTGGGACCGTACTGTCGAACTGAAGGTGCATGTCCAGTTTGGTGATTTTTGGGTATCATATGTGGTCGCAGGGATTTTTAAGGACCCGAAACAAGCAAAAAATCAATAAAAATAAATATAAAAATCAAATTAAAAATAATCCCCCATTTTCTTTGGATCCACAGCAGGCCACGCCTCACCATTTCTCAGCCACAAACAAAACCAACCAACCACCACACAGCCTATATAACCCAAATGAACGAACACAGCAAAAAGTTGGATCATAGGAAAATCATAAGAAACACAAATAAAATTCTAAAAATCCCAAAGCTTATATATATTCGATCCTGGAGTGTTTCTCTTCGATCTGATATAGGTTTTGGTGGGTGCGACGGCCCTTGGTGGGTGCGACGTCCCTTGGTGGTTTTCGAATATAAAGCAATCGACCTAGGGCTACGAAACGGCGAAGATGTCGGAGGAGTTGGGTCGAACGGAGGTCGGAGGGTTGTTCAGTGGGTGAAGGCGCACCTGTCGGAGGAGTTTGGCAGACCCCGGTGCAGTCTGATGTCGCATCGATTCGTTGAGGTGCAGCAGGTATCGTGGTCGTGACAGACAGGGTGGAGTTCGAATGTAAGGGCTGGGATATAGGGAGATGCTGCTTTGAAGGAGGGGGAGAATGGTGAAGGTGATTTCGAATTCATGGAAGATTAAGAGGGAGGTTTAGGATCAAAAAATGGATTGTCTGGAGGAATTAATTTGGGGAAGAACGGGTTTAAAAGGGAGCGGGCATGGCACTGTTCATTTGGGTATGGGTGGGCCGAGTTTGAGTGGAAGGTAAGCCCATCAAAGAAATAAAACCAAGTTTAAATTATTTAAAATATACGTTAACTTGTATAAGTTGTAACTTCGTCATACGGTGTTAGATTGATGAACCGTAAGTTGCGTTAGGATCGTATGGACGAGAGCTCCACAATGGAACTGACTGGGAGTGGATTGGAGCTAGTTTGAATTTATGGAGAATTAAATTGTTTGATTCAAATCAAACAACAGTTATCGTTCTTTAACGATGAACTGCCAATGTGAGTAAATCTCACTAACTCTGAACAGCTTATAATTTCATGTTGTATTTTTAGAACTGTTAAATGTTGGCTGATTGACTGTATGTTGACTATTTGATTGATCTGTTAGTCAGTTAGTTGAATTTCTATATTGATTCTGTTTAACATAATATATCATATTGAAATGAAAGTGATGTTATATTATATTGTTTAACATGTGATGCAGGGAAACAGGTTGGAGGAATCCAACTGGATTCCTCAACATTTATTTTACCGTTTTTCATATATTGTGATATATGATGTGTTATATAATCTGTAATGGATTATGTGTGTTGGAATGATGTTGATCATTGTTATTCGATATTTTAAATATCATAAAAGACCCTGGGATGTAAAAAGGATTATTTCAATGTATATTGAAATAAAATGGATTTTATAAAATCAATAGATTTTATAAAAGGAAATATTTCGAAAGCAAATAAAAGGGGAAATGTTTATAAAACAAATAGAGTTTTATAAAAATGAAAAATGTTGATAAAACGAATAGAATAGAAAAAAGGAAATATTTGTAAACCATTTACAAATAGGATTGAAAAGGAAATAGTGCAAAACCATTAGCAAATAGATTAGAACGAGGAAGGTTAAATCAATCAGAAAGAGAAATGTTTGTAAACCATTTGCAAATGAGATTGAATAGGGGATATTGTAAAACCATTTACGATTAAAGTTAAAGTAAAAGGAGTTAATCGATGTTAGTTTAATCGAGTAGAGTTAAAGTAAAAGGAGTTAATCGATGTTAGTTTAATCGATTAGAGTTAAAGTAAAAGGAGTTAATCGATGTTAGTTTAATCGATTAAAGTTAAAGTAAAAGGAGTTAATCGATGTTTGTTTAATCGATTAGAGTTAAAGAATAAAGGAGTTAATCGGATATAGTTTATTCAAATAGAATTAAAAGAGTTATCGAATATAGTTTATTCGATAGGAGTTAAGTGAATAGAGTTAGAGTTAAATCAAAAGAGTTAAGTGAATAAAATAAATTGAATAGAGTTATCAAATATAACTTATTGAAGGAAAGAGTTATCGAATAGAAAAGATTTGAAAGAGAGTTACGTATGGAAGTTTGTTAAAGAATTAGAAGGGTGAACTTTGTCTATTTCAAGGTTAGAAACGTTGTTCAGTTAAGGTCTGAGAGGTAGTATTACCCCAACTTGATTGACTTCATTTTTAACTAAGGAATGGTTAAGCTTCGATAGTAAAGGATGGTTAAGTGAATTTATTAATTAAAGGAAATGGTTTGAGTTGGCATAGCGATGTTTGTTTAAACATCTGCCTAAGTCCAATGAAGAAGCTTTGGAAATGTTTTCCAAATAAGAAACTAGAAATGTTTTCTAATAAAGAAAACAAGAAATGGAAATGTTTTCCATTGTTAATAACGTATATTTTCCAAATTTAGAAAACAAGAAATATAGAATATAGGGAAACTGGAGAGAAGTAAATTAATGAAATAAAGAGATAAATGTTGAATGATGTTTCATCGATACAAATTTCCATTTGGAAATAATATCGTTGTTTGCACACCTGTTTTTCTTCGATAGCTAAATCACAGACTATCGAAGTTTTGACCATTTTAACGTTGTTAATATGGAGAGATCGTTTGGATTATTATCCAAAGAACCACTCTGTATTGGCATAAGCGTTGCGAATCATATATGCCGAAGGAAATTGAAGATGGAGTTATGCAAGGGTTATCCTGTTTACAGAATAGTGCCTTCGGTTAATCCTGACCTTCGATGACTTGTACGGACGGATGTCTGACAGAGTATTTCCAGACGATCACGTATATTGATTTCTCCAACCGTACCAAGAGTGGAAGCGGAGAAGGAAACTTCTTTTAGCTGACACATAATGTATGGTTGAGGACGTCAATCGGTGATTTGATGGATTTGACGATGTGGCATTCAAAGTGAATCTGGTGTGATGATAAAGCGTAGCTTCTAGCCTCACATCCGGTAAATGACAGAAATCGGGCAGGCAGCATGGCTAAGTCAGTCGCACCGAAGTAGGGTGTATATTCACCTGATCTAAAGTTTCATTTACTTGTAAAAATCTATTGTCGATGCTGTCCCATTCGGGAAACGGTTGTTGATCCCAACCGTTGGTGATATACATTCGATACACTCAAGCGAAATGAGTGGTCGGTCATGTGTGGCCGGGTTGCAAGATGTTCTTGTTGAACCCAGTGTATTCCTCTCTAGAGATACACTAGCGAATGGTGGTTTCATACCTTGTCATAGTTGGAAATCCATTACCCGATACGTGCTTGTGGTTTTTGATTGTATACTATATATGTAGAACACGAGATGAAAGCGTTTCTGCTAGATGATTATTATACTGTGGTTGGTAGACATTATTATAATATCAAAAGGTTTCTTATATAAAGATAATTTGGATTCTCATAAGGGAAAAACCCGTTCCGTTATATGGCGTGGTCTTATGAGATGTCGTTTAATAGCTCAAAATGTTTTTAAACTGTTTTACTCATACCATTCCTATGACTGACCCGGAGTTTATTTTGTTGTTTTCCCTAAATTATTGGGTGCCTAATTTTGTACGGGCAGTCAAGTAGTCAGGATTTACAGATATACTAGAAGAGCTTGGAGCAGGATGCTTCAGGATCATATAGCTATAGTTATTTCTGCTGTGTTGTAAGTGTTGTACTTTGATAATGATGTATATTCAAGTACAGATGTATATTTCAAGTATGTTATATATATTATATGTTACTCGTTCCGCTGTGAGGTTCATGTTACCCAGATGTTCTGTTCTTCTTCTTCTTCTATTCTAAGTTTCTATCTTATCTTTCCTCACCCTCTAATTTCTTTCACTAATGACTGGTATTTTTCGATGTTTGGTTAGTCATCATTGAGTTTATGGCGATAACCAAAGTCGACAAAATCCCGGGTCATTACAGGCAGTCGAGTGGTTTGTTTTGTAGATATTTATTTATTGAGAAGGATTCTGGATTGAAGCTTTAAGCCATGTCCAGGGCATTGATAGTCTTCCACTGTGCTAATTTATTTATTTTCCGCTGTGCACTGTATTACATTTATGTAAATTTATCTTCCGTTGTATAATTTTGTTCGATGTACTCTGATATATTTTATACTCTGATGTAACATTATTGTGATGTTTATAAAAGTCTTCTATTATTTGTTCTGATGTGTTGTATGCCCGGAGTTAGTGTATCAGGGTTTTGAACAGTCGTGGTTAGTTTAGCGATCGATTCGATCTGAGCGAAATCCGTATCATTACATATGGTATCAAAGCTTTGGTTAAATCAAATCTTTGGGGTACAACTCGTTAGAACAAGATAAAAGACTCATCAGAGGTAGGATTGGTAATATCCTATTAAAGAATCCTCGTTAGAGATAGAATCAATAGCATTCTAGAATGAGTAACTCATTAGAGATGGGGTTAGTAATGCCCCGGAATGAGGTGAGAGTGATATGTTCATAAGTAACGTATTTGTGATTATATTTATAATCTGGTTTTAGAAAATATGATTTTTAAGTATATATATAGAAAAATTATATATTTGAAAAGCTAATCAACTAATTGATTTTTGGTTGTGATGTGTAATTATTGGTTCAACTAATAAAATTATTGGAACGATGATTAATTAAAACCAACAAGAGAAACGAAAGTAAATTTAGCCAAATGGAACAAACATTGAACTGAATTGAAAATTGTTTGAGATTGCATGCATATACATGTACATACATTGAACAGGTCACAGCAAGGAGGCTAGAGAAGAGGAATAAAATTGTATTCCGACAATTGGTACATGTTTACTAATTTATTGGGTTTGGATGATTTTATGAGCCGCTTGGCTTTTTCTTTTTCTTTTTGAGATGCGAGGGCCTTTGTGGTGGTTTGGGGATTTTCCCAGTGCTCTACATACAAAGGAGGTTATGGTGAAATTTTTTGTAAATTTAGGGTGTTAGCCAAATTTTTGAAAAATTAGAAATTCTTAGAAACTGGAAAGTTGAAGAATGAAAGCCAGAATGAAAGTTGAGTTGATTAGTAAAACAACTTTCAGCTCCGTTCCTTTTCGAGGACGAAAAGATTTTAAGTGGGGGAGATTGTAACAACCTGGAAAATCACAACCAATTTAAAAATTTTATTTTGGCAATTTTGATGAATTTTGAATATTTAAAATGATTTATTTTAAATAATAATGATGAGAAATCTATTTTTGATGAAGTTAGAACGTAATTTATTTAAATCGATGTTAGCATATAAATATTTATTTTAATTATAAAAGGAACTGAAAATGGCGCGGTAATTTGAAAAACTGATTTCAAATTTCAAATGAATGTACAGGATTCAAAATAAACCGGATTTCAGCGAAACCAAAAATATTTGAATCTAATTGAAGATATCTTTCCAACGAATCCAAAAAATTGAAATTTCATAGCGGGAATAAAAAGTTATGCCCAGTTGAAAATTCAGAATAGTTGCTATGGAAATATAGCCCTTAAAAATGGAGTTTTTGCAAACGATCTCCGTTTTCGACGAGACCAATTTTGTTGGATCCAGAATGTCAAATTATTGCTAGATTCCAATTTTCATAATTTTTGGAATCAATATGTGAGCGTGATGGATATAAACATGTTTGATAAATTCAGTTTGAATTTAATCGACTGAAAAATGACCGTTTTCAAACGGTCTCCAAATTCGACGAAACTAGTTTTATTAGGGCTGTATCATCAAAACATAGCTAGATTTGTTTTTCTGGAATTTTCGGAGTCCGTATGGGACCCCGGTAAATTAAAATGTGTGTTTGAATTAAATATACATTGATTTATACTTTAATTTAAATGAACACTGATCGAAAAAGCCAAATAGGCTTACGATACTTATCCCATTGTGTTTGGAATGAGGGTAATTACCAAGGGATGATAGCCGGTGAGTTCGATTTGGAGTCCAAAATAAAAAGTTGCTTTTTTGGAATTTAAAATAATTAAATATATATATGAAGGCAAGGTCAAACATAGCCAAAACCCTTACTTCATTTAGCGCGTGGTCAACTCCCAAGGCAGTCGCTCCTCACAGCGATCAAAGCTCCAAAAACTCCGATTTTGATTCAATGATTTCTCCAAATCTACATAAATTAATTCAAGGTTCCAAAGGGAAAAATGAAGAGCACATCACGATCTCAAGATTGAGCGGCTGTGATCGTTTTTAAGGGGTGTAGGCCTCGAATTTGGTGCCTGAAACCAGCGCTTTTCGCGGTCGTTCTCGGCTCAAGGAAGGGCTCAAATTACGAGCTACTACTGGTGAAGGAAGAACAGGTGAGGAGCTTCGTTTTGGTGGTAGCTGATTGGAGTTTAAGCCTCTCTGGTGGTGTGCGTTTCCATATGAATGGAGGGAGGATGGGTTCGGTTTCCTGAAGAAAAACGATGAAGGGGGAAGGAGATGATGACGTGTGATGGTAATTAGGGGAGGAATTAATGTAATAAATTTATTTTAATTATCTTAAATGTAATCAGTTGTTTAAACGACCATATCTCACTTGAACAGAAACGAAATTGCGTGATTTCAGAAGCGTTGGACTTGTCACAACAAGAGCTACAACATAGAACTGACCAGAACCTAGAGCACATTGGAATTCGAGACAAATTTGAACGCAAACAGAAATTTAGAAATTAAAACCCATCAAAGTGAGAACTTCTCACAATAATATTCTTTGTATAGTTATCTATTTTATAACTGCATATATGAACTGCTCCCCATCGTCCATAGAGCATGGACGACTTGTTTGTTTGATTGTGTTGTGAAAATATATATGTGATGTAAATATAAAATAAATATATACATATATGATATGGAGAATATATATGTGATATGAAATGGAAAAATAAAATATATATGTATGATATGGAAATATATACGCAATGTAAATATAATATATATATATATACGATATGGAAAATATATGTGTGAAATGTGAATTACATATATATGGAATGAAGTAAATATGTATATGGAATGTTGAATGAATATATATATATATATATGAGATATTCAATTTCGATTTAAAATTGAATATGAAATTGAAATCGTTTTTAAAGCGAATTTAAAATGATTTATAAAATATGTTTTAAATGGAAATCGATGAAATATATATATAATATTTTATTAAGTGACCTGAATAGAAAGCGCCGCGGTAGTTTGCGAATTTCGACCATTGACATCGATCGAACATTACGGGAGATCCGACTGTTGGATTCTTCTAAAACCAGAACCGTTGGGTTCTTATCAAGAAGAGCTTTCCGACGAATATAAGGGATTTGAAATCTAATGGTTGGATTTGGAATTATGTCCAAATCAAATTTAGAAAAGGTCGTTGTAAGTGCAGTTCGATGACCGTTTATGTAAATCGACTATACGGGCCGTGATAAAATTATTAAAAATATCAATAATTTGTGTAAAATCATAATAAATGATTTAGAAAGAATCAGGATGAAAAATTCCATATTTGAAAAGATTGAAATATATTTTTATCGAAATGAACTAGTTATGAACTAGAATTATAATCCAATATTTTTAAATAATGAATTGGATTTGAAATGGTTTTAAAAATAACCAAAATTTCCAATATATGAATTGGAATGGATTTGAATCAAAATTAACTTCGGAATATTTTGATATTGGATTCCATGATTATACGGACATTGTGGAGGAATTTGGAAGATATATATATTGTTATTCCCAATACGATATTTGTTGATTTCAGAATTTTGTATTGAATATAAGCTGATATTATTTTCTATTTAGAGCCTCGTATTTAATATTGAATTTGATTTTGGGGTTTGTTGTGAACTGTTTTTAAATGACATTAGTTCTTTTACCCTAGTAAAAGCATGATTAATTTTCAGAAAGTTGAACAATCAATAAAAAATGATATTTGGGATTAAAACCAGTAGGAGTTTGAATAAATCTTTAATTAGATTGTGAATCAATAAACGGTAATTTAATTTACCAAAACATGTGATGTGATTAAACCAAATTGACTTGGTTGTTGATATTCATGATTGTGATCGGTTGATTGTTTGGATTGTTCTTGACCAATTTATGAGCAAGATATGCTTTTACATTTAGCATTGGGTTGGGTAGAAATATCTGTATGCTAACATCTTGTGAAACACTTCACGATTTGACTATGAGATGTTTAGCGATGTTTTTGAGTTCATTTCAAATTTAATGAATGATTTCGAAATGATATTTTTCTGAAGCGAAGAAATGTATTCCCGAATTGGACAGGGAATGTTTTATAAAAAAGTTTTATAAAACAGAAAGGATTTCGAGACCTAAACCCGATATTATCGAAAAGATTTCGAAATGTATTATATGTTACATTGTAGTTCATCGTGTATCGATTACTTGCTATTGATAACATATCTGTTTGGTGGCGGAAAATTTATTCTCTTGCTTAACACCCTTCTTCGAGATGTACGAGCTCAAAGGTTATGTGATTAATAGTGACTTATCATATGTATGAATTGCTGATGTGAAGTACTATATTTTGAAAGTACTTGTGATTATTATGTCGTGAAATGATTTTCCCCACTTCAGGATGAAAAAATGATTCTGTATGTGGCTAAAGATTTTGGTAACCAGGACTACTAAAAGTATGGGTGAGATGGGCGGTATATGCTTCCATGTGTGAGAGGTGCAACGTCAGTGTAGCCTGCTCCATGCGTGGGAGGTGCACATAAATATATCGAATTGCTTAGGTGCGTGCCCTTTGCCTTGTCTAGGGGGAGCCCGATATTTGGTTGCATACTTGTTTGTATGCGTTGTTATGATTTGTAATTCATATTTCCAAATGATTTGATTTGAGATCCCGAAGTGAAATCTAATTTGATATAGAAAGTCAGATATGTATTTCAAATGATTTGAAATAGTAATCGGAAATAAAGTCCAAAGGAATAATTTCTGTAAATTGAATTGGATTTGGAAAAAAATCTAAGTGTGGTGATTAATCTAAATTGGTAGATTGGGATATTGCATGTTGATTGATGCATAGTAGATCCATATATCTGTATTGATTATTTTTCATACACTGGCATTCATGGGGGTAAACCTGTTCCACGTTAGCGGTGTGGTCCTGTGATTTTCCTTATCATTTACATAAGTTAATTTTAACTGTAAAGTATCTCACACCAGTCCCGTGACTGACTCGTAGTTTGCTTTTCCCTTGCAAACTCGGGTGCCCCTATTTTCCACACGGGCAGCCGAATGGTTTGTTTTGCAGATATTTATTTATTGAGCAGGATTTTGGATTGAAGCTTTAAGCTGTGTCCAAGGCATTGATAGTCTTTTGCTGTTCTAGTTTATTTATTTTCCGTTATGCATTGTATTACATTTATGTAAATTTATCTTCCGTTGTATAATTTATTCGATATACTCCGATATATTTTGTACCCTGATGTAACAATATTATGATGTTTATAAAAGTCTTCTGTTATTTGTTCTGATGTGTTGTATGCCCAGAATTTGCGTATCCAGGTTTTGAACAGTCTTGGTCGGTTTAGCGATCGATTAGGTCCGAGCAAAATCCGTATCATTACAATTTTGGTTCCACATTTTACATGGGAAGATGTCGTGTCCGTCATAAGCATATATAAATACCAAGTTGTAAATACTTAAAGTGTTAAGGATGAAATTTTCTGCATCAGCATCGTATAGAATAAGATGACTGTGTATGTCTAGATAGAATAATGGTGAAGATTTAATAGGTTGTGAGGATTGTATTTGTACAACAATTTTTTTACTGTCGTGGAGGAAGGAAAGCCCATTACTTCACTGGAGGCAGTAATCACTACATGGTCGATTTCAACATTGTCGACTATGGCACATTTGATTTTACTGGCCAAGAATATAGTAAACTTCCTCCTCCATGACCAATGCATAAGACATTCAAACCTCCCATTCCAGTAGTTTCCTCTAAGAGATTGTAATTGGTGGAAGCTAATGAGCATAAAGTAGCTTAGACTGTACTCTTTAAATAAGGAACAGGAAAGCAGTTTGGTTGTTGCATCAGATACATAAAACCAGGCTCTAACTTTATAAAAGCAGCCATCACTTTAACAGTAGTCTGTTGTATATCATCATTAAATCTGAGCACACGCCATTAATAACCAAGCACTCTAAACTTTTCATCATCCTTCTCTTCTAGATGAATCTTAGCATACCTTTCTTGAAGCCACCTCTCTGATACTGGAAACGGATCGCTACTCGGTTAGGATCAAGGGTAAGAGACGGCGTCATTATCGTAGTCCGACGCAGCATGAAAAACGTTGATGCCGCCATCATCTCCTCTATCTCCCCACCATTATAAAGCATACGACCAGTCACCTTCATTTTCAGTGTAGAGACGAACAACACTAGCTTTCTGGCGGACTACCTTTGTCCAGTTGACTGCACATCTTTCCCACATTTTGTGCTATGCGCGGTTGAGATACATGTGTAATTTGCTTCCCGTAACGTTATATATACTCATGTTACTCTAATCCTCATTGAGTTACTCTAATACATTAGTGCTAGCTGATGTCATTTGGAGTTAATTAATTAAACGATATAAAATCAATTATGAAATAAAATCAATTAAGAAATAAAATGATAACTTTATTGTATAGTATTTAAAATTAATAACTACAATGTGAAAACTACCTGACCCATCAAACACCAAATGAAGTCTATTTTATTTGAACCTTTCAATTAGTATGGCCATTCCTTCGAGTATTACATAAAATTACAATTAAAAATATGCTGCTTATATGTTATAATAGTTCAAAAATCTGCTTGGTTGCCATCTTACATGTTATTCTTTCCTTTTTTATTCTTCCTACCTTTTCCTTTCTCTAGATGCTATAATTATCTTCTTCCATGCTAATATTTTCCAAATCAAACTTGAAAATGAATAAAGAGTCATAACTTGGGTGGTTATTCAGTCAACATGCTTGTTATTCCTTTTATGTGTAATACATAAAAGGGCCAACATTTGGGTTACGTGTTGTTGCCCATTGTTGAAGTGTGCGACACTATGCATTAGATTATGGAGGATACTTTCGGATCTGAAGGATATTTCAGATATTTATGATCTGCAGGATATTTTCAGATCTGAAGGATATTTCAAGATATTTCAGATATTTAGGTTCTGAAGGATATTTCCAGATCTGGAGGATATTTCGGATCTAGAGGAAATTTTGGGAATTTCCATATACTTGCCTATGCCTATATAAGCTACATCGGATCCAAAAGGAGGACGTACGACAAATCAAGAGATTAGATCAAGGTTTATTCTAGTTAGGGTTTAGGCAATCCTAATCTTCTTCAATTCCTTTCTCTGCAAAATCAAAATTTTCTAGTAAATTTGATCATTGTAATCAATCTCTTGTAGTTCTCTATTGATATTAATAAAGGTTTCTCTCTCAAAGAGGACATACACTGACAAGACGTCGTTGGAACCACTATAAATCCCTGTGTGATTTAGTTTCTCGTTATTGCTCTATTATTTCCATTGTTTGGTGATTGTGATTGGCTTGGATAAGATTGAGATTGTTTTGATATATCAATTGGTTGTTTTTGCACTATTACCACTATCTTATTTTCCGCGGCGTTGGGGATTTTTGATTTGAACAGTCTTGAATCAAAATTTCCCCACAACATTTGGTATCAGAGCATTAGTGTTGGCAGATAGTTGTAGAAAAGCCAGAATCAGGCTCAAATAAAACATCAACAGTTGGTCCAAGTTGTGTAGCTCCTTATATACATGGGTCGTATGCAGCTGCTGGTTTACAATTGGTTATCGACAAATGGAATGGCGATAATGATTTTGAAAAGTGGCAATGGAAGATGAAAGCGGTTTTTAGGCGGAATCGTGTACATCGGGTGGTGTTTGATACAAATTTATTGCCAAAGGACATCGTAGATGTGGAGAGAGAAGAAATAGAAGAGTGGGCATTCACTACACTTTAACTTGCCATTAGGGAGAATGTTATTTCCGAAATTGGTGGTGAGACGACTGCTAAAGGTATTTGGAACAAGTTGCAGGAGTTGTATATGAGGAAATCACTCACAAATCGATTGATCTTGTTGCGGACTTTTTCTACCTACAAGATGAAGGAAGGAACTTCGCTAAAGACAAACCTGAATGTGTTTGATGATTTGCTAATGAAGATGAAAGCGGTAGATTTGAAGATTGAGGAGGAGCAGAAGGCGATTATATTGTTATGTTTATTGCCTGAACGCTATACAAGGTTCTTAAACAGTTTGATCTATGATTGGGACATTGACTCTAAATGATGTCAAGACTGGTCTTCTTAGTGAGGAATTGCGAGATCAGATGAAGGAGCTGAGTGATGGTAGTAGTGGTGCTGGTGGTCAAGCTATAATTGCGGAGAAAGAAAAGCCAGAGAAGAAGTGAAACCGGTGGCATTCTAAGTCTAAGAAGCCCGGTGGAAGAGGGAAGTCAAAGGAAAGAAATAGCAAGTGCTTTATATGTAAGAAACCTGGTCATTGGAAGAATGATTGACCAAACAAGGGGAAGAAGGAGGTAGCATCTTCATCAGTTGCGGTGGAGAGAGATGTTGGTGAGGAAGACGTAGATGTTTTGTCGACTGTAGCATCAGACGTTTTAGGCAACGAATGGGTGCTTGATTCGGGGGGCTTCATATCACATGACGCCTAATAGGAATTGTTTTTCTTCTTATGTTGATCAGGAAGGTAAATCAATTGCTATGGGAAATGTTGTAGTTTGCAAGTCGAAAGGCATTGGATCCGTGCAAATTCGGATGTTTGACGGAGTGGTTCGTACTCTCACTAATGTGCGCTATGTTCCGGGACTACAGTAGTCACTTATCTCTTTGGGACAGTTGGATTATTTAGGTTGCAAGATCACTGTTGAGAGTGATAGCTTGAGGGTTTCAAAGGGTGCGCTTGTGGTTATGAAGGGTATTAGAACTCATGGTATTAATTTGCTTCAAGGAGTGACCGTGGAAGGCGAAACTTGTGTTAGTGTTGATAGTTCTCGTGGCTTAGATACGACATGGCTGTGGCATTTGAGATTGGGTCATGTCTCGGAGAAGAGTTTCGATATTCTTCGTCGAAGGGAGATGATTGACGGTGAGAGTTTCAGTAAGTTGGAGTTTTGCGAGGCATGTGTCATGGGGAAGCAAACTAGAGTGTAATTCGGTGAAGGAAAACATGATTCAAGAAAGATTCTTGAGTATGTGCACACGGGTGTTTGGGACCAGCGCCTTTAGCTTCTTTGGGAGGAGTAAGATACTATATTTCTTTCATCGATGATTTTTCTTAGAAGGTTTGGGTGTATGTAATGAAGGCCAAGTCGGAGGCATTTGCAAGATGCAAAGAATGGAAGACTCTTGTTGAGAATGAGAGCAGATAGACTTTGAAGGTTCTTAGGTCCGATAACGGCGGCGAATATGTTTTCAGAGAATTTCTGAATTTTTGCAGGCATCATGGTATTCGGAGGCATTTTACTACACCGGGAGATCCGCAATCTAATGGAGTGGCGGAAAGAATGAACCGAACTCTACTGGACAAAGCTCGATGCTTGAGATTGACATCGGGTTTGTCTAAGGAATTTTGGGCCGAAGCTTTATCAACCGCGGTGCATATTATTAATCGAATTCCGTGCTCGGCTATTGATAACAAAATTCCAGAGGAAGTGTGGAAAGGGAAGAGCATTGACTTGAGTTATCTTCGTGTGTTTGGTAGTCCAATTTATGTGCATGATCCGGGAATGATAAGCTCTCACCCAGAGCTTTCAAAGGGATTTTTCTCAGTTATATGGATGGCGTCAAAGACTAACGGATTTGGAATTCGGAAACGAAGAAGGCTATGGTTTCTCATCATGTTACTTTTGATGAGTAATCTACGTTCAAGGAGAATGAGGGCTCATCAGATGTTATGAATTTGGTTCATGGTGAATCAAAGGAGAAGGAAGTTATTCCCACTTTCAGGCCTAGAGAAAGTAGAGTTATTGGAGGTGCTTGCGAGGTGAATGCAGTTGACATTGCATCACGTAGTCCACAGGGTTCTTCTAGTAGTGTTGGTGATGTGCACAAGCCTAGAGAAGATTCAGTTTAAGGTGGAGCTGAAGGAAGACCGGGTGATGGTATTGCTACTCGAGTTGGTCGCCGTTCTATAAGGTCACCCGAAAGATATGGTGATTGGAACTATCTTAGATTTTATGAGAATTTGGACTATGCTCTTCATGTAGTCCAAGATGAGCCGATGGACCTTGATGACGTAATGGATTCGAGTGATAGCTCAAAGTGGATTTTCGCTATGGAGGAAGAGATGCAATCATTGATGAAGAACCAGACTTGGGAGTTGGTTCCACTTCCTTCAGGAAACCGTACTATTAGGTGCAAATGGATATATAAGGTGAAGGACGATGGAAGATACAAAGCTAGACTAGTGGCTAAGGGATTTGCTCAGAGGAAAGGAAAGGAATATGATGAGATCTTCGCACCGGTTGTGAGGCATACTTCTATCCGGATATTACTTGCCATAGTTGCTGTATATGACTTGGAGTTGGAGCAACTAGATGTGAAAACCGCCTTCTTGCATGGAGACTTGGATGAATACGTCTACATGGAGCAACCAGAAGGGTTTGTTGTAGAAGGTAAGTCAAAACTAGTTTGCAAGTTGAAGAAATCACTGTATGGTTTGAAGCAATCACCTAGTCAATGGTACAAGAGATTTGATCATTTCATGCTTGAAAGTGGCTTCCATCGAAGCATCAAGGATGCTTGCGTTTATTTCAAGAGGTTAGGAAATGATTGTTGGGTGTATTTACTCTTGTATATGGACGATATGCTCATTGCTTCTAAGGACAAGGCAGAAATCAACAAGTTGAAAGAGAAATTAAAGGCGGAGTTTGAGATGAAAGACCTTGGAGAAGCAAAGAAGATTTTGGGCATGGAAATTGAAAGAGATCGAAAGCATTTTGAGTTGATATTAACTCAAAAGGAGTACATTAGAAAAGTGCTTTGCCGGTTTAACATGGAGGATGCAAAGGCATCAAATACACCTTTACCTTTGCATATAAAGCTTTCGAGTAAGGGATCACCTATTGAGGAGAAAGACAAGGCTTACATGGCAAAGGTGTCGTATACTAGTACGGTTGGAAGTTTAATGTATGCCATGGTGTGTACAAGACCCGATATTGCAAATACCGTGGGGATGGTTAGTCGGTTCATGGCTAATTCGGGGAAATCGTATTGGGAAGCAGTGAAGTTTATCTTGAGACACTTGAAAGGTACTACATCTCATGGCCTTGTTTTTGGGGGTAGTAAAGAGAAGAATTGCATGTTGGTTGGTTACTGTGATTCAGACTACGCTGGTTATAGGAATCGAAGAAAATCGACTTCCGGATATGTTTCCACTCTTGGTGGTACAGTCATAAGTTGGAGATCGAGATTGCAGACCATAGTTGCTTTATCCACTACGGAGGCAGAGTTGATAGCTGTGGTAGATGCAGCAAAGGAAGCATTCTATTTGAAGCGATTGTTGTGTGACTTGTGGTTTGAACATGATATTTTTGATGTTCAGTGTGATAGCCAAAATGCTATCCATTTGGCGGAGAATTTGGCGTTTAGCTCATAAACAAAGCATATTGAAGTGAGGGAGTCATTTCGAGTAGCCATGGACGAAGACAAGCAAGTATGCCTTCGGAAAGTGCACACAAAAAGGATAACGCGGCGGATATGTTCACTAAGACATTGCTGGTTGGGACGTTCGAGCACTGCTTGAACTTAATTCGTTTGGAGAGATGCTAGGTGCCACAGGGTGGCACAGTTGAGAGAGAAACATGGATGTAGAAGAGTATCGGTAAGAGGTTGGTGTTCTATCTTCATATGGTAAGTACTCATTTTCACTCCCGAGTACATTGTCTTTTGTTGAGACTGGTTTAGGAGTTGGGTGTTTCAACAGTTCATTGACCTGTGGGGGCTATGCCTGAACTCGTTAGTGAAGTGCAATGGGCGGTGGCTATGCCGGAGCTCATTGGGGAAACATTCAAGATTTCTTGATTGAAGATAGAGGGAAATGCTCGGGTGCATTGAAGTTTGTGATGTAGATGGATATAGTATCGAGGTGGAGTGTTGAAGTATGCGATACTCTGTGTTATATTATAGAGGATATTTTCGGATCTGAAGGATATTTGAGAATATTTAGGATTTTGAGGATATTTTCAGATTTGAAGGATATTTCAAGATATTTCAGATATTTAGGATCTGGAGGATATTTTCAAATCTGGAGGATATTTCGGATCTGGAGGATATTTCGGATCTAGAGGAAATTTTGGGAATTTCCATATACTTTCCTATGCCTATATTAGCTACATCGGATCCAAAAGGAGGATGTACCACAAATCCAGAGATTAGATCAAGGTTTATTCTAATTAGGGTTTAGGCAATCCAAATCTTCTTCAATTCCTTTCTCCACAAAATCAAATTTTTGTAGTAAGTTTGATCATTGTAATCAATCTCTTGTACTCTTCTATTGATATTAATAAAGGTTTCTCTCTCAAAGTGGACGTACACTGACAAGACATTGGTGGAACCACTATAAATCGCTGTGTGATTTAGTTTCTCGTTATTGCTCTATTATTTCCATTGTTTGATGATTGTGATTGGCTTGGATAAGATTGAGATTGTTTTGATATATTGATTGGTTGTTTTTGCACTATTACCATGATCTCGTTTTCCGCGGCGTTGGGGATTTTTGATTTGAGCGATCTTGAATCAAAATTTCTCCACAACATTTGGTATCGTAGCATTGGTGTTACGCCAACCTGGTAGTTTTCTAGCATTTTGTTGGGTCTAATGTTTTACCCATTGGGACTAGGGTGTTAAGTCCTATTGAAAGAAATAATTGCTCAGCTTTTATCCCGTAAAGTATCAGGTTTGCGTAGGGAATTGATTGAGCCGGGCCTTGTTTCATGTACGGGTTTAGAATGAAGTTGATAGGTTGCAGTCCTCTTCTTACATATTTTGAATCTTACCATGTTTGTGGCTCAACATACCAAGTTACTTCCAACTAGTGAAGTCATCCCCTTTGTCATAGAAAGTGGAAGTGTTTAAGTCTATACAAACATAATAGGAAAAAAGAAAATATTCATTATATATTCTTTTTCAGGTCTACATATCATCTTGAGTTAAATAATTATTCTTTTCAGTGTTATTGTTAATTTTTCATTCATATTATTAAATTTATTGTTTTCTTAATCTTTATATTATGGTTAACTGTGTGATATAGTGTTTTGGAATTTGCAAGTAAAAACTAAAAATGTTCGAAATCTAAAAGTGGATGGTAAGTTTTGTACCATCTGTTTTATAGTTGCACTAGCACTAATCTAACATTTATATTATTAAATTTATTGTTTTCTTGTAACACCCTGAATTTTCTGAGAATATTAAAATTAACAAATTCAAGAACACTTAATTTTTAGAAGAAGAATTAAGTGAAATGGGTTGCACTATTACGTTGTCTCAAAATTTTGGTCAAGATAGACATTTGGTTTGCATAAAACAGATACCTTATGAAGAAGTTATTAAGCCTTGAAGTTTGTATGCATATGAGAAATATATATATATATAAATTAAATAAATAAATATGCAAAAAAGTTCAAAACAGCGAATCGGGAGGGGGAATAACAGAACTGACCCATTTTTGTGGTCGACCCGAGCCCTGCTGGGTCGATTAGGGGTTGATTCAGGGTGTTTGGCTGTCAACCCGTGGGCCGATTCGCTCTAAGGCAGATGTGGCATCTGATTGGTTCTGATGGACTCTTTGCTGAGTCATTAGGGATGATGTGGCTATTCTATCTTGTCTGAATGGCTTTGATTTGCTCTAGGTTAATCTGACGGTTCCTATTAAATCAAACTTCTATATAAGCAACCTAAATCTAAACCCTAAGCCACACAAAAATATTCCTAAAGTCGTCATGCCATCAATGGTGAACCTAGAATTGTCGTCATCTCTTTCAACTCATAGGCAAGATAGAACTATGTCAAAATCAAATCAAAACTAATCTAATTCAACTAAGAGAATTCAACGATCCACATCAAAGGCGAGCAATTCAGTTTCAGAATACAGATCCCTGAAATCAAGTTTTTCCTTTTGATTGTAAGTGTAGTTATCTTTCAGATGTGAATAAATTAAAGACATGATTTGTAATGAATTGTAAAATAGGATTGTATCAAGTTGTATGTGATGTTGATTCATGTTTATTCACGTCTGTTCTATCATATATGCCTATGAACTATTGTGGTCTATCGAACCTATCATGTTATGTGGAAATTGGTGAGTAAACCCACTACAACAAAAACACCATATTACAACTTTAATTTTACAACGGTGGTAAAAGCACCGTTGTAATAAATGTTTTCTACAACTTTTTTCCAGAAAAGTTGTAATAAACTTATTTTTAACAACTGTGTTATTTTGACAGTTGTAATAAAAGCCTATCACAACTTTTATTTTTTGACTATTCTAATATATGACTGTATATTAATATAATTAACAACCAATAATTAATATTTAATACATTTATATTGATTATTTATAGTTAATAACTAATAATTACTATTAATTATCAATTAGGAAGTAACAATTAATAATCAATCAGTAATATTTAATGCTTAGCAATTAAGAAGAACATTTAAAAAATATAGTTAATATTACATAATTATTATTATTTATTAATATTTAATAATTATTAATGATAATAATTTCTAATAAAAATGAATAAATAATAATATATACTCAATATTAATACTTATGAGTCATAATAAATCAAAACATTAATACTTTTGAAGTGAGATTTAGTGTTTAATAATTAATTTTAATTGATTAATATTTAAAATTAATAATTAATTAATAATTAATTAATAATCAATAACTAATAAAATATTTAATAATTTAGAATTAACAAGAGATATTAACAATTAATAAGTAACATTTTGTATTGTTTTAAAATTTAATATTTAAAAAGTTAAAATTTTGAAATTAATAAATAACAATTTCGGTTTAATATTTAATTATTTTTAGAAATTAATGATTTGTAATTAGAAAATCAATAAGCGCCAACATTATTTTTTTTGCCTCTTTGAAAATGGCATTGGTTCTGTTATTGTTGTGCCAATAAAATAAAATACATGCTTATAAGTTAATTAACTTATAAATCTATAGTACTTTAGTAAAAATTTAGTTTTACAAGTTAGCTATAGTACTTTAATAATTATAACTTGCGGCTAGAAACTTAAAGCGGGAAGTTGAAAATTTTGGCTCCAAAAAGTGTCTCACGCGTTATATTTTCACTCTCACGCAAGCAACCTCTTACCTTCTTCTCTAAATCAATCGTTGTCCATAAATCAAAATCTCTCACTTTCTTCCCTCAAACCAAACGAAGTTCCGCCTCAATAAATCATCCTAAATCCCTAATTTCTCAATTTTGTATCGCATCTTCCCGTTTTAGTCCCCATCTTCCTTCTCTAAATAACGAAAAGAAAACAAAAGAACATCACTTTTAAAAATCGAAAACCAAATTTTTGATTCGTTTAAGTTTTGGAAAAGAGGACTCCAACCCCAAGTAGCATTTTCAAGGTGCTTTCGATTCTCAGAAACGAGGGTTTTGGGGCAGTAGCCCTAGGGCGTCAATTTCTAGGAAATAGAGGGCTCGTCGAGGGGATTGGCCGTCGCAGTCATGATCGTGGGGAGGAGGACTATCGAAAGCGGCTTTTTGGGTGGTTTCACTTGCAGGTGTGTATTTTCTTGCAGGTCGTCGAGGGGATTGGGCGTCGAGCTTCTGCTTGTTGTTGAATATATAATGAGCAGAACTCTGTGATCTCTACGATTTCACAATTGGCAATGAAAAAACAATTGCTAGAATTGAAATGAACCGAGTGTGAAAATGGATTGTTCAGTGTCTCCACTTAAGTGTGATGAGTGTAGATCAGGTGGGTATTTTCTTCTAGTTTTCACTTGCAAGTCGTTGAAGGGATTGGGCATCACAGTGGTGTACTTATTGCACGCTTTCTCACTTGCAGGTGCATATTTTCTTATAGAACATGATTCATTTTCCTGTAGTAACTTAATTAAATTTTTTAATATAAGTTCTATAAGTTAGCTGCTAAACTGAATTCATTATCATAGTGGCCATGATAGGCCTTATTAAATTTGAGGAAGCTTGCCATCTGTTCAAAGTCGACAAATTTGATTTTTTTTTCATTTGCAGGATTACTTTTCATGGTGTGGTATTTATCAGCGTGGACTATGGACTTATGCTATCTGTAAGCATTTGATATATACACTAACCAGTGCTATATATGATATATATACATAACAAAAATTACTTTATTTTGCTTAAATATGTATCTTAATTAAATTTGATCAGGTTGGTGTTTTCGTTATAAGTGCATGCTAATAACGTAAATATGTATCTTATATGATATATGACATAAGAGTATTTGATATATACACTAACCAATCTATTTTGCTAATTTTAGATATGTAAGGAAATGTTAACATTACTCGCTTGCTTTTATATGTGTATGTATGGATGAATGATCGTTTTTTGAATGGAGTTTGATGTGTACTAGGATCCTAAGATGGGAAGAACTAGAGAGCAATAACGTAAAGAATCAGGGAGAAGATTTGCGCTATGTTGTTGTTGATCTGAGTGGTAAGTGCATGTGAATTACACAGAAAGTCGCTGCATTAGGAGTTCATCGAAGAACATGAGTTGTTTTTATTGTTGCTCTACATCATGTGAATTGATGTGCATTCGAGCGGATGTTAGCTTTTGTAATCGTCATCTATAATGAAGAATTGATATATATCACTGTGATCATGTATGATTTATTTGTTTTGTATTTGGAATGAAAAGTTGTAACATTTTATGTATGAATGGATCCTATACTTTGAATTTAGATCAATTTGTTTTCTGTTTATTCAGCTTTTGTTCCATTTGCAAAATGTATTAAATTATTGTTGTAATAAATTGTATTACAATCGATAGAAATTGGTGAAAAACATTTATAATGTCACAACGGTGCATAACAGTTGGAGTAGGTGTTACTACAACGGTGCAGAAAAGTTGTAATGAAGTAACAACAGTGGAAAACAGTTGAGAAATACATGAAGTTACAACGGCGTTGCAACTGGGGGAAAAAATTGTAAAAGATTTTACTCTATTACAACTTCTTAATATATGATGGTGGATCCACCGTTGTAAACAGTATATTACAACAGTGTTCCACCGTTGTAAAATGATCATTTTGTTGTAGTGTGATGTTGTATAGGAATTTGGGAATGAAATTATCATATGTAAGTTTGGTGATATTATGATACATACAAGTTTTAGGCTAAGTCATGTCATTTATGCCTAATTGTTTAGAGCCCTTATGCATACATGTTTAGATCTACGACCTTATGTGTTTAGATCTACAACTTTATATGTTAGATCCATATGCCTTTATGATAGATCTAATTTGCAAGTTCACCACTACATGCCAAGTTTAACTTGTACAGTTTTATGTAAATTCATATGCTTGTGGTTCATGTTGCATAGATCAAATTTGCAAGTTCATAGTTAAAAGTATATTGTTCTATGCCAAATCCATGTGACATATGTGTAATTAGATCTATACTTTTGTATGATGTTGGAATGTTGCAAAGTTCCTCCTTTCCCCTTTTTGTTTTATAAGTTAGGCTAAAATATCGAGCCTAATATTCTATGTAATTTTGCGAATGTGCAACGGGTGTAACGTTGGGGAAAACATGAAATTACATGTAATTGGCATGTTTGGCAAATAAGCATGATAAGTGGCATGAAAATGGTATAATCTATATACCTAAAATTTTGAATGTGATTTAGAAGGAAAGTGGGTCATGACAATAATTGATTTATAATTTACATGTAAATATGTAGGATAAACATGAAAAATTACATGGCATAGATTGGTTCATGAAATGGTATATTTAGTATACCATTAATTGTGAGCATAATTAAAAGGATAATTACGACATAATTAAATTGGGAATAATTTACATATGGAATTTTTCATAAATAAGAAATATGTAAATTTAGAAAAGACGAATATGCCTAACCCGAGGTTAGACTAAGTTGCGGTGTAAAACTGCCCGGAACCGACCGGTACATCCAGTGACCACAATAATACATGTCTAATGGGGGTGGTTAGTGCATTGAGCCCAAAAAGGACCCAAGGTTAGATTGAGTTGTGGTGTAAAACTGCCCGGAACCGACCAGCACATCCAGTGACCACAACAATACCTGTCTAATGTGAGTGGCTGGTGTTTTAATAAAGCTAAGTCAAGATTGGTAGGGTTAAGTCAATTAAGGAAACACTTAACCAATTCAACATGTTAACTAAACTGATGGGTGAGGTTAAGTAAATTTAGAACACTTAACTGTTATAACATGTTAATTAGACAAGTGGGTGAGGTTAAGTAAATTTAGAACACTTAACCATTATAACATGTTATTATAACATATTAATTAAGCAGATGATAGGGTTAAGTTAACTAAAGTAACACTTAACCAAAATATATAATGACTTGTGGTAGGGTTAGGTAGCACAAGAGGATACACTTAACCAATATATAATGACATGTGGTGGGGTTAAGTAATACAAGAGGAAAGCACTTAACCAATTATATAACACGATGTATGGGAAGGGTTAAGTTAACACGAGAGGGCATCATTTAACCAATATAACATGATTTGAGGTAGGGTCAAGCTAACACCAGAAGGAAACACTTAACCAACATGACAAGACGAGTGGGTGGGTTAAGTTAACTTGAATTGATTAATGACACTTGACAATTATAACTTGATGAACGAATGGGGTTAAGTTAAATGGGAAATACTTAACCAATATAACCTGATGAATGAACAGGGTTAAGTTAATAAATCACACTTAACCAATCCAACATGATAAATGAGAAATGTTAAGTTAATAAGAACCACTTAACCAACATGGCATGACGAGTAGGAGGGTTAAGTACACGTCGGGTTGGTGGGTAATATTAGTAAATATATAGGCCCACAAAACATAACCGTTATATAAACATGCTTAAATCCGTGAGAAGGTTAAGTATACGTCGGGTTGATGGGTAATATTAGTAAATATAGGCCCACAAAACTTAACTATTAAATAAACATGCTTGAATCGATGGGAGGGTTAAGTACATCTAGTGTAGGTGGGTAATATTAGTACATATAGGCCCAGAAAACTTAACCGTTTATTAAAAATCCTTGAATCGATGGGAGGGTTAAGTACATATCCGATTGGTGGGCAATATTAGTAAATATAGGCCCACAAACTTAACCAATAGGAAACCCTAGTAAAGGGGACCCATTTCAGCAGTAACCCACATGGATGTATCACAGTACCCTGAACTAGGCGGGTGGGGCACGATTACTGGGCTGATTGTAAGCGGTCAAAGTAGCGGCAGGGGGTACGTCAGTGTAGACTCCGACGGTTTACGGGCATGCACGTACTCCAGAGTGGGAAAAAGTAGGCACTGGATACCAGTAGTTATACACTGTGCATCTTGAATCGTGTCGGGTCGCTATCATAAGGATTGATACACCTTATGGTGGGACCAGCGTAGGGTATCTACACGCAAGAGAGGGCCGATTGACACAGACACATGGAACATGAATACAAGTAAGGAGCCGATGATAGGGTAGTAAGGATATATCTACCATGTTCATGGAAATTAAGCTGATCCTCACGATAGATGTACACCTGAAGGCTACCACAATTACGGGGGTTGGGATCACGATTATCATTCTATACAGATTACTAGTTGGGACACTAGTTAGGTGGTGCAGAGATAAATATAGAAATCAGATTAACAGAGTAGTAGCGAAGCAGAGCCTTGCACTTATCTTGCCTTTAGTTACCTTGTTTTTATGGTATTGTCCTATTTTCGGTTTATTCATGTCATGATCCTTTATCTTGTTTGCATGCTGAAAGATCACTGGACTTACCAGACTTATGTCTGACCTAGTTTGTTTTTCGTCTCTTTTCTTCCGTCCCCCTCCCCCCCCCCCCCCAGATAGTCAGGGAGGGAATAGCTCAGCCTAACTTGGACCTCTTCTCTTTCCAAGCTTGAAGATTAGTTGGTGTATTGCTTTGGACTCTCTCTCTTCCACTGCTATGGCTGGTTCACGCTTTATCGGGGAATATCATTGTTTTTATGCTTCTTTTATTCTTGGAAGTTTTTAAATCAAGACAGAAGTTCTATGTATTACATTTAAGTATGATTGAGGAAATGGCTGTAAAAGCTTGACTGAATTAAGTTGTTTATAAAATGACTTTATTTTCCGCTGCTTTATTAGTCTGTCTTGTAATTCATCTGCATCTTTTACCTATAATTCTCCACCGAAGTTAAGGCATTCCCTCTTTGAGTGACCTTAACGGAGGTGGGGTGTTTCATTTCTTAATTTATTTTATTTCATTTAATAGTTGCATTAGCACTGATTTAACACTTTATTTCGTTTTCTTACTTTTACTTGTAACGACATACTTCATGGACATGCTGCATGAAAGCGGATATATATTTGACTTATTGAGTGTTATTTAGAAAGTCAATGAAGCATCAAGCCAAGGCTTATCGCATATAGTCCAATACAACATCAAGATTTGATTAGCATCTTAGTATCATATCGTCTCCTAATTAGAAAACACATCTAATTGGATAAGGGATGTCCATAGGTCTTAACTATTAATTATTAGATCTGATCTAAGAACACATGCTAATTTAGGAACCTTATCATCATTATTATTCGTTCTATTACTTTATAGGTTCCACATTTTTTCCTTTATTAATTATTAGATTGAACTCCAACGCTGCAATTGATCGGGATAAAAAGAACGAGATTGAGCTAAGAACATGCACACGCATATTTGTGGATGAGGTAGATATAAATTATAGTAAGTTGGACACTAACATAATCCACCCTTTAACTTTAAGTAGAAATTTTATATAGGCTGAAGCTAAGTATGCAAGCTTCTTTTCAAATTTATTCGTCCATAATCCGCTGTTCAAAACTTGATTTCACCAAACATCTTACTTAAGTTTCTAAACTAAAATTTGTTATAAAACTAACCATCTATTTTTAGTTATCGTAAGTTTCATATTTATTGTTTTCAGTGTTATTACCAATGCATTTACCATGTATTGGCAAGAAATGTTTTGATAAATTTGTTCATAATTACACAAATGATATGATCAAAATCATGTAACTCACATTTGTTTAAGATAATTAGTGCAAAAATAACTACAGTATACAAAAAACAAAACAAGCCTATCTTCAAATGTCAATACAGTATTATTGATTTTGAGAAAGGCATCTGTTACCAAGCTTTTATATAGCACAGTAATAAGCAGTTTTATGCAAGTTCATATATATTATTCAAACAAGTAGGCATACAAGGAATGCATGCATTAACCTTTCATATTTCTACTCGTGATGGACGTAAATATTGAGCTCTAGACTGATCCCGTGTAATGACCCGGATATTTGACGGTGTAATAATTAACTTATTTAATTATTTAAATAACGAATATATTATTAAATCGACGACGATAGAACGTATAATTTATATTATAATTAAAATCGAGCTCGAAATGGCGCTGCAGTTCGCGATTTGGCTATTCGAACTTCAACTGGATATAGAGAAGCCGTTTTAAATCGGATTTCTGTGAAACAAGAAACGTGTGGAGATGGTGGAGTATATCTTTTTAGAGGAAGAGAAAAATCAGGATTACGTTGTATAGATTTTGAGATATGTCCAAATCAAATTTTAAAATAGTCGCTATAGAATCGTTTATCGACCGTAACGGGTTATTCGATATAACTAGAGATAGGTTTTGAATTTAGACAAGGTTCTTTTGGGACATAACGATAATTTAATTTTTTGAATTTTACTGTAATTTTTAATTAATTAAATAAGCAACTTTTTATTTGGAGTATTTTGCACCCTGTAATCGACATTTTGGGGTTTCACAATATGAGTTCATCTACCGGTGTTATTACATTTTTGGGACCAGAGCACATCACTCATTTCAATGGTATTTTTGTTTCTGTCCATAACAGTCCCTACGTGAACAGAATATTTCATAGTACGGTACGCTATGTTTTTAACTTAAACCAAACTAAACCGAATGGTTAACTGGTCAAACGAACTCAAAATTCAACGAAACAAGTTTCATACGAAACCTTAGGAAGAGGTCTAGTGAAACGTCAAGGCCTCATATTTTTAGGATTTTTTCTGTAATTTTAAGGAATTAATGCTCGGTGTTTTCATCGATATTTTCTAAGGGATTTTCGCAAATGGTGTCGGAATTCGACGAAACCTGTCCCATTGGATCCGGAATATTTTTCTATGCTAGGAATAGCTTAGTTTGCCAAAAACAGAAATCATATGGATTTGATTTAAGGTGATACTTCACGTGTAAGCATCGTTGGATTAAAATAATAATTTAACCTTCCCACCTCCTCTTATATAAACACCTCTCACTGGCTAAACCTAATATAAAAGTCAACTACACTTCTGCGCCTCCACTTCTTAGAAAAAACGAACGGCAACCGTTATTCCAAAACATCTTTGTCTGAAATCGAAAATCCACACTTCAAATCTAATTTCTTCTAATTAAAAATTGTTCGTCTCAACAAGCTTAAGCTACTGTGTAGTGGAGATGGAGTTTAATGACCGGAGATGGCCTAGAGCTGGTCGAAGAGCTGTGGTTTTCGAAGTGGTTTTGGGGATGAACCAAGAAGCTGGGCGGCGAACGGTTTAAGGAGGAGGTCGATGATGCTCGGGCGTTTGAGATGGCGTTGGCAGATGGTTGGTCAGGTCGACATGGTGGAGTAGTTCGTGATGGAAGGGGTGTGACGCTGTGCGTGATGGGTAACGTGGTAGAAATTTGTGGACAGATGAAAATGGAAACAAGGCAGGTGCATGAAAACGTTGGGTGTACATTTGTGTGGAGCAGCTTGTTCGAACGTGGGTTCATGAGTGAAGTAGTTGTGAATGGATAAGAAGTGGAATGGGACAAACCGGGTTTAACATTAAAAAGAAGTGGGTCAAAGTTTGTGACTGGGAATCCAAAACGTGAAGAGAGAAAGCATAGTGGAGCTTGCGGATATGGAGCTCACGGCTGTCATGGGAAGGTGAGTACTGTTCGGTTGTGGAGCATTGCATTGATCATCGGAGATTTTATCCGATACTGTAAGTGATATATCGGGTTGACTGGGAAGGAGGTTTGGGCGAGAAGAGAGGGACGTTGAAGGTGTTGTGGCAAGAGCGGGTCATGTTTTTGAATGGGCCAATGAGAAACAATGTGGCCCAGTATTTTATTACTTGTTAGTTTGTTAAGTAAGGCCTTGGGGTTTTCTCTTTGGATAGAGCAGAGCGTTTCGAAGAAATAAAAGCCCAACAAAAAGGATGGACATAAATAGGCGTGAAAAGTGGGTTCAAAAGCTTTACAGTATTACGGTTTAAAATCAAGGAAGGAAGGGATGGAAACAGTGCACATGAGAATTACACAAATTCAGATCTGACAGGATCATATGGACAAGACCAACAACATGGAACCAGATAAGAATGATTTGGAGCTGGTCTGGATTTATGACGGAATAGAACATCGAACCTGAAATCAACGACTGTAAATCGTTATTTAACGGTTAACGGACAATGTGAGTAAAACTCACTAACTCTCCTCAATTTATATTTTAATATAAATTGTACTTTATTTATTGACTGCTGTATATTGATTGTTAAACTGGACTGTTAAATAGATTTGATTTAAAACGTAGTTATAGTTAATCTATGTACTGTTAATCAAATATGGTTCTGTATAACAGGATATTTCATTTTAAAATGAAATATGATATATATTATACTGTGTAACATCTGTGGATGCAGGGAGACAGGTTGGAGGAATCCGACTGGATTCCTCAACAATTATTTTACTGTTTTCATATATTGTGTTATATGATGTGTTATATAATCTGTTCTGGATTATGTGTGTTAGAATGATATTAATCATTTGTTATTCGATATTTTACATATCATAAGAAACCCTGAGTTGTAAAAAGGAATATTTCAATGTATATTGAAATAAAGGAAATTATTTATAAATCGAACACGGTTTTATAAAAAGGAAGTATTTATAAACAAATAGAGTTTTATAAAAGGGATATTTATTTAGAAAATAAATAGAAATAAGGAATATTTATTTATAAGATAAATAAACAGTTATAAATAGGAATATTTGTAACGGTAAATAGAAGTTGTAAATAGGAATATTTGTAACGGTAAATAGAAGTTGTAAAAAGGAAATGTTTGTAACGGTAAATAGAAGTTGTAAATAGGAAATATTTGTAACGGTAAGTAAACGTTGAAAAAGGGAAATAGTTGTAACGGAAAACGTAGTTTATCAAAAGGAATTAATCAAACGTAGTTTATCAAAAGGAGTTAATCAAACGTAGTTTATCAAAAGGAGTTAATCAAACGTAGTTTATCAAAAGGGGTTAATCGAATATAGAAATTAAGAAGTGAAGTTAAAAACAAAAATTAGAAACTGACTAGAGATTAGTAAGTTGAATAGTTTTCTGAGTGTTGATCTGATGTTGGTTTCGGCCTTCAGGGTTTATACTTAGAGAATTGTTCTCTTACTAGTCTACAGTTAGGGACTAATAGTTGTGGAATGGTAGTGATGCGTAAATGAGGATTGGAAATGTTTTCAAATGTTGAAAATGTATATTTTCTAGTTTTAGAAAATAAGGAAATATGAATATATATATATATGGTTGATGATTGGATCGATAATTCCATTTGGAATTAAGATCGTTGTTTGTACACCAACATATTTTCATTTGATAGTTAAATCACAGACTATCGAAGTTTTGACCATTTTACGTTGTTAATATGGAGAGACCGGTTGAATTATTATCCGAAGAACCACTCCGTATCGACATAAGCGTTGTGATCAAATACGATGAAGAAATTGAAGACGGAGTAAAGTGCAAGGGCTGTCCTGTTTACAGAATAGTGCCTTCGGTTTCGTTCAGTCCCAGAACGAACGTATATGGACGAATGTCCGACAGAATAGTTCCAATGATCGAAAGAGTTGGACTGTACAAATATATATGGTGGCCAACGGATTTATTCCCTTCGCATAATATCCAGAATCTATTTGTGCAGATCCAACTAATGATTAACGGGTCTGATAATGTGGCATTCAAAGTGATCGTGTTATCAATGAATGGAAAGTAAGCGTAGCTTCTAGCCTCACATCTGGTAAATGACAAAAATCGGGCAGGCAGCAGGGCTAAGTCGGTCGCACCGAAATAGGGTGTATAATCACCTATCTAGAGAATATTCATTTGCTTCTTTTAATCTATCAATGCTGTCCCATATATATACGGGAAATGGTTGCTGATCCCAACCGTTGGTGATGTACATTCGATACACTCAAGTGAAATGAGTGGTCGGTCATGTGTGGCTGAGTTGCAAGATGTACTTGTTGAACTCCAGTGTATCGTTCCTAGAGTACACTGATCGGAAGGTGGTTCCCTACCTTGTCATAGTTGGAAACCCAATCATCCAATACGCACCTGCGGTTTTGATTGTATACTATATATGTAGAACGTGAGATGCAAGCGTTTCTACTAGACTGATATCCATTTGTATTTAGACATTATCATAATATCAGAATGATATTGCTTTTCAAAGATGTTTGGATTCTCATAAAGGAAAAACCCGTTCCGTATTCACGGCGTGGTCTTATGAGATATCATATACTTGTTTAAATGATTTGACTTTACTCACACCAGTCACATGACTGACCCGGAGTTTATTTGTTTTGTCTTCCCTAAACTCTTGGGTGCCTAAATTTGTACGGGCAGTCAAGTAGTCGGGATTTACAGATGCACTTGGAGAGCTTGGAGCAGGAGGCTTCAGCAGTCGATAGCTATTATTTATTCCGTTGTGATGTTATATGTTGTACTCTGAAAATGGTATGTATAAACAGTTATAACTTTGTATTTCAAAAGTTATGTTATATTTTATTCGTTCCGCTGTGAGATTCGTGTTACTCTGATGATGATGATCTTCTTCTTCTTCTATTCTAATAGTTCTACCTTATCTTTCCTCACCCTCTATCTTCTTTCTATTAGTTTTCTTGAATTTCCAGTACAATTTGTGGTTGGACTTGTGTTATTTAGTCAGCTCAAATTGGACTGGATTTTCGGGTCACTACAGTTGGTATCAGAGCTTAAGTTAAGTATTACCTTGGCTCTGTGGCGTAACTCAGTAGAGATGGGATTAGTAATATCCTAGACTGAGATTGAGTGTATATATACGAGTGAACGTATTTGTTATTTGATATAAAAAATTATTTTATATTGTGGAGTTTTATTGGTTGAGTGGTTTATGAATTTTGGTCGATAGTGGGGCACCACAATATCGATAGGGGTTTCTAAACATTTGAATACGATGAACCAACATGATATGCTTTGAAATTAACATAGTAAAATTGGTTGTATTGGTTGTTAGTATAATCGAATGAGATTATAAAAAGGTGAAATAGTTATAAATAACTGATCAGAATTCATATAAGTAAAGTATATGAAATAAGATGAATTAAATCTGAATTTAAATCGGGATTAGGAATTAAAATAAGAAAATTTTAAGTTCCTGGGAGATTTTGAAAATGTTTTCAAATTGGAAGTGTTATAGTATTGAACTCACTTCGATAAACTGGGAAATAACCCTGATGAGTGTGGCCACATCATCAGTGTTCATTTTCGAGTTGCTAAGTGACGGATTACTACCAAAGGTTTTGTTTTTGAATTGTTTTGAGAAAACAAGTGTTTAGAAGTTCAAAGGTTTTGAATTGGTATTATGATTTCAAATTGATTTGAAATAAACCCAGGGATTTAAATTCCAGAATGAGATGGTAAAAGTAAATAATAAACTAAAATTTAACTTGAACTAAGTTAAATAAAAATTGGATTTGATTAGTGAATAATCTGGAATGGTATTGGAATTGGTGAGTTAAAATTTTGAAAATCGAGAATGGAACTCGAGTTAAGAATGAGATGTGATTTGAGGATATAAATTGTTTGGAGTTGATTGGTATGGCATGATATATGCAGAATTGGTAACAGGTGCAAAGTGATATAATAATATGCCCGACAAAAAGGTACAAGTTTATATTTCATATGAGTTTGAGATTTTGATGAGCCGAATTGGCAAGCCGCTTGGCTGTTTGATTTTCTTTTGGGTTGGAGATGGCCCAGAGAGGCGAGTTGTGGTTTTACCGATAGAGCTGTACAAAGGAGGTTATGGCGAAATTTTCCGAAAAATTTAAGCGTTAGAAAATTTTCAGAATTTTTGAAAATTTAGGTTAGTCGGAAGGAATTAATATTTTAGTCAATATAAATTGATTCAGTGGAAATCAGAAATAAGGGGTAAACAAATCTTAGAAATTCCAATAGATAGGGTCGTCCTCTACCTTAGCAATTTCGAGGACGAAATTATTTTAAGTGGGGAAGAATGTAATGACCCGGATATTTGACGGTGCAATAATTAACTTATTTAATTATTTAAATAACGAATATATTATTAAATCGACGACGATAGAACGTATAATTTATATTATAATTAAAATCGAGCTCGAAATGGCGCTGTAGTTCGCGATTTGGCTATTCGAACTTCAACTGGATATAGAGAAGCTGTTTTAAATCGGATTTCTGTGAAACAAGAAACGTGTGGAGATGGTGGAGTATATCTTTCTAGAGGAAGAGAAAAATCAGGATTACGTTGTATAGATTTTGAGATATGTCCAAATCAAATTTTAAAATAGTCGCTATAGAATCGTTTATCGACCGTAACGGGTTATTCGATATAACTAGAGATAGGTTTTGAATTTAGACAAGGTTCTTTTGGGACATAACGATAATTTAATTTTTTGAATTTTACTGTAATTTTTAATTAATTAAATAAGCAACTTTTTATTTGGAGTATTTTGCACCCTGTAATCGACATTTTGGGGTTTCACAATATGAGTTCATCTACCGGTGTTATTACATTTTTGGGACCAGAGCACATCACTCATTTCAATGGTATTTTTGTTTCTGTCCATAACAGTCCCTACGTGAACAGAATATTTCATAGTACGGTACGCTATGTTTTTAACTTAAACCAAACTAAACCGAATGGTTAACTGGTCAAACGAACTCAAAATTCAACGAAACAAGTTTCATACGAAACCTTAGGAAGAGGTCTAGTGAAACGTCAAGGCCTCATATTTTTAGGATTTTTTCTGTAATTTTAAGGAATTAATGCTCGGTGTTTTCATCGATATTTTCTAAGGGATTTTCGCAAACGGTGTCGGAATTCGACGAAACCTGTCCCATTGGATCCGGAATATTTTTCTATGTTAGGAATAGCTTAGTTTGCCAAAAACAGAAATCATATGGATTTGATTTAAGGTGATACTTCACGTGTAAGCATCGTTGGATTAAAATAATAATTTAACCTTCCCACCTCCTCTTATATAAACACCTCTCACTGGCTAAACCTAATATAAAAGTCAACTACACTTCTGCGCCTCCACTTCTTAGAAAAAACGAACGGCAACCGTTATTCCAAAACATCTTCGTCTGAAATTGAAAATCCACACTTCAAATCTAATTTCTTCTAATTAAAAATTGTTCGTCTCAACAAGCTTAAGCTACTGTGTTAGTGGAGATGGAGTTTAATGACCGGAGATGGCCTAGAGCTGGTCGAAGAGCTGTGGTTTTCGAAGTGGTTTTGGGGATGAACCAGGAAGCTGGGCGGCGAACGGTTTAAGGAGGAGGTCGATGATGCTCGGGCGTTTGAGATGGCGTTGGCAGATGGTTGGTCAGGTCGACATGGTGGAGTAGTTCGTGATGGAAGGGGTGTGACGTTGTGCGTGATGGGTAACGTGGTAGAAATTTGTGGACAGATGAAAATGGAAACAAGGCAGGTGCATGAAAACGTTGGGTGTACATTTGTGTGGAGCAGCTTGTTCGAACGTGGGTTCATGAGTGAAGTAGTTGTGAATGGATAAGAAGTGGAATGGGACAAACTGGGTTTAACATTAAAAAGAAGTGGGTCAAAGTTTGTGACTGGGAATCCAAAACGTGAAGATAGAAAGCATAGTGGAGCTTGCGGATATGGAGCTCACGGCTGTCATGGGAAGGTGAGTACTGTTCGGTTGTGGAGCATTGCATTGATCATCGGAGATTTTATCCGATACTGTAAGTGATATATCGGGTTGACTGGGAAGGAGGTTTGGGCGAGAAGAGAGGGACGTTGAAGGTGTTGTGGCAAGAGCGGGTCATGTTTTTGAATGGGCTAATGAGAAACAATGTGGCCCAGTATTTTATTACTTGTTAGTTTGTTAAGTAAGGCCTTGGGGTTTTCTCTTTGGATAGAGCAGAGCGTTTCGAAGAAATAAAAGCCCAACAAAAAGGATGGACATAAATAGGCGTGAAAAGTGGGTTCAAAAGCTTTACAGTATTACGGTTTAAAATCAAGGAAGGAAGGGATGGAAACAGTGCACATGAGAATTACACAAATTCAGATCTGACAGGATCATATGGGCAAGACCAACAACATGGAACCAGATAAGAATGATTTGGAGCTGGTCTGGATTTATGACGGAATAGAACATCGAACCTGAAATCAACGACTGTAAATCGTTATTTAACGGTTAACGGACAATGTGAGTAAAACTCACTAACTCTCCTCAATTTATATTTTAATATAAATTGTACTTTATTTATTGACTGCTGTATATTGATTGTTAAACTGGACTGTTAAATAGATTTGATTTAAAACGTAGTTATAGTTAATCTATGTACTGTTAATCAAATATGGTTATGTATAACAGGATATTTCATTTTAAAATGAAATATGATATATATTATACTGTGTAACATCTGTGGATGCAGGGAGACAGGTTGGAGGAATCCGACTGGATTCCTCAACAATTATTTTACTGTTTTCATATATTGTGTTATATGATGTGTTATATAATCTGTTCTGGATTATGTGTGTTAGAATGATATTAATCATTTGTTATTCGATATTTTACATATCATAAGAAACCCTGAGTTGTAAAAAGGAATATTTCAATGTATATTGAAATAAAGGAAATTATTTATAAATCGAACACGGTTTTATAAAAAGGAAGTATTTATAAACAAATAGAGTTTTATAAAAGGGATATTTATTTAGAAAATAAATAGAAATAAGGAATATTTATTTATAAGATAAATAAACAGTTATAAATAGGAATATTTGTAACGGTAAATAGAAGTTGTAAATAGGAATATTTGTAACGGTAAATAGAAGTTGTAAAAAGGAAATGTTTGTAACGGTAAATAGAAGTTGTAAATAGGAAATATTTGTAACGGTAAGTAAACGTTGAAAAAGGGAAATAGTTGTAACGGAAAACGTAGTTTATCAAAAGGAATTAATCAAACGTAGTTTATCAAAAGGAGTTAATCAAACGTAGTTTATCAAAAGGAGTTAATCAAACGTAGTTTATCAAAAGGGGTTAATCGAATATAGAAATTAAGAAGTGAAGTTAAAAACAAAAATTAGAAACTGACTAGAGATTAGTAAGTTGAATAGTTTTCTGAGTGTTGATCTGATGTTGGTTTCGGCCTTCGGGGTTTATACATAGAGAATTGTTCTCTTACTAGTTTACAGTTAGGGACTAATAGTTGTGGAATGGTAGTGATGCGTAAATGAGGATTGGAAATGTTTTCAAATGTTGAAAATGTATATTTTCTAGTTTTAGAAAATAAGGAAATATGAATATATATATATGGTTGATGATTGGATCGATAATTCCATTTGGAATTAAGATCGTTGTTTGTACACCAACATATTTTCATTTGATAGTTAAATCACAGACTATCGAAGTTTTGACCATTTTACGTTGTTAATATGGAGAGACCGGTTGGATTATTAGCCGAAGAACCACTCCGTATCGACATAAGCGTTGTGATCAAATACGATGAAGAAATTGAAGATGGAGTAAAGTGCAAGGGCTGTCCTGTTTACAAAATAGTGCCTTCGGTTTCGTTCAGTCCCAGAACGAACATATATGGACGAATGTCCGACAGAATAGTTCCAATGATCGAAAGAGTTGGACTGTACAAATATATATGGTGGCCAACGGATTTATTCCCTTCGCATAATATCCAGAATCTATTTGTGCAGATCCAACTAATGATTAACGGATCTGATAATGTGGCATTCAAAGTGATCGTGTTATCAATGAATGGAAAGTAAGCGTAGCTTCTAGCCTCACATCTAGTAAATGACAAAAATCGGGCAGGCAGCATGGCTAAGTCGGTCGCACCGAAGTAGGGTGTATAATCACCTATCTAGAGAATATTCATTTGCTTCTTTTAATCTATCAATGCTGTCCCATATATATACGGGAAACGGTTGCTGATCCCAACCGTTGGTGATGTACATTCGATACACTCAAGCGAAATGAGTGGTCGGTCATGTGTGGCTGAGTTGCAAGATGTTCTTGTTGAACTCCAGTGTATCGTTCCTAGAGTACACTGATCGGAAGGTGGTTCCCTACCTTGTCATAGTTGGAAACCCAATCATCCAATACGCACCTGCGGTTTTGATTGTATACTATATATGTAGAACGTGAGATGCAAGCGTTTCTACTAGACTAATATCCATTTGTATTTAGACATTATCATAATATCAGAATGATATTGCTTTTCAAAGATGTTTGGATTCTCATAAGGGAAAAACCCGTTCCGTATTCACAGCGTGGTCTTATGAGATATCATATACTTGTTTAAATGATTTGACTTTACTCACACCAGTCACATGACTGACCCGGAGTTTATTTGTTTTGTCTTCCCTAAACTCTTGGGTGCCTAAATTTGTACGGGCAGTCAAGTAGTCGGGATTTACAGATGCACTTGGAGAGCTTGGAGCAGGAGGCTTCAGCAGTCGATAGCTATTATTTATTCCATTGTGATGTTATATGTTGTACTCTGAAAATGGTATGTATAAACAGTTATAACTTTGTATTTCAAAAGTTATGTTATATTTTATTCGTTCCGCTGTGAGATTCGTGTTACTCTGATGATGATGATCTTCTTCTTCTTCTATTCTAATAGTTCTACCTTATCTTTCCTCACCCTCTATCTTCTTTCTATTAGTTTTCTTGAATTTCCAGTACAATTTGTGGTTGGACTTGTGTTATTTAGTCAGCTCAAATTGGACTGGATTTTCGGGTCACTACAGTTGGTATCAGAGCTTAAGTTAAGTATTACCTTGGCTCTGTGGCGTAACTCAGTAGAGATGGGATTAGTAATATCCTAGACTGAGATTGAGTGTATATATACGAGTGAACGTATTTGTTATTTGATATAAAAAATTATTTTATATTGTGGAGTTTTATTGGTTGAGTGGTTTATGAATTTTGGTCGATAGTGGGGCACCACAATATCGATAGGGGTTTCTAAACATTCGAATACGATGAACCAACATGATATGCTTTGAAATTAACATAGTAAAATTGGTTGTATTGGTTGTTAGTATAATCGAATGAGATTATAAAAAGGTGAAATAGTTATAAATAACTGATCAGAATTCATATAAGTAAAGTATATGAAATAAGATGAATTAAATCTGAATTTAAATCGGGATTAGGAATTAAAATAAGAAAATTTTAAGTTCCTGGGAGATTTTGAAAATGTTTTCAAATTGGAAGTGTTATAGTATTGAACTCACTTCGATAAACTGGGAAATAACCCTGATGAGTGTGGCCACATCATCAGTGTTCATTTTCGAGTTGCTAAGTGACGGATTACTACCAAAGGTTTTGTTTTTGAATTGTTTTGAGAAAACAAGTGTTTAGAAGTTCAAAGGTTTTGAATTGGTATTATGATTTCAAATTGATTTGAAATAAACCCAGGGATTTAAATTCCAGAATGAGATGGTAAAAGTAAATAATAAACTAAAATTTAACTTGAACTAAGTTAAATAAAAATTGGATTTGATTAGTGAATAATCTGGAATGGTATTGGAATTGGTGAGTTAAAATTTTGAAAATCGAGAATGGAACTCGAGTTAAGAATGAGATGTGATTTGAGGATATAAATTGTTTGGAGTTGATTGGTATGGCATGATATATGCAGAATTGGTAACAGGTGCAAAGTGATATAATAATATGCCCGACAAAAAGGTACAAGTTTATATTTCATATGAGTTTGAGATTTTGATGAGCCGAATTGGCAAGTCGCTTGGCTGTTTGATTTTCTTTTGGGTTGGAGATGGCCCAGAGAGGCGAGTTGTGGTTTTACCGATAGGGCTGTACAAAGGAGGTTATGGCGAAATTTTCCGAAAAATTTAAGCGTTAGAAAATTTTCAGAATTTTTGAAAATTTAGGTTAGTCGGAAGGAATTAATATTTTAGTCAATATAAATTGATTCAGTGGAAATCAGAAATAAGGGGTAAACAAATCTTAGGAATTCCAATAGATAGGGTCGTCCTCTACCTTAGCAATTTCGAGGACGAAATTATTTTAAGTGGGGAAGAATGTAATGACCCGGATATTTGACGGTGTAATAATTAACTTATTTAATTATTTAAATAACGAATATATTATTAAATCGACGACGATAGAACGTATAATTTATATTATAATTAAAATCGAGCTCGAAATGGCGCTGTAGTTCGCGATTTGGCTATTCGAACTTCAACTGGATATAGAGAAGCTGTTTTAAATCGGATTTCTGTGAAACAAGAAACGTGTGGAGATGGTGGAGTATATCTTTCTAGAGGAAGAGAAAAATCAGGATTACGTTGTATAGATTTTGAGATATGTCCAAATCAAATTTTAAAATAGTCGCTATAGAATCGTTTATCGACCGTAACGGGTTATTCGATATAACTAGAGATAGGTTTTGAATTTAGACAAGGTTCTTTTGGGACATAACGATAATTTAATTTTTTGAATTTTACTGTAATTTTTAATTAATTAAATAAGCAACTTTTTATTTGGAGTATTTTGCACCCTGTAATCGACATTTTGGGGTTTCACAATATGAGTTCATCTACCGGTGTTATTACATTTTTGGGACCAGAGCACATCACTCATTTCAATGGTATTTTTGTTTCTGTCCATAACAGTCCCTACGTGAACAGAATATTTCATAGTACGGTACGCTATGTTTTTAACTTAAACCAAACTAAACCGAATGGTTAACTGGTCAAACAAACTCAAAATTCAACGAAACAAGTTTCATACGAAACCTTAGGAAGAGGTCTAGTGAAACATCAAGGCCTCATATTTTTAGGATTTTTTCTGTAATTTTAAGGAATTAATGCTCGGTGTTTTCATCGATATTTTCTAAGAGATTTTCGCAAACTGTGTCGGAATTCGACGAAACCTGTCCCATTGGATCCGGAATATTTTTCTATGCTAGGAATAGCTTAGTTTTCCAAAAACAGAAATCATATGGATTTGATTTAAGGTGATACTTCACGTGTAAGCATCGTTGGATTAAAATAATAATTTAACCTTCCCACCTCCTCTTATATAAACACCTCTCACTGGCTAAACCTAATATAAAAGTCAACTACACTTCTGCGCCTCCACTTCTTAGAAAAAACGAACGGCAACCGTTATTCCAAAACATCTTCGTCTTAAATCGAAAATCCACACTTCAAATCTAATTTCTTCTAATTAAAAATTGTTCGTCTCAACAAGCTTAAGCTACTGTGTAGTGGAGATGGAGTTTAATGACCGGAGATGGCCTAGAGCTGGTCGAAGAGCTGTGGTTTTCGAAGTGGTTTTGGGGATGAACCAGGAAGCTGGGCGGCGAACGGTTTAAGGAGGAGGTCGATGATGCTCGGGCGTTTGAGATGGCGTTGGCAGATGGTTGGTCAGGTCGACATGGTGGAGTAGTTCGTGATGGAAGGGGTGTGACGCTGTGCGTGATGGGTAACGTGGTAGAAATTTGTGGACAGATGAAAATGGAAACAAGGCAGGTGCATGAAAACGTTGGGTGTACATTTGTGTGGAGCAGCTTGTTCGAACGTGGGTTCATGAGTGAAGTAGTTGTGAATGGATAAGAAGTGGAATGGGACAAACCGGGTTTAACATTAAAAAGAAGTGGGTCAAAGTTTGTGACTGGGAATCCAAAACGTGAAGAGAGAAAGCATAGTGGAGTTTGCAGATATGGAGCTCACGGCTGTCATGGGAAGGTGAGTACTGTTCGGTTGTGGAGCATTGCATTGATCATCGGAGATTTTATCCGATACTGTAAGTGATATATCGGGTTGACTGGGAAGGAGGTTTGGGCGAGAAGAGAGGGACGTTGAAGGTATTGTGGCAAGAGCGGGTCATGTTTTTGAATGGGCCAATGAGAAACAATGTGGCCCAGTATTTTATTACTTGTTAGTTTGTTAAGTAAGGCCTTGGGGTTTTCTCTTTGGATAGAGCAGAGCGTTTCGAAGAAATAAAAGCCCAACAAAAAGGATGGACATAAATAGGCGTGAAAAGTGGGTTCAAAAGCTTTACAGTATTACGGTTTAAAATCAAGGAAGGAAGGGATGGAAACAGTGCACATGAGAATTACACAAATTCAGATCTGACAGGATCATATGGACAAGACCAACAACATGGAACCAGATAAGAATGATTTGGAGCTGGTCTGGATTTATGACGGAATAGAACATCGAACCTGAAATCAACGACTGTAAATCGTTATTTAACGGTTAACGGACAATGTGAGTAAAACTCACTAACTCTCCTCAATTTATATTTTAATATAAATTGTACTTTATTTATTGACTGCTGTATATTGATTGTTAAACTGGACTGTTAAATAGATTTGATTTAAAACGTAGTTATAGTTAATCTATGTACTGTTAATCAAATATGGTTCTGTATAACAGGATATTTCATTTTAAAATGAAATATGATATATATTATACTGTGTAACATCTGTGGATGCAGGGAGACAGGTTGGAGGAATCCGACTGGATTCCTCAACAATTATTTTACTGTTTTCATATATTGTGTTATATGATGTGTTATATAATCTGTTCTGGATTATGTGTGTTAGAATGATATTAATCATTTGTTATTCGATATTTTACATATCATAAGAAACCCTGAGTTGTAAAAAGGAATATTTCAATGTATATTGAAATAAAGGAAATTATTTATAAATCGAACACGGTTTTATAAAAAGGAAGTATTTATAAACAAATAGAGTTTTATAAAAGGGATATTTATTTAGAAAATAAATAGAAATAAGGAATATTTATTTATAAGATAAATAAACAGTTATAAATAGGAATATTTGTAATGGTAAATAGAAGTTGTAAATAGGAATATTTGTAACGGTAAATAGAAGTTGTAAAAAGGAAATGTTTGTAACGGTAAATAGAAGTTGTAAATAGGAAATATTTGTAACGGTAAGTAAACGTTGAAAAAGGGAAATAGTTGTAACGGAAAACGTAGTTTATCAAAAGGAATTAATCAAACGTAGTTTATCAAAAGGAGTTAATCAAACGTAGTTTATCAAAAGGAGTTAATCAAACGTAGTTTATCAAAAGGGGTTAATCGAATATAGAAATTAAGAAGTGAAGTTAAAAACAAAAATTAGAAACTGACTAGAGATTAGTAAGTTGAATAGTTTTCTGAGTGTTGATCTGATGTTGGTTTCGGCCTTCGGGGTTTATACTTAGAGAATTGTTCTCTTACTAGTTTACAGTTAGGGACTAATAGTTGTGGAATGGTAGTGATGCGTAAATGAGGATTTGAAATGTTTTCAAATGTTGAAAATGTATATTTTCTAGTTTTAGAAAATAAGGAAATATGAATATATATATATATATATGGTTGATGATTGGATCGATAATTCCATTTGGAATTAAGATCGTTGTTTGTACACCAACATATTTTCATTTGATAGTTAAATCACAGACTATCGAAGTTTTGACCATTTTACTTTGTTAATATGGAGAGACCGGTTGGATTATTATCCGAAGAACCACTCCGTATCGACATAAGCGTTGTGATCAAATACGATGAAGAAATTGAAGACGGAGTAAAGTGCAAGGGTTGTCCTGTTTACAGAATAGTGCCTTCGTTTCGTTCAGTCCCAGAACGAACGTATATGGACGAATGTCCGACAGAATAGTTCCAATGATCGAAAGAGTTGGACTGTACAAATATATATGGTGGCCAACGGATTTATTCCCTTCGCATAATATCCAGAATCTATTTGTGCAGATCCAACTAATGATTAACGGGTCTGATAATGTGGCATTCAAAGTGATCGTGTTATCAATGAATGGAAAGTAAGCGTAGCTTCTAGCCTCACATCTGGTAAATAACAAAAATCGGGCAGGCAGCATGGCTAAGTCGGTCGCACCGAAGTAGGGTGTATAATCACCTATCTAGAGAATATTCATTTGCTTCTTTTAATCTATCAATGCTGTCCCATATATATACGGGAAACGGTTGCTGATCCCAACCGTTGGTGATGTACATTCGATAAACTCAAGCGAAATGAGTGGTCGGTCATGTGTGGCTGAGTTGCAAGATGTTCTTGTTGAACTCCAGTGTATCGTTCCTAGAGTACACTGATCGGAAGGTGGTTCCCTACCTTGTCATAGTTGGAAACCCAATCATCCAATACGCACCTGCGGTTTTGATTGTATACTATATATGTAGAACGTGAGATGCAAGCGTTTCTACTAGACTGATATCCATTTGTATTTAGACATTATCATAATATCAGAATGATATTGCTTTTCAAAGATGTTTGGATTCTCATAAGGGAAAAACCCGTTCCGTATTCACGGCGTGGTCTTATGAGATATCATATACCTGTTTAAATGATTTGACTTTACTCACACCAGTCACATGACTGACCCGGAGTTTATTTGTTTTTTCTTCCCTAAACTCTTGGGTGCCTAAATTTGTACGGGCAGTCAAGTAGTCGGGATTTACAGATGCACTTGGAGAGCTTGGAGCAGGAGGCTTCAGCAGTCGATAGCTATTATTTATTCCGTTGTGATGTTATATGTTGTACTCTGAAAATGGTATGTATAAACAGTTATAACTTTGTATTTCAAAAGTTATGTTATATTTTATTCGTTCCGCTGTGAGATTCGTGTTACTCTGATGATGATGATCTTCTTCTTCTTCTATTCTAATAGTTCTACCTTATCTTTCCTCACCCTCTATCTTCTTTCTATTAGTTTTCTTGAATTTCCAGTACAATTTGTGGTTGGACTTGTGTTATTTAGTCAGCTCAAATTGGACTGGATTTTCGGGTCACTACATCCCGTCTACATTTAGATCGAGTTACAGGTTGTAGATTCAAAGAATCGATAAAAAACATGCATTCACACATAATCTATTTTTTCTTTCTTTTCACTTCTCCTCTTTTTAACTTTTCATAAACAACAACTTGCCTTTGCAATTAATTCTAACACGTACCGGTCTTCAATATTTATAACATACACTCAACCAACTTTGAATCTAGGCTAGTCTAATAATATGAAGAAAAAAAAAGCAGTACAATACAAGATCAACAAGTGCACACTGCTTTAATGTTATATTTTTAATGCTGCATTATTTTGTTTTAATTAAGTTTTTAGTTGTAGCATGTACATAGAAAAAATAGGATACTCAACCATATACTTTTACACAATTTTTTTTTTCATTAGTCTAGTATCATCTTTTATCTTCTATGTAAAGGAATATAACACATTAATAAATAGTAGTAAACAAATGAAAATGGAAATTAAGTCATTTAATGCCGACACCTTCCTCGTTACATAAATTCATCAAAGTTGTTAGGTCACAGTCAATCAGCCCTCTTATAGGACCATAAAAGTCAAGTAATCACCTCCGACATTTATGGATTTTTGTCTTGCTCTATTTAATTTTGTTCCATATAGCTATGTCAAATAAACGAAAAGGATGACACCCAAAATATCATATTAGGAAATTACATACCATTAAAAAAATGGTTAAAACATAAATACATACATTATTAGATAGTGATAAAACATTGTATCATTACAATATTTAATTACATGTAAACATATTTTATTTTGTTAACAAGTGTCCTAAAACACACTGAAGTTGTTAAATTATGATTGTTGATTATAGTTTAATTTCCTTTCCTACCCATTGTGTTGTTAACTTACATTTTCTATAAATAAAATAATTATTAAACTTTTGCTAACTAAAACATCATATACCATTCATTTTCAATTCAAATCATAATAAATAATCATGTTCACAACCAAATAATTGAATAAAAATACCGACAATCCTAACATACTTAAACAAAATCACCACATGGATCTCCACAACATATTATTATTTAGGGTATCGATTTTAATTAGAATAATAACTGAAAAGAATTTGGAATGAGAGAGGAACGCGACTTCGATGGATGAAAGACGATTTCGACACATGAAAGATTATTTGGATGGATGAAGCGGAGGAGCAATGTTTTAATTCGATCTGAGAAAACTTTTTTTTTTTTTTTTTTGATTGGAATTGGGACGTACAGGGTTATATTGTGTGTGAAACGTGAAACAACTGGGGTTCGGTGGTGTGAAAACTCTTCCCTAATATTCGAACGGGGCAAAGCCATTCCAAAATTATCACGGTCTTAAACCATGCTAAATCTATTTGCCACAACCCATATCCATTCCAAAATTGCTACGGCATTAGAGCGTGACAATTCTTCCACTTTTGGGTGTGGCAAGACTGGAGATATGGTGTTGTGATTTTACTTGTAACCTTCTATGTACTCAAGCAAGTGATCAATAAAAGAGAGACTTAGCCCTTGTCGCTTGTTTTACTTATTTTCTAATTGCTAATTCCAATCCAAACCTTCTACTTGGACGTAATTACCAAAACAACCCTTATAAGCCGTCTAGCTTTCTACTTGTGCCGAGCTTATTAACCCATTATCCCAAGGTAACTATTGGTCCTTGAATCTCGTAAGTGTGATACTCTCCTCTTTTTGAAGGACAAGTAACTAATCTTCGAACTTAGAATCTTGATATCTAGGAAACGGTGAATTAAGTCAAACTTGAAGTAACTAGATAATCTCTAGGTTCCCCTAAGTCCACAACGATACCCTATATTCTGGTGTTCACGAAAAATAATGTTAGCATTCACTATTTTGTATTAATTAAAATTTTACGAAAAGGAAAGAAATATATATATATATATATATATATATATATATATATACATATATATATACACACACACACACACACACACACACACATATATATATATATATATATATATATATATATATATATATATATATATATATATATATATATATATATATATATGGTAATCTAAACTATATAATTAGGGATGATTAGTTGTGTTTTTGATGAATCAAATGGGTAAGCATGTCCTAATCATGTACATTTACTAAAATTTGAAAATAAAAAGGCAGGTATAGAAAGAAAAACTAGTGCAAATCTTTGCTACAAACGGATTAAGCAAATTAAAAGAATTAAAATATCACTATGATGGTTGTAACAGAACTTTGAAGATGATTATTTTTTGTAGTAAAATTTCAATATATAAAGAGTTTATTATGCAGAAAACGTAATACGATTTTATTACTAGAAGTTGGTATGATGAGACACAGCTAAATTGTACACACGAAGTAATTTGTCTTTTGTTGTCCAAATCAGTTTATAAAAACCACATGCAGTTACTTTCCCTGTTTCAGGAATGGGATATAAAACCAAGAATTAAGAATTTTATAATGTGCCTGATATTTGCATTTGTAATGCGCCTGATATTGATAGTGGCATCTAAGAGATCACTAACAATTTGATTGCAACACATCTCAATAAACAAAAAGAATTCTTTTGTAGTTATGAGAAATTTCTGTCAAGGGCACAATATTTGAAGGACGTTTCAGAAAAACTATTACAATGCAAATTTAATGTCACACATATACATAGGTAGGCTCGCTTGCTCACACATACGTATACATTTGTATACATACACATCCTAAATAGAACTATCTTTGAGGTCATTGACTTGACTCCGATATTGTGGCCTAACCCTATAACAAGTGTAGAGAATATTGTCCTTATCTTGACATTTTTTGAATTGTTTGCACTAACTTTCATATTAATTATTTTAAGATGATTTCCATCATTTTGGTATGCTTCTAGATAGAATTACTAGCTTTGAGAACTCATTGGCTGAAAACTTTGATATTGTAACTGCATAATATCTGCTTCTACTTTTTTTAATTTCTTGTGCTGAAGTACGGCAGCTGTTGAGAAATTACAAATGACTATGAACATACTGCTTTTCATGTAGCAAATTAGTTTTGCGATTGACAACTAGATATCAAACCTTGGCTACTGTCAAACTAAACTAATACATGTACTTCATTATCTACTATTTGAATGACCGTTTGTTAAGTTAAAAATGCTACTTACATGTCGGAGGGTTTAAGATACGTAACAAGGTAAGTTCTCCAATAAGCAAAGAGTTTTTGTAATAGCTATCATACTTACTTTGCTAAGCAATGGTCGTAGAAACCATTGTTTTTTTTTATCGTAAAAAAGCATGTGCATTATAATGTGCGAAAGCATATGCATTTTGTTATTCAAGTAATTAAATACTGTCTTCTTGAATGCCTCAGAGCACTCCACTTGGACACCGAGAACTGAAATATAACAAGAGGCATCATCGTATATTTTTGTGAGTTACATTATCTATCAGCCTTTCCAAAAAATCGAAAACCTTAAGGTGCGTTTGGTTTACATTTTGAGTTTTCAATTTTGCGTTTTCATGGTTATTTTCAATTTTTCATTTTGAATATTTTCACTATTTTTCAAAATGCGTTTGGTTATCCTTTTTCTGAAAATAAATTTTCAAAACTAAACATTGAAAAATGCGTTTGGTTTAAAATACAGTTTTCAAATTTTGAAAATTTGAGTTTTCATTTTGGCAGTTCAAACAAATTTTACGTTTAAAGTATGATACGTAATGTATGATATAGGAAAGTCTATTTAAACACAAAATATAGATATAACTGATGACACAATAAATATTCACCATTCGATCACCACATGAATTTCACTCTTTCAATATTTCCTAAATTTCTTGTACTCTGTCTTGTTTTTCTATAATTGCAAAAATAATATATTACCTATTATTTAATTAGAATATGTAAAAAAATGTATTAATACACGTTGTATTAATACAAATCAGCAGTGCATATGTTCATAAAACTGTATTAATGCATTCAATACATTAATAAAAATGAATTAATACATTCAATACATAAAAATGTATTAATGCATTCAATACATTGAAATGTATTAATGCAAGTAATTACATGAGGTCATTGTATATTGTTAAGAACATGAATATAAGCCAATAATTTACACTACAAAAGGAACAGTGAATAGCGACGGCAAATAGGCGTTGGCGGCCGTCGCTAACAGTCGTCAGCCGTCGCTATTTGTCGTCGCTATAAATGTCGTCGCGAGAGGAAAAAGTGACGGAAAAAGCGACGGCTCCGTCGCTCGATTAGCAACGGCTTGCAACGGATACTTGCCACGTGGCACCATCAGAAGTCAGGTGGTTTTTTTTGCCGCGAAGCCGTTGCAAGCCGTTGCAAAAGCCATGGCCATTTTTGTCCAAAACGCCGTCGCTATCTGTCGCTTTTCTTTGTTGTTAGCCGTCGCTATCCGTTGCAAGCCGTCGCAAGGTAATGACCAAAATTCCGTCGCTACCCGTTACTAGCCGTCGCAAATCTGGATCATTTTTTCTGCACTACACAGCAATACCTTTCCAACAAACCTCCACATCAAACCCAATCCACTACCAATCCATCAATATCATTCCAAATCCATCAATATTATTCCAAATCCATCAATATATCCAAAACATTACTAAATTCATCACAATACCATAACATACCATCGTCATACATCCAAAAAACAATATCATCACCGTATATCATCGTCCCATCATCACAAAACATCAAAATACATCAAACTACACACTACCGTCATCAAATATCATCGTACGTACATAAAGCAAATAAAAAAGTAAGTGTATATACATACATAAGCACAAGAACAAACAAACTACTCGTCGTCTTCTTCTTCTTCTTCTTCGCTTGTAGCATCCCCGCCATTGTCCTCGTCTGGCATCGATCCATGCTCGTCATAATAGCGTGCAATGCGCTCGTCTATCTCCTGAGCCAGCTGGCTTCTTCTCCAATCGTTCATCTCTTCCAGTTGCTCCTTCAACTGAGCTATAGTCTCCTGCTCCACGGACTTCCTATATCCTCGCTGAAAATCAATAGTCTGCGAAATAGTTCAATTTCACATTTATAAATGGACTTGTAATATATACATGGACTTTGAAGATCAATACACATGTCAATTTGAAGCTTCTATATTTATAATGTCAATTTAACATGTTAATATAAAAAGAAGGTAAAAGAATGCATGTTAATTGAATACATTTTAAATGTAAACTTAAATTAAAAAAGGTACCTCCTGATTGCCGAAGCCGTATCGCCTATTACGAGTAGGCGGCTTAATAATAGCATCCCAAATACGATCGCACTCTGCAACCGTAAGCTCATCTCGTCCACTGGACTGCATCACTCTAGCTGCCTCTACATCATATCTCTCCTACAATAGTCATATAATTTAATAATATAATGTGATATGAACGAATATGAAATATTTTAATTATTAATAAGTATATTTACCATTACGCCCGCAGCCTTGTCATCCGCCCAATCATATGTCATGTTCCCTTCGTCATCAGTATGCTCCACCGCATGAGTATGCCTGAAAACCTCTGCCATCGTAGGCTCCCTTCTATACTTTGCCATCTGAGTATATATACAGTAATAAAATTACTAAAAATAAAAATGAATGATATGCACTCAATTTTTACGTGAACATATGCTAAAAACTATTTCAAATTTTTACCAATTCTCTCCTATGCTGCTGGAATGATTTTGAGCCACCGCGATGTAAACCAGAATTCTTAGCACTATTTTCGTTATTCCGGTTTGCTACTTCCTATTAAATTTGATACATTATTAAATAAAAGAATGCAATCAACATAAATGTGATTATTTTCATTATATCTTACTTTCGCTGCTTCAGTATCCCAATATGCTAGAAATCCAGCCCAAACATCGTCAGCCATCCATTTAGGCTTCTTCCCTGATGTCTTCGCCCTGGAAATTGTTTCTCGGTAATTCTTTCGCATTTTGATATTCCAGTGTGTCAAAAAAACCTGCATGTCCCGCTCCTCTACATGGACAGCCGCCTGCAAATTAAATTTATTTTGAATTATTTATAGTATATATGAATTTCTAATAATAAAATAAATAAATACTTACTAGCACATCGGCTAGAATGACGTTCTTGATGTGGTGTGGGATACTATCCCAATGAGGCCAAGTCCCAGACATCCTACTCGTGTACGACTGCTTCGACACTTTTAAAATGAATTCCGCTGGCTCGATTTCAAACCCGATGCTGCGTACATGTTTACGTAGATAAAGCATATATTTTTAACTAATTTAAACTGAAATAAATTAGATACTTACCCAGCACTCTTCAGAACAACCTCTGCACATTGCCGCAGATCTGGCTCAGAGCTTCTAGGACCTACACCTGGCGCAGGAGATGGTAAAGGAGTCGGCTGAGATGAACTCCTCGAGCGGCGTCTATCTGACATATCTGTTACAATCATATAATGCAGACAAAATAACTTGAATTATTAACATCAGTCATCATTATCATTACATAGCTCAGAAGAGTACACAACATTAACATTGTTATTACATAGCTCCCAAGAGTACACAACATGATACATAGCTCATAATTGTACATAACATAACATAGCTCATAATTGTACATAAATAAATAACATCAGCCTTCATCATCTTCGGATGCAGACTCAGTCTCATACTCTATATCATTTTCTTCATTACTTTCAAATGCATCTACTAACACATTCGCTTCATCATTCAACGACCCGACATCAATGTCATCAACTATTCTAATTTCAGTATTCGGCTCAAGATCCGCTTGATACGCTGCTTCGTCTAGAATATTATTTCCATCAAATGTAAATCTTGACTTTGTTTTAAAAACTGCCCACCAATCTGCTTTATCTTTTTTTAAGGATGGATATGGAGCAAAATACACTTGTAGTGCTTGCTTGGCTAAAACGAAAGGATCATACTTATAGTAACGTGATGTATGCCTTATCTCTATTAGCTTGTAATCTTTGTGCACGTTAACTCCAGAACCAGGAACATTGCTAAACCAATTGCATTTGAATAGATAAATTTGCTCTAAGGGACGAACATAATAAGTCAACTCTACAACTTGCGTTAAGACGCCATAAAAATCTTTAATATGCTCCTCTGGATCATCACTACCTTTGACAAATACACCGCTATTATACGTTAATTTTTCAGCTCCGTAATCATTGGTGTTGAATTTAAATCCATTGACAAAGTATATTGGATAAGTCTTGACATTTCTTTTTGGTCCAATAGCAAGATGTCGTAATCCTTCGTTAACAACACAGTTTTTGGGATCATGAACATAGTCTGAAAACCATACAGCAAATTCTTTGCTGAGATCACCAGATGGATGTTGTGATTCGTATATACTGCAAATATGTGTTATGTTCCTTTTCTATTAATATAGACAAATAAATATAGATGTATATATAATTGAATTGAACATGAATTTTATATAACCTGACAAATGGTGCAACTTCCACACAATTTAACAGAACATATGTGTGTGCCACTTTGTAGTCTTCATCGCTTAACCATATTTCTACATATTTTCCAGCAAGTCTTCCGTGTTGTCTAAAAATAGATAACATTGTCTGAGAAGACTCCTGTTCAACGGCTTCTTCATTACGAGGAACAGATATGAAAGACAAGTTCACATCTTCACTGAAGTAATGAGAGAAAAAAAATGAAGCTTCTTCTTCAAGGTACGATTTGCAAATCGAACCTTCTACTCGAGCTTTTTGCCTAATGTTTTTCTTCAAATGATTCAAGTACCTATAATAAGAGTAATTTAATTTATATGTTGGTACAAAAATCTAAGTTGTATTCTATCAACAGTATTGAGTATACACAAAATTATCTCTCAAATGGATACATCCATCCATATTGCACTGGACCTCGAAGGAGTGCTTCGGACGGAATATGAATAGGTAAATGTTCCATTACATTAAAAAAACCCAGTGGAAATATTTTCTCAAGTTTGAAGAGCAGTACAGGAATTTCTAATTAAAACTTACGTAAACGATCTATCTTCAACGTCGTTGAACAGAGTTGTTTATAAAACATACTTAATTCTGTTATAACACTCCATATTTTTGTGGGCAACAGCTCCTTGAAAATCACAGGTAAAAATTATTCCATCATTATATGACAATCATGGCTTTTCATCCCACTCAATTTACTGTTTTTATAGTCCACACATCTACGGAGGTTAGAAGAAATCCCATCAGGACATCGTTATCCTTCCACCCACTTTAGCACAAGTTTTACTTGCGTGTTGTCTAGCTCATAGCATGCTTTGGGTTTTTTATTCTCGGCATACAAGTGAAGTTCCGGCTGTTTACAGGAGTGTAATATATCACGTCGTGAATTCACGTCGTCCTTAGTTTTCCCCTTTATATTCAAAACTTTATTAAAAACGTTATCAAAAACATTTTTTTCGTTATGCATGACGTCAATATTATGCCGAAGTTTTAGATTTTTCCAGTAAGGTAACTCCCAAAATATACTTTGTTTGCACCAATTATGAATGTCCGATTTACCTGGAATTTCAACCTGCTTACCATTTTCGTGTATCTTTGGGTACTCACTTACAATTTCATATATCTCTTCACTTGTCCAAACTTTAGGCGGTAGCATATTCTCTACTCTGTTAGCTTTGAAGTTCTTTTTATCCATTCTAAATTTATGATTAGGATGTAGAAAGCATCGATGACAATCAAACCAAGATATTTTTTTCCCATACTTTAATGAAAATGCTCGTGACTCATCCATACAATGAGGACAAGCCAGACGCCCGGATGTGCTCCAACCTGAAAGCATTCCATACGCAGGAAAATCACTAATAGTCCATAATACAGAAGCAAACATACGAAAATTCCTTTTTCTTGAAATATCGTATGTTTCGACCCCTTCATTCCACAGTGTTTTCAACTCTTCAATCAACGGTTGCAGATAAACATCAATTCCTTGTGTCGGATCATCGGGACCAGGGACGACAACCGTTAGAAACATATATGCATTTTTCATACACATCCATGGAGGTAAGTTATATGGAGTAACAATGATAGGCCATGATGAATATTTACTACCAAATTGACAAAACGGCGAAAATCCATCTGTACATAAACCGAGCCTAACATTACGGCTCTCTGCAGCAAATTCAGGATAAGTCCTATCAAAGTGCTTCCATGCTTCACCATCAGACGGATGTATCAAAGTTCCTTCTTCTGCTGTTCTCACGCTATGCCATCGCATATGACACGCTGTAGCAGAAGATGCATACAGTCGTTGAAGTCTGGGAGTTATCGGTAGATAATGCATTCTTTTATATGGAACTTCTTTTCCTTTCTTTTTCCATGGTTTATATCTATCTTCGTTGCAAAATTTGCATTTTCTAAGATAAGCGTCTTCTTTCCAATACAACATGCAACGTTTAACACATGTATCTATCTTCTGATACGGTAGTCCAAAAGCAGACATAAGTTTTTTCACTTTATAATTACTATCGCACATCAAATTATTAGGCGTCATATGACGTTTTGCAGTTCGTACAATTGCTGTAAATGCAGCTTCTGTAAGATTGAATTTTGATTTCATAGTGATGAACTCAGCGGTTACAGATAATTCGGTTCCGCTTGTACACCCTTCCCACAACGGCCTCTACGCAGAATTCAATAAATCATAAAAAAAAATTGCTTCCTCCGTTGGTTCTTCAGCATTTTCATTCTCATCGCCGCCTTGATCAATGGTGGGAAACATTGATCGTGCTGCATCTTGCACCATATTTTCTATCAGATTGGTCGTTGTATTATCGTTCATCATTGTACTATCGTCCTCTACCACTACAGGGTTAGACGTAGGTTGAACAAGCTCTCCATGACGATCCCATAAGTAATAATTTGACACAAAACCAAATTTATACAAATGTACTTCTACTACATCTGGCTTCCAATGCCTCAAATGTTTGCACTTACTACACGGACATCGAATGTCTAGGTTACTCCGATTATTAGATTTAGCGAATCTAATAAATTCTTGGACACCGTTACAAAAATGTTCCTTTATCGACCCTTTCTTACCGGTACGCGGTTGATACATCCAACTACGATCACGAAAATAATCGAACATTTTCCTGATTTGCAACAAAAATGTTAGAAAATTCGATCAAACACTTTGTATTAATTGAAATCTTGTACAATTTCATTTACAACTACTTCATGTTTTCAGTTTTTTTTGTTTATTTCTTTCTACTTTGACGGCAAGTCTACCTACTTCCCATTACAAATATAATAACGTAAGCATATTTTATAAATCCTTTCAGGTTAAACGGTTCAACAAAATTTCAGCAGCACTTCCCTTTGGTCCCTGTATCATACACAAATGTGTGTACATAGGGAACAAAAAGGAAGTGCAATCGAAATTTTGTTAACCGTTTAAACTGAAATGATTTATAAAATATGGTTACGTTATTATATTTGTAACTTGTCCAATACAAGGACAAATCCAACGAATATTGTATCAGATGAATATAGATTTCCGTTTTATGGAAAAACGAATATCCATATAACGATCATATACAACACTTGTCGGACGGGGCCAAATTTATCTAAGGGGTTCACATAATTAGTCAAAACACATTCAACCTAAGTTTAAAACAAGAAACACACACATCAACTGAAAAATCACGCCTTTTGCGCTTTGGACCTTTTTGCGCTTTAGTAAAAGATGTGCCTTAAACTTCAAAAAAGACCCGTACTTGCGCCTTACGCCTTTTTGCGCCTATGTGCGCGCCTTGACTATATGGCGTCTCCATAATAAGTTTTCATAATTTCAATTTGTAAAGTAACATGACAATTAGTTTTAGTAAGTTTTGATTCATTTTAGTTTAATGTATAAATTATAAAATTAATTTTAGTTAGTTTAAATTTTTGAAAGATAAACTAAGCTTTCAAGTTAATTATTTCAATTCATAAAAAATTCAAAGAGTTGAGTAATATGATTTTCATCACATTTAACAAGATTCTTACCGATCTAAACCTAAATTAAGAACTATTTTGAGTTAACATTTTTAATCAACATTTGATTACTAAATATTATAGTAACAAAACAATTTTTTTTCAATTGCAAGTGCATTCTTTTGGACCGACCATTATTGCATCCGATGGGGACATAACAGTTCATGCATGTAGGCTAGGGACATCGTTGCACCATTTGAATAATAATCAATTTACTACCATTAAACAATTACATTAATTCCATTCATTTTCAAATCATCATACCACACATTCTACATACAACACAATCATCGTATGTCTAATTAAACACGTGATAATCATTGTTTTCAACTTCCTAAATCAATTACATACGTAATATTCATCGATTTTACCCTCCTAATCAATTACACTTATCCCCAAATCAACTCACAACACAACCGTTATCATAAACATCCCTCGAGACAACCAATTTCATATCCATAAACATTCAATTTTGCAAACTCATATAAATTAGCAACCAAAGCCTCTAATTAACCCTAATTAAGCATAAACTAGAGTTAGAAGACATAGAAGAATGAAATCAATACCTTGGAAGTGAAATTGGAGGCTTGGAATCGGAGCAGCAAGAAATGGCGACGGGTAGGGTTTGGGATTGATTTTGGGGAAAAAATATAATGAGGAAGAGGATGGTTCGGCAGTTATTATTCTGCAAATCGAGCAACGGTTTGCGACGGCAAGCGACGGCCGCTTTTTTAGCCGTCGCTAACCGTTGCCCCACCCCGTCGCTACTTAAGCTGCCTTTTGTAGTGTTAGACTGAGATAGTGAACCCATGATGCAAGAAATAGTAGACAGCGGCAAGATTGCAACGATATAGAGCAACATTGAGTCAGACTAAAGTAACAATATTGGAACTGAGACAATAACACAGGAACTGTAATAATTATGGCAATAACTGGTCTAAACATCTCAAACACAATACCTGATCAACATTATTATCACATAATATAAACAATAGAAAATAAAGGCACAGACAGATTATACATAAAAGTAAGTCAAAATTTATTAAGGAAAACTGAATGCTCAACATGTTTTACTCCTTGGGGTTCAGCTCTTATCATCTACATGCACTAATAAAATAGACTCAATGTAAATAGGACCATCTCCTATTAATGTTACCTCCACTGCATCTATATTTAAACATGCTCACATTCGCACCCTCACTTGAGCTAAGCTAAGAGCTACATTAAGGATGACCAACATAGTCTAATGAAGGTAAAAGCTAGCAACGGTTTTGCCGAGTAATATCTCAAGCTTCTTGCAAAGAGAAAATATGATCATCCGTCCTCTGCATTGTACTAAAGTTGAACACCTGCGAGCACTTGAAGTCATAAATGCAGTGTCCATTAAAGTCACTGACATCAGAGGCTGATAACATACAAACAACGAGACACCGTAACAAATTAAAATCACATGATCACCAATGCCACCTACTACTACAAACCATCCCATTCTAGCCAAGTCTGCCTTCAATATCCACGTCCACCACTTGTGCAGAAGGCAATGATATCTACATTAAAACGTTCGCAATTTATGCCTAAAGAATAAACAAATAAAATATTATCGAAACAATGATGGATTTCTTTTCAAACTGAGGGCTGCTTTTCCGATCAAAAAGCAAAGTTATCTAACGTTAAAAGGATTTTTGCTGTTTGAAAGGAAAAAAAATGAAAATTCAATTTAACAGAGTAAACATCTATGATTTAAAAGCAATAATGGCTAAATGTACATTTTCACTTTAACTTCAAAAAAAAAAAAAAAAAAAAAAAAAAAAAACACACACACACTCAACGAACATCAAGATGAAAAATAACAAATACAGTATGTTATAAATTAAAATTTGCACGCTCGGAGTCACCGGTCCTAGGCCAAGGCAATTTCATCTTTGAATTATGTGATAGATGTGAATGAGCACTTGACAAACGTCCCAACCTCAAATCAACTGTATAAAAAATTTAAGTGCAATCATGTATAAAAAAATCAAAGTGCAATCATGCAGGATACAATAATAATATATGCTTTCAACTGACGTAAAAAATATATGCTTTTAGCATGTAGGATACAAGAATTATAAAATTCAAACAACAAAGGTCCATGGTGATTTTTTCAAATAGGCGTCACACAATATATGTATGTACAGATAAACACACATGTACAAGGATGCAAGTAATTCATGATTCCTCTGCTAAAAATGAGACTGGCCAATTCAACAAAAAGAAATTTAATAATCATCATGAAACTAGTAGTAGTGGTAAACACCTGCAAGAAATTAGAACAATAACAATGATTTCTTTTTAATAACATATAGTGTTACTGCATTTTTATAAAGGATGGGATACATTTTAACAAATATTTTCAAGTTCATTTATCAAATACACCTACTGTGCAACAATATGACATCAATAGATTACTCATTAAATATGATGAAGTCTTCTTTGAACCCTACACCTATCCACCAAAGCATAATCATGGTTATATAACAAATGTTAAAATGTTTACTTGAAATCAATTAAAATAGGTGAAATAGTTTGCTTGAAATTAGTTGGAGAAACCATATTTGATAGGCAAAAAAAGACTGTAATTTATAGACACGGTGCATACCTACTCCAAACCCAATAAGTCCTAAAAGAAGAAAGTATGACGTTAAAGCTGGAAGAACTTTTCAATTAAGTGCAAGACAATTTTTCCCCTAATCAACTGTATAAAAAAAAATTGGTCTTATTTTAGCATTACTTGAAAAAAAAAATAGTTGTCGTTTCCCCAATCATGAAATACAAAATTAATGAATTATATACTCCGCTACAAAATCAAAAGTAATTTTTAATATTAAGACGTTTATATTGTTTATATCAAACTATACAACTGCCTTAAATAACGTTGACAGATCTATGCTACCGACATTGGAAATTTGGCTTATAACCAATGATTATTTTAAAATTCCTTTTTTTTCTTAAGCATACGAACTTCAGAAAATTAAAATGAAATAAATTCCAAACTTGAAAAACTTCAAAGATAAGATTGGAGCCTCCAACCACACATCAAAAAAAGCATAATGCTTATCACAATGTATTTAAAATGATGCTGAAGATGCAAGCTAAGTGTAGTTAACATTGAACATCACTCATTCCATTTTTTAATATATAGAGAGAAAGACACATGCATATGTATCATGCTCTATGCTTTCGAACTTGCATACAGAATGTTTACGTCGTGACTTTTCCAAAGAAATTTGAACATGTACATATCGCATTATCTAATGAATAGTACAAAAGAATTAAACTATCATATACAGCATGGTCAATATTGTTTCATAATGGAAACCGGTACGCTTAAGCTCATTTCTTTTTAAAATAATATTGCTAACATCTCATTTGTGCTTATTTTAAACCATGGAATACACGAAAATTTCAAATGATCGTGCCAAACAAAGACCAAAACGGTAATAATGACCAAATATTAAGTACGTAATGATGCACCACATAATCCTCTTTTACCTAATGAACTAGTAAAAAACAGTAGAGCTACATATACACCTAATCACCTATCACTTCACATTTTACACAGACAACCCAAAAATGGAAGCAAAAATAAAACCTGCATTGTATCAACTGTAGCAGCGTTAGTATTTTCAATTTTTGCATGACTGCATTATCAAAGAAAATTCTACGAAGTATGTTAGGCCCATTTATCTATCTAATTAGTTTTTCTTCCTAATAAAGGGAACATACAATTTAAACAAAATACTAGTGCATTTGTTATTGTTTATCACATTACAAAGTTCTGAGGTTTATTATTATTAACCTATGAGTTAAAAATATGGTATATTGATCTCTTGAAAAATAAATCCCACCTGAAATAGAGTTGAACCATTTTAGACACACAAATTCTGGAAAACGCCTGTTAAAAGCATATTAAAAGCATAACAAAAGGAACACACAAACACTGGAAAATCGTTAGCCTAAAGGCCAATTATTTTATGAATCATTATCGAGTATATTTAAATCCAAAGCAAAGCAAGTACTAGAAAAAGCACGAAACATAGAGAAATTGAGAGAAATTACCTTATAACAGTTGAAACAGAAGTAGCTCGAATCAAAAATAAACCCTAACCGATGTCGAAAAGGAGTCATTGTTAAATTAAAAACTTAATGAACTAGTTCAATTGAATCGACGGAGGTATGAAAGAAAGAAAACGTTGCAATTTTACATGAGTCTTTTTTAAGATCAACGAAAATTGGAGAAGAGGAATTGAGCGGCCAGAAAATGATTAGGGTTGTTTACCACGTTCGCTTTGCTTTGGGCTTTGGTTTTTCAATTTTTGATGTGGGCTTAAAACGGGGAAAACAAGAAAAAACTGTTTTCAGTTTTCTTTGCTGAGCCTGTTTTGAAAAATGATAATTTTTGAAAATGAATTTTTCAAAATAGCAAAGGGAACATGTTTTCAGTGATTTTCAAAATTAAAAACTAAAAATGAACCGAAAATGACAAACCAAACGCACCCTTGTTTTTGTCCATTTCGTCCATTTCAGCGCCATTTTGGCCTCAACGCTTATTTCATTGATTTCAACCGCTCCATCATTGGAATCCCAAGGGAGATTTCATAATCTATACTGGCAAAATGGTTTCTTCCTGATTAAGTTTGAAGATCCAAATGACTGTAACAGAGTTTAAAAAATGGTCCATACTTATTTGACGGTAAATCCATCATTATAAGAAGATACTCTCTACCAATTGAAATCGACAGAAACCATTTTGCATCTATGCTTATTTGGATCAGAATTTCTAGTGCCTGTCCAAGCTTATTGAATCAATAAGTATTAAGCGCAATGATAATTAAAAAATCTCTTAAACTTGATCATTTTTTTATTAGGCTTTTGTTAATTCAATTTGGGTTCAGTTAATCTACCTAGGATGATGTTTATTCTACACTATTCTTCACAAAGAGTCATAATAGTTTCAGCAACTCCTGCTAGCTATGCGTGGTCTCGGTCCAGTAAAACGTCTCAAGAAATAAAAAACATTTGTTTAGGACTTTTTTTTGTTTACTTACATGCAGCAAACTTTGTTAGAGAATATACTAGAAGATGTGTTACCTTTATTTGACTGTATTGATTTGGGTTTATATTTGGTATTGAATTATTTATTATAGTTAACCCAAATAAGCTCTAGAATATGCTTATCTAGAATGTCTTTTAGATAAGAATAAACTATGTATAAATAGAGGCAAGAATTGACAATGTAAAAACAAAACATCTTTTGTAATATCAATCGATAAAGCATGTAACGACCCGTATTCTACGCGTCGAAGGATCGTAGAATATTTATTTCTTTCACATTCGAAGTCGTATGGTAATGTAACTTTGGGAGACGACTATTAGGGTCATTTCCCATGTTCATGATTTTTAGCGATTTTTAAATGACTGTTTTGCCCCTAGCTTATCTTGTTTTGGCCATAACTTTTGATTGGAAAGGAGTTTTGACCTAAACCCACTTCCATTAGATCAGGATGATGGTTTACCTTTCCGTAGAGTGGTCACATTAGCCAAACGGACTCACCGTTTGGGAGATATGGCTGAAACAAGTTTCTGATGGTGAAAAACAGCTTAACCGGGCCTAATTTGGGTGATTAGTGAGTGGGCCCATAACCCATTTTGGGATTAGGGTTATGGGGAGGCTGATAGGGTTAGAAAATTCAGTTTCTATCATTTTCAAGCCGCCACTTTTTGTTCCTTCAAGTTTAGCCATGGCCTCCACTTTCTAAAACACCCCAAATCACCTCCTAATCGCTAATTAAGCCAAATCAACATCAAATCAAAGCGGATTAGCACAAGAATCGAGGTAGAACTGCTATATAGCTTTGGGAATAGTGCCAAATAGAGAATTATTTCAGATTTGGTAAATTGTTTGTGGCTAAGGTGAGTGATTTGCAAGGTTTCTCATTAACTATGGTCAATTAAGGATAATTAGTGTTAATTAGCTAATTTAAGCATGATTAAATTCTGGAAAAATATTTAAAAATTTCGAAATATTGTTTTAGGCCTCTGTTAGAAAATTTAGATAATTTGGTTAAGTTTTACTAATCCTATCATTAGTTTTGCTTAAACATGCTTAAGGGAAAATATGGGGTTTTGGCTATGTTTGATCCGTTTTAACTTATCAAATTGATGTTTTGATGTTTATGGTCGTTTCTACATGTTGCTATGACTGTATGGTATGCTTTGTGATTGATTAAAATAGTTAGATTGGTCGAGAATGTCATCGTATGGCGTAAAACAGTCGCTGGAAAGAAGTGCAGGAAATTGCCCGAACCGGATCGGATCGGAGGAGGAAAGCACGATCTGACCCGCTTGCCTGAAAGCTCCACGATCCGACCTGCTCGCTTGGAAGCTCCACGATCCGACCAGCTCGCCTGGAAGCTCCACAATCCGACCCGCTCGTCAGAAGCTCTCCGACCCAACCCGTTTAGCCAGCTCCGAACCGAACCAGTAGGGGAGGCTGTATGATGACCATGTCTGATCCGAACCATGATACCCGACCCGACCCGATGCACCATGGAGGAGCTTGAGGAATTCGACCCGATCCGAGGTGATAAATGCCACGAGCCGAACCGAAGAGCTTAGGCTTGAGGTGTGGACCACAAACTGAACCAGGAGCACGATCTGAGGCAAGGGAAAGTGAAGAACCGAACCGATCTGGAGGTGAAGACCAAAACCCGAGATGCAAAGGTAGTCCAAGTGGGAGGTTTGTACTCAGAATCCAGTTAGGAACCAACAAGTTAACTTCATGAGTTGGGCTTTGCTGCTGGACTTGTGCTAAGGGGTTGTCTATGTCTATGACTTTGGATCACTATGTATGGGAGGTACGTGGACAGATTCAGGGCCACAGTGGTCTACGTACGACTAGTGGGCTATGGACCAATGAAGTGGGGTCATTTGAAAAGGTTTGGTCATGATCCCAAGGGATAAGCTTGGTGGTAGCAGTAGTTGTACAAGTCGAACTTCGTCATTATCTCGATGGGTCTAGTGATCAAAGCGGTGGATATCGTATGCTTTATGCACTGAGTGAGAGATGTGGGGATGGTTGTTATGCTTGATTTGTTTGCCATTACTATGACATGCACACCCCCACCCCGTATTATTTACACCATATTTTAGTGGCACCTTAGAGTATTGTACAGTATGTAGTGCTAACTCTTTGGTTGTAGGTCCAGGTTCAGGTATGGTTTGGTATACCCGTTATTGTTCTGTTTTGCTTCTTATCCCTCATACCAGACTTTTGTATGACCCAGAGTTTTATGTCTTTTCTTATTACTCTGGGTGCTCTCACGAGCAGACTAGAGACAGGTTAGCTGGAGGAGCACGAGTAGCTGTACCGAAGACGAGCAGGAAGCTTTCACGTATGATATATATATATATATATATATATATATTCTCCCTGTGTCGCGACTGGTCACTACTTTGGGCATTAGTAGTGTACATTTCCTTTCTTTTGCTTTGGAGATAGTTTTAAAGTTGCAATAATGATGATGTGGAACATAAGCTGCATTTGGATTTTCCACTGCCATGATGTTTAGTTTCAGCTTATGCACTGTCTCACCTGTTTTATGTCAAGTATGTTATTATATTTTATTACTTGCGATGTGAGACATTCTACAGGTTCTTTGTTAGTTCACTAGTAAGTCCTTTTCTTTTCCCTTTCTTTGGCGACCGTCCCGTGCCGATTGGACATCGGCACAACATATTTTCATAGGAAGTGTCGGCTGGTGCGGGGCGGGCCGTCACATTTGGTATCAGAGCTCTAGGTTGCGTAGTTAACCTAGGGAAAGACACCAGGGAGAGATAATACGTATATGAAAGCGCATATTTGTGATTATTTTGGTTTTCAAAAGCTATATATATACACTATTAGTATATCTAAGGATGAAGTCGCACTGCACTGGCACCACTATGGAGATGGTTAATAGTTTTCTCTTTACAGATTTAACGATGAGCCGATACGCAAGGCGTGCCAGTAGAGGAGCCAATAATGGGAATGTTGCTGATATGAGGACGATGTTTACTGATCTCATGAGGGAGATGCTTAGAGATGTTCATAGGGCAACTCCTAATGCTGGTAATGGTGGTGGTCCAGTGGTGCAGGCGGCTAGGGTCGATTTCGCCAAGCTGAACAAGGATTATACTAGTCTTGGTGGGAAGCCATTCCACGGAACGGAGTCGGCCACAGATGTTTTGGATTGGTTGGATAGCTGCGAGCGTATCTTCGAAGACTTGAGTATCGAGGATGTGATGAAGAGAAGGCTAGCATCCCGTCAGCTGCAAGGATGGGAAATGAATTGGTGGAATGCTATAAAGGAAGCTACTCCCGAAGTTCAGAGTACTTGGGATCAGTTTAAGGTTCGCTTTAGTAGTAAGTTCATTCCAGCTGCTCAAAAGTCAGAGCTGTTTAAGAAATTCTTGGAACTCAAGCAGAATGGCAGAGCTATCTCGGAGTATATTGCCGAATTCGACACTTTGTCGAAATATGGGTTATCCCTAATAGATACCGCCAAGAAGAAGAACGAGAAGTTCATAACTGGCTTGGATGGATACTTGGGGAAAACTCTTATTAACCACATCGATGAGACGTTTGAATCGATTGTGGGGAAAGCTTTAAGATCTTAAAGTCTTTACCCTAAGTCGAAGACTGGGATCGCATCTGCAGAGGAGCCAAAACCTTAAGCAAGCGGTGGAGGCAAGAGTGGTTCTCAGAATAAGAGGAAGCAAAACCAGAATAAGGATGGCCAGAAGAAGAAGAAAGATGTTGAGTGCTTTATCTATGGCAAGAAGGGCCACTATGCTAGTAATTGTCGAGCAAAGCCAGCAGACAGGAAGTGCTTCAACTGGGGCCAAGTGGGACATCACAAGGACAAGTGTCCGCAACCCCCTAAAGAAAAGCAGAGGGTGAAAGCATATGCCCTTAATGCTATTCCTTCTTCGTCGAATGCCCCAACTGTGGCGGAGAAAGGAAAGAATGTCGTCATTCAAGGTATGATTTCTCTTTATGATGTTCCTGTTAGAGTTTGGTTTGATACCGGAGCTTCCAGTTCCTTCATATCTAGTGACCTTGTAGTTAGGTTGGGATTGGAGCCTGAGATTGTCGATAGACCTTTAGTAGTGACGAACTCGATTGGTGGTTCGACTAGCCTTAGCATGATTTTCGTAATGTGGTCTTATCGAGTCATGAATGCATGTTTGTTTGTGATTGCTTTGTTTTGGTCTTTACTGGGTTTGGCATTATTTTGGGAGTCGATTGGCTCCAAAGGTACGTGGTGGTGGGAGACTGTGAGGGCTTTTTGGTGAGCGGATGATGGGCAGAGGGTAGTGTTTGGTAGTCTACCTAGTGATGGGGTAATGGCTAGTTTTCTAAATTCCCTCGACATCCCACATGATGAGTTGTCAGGTTTTCCCGTGGTTAGCCAGTATTCGGACGTCTTCGAGGAAGTGACCGGGCTTCCATCACATCGAGAGATTGAGTTCCGTATTGATTTAGTGAAAGATGCCAGACCTATAGTGATGCCACTTCGTCGTATGGCGCCAAGGAAGCAGCGAGAGCTCGGGGTGCAAGTAAGCGATCTTTTGAAGAAGGGATTTATCAGAAGAAGTGTTTCTGAGTGGGGAGCACAGTTGTGTTTGCTACCAAGGCAGATGGTTCCCTTCAATTGTGTGTGGACTACCGCGAGCTGAATAAGGCGACGAGGAAGAATAAGTATCCTCTACCGTTGATAGATGATTTGTTTGATTAGTTGAGTGGTGCGAGAGTATTATCCTAGTCGGATCTCGCGACAGGTTTTCATCATCTTAGAGTGGAAGCCGAGAGTGTAGCTAAAACGACATTTCGGACGCCGTCTGGATTTTATGAGTGGTTGGTCATGCCATTTGGGTTGACTAATGCGCCAGCATATTTTGTGGATCTTATGAATAGGGTATTCAGAGATCAGTTGAATAAGTTTGTTCTTGTGTTCATGGACGATGTACTTGTTTATTCGAGGACAGAGGAAGAACACAAGGAACACTTGAGGATGGTGACGGATATGTTGAGAAAACACCAATTGAAAGCAAAGTTTTCTAATTGTCACTTCTGGAGAAGGGAAGTGAGATTCTTGGGCCATGTCTTTTCAGAGAATGGTATTGTCGTGGATCCTGCGAAGGTGGCTACGGTACAAGATTGGTCTACGCCCAGAATGCAACGGACATAAGAAGTTTCTTGGGGTTAGCTGGATATTATCGTAAGTTTATCCAAGACTTCTCCAAGATAGCAGCACCGTTGACTTAGTTGACCAAGAAGAATCAAGCCTTCGTCTAGGACGAAAAGTGCGAGAATGCATTTAAGGGTCTAAAGAGAAAGTTGACATGTGCACCAGTGTTAGTCATTCCTAAGGGGAATGAAGAGATGGCGGTATACACGGATGCATGTGGTTCCAGACTAGGTGTCTTATTGATGCAAGGAGGCAGGGTTGTAGCTTATGCAAGTCGGCAATTGAAACCGCATGAGAAAAGATACCCTACCCATGATTTGGAATTAGCAACGATCATATTCGCATTGAAGATGTGGAGACATTACCTCTTGGGAGAAAGATTCGAGTTGTTTACTGATCATAAGTCATTAAAGTATCTTTTCTCTCAAAAGGATCTAAATCTCCGACAACAATGATGCTTAGAATTCTTGGCTTCCTACGATTTCGAAATCGCATACACACCAGGAAAGGGCAATGCGGTAGCTGATGCATTGAGCCGAAGACATGCCAGTCTTGGGGCTATGTTTCTAGAATGGAAGTAACTGGAGTACATCGCGGGGTATGATTTCAGACCAAAGTGCAAATTGGATCCAGAAATGTTAGCAAGTTTGACGATCATACCCACTTTGATTGAGCGGATTGGTTCCGGTCAGGGGAACGATCCTAAACCTATTGGAAATCATCTCAAAGTTAGAGATGGGAATCGACGGAGAGATGAACAAGTATGGGCCTGATCGAGATGGATGTCTTAGAAAGAATGGAAGACTAGTTGTACCCAATGTCAATGGAATGAGAGATGAAGTGCTTAGAAAATGTCATCACTCAAAACTGACTATAAACCCTGGTGGTAACAAGACGTACCGAGACATGAAGCAGACCTACTACTGGGAAGGGATGAAAAGAGACGTTGGGAAGTTTATATCCAAATGCATGAATTGCCAGCTAGTTAAAGCTGAGCAAAAGAAGCCTAGTGGTTTGTTGCAACCATTAGAGATTCCAGAATGGAAATGGGAACAAGTCTCAATGGATTTCATTGATGGGTTACCAAGGACTAGATCGGGTCATGATAGAATTTGGGTGATTGTAGACCGATTGACCAAGAGTGCAAGATTTATACCCGTCAAGTCGAATAGAATGGCAGCTAAGTTAGCTGAACTCTATGTAAAGTGGGTAGTGAGATTTCATGGAATACCCAAAGGCATTGTGAATGACCGAGATCCGTTGCTCACTAGTGGATTTTGGAAGAGCTTATAAGAGGCGTTAGGATCAGAATTACATCTCAGTACCGCGTATCATCCTCAAAACAATGGTCAGACAGAGAGGGTGAATCGAGTGTTAGAAGATCTCTTAAGAGCTTGCATATTGGACTTTGTTGGGTCATGGGATGAACATTTGCATCTAGTAGAGTTTGCATATAATAACAGTTACCAATCTAGTATTGGCATGGCTCCATTTGAAGCTTTGTTGGAAGACCGTGTAACTCACCGTCATGTTGGTTAGAAACTGGTGAGAAGTTTGTGCTTGGACCAATTGTGATAAGAGAAACTTCAGCTAAGATTAAGGTTGTCCAACAGCGAATGAAGGCTTCCCAAGATAGGCAGAAAAGTTATGCCGATAAGAGGAGAAGAGAATTAAAGTTCTCCATTGGCGACTTGGTGTTTGTCAAGATTTCTCCGTTGAAAAGCGTGATACGATTTGGCAGGAGACGCAAGTTAGCACCAAGATTTGTTGGTCCATTCCCAGTTCTTGAGAAAATTGGGAATTTGGCATATAAAGTTGAATTACTAGAGAAGATGGTAGAAGTTTACAATGTGTTTCATGTTTCCCAGTTAAGGAAGTTCGTACACGACCCAAATGTGACTATTTCACCTGATCTGTCGGATGATATCGAAGTTGAAACCGAGGCGGTTGGGAACCGCAGGCCTATGCGTATTGTTGGGAACGATACGAAGTAGCTTCGAAGGAAGGCAGTGAAATTAGTCAAAAGTTCAGTAGCGTGGGAATGAGAATGACTGTACTTGAGAGACAGAGGAGGGCATTAGGAAGACGTATCCAGAACTCTTCGCCTGTTAAGATTCCAGTTTCGATTTACTCTTTTTACATGCTAGGATAGGTTTGTTTTATTTGTTTCACATGTTTGATTGTTGCATATGATTGGCAGGCATGCGGGATCCTTTGTATGTTTTGGGTTAAGGAATTTCGGGGATGAAATTTCTTGGAGGGTAGGGGGGAATGTAACGACCCGCATTCTACACATCGAAGGATCGTAGAATATTTATTTCTTTCAAATGCGAAGTCGTATGGTCATGTAACTTTGGGAGACGACTATTGGGATCATTTCCCATGTTCATGATTTTTACCGATTTTTAAATGACCGTTTTGCCCCTAGTTGATCTTGTTTCGACCATAACTTTTGATTGGAAAGGAGTTTTGACCTGAAACCACCTCGATTAGATTCGAATGATGGTTTACCTTTCCGTAGAGTGGTCATATTAGCCAAACGGACTCACAGTTTGGGAGGTATGGCTGAAACAAGTTTCAGATGGTGAAAAACAGCTTAACCGGGCCTAATTTGGGTGATTAGTGAGTGGGCCCATAACCCGTTTTGGGATTAGGGTAATGGGGAGGCTGATAAGGATAGGAAACTCAGTTTCTATCATTTTCCAACCGCCACTTTTTGTTCCTTCATGTTTAGCCATGGCCTCCACTTTCTAAAACACCCCAAATCACCTCCTAATCGCTAATTAAGCCAAATCTACATCAAATCAAAGCGGATTAGCACAAGAATCGAGGTAATACTACTGTATAGCTTTGGGAACAGCGCCAAATAGAGAATCATTTCAGATTTGGTAAATTGTTTATGGCTAAGGTGAGTGATTTGCAAGGTTTCTCACTAATTATGGTTAATTAAGAGTAATTAGTGTTAATTAGCGAATTTAAGCATGATTAAATTCTAGAAAAGTATTTAAAAATTTCAAAATATTGTTTTAGGCCTCTGTTAGAAAATTTGGATAGTTTGGTTAAGTTTTACTAATCCTATTATTAGTTTTGCTTAAACATGCTTAAGGGAAAATATGGGGTTTTGGCTATGTTTGATCCGTTTTAACTTACCAAAATGATGTTTTGGTGTTTATGGTCGTTTCTACATGTTGCTATGACTGTATGGTATGCTTTGTGATTGATTAGATTAGTCAGATTGGTCGAAAACGTCGTCGCATGGCATAAAATAGTCGCTGGAAAGAAGTGTAGGAAATTGCTTGAACCAGATCGGATCGGAGGAGGAAAGCACGATCCGACCCGCTCACCTGGAAGCTCCACGATCCGACCCGCTCGCCTGGAAGCTCCACGATCCGACCCGCTCGCCAGAAGCTCTCCGACCTGACCCGTTTAGTCACCTCCGAACCGAACCAGTAGGGGAGGCTGTATGATGACCATGGCCGATCCGAACCATGATACCCGACCCGACCCGATGCACCATGGAGGAGCTTGATGAATTCGACCCGATCCGAGGTGATAAAGGCCACGAGCCAAACCGAAGAGCTTGGACTTGAGGTGTGGACCACAAACCAAACCAGGAGCACGATCTGAGGCAAGGCAAAGTGAAGAACCGAACCGATCCGGAGGTGAAGACCAAAACCCGAGATGCAAAGGTAGTCCAAGTGGGAGGTTTGTACTCAGGATCCAGTTAGGAACCAACGAGTTAACTTCATGAGTTGAGCTTTGCTGCGGGACGTGTGCTAAGGGTTTGTCGATGTCTATGACTTTGGATCACTATGTATGGGAGGTACGTGGATGAATTCAGGGCCACAGTGGTCTAGGTACGACTAGTGGGCTATAGACCAATGAAGTGGGGTCATTTGAAAAGGTTTGGTCATGATCCCATGGGATAAGCTTGGTTGTAGCAGTAGTTGTACAAGTCGAACTCCGTCATTACCCCTATGGGTCTAGTGATCAAAGTGGTGGATATCGTATGCTTTACGCACTGAGTGAGAGATGTGAGGATGGTTGCTATGCTTGATTTGTTTGCCATCTCTATGACATGCACACCCCCACCCCATATTATTTACACCTTATGTTAGTGGCACCTTAGAGTATTGTACAGTATGTAGTGCTAACTCTTTGGTTGCAGGTCCAGGTTCGGGCATGGTTTAGTATAGCTGTTATTGTTATATTTTGTTGCTTATCGCTCATACCAGACTTTTGTTTGACCCAGAGTTTTATGTCTCTTCTTATTACTCTGGGTGTTCTCACGAGAAGACTAAAGACAGGTTAGCTGGTGGAGCACGAGTAGTTGTACCGGAGACGAGCATGAGGCTTCCACGTATGAAAAATATATAGATATTCTCCCTGTGTCGCTGTTGGTGACTACTTTGGGCATTAGTAGTGTACCTTTCCTTTCTTTTGCTTTAGAGACAGTTTTAAAGTTGTAATAATGATGATGTGGAACATAAGCTGTATTTGGATTTTCCGCTGCCATCATGTTTGGTTTCAGCTTATGCATTGTCTCACCTGTTTTATGTCAAGTATGTTATTATATTATTTTATTCCTTGTGCTGTGAGACATTCTACAGGTTCTTTGTTAGTTCACCAGTAAGTCCTTTTCTTTTCCCTTTCTTTGGCGACCGTCCCGTGCTGATTGGACATTGGCATAGCGCATTTTTATGGGAAGTGTCGACTGGTGCGGGGTGGGCCGTCACAAAGCAATGACAATGTGGTCTTTTATGTTTTACAGTTTAATCTCTCTCTTCTCTCTTCATTAGATTCTAAATGGTATTAGAGTTTGGTTATACAGAGAGATAGAGAGAGTCGAGATTGGAAGATTACAGACTTTGGATCTGTTACAGACTTTGAAGCTAACATGTTATAGTGAGAGGGTTGTTGTTAACTAGGTAAAAAGGATTTCTTCTGATTTTCCACTGTCTCCTTAATCAGTTCGCTTGTTGTCGTGGATCTATTATTTGCGTTCAGATAATGTTATCATTTATTTGCGGATCTGTTATATTTTATTTTTCTCTTAGTGTTTTTAGTGTATTCTGTCATTTCTTCTTTGTTAGTTTTGAGACCTGTTACTTGTTAGTGGTGATTGTAATAGATGATTATTGTTGGTGAGTTTGAGATATGTAATTTGTTGTTGATGATTGTAGTAGACGAGCGTTGTTGGTAATTTTGAGATCTATTATTTGTTGTTGGTAAAAAAATTAAAGGAAAAAAAAGAAAGAAAAAAATTGTGTGACTTGTAATATCTTGATGATTCTTGAATCTAGTTATGGCAGTTTGAGTTTGTTTGGGTAATAACAGGAGTTTGTTTGCTGGATTTAAGGGACTAGTTTGTGATGTGGAGGCAAGGAGAGTTTGATTGTGGTGAAGCAATCGTGCAATTGATGGTTAGATGGGTGATTGTGGTTGATCGGTTGTCAACTTCAGTTTGATGATGGTAGAGGAAGGTGATGTTAATAGCATGGGTATATGAGGCAGTATGTGGCAGAATTGGAAGTGGGTTGTATATTTTCAAATTTAGTTGGATCTGTTGATCCTTGATGGATAAGCGATGATCGTTGATTGAAAGCTGCGTTGGTGCTTGTTTGGAGTCAGGTTTGTTTGTAGGCTATTTGTTGATGGTCAGGTTGATTGTGGTGCTTTAGTGCGGTGGAAGTGTGTTTGCTTGGTATCGGGAGTGTGATTGTTGTTGATGGTTAATGAGGATTGCGAAGATTGTTCCAGGTAGAAGCAGTTTGGTTTTGTAATGATGAATGTGACAGTTTGGTGAATTGAGATAAAAGTGATGGATAAATTGAGTTGTTAAAGAGTAGCATTAATTTGAAGATGTTTATTGTTCGTTTGATGTCTGTATCGGTAACCAAGTTTATTAGGAGGGCTATTGACGTTGATTGAAGGTGGTAGATGGTATTGTAAGGTACGTTTGGAGGATGCAAACATATGCTGATTCACCCCTTTTGATTTCGTTTTGTTTTCATTTGATATGTTTGGGGGATGCAAACATATGCAAACTCATCCCATTTTGGTTTATTTTGTTTTCTTTGTATGTTTGGGGGATACAAACATACAAACACATCCAGAACCAGTTTTGTCATGCGGTCGCTCAGATCTTTTGCTTACCGATCAGATTGAAGATAGTTGAGCTGTTTGGAGTTCCAAATTGGAGTTTATGAGTTGTTTGGAGTTGTAGTTGAATGTCTGATGATTTTTGTTTGGTGTTACTCTCTAACAATATTGAATGGTTGCTCGATCTTGCTACTATTCAGTTTGCAGCTTCTATTTGGAAAACTCATGATTTTTCGCATCGTTAGTTTGAGGGGGGATGTTAGAGAATATGATATGTTACTTTTATTTGACTGTATCGATTTGGGTTTATATTTGGTATTGAATTATTTATTATAATTGATCCTAATATGCTTTAAAATATGCTTATCTAGAATGTCTTTTAGATAAGAATAAACTATGTATAAATAGAGACAATGATTGGCAATGTAAAAAAAATATCTTTTGTAATATCAATCGATAAAGCAATAACAACATAGTCTTTTATGTTTTACCATTTAATCTCTCTCTTCTCTCTTCATCAAATTCTAACAAACTTGAGTTTCTTCGACAACATAGGATGTGAAAATTAGATCTTCACGTTTGCGCTCCATTCCCATAGTCCACAACCACATGAAAATAGCAGTCGTCATATCTGTTCTGGAGAGTACACGATGTTGGAGCAGTTCTCCCTGCTGTAAAGATTATTTAATAAATTTGGCATTTCAAGTAAACTTATATTGGCACAAGGAACTCTGAATAAAGTATGAATGTTCACACTTCATTTACTAAAGAATTTGTTATTTGGCTAGTATATTAAGTAATATTAACAACCACAACAACAATAATAATCTTAATGTCCATATGCACAGCTCCATATCTGTTATGGAATTTAGTGTCATTTACTGTTGCATACTTTTTCTTTGTGATTTTGTTTTAATTAGGATTTGCTTTATAAAAAGATTTGTTTTTGACATATATTTTAAATTGCACTTATAAATTGGAGATGTATCGTGTCTTCTCCAAAGTAGCAGACCAGGAAATTGCAATGATTTTTTCTTTTGAGACGGATTGCTATCATGTTTTATTATTTATTCAATGGTAAGAGAATATCTATCGAAACTCCCGGTTGAATAAATATAATATGCTAATTACTCTCTCTGAACATAAATACATTGAATTATGTCACTGCCTCTTCTAGCTATAGTACTAAACTAGTCTTGTTGTCTGTGCAGTTAAAGAGCTCAGCGGGTCTAATGCGTTGGAGGTGCAAAAATTTGTAGCAGGGATAAAGCGAGGAAATTACGGGATATATCTGATTAGTTTAAAATAGCATATAAAAGTCGTATTTAATGCTTTTACAAGTATGCAAATGATAAATAAATACAAGATTAACATTCTATTTAAGTATAATTAGTACATTCTTAATTTTAAATAAAAGCATGTACAAATATATGTAAATAAATTTAAACTCTTATTTGGTTTGTTTAAGTTTAATAGAATATATAGTATTTTCTATCCAAAAAAATATATGTCAAAAAATTCTATTGTAATACCAATTTTATGGATTTTATAATGAGAAAATGTTCATTCTCAAGTCAATTTTTTTTTTACAAAAGATATAGCGCAAATAACGGAATATAGTTGAGATAATGAGATATATCAGGAATATCAGAATATAGCGGGATCAAAGCGGAAAGATTATTTAGAGACTATTTGTAAATACTATAGCAGTAGAAATCCGCTACATGATATAACAGGGATATGGTAGGGTAATAGCAGGGCATAAAATGCACAGCTTGTAGTTGTTGATGTTACAAATGGATAAGTAGAACATTTTATATTAATCATAATAACAACTTCTAAAATGAACATGTCTTGCGTGTATAAATGCAATCCAACATGAATTGTGGTGATGATCTAGCTTTATGTATTGGTAAGTATATTTATTACTTTAGGATTAGCCACTTCTAAAATAAACATGTCTTGCTCTAGTTTTCTTTCAAATTATATCTAATAAAGATTAATTTGCGCAAATACCAAATGCAGACAAAATATCAAGTAAAAATTGAAGAATTGGAAGATCAAAGTATAGAAATTTCATATAAACTCGAGGAAGAAACATTTGATATGTTCACTGATGCTATAGCTAAAAGGAGGGATCATATACCCTATTATGGAAATATTTCTGGTGTAAATATTTATACTTTGAGGGAAACATTACTTTAATTAGTTAAAATGTTGAAATTGGTGTAATATTCGATGAAATGCAGAGATACAAAGATACCATTTATAGCATCAACAAAGTAGAAGCACTGACTAGAGCAAAATTGGAGTAAAAGGTAGAGCGTCAAAATGGAGAAATTCAAATGCCAAAAAAAGTGTGGACAACTTTTTGAGATGTTACGACAGTGGTTTGATGAAGAGCCAAATGATCTTCGTGAGAGTTAATTTTCTTATTCGTAGTAACATTTTTTACAATGTCATGTGTCATGAACATATTATTGTATCGTTTAGGCATATGAGAACTTGATCAACGTTATGTTCACTTTGTAATATCAATTAGATATTTGAAATTAATTGACGAAGAATGATTTTATTTTAATCTTTTTATTGGAATTTATACAGTTAAGAAATAAGTCTATTTGTTTTATGTTTAATATGATGAAATAGAACATGATAATAATATATTAAAATTACTTCAGAAAAGGCATACAGTGGACGTAGGAAAGTCGTAAGTAAATTTAATTTCAATGCACTAAAAATCATGGAGACGGCATAGGGAAACGTGAAAAATAATGGTGTAGGTGAACCATAGATAAATAATTGGCATAGAAAAGTCGTAAGAAACGTAAGACGTATAAATGGCATGGGAAAAAAGTACGGAAAAAATGCCATAGGAAAGACATAGGAAAATAGATGGCGTAGGGATGACGTAGGAAATGTTAGATGTAAATATGTCATAGGAAAATCATAGTAAATCATGTTGTAAGAGAAACATAGGTAGATAATGATATGGCTATGGCGTAGGAAACACCCTCGCGGATGGTATAGGTATGACGTGGGTATATTGTTACCTATGCTGGTTTTACCCATGTCAATGTTGTTATAGGGGATATGTAGCTACTGCATTTACCTATGCCCCGTTTTTGCCATTTTGATGTAGGTAAAACCATAGTTTTCTTGTAGCCATAAAAAAAACTATTTTCTCTCTACTTAATAACATTTTTTCCCTAATTTCATTTAACCACATTTTGCAGATTTTCAACAATATCTTCATATGTTGTTACAAAATAAAACCATGTTTAAGTGTTTGAGAACATTACACTAAAAAGATGCACAATTTTGGAGTAAAATTTCGAAGAAACATAATATAGCTAAAAAAAATAGTTTGTAATTAAAGATGGTTCGTGAATGCAATTCGATCTTTTCCTACTAATATCATGCCATAAATATAAAGAATAAAATTTATTGTACTTCACAATACCTGGACCACAAATATACATTTACTACTGAAAAGTTTCAAATAAACAGCTGAATAAATTATATTTACCGCCTCCCAATTTTAGAAAAAATAACGATTGTATTAGTATTCAGTTGATAACGAGAACTTTAATTAGAGAATCTTCATATTGGTATAATAGTTTCGTAAAAGAGAGCAAAAAAGTTTTTATTTTTATGGTATTCACGAAATATTATTCCAAATATGCCATTATTAATGAATATTTGGATAAAATTAGTATTAGTATACCATGTCTAGAAAGTTTAGCGGAAACTGGTGAATGATGGCAATGTTACATGAAACATTGTCAAATTTCACTCAAAAAATTCCACTGCTTGATGGAAAGATGACCATCAATATAAGTAAAATTATGTTTTACAATTTAATATTTAACTATTCAATGATGAAATAGATATATAGTGTTAATAAAAGTAAATATACAGATCGATATACTTGAATTAAAATGATATTAATAAGAACAAAATGATTGTCTTTAATATACACATAATTTTTTGCATGATACATAAACATATATAGGTATTTGGATGCCATGTTCTGAAGAAAAATCGTGGAACTTTAGCATCGATGCTTTCGTTTTCAACTAAGTTTGAATAACTTTATGCTTTTAGTTTAAATCTAAATTTAAAATTATTGAATATTATTTTACATAAACTAAATAAAGGAAATTTTATTTCTTGGTTTGGTTGTTGATTATATTATCAACAAATAATCTCATATTTCACATTTCCAAATATTCAGTTGATTTATTTTTATTGAACGAATACGCTGATTTCTAATAATTGATTTATTTAACTAGCATAAAAAAGTATTAATTCTGGAATAATACATAATTGGTTGTCTAACCCACAAAGGAATCAAGTAAGAGATATAAACAATAATTAATGAAATGTAAGTGTATATCATTCTCCATTTAGTTTTAACTCAAATTTAAGTAATAAATTTATTTACTATAATTTATTCATGTTGCATATAAAAGAAGGTAAATTCATCCTCAGACGATACGTTATTTTACGTTGATTATTATTTAGCTTCTTTTATATGTATCAATAATTATAAGAAATCTAAAATGATTTTAGCATCATTTATTTCACACCTTAAATTATGATAAACAGAGACCGTTTTAAGTTTTGGATCTGAGTAATTATTATTTTGACACTCTAATTCAATTTCAATTTACACTAAAGTATTATCATGTAACATTACCTACTACTTACAAAAAAGAATTAATTGTTGTCACTTCAATTTGGAAAGTTACATAAATATAATGCTCCAAACATATGAATGACTTATGGTTAACATTAGTGTTTGTTGTATAACACAATTACACCAAATAATCAGCAAAACTTTATGCACTTTGAACTTATTTAAGCATATTTATCATGTAAGCTTGGTTAATTATTTATAAAAAAGAATAACATTTTAAATAGAAATTATAATTCAAAAAACATATGTTTCAGCTTCATGTAACTAATAAAATAGGAAAAATGTGCAGTCAAAAAATAAGTTAACCTCGTGTGAGTAGCACTTGTTCACATATGTATAATATAAAACGAGTAGCTTTCCCTTTTTAAGTGATGATCAAGTTGATTTTAATGATGATAAAAATATAAATTTGGTACCTAGTAATTGTGTTGAAGAAAGATTTTAAACATAATCAGGTGTTTATTAAGTAATCATGCTGAAAGAATTCAATATATTCAGGTGTTGCTGGAATTGAACAATTCAGTGTCTCTTAAATATTTTTTCTTCGGTCTAGAGTTGAAATATATAGGATGAACATCGCTCAGGATTCTCTCCTTTGAAACAGGTGTTGTTTGAATGATTTTGTTCTGTATAATTATTTGAAGAAAGATTCCAAGTTTTTTTTTTGCCAATATTATTCCATTTTAATGATGAAATGCATATAATGGCAATTCTGAATTGGACCTAAAGTTTACACATTCAAACCAACTACTGAAAATGATTGGACAATAGTTTTGCCATTAGTAAATAAGAAAAGATTGCAATATTACAGAAAGTTGGTAGATTACCAACTTACTACTCGGTTTTAAAGGTGGACCATCCACCAACAACGGTTTTTAGCGTGAACCATCCATTAGATCTAACCAAGATTATAGCACTAGAGCTATAAACTAGTTCTATACTACAATTCATCTCCACGCAGGGAGGACATATCGTAATTGTCAACAAAAAAAAGTAGAGAAAAACGCACAAGTACTACACAATAGCACAATAGTGTGTCCTCTGAAGAAATTACATATGGTATTTAACTTGTAACGTGAGCAAACAAACTGGCACAGGCATGGCGCTGTCCGAAGAAACAGAAGCACGGCGACTACAACACAAAAGCAAAACCGACGAAGCACGAATGGTACTTCCCTTCCTTAAATCACTCCTGTAACGACCCGGTTTTTTGGTCGACTAATTTTAAAAACATTTAATATTATTTTAAATGTTGAGTTGATAATATAAATGAATTTTATATGGAGTTTATCGTTTTAATAATTGATATACGATTTTATTTCAAGTAGATTAAGTTATCGTAATACTAAAAACAAGTAATATTTGAATTCGAAATTTAAAACGGTGTCAAAATAAATCAAGTGATTAATAAAAATTGTATTTGATAATAAACGATAATAATCATTATTTTATTATCAAGGAATTAATTATTTTGAATTTAATTTATATCGATTTAAATTAATATCTTCTCCAGACGATGAAATGAGGCCTCAGAACCTGTTCCAATGGATTCAGAATAGTGTTGTAACCCTAAAAATGTCTGTTGTTGCGTTTAAAAAGGAGTTTAGAATCACGAGTATTTTTAATCAAATAAAAATCATACAAAAATCATACTAGTTCAAATGAAATTTAAAATAAAATATAAATTAAATGATTTCCTTCCTTAAACAAAGAAAGGACACTGCAAATCTATCATAAGCTATCGCTGTTTTCTTTCGCTTCACGTTCGCTCTGTTCCCCAGCTTCCCCATTCAGTAAAACACAAATTTAATGTCAGTACTTTTGGTTCCCTCGTCGCTGATATCAAATGAAACTGCACCATTCCTTTTCAAAACAAGCGGCTACCTTTTTATTTCCCCAAATTCATTCAATTCACGAAAAGGCTTCAGTTTAAGGAAAATCAAAAATAGCCGATACCAGTTAAAATCGAAATAATGTCTACTGTGCCATTCCCCTTCCACCCGCTTAATCAAAATCGAAACGTACGGATCCAACCGAGCTCCATAAATCATGGAAACAAATTCATCGAACTCGTTATGAGTGGTATCGCGATGGAGTTTTGAGGTGGGGGAGACGCTTGTCCTCGAACTCATACAAATCGCGGATCTCTTGAGATCGATGTCAGCAAGTGGAATCGATCGTGATTATAGGGCAGAGTATGGGCTTGTTGTGATTTTATAGTGGGGGATTTCTGCGTTGGTATGCATGCGAATTTATGGAAGAGGCGCAACCAATTCAGAAGAGGCCAACGCTGAGATTACAACTAGGGTTGTAGGGGATCCGATGATGAGTTGAACGCAAGTAGGATCGAGTTTTTTGGGAATCGTTTTTGCCAGTGGGGAGCGATAAGGATGATGCCGCTAGGAAGTACTGGGAGAGGCCGATGCCAAGGGATGGTCATGGAATCCCAGTCAATGTTGATGGCAAATCGATGAAGCTTGGAAAGGGTCAGACACTGTTTAGTTTGGAAGTATAAACTGGGTGGTTTCTTTTTGAGTTTGCTTTGGGAGGAGCATTAGCAATCGAGATTGAGGATGTCAGAATGATGGTAGCTTCTGAAAAAAGGCAATTGCGTGGTGGGGGGTTTTACTGGTAGCAGGTCAATTTTATTCAGTTTGGGAAGGATCATTAAGGGATTAAGGTATTGGTTTTTTTGATTTGAAATTTGTTAGTACATTAGTTAAAACTAAAAAAATTATACTGTTCGAAAATAGATGTTGTTACCATTAATCTATAATATGGAAACTAAAAAGAAATTTAGTTGGTGAATCATTAAATAAATAGTTAATTTTAGATCTTTGAAATTCAAAAATTTTAAGAAGTTTATATAATTGGTGATTTATTTAAATGTAAATAGAATTAGTTAATAAAGAAATAAAATGTGTAAACTAATCATTTAAACAAATTTAGGTTTAAATTGGAATTATATTACGTGAGTAATTAATTAAATTAAATTCATAAAATTTAAATAACTTTAATTTTATTAATTATTGTTTTACAGTGGGAAACAAACGTATTGAGGAATCGCTGTAAAATCTATATAATATGCTTCAGTGGATATTCAACGCAATTAAAATTACGGTGAGTAAATCTCACTCAGATTTAATTTATAATTATTTTTATTTAGTTAAAATAATTGTTTGTTGGTTGTTTATATGCCTTGAAATATTATTGTGGCTATTAAATATATACTAGTTATTTAGGATTGGTGTTGTGGTTATTATATATATATACTGGTGATTGGATTCCCGCAGTACCATTAGCGGATCCTCGTAATATCATTAGCGGATGATCCTATGCGCCCCAAGCTATGATAGTGGGTGACAATCTATACCGCGATATCGTGCCTCGAAGCAGGATGGGTAGTATTTGTGTTGGCTAACGTCTATGGATGCAGGGAAAACAGGTTGGAGAGATCCAACTGGATTCCTCAAAATTTATTTATTGTTTGTTTTCATATATATATATTATCATATGTGATGTGTTAGATAACCTGTGATTTGATAATTGGTTGTTTTGTGTGTTTAAATTATCACGGGGTCTTAATGCTGATTTATAAAAATATCGTAAAAGGAAAATTTTGAGATTTAAATAGAGGAATTCTATTTTAAAATAGAATTTGAATTTTGAATGAGCTATAAACGAACAAATAAAACAAGTATTGAAAATTTATAAACAATATTTATAAATTAAACAATACAGGAAATTGAAGTGAATTTATAAACGGTGTTTATAAATGAAATGGAAAAATTATCATTTGGATAATTTGGGAAGTTTAAATTCAAATATGAATTTAAAAGGGAAAATTGAAATTTAGTTTCAAAGAGAAACGATAAGTCTATTCTGAATGTTCGGAATGTAAATAGAAATAAATAAATCCATATGGATTTATGATTTAAAATCGATTAGATCGAATTTAATTAAATAAAATATTTCCAGAAAAAGACATCAGGATTGTATTAAATAGAATTTTAAATTTAAATATGATAATAAATTCTGTGTTATATAGATAAGTTATAATAAATAAAATATTCCAAAATAAGATTTAGGTCTTAAATAGTTTTCGAAATGGAACTTATTTGAATTTATAATACAAGTAAATTTATAAACGATGTTTATAAATATAATGAATTAATTATCTGGAGATAATATGTAATTTTAAATTCAAATATGATATTAAAATATAATTTGAAATCATTCCGAAAAGGGGACGATAGTTTTATTCCAGGATTCGGAATATAAAATGAATTGGGTTTCGAGTAGATTTGAAATGGAACTTGTTTTAATATATGCAACAAGGAAGTTAAATTTATAAACGGTGTTGTAAATTTAGTGAAATAAATTATCATTTGATAATTTAGGAATTTAAATTCAAATAATTTAATAACGAATTGGAAATCGTTTCATAAAAGGAACGACGGGTTTATTTCTGGAATTCGGAATATTAACTGAGATAAGATAAATCAGAAGGATTTATAATTTGAAATTCAATTATATCGAATTTTATAAATAATTTACTTATAAAGGAATTAGAATTTAATACAGAAGATTGAATTATAAGTAAATTTATAACCGAGATACGAAATAATTGGCGATTTGGGATAATCAGAATTATTAAATTAAATTGGGAAAATTGGTTTAATATATATTAAACTATATTAGAATGAAGTTAGAATTTATATATAAATGAAGTTTAAAATGTTTATATATTAATTAAAATTAAAACTGACTCGCCACAACACGACAGTTCGTAAATTGGCGTTTCGAACTTCAATTGAGTATATAGAACTCAGTTTAAGTCGGAATTCTTTGTAACAGGAATCGTCAGGACCGATTTGATAATAGTTTTCTAATGGAAGAGAAAAAACTGGATTTTGTCTTATAGATTTTGAGTTATGTCAAGATCAAATTTTTAGAAAAACAACGTCGTAACCATTATAAATCCATAACAGTTTATTTAAATAAGTAAAAGAATTCTAAGAAAATAAAACCCGAATTTCCATTCGAAAAATCCAGATTTGAGTTATAAAATAAATATGAACTCAAGTGAAGTAAATAAATTGATTTTTGAAACAAAAAACAGATTTTTAATTGTTGAATAGAATTAATTAATTTGAAGAATAATTAGTTAATGAAAATTTTAGATCGAAATTGGACTTTGGATAAGAAAAGGGGTTGTAAATTCATATTTGAAACCGAATATGAAACTTGAATAAGAAATGTCATTCAATTGGTTTATAAGCAAATATATATGTATATATATATATATATATATATTTGAACGTGATATGCCCAAATAAAAGTGGAATAGGAAAAATAGCTGCTTAAAGAATAAATTAGCGAATTGAGTTAAAAATGATCGGATTGAGCTGAAATAAATTAGGAACAGACGTATATGAGTTAGACAGGTATTGTAGCGACCTAGGGATTTACGGCCCCGAAAATCAACATAAATACATTTACCGTATCTCATGCCGATCTTCCAAACACAGAAAACACTGGAACGTTATTAGAAAGAAATTAGAGGGTGAGATAAGAAAGAAAGAAATATTAGAATAGAAGAAGAAGAAGAACCAACACCACACAGAATCTCACATCGCAGTGGAACAAAATATAATACAGAAATTAATTTTATGGAAAGCCTTCAAAAATACTTACAATATCAGAGTACATCAACATCTCTGGACAGTTATAATATCCTGCCCTCGTATACAACACACCCCGGAATAAATACTAGATATAATACATCTGAACATCTTCAGCTCGTCTCTGAACTTCGCAGCATCTGATAACCTGGACCTGTACACCCCGGTCTATCCCGAGCATTTACAAAACACCGGGTCAGTCTGGTGAAATAGAGTGAGAAAAAACTCGCAAAGTTTTAAGGGGAAACATCTAACTTGATTTTAAAGTTCAAATATCTTTTCGAAAGAGAAGGATAATCATAAGACCAAATCCACACATAAACACGGACTGTTTTTACCTTACGATAACCCTAAACATTTTTGAAATCGATATCTTTTCTGATAGTATAATAACGTCTATATTCAAGTAAATAACAATCTAGTGGAACGCTTGCATCTCACGCTCCATATACATAGTATACAATCAAAACCGCTGGCGCTTATTGGAGATTGGATTCCCATTATGACAAGGTATGGAACCACCTGCCGATAGTATATATCTAGAGGGAAATACATTGGGTTCAACAAGAACGTCTTGCAACCCGACCCACACATGACCGACCACTCATTTCGCTTGAGTGTATCGAATGTATATCACCAACGGTTGGGCTCAAACCAACGTTTCCCGAAAAGGGACAGCATCGATAGATTAAAGAAGCAAAAGGAATTTCTCTAGATTGGTGATTGTACACCCTAATGGGAGCGACCCACGTAGTCATGCTGTCTACCCGATTATGTCATTTCCCGGTTGATGAAGCTTGAGGTTTGAATTTTCTTTTGGAACATCTGGTCACCATTCACTTTGAATGCCACATCGTCAGATCCTCCAGAAATCACTAATTAACTTCCACAAAAATAATCGGGTTATCAAGTTAAGAAAAGATGTCTTCTCCGCCGCCACAGATATACGTTTGAGGAAATCAACGCATGTAATCCCTTTGCAAATACTCTGTCAGACATCGATCCATACAAGTTGTCCTAGGACTGGACAAACCGAAGGCACCCTCCTACCACATCTTAGGAATCACCCTATAGATTAGTAGCGAGTAGTCCTTGCAATTCGTAAATTTCAACCATGATAGAATCACAGTACATCTTTGGCTGCAGACCAAAGATTATTAGAAGTTCTTCCGTTTATGAAAATCTACAGTCTTCAGTGCTCCACCTCAACCATCTTCTAATATCTTCACGTATTTGTTGGTTTGAATGGTTTACGAATATAAATTCGATCCCGGTCTTTCCGTACCAACAATTGTATTGGACAACTTTGATAGTTGGTTATTTAACTTTCAAAATAAATAGTGATTCAATCATGAAAATACAATGAGTTCACTGGTTCAGTATTCAACATAAATAGGCCTTTTAATTAAAACAAAATGTTAATTTAAAACTCTTGAATATTTCGATATTATAAATATAGCTTTATGCTTCTTATTCAACATAAGATTATTCTTTAAACAAATTCATTCTAATACCTAGGAAAATCCTATATCATATTCAGTTTTCTATTTTTGCTTTCAAAACATTAGCCACATTATTATCTAATATTGGGAAATCAATTCAATTTATTACTCATAAAACAACGTTACGAAATATCTTTTATTCATTACATGACAACACCCAGTGCTTTTTCTTATAAGATAAAATCAACTTTGCGTTTCCCTTCTAACTCGAAAGTATCGTTATAATTTTTTGCAATCCCCTTTTATATTATCCTGTTACTTGGAATCATCCCTTTAAATATATACATATATTCTCATATCTTTCTAAATTTTCTTTACTTCGGAACTCTCGTTATGTATTCTCCAAATTTCCACTCAACATTGTATTATTATTTAACAAACGGAAATAATGAATTATCACTAAACCCTTTTACTATTACAACTATTATAATCCTGAGATAATTCTGATGTCATTCAAGTTGGGGTATTTTAATTATCTCTCAGGCCTTGATCAACAACGTTCATATCTTAAGGTTGATACGAGTTGTAATCCAAACCCAATATTTCATTCTAATATCAATACAAATTCCACTTAACTGTTTTATTCAAAATACGGTTTCATGCAACCTTTATATCTTTTCGAATATCTGTTTCTCGGATAAAACCATTCTTTCTTGATTAAGTAACTTCTTTATAAAACACCACTTTTAACTCTGTCTCTTTAAACACATTTATTTTATAATTCGGGGTTTAGATGCGAAATCCTATGACCCACTTCTTTACCCGAATTCACTTTCACCAATTCTTTCCCTAATCCAATTAACCATTTCCCGCCTTGAAATTCCCATTTCAATTCCCCACTTAATCTCATTATTAAGTAACGTTAATGTAGAATTAATGCTTTAACTCCTTAAACCTCATTTATATAATTCTGGGTTAATATAACCCCTCTGTTCTCAATTTCCTTTTACTTAATTCGAGTATTAAGTAAGCATTTATTTAAGCTATCATATTCACTTAAAAATTCCCTTTATAACTTTGTTATAAAAATTCGGGTTTTAAATATAAAATCCATTCATAGACTCCTCTCACCATTCAACTAGATTTTGTTTCAACTTTAATTACTTTTTAAATGATTTTCAATTAAAGAGTAATTTTCTAAATCATTATTAATCAGGATAATCATTTATTTAGATCATTAACTACTTCGGTAGTTAATTTCTTTATTAACTAAAATAAATAGTAATTCCCTTTTTAAAAACTCTTATTAAAATTAAACAATATTCTTTAAACTATTTTATTTGATTAATTAAATACAAAGTAATTTAGTAATCAATTCCAGTTAAAAGTGTTAACGTAGTCAACTCAAACCGATTATCTCATTAACCCATTCCAATTCGTTTTTCCTTTAAATTAATTAATAATATAATTAATTTAAATAATTCCATTTAATTAGTTTCAAAACAATTATCTAAATTTAGCCGTGCTGTTAATTCCTATTCTCGTATTTATAAATTTGATTAACATCAGATTTGACTTTATAAAATCAATTAATAATTAATTATAAACTTTAAATAATACAAAAATAAGCATTTATTTTCGTTTAAATAAACTCTTATTTAGAAAAATATATTTCAAAATCTATACCCAGTTATAAAATAGATTTTATAACTTCGGTTCTATATATTCACCTGACGGTAAATCAATATAAACAAAACAATTGATTTTTAGGCCATTTATTGCCGGTTACTCAACCAATATTGCCTATTGGTCAAAACAAAACACAGGTAGAAGTTCCAGTCAATAATCACTAATCAAATTAATTACCCAATTATGACAGTTCATATATGATAATATGAAAATAAATAGAATATTTGAGGAATCCCGTTGGATCACTCCAACCTGCTCTTCCCTGTATCCAAAATGGTTATCTCAAATCAAATCATTCAATTTCATTTAACTAATAAAAATAAATAACGACCATTTAACATCAACCAATTCACAAGCAATTCAAACAATTAAACACGTTTATTTTATTAACGTGACCAACAAAGTAAGTTACCTCTATTGGATCAAATTGTTAAAATAACAATTTGGTATTTTACTGAAATTAAACAATGGTTTAATTTCATTGGTTAAATCAACAAATAAATATAATACTAGCAAACAGCCAACCATCAGCAAACAGAGCACATAAAATAAAAAACCCAATTTATATAATATATAAATGGAAAGAACTGAGTGAGTTTAACTCACCTTGAATTGATTCCGTCATTAGCGAGTTGGTTTTACAAACTTCTCTTATTGACCAAACCAGCTCCATCATGTCGCCTTTTCTAATATGATCACAGCGCTCCTTTATTTGTTTTAATTCTGATAAGGTATGAACGAATTATTAATATTATACATATCATATTTTAAATTAAACCAATACATTCTTTACTTAAAGTTTATTTAAAACAGATTACTTTACTTTGGAATAATTGTATCGAACCCATTCCCTACTTTTTGTTCAAGCGTGACGGCTGATTCTAGCTGCTCAAACTGTAACCTGGTTTAAAACATTAAACGATTATTTGATAATTTATACATAATTAATTTCTAAATTAAACAATTTATACTTTATTTTAAATAAACTATAAACTCTCAATTAATGTTTAAATTAACCATTTATCTATCATTAAAATTAATGTTAGTCCATTGTTACCTAAAAACGGTCCACGTGTGCTCTATCAATCCAGTTAAAAAGAAAACACCGGTCCCCTATCACATGAACGAACCTAACCCAAGAAGTACCCTTCCTTCCTGTTCATCAAAACGAAAGAACATATCCCTTTACTTCTGTTTGTTTCAAAGTTATACATTAATTAAATATAGGATTTTATCAAGTAATATTCAATTGAATATATGCCATGTTAATTATCCAAATTAACGATTTGAAATTTCCCATTACCTTCTTAATCATTATATTCATCAACTTCACGTCAGCATATAGATTAAGGTCCCCAGGCAAATAAATCCGATTCATCCTTATGTTCAAAGCCTTTTCTCCTTTGAACATGGAAGCTGCTCTTCGAACAAATAACCCTGTTGGCCGTAACCCGTCATAAGACCTTAGCACACTCACCCCCCTTGACCGCCACCTTCCGTGCTTCCAACGCCACCATGTCCCACCTTCTATAACCCATCGCGGGCTCCGCAAGTTTAAATAACACGGAACTGGAAGGGTTCCGTTCCCCTTTGAATTTCACCACCATCCGATCACCATTGGCTGCCGCTCCACCACCATGCGATCTGCTACCCTTTTTCCGTCCAGTAATATACCATCGACAGCACCTCCATAATATCGTCACCATAGAACTCATCCCCACATCCAAGTTTTTCTGTCTTCCCAACGGCAGACCACTCCCCATTGCCCCCTTACTATGCTTTGTCTACCGCTTCAAGTTCAACGCTGAGGAGTTTGCTGTATATGATTTGGGAGATGCGATTTTAAACCAGTAGGAATGGAGCTTCATTTTTTTATGTGTAGAGGGAGGTTTATTTTGGAATGAAAATATAGTGAGAGGCTGTGTATTTATAATATTAGTTTTCTTGGTCTCCACGTTATTTAGAGTATAGGCCTTATGTAGAGTAGCTATTTTTCTTTGGGTGGATTTCCCAAAATCGTGCTTGGCACAGTAAAAAGGATTGGCGGGCAAGGAACAACGATATTCGGAACGCAAGTAAAGAAAAAAAATTGGGATGCTAGAAAGACACTGGTCTGAACGCAAGAAATAAAATGTTTGTCACACAGGTAATGGGATTGTTTTGGCAGCACAACAAACAAAAAGGATTGGGAAGCTTTAGTACGATTTTATATATAAAAACCCTTATACCCATTTATCATCGTACTGATTTAGTTTGTATGGCCACATATAAGTTTTAAAAATAACAAAAATAAACAACACTGCTATGTTCTGACTCTCCGGATCCAATAACCTAAATTTTGTTGAATTCTGACTCCGTATGTACAACCGCGCTCTTTTAATTTCAATAAATTCATCGGTTCACGTTTAAAATTCGCCTACCGACCAAATGATTCTAATTGGCTCCAAACTGAAAAACTAGCAATAACTAACCATACGTATTCCATGAAATCTGTTTCATCGAAAACAAAGGTTGTTTGAAAAATAATTATTTTTAACACGTATATAATATCAATATAATATTATAAATTCAATAAACGTTATAATTTATAAACGATTTTCATTGCAACTATTTTAAAATTTGATTTAGCCATAACTAACTATCTATAACGTGAAATCTGGATTTTTCTCTTTCATTAGAAAATTATAGTAAACACGATCCCAACGTTTCTTATTTCACAGAAATCCGATTTATATCGGATCCTGTATATCCAGTTGAAGTTCAAAACTCCATATTACGAACTGCCACGCCATTTCGAGCTCGATTTATAATTATATAAATATATAACGTTCAAACTTCGTTTTAATAAACGAAATCAGTATTAAATCCATTAATATTCCAAATATAATATTTAAAATAATAAATAAAATATTAGTTTGTCAAAAATACGGGACATTACATTCTTCCTCCCTTAAAATAATTTCGTCCCCGAAATTGTTAAGCTAAGAAAAATGCTACAAATCCCATTAACTTTCAAATCCAAATTATTTTAAATCGAAAAACAATTTATTATCGTAAATAAATATTTTCAAAAATATCGAAAATTTTCTAACACATTAAATTCCCGGAAAAATTCGGTAGAGTATCCCCTGTATGGAGTGACATCTGCGATATCGCAAGAACAAATAATATATACACATCGACCCACACGGTCGGAAAACAAAAATCAAAACCCAAAATTTATATTTCCGCGTAGGCGTACCTTTTACGAGCGCTATGGAGCATAATAGCTCAATGTATACGCGATTTACTCAACCAATATCAATCTGCCTGGCCATCGACACCTGTACTTAACTCAATTCACATATAAGTAGTAATATATGATATTCTGAAATAATATTCCACTAATCAACTGGTATGACTACACCAATTCCAAAATCAAACCAACAACATCAATTCATTATCAAATACATGGTTAAACCATAAATTCCAATTCATATGCAGTTTCATTCCAGTTTAATTATATCGAAAATTATTCTTTTAGTTTATAATTCATTTAGCTCCATTAAATTGTTGACTATTCTCATTCAAACAAACTATAATTCAATAACAAATATTTACAATCCAGCAACCAATACACAACCAAATCAACTAGATCAATTGAATTTACATTTCAATATCAATATTTTATTCTGGTTTCATAGATATGAACATCAATTGATTAATATTCGATTGATTTTCAGTTAATTATTATTAATTCAAATTCCAAATTTATTTATTCATCAAATTTCCAATTTCCAACCCTGTTTTATTTAATTTTGATATCATTCTTAATTAAATTACACTTAACAGAGTTAAGTTTCAATTCAAATTTTCAATCCAATTTGAATATCATTCAAATCAACCAAACACACTAGTATCTCAACAATTTGATAAAATTATTTCTTTTTCTATACAAAAATATAATTTGGGTAAAATTATTTCACTTACCCTCTTTATAAAACAATATTGTATCAATTGCCAGTTCAATGCTTCTTAACACTTGAACCGATCAACAACACAATACAAAACATTTGTATATAAAATTTACAAATACGCTCTCATATATATATACACACACACTCAAGCTCAATCTAGGGTATTTCTAACCCAACCTCTATCGAGTTATACCACAGAGCCAAGGTTATTACTAAACCAATAGCTCTGATGCCACTGTAACGACCCAGGGATTTACGGCCCCGAAAATCAACATAAATACATTTACCGTATCTCATGACGATCTTCCAAACACAGAAAACACTGGAACGTTATTAGAAAGAAATTAGAGGGTGAGATAAGAAAGAAAGAAATATTAGAATAGAAGAAGAACCAACACCACACAGAGTCTTACATCGCAGCGGAACAAAATATAATACAGAAATAAATCTTTATTGAGAGCCTTTAAAAATACTTACAATATCAGAGTACATCAACATCTCTGGACAGTTATAATATCCTGCCCTCGTATACAACACACCCCGGAGTAAATACTAGATATCATACATCTGAACACCTTCAGCTCGTCTCTGAACTTCGCAGCATCTGATAACCTGGACCTGTACACCCCGGTCTAACCCGAGCATTTACAAAACACCGGGTCAGTCTGGTGAACTAGAGTGAGAAAAAACTCGCAAAGTTTTAAGGGGAAACATCTAACTTGATTTTAAAGTTCAAATATCCTTTTGAAAGAGAAGGATAATCGTAAGACCAAATCCACACATAAATACGGACGGTTTTTTACCTTACGATAACCTAACATTTTTTGAAATCAATATCTTTTTTGATATTATAATAATTTCTATATACAAGTAAATAACAATCTAGTGGAACTCTTGCATCTCACGCTCTACATATATAGTATACAATCAAAATCACGGGCGCTTATTGGAGATTGGATTCCGATTATGACAAGGTATGGAACCACCTGCCGATAGTGTATCTCTAGAGGGAAATACACCGGGTTCAACAAGAACGTCCTGCAACCAGGCCCACACATGACCGACCACTCATTTCGCTTGAGTGTATCGAATATATATCACCAACGGGTGGGCTCAAACCACCATTTCCAGAAAAGGGACAACATCGACAGATTAAAGAAGCAAAAGGAATTTCTCTAGATAGGTGATTGTACACCCTAATGGGAGCGACCCACATAGCCATGCTGTCTGCCCGATTTTGTCATTTCCCAGTTGATGAAGCTTGGGGTTTGAGTTCTCTTTTGGAACATCTGTTCTCCATTCACTTTGAATGCCACTTCGTCAGATCCGCCAGAAATCACTAATTAATTTCCACAAAAATAATCGGGTTATTAAGTTAAGAGAAGGTGTCTTCTCTGCCGCCACAGATATACGTTTGAGGAAATCAACATACGTAATCCCTTTGGAAATACTCTGTCAGACATCCGTCCATACAAGTTGTCCTGGGACTGGACAAACCGAAGGCACCCTCCTACCACATCCTTGGAATCACCCTATAGATCAGTAGCGAGTAGTCCTTGCAATCCGTAAATTTCAACTATGACATAATCACAGTACATCTTTGGCTGCAGACCGAAGATTATTAGCAGTTCTTCGGTTTATGAAAATCTACGGTCTTCAATGCTCCACCTCGACCATCTTCTAATATCTTCACGCATTTGTTGGTAGGAATGGTTTTCGAATATAAATTCGATCCCGATCTTTCCGTACCAACAATTGTATTGGACAGCTTTGATAGTCGGTTATTTAACTATCAAAATAAACAGTGATTCAATCATGAAAATCCAATGAGTTCACTGGTTCAGTATTCAACATAAATTGGCATTTTAATTAAAACAAAATGTTAATTTAAAACTCTTAAATATTTTGATATTATAAATATAGCTTTCCGCTTCTTATTCAAAACAAGATTATTCCTTAAACAAATTCATTCTAATACCTAGGAAAATCCTATATCATATTCAGTTTTCTATTTTTGCTTTCAAAACATTAGCCACATTATTATCTAATATTGGGAAATCAATTAAATTTATTACTCGTAAAACAACGTTACGAAATATCTTTTATTCATTACATGACAACACCTAGTGCTTATTCTTATAAGTTAAAACTCAACTTTGTGTTTCCCTTCTAACTGGAAAGTATCGTTATAATTTCATGAATCCCCATTTATATTATCCTGTTACTTGGAATCATCCCTTTAAATATACACATATATTCTCACATCTTTCTAAATTTTCTTTACTTCGGATCTCTCGTTATGTATTCTCCAAATTTCCACTCAACATTGTATTATTATTTTACGAATTGAAATAATGAATTATCACAAACCCCTTTTACTATTACAACTAATATCATCCTCATATAATTCTGATGTCGTTCAAGTTGGGATATTTTAATTACCTCTCAGACCTTGATCAACAACGTTCATATCTTAAGGTTGATACGAGTTATAATCCAAAACCCAATATTTCATTCTAATATCAATAAAATTCCATTTAACTATTTTATTCAAAATACGGTTTCATATAACCTTTTTATCTTTTCGAATATCTCTTTCTCGGATATAACCATTCTTTATTGATTAAGTAACTTCTTTATAAAACACCACTTTTTAACTCTGCCTCTTTAAACACATTTATTTTATAATTCGGGGTTTGGTTGCGAAATCCTATGACCCACTTCTTTACCCAAATTCACGTTCACCAATTCTTTCCCTAATCCAATTAACCATTTCCCACCTTGAAATTCCCATTTCAATTCCCCACTTAATCTCATTATTAAGCAACGTTAATGTAGAATTAACGCTTTAACCCCTCAAAACTCATTTATATAATTCTGGGTTAATATAACCCCTCTATTCTCAATTTCCTTTTACTTAATTCGAGTATTAAGTAAGCATTTATTTAAGCTATCATATTCGATTAAAAATTCCGTTTATAACTTCGTTATAAAAATACGGCTATTAAATATAAAACCCGTTCATAGACTCCTCTCACCGTTCAACTAGGTTTTGTTTCAACTTTAATTACTTTTTAAATGATTTTCAATTAAAAAGTAATTTTCTAAATCATTATTAATCAGGATAATAATTTATTTAGATCATTAACTACTTCGGTGGTTAATTTCTTTATTAACTAAAACAAATAGTAATTCCCTTTTTAAAAACTCTTATTAAAATTAAACAATATTCTTTAAACTATTTTGTTTGATTAAATAAATACAAAGTAATTTAGTAATCAATTCCAGTTAAAACTGTTAACTTGGTCAACTCAAATCCGATTATCTCATTAACCCATTCCAATTCGATTTAAATTAATTAATAGTATAATTAATTTAAATAATTCAACTTAATTAGTTTCAAAACAATTATCCGAATTTAGTCGTTCTGTTAATTCCTATTCTCGTATTTATAAATCTGATTAACATCAGAATTGACTTTATAAAATCAATTAATAATTAATTATAAACTTTAAATAATAAAAATAAATATTTATTTCCGTTTAAATAAACTCTTATTTAGAATAATATATTTCAAAATTTATATCCAGTTATAACATAGATTTCATAACTTTGATTCTATCGATTCACCTGATGGTAAATAAATATAAACAAAACAATTGATTTTTAGGCCATTTACTACCGGTTACTCAACCAATATTGCCCATTGGTTAAAACAAAACACAGGTTGAAGTTTCAGTCAATGATCACTAATCAAATCAATTACCCAATCATGATGGTTCATATATGATAATATGAAAATAAATAATATATGTGAGGTATCCCGTTGGATCCCTCCAACCTGTTCTTCCCTGTATCCAAAATGGTTATCTCAAATCAAATCATTCAATTTCATTTAACCGATAACAATAAATAACGACCATTTAACATCAACCAATTCACAAGCAATTCAAACAATTAAACACGTTTATTTTATAAACGTGACCAACAAGGTAAGTTACCTCTATTGGATCAAATTGTTAAAATAACGATTTGGTATTTTATTGAAATCAAACAATAAATATAATACTTGCAAACAGTCAACCATCAGCAAACAGAGCACACAATATAAAAACCCAATTTATACAATATATAAATGGGAAGAACTGATTGAGTTTAACTCACCTTGAATTGATTCCGTCGTTAACCAGTTTGTTTTACAAACTTTTCGTATTGACCAAACCAGCTTCATTATGTCGCCTTTTCTAATATGATTATAGCGCTCCTTTATTTGTTTTAATTCTGATAAGGTATAAACGAATTATTAATATTATACATATCACATTTTAAATTAAACCAATACATTCTTTACATAAAATTTATTTAAAACAAGTTACTTTACTTTGGAATAATAGTATCGAACCCATTCCCTGCTTTTTATTCAAACGTGACGGCTGATTCTAGCTACTCAAACTGTAACCGGGTTTAAAACATTAAACGATTATTTGATAATTTATACATAATTAATTTCTAAATTAAACAATTTATACTTTATTTTAAATAAACTATAAACTCTCAATTAATGTTTAAATTAATCATTTACCTATCATTAAAATTAACGTTAGTCATTTGTTACCTTAAAACGGTCCACGTGTGCTCTATCAATCCAGTTTAAAAGAAAACACTGGTCCCCTATCACATGAACGAACCTGACCCGAGAAGTACCCTGCCTTCCTGTTCATCAAAACAAAAGAACATATCCCTTTACTTCTGTTTGTTTCAAAGTTATACATTGATTAAATATAGGATTTTATCAAAAAAAAATTATTAATATTCAATTGAATATATGTCACGTTAATTATCCAAATTAACGATTTGAAATTGCCCATTACCTTCTTAATCATTATATTCATCAGCTCCACGTCAGCATATAGACTAAGCTCCCCAAGCAAATAAATCCGATCCATCCTCATCTTCAAAACCTTTTCTCCTTTAAACATGGAAGCTGCTCTTCGAACAAACAACCCTGCTGGCCGTAACCCGTCACCGGACCTCAGCACACTCACCCCCCCCCCCCCCCCTGACCGCCACCTTCCGTGCTTCCAATGCCGCCATGTCCCACCTCCTATAACCCATCGCAGGCTCCGCACGTTTAAATAACATGGAACTGGAAGGGTTCCGTTCTCCTTCGAATTTCGCTACCATTCGATCACCGTTGGCCGTCGCTCCACCTCCATGCGATCCGCTACCCTTTTTGTGTCCAGCAATATACCATCCACAGCACCTCCGTGTTGTCGTCACCAGAGAACTCGTCCCCCCCACATCCAAGTCTTTCGGTCTTCCCAATAGCAGACCACTCCCCATTGCCCCCTACTATGCTTTGTCTACCGCTTTAAGTTCAACGCTGAGTTTGCTGTATGTGATTTGGGAAATGCAGTTTTAAATAGGGGTGTCAAAATATGACCCAACCCGTTTACCCAACCCATTTACCCTATCTACAAATGGGTTGGGTTAACCCATTTATGAATTTTATTAAATGGGTAATGGGTTGGGTTGACCCATTTTTAAAAGGGTCATAAATGGGTAACCCATTATACCCATTTATAAAAAACTCAAAATCTAAAATTAAAAACACACATTTATAAAAACTTAAAATTTAAAAATGTCAAAATTACAAAATTACCCTTTATTTTGGAAAAAGTGAAAAAATGGAAAATTTAAAAAATTCAAGAAAATTACAAAATGGAAGGTAAAAAAAGAATTATTTTAAAATAACGATTTTTAAAGCTAGAAGGACCAAAATTACGAAAATGTCCTTCATATTAAAAAAATGAAAAAATTTCAGAAAATCCAGAAAATTACGAAATGAAAAGTTAAAAAAGAATTAATTTAAAATAACGATTTTTAAAGCTAAAAGGACCAAAATTACGAAAATGCCCTTAATATTGGAAAAAGTGAAAAAAATGAAAAAATTTCAGAAAATCAAAAAAATTACGAAATGAAAAGTAAAAAAAGAATTATTTTAAAATAACGATTTTAAAGCTAAAAATGCTAAAATTGCGAAAATACCCTTCATTTTGGAAAAAGTGAAAAAAATGAAAAAATTTCAGAAAATCCAGAAAATTACAAAATGAAAAGTTAAAAAAGAATTATTTCAAAATAACGATTTTTAAAGCTAAAAGAACCAAAATTACGAAAATGCCCTTAATATTGAAAAAAGTGAAAAAAATGAAAAAATTTCATAAAATTACGAAATGAAAAGTAAAAAAAGAATTATTTTAAAATAACGATTTTTAAAGCTAAAAATGCTAAAATTACGAAAATACCCTTCATTTTAGAAAAAGTGAAAAAAATGAAAATTTTTCAGAAAATCCAGAAAATTACAAAATGAAAAGTAAAAAAAGATATTTTAAAATAATGATTTTCAAAATAATAAATTTTCTGGATTTTTTAAAATTTATTTGTTTTTTTCACTTTTTTCAACATGAAGGGCATTTTCGTAATTTTGACATATTTAGCTTTAAAAATCGCAATTTTCGAGTAATTCTTTTTTTACTTTTCATTTCGTAATTTTCTGGATTTTTTAAAATTTATTTGTTTTTTTCACTTTTTTCAACATGAAGGGCATTTTCGTAATTTTGACATATATAGCTTTAAAAATCGTAATTTTCGAATAATTCTTTTATTACTTTTCATTTCATAATTTTCTGGATTTTTTAAAATTTATTTATTTTTTTCACTTTTTTCAACATGAAGGGCATTTTCGTAATTTTGACATATTTAGCTTTAAAAATCGTAATTTTCGAATAATTCTTTTTTTATTTTTCATTTCTAATTTTCCGGATTTTTTAAAATTTATTTGTTTTTTTCACTTTTTTCAACATGAAGGGCATTTTCGTAATTTTGACATATTTAGCTTTAAAAATCGTAATTTTCGAATAACTCTTTTTTTACTTTTCATTTCGTAATTTTCTGGATTTTCTAAAATTTATTTGTTTTTTTCACTTTTTTCAACATGAAGGGCATTTTCGTAATTTTGACATATTTGGCTTTAAACATCGTAATTTTCGAATAATTCTTTTTTTACTTTTCATTTCGTAATTTTCTGGATTTTTTAATTTTTATTTATTTTTTTCACTTTTTTCAACATGAAGGACATTTCCGTAATTTTGACATATTTAGCTTTAAAAATCGTAATTTTCGAATTTTTTTTTTACTTTTCATTTCGTAATTTTTTGGATTTTTTGAAATTTATTTATTTTTTTCACTTTTTTTCAAAATGAAGGGTATTTTCGTAATTTTGACCTTTTTAACTTTAAAAATTTAGCATTTGTTTTTATTCGCTAAATCAACTTTAGATACCTGGGTTAAATGGGTAACCCACTTATTAGTGGGTTGGGTTACAAACGGATTGGGTAATAAATGGATCAAAGAGAATGGGTCATAAATGGGTTGGGTCAAAACTCGACCCAACCCATTTAGACCCAACCCAACCCATTTGACACCCCTAGTTTTAAACCAATAGGAAAGGAGCTTCATTTGTTTATGGGAAGAGGGAGGTTTATTTTGGAATGAAAATATGGTGAGAGGCTGTGTATTTATAATAATAGTTTTCGTGGTCTCCACGTTATTTAGAGTATAGGCCTTATGTAGAGTAGCTGTTTTTCTTTGGGTGGATTTCCCAAAATCGTGCTTGACACAGTAAAAAGGATTGGCGGGCAGGGAACAACGATATTCAGAACGCAAGTAAAGGAAAAAAAATTGGGATGCTAGAAAGACGCTGGTTTGAAAGCAAGAAATAAAATATTTGTCACATAGGTAATGGGATTGTTTTGGCAGCACAACAAACAAAAACGATTGGGAAGCTTTAATACGATTTTATATATATAAACCCTTATATCCATTTATCATTGTACTAATTTAGTTTGTATGTCCACATATAAGTTTTAAAAATAAAAAAAATAAACAACACTGCTATGTCCGGACTCTCCGGATCCAATGACCTAAATTTTGTTGAATTCTAACTCTGTATGCACAACCGCGTTCTTTTAATTTCAATAAATTCATCGTTCACGTTTAAAATTCGCCTACCGAGCAAATGATTTTAATTGGCTCGAAACTGAAAAACTAACAATAACTAACCATACGTATTCCATAAAATCCATTTCGTCGAAAACGAAGGTTGTTTGAAAAATAAATATTTTTAACACTTATATAATATCGATACAATATTATAAATTCAATAAACGTTATAATTTATAAACGATTTTCATAGCGACTATTTTAAAATTTAATTTATCCATAACTAACTATCTATAACGCGAAATCTGGATTTTTCTCTTTCATTAGAAAATTATAGTCTACACGATCCCAACATTTCTTATTTCACAGAAATCCGACTTAAATCGGATCATGTATATCCAGTTGAAGTTCAAAACTCCATATTACGAACTGCCGCGCCATTTCGAGCTCGATTTATAATTATATAAATATATAACATTCAAACTTCGTTTTAATAAACGAAACCAATATTAAATCCATTAATATTCCAAATATAATATTTAGAATAATAAATAAAATATTTGTTTGTCAAAAATACGGGACATTACAGGTATGGAATGAAGTGTACGAAGATTTTAATTCGAGTGCCCGACAAAAAGGTACACGATTAAATTTCATATGAGTTTTTATGCGCCGAATCGACAAACCGCTTGGCTTTTTTATTTTCTTTTTGAATGAAAAGGGCCCAGAGAGGCGTTTGTAGTTGTACTGTGTGACCCATACAAAGGAGGTTATGGCGAAATTTTCCGTAAGTTTAAGGAGTTAGAATATTTTAAGAAGATGTGATAATTAGGAATCAATATATCGATATATATATATATATATATAGAATTCGATAATGAAACAAAATTAAAATAGAATGTTATAAGCAAAAAGGAAATCAATAAATTTGATCTGATAAATATAGAAAGAGAAACATATGCACGTTTAAAAGATATGGTTAATTGGTTTAATATGATGTTGATTATTCGAGATAAGTAGTATTGTCCGTTTTGAAGTTAAGGATGTTTTCAATCAAGGTCTAAGAGGTGGTTATACCCCAACTTGATTGATTTCATTATTAACCAATAAGTAGCAAGATTCGGGCTTGAAGATAAATCTTTTGAATAAGATTTAGTTGAATGTAATATTTTGGGTTGTTGTAACAATGTTTTATACAACATTCGTTTTAACCCAAGTAAGTGAAATTTTGAAAATATAATAAATAAATATTTCTTGAGTGTAGAAATGAATGGTCGTGGAAGAGATAAATAATTGGAATGTTTCCATTATAAATAGAATACAATTTCTAAATATAGAAAATAAAAGAAGTTGATATTTGGAAATGTTTTTCAAATAGTGTAAGTGGCCAAGATGATTATCGAAAATATCATGTTAACGAATATGGATAAGGAAATGGAGAAGTGTTTTAATTAATGAAATATTAATTAAAAGGCCTATTGATTTGTTTGATATTTTGAATGAATGTTTGTTTTTCTTCGATAGTTAAATAACCGACTATCGAAGTGTTTGCCAATATCATTGTCAATATGGAGAGACCGGTTAGATTATTATCCGAGAACCACTCCGTATTGGCAGCAGCGTTGCGAATCAGATTATATGAAGATAAAAGAAGATGGAGTGAAGTGCAAGGGCTTTTTCTATTTATCCTAGGTAGAAATTTCCTAAGATGGAATAATGGAAATTGTGCCTTCGGTTTCGTTCAGTCCCAGAACAGATGTATATGGACGAATGTCTGACAGAGTATTTCTAATGATTGCATATGTTGGTTTGTACAAATATATATGGTGGTGGAGAATTTATTTTCTTCGTATAATATCCAGAATGTATTTGTGCAATCCAATTAATGATTAACGAATCTGACAATGTTGCATTCAAAGTGATTATGCTACAAATATATGATAAGTAATCGTAGCCTCAGGCCTCAAATACTGGGGAATGACAAAAATCGGGCAAGCAACATGGCTAAGTGGGTAGCTCCCAATTAGGGTGTATTATCACCTTTCCAGAGAAATTCATCTCATTCCTTATTCTGTTCGATGATGTCCCATTCGGGAAAACGGTTACTGATCCCAACCGTTGGTGATATACATTCGATACACTCAAGCGAAATGAGTGGTCGGTCATGTGTGGCCGGTTTACTAGATGTTCTTGTTGAACCCAGTGTATTCTCCTCTAGAGCTACACTATCGGAAGGTGGTTCCATACCTTGTCATAGTTGGAAATTCATTACCCAATAAGTGCTTGCGGTTTTGATTGTATATTATATATATGTGGAACGTGAGATGAAAGCGTTCCACTAAATTTTTATTTATTTGATTTAGACACTATTATAATATCAAAAAGGTTTTGATATAAAGATTATCGTTTTCTTTCAAAAGGATTTAAAAGTTAAATCAAGTGTTTTGGATTCTCATAACGGAAAAACTCATTCTGTGTTATACGGCGTGGTCTTATGAAATACCGTTTAATTTCCCCAAACTGTTTTAAATTGTTTACTCATACCAATCCCATGACTGACCCAGAGTTTTATTTTGTTTTACCTAAACTCTTGGGGGCCCAAATTTGTACGTAAAGTCAAGTAGTTCAGGATTTTACAGATGTACTTGGAGGTGCTTGGAGTAGGAGGCTTCAGCGTGTTTAGTTTTGGTTTTTCCGCTGTGTTGTACTCTGATGATGATATCTATATATAGAAAAAAAATTGTACTCCAAAAGCTGATATATATTATATTTTATTCCGCTTCGATGTGAGATTCTATATTGTTATTTTTGTTCTTCTTCTACCTTTTTCTTATTTATTAATAATAATTCGTATTTTTGTGATATTTGGGTTGGACGTGTGGTGTATTTAGTCAACTCAAATAGTATGGATTTGCGGGCAATTACAACTCCAATACATCTATAACCCTAACCTAACTACATTAGAAAAAAGCTTCTCTAAAGGGGCACAACACGAACAAGGACCCGAAGTATGGTGGTTAAACCAAGGATACAAGATAACATGCAATTATGACATAGCGCACAAAGCTCATACACATTCCACTGCAACCTAACGTCAAAGTATTAAACTGGACCGAGCAAGCAACATGCGCTCCATCACTAACTTGTAGCGACAGAACAACATAGTACTTCTCACCTACCTCCATTCTTCCCAAAATACAACCTCACACTCCATAACACACATACCACCCAAACCAAAGCACCACAGACAACCAAATCAAACATATATAATACGACAACCCATCTACATAGACATCCATACTCAACAAATAATACCAACACAACCACCACAATAAATTCAGTGAACTTGCAGTCTCATAATATGCCCACTATGCCAGAGCCATTAGACAATATCCCCTAAGAATACTTGATAAATAAGATAGATCAGAGCAAGCATACCAGACACGAAGGTAACTTTTGTGTTTCTATTTAAATATACTAAAATATCCTAGAGCCATAAAATACAAGAACTATGAAATCTAGCTGAGTGCTGACTTTGATCCCAATTTTAATTTCATAATTTTTTGATTTGGTTATATTTTTACTAATAGTTGGTTTGGTTCACAAATTTTTTGTCTGACCCGTACTTCTAAAATTGCCTTATATTCAAAAATTTTATTTAGCATGATTATTGGTTACAATTTTGTATTCTTGTTGGCGGGTATGGAAAATTTCCGTACCAACTGCCTTATTTCCATTTTCTTCCAATCGTTAATGGAATGATTCTTGATGTTCCAAATTCTGTTTCAGTAACTCGAGAATTTCAATAGGCGGAAATCAAAATAAGCGAAATGGGATATGGAATTCCATTTTTCCAACTAAAGCCAAAATAACTGAATTGGTAGATGGTGTACAAAAAATGAATTAAAATGTATTGTGAACAGAATGCAGCTGAATTGCTTTACACTGATTAAACAGTTCGATAAAATGCAATGTTATAACTAGAAATACGTAGAATACAATTCTACAGAAAAAGTGCTTTGCTTTTAATAATTACAATGAAAATACCTTAGAATTTTACAAATACGAACAAAATAGGCTGAAAACATAAACATAATAAGCTTGCATAACTAAATATTAACAAAAAATGGACCATAATATATTGTATATTGAGAATTCAAAAAAAGACTTAATTCACAATTTGAATTGATATACATAACCCACAAGTATAAATGTATAATTTCCTAACTCCCCAAATTTTACGTATTTATCCTAAGTTGATAAATTCTAAGATTCACTTTTCAGCTCATCATCACCTTCAAATACCGAATATAAGTATGGAAAACCCAATCAAATAAACAAATTTAAAAAAAAAATCAAAGATAGAAACATGAAAAATAATTGAGATTGCAGTGCTTTAAATGCATGGGGAAGAATTTCCCGGTCCTAAAATGAAGCGACGGACAACTAGTCATCTCTTTTCGAAGAAATTGGAATTCAGATTAGGTTAATTTGAGAAAATAGCAGCGGAAGTTTTTGCTGAATGGTTTAATCATTCTTGTAAAGTGGTTTTCGTTCTGGATCCAACCTAGTAGAGTAGGTTTCTGACGATAACTAATAAGAATCAAATTTTCAAGGAAAGAGAGGCAAATTTCCATATTTTTCCATTTATTGACCTTTTCTTATTTTCTTTCCATTTATATGGAAAGTAAAGACAATAATCAGTAGAATCAAATTTCATTTATTTACATTTTGTTATGTCAGCGTTAACGTGGGAAATTGGTTATTTGCGCATGCCAACCTCTAAGTGTAAATTTGGTCGTAAACCTATAATCCAATGTTCAAAGTACGAGAAATGTAAAGGGAACACACGGCTTTTTATAGTGGTTCGACAATAATGCGTACGTTCACTTTAGAATAATCATTCATCATATATTTATCGATTACAAAGATGTACAAGTTCGGACAATTCTGTATACAAAGTTTTACAATTAAATAACAAATCGCTTGCTAATTCATAACTTTGACTAATATGCGCCCTTCTTCGTTGAGTCAAACTATGTTGCAATGTCCAAAAGTAGCTTCAATGTCCAAGAAAACCCAAAGATATCCAAAAATTTCCAAAAAGTCCAATAGAATGTCCAGATCTTATAAGCAAACGTTTGTGTAATGTTTAGAAATCCAAAAATATCCAAAATCCATAAAGATGATGAAGGCAGCCGTTAATGGTCCTTGAGAGCTTCAATTTCATATGACAAATTATAGGACGAGTCCAGAAGAGCCAACAACCTCTTAGAATGGAAGTGTGTATAAGTTAGTTTTGAGAGTGTCGTCGGCCGAATTTCGTATCCCAAGAGGATGCGAAATTCGCATCCTAAAAATATATCCAAAAATCCGAGTCATTTAAAAAAATTTGCATCTCGAAACTCAGAAAAATCATATCCCAAATTTTCCATGATCAACATGTGCGGATCAGGAAAAAAAATGTGAGATTAGCATGATAAAAGCACAGTGCCATAAATCCATTCACTTTCACAATTTTTAAATCCCAGCCAAATTCGAGATTTTGCATCACCAAACTCGCGATGCGCTGCTGTGAAAAACCGTGTCTGACCTACTTCGTTCAAGAGTTTTTGCATCATCAAAAATCGACTCTTGCATCTGCCACATTTCGTAACTCCAATCCTCGCATTTCCCATGGGATTCCGAATACCGGTGTCGGCTCACTCAACACTTTTCATGACGCCAGGATTCTGAATCACGGCTTTGCCAAGCAGCTCCGTGACAAACCACCATTTCGCATCCCAGAACCCTGATGAGTGCTCATGGGATTTCGCACCTGAATTGATGCGATCAGGGGTTTCCACACCACCTCCCTGGGATGCGAATTTTGCCAAGTCAAGTCCCTGATCTGGGAGCCGAATTTTCACCTTGATCCTTCCGTTGCGCACACACAAAAATTAGTGATTTTCCTGAGCCGATTAGTGCTTCTTGATGTGCAAAATGCAGTGATCTACCAATATCCATTTTTTGCCACATCCAACACTCACATATTGTTTTCCACGTTTTCACCATGTCGATCACTTTTTTTTGGATGTGCCAGACCAGAAGTATGCCAAGTGCCAAATTTCGAAGCCATGAGTCGCCCAAGCCATTTTACGTGATCGTGCCATGTTGATCAACTATATTTAGTGCGTGAAGCTAGATTTTGCTAGAATTCATAAATTTTTCCACGACGAGTTTGCCACATGATCAGACTAACACACTCAATCATTTTGAGTTGGTCAGACCGAGTCGATCTTGTATTTTTACCACGTCGACTTTTCCAAGTTCATTAACGACATTTTCATGAATCGTCTCTATTTCCAACCTATTTCGAACGCGTCGTGACTTCGACCTAATCACTTTGTATTTTATGACGACACGTTCTCGAGACTTAAGTGCACCGCTAAACACAATCTTGATGTGTGACTGTTTTGCCAGAAAGCATGTCAACTCTTTACTTACCTCCCAAAAAACATGTCTGACTTGATTGAAGGAAGCAGTGGTTTCCGAGAAAACAAGAAATCTGGGAGTCTAGAAAACCAAGGCCATAAGAAGTCCAAAATGAACTTCTATGACAAGAAAACCGAAGAGCCATGATCGCGCCGGATCATATTAACTTGAAAACCAAATCCAATGAACTAGAAATCCATGATCGCTCCAGATTGTATTATCCAAAAAACTAGAAAACCAGAAAGCCTGAAATCCAAAGAAACCAATGATTGCTCCAGATTGTTACTTGAGAGATAGCTAGAATATACGATTAACCAGAATAACCAAAGCAGCCAGAGTAACCTAAGGACTGCATGAGCTCATGAACTTGAATAACTAGAATATTTATAGCTAGGAAATCTGGAAAACCCAAAATCTATAAATCCAGAGAAACCAAATAGCCACTAGCTAGATTGAGCGATCTTGCCGTATCACAGACGAGTCCATTCGAGCATATCTAGGTGAGTTGCCTTTCACGAGGCGGCAAAACAACCCAAAACCAAACGATCAACAACCTTACCCGCCACATATCAAGGCGACCTTGCCATAAACTGACAAGCCGACTTATATAACTAGAATTTTCCAAGGCGATCTTGTCGAAGCAAGACAACAAAGGATAGCAAGGATTTTCGAAGGTGATCCTGCCAAAGCGAAACGACTAAGGGTAGCCAGAGTTTTCCAAGGCGACCTTGCCGAAGCAAGACTGCCAAGTGTAGCCATGTCCTTACTTAAAGTTTGCAATTTAATTTTAGATTTCCTTACCCCGCATTCGACGCCTCAACAAACAGATCAATTTTTATTAAAGTTATAAAGCTTTCGAGTTTTAAGTATGGCCAAAAAAACTTAATGGTTTATCATTCGTAAAGAGCGTTCCTAGGGATGTTTATTTCTGTACATGGGTATGAAAACATAGCCGTTTCTGATTTCAAATTCATTCGTATAGGAGACTGGACGGTTTATCATTCTCGAAGAGCATGCCTAGGGATGCTTGTTCCCGTACATAAGTGGGCGAGCTTAGCCATTCCAGTTCCAAAACTAGTGTTTTCTCAAGGAAATCATGTAGAAGCAAGACGGCCAAGAGTCTCCAGAAAAGTTCAAGGCGATCTTGCCGAAGCAAGACGAACATGAAAAGAAAAATTGTTCAAGGTGGCTTTACCAAAGTAAGACGAACATGAAAAGCCAGAACATACCAATTTTACTAATGACCAGGGGGATGGTGTGTTATCGAGCAAAGAGCATGCCTAAGGATTATAACAGCTCCCGTGCATGGGTAGGTTGACTCAATCATCTGCATCTAGAAAGCCAAAAAGATATATCCAAAGGGCCAGAGCCTACAAAGCCAAAACCATGATTCATATCCCGAATAACCAAATCCATAAAACCAGAGCCAAACCATAAGCTCGAGAATCCAAGAAATCCAAAATCCAGAGGACAAGGGTAGGAAAGCCATAAGTGGTAAGGCCACCATCGAAAAGGCGGAAAATCCAAAATCCAAAATCCAAAGAAAGCCAAAGGACGAAGAAGCCACAGAAGACCAAAACCAAGAAATCCAATAATCCAATCCAAAGAATCCGCAATACCTGAAGGTTAGAAACTACAAGATAATAGATACCGATTTCCGGGAGGCCCGAATCTAAGACATTAGAGCCAGAACCGAGATTGTTGATAATTATGTCGCCCGGACGAGTGCTAATCCCTGTCTATCCTAATTACCATGAGGTAGTTGTGCTTGTCATGGCACCACAGCCCATGTCCGAACAAAGTGTACTAGCTCACCATGTCTGACGCACTCCTCCAACATATCCTTGAGACGTCAATACAAGTTTTTGTTATGATCATTGAGATTATGAAACAAGAAATGCCGACTAGAATCCCTTTCTCCCTAAGTTGACTCCGTTACATGAGGCAATTTAAAGGAGTAGTGGGATGAACATCCAAGTAAATCTCCTCGAGGATGTGAGTAGGCTCTGAATAACTGAACTTAGGTTGCCTCTATTCCCCAAAGGAGATTTACTTCTGCCATAACCCATAGCTTTTCCAGAGTCGGATGGTTTCCCTCCCTTAATCACATTAGTATCAAGGACTATTTTATCGGTTCATGCATCCTCTTCTCAAAAAAATATTTCTTCTTCAAAATAGAACTCGCCAAGATCCCTTAGCAGGTTACGATGCAAAGAAGTTTTAAAATCGGACTTATCCAGAACATTTGAGACTGTAGCCACCATAACCATGGACATATCAGGTCTGTCAACCAATGCCGCTGTCGCATTAAACCTTTTTGAGTACTTGCATAGAGTCTCGTCGTACTTCTGCTTGATTCTTGTTAGAGTCATAATGCTTTTTAGAAAAGCGGTGTGAACTCTAAATAATTCAACAAACCTGCTAACCAAAGCATTCCCAGAAATGTTACTATCCATTCCCAACCGCCTGAACCTCATGGCAGTAATGTCTGTGAAGTAATGTAGAAAACACTTTTTAACCATATGACGCACATAGCACATCAAGTGAGCTGTCAACTCCTTCCGACTATGATAAGGTTCTAGCACTGGTAGTTTGAAGTTCGATGAGTTTCGAGAATTCCTGATATCCAAAGAGAACGGACTTCAAGTAACATAATCCATATCCAAAGAAGAGGCACCGCCTTGAATGAATCGATAAATAACATCCAAGATTTGAGATCCACGTTAACAACCGGTTAGTTAGCAAGAAGAACATCCAGTTGAATTCCAACATGAGGAGCCGCATCGGGCACAATCCTTACTCTCAGAACAGTGGGAGCGCTTCATCCAAACATGAATAGGCGATTAACCAGAATAACTAGAATAGAGGATTAACCAAAATAACCGAAGCAGCCAGAATAACCTAAGGACTACATGAGCCCATGAACCTGCTAGGAAATCAGGAATACCCAAAATTTGTAAATCCAGAGTAACCAAATACCCATTAGCCAGAGTAAGCAATCTTGTCGTGTCACTGATGGGACCACTCGAGCATATCCACGTGAGTTGCCTTCTGTGAGCCAGTAGAACAACCCAAAACCAAACGAGCAACAACCTTACCTACTACAAATCAAGGCGACTTTGCCATAAAACTGACTAGTCGAATAGGATAGCAAAAATTTCCCAAGCCGATCTTGTCGTAGCAAGACGATCAAGGATAGCCAGGGTTTTCGAAGGCGATCCTACTGAAGCAAAACGACCAAGGGTAGCTAGAGTTATCCCAGGTGATCCTACTGAAACAAGTCAATGAACGGTAATTATATCCTTACTTAAAGTTTGCAAACTAATTTTAGATTTCCTTACCCCGCAGCTAGAATCTCGACAAACGGAGTAATTTTTAATAAAGTCATAAAGCTTTGGAGTTTTTAGTAAGGCCGAAAAGAAACTTAACGATTTATCATCCATAAAAAGCATGCCTAGGTATGTCTGTTCCCATACATAGGTATGCGAACTTAGCCATTTCTGATTTCAAATTCATTCGTAAAGGAGATTAGACAGTTTATCCTTCCTGTAGAGCATGCCTAGGGATGCTTGTTCCTGTACATGGGTAAGCGAACTTAGCTAATCTAGTTCCAAAACCAGAGTTTTCTCAAGGCGATCCTGCAAAAGCAAAACAACCAAGACTTGCCAGAAAGGCTCATGGCGATCATGCTAAAGGAAGACAACCAAGAAAAGCAAAAGTGTACAAGGATGTCTTACCAAAGTAAGATGACCATGAAAAGCCAGAACATATCAATTTTATTAATGACTAGAGGGGATGGTGTGTTATTGAGAAAAGATCATGACTAGGGATGATAACTACTCCCGTACATGGGTAGGTCGACTCAACACTTTACATCTAGAAATCCTAAAAGACATATCCAAAGGGACAGAGCCTACAAGGACAAAACCATGGGCTAAATCCCGAATATTCAAATCTAGAAATCCAAAGCCAAACCATAAGCTCGAGAATCCAAGAAATACAAAAGCCAAAGAACCAAGAGTAAGAAAGCCATAAGTGGGAAGACCACTATCCAAAAGCCAATAAATCTAAAAACCGAAAACAAAAGAAATCAAAAGGGCGGAGAAGCCACACAAGACCAAAACAAAGAAATTTAAGAGGCCAAACCATAGAATCTACCAAATCTAAAGACCAAAACCACAAGTCAAAAGATACCGATGTTCGGGAGTCCCGAATCCGATATATAAGAGCTAGAACTGAGGTTAGTTGATAATTATGCGCCGAGACGAGTGCTGGCCTCAGGTCTATCCTGAGTAGCATAAGGGGGTTGTAGTTGTCCTGACACCACAGCCCGTGCCTGAACAAAGCATGCCAGCTCACCACGTCTGACATGCTCCTCCACCATTGCCTTGAGATGTCAACACTCATCTGTGTTATGACCGTCGATACCATGAAACAAGCAATGTTGACCAGAATCCCTTTCTCTCTTAGTTGACTCCTTTACTTGAGGTTTTTTGAAAGGAGTAGTGGGATGAACCTCCAACTAAATCTTCTCGAGGGTGTGAGTAAGTTCCAAATAACACTGGAACTTAGGTTGCCTACAAGCATGTTATGATCATTCCCCGAAAGTTTTACTTGCACCATAATCCTTAGCTTTACCAGAGTGGGGTGGTTTCCCGTCCTTAACTACATTAGCCTCGAGGACCTTTTTATCAGTCCTCGCATCCGCTTCCAGAAGAAAATTTTCTTCTTTAAAATAGAACTCGCAAAGATACCTTAGTGGGTCGCGATGCAAAGAAGTTTTAAAGTCAGACTTATCCAGAACCTTAGAGACTACGACCATCGAAACCATTGACGGATCGGGTCTATCAACCGACACCACCACCACATTAAATATTTTTAAGTACATGCGCAGAGCTCGGTGTACTTCTGCTTGATTCCAGTTAGAGTCATAACGCTTTTGGGACGAGCGAAGTGAACTCTGAATCGTTCAATAAACCTATTAACCAATGCATTCCAAGAAGTGATAGAATCCGTTTCCAACTGCCTGAACCATATGGCAGCGATGTCTATTAAGTAATGCGGAAAACACTTAGCCATGACACTTTCTAAAGTAGAGAGAACTTCTGTATGGAGCGCATAGCGCATCAAATGAGTTTTCGAATCCTTTCGACCATGATAAGGTTCCAACAATGGAAGTTCGAGGTCCGTTGGTTTCGAGAATTCCAATATCAAAAGAGAAAGGACTACAAGAAATACAATCCAAATCTGAAGAAAAGGCATCATTTCAGTGAATCGACGAATAACATCCGTGATTTGAGATCAATTACCAAAAGCGAGTTGTTGATTCAAATCATCCAAAGCGACATTGGTGCCCTTAGTGCTTACGTCCACGTTAATAACCGGTTGATTAGCAAGAAGAAAATCCTGTTGAATTCCATCCTCAGGAGCAGCATCAGGCACAATCCTTACTCTTAGAATAGTGGCAGCGCTTCCATTGAAACTTGCGCACACTGGCGCTCGAACCACATTACCAATAGCGGAGCCTGCAACTTGACCAATCAAAGCATCACGGGCTGAGCGACGTCGGAATTAGGAGTGCCCTCAAGTGTAGCGGGAGTGGCACCAGTTTGAGGATCGGTTGCCCTGCTGATTAGTTTGTAGGACTACTGCCAACTCCCGAGTCGCAGCTTACAGAACACTAACAATATTTGCCTACACTGTCGACCTTCGAGTACTCCCTAGTCTGGCCTCAATCACAACAAGAAAAGTATTGATGCATCCTGTCGCTTGAGTTGAGTGTTCAAACCTGTAGCCAAGTTCTTAATCATCCTGTCAACGTCATAACGAGTGACGTTGTTCATGGGAACTCCAATTGAAGAAAGTTCTTGGCTTACTTCACCTCCAGCACCTTGAGCTTCAATAATAGCATCGAGCTTCTTGCGCTTAACTATAATGAAAAGAGAGCAACAATTTGAAGTTGAGAACTGAATCCAAAGTCAAAAACCAAAACCAAATCCGAAGATGAAATCCGAGAACCAAATTCAAAGCAGAAGCGGAAGCTGTGCACCCCTAACCTGGCGCGCCTAAGTGACGACGTGGGAAATTGGTTATTTGTGCACACCAACCCCCAAGTTTAAGTTTAGTCATAAACTTATAATCCAATATCCAAAGTATGAGAAATGTAAAGGGAATAAACAACTTTTTATAGTGGTTCAGCACTAATGCCTACGTCCACTTTATAGTAATCATTCATCATATATTTGTTGATTATAAAGTTATACAAGTTCAGACAATTTATTTATATAAAGTTGTTAAATTGAATAACAAATAGCTTGTTAATTCATAACTTTGACCAAAATGCCCTTCTTCTTCGTTGAGTCAAATTACGTAGCAATGTCCAAAAAATAGCTTCAATATCCAATAAAACCAAAAGATATCGAAAAATGCCCGAAAAGTCCAATAGAATGTCCAAACGTTATAGGAAAACGTTTGTATAATGATTAGAAGTCCAAAAGATGTCCAAAATCTATGAAAATGATGAAGGCAACCATTAATGTGCTTGAGAGCTCCAATTCTGTATGCCAAAGTGTAGGAAGAGTCCAAAGTGCCAACAACTTCTTTGAATGCAAAGCATGAGGGTAGTGAGTTTAGAGAGTGTCATCCCGAATTTCGTATCCCGAGAGGATGCGAAATTTGTATCCCAAAAACAAATCAAAAAATCCAAATCATTTGCAAAAAATCGCATCCCGAAGCACAGAAAAATTGTATCCCAAATTTCCCTTGATCAACACGCATGAATCAGGCAAAAACATGATATCTGAATGATAAAAGTGTTGTGCCAAAAATCCAGCCAATTTCCATTTTTTTAATCCCAGCCAAATCCGAAATTTCGCATCACCAAACTTGTGATGCTCAACGATGAAAAATCGTGCTTCGTTCAAGAGTTTTTGCATCACCAAAAATTGACTCCCGGATCTGCCACAATTCGTATCTCGAATCCCCGCATCGCACAAGAGATTTCGAATCTCGGAGTCAGCTCGCTCACCACTTTCCAAGATGCCAAGATTTCGAGTCTAGGCTTTCCCAAGCCGCTCTGTGCCAAGCTAAAATTTCACATCCTAGAACCCCGATGCTTGGTCATGGGATTCCGCAACCACATCAATGCGATCAGGGGTTTCCGCGTCACCTCCCTGGGATGCAAATTTTGCCAAGCCAAGTTCCTAAATCCTAAGCTGATTATCCCCTTGAACCTTCTGATGCACACAAATGGAAATCCCTTATTTTCCCGAGCCGATAAGATCTTTTTGGTATTCCAAATCCAGTTATCCACCAATATCTGATTTTTTTTCCAGATCCGACACATGCATGGGGTTTTCCATGTTTTCACCATGTCGATCACTTGTTTTTGGATGTGCCAAACAATAAGTTTGCCAAGTGCCAAATTTCGATATCATGAGCCGTTCTAGCCATTTTACGTGATCGCGCCATGTGATCAGCTGTTTTTTGAGTGTGCGAAACCCTATTTTTCCAGAATTTTCCAGTACGAGTTTCGCCACGTGATCGGACCAACATGCCTAAGGATTTTGAGCTAATTAAATTGACTCAGTCACGTATTTTTACCACACTGACTTTTCCAAGTTTATTAACGATAATTTCACGAATCAACGCTATCTCCAACCTTTTCCGAACATGTTGCGACTTCAGCCAAATCGCTTTATGTTTTCTAACGACGCTGTCGAGACTTGAGCGCATCGTTAACCGTAATCTTGACGTGCTACTACTTTGCCAAAAAACTCATCAATAGCCAGCTCCTTTTGAAACTATATATATTTGAGTTTTTAAGATTTTTTTTGTCAATTTTGCACTCCGAAAGTTTCTGTATTGAAAACTGCTGTAGTAATTATTTAAGATTTTTGTCAATGTAGGTCACTTTTAGAAGCATAGAATAAACAACAGCCAATTTTAAAACATATTAAAACATAGACCATTTGAAAACGTATTATGAGGATTCTTTTGACAAAACTGCACTAGTACTTTTTGAAAGTTTATAAAATTTTATCGATGGATGAAAAATACATCTTCTGCATTGATAGACCTGTATTAGAAACTCATCAACCATTCTGTATTTCCCATATTTTCCCATTTATTGACCATTTATTTTTCTTTATTCTCTTTCCGTTTACACGGAAAGGAAAGAGGATAATTGGTAGGAATCAAAATTCCTTTTATTTACATTTTGTTATGCCATCTCCTTTTAAACTATATACATTTGAGTATTCGGTACAATAATTTTACTGCAAACTTCTGGAAACCCATAAGAAAAAGAACATAATTTAAGACATGCAGGTGAGAAATGTTTTGTCAAGTTTTAACATTGAAAGTTTTCGTCTAGTGTCATTCCACTAGAATATTTTAGTCTTTTATTTTATTAGTTGGATTATGCTTGAAGTCCATTTATAAATTTCTCTTACGTGCATGCTATGCCTTATTCCTTTAGTATATCATTATTTTTTAGTTAAGAATATCATTTTCTTTAATCAAGCTCAGTTTCTTCATTGTCCCTACTTAGGCCAATTTTCCCAGTTTATTCATGGAATGGCAGCCGCAGTCGCTCCGTAGGTATCTTTTTATATGATAAAAGATAATGAATTCTAGATTAAATTTTTTAATAAATAAATAATAATAGAGATGAAATTTACAAATTTGGATTTTTTATAAACTTTTGTTTACACGATGCAGAGTGGGGCATATTTCATAACACTACACCAAAAAAAAGGTGATTCTCAACGGGTATAGTCTTCACAAACAATTTCAGCAACATTTACCAATGTTGCTATAATGGCGTGGCAATTTATTTCCAACGCATACAAGCGTTGGCAGATTTTCTCTTCCAACACTTATAAGCGTTGGAAGATTTTCTCTCCCAACGCTTATAAGGGTTGGTAGATTTTTGATCGCAATGCTTATACATGTTGCAATACTTTTGTTTGCAACGCTTATACGTGTTGCAAGATTTCCAATTACAACAAATATAAAAGTTAATAGTAACAAAAATATCTATTAGTAATTTCTATTTACTAACATTAATAGTCAATTAATAACTAACATGATTTTAACATAGACAATATTTAATATGAATCCAAAACAAATATTATTCTCAATTAAAAAAGGTATAACTTATTGAATACCAATAGATAAGATTCATAATCAAGTATCGACATAGAATATCAGTTAACAACAGACAAGTGCAATACATAATTAAGTTTCTTAATTCAATACATAAATGAAGCTATATAAATACGAAATACGAAACTCCGACCATATAATGAAGTCTCCATCATTCAAATAGCTTTTACGTTGTGACAATTGGGAATTTCGCTCGATCCGAATCGATCGCTAAACCGACCTAGACCGTTCGAAACCCCTGATTGTTTTGAGAACAAGATGAATCAGAACACAAACAGAAGAACATTTCATTGTTACTTACAACAATTCCATCAGAAAACAAGAATATATAGAGTATGAATCAATATTATACATCAGAGGAATATCAGAGATTTAAATTACATAGCAGCGGAAAAATAATACAATACACAACTGAAAGAGATATACGGATACAGAGCTTTCTGGATATCATTCCAGCTGTAAACCAGGTTCCTGTGAATATAAATCTGCTAAACCAAAACTACTAGCTGCCTGCGTCAAAATAAGGGTACCCAGAGTTTAGGTTAAAACAATAAACTCTAGGTCAGTCATGTGACTGGTGTGAGAACTAAAACAGTTACTAATCTTTATTTTAAAGTTAGGTAAATCAAGGGACCACGCCATATAACACGGAACGGGTTTCCTCCCAAGAATACCAGTGCATAAAACAATAGCGCAATGCTAAATAAAGAACAATGAAGCTATTATAAGACCCAGGTTCCATCACACAATGCAACACAAGCCGGAGGAAAGGGGTTTTACCTTATAATAGCCAAAGAATGCTTGATACACTAAATTTCATCCTTTATTATTACTATAAGTGTATAGTGTCAAAATAATTTCAATCATAAGTATCAATCATAGACGGCATAAGTGCTCCATACCACTATGTCGCCATATATAGGTATACAATCAAAACTGCACAATGTCGTATTTGGAAATTGGATTTCCATCTGTGAACCAAGGCAAGGGATCGTCCTCACCGCTTCGAGATGCTCTACCCCCCCCCCCCCTCAGGACCCAGACTAAGGTGGGCCCTTGGATCGTCAGGGTCGGTCCACAGATGTGGATTAAAATGCCTGAACACTGCGTTTCCCCGCATATGATGTGTCAATGAGTCCACTGACTCCATCGGCTCCATATAGTCACCGATATATCCGAGGCGCTTCGCAATCCAACAACCACATAAGTCAAACTCGTTAGGGCGTGTAAAACCACTGACGCCACTTTTAGCTAGAAGGAAACGCATGTCCTCCCTGAAGTCCTTCTCCCGTTTCTAGTTCACAACCGGGGTGTGAGGCTCGCGAATCAACATTACACAAAGATATGCCACACAGGCGGTGCTTTGATCATCAACCACAAGACTTTGCTTTTCAACAAAAGCCTTGATCATTTGCCACTTAGGCATGCCACACAAGAAGTTCACTCTATGCGATTGATATCCATCAATATATAACCTCTGAGCTCGTACATCTCAGAGAAGGGTGTTAAGCAAGCGGATAAATTCTTCGCCGCCAAACAGATATATATTTAATAGAAATCAATCACATAGAATAAAATCCAATGTCAGACACACGGTCCATTTACAAGTTCGTTCTGGGTCTGAACCAAAACGGAGGCACATTGCACCTCGCATATCCATCGATCCCCAAGTACGTTTGGACGATCACCAACTGATTCCCTCCTCTTAGGTGTACAGCCCAATCAGTAATTATCCAAACGATGTGAAGACCTCCGGTCTTCGACCACCGTCTTCATCCTCGACATATCGTCGAATCATTTATTCAGAATGGGATAAACCCGATCTTTCTGAATAACCCGCGTATATGATAAACAAGTGTTACACAAACACAACATACGCCTCATTCCAATTAAGAATATTCTTTTATTCAAATATTCTTATTCTTAGGGAAAGGTTCCCATTAATTTTATCAAAGATAAATTCCTTAAATTTATTCTTTAATCTTCTTTTGAATATCAATTCAAACCAAATTATGGTTTATCCAAACTAGTCGGGATTAACGAACCTTACCGAAGTAATCATTTGTTTTAATTTCCCAATCCCAACCTATTCATCCCATGAAGTAAAACAGGTAATACTTCATATCTAACACCACGGTGTTATCGGTAAATTCAATTACCATTTCACGTTCAAATCTAATTAAAGATTTAACTATCGCCTGGAGCAAAACTGGTGATACTTCATTCTCGAACATTTCAATCCAATTAAAGAATCATTAAAACTCCACTTGGTTTTAATCTTCCCAAAAATCATTATCAATGATTATTTAACTTGGGAAATCATATCCTGTCTTTAACTGGGTTGAAGAACCAATGTCATTTAAACACGGTTCACAATAAACCCAAAATCACATTCCATTCTGTCAGCCTTTAACCGAAAATTAGCAAGTGAACAATTCCCTAAGTATTAACCCCGAAGGCCGAAACCAACATCAGATTAATACCCAAGAAACCATTCAGTTTAACTAATCTTCAGTTAGATTCTGATTTTCTTAACTCCATTGGGTCTAAGAACAGTATTATTAAAGATACCGTTCACGAAAACCCAAAATCACATTTGATATTAAATACAAGGCTCTGAATAGAAAATATATCTGCTTGTATTCAATATCAAATTCTACGACCAACAAATATCGTATTGGAAATAATGATATAAATATATCTTTCAACTTTCCATAACAATATCTGTAAAATCACGAAATCCAACATCGTAATATTCCAAAGACAATTTTGATTCAAATCCATTCCAATTCAATTATTGGAAATTCTGGTTACTTTTAAAACCCTTTCAAATCCAATTTATTTATTTTAAAAATAAATGGATTATAACTCTAGTTCAAAACTAGTTCATTTCGATAAAAAACTATTTTTATCTTTTCAAATATGGAGTTTTTCATCCCAATTCTTTCCAAATCATTTCTTATGATTTTACACAAATTATTACTATTTTTAATAATTTTATCAAGGCCCGTACAGTCGATTTCCATCAACGGCCATCGAACTGCACTTACAACGACCTTGTCCAAATTTTATTTGGACATAATTCCAAATCCAACCGTTAGATTTCAAATATCTAATATTCTTTAGAAAGCTCTTTTCGATACGAACCCAACGGTTCCAGTTTTAGGAGAATCTGACGATCGGATCTCCCGTAATGTCCATTCGAAGTCAATGGTCGAAATTCGTGAACTGCCGCGGCACGGCACGTTCTATTCAGGCCATTATATATATATACATATAATATATATTATATATATTTCGTCGATTTCCTTTTAAAACGTATTTTATAAATCGTTTTAAATTCGTTTTCAAAACGATTTCAACTTCATATTCAATTTCTAATCAAAATTGAATATTCCATATCATTAATCTCTAAATGATAATATTTTCAAAACGTTATATTTTGAAATCACTTCCTTTTCTATATTCATTATAAAAACGAATATAATCGATATAAATATCGTTTGCGTCAAAATGGCGCATATCTAACCAACATGGCTTTATATATTTCAATAACTTCGTTAATCTATTCAACAAATGAATATTTTCTTCAACACATGAATTTTCTTTTATTCAACACATGAATTTTCTTCTATTAAACACATGAATATATATTTTATTCAACACATGAATATATATTTTATTTTCTAAATTTGAATGAGACCCACTCAATTACCATATAATGTTATTTATACGGATTCTATACAACACATGTATATAATAGCAATGATAAATAATCAAACATCATCCAAAGTGCACCACACAACTGCATAAGCATTAAATATAAATAATTAACGCTTACACAGTCTGTCAACCCATCGGTCGACATACTATTAAACAATTGGGATGTGTACGTCAATATCATCCCAACACCCGTGTGGGGTTTCAATCAATCAAACACATATTTTATTTGTGCAGTTGGGCGATGTGTAAAATTTATCGTCCCAATCTATGTCAGTCAAATATGTGTACATAAACAAATCGTTCGATTTGTAAATGAATATTTATTTTACTTCAAAACACGAATATATATATATTTTATTTCAACACATGAATATATATTTTATTTCAACAAATGAATATATATTTTATTTCAACACATGAATATATATTTTATTTCAACACACGAATATATATTTTACACACTACAATCAACAATCAAATTTCACAACACAAACAATCAAACAAACAAGTCATCCATGGTCTGTGGACGACGGGTGTCGGGTGCTACTAAGCACCGTCTGCATCCTAGTATATATTTCAAACTAGAAAACAAATTAAAAGTGAGGAGTTCTCACCTTAGGGATCCACTCTGCCATTTCATTTTTGAATTTCTGAATGGCATGGATTTGCCCGCACTTCCTACGCAGTCGTCTCCACGTTGTTCATATTAAAATCACATTTTAATATGATATTCTATACATTAAAAATCATATTTTTATTCTTTATATAATATAAAAATCATATTTTTATTGTTTCTCTAATATAAAAATCATATTTTTATTATTTCTCTAATATAAAAATAATATTTTTATTCTTTCTCTAATAAAAAAGCATATTTTTATATCGACCTTTTCATTATAAAAATCATTCCTTTCTTATATAAAAATATAAACTTCTTTATATAAAAATATAAACTTCCTTTATAAAAATAATATATTCTTTTCATATGTAAAAATATATTCGTTCCATTTCTAAAAATCTAATCTTTTCTCTTTTAAAAATCATATCTTTACTCTAACAAAAATCATATTTTTATAATCAACATAAAAATCAACACTTTATATTTTTAAAATCTCATTTTTATATTTATAAAAATCTTAACTATAAAATTTTAAAAAAAATCTTAACTATTATATAAAATATAATAAAATCAGATTTTTTTCTACTTAATACTAATTTAAGTAAACAACAAAAAACTCACCTTTGCTCTCTATTTATTAAAAATCGCAGAAGGTGGGGGGGATGAAAGAGCGCCTGACGGTCGAAGTGAGGAAGCCGGAGTCACCGGTGGTGGCACTGGAGGGGAGGCGGCGGATTTAGGAGGCGTGGTGTTTTCTGATGGGCTGGAGAATTGGGGTGTGTGGAAATCGATCGATGAAGGTAGAGGGGGGGGGGGAAGTGGTGGGGCCGAGACGGAGCTGGGGACGGCGCCGTGCCTGGCGGCGACGGTGAGGTCAGGTGGGGAGGCGCGATGGGAAGGGGCGACAGGGTTAGGGCTGGATTGTGCTTTTGTTTTGTTTTTTTTTCTTTTCTGATGAGTGACGGAAAGGATAAGGGTTAGGGGAGGGAGTATATATAAAATAAATATATATTTAATTTATTTAATTATTCACTTAAAGTTGACATTTCTTTCGAATCCCAAATCGAACCCAAAGAATGTCTCTATTAGCACAATACCCCCATTCCGAACACAATGGCATATGTTTCGCAAGCCAATTTGGCTGTTACGATAGGTTTTCTTCAAAATTAAAATATAAATCTATATATTCAATTTGAATGCACATTTTAATTTACTGGGGTCACATACGGACTCTAAAAATTCCCAAAAAATATTTTCTAGCTTCGTATTGACGACATGGTTCTAACAAAACTAATTTCATCAAATTCTGAGACCGTATGAAAAATGGCCATTTTCTGGTCGATTGAAATTGACTGAAACTGCTAAAACACGTTTTACTTCGCCACGCTCACATATTGATTTCAAAAATTATGAATTTTGGAATCTAGCAATAATTTGACATTCCGGATCCAACAAAAGTGATTTCGTCGATAACGAAGGTCGTTTGCAAAATTTCCATTTTTAAGGGCCAGAATTCCATAGCGACTATTCTGAATTTTCAACTGGGTGTAACTTTTTATTTCCGCTATGAAATTTTGATTTTTCGGATTCGTTGGAAAGATATTCTCAATTAGATTCTAATATTTTTGGTTTCGCTAAAATCCGGATTATTTTGAATCCTGTACATTCATTTGAACTTTGAAATCAAATTTTCAAACTACCGCGCCATTTTCAATTCCTTTTACAATTTAAAATAAATATTTATATTCCAACGACGATTCAAATAAATATATACGTTCTAATTCTATTCAAATTAAATTTCTCGTCGCTATTATTTAAAATAAATCATTTTAAATATTCAAAATTCACTAAAATTGCCAAAATAAAAATTTTAAATTGGCTTGGATTTCCGGGTTATTACAATCGTTCCATTTCGAGGACCATAAATTGGTGCTTATGGTTCAAGAACATCTGATTCAAGATCTTCTACTGTACTGTTAGAAGTACAATCGAGTTTCCTCTTTTCTTCCACTGCCTCTAGAAGTATCTGCATTCATTTAACATCGCATTAAATTGAAAATTTTAGTTCCTTTTTAAACATAAGCATGCATCACGTAAAAGAAACATTAAGGTGTAGGCTCGGTTTAAAACTGAGCCATCAGGCCAGTAAAATTGAGTTGGCTCTGTTTTAAACTGAGCCAGCATGGCTCAATTTTAAACTGCGCCTACATTGCTCAGTAAAATTGAGCCAGGTTTAGTAAAATAAACCGTCTCAGTTTTAAAATGGGCCTGAATGGCGCACTAAAACCAAGCCTTACAATACTTGATTCCTATATTCATATCAAATGTCAAACATGAGGAAATGTTCCTATAGTATTAAAAAGTCAATCATAACGCTTAAAACGGTTACTATAGAATTAGTGCCAAATTCATAAATTTACAGATTTTACAATAGGATTAGTGCCATATTCCTTGGAAAAGCAATGTTGTATTTACTTTTTACAGGCATTAAGTAACATGTAAATAGTTTAACTTATTATATAAGGTACCACAAACTGTTTGATTTACGTACCATGTCTTATAAAATGGTCATGCACATCAAAAACAGAATCAACATGTCTAGAATGAAACTGCATACTAACTAGATAGGAGCAAAAAAAGATCATATGGAGAATTGTCGGTGCAAGGAAACATGATTAAATATTTAAATAATTAAAACAAAATACATTATTCAATTTTGGAAAAAATTGATTATCCCAAATTCAAGTAACATTTTCCTGCAATGGACCAAAATGTAAGGAACTTGCATGCACCGTTGAAAGAAAGTAAAATCAAAAATTTGCCCAAAATCTAGAATTAAATGGCAATAATTTTAATAACACAACTTTCATCAATTTTTTTATAGGGAAATCATGGACATTGGCACTAACACCAATAATAGAACACAAATAATAATAAAATGCAGTCCGATGTTTCTTTCTTTGCTAATGTTTTTATGACTTTTGGAGCATATTGAAGAAAATAAAGTGGCAAATGAAGTTTTTTTAATCAGGTAATATCTATAAAATTGAAAAGCAAGTTTTAATAGGTTGAGCAATGAGTTAAAACCGTTCCATTATTTAATAATAATGTTTTGTATCTACGATAAGAATGTAGCTATATGACAAAATCATGTGTACCTTAGAAATAGCAGATGCTTGCCAGCACTGGATTTCTCGTAATCGAATCATTTCCAAATCAAAAACTTGATAAGTCTCCATAAAATCAGGAAAATGCTTCATAGAATCAGGCAGCTGCAGTAGAAATACTTAGAATTAGTATATGGGTCCAGCAGGAGAATAGACTTTATCAAATCAACTAAGCTAAACAAGGTATTCATATTACATTACAGGGTAAACAGTGTTGATTAGTGAAATATTACTTAAGAATTCCATATATTTATTACATATATGTGAATTGAGTTAAGTACAAGTGCCAGACGGCTAGGCAGATTGATATTGATTGAGTAAATCACATACATTGAGCAATTATGCTCAATAGCGCTCGTAAAAGGTATGCCTATGTGAAAATATAAAATTTTGGGTTTTGATTTTTGTTTTCCGATTGTGTGGGTCGATGTACATATATATTATATATTCCTGGGATATAGCAGATGTCACTTCGTACAGCGGAGACTCTGCCGAATTTTTTCCGGGAATTTAACGTGTTAGGAAATTTTCAATATTTTTGAAAATATTTATTTATGGTATTAAATTGGTTTTTGATTTATAATGAATTGGATTTGGAAATTAATGGGATTTGTAGCATTTTTCTTAATTTAGCAATTTTGGGGACGAAATTATTTTAAGGGGGAAAGAATGTAACGACCCGTATTTTTGGCAGTCAAATATTTAATTTAATTTATTATTTTGAATATTATATTTTGAATATTAATGGATTTTGATATTTAATTCGTTATTAAAATGGAGTTTGAACGTTATATATTTATATAATTATAAATCGAGCTCGAAATGGCGCAGTAGTTCGCAATATGGAGTTTTGAACTTTAATTGAATATACAGGATCCAATATAAGTCGGATTTCTATGAAACAAGAAACATTGGAATCCTGTTGATGATAATTTTCATATGAAAAAGAAAATTTCAGTTATAGATTGTTAGTTATGTCCAATTGAAATTTTAAAATAGTCGCTATGGAAATCGTTAATAAACGATAACGTTTATTTAATATTTTAAAAGGGATATATATATAATTTTGATATTTTTAACCTGAAAAAAGTTAAATATTGAATTGTATAGTCTGTATTACTTATATTTAGAGCTATACGATAATTTTATTTGGATATTTATGATGATAACGATTTATTGTTATTTTGAATTTGTTTGGAATTTAATCAATATATTTCGATATTATATAAGCTGCATGAATAGCTGTTTTCCCAACGATATCCATTTTTAATGAAACAAATTTTATTGGAATGCGTATATTTAATTATTGCTAGATTCCTAGTTTGGAACCAAATGGAGTTGCTTTGTCGGTAGGCAAAATTTAAATATGAACCGGTAAGTATAATTGAAATTAAAAGAACATCGTTATGCGAACGAAGTCGGAATTCAACGAAATTTATTTCATTAGGTCTGTTATGTCAAGACATAGCAGGCGTCCAATTTTGTTGCATCTGAAATTTGTGTATGTCGTGGTAAATTCAATGATCAGTGTTAAATTGGGTACGGTATTAAAATAAAAACGAACCTACCTTCCACATGCTGCATAAATCTGTTGCCTATCCTATGCATACTCTCATCATATTAATACATAATATTGAACTATCAGTGCCAACCTAAGTTAAATAGCACATCCTATGGTTAAACCCTACCGACAAGTTTTAGAAATTTTCACCTATGTAGGTGCCTACGCAGACAATATTAAATAAATACAATTGCTTGCGTATCAAACCACGGATTCCTTTACATCCAAGATTTTCAGTTCCTTCCTCCCCCGAAACCGTGCTCCCCACGTAAACTTCACTACCACGGTTTCTCCTCATATATATAATCGTACCCCTTCGTTCGTTCCTTCTGCTTTCTTCTATTTTAAAATAATCTACGCCATTTACACTCTCCTTCTCAATAGTTAAACAATTGAACCCAAATACATACATACATACATACATACATATATATATATATAAGTAGAGCAGTCGCGAGATCAAAATTGGGGAGAGGGGACTAGTGACCAGGCGAACGATGTTGAAGATCGGCGGGAGCACTTGTTGGAGATGACGCAGTATGGTGGTGGAAGGATTGGTGATGCTGTTTTCTTTTGACTTAGGCTCCTTGTCGCGATAATGGGGTAGAAGCTTGTACCCTGCAGTTCGTTCATATGAAACAAAAAATGGAATGATGCTGTATGGGTTAAAATGGGTTCTGGACCATGGTCTATTTGGTGAGCGGTGAACTGGATGTGGGGTATTAGGTGTCTGGTGTACACCGCAGGGTTTCAAAACTGAAAATAAATGGGGACATGGTGGGATGAGTGTTGAAGACCTACACAAAACAGTGCAACCGTGGTTCTCAAATTCAGAAGAGAATGAAAGTTTTGAATCTGCAAGTTATGCTGCTGGTAATTGAATTAATTTATACCTAATTAAGATAAGTAATTATATTAAAAAATTTAAATTTTGGGTAAATGTATAATGCTGATAGGGTTCAGAAGTGAAGAGGACAGCATGAACAGAGGAATGAAACAAAAGAGATCGCTTAAAACTCGTTAACAAGAAAAGCAGCGTACGGAGGAACGTTGGAGACGAGAGTCGGCCAAACATTAATAAGTAAATTAATTGAGCTTAATTATATAATTAAGGGGATAAATTATTTAAATTTAATTGTAAGTGCATATAATTGTATAACACTTGTATATGTGGACAGAATGGAATAAAATTTGTGACATTGGGATCACATCATCGAACACTACGTTTTGGAATTAATTTGGACAGACCTTGAAGTAGTTGGAAAATTTAGTTAAATTAAACGACAGTTTAATTTAACGGGAACCAAATCGCGTAGCGACAACGGAATCAAATCAAGGTGAGTTAAACTCACTCAGTTCTTCCTATTTATATTTTATATAAATTGGGTTTGTATTTTTTGTGTTCTGTTTGTCAATGGTTGATGTTTGCTAGTTATATTTATTTGTTGATTTAACTGATGAAATTAAACCGTGTTTAATTTCAGTGAAATACCAAATCGTTATTTTAACGATTGGATCCAATGAAGCTAACTTACCTTATTGGTCACGTTGATTTATAAATGTGTTTAATTGTTTGAATTGTTTTATTGATTGATTGATGTTAAATGGTCGTTATTTGCTATTATTGAAATTATCAGTTAAATGGAATTGAATAATCTGATTTGAGATAACCAGTTTGATACAGGGAAGAACAGGTTGGAGGAATCCAACGGGATTCCTCAAATATATTATTTATCTTCATAATATCATATATAAACTGTCATGATTGGGTGATTGATTTGATTAGTGATCATTGACTGAAAGTTCAACCTGTGTTTTGTTTTAACCAATTGGCAATATTGGTTGGATAATCGGCAGTAAATGGCCTAAAAATAAATTATTTTGTTTTATATTGATTTACCGTTAGGTGGATCGATAGAACTGAAGTTATAAAATTTATTATATAACTGAAAATAGATTTTGAAATATAATATTTTGAATAAAAGTTTAATACAAGAAATAAATATTTATTATTTATTTAATAAATTTATAATTAATTATTAATTGATTTTATGAAGTCAATTCTAATGTTAATCAGATCAATAAACTTGTGAATGGAGATTAACCTGACCGTTAAGTTTGGATAATTTAATTGTTAAGTAACAATTAAATGGAACAATTTAAATTAATTATACTATTAATTAATTTAAAGGGAGAACGAAGTGGGAATCGATTAATAAGATAACTGTGTTTTGAAGTTGACTAAATCGACCGTTTTAAGTGGGATTGATTATTAAATTGGTGTGTATTGAATAAAACAGTTTAATGAATATTTGTTTTATTTTAATAATATTTTAGAAATGAATTTAATATTTATTTTAGTTAATAAAGGAATTAACTACTTTATATTTGTTCATGATAAAAATAAATTAATATTTTAATTAATAATAATTTAGAAAATTACCTTTTAGTTGAGATTCATTTAAAGATAATCGAAATTTAAATAAAATCTAGTTGATTAGTGAAAGGAGAGTATGTACGGGATTTATATTTAAAACCCAAATTTTTAAAACAAAGTTATAAAAGGAATTTCAAGCGGATACGATAGCTTGAATCAAATGCTTACTTAATAATCAAATTTAGTAAAAGAAGAAAAGGATGAAAGGGGGTTTATAATAGACCGGTGTTATATAAATGAGGTTCAAGATGTTAAAACGTTAATTAATATTACTTAAAAATGGGATTAAGTAAAAAGGGGAATTAAAATAAGATTTCCAAAGTAAGAATGGTTGAATGGATCTAGAAAGGGATTGGTAAAAGCGAATTTAGGTAAAGAAGTGGATCATATGATTTGATAAACAAATCCGAATTATGAAATGAAATTGTTTAAAAAACTTAAAGGTTAAAAATTGGTGTTTTATAAGGAATTACTTAATTATTAAATTAAGGAATAATGTTATATTCGAGAAGGAGATTTTCAAGGAGATAAGAAGGTTGTATGAAACCGTATTTTGAATAAAATAGTAAAATGAAATTTGTATTGGCATTATAATGAAATATTGGTTTTTGGATTACAACTTGTATCTATCTTGATATGAACATTGTTGATCATGGTCTGAGAGGTAATTAAAATATCCCAACTTGAGCAACATCGGAGTTATCTGAGGAGGGTATGAGTTAGTAATGGTAAAAGGAGTTAGTAATAATTTATTATTTCCATTACAGAAATAATAATGCAATGTGTAATGAAGATTTGGAAAATATATAAAATGAGGATTCCAAAGTGAATAAGGGAAATAAAAAAAGGGGCGTGAAATTATAACCATAATTCCGAGTTAGAAAAGGAAACATAGAGTTGAGTTCTATTCTATAAGAATAAGCATGGATTATTGTTGTCAAGTAATGAATAAAAGATATTTCGTAATGTTGTTTTACGAGTAAAATAAGTTGAATTGATTTCCCCAATAATAGATAATAATGTGGCTAATGTCTTGAAAGTGAAAATAGGAAACTGGATATATAGAAGTGAATTTGTTTAAAGAAAAATCTTATGTTAAGTACCGAAAAACTATATTCATAATATCGAAATATTTAAGAGTTTTAAATTTACATTTGTTTTAATTAAAAGGCCAATTGATGCTGAATACTGAACCAGTGAACTCATTAGATTGTCATGATTGAATCACTGTTTATTTTGATAGTTAAATAACCGACTTTCAAATATATCCAATACGATTGTTGGTACGGAAAGACCATGATCGAATTTATATTCGAAAACCATTCCGACCAACAAATACGTGAAGATATCATAAGATGATCGAGATAGAGCATTGAAGACCGTAGATTTTCATAAACGGAGGAATTACTAATAATCTCTGATGTTGCAACCAGAGATGAACTGTGATTCTGTCGTGATTGGAGTCTACGGATTGCAAGGACTTCTCGCTACGGATCCATGAGGTGATTCCTATATTGGATGCAGTAGGAGAGTACCTTCGGCTCATCCTGTTCCTGGATGAATTGTATGGACGGGTGTCTGACAGAGTATTTCCAAAAGGATCACGTACGCTGATTTCTTTAAACGTGCTATAGTGTTGGCGGAGAATGGTCGTTCTCTTAGCTTAACTGCTATAGTATTTTTTTTGTGGACATCAATTAGTGATATCAGGCAGATCTGACGATATGGAGTTCAAAGTGAATGATAAACCGATGTTCAAAGGTTAATCTAAACCTCAAGCCTCACCAACTGGGAAATGACAAAAAGCGGGCAGGTAGCATGGCTATGTGGGTCGCTCCCATTAGGGTGTATAATCACCTATCTAGAGAAATTCCTTTTTCTTCTTTAATCTATTTCATTGTTGTCCCTTTCGGGAAACGGTGGTTTGAACCCAACCGTTGGTGATATACATTCGATACACTCAAGAGAAATGAGTGGTCGGTCATGTATGGGCCGGGTTGCAAGACGTTCCAGTTGAACCCAGTGTATTCCCCTCTAGAGATACACTATCGGCAGGTGGTCTTGACACGACCCGAACTTCCCCGTGAAGGAAAACACGGATGGCGTTGAGGACAAGACAAATCAGAACGCAGACGGGAGTACATTTCATTGTTATTACAACAATTCCATCAGATACAAGAATATACAGAGTATAAATAAATAAATTACATTCGATAAACATCAGAGATTACAATAAATTACACAGCAGCGGGAAAATATACAAAACACAACTGAAGGTGATACACGGATATAGAGCTTTCCGAGCATCGTTCCAGCTGTAAATCAGGACCCTGTGAATATAAATCTGCAAAACCAAAACTACTAGCTGCCCGTGTGGAAAATAGGGGCACCCAGAGTTTAGGTGAAAACAATAAGCTCCAGGTCAGTCATGTGACTAGTGTGAGAACTAAAACAGTTATTTAAAACTTTACTTTAGAAGAAAGTAATTCAAGGGACCACACCGTATGACATGGAACGGGTTTCCTCCCGAGAATACTAGTGCATAAAACAAACAACGGAATGCTAAATAAAGAAAAATGAAGCTGTTATAAGACCCATGTCCCATCACACAATGCAATGCAAGCCGGAGGATAGGGTTTTTACCTTATAACAACCAAAGCATGCTTGATACGTTTAAAACACATTATTTGATACTATTATAAGTGTATAGTGTCAAAACAATTTCAACCATAAATATCAATCATAGGCGGCATGAATGACCCATACCACTATGTCGCCATACTAGGTTCTACAAATAAAACCGCACTATCATGTATTGGAAATTGGATTTCCGTCATGAGCCGAGGCAAGGGGCAAGCTCCTCTCCGCGTTCGAGACACTCTAGCAAATGTCTCAGGACCCCACTATGATCCTTGGATCTTCAGGGCCGGTCCTCTCTTACTTTTGAGGATTGGCAATTCCTGAACACACGTTTCCCGGTCCTTACAGACCTATATCCGAGGCGCCTCGTATCCAACAACCACACAGGTGAAAAGTATATAAATGTCAGGGCTGGTAGGTCACTGACACCACCCTAGCTAGAAAGAAACGTCGTGCTCTCCCTGCAGTCACTATCCCGTTTTTGACTCATACCGAGGTGTGAGGCTCGCTAATTCACGCTATACACAAAGCTACGCCACACAGGCCGTGCTTTGATCATGAACCACAAGACTTTGCTTTTCAACAGAAGCCTTGATCAATTGCCACTTACGTGTGCCACACTGGCAATTCACTCCATGCGATTGATGTCCATCGATATACAACCTCTGAGCTCGTACGTCTCAGAGAAGGGCGTTAAGCAAGAGAATAAATTCTCCGCCGCCAAACAGATGTATATTTAATAAAGATCAATCAACACAGAATAAAATCCAATGTCAGACACACAATCCATTAACAAGTTGGTTCTGGGTCTGAACGAAACCGGAGGCACTTTCCTCGCATATCCATCCATCTACAAGTACGTCTGGACGATCACCAACTGTTTCCCTCATCTTGCGTGTACAGCCCAATCAAGATCATTAGTAATCACCCAAAGGATGTGAAGACTTCCGGTCTTCAACCACCGTCTTCATCTTCGACATGTCGTCGAATTGGTTATTCAGAATGGGTATAAACCCGGCCTTTCTGAATAACCCACGTATATGATAAAAAAATGTTACATAAACACAACAAACGCCTCATTCCAATTCAGAATATTCTTTTATTCACAAAATCATATTCTTAGGGAAAGGTTCCCATTAATTTTATCCAAGATAAATTCTTCTAAATTTATTCTTTAATCTTCCTTTGGATATCATTTCAAACTAGTCGGGATTAGCGAACCACACCGAAGTAATTATTTGTTTTATTTCCCAATCCCAACCTATTCATCGCAAGGAGCAAAACTGGTAATACTCCATATCTAACACCACGGTGTTATCGGTAAAATTAATTACCATTTCACGTTCAAATCTAATTAAAGATTTAACTATCGCTTTGGAGCAAAACTAGTGGTACTCCATTCTCCATCACTTTTCAGATTTGATAATTTAAATTATCAATTCACATTTTAATCTAATTAAAGATTCATTAAAACTCCACTTAGTTTTAATCTTTTCAAAAATCAATATCCTGTCTTTAACTAGGTTAAAGAACCAATGTCATCTAAAACACGATTCACGATAAACCCAAATCACATTTGATATTAAATACAAGGCTCTGAATAGAAAATATATCGGCTTATATTCAATATCAAATTCTGAAACCAACAAATATCGTATTGGAAATAATGATATAAAATATATCTTTCAAATTCCCATAACAATATCTGTATAATCATGAAATCCAACATCAAAATATTCCGAAGATAATTTCGATTCAACTCTAGTCCAATCCACGTATTGGGAATATTGATTATTTTTAAAATCACTTACAAATTCAATTTATTTATTTCAAAAATAAATTGATTTTAATTCTAGTTCAAAACTAGTTCATTTCGACAAAAATCTATTTTTATCTTTTCAAATATGGAATTTTTCAGCCCAATTCTTTCCAATTCATATATTATGATTTTACACAAATTATCAATATTTTTAATAATTTTATCAAGGCCCGTACAGTCGATTTCCATCAACGGCCATCGAACTGCACTTACAGCGACCTTTTCTGAAATTGATTTGGACAAAATTCCAAATCCAACCGTTAGATTTCAAATTTATGATATTCATTGGAAAGCTCTTTTCGATACGAACCCAACGGTTCCGGTTTTAGGAGAATCTGACGGTCGGATCCCCCGCAACGTCAATTCGAAGTCAATGGTCGAAATTCACGAACTGCCGTGGCGCAGCGCGTTCTATTCAGGCCATTATATAATATATATATATATATTATATTTCGTCGATTTCCTTTTAAAACGTATTTTATAAATCGTTTTAAATTCGTTTTCAAACCCATTTCAACTCTATATTCTATTTCAAATAAAAATTGAATATTTCGTATCATTACTATATAAATGATAATATTTTCAAAATGTTATATTTTGGAATCACTACCTTTTCTATATTCATTATAAAAACGAATATAATCGATATAAATATCGTTCACGTCAAAATAGCGTAACTCTAATCAACACGGCTTTATATATTTCAATAAATTCGTTATTCTATTCAACAAATGAATATTTATCCCATTCAACACATGAATCTACATTTCTTTCAACACACGACTAATCTCAACACATGAGTACTGTCAACACACGACTATTTTTGTTATGTAAAATATTTTATAAAACTATGGTATCTATCGTTTGATTTTTAATTAGACTTCAACCGTAAAGTAGTTCTAATTTTAAATATGATAAAGATGTAAATTTTATTGTTAAAATATTTTACTCAAAACATAAATAGTTTCAACACATGAACATTGTCAACACATGACTATTTTTATATTCAACACGTGAATTTTCTTTTATAATATTCATTATTTTCCCAATTGGAATGAGGCCCAATCAATTACCATATAACGTTAATTATATGGGTTCCATACAACACATGTATATAATAGCAACGATAAACAATCAACCATCATCCAAGGTGCACCACACAACTGCATAAGCATCAAATATAAATAATCAACGCTTACACAGCCTGTCGACCAATCGATCGACATACAATTAAATAATTGGGATTAGTGTACTCAAATATCATCCCAACACCCGTGTGGGGTTTCAAATCAACAAACGCAGATTTTTATTTGTGCAGTTGGGCGATGTGTAAAATTTATTGTCCCAATCAATATCGGTCGAATCAGTGTATATAAACAAATCGGCCGATTTGTTTATAATTATTTATTTCCTCACATTCACGTTAAAAATTATATTTTTAACGATAAAATATTTTTAACTATATAAATATTTTATTTCCTTTCAACACAAGAATATTTTATTATTCAATCATTCCACAACACACTCAATCAAACAAACAAGCCATCCATAGTCTGTGGATGACGGGTGTCGGGTGCTGCTAAGCACCGTCTGCATCCTAGTATATATATAACTAGAAAAAGAAATTTAGAGTGAAAAGTTCTCACAAATAGCTATCCCAACTCCACGACTCTTCTTATGTAGAAATCTTCGTCGTTCTCGCCTTTTGTCACTTTCACTGCCCGTAGTCACTACATATATAAAAATCACATTTTTACTTTGCTATTCAATAAATAAAAATCGAATTTTTACTTCGCTATTCAATATATAAAAATCGAATTTTTACTTCGCTATTCAATATATAAAAATCGAATTTTTACTTCGCTATTCAATATATAAAAACCGAATTTTTACTTCACTATTCAATATATAAAAACCGAATTTTTACTTCACTATTCAATATATAAAAATCGAATTTCAAATATAAAGATTCTTATATTTTCAAAAGTAAAGATTTCGCCTTTTCCTTACATCACTATAAAAATCACATTTTTATTTTGCTACATATATAAAGATGATATTTTTACTATTTTACCTATATAAAAATTATATTTTTCCTTGATTAAAAACCATATCTTTCCTTTAACAAAATATGATCTTTCTTTTATATAAACATCAAATCTTTCTACCTATTAAAAATCAGATCTTTTATTTGCTATTTCTAACAATCAAATCTTTTTACTGAATTCATTTACATTAAAAATCACATTTTAAATTTAATGCACAAAGTAGTTAGTAAAAATTAAAATTACCGTTTTACGGTATGACACTTCCGCGCTCGATCGAACGTGATTCTACGGTGTTGAAGTGGCGCTAACGCTCCTGGGAGGCGTCCGTTGTCTTCGTCGGTGGCTGTCCAAAGTGGAAGAGGGTTTGGGGGGGCGCGGTGGTTGAAGAGGGGCTCGCGGTGTTCGATTTGGCTGAAGGGGGGGGTATCGGTGGCGGTTCAATTCAACAGAGGAGGGAGAAGCGATCGCAGGGAGGAGGAAGGAGATGGAGGCGAGAGGATCGGAGAGGGGGGAGGGGGAACTGTTGTGCGCGCTCTGGCACGAGGGGAGGAGGCGCGCGGTGGCTCCCCGCCAACGGCGGCGGTCTTCGACTACGGCACGAGCCCTTTTTTTTCTTTTTTTTTAAAACTGAAATCAACGGTGAGGGGAGAGAGCGTTTATAAAGGTTTTTATATTATTTAATTTATTTTAATTTTAAAAAGTAACTTTTTCATTCGAACTCGAAACGAGGCCCACCGCCTGTCGTCCATAGCTAATTACCCCCATTCCGAACACAATGGGATATGTACCATAAGCTGATTCGATCATTTCGATCAGTTTCCGCTAAATCAACATATAACTCTATATATTGAATTTGAACGCGCATTTCAATTTACTGGGGTCACATACTAACTCGAAAAATTTTAGAAAAATATTTTCTAGCTTCGTATTGACGATACGGTCCTAACAAAACTAGTTTCGTCGAATTTTGAGACCGTTAGAAAAATGGCCATTCTCCAGTCGATTAAAATCAACTAAAACTGGTCAAACGCGTTTTCCTTTGCCATGTTCACATATTGATTCGAAAAATTATGAAATTTGGAATCTAACAATAATTTGACATCACGGATCCAACAAAAGTGGTTTCGTCGAAATCCGAGGTCGTTTGCAAAATGGCTATTTTTAAGGGGCTGAATTCCATAGCGACTATTCAGAATTTTCAACTGGACATATATTTTGATTCCCGCTATGAAATCTCAATTTTTCGGATTCGTTGGAAAGATATTCCCAATTAGATCCTATTATTTTTGGTTTCACTAAAATCCGGTTTGTTTTGCACCCGATACATTCAATTGAAGTTTGAAATCGAAATATCGAACTACCGCGCCATTTTCAATTCTATTTATAATTATATATAATTATTTATATTCTAACGACGACGTATATAAATATATACATCGAATTCTATTCAAAATAAATTTCTCATCATTATTATTTAAAATAATTCATTTTAAATGTTCAAAATTCGTTAAAATTGCCAAAATAAAATTTTTAAACTGGCTCAGAATTTCCGGGTTGTTACAGGTCTCATACCTTGTCATAGTGGGAATCCAGTTTCCAATAAGCGCCTGCGGTTTTGATTGAATACTATGTATGCGGAGCGTGAGATGTAAGCGTTCTGCTAGATTGATATTTGCTTGTATTTAGACACTATTATAATATCAGAAAAGATATTGATTTCAAAAATGTTTTTGGTTATCATAAGGTAAAAACCATCAATATTTATGTATGGATTTGGTCTTACGATTATTCTTTTCTTTCAAAAAGATTTTAATTTTAAAATTAAGTTCGATGATACTGTAAAACTTAGTGTGTTTTCTCACTTTGGTTCACCAGACTGACCCGGTGTTTGTAATGTTCGAGTTAGACAGGGGTGTACAAGTCTAGGTTATCGGATGCTGCGAGGTCTAGAGACGAGCTAGAGTGTTCAAACGTATGATATTATATAGCTACTATTCCGTTCTGTGTTGTATATGAGGACAGGTTATTATAACTATCCAAGGGTGTTGATGTACTCTGATATTGTAAGTATTTTAAAAGCTCTCGGTAAAGATTTATTTCTGCATTATATTTTGTTCCGCTGTGATGTGAGACTCTGATTATGTTGTGTTGGTTCTTCTTCTTCTTCTATTCTAATATTTCTTTCTTATCTCACCCTCTAATTTCTTTCTAATAACGTTCCAGTGTTTTCGGTGTTGGAAGGTCGACATGAGTTATGGTAAATGTAATTATGTCGATTTTCGAGGCCAAAAATCCTTGGGTCGTTACACTTAAATGCATTGGGAATAAATTGCCACGCCCCCATAGCAACACTAATAAGCATTGCTGAAATTGTTTGCGATGTCTATACCCGTTGGGAATCACCTTTTTTGTTGTAGTGGTTCATGGATTGGGCATAATGTCAGATCAGACGCAAAATGCTGCCATGGATTAGACACTTATTAAATCCATGGATCGATCACTTCCTCTGTTGATGGATCAGTCATCACCTTAGGGTATGGATCTGGCATTAAGAACTGTGATGGATCGAACTATTGTCTCGATGGATCGGGCAAAAAAAGTGGCGATGGATCGGGCAGAAAAACTGGCGATGGATCAGGCATTACCACTTTACCATGGCAATGTGCATTACAAAAAGCGTGAACTGGCAAGGAGCACTTCAAGCGATCACATCACTTTCGTGGATCGGTCATGAATTTGGATCCTTGCCAATTTCATAAAATTGATGGATTGGGCAACCGATCCATAGCCTGCACACATGAAATTACAACTTTGCCATTCCACTCCAAATTGCTCATATAAATACACCATCACTTCCTACATTTAAGGAACCATATTTTTGCAACCCGAAGGGCTGCCATTTTCATTTCCACTACAACAAAAACACCATATTACAACTTTAATTTTACAACTATGCGTAAAGCACAGTTGTAATAAATGCTTTTTTTACAACTGTGCAAAATGCATTGTTGTAATAAATGTTTTTTACAACTGTGAAAAAATCATTGTTGTAATAAACATATATATCACAACTTTTATTTTTTGTCTGTTGTAATAACTAATATATACTAATTAATTTTTGATAATTAATAGTTAAATTAGAAAGTTGTTTAAATTTGTTTTTAGTAACTGTTTTTTCTATTTCTTGTATTAGAGACATATTAAATATTAATAACAACTTATATTTAATAATTAGTAATATTAACATTTAAGAATAACTCATATTCAATAATAAATTTACAAATTAATACCAATTACTATTAATTACTATTAGGTTAGATAAAAACCGCTTAATTGATGATTAATAAATAATAGTTACTTTTTAAAAATTACTACTAAATATTTAATAGTATATAATTAATAACATTTACATTATAATTAACTTTTAATAGTTGGAATTCAATTATAACTTTGAAGAAACAGGTAATAATTAATAATAACTATTATTAATCAGTAATATTTAATATTTTAGTAAAAATCAATTCTCAAGAAATTCATATTATATTTATATTTAACATAAAATTTTACTTATTAATTCTCTAAGTTTTGGTGAAATTTTACTTGTAACCGATGGAAAACTGACGGTCATGTTAAATGCAAAACAATGAAACTTAAGGGCGATAAAACTGAAAATTTGGCTCTTACTTAACTCACGTCTTGTATTTCTAGTTCCTTCTATCGACCGACCTCTCCAGCTTCAGATAAAAAAAAGTAAACCCAAAATTGCTCGCGTCGCGGTCTCTGGTTGCTCGCATCGCCTCCTCCTACTTGAGCCCTCCTGCTCGCGTCGCCACCTCCTGCTCGCGCCCTCTTGCTCACGCCGCCTTTATTCAATCGCCATTGCCCCCTCTTGCTCCCGCCTTCGCCCCTCCTGCTCTTGCTCGGCAGATTTTTTTTTCTTAGGTAAATTTCAGATCTCTTCTATACTTCAGTGTATCTATTTCAATTATGGAGAAATAGTAGGGTTTGGCTCTTTAAATTAGTAGATCTTGCTGATTGAATCAATATTTAGCAACTGAAAATCCGTTTCTAGTAAATTTCGCAGGTAAATTGCTTGGTTCAATTACTGATTTTCTTTTTAATAGATGTGCTAGATCTGTAGCTGTGCATATAGGGTATAGGTTGAAAATGCTAATAAATTTGCTTTTTAACAGCTTTTCAAACATTAATTGGTCGTTACCATTTTTAATTTAGTTCATGTAAGTTTTAAGTTCAGTACGACTGTCGCTTATACTTTACATGTTATAAATTTCGTAAATATTTTACATGACTTGATCAACAATTGCGGCTTATTAAAATTATACAATTACAATTGACTTACAGTTTAATTATATTTTAAGCTTGTCTTTTCTATTAATCATATTGCAGAAGCAGTTACCTATGGATTCAGGAATGCTGCAACTTCAGCAGTTGTTGCTCCTACTGTAACGGTTCAGCTCTTACTCCTCTTCTATATTTTGACTAGCATAGAAGCATATGCATCTAGCATAAATATTGTTTTATCATTCTGCATCCAATGAAAATAAATAAACTCTATCTGAACTAAGGAAACATATAAGTTCGTTCACCTTGAAGCAGTCTCAAACAATTCATATTACTTGATTTTGGTGGGATAAGACTAATACTAATAGTTGATTTCTAGTCATTCTACATTACACTATTGAAGTTTATGAGATTCATTTGGCTTAGGGATTTTATTTTTGTGTTATATTGCATATTCCTGCTTGCCGTCACATGCCATGGGCCAAAGAAAATCTTAGTCGTGTTTCACAAGCTCTTATAATCTCAACAGGTTATTTTTTTTCTTTCATTACGTCTGTTTGGTGATTGCTAATACTTTTGTACAAACTAGTTTATTAGGTAAGCTTTATTCGTTCCCACCGTAACTATTGTTTAAAAAGAATGTTGCCACACAAAACAAAAATGAAGGCATTGAAAAGTTATCGAAAAGCCAATAATAGAAACTAGTATCCAAACATGTTGTAATTGTTTTTCTACGAGATGTTATCATATATTCTCTGGTCTAAACTATACTATGTGTGTATTTTTTTTGGGTAATTGTGTTTGTGATCCTGTATTTAATGGCCAGTTTTGTCGCTAATAAATATTGGTAGTGCATTACACAGTTCATGTTGGTCCAACAGGCAGTTAGTTTTTTTAATTTTTTATTTACAGTTTCTTCTGCATATGTTTTTTTATTTGTCATCTTAAAGGATAGTAACATATAGGTTTACTGCATACTGGAGAAATGCATATATATGTTTATTTGTTTCTCTTTCTTATAGCACATCCCACATTACGAAACCCACTTATATTTAACTCTATGACCATAATTGTGTTTGTATTTATGTAGAAAGTTTGATTTGGGTAAGAGTTAGTAACTGTAACCTACTGGCTAAAGTGTGTGGGTGACAATGAATGAGATTTTTGATATTCACGACAAAGACTGTGGTCCTATGTTAATTATACCTCAACCTTTTAAAGATATTTTTAACCATAATAGAAACTAGTATCCAAACATGAGTAAGATTTTTGATATTCACGACAAAGACTATGGTCCTTTGGATATATCCTTTTTGGGGTTTAGGGTGTTTGTAAGCTGCCATTTATTGATGAAGAAAATCTCTTAGTTATTATTGTTATCACTAGTCTATTACCATTTCAGAAGAATAGGACAGAGTTATAACTAATTCAACTTCACTTATGCAGAATATTATCCAATATGATATTGTAAAGAGGTGTCTATGGCATGAACATAATAAACAATACCATCCAGTCACTAAAAAGAATGTTTACATATCATAATTTTCTACTATTTATGGATGATCCCTAGCTCGCATATTAATTACAACTATTCCAGATACATTTCTAGAAATGATGTCAAGGGTAAATTTGGAAGTTCAAAATAGTTGCAGGGATATTTGGAGCTTAAATTCTGTCAGCAGAGGAGGGCAAGGTGGTCATTTGAGAGCAAATCAAAGATATAGTAATTCAGCATATTCCAAGTGCTGGTGTTGTTCGGAAAGAGACAGTCGTGATAGATGGTAGTTATGTATGTTTGAACTTTGAAGAGGGTGCGAAGGAAAAGCACTAAATGGTGTATGTCTTTTAAGATCAAATGCGGAAAGCAACTGCATATTGGAAAGTCAAGCGAAGAAATATTCTTAGGATTTGTCTGTCAACTGTGACGGTTGCTTGAATTCGAAATTGTTATGAAGGGAATCAGAACATGTTGTGCACAAATAGTAGTATCCTTTGCATACAAATGGTAGTATCATAAACATTGTTTTATTCAAGGGGCTAGAGAAAATTTATCCTCCTAGTTTAAGCTCATGCTTATTACAGTGTTTGTAACTTTGTAGTGTTGTTGCGTTATCTCCTATGCTTGGTGTGTCGGCTATTAGTGCTTGTAACTTTGTATTTGAGTATTTAAATAAATTAGTTTGCAAATAACTGTAATATTTATTTTGCTTGTGGAGTATCGCTATATTTAGTGTATTGTTCATTTCAGCTACAAATGATGTTTATTTTTTAAAAAACTCAACTGTAAATCACAACAGTTCATAACAGTTGTAGGAGATATTAGTACAACGGTGCATAACTGTTGTAATAAAGTTTATTACAACGGTGGAAAAAAGTTGTAAAATATACATACTACAACGCTGTTGCAACGATGCAAAAAAGTTGTAAAAGATTTTAGTCTATTTTAACTTCTTAATATACGACGATTAGCCCACCATTGTAAAATGTATATTACAACGGTTTTTCACCGTTGTAATAGGGTCATTTTATTGTAGTGCTCTCAACATTAAGAAATCATATAAAATTCCATTAGAGCACCATCAAGCTTCATTCAACTATCTTCATCATCTATAAATCATTAAAAATCATCAAAGTGCTCGATTATCGAAGATCTACTTCAATAATATCCACAACTAAAGAGATCTAAGCGTTTCTATGATGAATTCAAGAGATTAAAGAGAAGGGACAGAAAATTGTAGAGAAGGTAAATTCATTGTGAAAGAAAATTGAAAAGATGTATGAAGTGAAAATGAATATGTACCTTGTAATGATTAATATCATAATGAAATCTCAGAATAAAGCGGACGTAAGTCGGATCTGAGGCCGAACAACTATAAACAATCTTTCCTTTGCTTTTTTCCGCATTTATTTTGCTATTACCCTTGTTTGGATTATTTGTGAAGTGTTGAAACACACCTTGGGGAGTTAGTGCTATTTTTGGCATTAACATCATCAGCTTACAAAACCTTAAAATCATATCCCTCCTCAGAAGCCATAATAAGGTAGAACAAAAGTTAAAGTAATACATCAAGTAAGAAGATATCCAAGTACAAACTGAAAGAAATCATTGTCATTGAAGCACACCACCACACTGAGAACCTGGGGGGAAAGGAAGAGAGAGAATAAAAAAAATAGGTTAGACATAAAGTCTAGCGAGTTCCAGTGATTTTTAGCATAAGCATAAGATAAGAAGTATCAAGATAGGTAAATAATACTGGATAAGAAAGTATAGTAAAATATACAACTACGAAGTAAATGAGATAAAAAGGCAATATATAGATAAAGTAAGCTTCTCATTTATATCCCAAGAACAAGTTTCGGCACCAACTACTAGTATATCAGGATTAGGCTTTACCCTAATTACTACCCATGTGATCGGCTCCCTACTACGCAAATATCCTGTGGCATCCCCCGTAGTAGGGAGTATCAATCCCTAACCCGATGACTTATAGGATACAGACCTATTTGCTGGTGTTATTGCAGCTTAGTTTCCCCATTGGAACCATGCACGCTCATGACTCTGTCGGAATGCGCTCGTACCCACCTTCCAACTTTGAACCTCTTAGTATCCAGACCAGTAAAGCGTGCCCTGGCCCCTACATAATGCAAGTCCCCTACTAAGATACCAACAGAAATACTAATTGATACGGGTTCCACACAAAGTCGACACAGGCCATCCTCTAGACTTGTGCCCTCAAGTAACTAGGATTTTAAGAGTCCCAAAACTGGATACAAACAACAAGACATGACACCTCGCAGCTTATTAATTAACAGATTTAACTTAGCAGGTTTAAGTTCATTAATAAGCACAGCTGTAAATGACATTTCTTTTAAATGTTATTCTATGTACAACCCTCCCCCAAACAAGCAACGGCTCAGATGTATATATAGATATTATAGTAACCCATTTACTTAATTTACATCTGATGTTTAATTTTTCAATTACATGTTCTTACTTAATATTAAATTAAGTCCAACGTGTTCAGATTAACATGTTTGCTTATTCTTCCTTTTTACTATAAGCGTCCGTTTGACACAAGTCCATGTAAAGTTTCAAAATTAGGCTCATATCCGGTCAAACTTTTCATGCAAATTAGGTCCCTATTTTTTGTAAATTCATTAAAAAAATATAAAAAAATCACGAAAATTCATTATTAAATAAAACATGTGCATGCCGAAAAATTCATGCGTTAAAACAATCAAAAACCACGTCAAAACCCAAAATAACACAAAATCAGCGAAACAACAGGTTTTGCATCAAAAGATGCACATATTCATACATAGTTGCATACATTCATGCTTATATTTCAGTGTTGCACCAAACTGCAGTATAAATGCATACATGTATGCAGTTAAACACTAATATATGCATTGTTTTATGCATGTATTCAAATTTGGCCTATTTTTTCAACCATTCGCTGTTTTCAGACATTGTTGCACACACTTATGCTATTGTACAGAATACATGCATACATTTATGCGTATATTCAGAAGCCTTCACCCCCCTTTGAATTTGTTGCACACATGCATGCATATATACTAAATAGTTGCATTCATGTATGCAACTATTCGTAACACGTGAATCTCACTTCAACTTTGTATGCATACATGTATGCAATTATTTGGTAATAGTTGCATACATGTATACTTATATTGGTCCAGATTTTCAACATAAATACACTACATAAATGCATGCATGTATTTATGCTACTATTGGCAATAGTTGCACATAAGTATGCAACTTCTTTTTTTGGGCAAATGCTTCTTGGAATATTTCCTATTTTTTGAATTTTTCTTTTTGTGGCTGGCGCCTTTTTTTCTAGTCAGAAAGGGTAAAAGGCGAAGGGGGATGGACCTAAAGGCGGAAGGGAGCAAAAAAATAGGGCAGCAGCTGAAAATTTAGACCGGAAATGCAAGCAAACTTTGGGGAGGATGTGCGTTGTATTTTGAACTGTTTTAGGGATGTGAGCCTAATTTTCACTTACTATAATCCCAAATTTACAGTCAAAGGTTCTCAAGTTGTAATATGCCCAAATTTCTCCATTTTATTGTCATTACAAGTTATTTAAATTTATTTCAATTTTACGCAATCCAACAGAAATGGCCTAGGCTCTCGATGTCCTAGGCTCAGCATAAGTAAAAAGGGAAAAAAGGAGAAAACAAACCACAAACTGAATAAAAGTTATATAAAAGACTGTAAATAAATAGAAGACGGAAAAAGGGATAAGGGAGAAGGAAATATATATATATATATATATATATATATATATGAACATATAATAACAGTTAAACCGAATATAAAATTGACAATAAAAGAATAACATATAAGAAGTTACTTATAAACTCTGCTTATTCCAGATCCAAAATTATTTACTGTCATATTACTTTATAAATATCAGATCTAAAAATAACTTGAATTCGGAGAGTTGTATGCTAGATCTAGAAATACTCTTTGAGAAAGTAGTTGTTGTTAAAATTATCCCTTTTAATATATCTTCCGGAATCACCTCATTATTTTCTTATTTAATTAAAGAACATAGTTTGGAGGAAGGAGGAGATGAAGAATATTTGTGTGCAAGAAAATGAGAGAGGTAGGTAGCATATTTATAGATTATCTAGGATAATCCTAAACCATTATATATTCGGATTATAAATCCAACTGTACGCCTCAAGCTGAGTCATCATATGTATATAGTTAACAAAATAGTCCAAATATAGGCATAAGAATCCAACCTTCATGTAGATGGGTCGACCCACCTACCAACAGTTTCGACCCATGGGTCGACTTGCCTTAGACCTGGGTCGACCCAAGTGTCGACCTATTTTGGGATGGTTCACTCACTTACCATTGGTTCCACGGTTTATTTATTTATTTGAATTGTAAACTTTAATTCAGACTTCATTAGTTCATAACTTCTTCATACATTATCCGATTTACCCGAACCATTGGTCTATCTGAACCAGAATTTCGTAATGAATGCAACGGTAAAGTCGATTTTACTCAATTCTAAATATTTAATTAACCAATATTCATTTTATTGTCTTTATTGTACAATTATGGTGTATTAAATTATGGGGTGTTACATTCTCCTTTCCTTAAAGGATTTCGTCCCTGAAATCTTTAAATTAAGAAGAATGTTATTATTTTAACAACCACCTACAACTATCTACTCATCCATTAACCACTGAAATCCATTGTCCTTAAAATTTCTAAGGCTTTATATGAACATATGCAAATGTGTTGTGTATATGTCGCTACATTAATGCAAAAATCAGGTAGTCTACTGATTCAGCTGACCGCCTTAATGCAATATACGTCTGTGCAATGTATCCAATATGTATGCAAAACAATCCCAATGATACATATAAGTTCTACATGTGTGCATAGCTATTCACCAAAATGCGACATCCATGTGATGATTGAACCAATTTCATCCATTGAAATTTTAAAATGCACACACATCCACATGAAATATGTAAGTGCTTAAGCCGATCTAGTCCCTAATGTGTATGTATATGCGTCCACTAACAACCATTAGCAGACACTTGTATCCACTTGAAAACATCAAATATAACATGTCTCAAACACGTGTTTCCATCTACTAGTTTCTACCTAAGGATTGAGAATTGAACAATAGGAGAAACATACTCGAATGGTAGAAACAAACGCAGACTAAAAGATCAAAAAAAAAGGAAATTAAGATTGTACTTAGAAAGATAAAAGGGTAAGAAGCACAAATCTTTTCTTCGGGTTCCCATGTCGCATTGTCGCGGTCTTCCTCTTATTGCATCTTAACTAACTTGATCTTGTAGCGTAGTTTCTGAACATACGATCCAAGAATATGGGTAGGAACTTTCCTTACTGACGCCTCTTACTCCACCTCAACATTGTTAAGCGTGCTTGCCTCGATTTCCTCTACTGAATCTGCACATTTCTTCAAAGGGGAAACATGGAATACGTCGTGAACTCCCTCCAGCCTCTCTGGTAATCTAGTCTTATAGGCCATCTGGTTTATCCTCTCAAATATGAGGAATGGTCCCACAAACCTCAATGTCAATTTCCTTACCGAGCTCAAGCGAACAACATTCCTTAAAGGCGATACCTTGATAAAGACTGTTAACGATATTTTTCGTCAACATCGGAGATAGGTCTATGGAAGTGGACCTAAGAGAAAAATAGGTTGTTTAGCCTTTGCAAGTTTGGGTTAGCTCACCGTTTCGTAGTAATCAAGGTCTAAAATCCGAAAGAATAGTTAGTCTTCCCTCGATTGGGCTAGTATCACGCTTAAGCGACTAAAGAACCAACAGTTATCCCAGGAGGATGAATTTGTAAACACAACCCTTGATAAGCACTTAACGGATGGTAGGAAGGGGTTTTGCACGAACCTTATTAAAGGGTCTAAGCTTGCAGGAAGGGTTTAAGCTTGTAGGAAGGGTTTAAGATTATGGAAAGGGGTGTTTCACCAGACCTGCGAAAAGACTTGGTTGAAGGTTTATGTATATGTATGGAACAAACAATAAGCTGCGGCAATAATAACTAGGAAATAGCATGGCAAACTCATAAAGAAATATCATAAGCATTGATTCACTCTTTATTGATCTTTGATTTAGAATACAAGAATAGAATAGGAGAATTCCCCAAATCGATTTAAGAATTAGGGTTTACACTAGAGAAAAAGAGTATAAGAATCAGAATGAGAAAAAACGTCCGCAAAATGTGACCCCTGGGGTCTTATTTATAGAGAATTCGGAGACCTTTTGCTGTTGGACCGTTGGGCCTGTAGGAGCCTCTGTTAGCCGCTTTTCTCCTTGGTCTCGGATGTCTTGGCTTCCGGCCGCTCTGTGGTGCTGATTATAGCTTCAGTAGTGAAGGTTTCAGCCAGTTAGGGTTTCTTTGAGATTAATATGAGCCTATTGATGTAGTAGCTTTCCGGAAGGTATTTGAGCTCCCGGTTGTATGCTCTCGGTTATAAGCTTGCGAATGTAGGCTTTCGATTTTCTTATGAGTACTTAGAGGAGCTTGCCCTCGTGATGTATGTAGATAGTTGTCAGTTCGGAACCACTGTCGATATCTGTACTAAGTAGACTAGTGTGGAAAACTTGTATCCCTTATAGGGTTCTAGTTTACCTTTCGGGGGAGTTTTCGGGAATAGCCTGATCTTTCGGAAGGTTGCTCCACGTGATTTTTCTGTTGTCTATCAATATAACCTTTCAGTGTTTATGCAGTAGATGTTTAGGAAGCCTATTCCAAATAATCTCTATTGCTTCTGGCTTAATACTCCTGATGTCTTCGCCTCATGATGTATCAGTATTAAGCAGGTTAATACTGATACCCCTTCTGTCCTTCCAGGTTTCAATTAGCGGAGCTCTTGCCTCCCTCTTTCTTAGCTTCCGACTTGGATGGCCTTTCGCTATAGAATCCCCCTACCGGATTAACCCTGCCAGATCCCCCTGCAAGATAGACCTTATCGGATAGGCCCTGCAGGATAGATCATGTTGGTATTCTGTATCTTTTGAGTTCCTTTTTCCTTGGAACACTACACCAAAAATGCCAATTTGGCAGTGCTCATGACCGTATTAAAATCGATTTGATACGGTTTTAAGCCGTATCAAAAAATGGCGTCCTTGTTGCTTTGATTCGGTTTTAAGCCGTATCAAAATCATAAATTGATACGGCTTAAAACCGTATCAAATTACCAATTTGATACGGTTTTAAGCCGTATCAATTTATGATTTTGATACGGCTTAAAACCTTATCAATTGATGTATTTGATACGGCTTAAAGCCGTATCAAATTTTTAAATTGATACGGCTTAAAACCGTATCAAGTTAGCATGCTGGCACTATCAACTTCATAGATCGATACAGTTTTAAACCGTATCTAATTTAAAAAAAAACATAAAAAAAATACAGCAAGAGCTCCAGAATTAAAACAATTTGAATACAACAAATATCACAGAATTTACATCAGAACAAATCTCACATAACCGATCAAGACCAAATTGAATGAAACATGATACAAATCAAGGACCATTGTCGAAGTGAAAAACTTGAAACAACAATTGAAATGAGTATTCGGTCGATATTATTCAACAATGTATTAAGCATATACAATAATAATTTAGCTATGACAAAAAAGAACCAGTGGCCTTCGATCAAGTCCTCTCTTTTCTAAAGATATAAGCACACAAACACTCTTTGAATGTATAATTACACCTGACTGTTCAGCACCGTAGATTTCCCTTCGCCATCTTCATCTTCGTCGTCGTCATTGTTGTCACTATCATGCATCATATTCTTCCCTCCCCTGCCAATATAAGTAAATTTACAGTGAATACATATTTATTTACAGAGGAAAAAACTTGAGAAGAAGTATAATAACTATTCATGATAATACTGCAACTTTAAATAGCTTAATGTAACAACAATGCCATAACTATTCACAGGTGAGAGTTAGTTACCACATGAAAGAGTGGGAGGATGTTTACATCAATCTGCAAAAGTGATCACACAATATAAATTTGAATTTTGAACCATAGACGGTTTTCTAATGCTTACAATTATGAAGCTTTTTGAAAGATAAATAAAGTATTGAAAAGATAAATTTTGAACCATACCCTATCAATGTGTTTCATCTCAAAATCGCCTTCCTGCATTAATATGATGTAATAAAGTTAGGTAAATAGATGATGAATATATTGGACTAAACCGAACTAAAGTGTATACAATGAGAATACATTGATCAGATAAGGTCATAAGTTTTCATTATCCATTCTCTCTGAAACTGGATCTTTAAACTCAAGTATCAAGTTGAAATTTCACGCTTAAAAAAGATTTCAAAAACATTAAATATGAGGACCACACCTGAAGATTCAACGAGACATCTTGAGAAACCAATAGTTTAAAAAGAAAGTAAGTGTGAAATTCAGATGTGTATTTGAGTCCAAAAATATATTCCTAGAGGGTGGATCTTAGAACTTAAGTTTGACACTTACAGATTTCAAACAATTAGATATGTAAACCATACGAAGATTCAACGGGATCACTAGAAAAATCAATTCGTTTAAGCATGAAATTTAAGTGTGTATTTCAAAAGCATGTTCCACTTTTTATAAATAGTTTAAACTCAGTCCGGAACTGAGTTTGGACTCAGTCCGCGACTGATTTTGCAAACTCAGTCCGTGACTGAATTTGCAAACTCAGTCCGCGACTGAGTTTGCAAACTTAGTCCGGAACTGAGTTTGTACTCAGTCCGGAACTGAGTTTGCACTCAGTCCGCGACTGAGTTTACACTCAGTCAGCGACTGAGTTTGCAAACTCAGTCAGCGACTGAGTTTGCAAACTCAGTCCGGAACAGAGTTTGCACTCAGTCCGCGACTGAGTTTGCACTCAGTCCGCAACTGAGTTTGCAAACTCAGTCCGCGACTGAGTTTGCACTCAGTCCGCGACTGAGTTTGCAAACTCAGTCCGGACTGAGTTTGCAAACTCAGGCGCGATACCTCAGTCCACAACTGAGTTTGTAAACCCAACCCACTATAATTTTGCACTCACTTCAATTGTAGCTCTATGATTTTAAAAGACAATTACAATTCATATTGCATCTCTAATACTTCAACCGACAAAGTATCTATGATGATTGGGACGCTATATACACCTCCCCAAACATGCAACATCTATTAGAATCTTCATATCCCAAAAAATTAAGCAGACAAATATGTTTATATGGTTGAAACAGGTACCTCCTTGCAATGGCAAGAATAACTCCAATATCAAATCCCTCTGAAGGATCTGCACGAATATTACGAAGTCCATCATTGGTTTCACAGGCAACCTATGCAGATGAAGCATGGCATTTTGTCAACATGCTCTTGTCATAAAATTTTGTACCTATGAGTTAATAAAAAGGTATCATGTGTACCACTGTGATGGATGTGTAAACCATACGAAGATTCAACGGGATCACTAGAAAAATCAATTCGTTTAAGCATGAAATTTAAGTGTGTATTTCAAAAGACATGTTCCACTTTTTATAAATAGTTTAAACTCAGTCCGGAACTGAGTTTGTACTCAGTCCGGAACTGAGTTTGGACTCAGTCCGCGACTGATTTTGCAAACTCAGTCCGTGACTGAATTTGCAAACTCAGTCCGCGACTGAGTTTGCAAACTCAGTCCGCGACTGAGTTTGTACTCAGTCCGGAACTGAGTTTGTACTCAGTCCGGAACTGAGTTTGCACTCAGTCCGCGACTGAGTTTGCACTCAGTCAGCGACTGAGTTTGCAAACTCAGTCAGCGACTGAGTTTGCAAACTCAGTCCGGAACTGAGTTTGCACTCAGTCCGCGACTGAGTTTGCACTCAGTCCGCGACTGAGTTTGCAAACTCAGTCCGCGACTGAGTTTGCACTCAGTCCGCGACTGAGTTTGCACTCAGTCCGCGACTGAGTTTGCAAACTCAGTCCGGACTGAGTTTGCAAACTCAGGCGCGATACCTCAGTCCACAACTGAGTTTGTAAACCCAACCCACTATAATTTTGCACCCACTTCAATTGTAACTCTATGATTTAAAAAGACAATTACAATTCATATTGCATCTCTAATACTTCAACCGACAAAGTATCTATGATGATTGGGACGCTATATACACCTCCCCAAACATGCAACATTTATTAGAATCTTCATATCCCAAAAAATTAAGCAGACAAATATGTTTATATGGTTGAAACAGGTACCTCCTTGCAATGGCAAGAATAACTCCAATATCAAATCCCTCTGAAGGATCTGCACGAATATTACGAAGTCCATCATTGGTTTCACAGGCAACCTATGCAGATGAAGCATGGCATTTTGTCAACATGCTCTTGTCATAAAATTTTGTACCTATGAGTTAATAAAAAGGAGAAATGAAAGATATCAGATACCCTCTTGCTAATTTTTATTCTCGCAAGGGAGTAAGATCATAAAAGAATTTTCATTAAAAAAAAAGTAGTAACACAATCTGGTGTCTTACCCATGTGATGGATGTCAAACGAGTAAATGCATCAGGCGAACTGGCCCTTTGAACCAGTATTTCAGCCATATGACCATAATCAACAGTCTTCAGATGAATGCCAGTTTAATAAGAAATGTTAGAAGTAATCCTAAGACTGCAAACATTAGTTCGTGAAAATGCCAGATAATTTTCTAATATCAAGTCCACACATAGCCTAGTTATTACACATGCAAAGAAATCACAAAAATGAAATAGAACACTTACAGGGGAGTTCTTTATCTCTTGGAGGAACTCAGAAAGTGCGGAATCAGCCTGCTGTCGTATTTCATGACTGGAGTCGCTTAACATGTTAAATAAACCTATAAATCATAAGGTACAGTAAATTAAAATGAAACAAGCCCGTACTTTAAAAGATTGACATGAAACAACACTTTGCACACTAGGATCTGAATCTGTAGAGAGTCTGCAAAGTGCATCAAATATCTTGTTGAAATACACAATGAAATCTCCTCTTACAACCTGCAATTAGGAAAGTAATCATGTAAATATATTTAAGTGGTAGAGAATGAACTTAAGTTGAACAGGAAAAATGAATTCAACTACAAATATATTTAATTATATATACCATGGTATTGAAACATGATTTATTACTGATAGTTTATGTCAAAAAAGTAAAAGTTGTGGTCACATTGCGGACTCTTTGTAGTTGGCATAAGAGACTACTTAGATTCAAATTATAATATTATCTTGACTAAATTAGTATAACTAATTAGTGCATCCCTATGGGGTATGGTACTGTTACACATATAGTAGTTGTAGTTGTAGGTGCTTGTTATAAAACTCAGGTGATGACACAAATTATATTCCAGTTCATGTATTATGTGGCAATGCCATGAACTAAAGTATAATTACATCTGATCAGAATAAATTTCAATTTATCTATTGTAAAAATGCTCTAGTCAAAAATAAGTGAGAGAGAATGAACTTGAACTGAACATGTTAGACATTTTGACAAGCTTATTTATTATAGAACAAAGTTTATCTTGTGGATACTGATAATAGATTTTAAACTGTATTTTGTCATTCTTAAAATGTTTTCAAACCAATGAAGATAAACAGTAGCACAACTATAGCCATATTTAATTACATATGATCCTTGCTATGCAATTGTCCAAGGTAGTAATAAAAAGAAATTTTTGAAAAGAGAATGTGGAATAGTCTTTGCATGTTTGACAACAATAATAATAAGAATCCAGATAAAAGGCTTGAATAGCTAGATAGATGAAGATTCACCTAAAGAGTGTAAATAATTGTTTCAAACTATGCTTTTGCACATTATTGCAGTCTTGCACATAATAAAGTGATACATCTGCAACTGCAATAAACAACCAAATATTGATAAAAAGCAATATTGGTATTAGTGGAAGAGAGTTAAATAACCAATTTTAAGCACACTTCCCAACATCTTTATAGTTATCTTCCTTTTTCTTTTCACCAAAACTAAAATCATTTACACGTTTTTACGGTCTTGGATAGAACATAGTGTTTGCTCTGCAACTGGAATCGACAGTCCGACTACTGATAAATTCGCTAATGAACATAAATAACAAAAATATACTTCAAAAGTGCATGTAATTGTTGTAATCCCATTTTGCTGATGGTCAAAAATGGGCACTTTGTGATTCATGTGTAGTGCACTTAGTGATACTTAGAGAAAAAAATAGCAATTTAACTTGAGAAATTTATAGTAGCATGTAACATATACACAATCAAATAACTGATATTTGTATATTGTCTGTCCCATATGTTAGCAGATTAATTTATTTATTTTCACCATATAGGTTTTCAAAATAAACAATATTGAACAGAAAACGTTACAGAGAAATTATGCAGGTTGGTAAAATAAAAAATGAAAATTGAAGAGCAAGTACACCGTACTTTAAAACTATTTGCAAAGACGAATGACTTATCATCTCTTTTATCCATTACAAACTACATGGAAAAATTATGTATACTTGAGTGCTTCTAAATAGTAGGAGAAGATGGAAAATGTCTTGCATTACATTGAAGTGACGATTGAAATACTTCACAAATAGAATTTATGCTACTGAATCTCGGTTATGTAGGGAAAGAAAAAGGATAAAATGCAGCAAATATGTAAACAGAACCAAGATCCAAAGCACTTACTGAAACAGGAAATAACAATAGGAAAACGTTTTGGGAAAAAACAAATGTGCATGAAAACATTTATTGTTTGACAAATCGAAAATTCTATGCAGGCGTTGTACAATATATATCACTTATGGGCTATTTTCAACTCTTAGACGAAAATTATCCGAGTTAAATTATGGTAAATTAAAAGTAATTTGTGCATGCCTACCTACTTTTGAAATTTATTCCTTAGCAGATTATAATATTTTGTGACAAATATGCATACATATTTCTTTTGAAGTTGTACAAATATGTAACAACATCTCAATAATGTAATAAGTGTAACAAATACCCATGGTTTCTTAGAAACTGCTTATAGATTTGCTTAAATTTCTATCATAAGGAATACAACTTAATAACCCACAAAAATACTTGTTTTCTGCACTTTATCAATGTACTCTTACGCATAGATTATTGTACTAAAAATGTTTGGACCTAGCTTAAGTAAGAACACATTTTATATCAATAAGGCAAGTTGGAGTCATAAACCAACAATATGACTAAAAAAATAGCATACTCAAATCTTACAAATAAGTAAAACAGGTAAGAAGTAACGTTAGCAGTTTGAATAATGATTCCAATCATTAGTAATTGCAGTCGAACCCAATTAACAATACGAAAAAAAGGCTAATATAAAATAAATAGGCCATAACCTGAAATGATTGGAGAAGACTGTTGTTTGGCGTTAATGTAATGACGAAGATTCAAGCCCTCCCAGGAGAAGACTGCTGTTTTTCCTTTTTCTTCCATTCCCTAAAATTCAAATCAGATTCAAGGAAAAACCACAACCGTGATTAGGTATTAGAGAAATAAGCAAAAGAGAATATGAATAAATTCGTATAGCTCATTTAATTTGCTAACTATCCAGAGACTTCAAATTTAAAATTCCGCAGAACGCCGCCAAATCCATCGCTTGAGATAGATGAGATGATGGAAGCCTGCAGGTGGTTAAGAGAGATAACCTGAGCGCTATCTTCGTAATTTTAGGGCTTCGCCATTTTTTCTTTTTGGTTTGGCAATTCCTTTTGGTTCGGCCGAAGTAGAAAAGAGGAGAGGGAGAAACCACAAAAAAAAACACGGAAAGGGGAAATTCCCACTCGAATTTGATACGGGTCCAAGCACAATAAAAAAGAACCAATCTGAACCCTTCAAGATCTAGGGTGAGATTTCAAGCATTGGAGATGATGCGGATTGCAAATGAAAGTTTGATACGGCTTATCAAATTTGGTACGGCTATAAGCCCTATCAAATTTGATACGGCTTAAAACCCTATCAAATATCCACATCCTGGTGCGCCAAATTGGTTGTTTTGGTGTAGTGGAAGGTGCTGGTTTATGCAGCTCTCGGATCATTCCTTCCTTCTCGTGGTTCCTTCTAGTGTCTGACTCTGCTTACAGTCATGTGATACCACTTCACCGTCAGCTTGTTTCGGAGTTAATTTTGGCAGTAGCATTTGCCCCCCTAGTGAAGGGGTGTTTTCGACTTTTCAAGTCAAACTTTTGTCTTTTCCTGAGTGTCTGCTCTATGTCTTTTCATCTCCCTTGATCGGAAACGTTGATTGGTCTTCCTTTGTACGTTGTGGATTAGAGGTAATTTTTGCATAATTACAATTGCTTCTTCTTCTTCATCACTTACCTTCGACATTAATTTCTTGAACCAAATTATTTGTTCATTGAGGACTTGAAGCTTATTTCGAGAAATTCTCGATTGAATCTCTAGTAAATATTTCTGCTTTGAACTCTAAGTAGGAATTAAATTGCTCTGCCCAAACTAACTAGGGTTATGTGTGTTGGATATAAATTATTCGAATGTCAATGATTTGGATTAAAATTCATGGCTAGCTGCTCATATTGCCCTTTTCCACCAGATATTAATTTTAAGGTTTAAGATATGCAATTTGCATAAAAGAGACTATTCTCATAATTAAGTAATGGAAATGATGCTATTGGCACCATTAATTTTGATGGTGCCGAGAGCCAACTAGGCCTTTGGTAATGACTTAGGGTTGCCTGATTTCGGCTCGTCTGTTACTCCTTTCTCTGGTTCTTCCTAGCATTATCCTTAGGAAAAGTTGATCCTGTCATTACTAAGGGTTCGATTGTTCCCTGACAATTGCGATAGTTGTTGTGGGTCTTTTCTAATCTGATACTTGGAATTATCTCAATATTCACTATCTATTACTAATACGTTTACATGTTATCACTCCATTGTGTATTAACGAGTATGATATAAATTTATGCATTTACGAAATTATATCACCTGGCAGCACCATGTCTGATAAAAGGAGTTCTAGCCTATCACAAACTGACGTTCGTGGTATCTTTCGGAAAAGGTGATCGTTTGTCTTAAAGAAATCTTTGATTACTTCACGGGATGAAGTAAATTCCATCCTTGTTAGCTTTGGAATGGATAACGTGGTTGCTATTCCTGCTACCTGTCGTGATAATATTATGGATCCTCCCTAAGGATATTTTGCGTATTCAGCCATGCATATCTGGCATGGAGGCTCCTTTCCTCCCCCATCTTTCATATTTTGGCTTCTACGGGATCTGGAGATCGCATATATCCAACTCCTACCAAGAACTTGTACATTGCTTCTATGTCTTGAAATACTTGCCCTTAAGTCGAACCAGGCCTCTCTTACTTCTAATCTTATTCAACACTTGATGCGTTTTTCCAGAGGTGCTGACTGCCCCTTACTCTGTGTCAATCCCCCAAGGAAAATTGTTAGCGATGGTGTGGGTATGGCTGTACCTTGGGAAGACCAACTCTTTTTTATCAGATGCCCTACTGGTATCTCAGGCAAATTCACTGACCATGGTAAGTTTTCCAACCTTTTATGAGTGTTTACCTTCCTTATACATAACCTCATTTTTAGTTGTTTTTCCAGATCCTTCTTTCAAGAAGATTCCTTTAACCGAAAGTGAATCTTGTGTGTTTGAACTTCATTTGAAGTTACTTAAAGAGCCACAGGGTTGATCTGTTTTGCTAACCATGGATAGGTTGCATCAGTATAATCTTCTTCCTGATGGACAAAAGGTTTTGGGGCGTCCACCCATTCACTTTCCAGGTTCTAAGCGTTTGATGCTGGGTTCAGATGAGTGTACTTCCTCGACCCCTTTGTCTCCTGGTATGTTCACTAAATTGACAGTTGTTTTATCGAAGCCTCCTTTAGTTTTGCATTCCTGAACTTCTCTTTGATTTTTCATTTGACTAGGGATTTCGGTTTCAGAAGCTTTGACCCTTACTGATGTTTTAAACTAGTCCACTTTTGTTGCTATCAAGAGGTTGTTTGAGTTACCTGTTGAACCACCCATTAAGAAATTAAAAATTGATTTTTCCGCTTCTACAATTTCCGAGGGCTCCTTCGGTAAGGAAACAGAGGTTGTGTCCTGCCATCACTCCTTCCGAGTACATTAGGAACGGGTGTCCATGTTACATCGCGAATTCCAACTTCTCAGTGCATTGAGCCTTCGAGGCCCCCCGATCCCTCAACAGATTTTGTTGATTTGGTGAAGCTTGCTCTTTCTTGTCTGGAGCCCTCTGAAATCTCATTACCCTCTTCTTTTTCTTCAGATGTGGCGAATTTCTATCGGCATTTGATCATCCGACAACTTCAGGTACAAAAATTTCTTTTTCTTTTTAATCTTGACTTTCAATCTGTTATGGCTAGGGGACTGAATGCTTCTATCTTTCTAGATTACCAAAAGATGGCTCTAGCCTAAGTCTATTCCTTCTTCCCTTACCTCCGAAATCGTCCGGCTTCGAGAGGCCAACAAAGCTTTAAATGGTGAATGTGAGAGGTTGAAAGCTTCCCTTGAGCATGATGAGGCAACTTTGGAGAAAGAAAGGCATACTAAGGACACGACCCCTGACAAAATGTCGGCTTTAAAACATCAAATAGCGTAAAATGTGGTCACTCATGCCGACGAGCTTCAGAAGAAGGATGAGAAACTTTCCCATGCTGCGTAGATAATATATGCAGCTGAAGGCAGGATTTATAACTTCTTGCAAGTTCACCTTCCGCAGATTAAGACTGACTGTTATGAAGATGCCTTATTTACCACCTTTCCGATAACCTTCAGAGCCTTCCCGGGATACGAACCACCACTGTTCCATCTTTCGTCAGGGATAGAGTTATGGAAAGGATCGAGTTGGGTGAACGAGGTGTCGAGATACAATAGAAGGGTGAATCTAAAGTCGAGAATCTTCTATATATTAACAGCCTTTCTAATGATTCAGGCGAAGGAGAAGAGACTTTTACTTTTGTTGACAACGATGTGAATGATGACGGCGATGGCTCCGGGGGTAGTGGCCATCAGGATGAACATGATAAGGATAGAAATGTTCTCCTTTTGGGTGAAGGGGCATCCCACGATTCTATTAGACATAGTCTTATGGTAGGAGGTTCCCTTGTTGCCCATGATTCTGAATTTCCCTCATTTAATGAAGGCGGCCCCTCCGGTCTTAGTCTTTCAGGAGGGGAGAAAGTTTTTTGTCCTGAAGCTCCTTTTTCTCAGGTATAATTTTTGCTCTGGCAACGCTTTTTCTTCCCCGAGTTTTTTTATTGTAATTTAGCTTCCTGTCATTACATCTAATGGACAAAAAAGAAAAGTTGTTTCCTGCCTCAAAGAAGAACTAAATAATCAAACAGAAAGAATTAAACCGTTCTTATATAGAGCAAGAGGAATATTTGTAAACTTAATTCAACAATCTATGTAATACTTGTACGAAGTTCCATTTACTACATGTTCCTGCTAACATGCTTATTCGCATTATGACAGAATTTTATTTACTACGAAGATGCATTACGTGTAACTCGTAGACTGAGAACGGAGTTTTTAACAACATCCATTCACGCTATCAGGAGAAAAATGTTTTCTTGATATACTTAAGAGTGTTTATACTGAATTCCCTCGTCGTGAAGCAATTCTAAAAAATCTAAGGGCTAAACATGCCGAGATGTTATGTAAACGATAAATGTATTAATCAAGTGAAAGTGATTCTTTGTAACTCTTTTTGACCCATATGCCACGTCATACTGGTTTCATATTTAACTTTCACAAAGCTTTTACGTAAGAATGGGGCTTTATTTTTGTAAATCAAAAAGAAAATATAATCACAACTATTTTTCTATGTTCATGTAAGTAGGTAGACTATCGTGAAACTTTCCCGTCTCGGATTGAAGTGTTACCAACAAAAGAGGCTTCTTCCATATCTCAAGAAAGGAAGAGCTTACTCCAGAACTTATCCATTAACAATTGAACGAGAGAATGAATGCTTTAAAAGACCAGTTAGAAGAAAGAGTAGAATTAGTCTTGGATTGAAGACATACATAAAGACTAAAAACTCTATCAAGTTTGAGGATGAATTAAGGATTTTGCGCCAACTCATTGTTGACTTAGAAGTTGATTTAAACAATGTAAATACGAAGTGTTAGACATGGGAACATTGCTTCAAAAATATTCCTATCATGATGGGATCCCAACCACCTGGTGTGCCAACCACGCGTAAGACCCCAGCCCTTCAAGTTAATTAGAGATTCCCATGATCATGTTAGTCAGCATGTTGATCAAATAAGACGTTTACAACAAGAAAGGCAGGATTTGCGCATGAATATCTTCGAGTTAGAGAAAGAAAACAAGTCTCTCAGGGCTATGTGTACAACCTATAACAGGGCTTCGAAACTTAAGATTAAACCTTCTGATCATCTTGATTAAATGAGTAAAATAGTGCGAAAGCATAACAAGTTACTAGGCATTGCACATCGTCATGCTATTAACCCCCTTTTACCTGAGGATGGAAAGGACCTAGATGTTTAGCGACATTTTGTAATAGTGATATGTAATCGTACCCATGTTTGGGTCATTGAGAGTGTAACTTTTGTAAATGCACTTGTGCATGGATGTTGCCTATCACGTAAATAATTGGTGATATAAAATGCGGATAACAATTGTACAAACACAAATGGTTTAAGAAATTTCCCTAAATAAGAGGATAAATAACCATTTTATTCGGGGTTGTTTTGATGATGGACTTTCTCCCAAGAGCATATCTCTGACTATTTTGACTGAATTTTTTTGACATAATCACCACAGGATTCTTCCGTTAGTGAATTATAGGCTTTTGGGTCCATCCCAGGGTAGGATTGTTTGGTAAAGGATTGGGAATTAGCTTCTGATGCTTCAATAGAGCTCACGAACTATTTCAAGTTTGCGCACTTAACAGAAGTTCCGAATTAACCGAGATTCAAAATAAGACCGGGAATTCACTTCCGGTGTCTGTGGAAGTCTTGAACCAACCCTTGTTTGGGTAGTTAAAGATTGATGACCATAAATCCCATTCCAGTATTTGTGAACATCTGAATTAACCTAGATTCGGGTATTAATATAGAAGACTTGAACCAACCCTTGTTCAGGCAACTAGAGATTGAGTATCAGAAATCCACTTCTGGTATTTGTGAAGAGCTGAATCAGCCCAGATTCATGTATTAATACAGAAGACCAGAACCAACCCTTGTTTAGGCAACTAGAGATTGAGTACTAGAAATCCACTTCTGATATTTGTGAAGAGGCGAATCAGATTCGGGTATTAATATAGAAGACCTGAACCAACCCTTGTTCAGGCAATTAGAGATTGAATACCAGAAATCCACTTTCGATATTAATATTTTGGTATCCTCCTTGGATCTGATTAGTGAAGAAGAGGTTGTACGTGCTTCTTGAGCCACTCCCAGGGCTTTTGATATCAAAGCAGAGGATGTACGTGCTTTGTTGGCTACTCTCTGGGCCTATGCGTCCGGTGCGCTTGGATAGCTTATCCACAAGCAGGGCCCAAGGACTTACCCGACCTCACTTCAGGAGGCACCTTATCCTGACCATTGTAGGTGATGATAAGGTCTTAGAAATTTTAACCGAGCCATCATAGACACAGAATTAAGGTTTACTCTTTTGATGCTCTATACTGACCATCATAGGTACTAATAGAGGCTTACACACCACCTCCTCCAAGGGGTGCACTATCCTGACCATCGTAGGTGATGATATGGGTTTGTGTTCCCTTCTTTGGGGAACGCAGAACATAAGAAAAGGTAGGAAATTCTTAGTTCTAGCAGAGGCAAAGCGTACTCTTCTGCGAGCAGAGGCCGGGTGTGCTAATTTTAGATGCACCACCATGACCATTTTTGGTGTGAAACGGCGGCTTAAGATTTTGATGTTTCAACCTAGCCCCCTCTGATTTGGGCATGGAAAAAGACTAACACACCATCCTCCCTCCGGAGGATGCCTTGCCCTGACCAATTTGGTGACGACATGGGTTTTTCTTTTCTTTTATCCATTTGTGGCTTGACCCGTCGTTGGTCATTTCAAATTTGTGAGGATTTTTTTCCTTTGCAATCGTGTAGGTAACATTTTTCCTTTCCTAAATAATTTATTGATGTAACTCTCTATGCCTTCTTTGCATATTTTTATAGTTTTCCTTGGCTTAAGAAGTTAATGACAATTACTTATAAAACTCTGCAATGGTTGGTTTCATGTCTGTTTATCATATGGTAGTAGCAATATGGCTCTCCAACTCAACTTCAATTTTAGATTTCTTCTTTAATGACAACCAAAAATTTAACTCGTGTCTAGTTAGGAAGTAGATACCCTCAATTGACGTTGTGAGCTTATAACCTTTTGATAATCTTGACTCGAAGGCCTTCTTTCTTTGTTGCAGTTTGACCCTTTTACTACTTGATTTTGTTATCCCCTCTTCATCTCTAAATTTCCTCTTAACCACCTTTTGGCATGGGGGCATATCCCTTTCAGACCTTTTTATGGTAAGAGGAGCAGATACTCCCTCCACCTTCTATTCGAATATGGTTCCTCTAGCCTGTGCTTGGATAGCTTTTTTGATACGAAGAAAGGAGTTATATCTTTCTGTTGAAGAATGGTTTAGGGAAAAGATTGGATGTGGTCCTAAATGGAAGGGGTTAATGCTCCATCGATCAGGATCATAAGGCTCTACAACTTTCTCATTCCCTTGGATGTGCAAGGTTACTAATCTGAACCTTTCAGTTGCCCATGGCCTGCTAATACATGTCCTAACCATGGGAAACCCATTAGTAACTGGTAGATACCTTTTATTCATATTGTTTGCTTCTTCAAAGCTTAGTCCAATCCAGGACGGAACAACATAGGAAGATATGCAGGAAGGTTAACCAAAGTATCGGTGGTTCAAACCCTCGTTCTAGCACCAAAATGTTAACGATATTTTTCGTCAACACTGGGGATAGGTCTATGGAAGTGGACCCAAGAGAAAAATAGGTTGTTTAGCCTTTGCAAGTTTGAGTTAGCGCACCATTTCCTAGGTATCACGATGTAGAATCCGAAAGAATAGTTACTCTTCCCGCGATGGGGGTGAGTATCACACTTAAGCGATTCAAGAGCCAAAAGTTATCCCAGGAGGATGAATTTCTAAACACAACCCTTGATAAGGACTTAATAGATGGTGGGAAGGGGTTCTGCGTGAAGCTTGTTGAAGGGTCTAAGCTTGCAGGAAGGGTTTAAGCTTATAGGAAGGGTTTAAGATTATGGGAAGGGGTGTTTCACTTGAACTGCGAAAAGACTTGATTGAAGGTTTATGTACATGTATGGAACAAACAGTAAGCTGTGGCAATAATAAATAGGACATAGCATAGCAAACTCATAAAGAAATATCATAAGTATCGATTCACTCTTTATTGAACTTTGGTTTAGAATATAAGAATAGAATAGGAGAAATCCCCAAATTGATTTAAGAATTAGGGTTCACTCTAGAGAAAAAGAGTATAAGAATTGGAACGAGAAAATATCGTCCGTAAAATGTGACCCTTGGGGTCTTATTTATAGAGAATTTGGGGCCCCTTCTGTCGCTGGGCCGTTGGGCCGATAGGAGCCTTTGTCGGTCGCTTTTCTCCTTGGTCTCGGATGTCTTGGCTTTCGGCCGCTTTGCGGTGCTGATTATAGCTTCAGTAGTGAAGGTTTCGGCCAGTTGGGGCTTCTTTGAGATTTATAAGAGCTTGTTGATGCAGTAGCTTTTCGGAAGGTATTTGAGCTCCCGGTTGTATGTTGTCGGTTATAAGCTTCTTGATGTAGTCTTCCGGTTTTCTCATGAATACTTAGAGGAGTTTGCCCTCATGATGCATGTAGATAGCTGCCGGCTCGGAACCACTGTCGGTGTCTGTACTAAGTATACTAGTATGGATAGCTTGTATTCCTTCTAGGGTTCCGGTTTAGCTTTCGGGGGAGTTTCCGGGTATAGCCTGATCTTTCGGAAGGTAGGTCCAGGTGGTTTGTCTATTGTCTCTCAATATAACCTTTCGGTGTCTATGCAGTAGACATTTCAGAAGCCTGTTGCAGATAATCTCTATGTGCTTCTATCTTAATACTCCTGATGTCTTTGCCTCATGATGTATAGGTATTAAGCAGGTTAATACCGATGCCCCTTCCGTCCTTTCGAGTTTTAATTAGCGGAGCTCTTGCCTCCCTCTTTCTTAGCTTCCGACTAGGATGGCCTTTCGCTATTGAACCCCCCTCCCCGCCGGATTAGCCCTGTCAGATCCCCCTGCCAGGTAGACCTTGTCGGATAGGCCCTGCCGGATAGATCCAGTTGGTATTCTATATCTTTTGAGTTCCTTTTTCCTAGGAAGGTGTCGGTTTATGAAACTCTCGGACCATTCCTTCCTGCTCATGGTTCCTTATAGTGTCTAACTCTGGTTTTTGAAGAATTCCTATGTGCTCATAGTCATCCGATACCCCTTCATCGTCAGCTTGTTTCGGAGTTAATTTTGGTAGTAACAAAGATCATGTCTCCAACCTCAAATTCCAAGTCAGTCCTCCTCTTATCGGCATATGACTTATGCATATCCGGAGCTTCTTTCATTCGTCGGCGAATAAGGTCAATCTTTTCATAAGTTTCTCAAAACATCTCCAGCAAAAGTAGATGTCTTTCCATAGACTCCACCAACATGTCGGCGATCTAAAAGATCATCCATATAGTGCCTCGAAGAGTGCTGTGCTTATGCTTGACAGGTAGTTGTTATTGTAGGCAAAATCAACCAATGGGAGATGCTCCCCCTGAGTCCCTCTTAAGTCTAGGATACACATTCTCAGTAGAACTTCAAGAACCCTATTAACCTTCTCAGTATGTCCGACGATCTGAGAGTGGTAACCTGTGCTTAGTCGTAACTGTGTGCCTAGTGCCTCTTGCAAGCTCTTCCAAAACTCACTCATGAAGATGGGGTCACAGTTACTTACTATACTAGAAGGTACCCCATGAAGTGGACAATCTCTCTAAGGTATAGCGATGCTAGCCAAGCTGCTATCCTCTTTCTCCTGACGGGAATAAAGTGAGCGCTCTTAGTCAATCTATCTGTCTGTCTACTATCACCCATATACTGGTGTTGCTTTTCCTCGATCTGGACATTGCATCAATAAAGTACATAGAGATGCTCTCCCACTTTCATTGTGAGACATAAAAGGGATGAAGTAATCTGCCAGGTTTCCTTTGTTTAGCCTTCACTCGCTAGCAAGTCATACATCGGGCCACAAACTCCGCAACATCCTTCTTCATACCAGTCCAATGGAAAACTCTCTTCATATCTAGGTACATCTTGTCACGGCCTGGATGGATAGTTATCTAAGAGTGATTAGCCTCCTCAAGGACTGTCCTTAACAATTCCCTGACTCGGCACAAAGCCTTCCATCTCAACGTAGCCATCCTTTCTCATCCACAGAATATCTACTTAGGTGACTATAGGTCTCTCCTCCACTAAGCTTTTCCAAGATAACTGATATTTGCTAACCCTCTCGCTGTGTGGATTCAATGCGCTCCATAAGAATGGAATGTACCTCCAAGGATGCCAATAAGTCAGGCTTAAGATCCGTAGATAGTCTAAAATCAAATGTCGATATAAACTCCAAGCTTTGCCTCTCTATGAATAGAGGACTCAAGGTTATCCTCTGGATACGCGTCCATAACCACATTTTCCTTGCCTGAGTACAAGCTATATCAAAATTGTAGAACGCCAGGAACTCAATCCATCATTGTTGCCTTACATTGAGATCCTTCTAGGAGAAAAAATATTTGAGTGACTTTTGATCCATATATAGCTTAACAGTCTCTCCAAGTAGATAGTGTCCCTAAGATTTAAATGTGAACTCTATAACAACCAACTCTAAGTCATGGGTAGGGTAGTTCTTCTTGTGAACTCTCAACTGCCTGCTATCATAACACATTACCCTACCTTCTTGCATCAATATGGAACCTAATCCTATGACATAAGCATCTGTGTAGACTGTAAACACCATGCTACCATCGGGATGGGTCAGAACATGGGCTGATGTCAACAGCCCCTTTAATCTATAAAAAGCATCCTCGCAATCAATGCTCCAAGTGAAAGGCAAGTCCTCCTTCGTCAGTCGTGCGAGCGGGGATGATATCCTTGCAAAGAGATTAATGAGCTTCCTATAATAACCCACCAACCATAGAAAACCTTTTGCCTCAGTCGCATTTTTGGGGGCGTTCCAATATTTTGAAGTTTTTGTCTTGTGTCGTTCCTCTTGAATAGTTTAGTCTTTTCTTTTAATAGTTAGATTATGCTTGAAGCCATTTATAATTTCTATTACATGCATGCTATCCTTATTCCTTAAGTATATCATTGTTTCTTTAGTTAAGCATATCATTTTCTATGATCAAGCTTAGTATCTTCATTGTCCCTACTTAGGGCCAATTCTCTTAGTGGATTCATGGAATGGCAGTCGTAATCGCTCTGCAGGTGTCTTTTTCCTGATAAAAGACAATGAATTCTAGATTAATTTTGTTAATTAATAAATAATAATATGGATGAAATTTACAAATTTGATTTTTTTTTTTACTTTTTTTTACACAATGCAAGATAAGAGGTAAAGTATCCTCGTTTTAAAATTCATTGTAATTGACCATGTAGACATAAAAAACTACCTACTTGAAACATGTTGAGTTGGGCATATTTCATAATGAAATAAAATTCCTACTTTAATCATACCAGTATACTTTTAGTAATCACAAAAAATAATCTTCTTTACGGGTCTCATTCACAAATCTTAAACAAATACAAATATATAATCGCTGTTTGTTTTGACTGGTAATAATTAAACGATTTTGATTTTGTAGTTTGAAATTTGATGAGCTATTGGTTGATTTTAAATGATAACATATCTAGAATCTTCGAAAAATGAGCCCAAAGAAATTAATACGCTAAATAATATATTGGTTGATCTTTAAAAACTTCTAAGATAAAATAAATCATGTTCTTTATCTATATTCTAAAATGTTTCATGTTTATTTTCTTCTCTTACTTTAATTTTTACAATTTTATATATAAATAAAATTTAAATTCACAAATACTATAATTTTATTTGTTTTTCCTATGAATCCGGAAGATTTTTTCCTTAATTAAGTATAATTATATAATTCCCTTTTTTATGTGTTATGGTGTGCTTCACGCTTTTTCCTTTTTTATTAGATTTCACATTGGTATATTTATAAGAGTATTATATCCTCTTTCTTATGTAATAGAATATATATGTTTTGGGATATTTATATAAGAGGTAATCGTCAGACTATGTTAGTAAATGGTTTCAAATGCAAAATATTTCTTGTTAACTTTATTTCAACACTCTTTTTTCCTTTTTTCTTACTTTTCTCCCTTTCTTCTTCTTTTTTTCTTCATTTCTCACTGTTCAAATGTGCAGGTAAGGGATAATTTTTAGGGTCAGCTAGCCATACGTCCTCAAAAAGTTTGGAAATTGGAACGACATCCTCCCTAAAGTTTCCATGCAAAGCGGGCCCTAATTTGGGACTTACGAGTTTTCCAGAAAGAATACGCTGATGAGTAAAAAAATTCCAAAAAATCGCAAATATTCAAAAGTATGCAGAAAGAACTTAAAAATATCGTCAAAGCATGAAACTATTACACATATTTGCATACATGTATGCATATATTCTGTCAGGGTTTATATTGAAAATCTGGATGAATATATGCATATATGTATGCATATATTTGTAATAGTTGTAGAGATGTATGCATATAAAGATTAACTAATCTGCATTGGCTACGAATTGTTGTAGAATGTATGCATTTATTCCGTATAAGCGCAGAAATGTATGCAACAAAATTGAATGGATGAAGGCTTATGAGTATGTACCGAAATGTATGCATTTATTACTTATAAATGCAGAAATGTATGCAATAATGTTTAAAAACTGTGCATGTTTGAAAAACAAATCAGGATTGGATTATGCATCATACGATGCATTTATTGTAGTATTAGTGCATACATTTCTGCATTCATACTGCAGTTTGATGCATAACTAAAATATATGCAAAAATGTATGCAACTATTACAAATAAGTGCATCGTTTGATGTATAATAATGGTGATTTGCTATTTTTTTTTGTTATTTTGGTTTTTGAGTTGTTTTTTTGGTTGTTTTAAACGCCTGAGTTTGATGACGATTAGTTGTTGTATTTAATTATGAATTTACTTGAGTTTTTAATGATTTTTCAAAAAATAGGGACCTAATTTATAAAAATTTAAGGGAGGGATGTGAGCTAAATTTCCAAACCTTTTAGGGACCTGAGACTAATTTTCACTAATTTTTACATCTTTAATTATTAGAGAATGTTTTTCTCAAAGCTAACATGGGGTAAACAGAGTTTTCTTTCATTACTTAAGGTCAAATTTTAATTTTATTTCTAAATAATATATGCTTATAAATTGTATTTTTAACAGGTAAGCAGAGCATTTCTGTAACACCCCGTATTTTAATAACACTAAAAGATGACAAATTAAAGAATAATTAAACTAATATTCAGAATTAAGGGAAACGGACAACGCCATTGCGTTCGTCTCGGAATTCTGGTCAAAATAGACACTTGGTTTGCGTAAATAGGACACAACATGAAGAAGTTACTAAGCCTAGAAGTTTGTATACGCACAAGAGAATTATATATAAAAAACAAATCAAATTAAAAAAAATCAAACCAGTGAAGCGGAAGCCCCAGAAGCGGAACCGACTGTTTCTGGGGGTCTCTTTGTGAAACACCCCACCCTCCATTAAGGTCACTCACAAAGGGAATGCCTTAACTTTAGTGGAGGTTTTTAAGTAAAAGTCACAGATAAACACAAGACAGATATATAAACACATATATATAAGCAGCGGAAAACAAACAGACTTTTTATTTCATAAATACGTGTTCATACAAAACATTTCCATAACTGTCACATAATAACTTCCAAAACATTACAACATCATTTCTGTCTTGGTTATTAAATAAAGAAGCATAAAACATAATTAAAACTGCATAAATCCCCATAGAATGTGTCCAACAACCATAGCCAAAGAGAGTCCAAACCGTACATATACTATCTTGAAGCTTGCAAGAGTCTGACTAAGCTGGGTTGTTTCCTCCCTGTGGACCTTGGGGGGGGGGGGACGGAAGAAAAGAAGACGAAAGAAAATAGGGTCAGACATAAAGCCTGGTAAGTCTAGTGACTCTTCGGTATGAGAATAAGAAAAATGGCATGATAAGTATAAACCGGAAATAGGAAAGTATCATAAACTAAGGTAAGGCAGTTTGAGTCGAATATACTATCGCACCCCACACTATATCTCTGCACGTACTTGCATTGTCCCAACTGGCACCCCATGATCGAGGTGAAGTGATCCCCTTTCTCTAAAGATCGGCTTCTACTTGCATAATCATATGTGTCTTATGGCCCCCAAAGATTGTAGATACCTATGCTGGTCCCACCATGGGGTGTATCAAGTCCTACGGTGGCGGCCCGACACAATCCTTATAATGCATAGGTTATACTACTGGTGCCCCCACTGCCCTGTTTGTCTGCTCCGAAGTGTGTGCACGCCCGCACTCCGTTAGAACCCACACTGTTGCACCCACTGCCGTCGCTTTTGACCGCTTACAATCAGCCTAGTAATCGTGCCCCACCCTGCCTAGTTTCAGGGTACCATGATACCTAATTGGGTTACTGCTGAAATGGGTCCCCGTTACTAGGGTTTTCTAGTCAAACATGTTAAGTGGTTAAGTGTCTGTATTTACCTAACCCCATCCATCAGTTTAATTAACATGTTGAATTGGTTAAGTGTTTTTAGTTAACTTAACCCTACCATCCTGACTTGCCTGTCCTTAGCTTTTTAAAGCACCGACCACTCACATTAGACGGATATTGTTACGGTTACTGGATGTGCTGGTCGGTTCCGGGCAGGTTTACACCGTAACTCAGTCTAACCTCGGGTCCTTATTGGGCTCAATGCTTAACCTCTCACATTGGATAGGTATTGTTGTGACTACTGGACAGCCGGGCGGGTCCGGGCAGGTTTACATCACAACTCAATCCAACCTCGTGTTAAGCATACTCGTATTTTCTAAATTTACATATTTGTCTTTATTACTTGTTATATGTAAATTTGTCAACAATTAAATGTTGTGGCCCACTTTCCAAGTTTAACAAACATGGTATAAGAATTTATATCATTCAAGTGCCACCAATTTTGGCATGTGACAAACATGCCAATTTCATATATTTTCACCATTTATGTCAAGTTACCCATTTTCCCAACGTTACCCCATCTAAATATTAGGCTAATAATCTTAGCCTAATTTTCGTTCGTATGGTTTTTAACATATAATATTAGGCTAAAAACTTAGCCTAATTTAGCGTACACAAAATTGGTATAAGGGAATTCATAAACATAAACATGACATAGGTGTAAACTTGGCATTTTTGGCATAGTCAATATGAACATCATAGGTGTGAACTTGCAAAATAGTCAACATGAATATCATAGGTGTGAACTTGCAACATAGGCTAAATCAACTTACATACATGTGAACTTGCATTGAAATAGGGGTCTAACCAAATAGGTGCCATATGAATTAACATATGATTTAGACAACATAAGCCTAAACATGTTTAGATCTAGGCATAACATCAAACATCACTAGCATATGACAAGAATATAACATGTCCATAAAGTATAATTTCGTCGCATGTGTGAACTAGATCCAATCATGTTTACTACTATAACATGAAACTTGTATTAAAATGGATCTTGGCACGGATCCAATTATGAACTTGCAACTTTTGTATAAACATATAAGAATGTATATGAACTTAATCATTTAGGCATAGAGGTTTTAGCATATATATACATGAAATCTTAATCACATTCAACCTATATAATCACATAAACATATAGATGTAGATTACAACATGAACTATACAACTTGCATGTGATTCTAAATGTACAATAGGATCAATATCAACTCAACTATACCACAAACATCACAATACCACAATCATTTCAATACATAGATATGAATTAACATCGTTGTTACACAATAACACAATTCCATTTCCATTTTACATCGAATCAAATCCTAACTTTTATTCACATCGGAAAAATCACTATACTTACAACAAACGACAGTCTTGTTTTCTGATTTCCGAGTTATGAATTTGAATTGCTTTCCTTTGGGAAGACAAACGTTGATTGATTCTTGTTTTACTTTAATTTTGGCTCGTCACTAAGCTTTTCTACAAGTGGAGGCTCCTCTCAGTTTTCTCCCGACAGCATGGCGGCTCCATCTCTAATTTTTTTATGTGAATTGAGGTTGGAGTCTCAAGTTGTTTATATAGAATTTCAGATTGATTTGAGCTGTCAGATGATCATAGATGAACCTGGACCATTCACTTCGAGAGGAACCAACCAGAATGTGACAAGTCAGCCCTAGTGACACAGCCAAGGTCATAAATTCGACCAGAAATCGAACAGGCCAGCCAGGGCCAAACCAGGTCGACTGAGCAGGTCGCCCCCCAGGTCGACCTGGTTACCCAGGTCGACCCCCAGGTCGACCCTATGGTCGACCTGGCGCCTGGGCGGGAATTTTCCCGCCCAGCCAAGTTTGGGGCTGAATTCGAAATTTGAACTAACTTTTGAACTGTTTGAATTTTGAATTGAATTCTGAAACTTTCGGAGGTCATAACTCCTTCATACGGAGTCTGATTCTCGCAAACTCGTACTCTATCTCAAGCAGAATTCTGAGATGAACGCAATGGCGTAACCCGTTTCCCTTAATTCTTTCATTTAGAATTAATTATACTATAATTTGTTAATTTACAGTTAACCAAAAATTCGGGGTGTTACATTCTCCCCTCCTTAAAGATTTCGTCCCCGAAATCTTCAAGTCTATGAGAACGTAAGTCCTAACATCCAATCATCCATCAACTCAACCAACAAACACATGCGTCCATTGTCCTTAAAGGACTTCTAATGCTTTATGATCATATGCATAGTGTGTGTATATGTCCTTATCTAATGCAAAATCAGGCGGTCTACTGATTCAGTTGACTTCCTTAATGCGAATCATGTAAGTGTCATGAATCCATTATGTATGCAAATTTGTCCTTACTCATAACTCTACATGAGTGCGCAACCATTTATACAAATGCAATATCCATATGATGACATATCAAGTTTCAACCACATACAAATATGAATACATATATGCATATGCAGTATGAAGTGACTGAGCCAATCTAAAACCTAGGTTGTGTGTGTATATGCATCCACGAGTAACCACTAGCAACCACTTGCAACCACTTGCAGCCATCAACCATAACATGTTTCAAATACATGTTTACATCCAAAGGAGTTTCTACCTATGGATAAAGGATAATATCGAGGAGATTATACCTAAAAAGATAGATACAAGCACAACTTAAGGAAAAAGAGAAATCAAAGATGTACCCTCAAAAAGAAAAGGGTAGGCCGCTCGTATTTTGTCCTCAATTTCCTAAGTTGCGTCTTCCTCGGCGTTGCTCCACTGAACTTTGACAAGCTTGACTTCACGATTGCGTAGCTTCTTGATTTCAGTTCCTACGATTCGAGTTGGAACTCTCCTCACAGTTGCTTCGCGTTCCACTTCGGCTTCTTCTACAACGCTTGGCTCCACTACTTCCGCAGATTCACGTAGACATTTTCGGAGGTGAGAAACGTGAAAGACGTTGTGAATTTCAGCCAACCTTCCGGGCAGCTCTACTCTATAAGCCATTTTCCCAATCTTCTCGATGATAGGGAATGGTCCTACAAATCTTGGTGCTAGCTTTCCTGCGGACCCAAAGCGAATGACGTTCCTTAAAGGGGATACCTTAAGGAAAACCCTGTCCCCAACCTCAAACTCAAGGTCGGCCTTCTTTTGTCGGCGTAGGATTTCTGTCTGTCTTGGGCAGTCTTCATTCTCCTTCGTATCAGGTCCACTTTTTCTGAAGTCTCTTTAATCATGTCTGGCCCAAGTATAAGCTTGTCTGTAGACTCCCACTAACAAGTTGGTGACCGGCATGGTCTTCCATATAGAGCTTTGAAGGGCACCATACCGATGGTGGCTTGGTAACTGTTGTTGTAGGCGAATTCCACTAAAGGAAGATGATCCTCCCAAGTCCCTCCGAAGTCAAGAACGCATAGTCTCAAAAGATCTTCTAATACTCTATTCACCCTTTCTGTCTGACCACCAGTTTGGGGGTGATAGGCCGTGCTCATGCATAACTGTGTGCCTACGACTTCTTGTAGACTCCGCCAAAATTCGCTCGTAAAGATGGGATCTCTGTCACTCACTATGCTAGAGGGTATTCGATGGAGCCGAACTATTTCCTTGAGATAAAGAGAAGCTAGAGACAAGGCAGTCCTTTTACTCTTGATAGGTATAAAGTGGGTGCTTTTAGTAAGCCTATCCACTATTACCCAAATGCTAGTATTGCCTCTTCTTGACCTAGGCAACCCGTCAATGAAGTCCATTGAAATGCTACCCCACTTCCATTGTGGGACTTCTAGGGGATGAAGCAGTCCTCTAGGCTTCTTTTGTTCCCCCTTGACCTGTTGGCATGTCACGCACTTAGAAACGAAATCTGCCACGTCCTTCTTCATGCCGCTCCAATAGAAAACTCTCTTTACATCCTTGTCCATCTTGTCTCCACCTGGATGTATTGTCATCTTGGAATGATGTGCTTCCTCGAGAACCATCTTTACTAAATCCCTTGCTTGTGGGATGCATAGCCTTCCATCCCGTCTCAGCCAACCCTTATCATCGATGGAGTACCTATTGAGGTGACTGGAAGTTTCACCCCTAATTAGTTTATCAATCACATCCACAAGCTGAGGGTCTTCGCATTGTGCGGCCCCTATTGAGTCTAAAAGAGTGGGCCGTACTTCTAGGGATGCCAATAAACCAGGTATAAAATCTGAGGAGGGCCTAAAGTCGAAACTGGCTATATACTCCAAGCTTTGGCTTTCTACAAAGAGAGGGCTTAGGGTCAGCTTCTTTCTGCTCAACGCATCTGCTACTACGTTGCCTTTGCCAGGAGTATAGGAAATCTCAAAATCATACGAGGCAAGGAACTCCATCCACCTTTGGTGCCTCAAGTTAAGATCTTTCTACGAGAAAAGATACTTCAACGATTTATGGTCGGTATATAATTCGAACTTCTCACCTAGGAGATAATGGCGCCAAGACTTAAGCGCAAAGACGATAGTGGCCAACTCAAGATCGTGGGTTGGGTAGTTCTTTTCATGAACTCTCAATTGTCTTCCACCATAAGCTACTACCCTCCCTTCTTGCATCAGAACAGCGCCTAGTCCCGTACCACAAGCATCCGTATATACCGTGAACATCTTGCTTCCATCTAGCAAAGTCAGAACTGGGGTTGCTGTAAGAGCCCTTTTTAATTGTTGGAAAGCAAACTCACAATCCAAATCCCAAGCGAACGCCAGATTCTTCTTTGTTAGCCTAGTGAGTGGAGCTGAGATTTTCGCGAAATCCCTAATGAACTTTCGGTAAAAACCGGCTAGGCCAAGAAAGCTTCGGACTTCGGTTGCATTTCTTGGTGTCTTCCAATCTTGCACTACCACTACTTTCGCGGGGTCTACAGCTAACCCCTCTTTGGACCCTATATGTCCAAGAAACCTTACTTCTTCTCTCCAAAAGTGGCACTTGGAGAATTTGGCTTTTAGCTGATGAACTCGAAGAGTTTCCATGATCTCCTTCAGATGCTGAGCATGTTCTTCCTCATTCTTTGAGAAGATCAAAATATCATCTACGAAGACCACCACGAACTTATTGAGGAATTCTCTGAACACCCTGCTTATTAGGTCGACGAAATAAGCGGGTGCGTTTGTCAAACCGAAAGGCATGACAAGCCACTCGTAGAAACCGTCTGGGGTTCTGAACGCCGTTTTATCAATGCTATCTTCAGCTACCCTTAGCTGATGGAACCCAGTAGCCAGATCTAGTTGGTAGAAGACTGACGCACCTACAAGATGATCAAACAAATCGTCTATTCGGGGAAGTGAGTGTCTATTCTTTTTAGTCGGCTTGTTTAGCTCCCTATAGTCCACACAGAGACGTAGTGAACCATCTGCTTTGGTGGCGAACACCACTGGAGCACCCCATTCCGAGATGCTCCTAATTATAAACCCCTTCTCGAGAAGCTCCTTAACTTGCTTACTGAGCTCCCTTCTCTCCTTTGGAGCCATGTGTCTAACAGGCAGAGCTACGGGCTTTGCATTATCAGCAAGATATATGCGGAAGTCTATTTCCCGCTACGGAGGTAAGCCTCTCACCTCTTCAAAGACATCCGGATATTCCCGGACCACTCTAACTGACTGCAAATTCTCAACAGAAGCGTCAAGCGACTCTAGATAACTAAGCATAACAGCATTCAAGGGATTACAAGAAATTTCTAGAGTGTTACCGAGCCGAGTCAAGATCCTAACCACTCTTTTCTCACAATCAAGAATGGCACCATTACTGGATAACCAGTCCATGCCTAAGATCAGTCCATATCCTGAGAAGCCCAAAACAAAGGCGCTACATCTAAATTCAACACTTAGAATAGAGATTTTCAAATCCAAGCAAACCATCGACAAATAAGCCGAGCCCCTAATTGGATTTGAAACAACCAAGGGATCTTCTACCATACTAGTGTCTAGGTGCAGAGATTCTACTAAAGCAGATGAAATAAAGGAGTGTGATGCACCAGAATCAAAGAGAGTGCGAACTGGATGATCATAGAGATAAACTATGCTTTCTACAAAAATATTTCTACCTCGTTCCTTTGGAGTTGCCACCAGCGCGTGAACCTGTCCCCCTAAGGTGGATCCAGTCCTTTGTCCCTGCCCCCGCTTCTTTGGGCAGTCCATAGCCAAGTTGCCAGTCTCTCCACAATGGAAACAACCACCATTCATCTTTGCCTTCTTCTTCCTGCAGTCTTTTGCTATATGTCCAACAATGCCACAGAAATTACGCCTTCTCTTTTCGCGGGGTTTGTTGTTCTTTCCGCCTTTCTTGAAGTGTGTCTTCTTAGCCTGTAAACCCTCTTTCTTTTATTGAGACACTTCCTCCTTTGCCTCTTTCTTGACTTTATTTTCCTCGTGTAGCAGCTCCATGTCCACCAAGCTTTCATAGGTTGCTCCCATGGGTATATGGGTCATTGCAAGGCTGTGTAGAGGCTCATTCAGACCTTTGACGAAGCGAAGGGCCTTCTTGTGTTGGGTGTTTACTAAATCTAGCCCAAATCTGGCCAACTGATTAAACTGATTGACATACTCCTTGATCGTCATACTTTCTTGTTTTAGAGTTAGGGACTTCTCCATTTGCAGGCTTCATTCAGCTTGGGAGATGAATTTCATCTCAAACCTCATACTGAAATCTTCCCAAGTTTCCACAGGCCTTTCAGCATGGGTAACTTCCCACCAATAGGAAGCTTCATCTTTAAGCAACCACACTTCTAGTTGTATCTTCTGTCTGTCGTCAACTTCGAAGATGATGAACAAGTCTTCGGTCTCTTTCAGCCAGTTCCTTGCTACTACAAAGGATTCAGTTCCATAAAAGTCCTTTCCTCCCATAGCCTTGAAGTCTCTACACATCTTAGCGAAAGTATTCCCACGAGGAGGAGGAGGAACCGCTGCCACTGTGGGAGGAGGAATGTCTACTGGGCCCGCACCATTGGCCCTAGCCTCTAGGTACCTACGGAACCAGCCAGGGATCGGTACTCCTTCTGGAAGGTTAAGATCTCCAGACATGCTGGAACAAAAAGGAAAGTATTCAAGACAAAGGATAGAGAGATAGTGCATATGGATTTTGGGGAATTATGCCTTTTAAAAAATAACTCTTTTTCTTGAAAACAATGCTTCTTTAAACTTCTTTTTGAAAATAGTTCAAAAACTTTTATACAATCGGGTAAATCTGTGCTCTGTACCAAGTGAAACACCCCACCCTCCATTAAGGTCACTCACAAAGGGAATGCCTTAACTTTGGTGGAGGTTTTTAAGTAAAAGTCACAGATAAACACAAGACAGATATATAAACACATATATATAAGCAGCGGAAAACAAACAGACTTTTTATTTCATAAATACGTGTTCATACAAAACATTTCCATAACTGTCACATAATAACTTCCAAAACATTACAATATCATTTTTGTCTTGGTTATTAAATAAAGAAGCATAAAACATAATTAAAACTGCATAAATCCCCATAGAATGTGTCCAACAACCATAAACAAAGAGAGTCCAAACCGTACATCTACTATCTTGAAGCTTGCAAGAGTCTGACTAAGCTGGGTTGTTTCCTCCCTGTGGACCTGGGGGGAAACGGAAAAAAAGAAGACGAAAGAAAATAGGGTCAGACATAAAGCCTGGTAAGTCTAGTGACTCTTCAGTATGAGAATAAGAAAAAGGGCATGATAAGTATAAACTGGAAATAGGAAAGTATCATAAACTAAGGTAAGGCAGTTTGAATCGAATATACTATCGCACCCCACACTATATCTCTGCACCTACTTGCATTGTCCCAACTGGTACCCCATGATCGAGGTGAAGTGATCCCCTTTCTCTAAAGATTGTCTCCTACTCGCACAATCATCTGTGTCTTACGGCCCTCAAAGATTGTAGATACCTATGATGGTCCCACCATAGGGTGTGTCAAGTCTCATGGTGGCGGCCCGACACAATCCTTAGACACTACACCAAAACAGTGGATTCCCAACAAGTATAGGTGTTACAAACAATTTCTGTAACACTTTTATGTGTCACTAAGGGCCTGTGAGGAATTTTCCTGTAACACTTATAAGTGTTACAAGCAGACCAACTGCTAACACTTATAAGTGTTACAAGCAGACCAACTGCTAACACTTATAAGTGTTACGAACAGACTAACTGCTAACACTTATAAGTGTTACGAACATATTCATTGCTAACACTTATAAATGTTGGAATTATAATATATGGTAACACTTATAAGAGTTACAAACATATTCATTGCTAACACTTATAAATGTTGGAACCATAAGGTATGGTAACACTTATAAGAGTTACAAACATATTCATTGCTAACACTTATAAATGTTGGAACTATAAGATATGGTAACACTTATAAATGTCAGTATCATAATCCTACTAACTCTTATAAATGTTGGCATACATAAATTGCTAACACTTATATAGCATGTTTTTATGATTTTCAATCATATATACAATTCAACACATCAATTCAAATTCAATAATGTCACTTTTGCATAATGCTTCAAATTTAAAATACCATAATATCAAGTTCAAATTACAAGAAACAATACAAAGTTTTACTAAAGATACATAGAATTTTAGATATTATGAAAGCGAAACATGGACCATATCACAAAGCCTCCATCCGAGAATTCACAAAGCTTGTAATGTCCGTTTTGAGGACCATCGTAAATGGGTGCTTCCGGATCTAAAACTTCTGTTATCCAAACAACTTTCTCAACATCTGGCACTATCTCTCTAAAATGACACATGGTTTGCGTAGCAATATAAGCTTTTGCTACGTTCTTCATATCTTGTGATAATAGCATTACAAATTGTTTTCCTTTTGTTGATGATCCAACATCATTTGATGGAATCACCGAATTAGCAATTCCAACGTTCGGTGAAGATTTATCCAAATTAGAAGCAATTTCTGTCATAGGCGTCATAACACCGCCACTAACGTTTTGTTGTAACCCCGGTACCATAGTAAGAAAGGATGAAGCAAATGATTTAAGAGCATCGTTGATTTGGATTGACACTTGACTCGCCACTTGATTTGCAACCTGATTTTGTAATTCCATAGACCATTGACGAAAATCGTCCTTTTTATTCTTGTCGGCAATTGCTTTTGATGCTTGCATCATCTTTACGTGCTTTGCGGAAGAAGAGGAGCTAATTGCACGACAATAATTTTTCCTTTTATCAGAACCAAAAACTTTGGCGATAGGATCATTGTCAAGATCAAACATGTTTGCATGCTCGTTGCTATTACATTCCAAATCCTGCTTTTTTTCCTCCTCCTCCACAAGTGCCTACAAAATATAAACCCACTCATTTTTACAGAAATAACAAATTGCAAAACTGATAAATAACATTTTGTATTAACTAAATGAACAAGGATTTGTTTTTTTTTTTGCGAAACTGATCAAAACAAATTTGCGAAACAGAAATAACAAGCATTGCTCCACGCCTTCGAAACTGATGCTCAGTTTCGAGCAAAAACTGAGCATTGCTCAGTTTTTCTCGAAACTGAGCATTGCTCAGTTTCAGAGAAAAACTGAGCACTCTCAGTTTCAAAAACTGATGCTCAGTTTCGAGCAAAAAACTGAGCATTGCTCAGTTTTTCTCGAAACTGAGCATTGCTCAGTCTCTGAGAAAAACTGAGCAATGCTCAGTTTTTTGCTCAAAACTGAGCAAACGACCTATCAATTAATTCCAGTACAATAATCAGAGAAGTGCAAAAGAGTATGCAAGAAAATGCCGCAAATATAACTAGTCCATGCATATAAAGCAATAATGTAAGGTGAGTTAATATGGAAACTGGAAAAATATATTTTGGACAAGGACAAAATCCATATGCATAACTATAATGTCAGGAAATTCAAAATATTTTTTTTTTATATAATAAAATTTCACACATGATTTTTTCTATGCCCGCTAGAATGCATGCATGCGTGTTTCAGAGTTAAACAGCGACCAGTTTTAAGGGTATAAAGACAAACAAGAAGCGAGTACATATACTGGGAACACAATGGGATCTACAGTAGATTCACTGTTTAATAGCAAATTAGTGATCTCATCTGTAAAGGTTTGATCGTTTGAGTTACTTCTCATTATAGAATTCAGTCTCTTCATTTGAAGTAAGATTTATCAAGTGCTATAACGTCCTCGACTCGAGAAACTGATTGCAATATTCATTGCCTCGCAAGATTTCAATTTTTCTGTTTGCAAAACGACATTCTCAATAAATCCTATGAAATTTATTCAAAAAGGATCAAAAAAATAAACTATGGAATCAAGAAAAAATTCAAAAAAGTGCCACCCAAGAAATTTTCAGCAAATCATCATCAAAATTTATCTAACTTGTTCAGAAAGAAAAATCTCTTGTATAAATGCATTTTAAATTACAAAAAAATATTAAAAAGTGTGATGATCTAATGATTAAAAATTCTCCTAGAACCTACATGATTTATTAAACAAAGATAACGGCAGCTACCAACACAATTTAGATTACATTTAATATGTGAAATAACAAAGGAAATAGAATAAACTAAAATATGAAATCAAACAAATACTAAATTTTTAGGAATCCAGTTGGATCCCTCCAACCTGTTTTCCTGCATCCACATATGTTAGCTAACATAAATAATACCCATCCTGCTTCGAGGCAGGATATCGCGGTATGAAGGTCATCCACTATCATAGCGTGGGGCGCATAGGGTAATCATCCGCTAATGGTACCGCGGGCATCCGCTAATGATACTGCGGGAAATCCAACCACCAATATATATATAATAGCCACAAGCCTAAATATAGCTAATATATATGCATCTAAAACTGAAATATTCAATACACATACGCACCTGAAACTGAAATCCAATGAAGGGAGCAAACACAATATGATGAGGTGCAGAAAAAAATAAGCGAATGAGAACTGCAGGAACAATAAATGGTACATTAGATCATCTGGATTTGCATGAGAAAATAAGCGAATGATAAATTGTACATAAGAAAATAAGCGGATGATAAATTGTACATAAGATCATCCGGATCTTAATCAACATTAAGGCGACACATCCACCTTCGAAAGCAATGCAAACAGGTACAACATGGCAATTTGGTTAAATTTATCGATTGTATATCTTATTAGTAAAATACAATTTTTATAATGATTAATAGCTTATAATAATGATTACTTACACAAATTATCCTCGTTAAAACTATATCATATCACGATTTAAATAATTTGGTTTTAGTCAAATTCCCAATATTATCCACGCTTGACTTGATTAGGCCAAATACAAAAATCACTGTCCAATAATAAAAATTATTACAAAATATATTAATCTGGTTGAAGACTTTGAATTTGAGTTGACTACAGTTGATCATGATGCTAACCTTATACATTTTATTTTAAATATTGTATCTTTATATATATAGAACAAATTTTACATTAGGCTCTAGGATATAAGCCTAACTCTATCAACAATTAACTAACACCACTTCTCTTTTTAGTTTAATGTTTAAACTAAAACAAAAAAATAGTAAGCAGATCTATCGTAATTTATTTACATTTTTAGTTGTACAGCCTAGGTTTTGATCACCTAAAGGTGAGGTATTTGAATTGGTTAATTTTCAATGGTTTGACAAGTAGGAGTTATGCAACAGATTCTGAAAACTGAATCTGAAAATGGTTAAAAATGGTTAAAAAATTTCAAAATTTATTTTCTGAATACTGAATCTGAAAACAGATTCTACAACAAATTTATTTTCAAAATTTTCTTATTGTTAAAAATGGTTTAACTGAAAACTGAAAATGTGACTAAGAAAAAGATTCTGATTCTCAATGGTTTGACAAGTAGGAGTTATGCAACATGTAGATCACATATGGTGTACATATATACATATATGCGCAGATGATAACATATATATAAGGCTATTGAAGTACTTAATTAAAGTAACAGATATTAGAAAAGGCAAGCTTAAGAAAACAAAAGGAGTTTACTTTAATAAAATATTGTTGTACCTCTTACACATAGAACGTGCGTATCAACATTAGCATAAAGTTTGGATGAAATTATTTTAAACACAATCAGCGACTTGGAGTTTAGATGGCATAACAGCAGATCACACAAGTAATACTATATCGCCATAACAAAACTCACACTCGGATTATCAATTAAAGGAAAACGAGAAGCATATAAAAATACCCTAAAATCCATTCATGCCAAATTCTAATTCACCAGACCACTAAAGGAAAACGAGAAGCATATGTTCTGAATTTCAGATCTAGAGGAAGAAAAAGCTCACGGTTTAGAGGATTTCTAGAAGTGAAATCGCATTTTTACCTCAAATCGTGATTCCTAGAAGCCGCCGTGATTTCAAGAATCCCCAATTCCTAAAGCCCTAATTCGAAGTCCATTCTTTAATCGCAGATTTCAATTTTCGAGTTTCTCTGATGTTGATGAGAACGGTGATTTCAATCTTCAACGTGTAATTGCGTTTGTAGCGGCCTGGAAAGAATAAGTGTTAGAGGACTGAGCGGTGAACATCCAATTAGGGTTATATGCGACAAGTTACCCTTTTGCCCTTACAAAAGAAGACTTGACTAAGCACAACAACACATAAAAGTGTTGGCACATTTTTGGTGACACATTTTTGCTACTGCAACACATATAAGTGTCACTAGTCTACAACACATATAAGTGTTGGCAGTTGAAAAAAATAAGAGTTGCCAATTGGCCATTGTGGTGTAGTGAGAATGCATAGGTTATACTACCGGTGCCCCCAGTGCCCTGTTTGTCAGAAGTGTGCACACTCCCGCACTCCGTTAGAACCCACACTGTTGCACCCACCACCGTCGCTTTTGACCGCTTACAATAAGCCTAGTAATCATGCCCCACCCTGCCTAGTTTCAGGGTACCATGATACCTAATTGGGTTACTGCTGAAATGGGTCCCCGTTACTAGGGTTTTCTAGTCAAACATGTTAAGTGGTTAAGTGTCTGTATTTACCTAACCCCACCCATCAGTTTAATTAACATATTGAATTGGTTAAGTGTTTTTAGTTAACTTAACCCTACCATCCTGACTTTCCTGTCCTTAGCTTTTTAAAGCACCGACCACTCACATTAGACAGATATTGTAACGGTTACTGGATGTGCCGGTCGATTCCGGGCAGGTTTACACCGTAACTCAGTCTGACCTCGGGTCCTTATTGGGCTCAATGCTTAACCTCTCACATTGGATAGGTATTGTTGTGACTACTGGACAGCCGGGCAGGTCCGGGAAGGTTTACGTCACAACTCAATCCAACCTTGTGTTAAGCATACTCGTATTTTCTAAATTTACATAATTGTCTTTATTACTTGTTATATATAAATTTGTCAACAATTAAATGTTGTGGCCCACTTTCCAAGTTTAACATTCATGGTATAAGAATTTATATCATTCAAGTGCCACCAATTTTGGCATGTGACAAACATGCCAATTTCATATATTTTCACCATTTATGTCAAGTTACCCATTTTCCCAACATTACCCCGTCTAAATATTAGGCTAATAATCTTAGCCTAATTTTCGTTCGCATGGTTTTTAACATATAATATTAGGCTAAAAACTTAGCCTAATTTAGCGTACACAAAATTGGCATAAGGGAATTCATAAACATAAACATGACATAGGTGTAAACTTGGAATTTTTGGCATAGTCAATATGAACATCATAGGTGTGAACTTGCAAAATAGTTAACATGAATATCATAGGTGTGAACTTGCAACATAGGCTAAATCAACTTACATACATGTGAACTTGCATTGAAATAGGGGTCTAACCAAATAGGTGTCACATGAATTAACATATGATTTAGACAACATAAGCCTAAACATGTTTAGATCTGGGCATAACATTGAACATCACTAGCATATGACAAGAATAAAACATGTCCATAAAGTATAATTTCATCGCATGTGTGAACTAGATCCAATCATGTTTACTACTATAACATGAAACTTGTATTAAAATGGATCTTGGCACGGATCCAATTATGAACTTGCAACTTTTGTATAAACATATAAGCATGTATATGAACTTAATCATTTACGCATAGAGGTTTTAGCATATATATACATGAAATCTTAATCACATACAACCTATATAATCGGATAAACATATAGGTGTAGATTACAACATGAATTATACAACTTGCATGTGATTCTAAATGTACAATATGATCAATATCAACTCAACTATACCACAAACATCACAATACCACAATCATTTCAATACATAGATATGAATTAACATCGTTGATACACAATAACACAATTCCATTTCCATTTTACATCGAATAAAATCCTAACTTTTATTCACATCGGAAAAATCACTATACTTACAACAAACGACGGTCTTGTTTTCTGATTTCTGAGTTCTGAATTTGAATTGCTTTCCTTTTGGTAGACAAACATTGATTGATTCTTGTTTTACTTTAATTTTGGCTCGTCACTAAGCTTTTCTACAAGTGGAGGCTCCTCTCAGTTTAGTCCCGACAGCATGGCGGCTTTGTCTCTAATTTTTTTATATGAATTTTGGTTGGAGTCTTAAGTTGTTTATATAGAATTTCAGATTGATTTGAGCCGTCAGATGATCATAGATGAATCTAGACCATTCACTTCGAGAGGAACCTACCAGAATGTGACAAGTCAGCCCTAGTGACACAGCCAAGCTTAGAAATTCGACCAGAAACCGACCAGGCCAGTCAGGGCCAAACAAGGTCGACTGGGCAGGTCGACCCCCAGGTCGACCCTATGGTCGACCTGGTGCCTGGGCGGGAATTTTCCCGCCCAGCCCAGTTTGGGTCTGAAATCGAAATTTGAACTAACTTTTGAACTGTTTGAATTTTGAATTGAATTCTGAAACTTCCGGAGGTCATAACTCCTTCATACCGAGTCCGATTCCCGCAAACTCGGACTCTATCTCAAGCAGAATTCCGAGACGAACGCAATGGCGTAACCTGTTTCCCTTAATTCTTTGAGTTAGAATTAATTATACTATAATTTTTTAATTTACAGTTAATCGAAAATTCGTGGTGTTACACTTTGGGGTCGACCCCGAGGTCGACACTCAAAGGTGGGGTCGACCCCCATACAGATCTAGGCAGAATCCAGTTTTCGCACGTGGACTCCTTTCTTAACTAGATTCATTGGCCCTAGGCTATAAATAAGACCCTATTTCTCTTGTTTCTCCACACCTAAAACAATGGAGAACTAGATGCTGCCTCTGCCTAGAATAAATCAAGTCTTTTTTCTTCAACAGTCAACTAGAGTCATTCAAGTTTAGAGATCTGTGATTCAACATCTGCAACTATTCTTCTGTCTCTTAGATCTGTTCTCTATGAGTCTACGTTATTTTAGATAAAAATAATTAAAATGTAATCTTGACATGCCTATGAATTAGATCTAAGCCTGTGACTATTGGAATCATATCAGATCTGCTATATTTGTATATCTAATTCACTGATTAGATCTCATCATGCTTGTTTATGATCATGACACTATGCATAACCAGTCCTGTTATTACATGTTCATCAGATTTGTTCTTATATATTTATTTCTGTTCAGCAGATCTATTCTTATATGCCTATATCTGTTCATCAGATCTGTTCTTATATGCCTATTTCTGTTACTGTTGGTTTTATGCCTATTCTGTCCTTCTCTCCCTCATTCCTTTTTTATTTTTATAGTCAGGCTACTTTCGAGCCTAGGCCGATATCGCTTGAATATGCGTACGAACGAAATTGGGTTAAATTGGGAATGATTGGAAATGGTAATGTAGGGGCATAACTTTTACTTTGAATCACGATTGGGATCTGGGGGCATAAACTATATTGTGAAATTGGACTAAAAATTGGGGAATGATTTATATGGTAAATTATGACTTGTGGTTTGGGACATAAAAACCTATAGGCTTAATTTAAGATTAGGAGAAACATGTTATTGGAACTATAAAGAATCGGTGAAGCTTGTTTAACCCGTTAAAATTAGGGCATAACTTGTATTGGGAAATTAGGGGCAGAACTTGAATTGAAAGCATGAATATGGATTTGGGGCATAAGCAAAACTGTGATTAAACATCTTAATTTGGGCATATAACACATGATGAATATGACTTGGGAAAGGGGCATGAAAACATATAATGAAATAGGAATAATTGTTAATGAATGAAGATGCCTAGAATTATAGTAATTTGAAAAATGTAACCGCGCTTAGACACAAGGTTAGATTACACTTGTGGTGGAAGTCTGCCCGGACCAGACCAGCATATCCAACGACCACAAGTGGTGAATCTTATGTGAGGGGTCTAAGTGCATAAATATGAGACGGTGCTAAGGCACGAGGTTAAGTTCGACTTGTGGAAGAATCTGTCTGGACCCGACCGACAATTCAACATCCACAAGTGGAAGACTTAATGTGGGAGGTCTAGCGCATTATAACCATAAATGAATGTATGGTAATGAACTTGTAATACTTAACCTATTTAAATCCACAAGGATTGTATAAGCCTGTTAAATCTGTGTCATCTGTTGTGTGGGACCCATATTAGTCAGTAACCCATTCTGGTATTAGAGGGGGACCCACACTAGGTAGGGGTCAGCGCACGCTTACTGAACTGATTGTAAGAGGTTCATCTGAGTGGAGGTGTGTACTGGCGCATTCCAACGGACTCATGTGTGTGCATGAGTACGGCCTGCATTTCGGAAAATAAGCCGATGTAGCACCAGTAAATAGGTTCGTGTCCTTCTGTAGGTTGCATTTTAGAAAGTAATACACCCTACTGTGGGGCCGACATAAGGTATTTACGGGATAGGGAGTCGATCGATTGGGGGGTAGTAAATAGGGTACATCTAGTCCTGTCTGTTTCTGTGGGGTACCTGTGTTTCTGTCTAGGCTGACACCCGTTATTTCTATTTAGGTACCGGTTAATTCTGTTTGGGTTAAAATCCATTAATAGAGTACACCTAAAACTACCATTATATTTTGTTAGGATCATCCTATTCTTTTAAGTAGGGAGTATATAATCCTGTTACATATATGTTGTACTAGTATTGGTGTAGAGAAAGTAAAGTGTTAGGCAAGCGCTATTTATTCTATCATGTTTACCTTGTCATACCTATGTTATATGTTGTTATCTCTCTTGTCTAGTTTATATGTCTTTCATGATGCAGTTACTTATTTATATGCTAAAAGTAATTGGACTCGCCATACTTTGTGTCTGACCTATTTTATTTCCACTTCTTTCTCTTCCGTTCCCTCCCAAGGTTCTCAGGGTGGGAATACTCAAATTTGATCAGGATACTGCTTAGTTTTGCTTAGAGCTGCATAGATGAACTGCTTGATTCGTACCTTCTCTACTATGGCTATGTTTTTGAGGACTATGCTTCTTCTATTTTTGTACTCTAATGATTTTAGTACAAGACAGAAGATTTAAATTGATGTATTGGGTTAGGCATTTCGGGCTTATGATGTAACTATGCTTTGAACCATGATGATTTATGTTTTAATAAAATTTTAAATTCCGCTGTTATTCTATATATGTCTTGTAATATTTCTATTTCTATTTACCTATAACGTTTCACGAAACATAATGCATTCTCTTATGAGTGACATTAATGGACACGTGGGTGTGTCACACTTGGTATTAGAGTTGAAGGTTACCAGATCAGATAAAAGATTTTGAAAACTATTTTCGAAAAGGTCTTGAAAGAAAGCATTTTCAAAATAATAGTCTGTTTTGAAAAACATATTCCTCAATGCCATATGTAATATCTTTCAATTCTCTGTTTGAATCCCTTTTCCTTTCAGCATGTCTTGGGAACCTTTATTCCTAAGGCCGTTACAATACCAGGCTGGTTCCGTAGGTATCTAGAGACCATGGCTCCTGCCGGTGGCCAAGATGACGTTCCTCCCTCAGCTGCACCCGTCATTCCTCCTCCTCCACGTGCAGATAATTTCTCCAAGATCTGCAAAGATTTCTGTGCTATGGGAGGAAATCCATTCCGTGGAACCGAGACTTTTGTAGAGGCAAGGAATGGGCTAAAGGAAACGGAAGATCTGTTTGGAATTTTCAAAGTGGACGATCGTAGGAAGATTCAGTTAGCCGCTTGGCTACTGAAAGTTGAAGCTTCGTTCTAGTGGGAAGTGATGTAAGCAGGGCGTCATGTGGAGACTTGGAATGATTTTAGACAGTGGTTTGAAATGAAGTTTCTTTCCCAAGCCGAGAAAAGCACGCAAATGGAAAGGTTCTTAGCGCTCAAGCAAGGAGGCATGAATGTTAAAGAGTACGTTAACAAATTCAACCAACTAGCAAGTTTTGGGTTGGAGCTAGTAGATACCCCGCATAAGAAAGCTTTGTGGTTTGTTAGAGGACTGAATGAACCCCTTCATGGGTTAGCCATGTCTCATATTCTAATGAGAGCAACTTTTGAGAGGCTCGTTGATATGGCATTAATGCATGAGGAAGATAAAGCTGAAAAGAAGGAAGTTAAGGTTGAGGAAACACAAAACAAGAAAGTGTGGCCCAAGAAAGAACAACAAGAGGGCTGAAAGCACGACAAAGCTCAAGGAAAAAAGAAATGTCATGGTTGCGGGAACATGGGTCATTTGGTCAAAGACTGCAGAGAAAGGAAGAATGCTTGCTTCAACTGTGGTGAAGTCGGACACTGTACTAGGGAGTGCCCAAAGAAAGCAAGGACAAGGCCAAAGGGCAGGACCTTCTGAAGGGTAGATGTATGCTCTCGAGGCCAGTGTACCGGACAGAGGTATGAAAGTTTCTATTGAAGGTTTGATTTCTCTTTCCGATCATCCAGTTAGGACTCTTTTTGATTCTGGCGCTTCTCGCTCTTTTATATCTGATTCTGCAGTTGAGTCTCTGCACATTAGTACTAGTATAGTTTTGGATCCCGTTGTTGTCTTAAACACCATTGGTGGTATGGCTCATTTGTCTATGACTTGTCGGGGTTTGAGAATATCTGTGTTAGCCGTCAAGTTTGAGTACGACGCATATGTACTTGGTTTTATGGGATACTGTTTAATTCTAGGGATGGATTGGCTAGCCATGTATGGTGCTATTCTAGATTGTTAGAGGAGGGTCGTTAAATTTCTGACTTGTCGTGGGAGGACTCTCGAGATTTCTAGTGACCCAAGAGGATCTAGCATGCTTATTTTCCTAGAATCATTTCATGCTTTTGTCGATGATTTGAGATCTGTACCTGTAGTTTGTGAATACCCAGATGTTTTCGAGGAGGTTAGGGACCTCCAAGGCACGAGAATGATTTTTGGATATACTTGGTAGACAATGTGAAGCCAGTCGCATTACATGTGCACCATATGACTCCTAAGGAAAGGAGGGAGCTCAGCAAACAAGTAGGGAGCTACTTGAAAAGGTGTTGGTTAGGCGAAGCATATCAAAATTGGGTGCTCCGGTCATCTTTGCAACTAAGGCATACAACTCGCCTCGCTTATGTGTGGATATTCATGATATTTTTCCACATTTCTTATTTATTAAAGTGTCTACACGATACAACGGAGGCAGTTGAGTCGACATGCTTGAGGAAGTAGAGGTAGAACGGGAGGCAACAATTAGATGAGTTCCTACCCGTATTCTTGGATCAGAAGTTAAGAAGCAAGGTAACAGAGAAGTTAAGTTGATGAAAGTTCAGTGGGGAGATAACCAAGAGGATGCAATATGGGAGACTGAAGATAAAATTCGCACTTCGCATCCTTTTCTTTTCAAGGGAATGTTCTTAACTTCTTTTACAAAGCCTTTATTCGCACTTGCTTCTATCATCTTAGTGTATCCTATCGGTCGAATCTTCGACCTTTAGGTAGGAAATCCCATGATTGTAAACATGTGTTTGAGACATGTTATGTTTGATGGATGCAAGTGGATGCAAATGGTTGCTGGTGGTTGCTCGGGCTCAATCACTCTCATACTGCATATGGATGTGTGTGCATTTTTCTTCTTTTAATGGATGAAAGTGGGTGTATCATCATATGGATGTTGCATTTGGACGGATGATTGTGCACACATATAGAACTTACATGTTACAATAGGGTTATTTGCATACATATTAGATTCATGGCACTAACATACATTGCATTAAGGAGGTCGACTGAATCAGTAGACCGCCTGATCTTTTGCATTAATATAAGGACATATGCATACACCTTTGCATATGTTCATATAAGCCTTAGAATCTTTTAAGAAAAATGGATGCTAGTGATTGGTGGATGAATAGATGGGTGATTGATGGTAGGATATACATTCTTCTTAACTTGGAGATTTCGAGGATGAAATCCTATGAGTTGGGGAGAATGTAACACCCCATGTTTTAACAACACTAAAAGATGATAAATTAAAATAATAATTAGTTTAGTATTCAGAATTAAGGGAAACGGACTGCGCCATTGCGTTCGCTTGAAATTCTGGTTAAAATAGACACTTGGTTTGTGTAAATCGGACATCGTATGAAGAAGTTAATAAGCCTAGAAGCTTGTACATGCACAAGAGAATCATATATATAAAAACAAATCAAATTTTAAAAAAAAAATTCAAACCAGCGAAAAGGAAGCCCTAGAAGCGGAACCGACCGTTTCTGGTGGTCGACCCGAAACCCCATTGGGTCAACCTAGGCTCTTTGGGGTCCACCCATGGGTCGACGCCGGGGTCGACACCCAAGGGGGGGTTGACCCCCAAACAGATCTGGGCAGAATTCAGTTTTCGCACATGGACTCCTTTCTTGACTAGATTCATTGATCCTAGGCTATAAATAAGACCCCACTTCTCTTGTTTTTCCATAACTAAAACAATGGAGAAGTAAATGCTGCCTCCACCCAGAATAAATCAAGTCTTTTCTTCTTCAACAATCAACTAAAGTCATTAAAGATTAGAGATCTATGATTCAACATATGCAACTATTATTCTATCTCTTAGACTTATTCTAAGTGAATCTACGTTATTTTTTGATAAAAATTATTAAAATGCAATCTTGACATGCCTATGAAGTAGATCTAAGCCTGTGACTATTGGAATCATATCAGATCTGTTATATTTGTATATCTAATTCACTAATTAGATTTCATCATGCATGTTTATGATCATGGCACTATGCATAATCAGTCCTGTTATTACATGTTCATCAGATCTGTTATGATATGCCTATTTATGTTCATCAGATCTATTCTTATATGCCTATATATGTTCATCAGATTTATTCTTATATGCCTATTTCTGTTATCATATTCCCATTTCTGTTACTGTTGGTTTTATGTTTATTCTGTCCTTCTCTCTCTCTCATTCCCTTTTTATTTTTATATCCAGACTACTCTCGAGCCTAGGCCGATATCGTTGAAATATAAGTACGAATGAAATTGGGTTAAATTGGGAATGATTGGAAATGGTAATTTGGGGGCATAACTTTTACTTTGCATCACGATTGGGATCCGGGGGCATAAACTATATTGTGAAATTGGACTAAAAATTGGGGCATGATTTATATGGTAAATTATAACTTGTGGTTTGGGACATAAAAATCTATAGGCATAATTTAAGATTAAGCGAAACATGTTGTTAGAACTGTAAAGAATCTGTCAAGCTTGTTTAATCCATTAAAATTGGGGCATTAACTTGTATTGGAAAATTTGGGGCAGAACTTGAACTGAAAGCATGAATATGGATTTGGGGCATAAGACGAACTGTGCTTAAAGATCTTAATTTGGGCATATAAACATGATAACTATGACTTAGGAAAGGGGCATGAAAACCTATAATTAAATAGGATTAATTGTTAATGAATGAAGATGCCTAGATTCATAGTAATTAGAAAACTTTAACTACACTTAGACACGAGGTAAGATTACACTTGTGGTAGAAATATGCCCGGACCCGACCGACATATCCAGCGACCACAAGTGGTGAATATAATGTGAGGGGTCTAAGTGCATAAACAAGTGACGGTGCTAAGATACAAGGTTAAGTCCGACTTGTGCAAGAAGTCTGCCCGGACCCGACCAGCATATCCAGCATCCACAATTGGTAGACTTAATGTAGGAGGTCTAGCGCATTATAACCATAAATGAATGTATGGTAATGAACTTGTAATACTTAACTTGTTTAAATCCATAAGGATTGTACAAGCTTGTTAAATCTATGGGGTTAAGTAAACCTATTAAGTATGTGGGGTTAAGTAAGCCTGTTAAATCGGTGGGGTTAATAAGCATGTTAAATCTATGGGGTTAAGTAAACCTATTAAATCTGTAAGGTTATACGAACCTATTAACTTAGAAAACTTAACCTGTTAGGGTTATATGGACCTGATAACTTGTAAAGTTTAACCAAAAAATTTGTAGGGGGTCATGTGAATCTGTTAAATCTGTTAGGCATAACCTGTCAAAATCCTAGTTAGTTGGGGATACAAGATATATAAGGCTTGGCTTGTGTCATCTGTTGTGTGGGACCCATTTTAGTTAGTAACCCATTCTGGTATTAAAGGGGGACCCCACACTAGGTAGGGGTCAGGCCACGCTTACTGGACTGATTGTAAGAGGTTCATCTGAGAGGAGGTGTGTACTAGTGTGTTTCAAAAGACTCATGTGCGTGCAAGAGTACAACCTGCATTTGGGAAAGTAAGCCGCGGTAGAACCAGTAAATAGGTCTGTGCCCTTCTATATGTTGCTACTTTAGGAAGTAATACACCCTACCGTGGGGCTGACACAGAGTATTTACGGGATAGGGAGCTGATCGATTGTGGGGGTAGTAAATAGGGTACGTCTAGTCCTGTCTTTTTTTTGTGGGGTACTTGTGTTTCTGTCTGGGCTAACACCCATTATTTTTGTTTAGGTACCGGTTAATTCTGTTTGAGTTAAAACCCGTTACTAGAGTACACCTGAAACTACCATTATATTTCTGTTGGGATCATCCTGTTTCTGTAAAGTAGTTAGGGAGTATGTAATCTTGTTACATATCTGTTGTACTAGTATTGGTGTAGAGATAAGTGTTAGGGAAGCGTTATTTATTCTATCATGTTTATCCTGTTTACCTTATCATACCTGTCTTATATGTTGTTATCTCCCTTATCCAGTTTATATGCCTTTCATGATGCAGTTACTTATGTATATGCTAAAAGTAACTGGACTCGCCAGAATTTATATCTGACTTATTTTGTTTCCTCTTCTTTCTCTTCCGTCCCCCCCCCCCCCCCCCGCCCCTCCACCAAGGTTCTTAGGGTGGGAATACTCAAGCTTGATCAGGATACTGCTTAGTCTTGCTTGGAGCCGCATAGATGTACTGCTTGATTCGTACCTTCCCTACTATGGCTATATTTTTGGGGATTATGCTCTTTTGTTTTTGTATTCTGATGATTTTAGTACAAGACAGAAGTTTTAAATTGATGTACTGGGCTTTATGCATTTCAGGCTTGTGATGTAACTATGCTTTGAGACACGATGATTTATGTTTTAACAAAATTTTAAATTCCGCTGCTGTTTTATATCTGTCTTGTAATATTTCTGCTTCTGTTTACCTATAACGCTTCGTGAAACTTAATGCATTCTCTTAATGAGTGACATTAACGGACGTGAGGTGTCACAATCTCCTGGTCTTCTTTACGTTTACCTTACAGAATCGCGGAGTAAGTATAATTTGTAATATTATTGTACCGCTGTGCACTTTAATAATATGGTAAGAATATAACATAATTATTCACTAGTATATTGGAATTTAGTGTTAGTCTCTGCACAACTCGTAAAATTTGCCAAATGCTACAAACCAATATTACCTCATTTTGGCATCGGTTTACCGATGTGCCTGGTCCTGTCAAGAACCAATAATTTGAGCAATTTTGGGTAAAGTCTTTTGAAAATTTTCATGTTACCATATAAAATATACCTTTTACTAATTTAATTTTAATACATTATTTATAAAATTTATTTTAAATTGATATACAGAAAATGCACAGATGGATGCCTGACACTTCATTGGCTGAATTGAGGAAAGCTTGGGAATAAAATTGTTCCCTAAGGTATAGATTCATCATATCACGAATGAAGAAGAGCAACAAGAAGATTGATTTGCATCAATGGGAATGTTTGGCGATAGTTCATCGATTATTGGGGGCAAACAGGAAATTAGGGCAGCGTAATGACAAATACAGCCAACTGACATCTAGATTCCTAGCCACATAAATGTAGGTCGAAGACAATGTCTCAGTGGTTAATCGAGATCGTATGTTTTTTATGTTATCGCTCGTAAAGTGGTATGCGAAATAGATTGCTGGAAGAATTGATTTTTTAAACTGGTTACGTAATAAACTAGTAGGTCAGAGAGGTCAATCAATGCTCTTTGCTTCTTTTGCAAATTGAGGATTCAACATGCATGATCATGAATGTCATTTAACTGGATGTTAAATGGATTGAAGTGATATATATCCATATTGAATGACATTCATGTTCATGCATGTTGAATCCGCGATTTGCAAAAGAAGCAAAGAGCATTGATTGACCTCTCTAACCTACTAATTTATTACGCAAATCAGTTTTAAAAAAAATATTTCTTTCAGCAATCTATTTTGCATACCACATTATGAACGATAACGTAAAAAATATATCATTTCGATTAACCACCGAGACATTGCCTTGGAGCCACATCTGTCTGGCTTGGGGTTTAGATGTTTGTTGGCTGTATTTGTTATCTTGTAGGCCCTAACTCATTGTTTGCTCTAGTAATCGATTAGTTGTTGCCAAACGTCTTATTGATGCAATCAATCTTCTTGGTGCTCTTCTTCATTCGAGATATGATTAATACATATCTTAGAGAACATTTCAGTTCCCAAGGTTTTCTTAATTTAGCCAATTAAGTGCCAGCGTCCATATATCCATTCTCTGTATAACAATTTTAAATAAATTATATAAATAATATACTAAAATTAAATTAGTAAAAGATATATTTTAGGGTCCGTTTGGCACAGGTCCCTATTAAGTTTTAAAATTAGGCTCACATCCGATCATAAACTTATTGTAAATTTAGTCCCTATTTTTTGAAAATTCAGTAAAAAGATAAAAAAAAAAATCACATAACTTCGTATTTAATTAAAAAAAGTAAACGCAAAAAAATTCAGCCCAAAAAAACATCAAAAACCACCTCAAAACCAAAAAAACAGAAAAACAACGAAAACAACGGTTAAATGCATACTGTTATGCACAAATTGGGATTTTCATGCATACATCTGTGCAAGAATTTCACTTATGCACCTGTGTTGAAAATACTTGTATACATTTGTGCAACTATAGCATAATTCTTGCATTAAAATATGCAATAATTCACACACTTGCAAATCAGTTCGAATTTATTTGCATTCACGTATGCAGATAAAACATAAAAGTAGCACGCATGCATGCAACAATCCACAGGCAAAAATTCAGTTAACTTTTCTTCATGAAATACTTGCATACAAGTATGCAAGTATTTCAGAATAATTGCACACATGTATGCAATTTTTCCTCCAGATTTTTCAACACAAACAGCGTATGCAATAGTTGCATACATGTGCGCAACTACCGGTTAAAGTTGCACACATGTATGCAACTTTTTTTTTTTTTTTTTTTTTTTTTTTTTTTTTTTTTTTTTTTTTTTGCGTGGACTTTTGTAGACGTTTCCAGATTTTAGAATTTTTTTTTTTTACCTGATAGCACAATTTTTTTGGCACAAATACGTAAAAGGCGGAAGCATGGAAAACAGGGACCGAAAATGTACTGAAACATAGGAAGGGAGGTGGGTTATATTTTAAACTAAAACAGGGGGTGGAGCCTTATTTCCACTATATTTTATATGGTAACGTAAAACTTTTCAAAAGAATTTATCCAAAATTGCTCAAACGACCGGTACTTGATAGGACCAGGCACATCACGAAACCAAGGCCAAAATTAGGTAATGTTGGTTTGTTGCATTAGGTAATATCGGTTTGTTGCGTTTGGTAAATTTCACCAGTTGTGAAGAGATTATCGCTAAATTCAAACCTATTAGTGAATAATTATGTTATTTTCTTACCATATTATTAAAATGCACAATGATATACACTTACTCCTACGATTTTGTATGGTAAACGTATAGAAGGTGTGGAGATGCTCTGGTTATCTGTTAAAAATACAATTTATAACCATACATTGTTTAGAAATAAAATTAAAATTTGAAAATAAAATTTGATTGGGTTTTCAATACTTACATTTGGTATTCGAATGTGATGACGAGCTAAAAAGTGGATCTGAGGTTTTATCAACTCAAGATAAATAAGTAAGACTTGAGGTATTGGGCGATTATACATTTATACTTACAGGTTATGTATACCAATTCAAATTGTGAATTAAGTCTGTTTTTGAATTCTCAATATATTATAGTTCCTGTTTTTATTAATATTCAGTTCTGTTAGCTTGTTCTGTTCATATTCTCAAACTATTTTGTTCATGTTTGTAAAATTCTAGGGTATTTTCGTTATTGTTTTTGGAGCAATGCTTATTTTCTATAGAATTGCAGTCCATGTATTTCCAATTATAACATTGTATTTTATCCAACTGTGTGTATTCAACGTAAAGCGATTCAGCTGCGTTCTGTCCACAATAGATTTTACTTCATTTTTTATATACCACCTACCAATTCTGTTATTTTTGCTCTAGTTGGAAAACAAGAATTCTCTATTCTGTTCCTCTTTTTTCGATTTCCGCCTATTAGAATTCCAGGGTTACTGAAACAAAATTTGGAAAATCGAGCATCATTCCATAAAGGGTCAAAAGAAAATGGAAATTGGACGGTTGGTACGGATATTTTTCGTATCCACCCTTATTTTTCTCTTTAATAAATTCAATTATCACCAAAGAAAGGGAAAGCTCATCGTTTTATATTATACACGTTTGAACTCGTGCTACAATATGAGGTTAACTTAGTTTTTGGTTGAACATTTTTTGAAATTTTCTTAGTTACATAAAGGTGAAACATATGTTTTTGAACTATAATTTCTATTTGAATTGGTATTCTCTTTTATAAGCTATTAACCAAGCTTATATGATAAATATGCTTGGACAACTTTAGAGTTCATAAAGTATTATTCATTATTTTGGATGTAATTTTCTTATACAACAAGCACTAACATTTACGTAAGTCATTCCTACGTCTGGAGCATTACATTGAAAATAATGTAGCTTTCCAATTGAAGTGTTAACAATTAGTTCTTTTTTCAAATTAATTGGTAATGTTACATGATAAAGCTATAGTTTAAATTGGAACTGGATTAGAGAGTTGAAAATAATAATTACTAAAAGCCAAAATCTGAAATGATGAATTTATTTATCATAATTTAAGGTGTGAAATAAATTGTACTAAATTCACTTTAGTTTTCTTATAATTATTGATATAGATAAAAGAAGTTAAATATTAATCAACGTTAAACAACGTATCATCTAAGGACAAATTTATTATCTTTTATATACAAATTATTGTAAATAAATTTATTACTTAAATTTGTCTAAAAGGACATTTTCTAATGGAAATGGTGGAATTCAGGAGGGCCCCTTGTTTTTCCACTTTACACTAAAAGTTGGCTTTTTGAGCAAATTTTTTGGCTCTTGTCCTTTTGGGCAAAGTTTTTGTTTTTTTTGTCCTTCACACAAGTTTCCTGTAAAAACTAAATGTATAATGAAATACACTTACATTTCATTAATTATAGTTTATATGTTTCCAGCTTGATTCCTTTACTTGTTAGGTGACTAGTTATGTATTATTCCCCAATTAATACTTCTTGATGCTAAGTAAATTAATCTATTATTATTAATTGGCATATTATTTCAATAAAAATAAATCAACTCAATATCAAAGAAATGAGAAAATGTGATAGTACTTATAATATAATCAACAACCAAACCAAGAAAAGAATTTTCTTTTATTATGTGTATGTAAAATATTTTTCAATAACTTATAAAATTAGGTTTAAACTAAAAACATAAAGTTATTCAAAATTAATTGAAAATGAAACCATAGATGCTAAATTTTCACCATTTCACCTTCAAACATGGAAGTTAACTACCTAGTTACGTTTACATATTATGCAAAAAATTATGTGCATATTAAAGATAGTCATTTTGTTCTTATTGATATCTTGTAATTCTGATATATCGACCATGATATTTACTCCTATTAACACTATAATTTATTTGACCTTGAATAAGTAACAAATAAATTATGAAACACAATTTTACTTACCTAAATTTATGGTCAACATTCCATCAATAAGTGGAACTTTATGAGTAAAATTTGACAATGTTTGATGTAACATTGTCATTACTTACCAATTTCTACCGGAGTTTCTAAAAATAGTTTACTAACACTAATTTTATCCAAGTATTCATTAATAACAAACATATCTAAAAAATATTTGGTGAATACAATAAAAACTAGAAAAACATTTTGTTCTCTTTTACGAAACTATTTATATAGATTTAGAGATTCTTTAATACACATCTCGTGGTTTGATATTATTGGTGATTGAGTGAACTGATTATAGTACATTCGATATTTTTTCTGAAATTTGAAGGGAATTTAATTTACTTAGGTATTCGTTTCAAGAATATTGAGAAACTTTTAAGAGTAAATGAATATTTATGGTCCAAAGCACCATTAATGGTATTATGAAGTACAATCAAGATTTTCCTTTTTATTTTTGCGACATGATACTAATACCAAAAAATCAAATTGCGTTACAAAACCACCTTAAATTACAAACTAACATTTTTTATGCTTTCGTACCATCGTATAAGCTTCGCTATATAATGTTCCTAAGAAACTTAACTTCAAAATTGTGCATTTTTCTAGTAAAATGTTCTCAAACACTTAAGCATGATCTTATTTTGTAACAATATGTGCAAATATGATTAAAAACCCGCACAATGTGATTGAATGAAACCAGGGAAAAATGTTATTGAACAGAACAGAAATTAATAATTTTTTTAATAAAAATGGTGGTATTATATCTAAGTGTGCCAAGAGGGTTCAATCCTATGACCTTTAAAAAGAAAGCCAAAAACATCATGCTAATTCCCACTTATGGTAGTGGTCGATGACATTAAATAATAATTTTGGTCCAAAGAAAAATCAAATGCAGTATATTTTTCATTAAGTAATTATTACTAGTTAATGTCCTATAGTGTGAATTCATATTAAATAAATTTAGAAGCAAATGATAGTATTGTTCAAACAATCCAAATTTGCAAGTAATTTTTTTTTTATCAATTGAATGTGGTTTAATATAACCCTCTTAGATTTAATTTGATTCGTATATAAATACTATAAATAATTGCATCTCTAATTAATAATTATACATAAATATCTCTAGACGATAAAAAATTAAGATAACATCAAGTACATTTTGTAAGAAAAATATTATCTTATGGTTTCATAAGGTCTCCAACAAATTGGCAATAACCGTGCATCAATGCAAAGCATATCTTGCTTATGGATATCTCATGCCTTGCTAGATAAAGCCATAATAATATATTTTAAACCATAGATTAATCAAGATTCAGAGTATTAGACTTCATTAAAACTTTGTCTTATTGGGATCTCGTAAATCATTTACATAAAAATTATAAATTTATAAAGAAAACATATATAAGCAATAAAATAACAAAAAATTCAACTATAGCCGAAAATTGAGCTACTTAACAAATTTATTATATGATGTGAATATAATATTTGAATATTTTACAGAATTTATTCTTATACCTTATTATTTTTTTATATGTACTCAATTTTACGAACGAAATTAATCAATTTTATCAACAGTAAACTACAAAAACAATTTGAAGATTGTTTTGTGTTTACGATTTAATAGGAAGTTAAACCCAATAAACAAAATAATTGAAAAAAAAAACTCATAGTCATAAAAAAGTAACTGAATATAAGTGAAAGAGTAATTTAGTTTAAAGGAAAAACATTTTAATATTTTATAAAGCGCGGACGTAAGTTTCAGAAATTAGGCTGAAGGACATAATCGTCTCCACCAAGCCTTCGCAACCGCCATTCCCATCGTAGCTGTCGCCCCAAGCCGCCACCGCCTCAACCCTAGCTGCCGCTTTCCAAGCCGCGGCCTCACTAAGCCGTCACCTTCGCCTTAACCTCCGCTTCCGTCGCCGACGTCATGCCCTAGTCGCTCCAAGCCATCACTACCGTCCAGTGCTATAGCCGCAATCGCCGCCGTCCAACTCGTATATGTCATCGCCGTCCACGTCCCCTAACCATCGTTATTCAAATCATTCAACGCGCTGCAGCTATTGTTTTTTTTTTGTTTTAATAAATGTTATGCTATATTCTCCTATCATTTCGTATTCTGCTTATGCAATGCATCCTAACGTATTTCAATATTTTCAAATGCAATATTCAGATATCATTATGTATGCAATTCATATTGTTTAAGTAAAAAATTCAAATAATACAATCAATTATCATTCATCATATGAAATGCATGCATTTGTAATTCAAAATATGAAATGATGATATATGCAACTATCACTCTTCAATATACAATGCATGTTGCAATATTTCAACAACTATAATGCTATATTCATTTAACATTTTTCCTTTGCAACACATGCTCTTGTATTTGACAAAAAATGCAAATGATATATGCTAAAACATTTATTATATTTTATACATGCTAGTTCATTTTGTTAAAACATTGCTATATTCAAACATTGTTTTGCAAACTCTACACATGCTAACTCACTTCAAAAAAAAAAATATGACAAATTCAACTATCATTTATTATAATTTATGTATGGTAGCTAACTTTAGAAATACAATGCTATATTTAACTATCATTTAGCATATTGTACATCTATTTCACTTTAAAAAATACAATTCTAAATTCAACTATCATTTATCATATTTTATACATGCTAGTTCACTTTACGAATATAATGTTATATACAACTATCATTTTTCATATTTAATTAACTTTAAAAATACAATGCTATATTTGACCATCATGTAACGTATTTTGCACATGCTAATTCAATTTAAAAATACGATGCTAAATTCAACTATCATTTATAATACATTATACATGTTAGTTCATTTTTTTAATCCACTTTTAAAGAAAATGCAATTCTAAATTCAACTACATTTATTATATTTTGTACGTGCTAGTTCATTTTACTAATATAATGTTATATTCAAACATTATTTTGCAAACTCAACACGTACTAGTTCACTTCAAAAATACAAATGATAAATTAAACAATCATTTATTATATTTTATACATGGTACCTTACTTTAAAAATACAATGCTATATTCAAATATCATTTAGCATATTGTACATATGTTATTTCACTTTAAATAGTACAATGCTAAATTCAACTATCATTTATTGTACTTTGTACATGTTAGTTCATTTTTTAATATAATCTTATATTTCAACCATTATTTAGAACACTATGCATGATGCTCTCTACATATTTTTATAATATAATGTTATAAACGTGCTAGTTCTTTTTTTAATATAATCATATTCAACTATTATAATGCTAGTTCACTTTAAAAGATGCAATGCTAAATCCAATTATCATTATTCATATTCTATAGTACTACTTTAATGTACGAATATAATTTTATATCCAACTATCATCACAATGAATGAATGATAGTCAAAAATATTTCAAAAATGAATGAAATATAACGAATTATAGGTAAGAATATCATTAATATTTTTAATTGCATTAAAATATATCCAAAGTACAAAATGATAGTTTGATATAACATTTGAGTAATGAAGTCCAATCTTATTTTTAATATAGCATTTCAGTAATGAAAGACATACATATCACTGAAAAGAATGATAGACAAACATAGCATGATAAATGCATTATAGTACATCTATATCTTAATGTAACATTCTAATATGCACATCTATATCTTAATGTAGCATTTTAATTATGAAGTTCACCATCATGTGTATGATATTAAAAAAATAGTTTAGTATAGCATTTTTAACAAAGTGCATTAGTATGTTTAGAATATTTAAAATGATGGTTTAATATAGCATTTTAGTTATGAAATACATTTCCATTTGATTTATGATATCAACAATATACAAATTAAAGAAACTCAATGAGCAAGCAAACAAACAACTGATGCATTATATTTTATGCACAGTTTATCAACATATATGTAATTTTATCACATTAAAATCAAATGTACACATAACAAAAGAGCACAATCATCATGAAACAACATGATATAGCAGTGACACAAATGATGCAACAACAGCAACAAAACAGAATATAACGTTCAGTTATACATTATACATCTTTACTAATAATCGGAATAGGTTTGGTGTCACACTTTTTTTGTGTACACCTGAACTGACGAAAATGCCTTTCATGCATCTCAATAAAATCTGCCAAAATACTAAAAAACTAGCATCCACGTATTTTATCTGAAGCACATCAGCATATTTCCATTTGAAAAGCCCGTGAAATAAGCATCTGCAAAATTTAATGCGTTTGACTGCTGCTTCAATTACTCACAGCCTTTGAATGCGCTATTCTAGAATCAACTCTTCAAATAATTAATTTACCTATTCAAATTGCCCTTCAAATAATTAATTTACCTATTCAAATAATTAATTGTCCAAAATTTTAGGCAACTATCCAAATAATGCGCATCTGAGGAAGAACGAATAAGCATATGTAAATATAAATAAAAATAAATAATATATATAAAGAGAGAGAAAATGGGGGAGAGAGAGCGAGACATGGGGAAATAGCATTAAAAAAGCAAAAATAAATCAATGCAGACAAAAATGGTAAATCTAGACTATAAATTCACACGTTTAAATATCTCCTTTCTGAGCACATAATCCCAAAATCAAACAATTAATTTATTAAAACTTTCCTTTTACGTTAACATAAACATATATGTACTATGTTAATAACTCATTGATTATAATTAGCGTACAATTCTTTTTAAACTGAAAGATTCCAATCAAGTTAACAAAATTAATGTCAATTTTAAAATAGATCTAAATAATGCATCTTTTTTTTTTATCATAAAAGAATTTAATAGGTTCTACATTAAATCAAATGAGGCAACTAATGCAAAATTCTAGGCAACTGACCAAAGAATATGCATGTGAGGAAAAAGGAATAAGCATATATGTAAATATAAACAGAAACGAATAACATATAAAGAGAGAGAATTGGGGGGAGGGGAAATAGCATGAAAAATGCGTAAATAAATCAATTTAGACAAAAATGATAAGAAGAAACAACAAAATGAGGTGATCCATAATAAATTAAAATGAACATAATATGGCCATTATTACATAACATAAAGATAAATCTCGAATATACAATCACATGTTTAAAAATCACTTTTTTTGAGTACATAATTCCAAAATCAATCAATTAATTTGTGAATATAAATATGTAGCTTAATATTTGTACTAATAAGAATACAAATAGTCCTGTAGCTTAAGTTTTGTAGCCCAATAGTTTGGGTATGGGTGCATGCACATTTGTTTGACCATAGACTATAACATTTAATAGACTATGAAAGGTTTGCTAGATACGCATTCTATATATCTGAGGAACAACAATTCACGCGCGAAGCGCGTGTCAACACCACGCGCGAAGCGTGTGCCGTGACACTCGTATAGAATAAAATGATAAGTTCATATAGCATTTGTTTTTGAGTTCATTTCAAAACAACCTAGTTAATCGTCATTGTTACCTGTAGCAACACCATCATCGATCTTAACCTCCACTCCACTGCCGTTGTTCATCTGAAATCGGCTATCAACATCATCCTTGAATAGTCGTCGTCCTACAATCCAGTCGCTACCACCTACAGTCCATCGTCTTCGTCAGAGACGACCGTCACTTTCGCCTGAATGAGCACCGCCGAAGCCTGTGGTGGCGCTGCCGTCGCCTGTTCTTCTGATGTGCCGCCCCTTATTCAATTGAAGCCGCCTCTGTTCGACTGAAGACGAACGATTTTTTTTTTCTATTTGTTTTCTTCTACCGAAAATTTAGTTTGTGCGTCCTTCTAATGGAAAAAATAATGCCGCGTCTTTCATTCTAAAACCGGACAGATGTTCTTCCTTCTGCCTATTTTCCTGTAAGTGAAATTATATACAAAAGTTAAAGTTGAAAAGATGGTCTAACGTACGTGTAGTGGATTTTACTAAACTAATAAGATTTTACAGTATTTAACATTTTAGTAAAACTAACAACCTACTCTGAAGAAAAATGGAAACTAAATTAATAACATACTAACAAAAATAAATATAGGAAGAAAACAAAAGTAGACATACAATAACATGGTACGTTTTCCACTAATAAAAATTATAATAAGACTTTAATACTTCAACACTAATATTGTAACAAAATTAACTCCAAAGAAGTAATCATTGGTAACATATCCTTTAGCTACAGCTTTAGTACCAAATAATAGATATTCAATACGATGTGACATAGAAATTTATGCATTGTAAAATATTTTTTAGAAAATTACTTTATGAGATAAAAGATATTTCTATGTACTTTAACTTTATCCTAGTAAAATAAGTAATTTTTGAATTTGTAAGTTAATGGAAATTCAATATAACCGATTCAAAAATAACTAGCATGTAATATGAATATTATATAAAGTTTTCTAGTAGAAAACATAAATTATAAAATGTTTCTATTTTATTTTCAAGAAGAGTCGTAACAACATATGGAATGTAAAACTCAAACCAAAATAAAAAATAAAAGCAAGTCGCATTTAATTTAAACAAAATAAAATAAAATGTGAACTAAATATATGGAAGGGGTTTAAGCAATTTTAATACGAAAAACTTAGGAAATGATTAATGGAATTTGAGTTTCTCTTTTAAAATAAAGTGGCTTGGAGCATTTTACTCATTAAATTAAAATAATGAAGTATTCAAACTGTGTAAAACAAGAAAATAGATTCTATTAATTCATCCAAAACTTATAATAATATCAATATCAAGAGAAGTGCCAATCCTGACAAGACAAGACAGTAAACAAGAAATGAGCAGAAAATCATTGCACATTTATTAACACTAAGTAGACATATATTTTTAAAATGAAGAAGTAAAATCAAAGATAGAACTAAATAATCGAAAGGTGATTAGACTAAATTGTAGAATTAACCTTCATTTTAAATAAAATAATCAATGTGAAGAAATAAAGATAACTTGCCCTAATTAAAAAAAAAAGATTCTCTAACTTACTAATTTGTTTACTTTAATCTCATGCTTGCAATAATTTAGGTAGAAATAATAAATGTTGACCACAAGTAAATAAATGAGTCATGTTCTATATTCATTAATTTTTGTATCGAAAATTAACATAAATCCAAAATCTGATTTTATACGATATACATATATACATATATATATATATATGTGTGTGTGTGTGTGTGTGTGTGTGTGTGTGTGTGTGTGTGCGCGCGCGTGTGTAACAACCTGAATTTTTGAATAAGTTTGAAATTAATAATTTGATTGAATTTTAAATTTAAATATATAAAAACTCCATTTTATTCGGAATTGAATGAAATAAATGAATTTATTTTGTAAATGAAAAAATATGTAACGCTGAACAATTAAATTGAACAATTGTCTAATATAAATGTAATTGTTTAACTGATTCAAAATTGTGTATAATTAATTTATCATAGTTTATAAAATTAAATTAATATTATATTTGAATTAATGAATATATTGACGTTCCAAATCTTTTGAAATATTAAATTTTCCGAAAATGTCAGTTTTGCGTCAAATTTGGTTAAATTTAAATTTTGTAAAATCTAAAAAGTTGTCAAAATTTGTGTTCATCTTTTCTTTATGAATCTATACTTTTTTTTTTGAAAATCCAGGAGAACCTGGTGGGCCAATAAACTCTTGAGGAGGGTACAGTAAAGCTGTCCGTTAAATAAAATAATCAATGTAAAGAAATAAAGATAACTTGCCCTAATCAAAAAAAAAGATTCTATAACTTACTAAATTGTTTACTTTAATCTCATGCTTGCAATAATTTAGGTAGAAATAATAAATGTTGACCACAAGTAAATAAATGAGTCATGTTCTATATTCATTAATTTTTGTATCGAAAATTAACATAAATCCAAAATCTGAATTTATACGATATACATATATACATACATACATACATACATACATACATACATACATACATACATACATACATACATATATATATATATATATGTGTGTGTGCGTATGTGTGCGTGTGTGTGTGCGTGTGTGCGTGTGTGCGTGTGTAACAACCTGATTTTTTGAATAAGTTTGAAATTAATAATTTGATTGAATTTTAAATTTAAATATGTAAAAACTCCATTTTATTCAGAATTGAACGAAATAAATGAATTTATTTTGTAAATGAAAAAAATATGTAACGCTGAAAAATTAAATTGAACAATTGTCTAACATAAATGTAATTGTTTAACTGATTCAAAATTGTGTATAATTAATTTATCATAGTTTATAAAATTAAATTAATATTATATTTGAATTAATGATTATATTGACGTTCCAAATCTTTTGAAATATTAAATTTCCCGAAAATGTCAGTTTTGCGTCAAATTTGGTTAAATTTAAATTTTGTAAAATCTAAAAAGTTGTCAAAATTTGTGTTCATCTTTTCTTTATGATTCTATACTTTTTTTTTTGAAAATCAAGGAGAACCTGGTGGGCCAATAAACTCTTGAGGAGGGTACAGTAAAGCTGTCCGCTAATACAAGCCCCCATACCCCCTGTAGACTTATATAAGATAAGGAAGCGCATGGTAGGAATCGAACCTGCGACCTATTACCAGGAAGATAGGTCTCCTTTCCACTGCCTCGCTTCCGTGGACATTATGAGTCTATACTTAATTCTGAGCATTCACCATTTTTCACTTTGTTGGAATTTAATTTCGTTTGTCCGAAATTCGCGTTTGTAAGTGTAAAAAAAGATGATGTTTGTTATATGTATACTTTTCTGAAACTAATCTATATCTTCCTTGATGTTATCCCTTTGAATTGAATAGATGAAATTAATTTGTGGGAACACTTATTAATTGACACTAAATATTTGGTAACTGTCGTAATTGTTAGATTTTTAGTTTGTTTTGTGTGCCAAGACAGTGATTTATAATATTTTTTATATTGCTTCCCTTTGCCATGAACATGAATATGAACATTACCCTGTTTGGCCTTGTATTCTTGAACATGATGCTTGAGTGTACCATTTTCTTTTGTTGTTGGGTTGTCCACTTTGCTCTTGCCATGTCCCATACATGCTTATTGTCACCTGAAATAAATGTGTACATGCAGCACCTTAATTGACTGTAATATATGCTGCTTAAATCAATTTTAGTAACTTTAAATCTTAAGTTAGGATTAACTGTACATTTTAATGGTTAATTGATGTTAATTTACTTGAATAAAGTTAATCCTGACTCGAGTGTTTTGAATTTTTGCATGGAATGCTTGGGTCAGATCGAGTGTTACAGCTTAAAGATTTTAGCTGTCGAAGTTAGAGACGCATGTGAAGACATGCACGCTTTGGATCATAAAATTTGTAAATTTATTTTATGTAAAAGCTATGTATTTTTCGCTGTGTAAAAATATTGTAAAACTCTGGTATTTTTGTAAAACTTATTTCGCTGCATGTTATTATATTCTGTGATTCTGTGTATTAGTTCTGTTATTCCTCATATGCAATAACAATGTCTCGTTTCGAATGGTTTAAGTTGGTTTAATTACCGACTTGAAGTCGTCAAAACGGCAGGTCGGTACAGTTGGAATCAGACCCGGGTTTATATAAAGCTTAAATTATAGGGTTTAACAAGAATCGTCACCAAAATCTCTAGGGACAACGCATGTTGAAAATTCAATTTTTTTTAAATTCGAATCGAAATTATAAAGTACTTTTGAAGTGTGACACAATGTGTTTAGAAATATAAATCGATTCGAAAATGAAGTAATTTGGTATAAAGAATTTTTGAAATAGATCAATTTTAGATATGAAGTGCCTTGAAAATAGAATTTGATTTAAAGTATTTTGGGAATATAAATTAATTTGAAATAAAGTATGTATAGAGTATAGAGTATTTAGAGTATAAATTGGTTTGGAAATAAAGTTTGTTCAGATCTGTAAATTGACATGAAACAGAAAACATTTTGGAATATAAGTTAACTAGATTGGAACCCGTGCTTCCACACGAGAAGTGTTGAATATCGTTGAGTGAAGAGCAAGATGTTGCGAGAAAAAGGATTGTCGTAAGCGT